>OX638143.1:12114093-13504965 GCA_951805005.1 Othius punctulatus
TCTTAACTTTTGTCCACTTATGTATTTCTGTTTATGGTATTTATGGCCTTAGTTATTATAATATAATTGATTCTAGAGATGGTCTAAATCTGTAGTTTTCTGAAGATGATTGCCTCAATTAGTACCCCATATCTCAAAAGTCTTCTAAAATATGAGTAATTATGAATCATAGAGTTATTTGCATTACAACGAATGCAAACAAACAATAAGAAACTATTAGTTGTTATTGTTTTGATTGTGCTAAAATTGTAAAATTCTCCCCTATTTCAAACAATTAAAAAATATCTATTGCATTATTTGTCCCATATTATATTATTATTTTTCTGAGATATGAGTAATTTGTGATTCTAGTGATGGTTGGTGATGATTATTCTAAATCAGTAGTTTTCTAAAGATGATTACATAATTTGTCCCATATTATATAACTATTCTTCTGAAATTGAGTAATTTGTGATTCTAGTGATGGTTGATGATGATGATGATGATTCTAAATCAGTAGTTTTCTGAAGATGCTTGCCTCAATTTTTGTCCCATATTATCTTACTAGTCTTCTGAAATTGAGAAATTTGTGATTCTAGTGATGATTGATGATGATGATTGTAAATCAGTAGTTTTCTGAAGATGATTACATCATTTGTCCCATATTATATTATTATTGTTCTGAAATATGAGTAATTTGTGATTCTAGTGATGGTCTATAAATCAGTAGTTTTCTGAAGATGTTTGCCTCAATTTTTGTCCCATATTATCTTACTAGTCTTCTTGAATATGAGTAATTTGTGATTTTAGTGATGGTCTAAATCGGTAGTTTTCTGAAGATGATTGCCTCAATTAGTACCCCATATCTCAAAAGTCTTCTTAACTATGAGTGATTAAGAATCATAGAGTAATTTGCAATGATTAAAACGAATGCAAAGAAAATAATAAGAAACTATTAGTTGTTATTGTTTCTTTTGATTGTGCTAACATTGTAAAATTCTCCCCTATTTCAAACAATTAAAAAATATCTATTGCATTATTTGTCCCATATTATATTATTATTCTTCTGAGATATGAGTAATTTCTGATTCTAGTGATTCTAGTGATGGTTGATGATGGTGATTCTATATCAGTAGTTTTCTGAAGATGATTACATCATTTGTCCCATATTATATTATTATTGTTCTGAAAAATTAATAATTTGTGATTCTAGTAATGGTCTATAAATCACTAGTTTTCTGAAGATTTTTGCCTCAATTTTTGTCCCATATTACCTTACTAGTCTTCTTAAATTGAGTAATTTGTGATTCTAGTGATGGTTGATGATGATTATTCTAAATCAGTGGTTTTCTGAAGATGATTACATCATTTGTCCCATATTATATTATTATTCTTCTGAAAAAATGAGTCATTTGTGATTCTAGTGATGGTCTAAATTAGTAGTTTTCTGAAGATGTTTTCCTCAATTTTTGTCCCATATTGTCTTACTAGTCTTCTTGAATATAAGTAATTTGTGCTTCTAGTGATGGTCTAAATCAGCAGTTTTCTGAAAATAATTGCCTCAATTAGTACCCCATATCTCAAAAGTCTTCTTAACTATGAGTGATTAAGAATCATAGAGTAATTTGCAATGATTAAAACGAATGCAAAGAAAAAAATAAGAAACTATTAGTTGTTATTATTTCTTTTGATTGTGCTAAAATTGTAAAATTCTCCCCTATTTCAAACAATTAAAAAATATCTATTGCATTATTTATCCCATATTATATTATTATTCTTCTGAGATATGAGTAATTTGTGATTCTAGTGATGATTGATGATGATTATTCTAAATCAGAAGTTTTCTAAAGATAATTACGTAGTTTGTCCCATATTATATTACTATTCTTCTGAAATTGAATAATTTGTGATTCTAGTGATAGTTGATGATGATGATGTAAATCAGTAGGTTTTTTAAGATGATTACATCATTTGTTCCATATTATATTATTATTGTTCTGAAAAATGAATCATTTATGATTCTAGTGATGGTCTATAAATCAGTAGTTTTCTGAAGATGTTTGCCTCAATTTTTGTCCCATATTATCTTACTAGTCTTCTTGAATATAAGTAATTTAAGGTTCTAGTGATGGTCTAAATCAGCAGTTTTCTGAAGATGATTGCCTGAATTTGTATCCCATATCTCAATAGTCTTCTTAAATATGGTTGATGATGATGATTCTAAATTCGTAGTTTTTTGAAGATGCTGCCAAATGTTTCATGATTATTATTAGAATTTAACTGAAAATTGTCACATTTTAAATATTTTTGTTAGAAAATCAAATATATTTACCTAAATTTTATTATTTCTGTCAAAATTTCATAGATTGCCGTCAAATTTTTAATTATTTTGCCATGATGTCTATAAATACCATCAATATTTTAATTTACACCTTGAAAATTTTAATGATTATTGTTATAACTAATTTTATCTTAATTTTAATGATTTCTAACATAACTAATTGTTTTACCTTAAATTTCTTATTTCTGACATAACTAATTGTTTTACCTTAAATTTCATTATTTCTGACATAATTTAATCTATTCTATCAAAATTTTAATGTTTTCAGCCATTTCTGTCACAATGATAATTATTTTTACCAAAATTTCATTATTGCCTTCAAAATTTTAATTATTCTGACTAAATATCACTGACTTACCTAAATTTTTATTGTCATAATGGGTATAATTTTGCACATTAAACTTTCGAGTACATTTGTCAAAATTTCAGCAACATTTTCGACCATGTTTGTTGAAATTTCGAAACTATCACATAATGTTGCCAAATTGTTCATGATTATAATAATAATAATAAGATATTTATTCACGTTGCTGAATACAGATGTGATAGGTCAATAGGAATACACATATAAGAATAAAATTGTCATTAAAACACTTAAACAGTTATTATTAGAATTTCACTGACTATTGTCAAATTTAATTTTCAATTATTGGTGTTAGAAAATAAATTATTGTTACCATAATGTCATTTTTTCTGTTAATCTTTCAACAAATGCTGTCAAATTTTGGATTATTTTGCCATACTATCTGTAATTATCTAATTATCATCAACATTTTAATTTACACCTTGAAAATTTTAATGCTTTGTATGCTTTAATGTTTTAAGTAATTGTTTTAACTTAAATTTCATTACTTCTCACATAATCTTCTCAACTATTTTATTAAAATTTCAATGATTGATATCAAAATGAGTAATTTGTGATTCTAGTGATGGTCTATAAATCACTAGTTTTCTGAAGATGTTTGCCTCAATTTTTGTCCCATATTATCTTACTAGTCTTCTTGAATAAGAGTAATTTGTGATTCTGCTGATGGTCTAAATCAGTCGTTTTCTGAAGGTGATTGCCTGAATTTGTATCCTATATCTCAATAGTCTTCTTAAATATGGTTGATGATGATGATTCTATCTCGACCATTTTTGTTGAAATTTCAATACTGGCATAGAATCCTGACAAATTTTTCATGATTATTATTAGAATTTAACTGAAAATTGTCATGTTTTAAATATTTTTGTTAGAACATCAAATATTTGTATCTAAATTTTATTATTTCTGTCAAAATTTCAAATATTGCCGTCATTTTTTTAATTATTTTGCCATAATGTCTATAAATACCATCAACATTTTAATTTACAACTTGAAAATTTGAATGCTTATTGTTTTAACTAATTGTTTTAACTTAAATTTGATTACTTCATAATCTTCTCAACTATTTCATTCAAATTTTAATGATTTCTGTTAAGTTTTTAGCCATTTCTGTTAAGATGAATATTATTTTTACCAAAATTTTATTATTTCTGTAAAAAAAAAAAATATTTTGACTAAATATCACTGACTAAGCCTAAATTATTATTACCAAAGTGGGTATAATTTTCCACATTAAAAATTCGTTTACATCTGCCAAAATTTCAAAAATTACTGCCATATTTTCTACCATGTTTGTCGATATTTCACTACTGTCTCGGAATGCCTAATCTAACCTAACGTACCCTAACCTAACCTAAATTATCATTGTCGAAATGGGTATGATTTTCCACATTAAATTTTCGATTACATCCGTCAAAATTTTAATTCTTAAATATAGTTGATGATGATGATTCTAAATCAGTAGTTTTCTGAAGATGATTGCATCATTTGTCCCATATTGTATTATTATTCTTCTGAAAAATGATTAATTTGTGTTTCTAGTGATGATCTAAATCAGTAGTTTCTAAAGATGTTTGCCTCAATTTTTGTCCCATATTATCTTACTAGTCTTCTTGAATATGAGTAATTTGTGATTCTAGTGATGGTCTAAACCAGTAGTTTTCTGAAGATGATTGTCTGAATTTGTATCCCATATCTCAAAAGTTTTCTTAAATTAAATAATAGTACATTATAAATCATAGTAATTTGCCATGATTAAAACGAATGAAAACAAAACCACAACAATTTGGTTCTTACTGTTTCTTGTGATTGTGCTAAAATTGTAAAATTCTCCCCTATTTGAAACAATTGAAAAATATCTTGTTGTTTTTAGTGAAGGTTGGTAACTTTTTTCTCTTAATAGTAATGTGCTAAGTGTTAGTGCTAAAATATAGTGAATGCGTTTATGGTGGGTCTAAATCTTCGGATTCACATGCGCAAGTCCAAGAGGTTGCTTGCTGCTTTAGGTATGTGGATTTTTGTTGTCTCGTTCGGTTATCTGCCTTGGCGTATTCAATGACGCGAATCGCTCGCTGATCGCATAGGTATGTATGTGGGCAAAAGGAACACAATAACACCGGCATCTATCTGTTTACTTGCTTTTCTCAATTCGGATTTAACATTCACGAAGTTTTCACTTTTTACATTAAAAAAAAAAGGCATCAATATTAGGGATGTCAACGATATTACATTACATTACTACATTACTCAAATGAATTATCGCATATATTTTTTTTGTTTCTACTTATAAACACGAATCACATCGACAACTAAAAAAAATAGTGTTTTTTTAATACGCAATAATTAGTGACAGTACAGTGAATGTAGTGAGACATTTGCTAAATTATTTTGAAATTAATTTCAATGTTTCTTTAAAACAAAAAATGCATAACGACATTTGTCTGTGAACTCTTTTTTCAGTCCTCGTTTCGAGTTTCAAAACTCGCATTCTTCGATGCCTCATCTGTAAAAGTCTCACTTGTACTGTAAAATACAAGTTTCCAGACTTATAACGTTAATCACTGTTATGAATAACATAGAAACTTTTTTCGCATTTTGCAGTTGAAACATAATCCACTGGACATTTCTATTGAAAATTTCCAAATTTTCATTACATTTTTTAAATAATAAATACCAACTTTTAATAGTGAAATATTTATTGGTATTTCTGTTGAATCTTTCGATTTCGCAGTGAAATATTTATTGGTATTTCTGTTGAATCTTCCGATTTCGCAATGAAATATTTATTACTGTTTCTGTTGAATCTTCCGATTTCGCAGTGCTTGAATGTTTGCTGCAAATGTTCTCATCGCATGAGGTATTTGCGATTGAGCAATGACTTGCAACTCCATTCAAATTGATTGCCAGTTGGGAAAGCAATAATCTGTCGTTAATTGCTCGCAAAGTCGGCGATTAGCAGCCGTGAGCGCGTTTTGACACACTCGGGAATTCGCAGAATTCCGCTCTATGCGAGAATTTGCAAATAGGAACTGTTTTAAATTGGCCAACGCCAATGTGGAAACCGTCAACTGTTGTGAGAAAGAGTTGTGATATATCGAAACTTGAATGGTTTTTAACTTATCAAAAAATGTGAATGTTTATTTGAATCAATTTTGTAGGAGTATATTTTGTGGAAATTTGATGGTATTTTATGGCAATTTTGTTTACTTCAACAAAATTTCAACAATGTTAGATATTTTCTAAGCTTTGACAGATGATTGTAGAAGATTCTGAAAATTTATAGAAAACTAAATAACTATTCAAAATTTTCACAAAATTGCAGGTACCAAATTTGTGGAAATGTACCTAATGCTTTTAGAAAATATTTAAAAATTACATTACACGTACAGATCGTGTAAACATTCTGCATCTCATTGATTTTTTTTTAAATTTTATATAAATTTCATGATATGTTATGGAAATTTTATGAATATTGTATAAAGTTTTGTTAGTCTTTTCAGATGTATTGTAGACATTTGAATTGAAATTCCAAATTTTATAGAAATTTCATACATTTTATGGAAATTTTGTGAAATCGTACAATTTTTTTAAATATTTTCTAATAGGATATTATGTAGAGATTCTGAATTGTGTCGAAATTTATTTCATTTTATGGAAATTAGATGAAATTTTATGAGTATCTTAAAATGTTTCTGTATTTTCCAAAAATGATCGGTAAATAGAAGGCTGATTGGGCGAAACTTCGAAATTCTGACATTGGCTTACAAATGTCACGTGATAGAAGAGTGCAATTCATTAAGATTGTATTATGACGATTGTTAATAACAATGAATGTTGTGTTTTCTTGAATATCTAATTAGAATTTAACATGTACTATATTTAAAAAAAAACTGATTTTATAATGGCTTTAAAAGGTGGTTTTACCAGTTACGGCTATAATTTTCATAAGGCACCCATTAATGCTTTGATTGCTGGTTGTAATTATCTGGGTTAGGTCGGAGCGGCGTGCTGCCGCAGTTATCGTTCGTGAATTCCTCGCATACTTCGGAGTTTTCCATCCTGTGAACTCTCAAGAGGCTTCCAGCATGGTTGCTACTTTCACCGATGCCTCGGCGTTAATTATTCCTGCGGCTTTGAATGCTACGTGTTTCTGTGTTCGGCCACGTAATATCCCACGATAATTCGATAAGTAATAAACGAAGCTCTGCGAGGAAAATTCTGCAATTCCTCCGTTGAGAAACCCACAATTGAAAAAAGCACAGGTATTCGGGCGTCTCGAAAGTTCGCATCCTCTGCATTCCCGGCATTCGTCTCTCGCTTTGCGTTCAAATACTGGAATTCGTGTTAAAATTGCGAACTGGGAACAATGCGACGGAGTGAAGTAAATATACAATTATTTTAATAATGGTAATAAGTAGTAATAATAAAAATAATACTGTATATTCTGATTCTAAGAAAATCAAATAATATGTAGCTTTCTGCAATGACAAGTGCCGGTTAGCTATTACTGAAATTTCTGAAAATTTATGTATTGCATATTTATTTTTAGATATCTGCTAAGTATACCTGAAGCTAATTCTACTGTAAAGTTCACAAAGTTTCAGTATTAAATAAGTGAGAAAATCAAATATATAACTTTCTGCATTGACAAGTATCGGTTAGGTATTACTGAAATTTCTGAAAATTTATTTATTGCATATTTATTATTGGATATCTGTTAAGTATACCTGAAGCTAATTCTCCTGACAAAATATTACCCAGTATCGCAGTGCAAAGTTTGTTTCGATGAAAAATTACGTGGAGCCCACCCACCCCACTCTCCGACATAGAGGGCCAGGCCCTCCTGGCACGTGTATGGCAATTCAAAATATTATGCAAAATCTCAACCTCGCCCCAATGCTTCGTCCACATAGAGACAATTGTAATTGCTGACTGATCTTGTCACGAATACCACGCAATCGTAAGTGAATAATAGATTATTACGTGCGTTTCCTGTTGCTCTTATAATTTACTTAGGCCCATCAAAAATAAATAAGCGTTTATGTCAGGACTGGAGAAATAGCCGCAGTGTTATTATTATTATTATTATCTCAAGTGCACTGCTTGTGTGTCGTTGCCGAGCCGGATGTGCACGTCAAAGGACGGGGGCCGGAGTCAAGGCTGTCCACAATCTCACCTCTGCTGACGGAGGTGGAATCCGATCCTCGGGCTTCGCCCAGATCACGGCCGAAGACAACGGTGTGCTCTGAGATCTAGATTCTAGAGTCATCATCATCATCATAATCAACAACCAGCCACTTGCATCCTCTGATGCATTCGTATACTCTTAAATCTCGCAGCTGCTGCTATTTGAAGGCATTTTCTGCAGCTTGCATCCAGTTTAATTAATAATAATAATAATAATAATAATTTCTATTACTCCTCCACCAATGGAGTAATTGGTTACGGCACGTTTGCAATATTGCACTCTTCTATCACGTGATATTTCTAAACCAATTATGTTGTCAGAATTTGCAAGTTTCGCACCCAATCAGCCTTCTATTAAGTGATATTTTTTGTTACTACTAAAATTACTGCTAATTCGCGCCTAGCCCGAAAGATAGCTTTGATGTCACTGTCACTGTCACACAGGCACTTCTTTAAAATCAATCATTAGGACGTTTATTTAGATTGCCCGCTCTAGGAAAATGGCTAAAGTCGGCTAAAAATGCCACATTTTATAGCGTTATACACACATTCTATTATTAAAGGGCCTAATTCAATTCGTATTAGCAATAATATTCGTATATTTTTATAATATTTATTAAATATTTGTCAATGTCAATACGACACGTGTAATCGTCATGCAAAATATGTTTCGTGCATAGTTCTTTGCTTAGATAATACCCGCTATAGTGATGCACTCACAACAAGCTCTCGTGCCACTATGGCGGGTATTATCGATAAGTCACTACGCAATTAATATATTAGTATTGATAATTCTGACCCAATAACAGTTTTATTTTTTTTAGTTTCTACGTATTACTACAAACATTCACATTTTTTGATAAGTTAAAAACCATTCAAGTTTCGATATATCACAACTCTTTCTCACAACAGTTGACGGTTTCCACATTGTACGGTTGTACGGTTTCCACAAATCTTCTAATAGATTTTCAGAAAATTGCATAAAATCTATAAAATCTCATAATTTTTTTGTATAATATTGTATAGTATAGTATTTATTGATGTTAAGTAACAATACAGTTTTACAAAAGTCAACATATTTCTGATAAATTATGAATGGTAATAATAATAATAGTGTTTATTAGCAGGAGAAGCTACATTAAATTAATATCCTTTAAAATATGAAAAAATGTTAGAAAATTGACAACAAAATACAGAAACATTTTAAGATACTCATAAAATTTCATCTATTTTCCATAAAATTAAATGGAAATGTCAATATATTTCTGATAAATTATAAATGTTATTATTAATAATAGTATTTATTAGCAGGATAGGCTACATAAAATTAATATTCTTTAAAATATGAAAAAATGTTAGTAAATTGACAAAAAAATTAAAGATACATTTAAGATATAGGCCATGTTATCAGTGTCACACAGACACTTCTTTAAAACAATAATTAGAACTTAAGTTTAAGATTTTATCTTTTATCTTTTAATCAAGATATCACAGCAAAATTACACATATCACGCCTCTGATGATGGTTTGCTAAAAAACTGAAACGAGTCACGGCTTAAATAAAATTAAAAAATAAAATAAAAAATAAATAAAAATAACTCTACCAGTAAGTACAGGATAGTAATACCTTAAATAATTAGAACGTTTATTTCGATTACCCGCTCTAGGAAAAGGGCTCAATCGGCTAAAAATCCAGGCTGGTGTCATTACACTATAAAATATTTATATTTATAACAAAAATTTCATCATTTCTAATGAAAATTTTGTAATCTTTAATGAAAAGTTCGTAATTTACAAATAAATTTATTTTCATAAAATTTTCTACAAATAATTACGAACATTTGAACAACTTAATACAAATTTTACAAATGTCAATAGTACTTTGCATTTTATAGTGTAATTTTGACAATTCGCAATAAAATTTTCAAAATCGCTACTGAATATTTTGTAATTTGTAAAACGAAATTGGATTGCCTATGATATTTTACACAACACTTCGTAGCTATGAACAAACTATAATAACTATGAACATTTTAACAACTTAATAAAAAAAATTGCAAATGCCAATGGTACTTTGCATTTTACAGTGTAATTTTGGCACTTTACAATGACATTTTCATAATCGCTGCTGAAAATTTGTAATTTGTAATACGAATATTGGATTCCCTATATTTTACACAACATCTCGTAGCTATGAACAAACTATAATAACTATGAACATTTTAACAACTTAATACAAATTTTGATAATGCCAATAGTACTTTGCATTTTTCAGTGTAATTTTGACAATTTGCAATAAAATTTTCATAATCGCTACTGAAATTTTGTAATTTGTAATACGAATATTGGATTCCCTATATTTTACACAACATCTCGTAGCTATGAACAAACTATAATAACTATGAACATTTTAACAACTTAATACAAATTTTGATAATGCCAATAGTACTTTGCATTTTTCAGTGTAATTTTGACAATTTGCAATAAAATTTTCATAATCGCTGCTGAAAATTTGTAATTTGTAATACGAATTTTGGATTGCCTATGATATTTTACACAACACTTCGTATCAAACAAAGTGGTGGTGATGGAGAAAATCCAAGGTCATCTTCTGCTGTCTGGTGAAGTTTTAAGTAATAATTAACCATTTTTATCCACGTCACAACAAATTGGAAATATCATTTGATCGAATACCTTTATTTGTTAGTTTTGTTTACCTATGTTATCAACCACTGAAATATTTGTTGTTATTATTTTGTTTTTAGTGTAGTGTCTAGTAGATATTCTGTACTATGTTTATTTCGTTAGTCTTTTATTACCTACGTTATTACTTCATCGTTCTTGTCGGCAATTAACTGTTTTACTGCAAAACAACTAAATTTCAAGGTCGGCCTTGCGACTGCTTCATTTTCTACTAGCGTCCGAGTTGTGGGAGATGAAGCGAGGGGGCCATTGACCCCTCGGCCGTTAGCCATCGAACTCTGAAATTCCAGAAATTCACTTTTACGGGGCGACAATGGTCATTAATTGGAGCCGCATAATTGGATAATGATCGCGCACCAGCAGCGTACTGACGGTTAATTAACCGCAAATGTAGCTCTTCTTACGGCATCAAGGCGAAAAAATGCCGAGTAGAAGGCAATCAAATTTTTAGATCTGTTGTACGATTTTCTCGAGGAAGGGCAAAAAATTGCGCCCATGAAGTTTAACATAAGTGCTAGACATAAGTTAACATAGTGCTGAGCCAAATATGAATCTGGTACCTTGAAAATGGGCCAAAAATTGGGCCCAAGAAGTTTAACATAAGTGTAGGGCATGAGTTAACATAGTACTGAGCCAAAGATGAACCTGGTACCTCGAAGATGGGCCAAAAATTGCGCCTATGAAGTTTAACATAGGTGTTGGACATAAGTTAGTGCTGAGCCAAAGATGAACCTGGTACCTCGAAGATGGGCCAAAAATTGCGCCTATGAAGTTTAACATAGGTGTTGGACATAAGTTAGTGCTGAGCCAAAGATGAACCTGGTACCTCGAAGATGGGCCAAAAATTGCGCCTATGAAGTTTAACATAGGTGTTGGACATAAGTTAGTGCTGAGCCAAAGATGAACCTGGTACCTCGAAGATGGGCCAAAAATTGCGCCTATGAAGTTTAACATAGGTGTTGGACATAAGTTAGTGCTGAGCCAAAGATGAACCTGGTACCTCGAAGATGGGCCAAAAATTGCGCCTATGAAGTTTAACATAGGTGTTGGACATAAGTTAGTGCTGAGCCAAAGATGAACCTGGTACCTCGAAGATGGGCCAAAAATTGCGCCTATGAAGTTTAACATAGGTGTTGGATATAAGTTAGTGCTAAGCCAAAGATGAACCTGGTACCTCGAAGATGGGCCAAAAATTGCGTCCAAGAAGTTTTACATAAGTGTTGGACATACGTTAACACAGTAGTGAGTTGGAGGTGAACCAGCTACCTTGAAGATGGGCCAAAAATTGGGCCCAAGAAGTTTAACATAAGTGTAGGACATGAGCTAACATAGTACTGAGCCAAAGATGAACCTGGTACCTCGAATATGGGCAAGAAATTGCGCCCATGAAGTTTAACATAGGTGTTGGACATAAATTAATGCTGAGCCAAAGATGAACCTGGTATCTCGATGATGGGCCAAAAATTGCGCCTATGAAGTTTTTACATAAGTGTTTGATATAAGTTAACACCGTGCTAATTCTTAGATCTGTTGCACGATTTTCTCCGAGAAAGGCAAATAAATGCGCACAAGAAATTTAACATGAGTGTTGGACATAAGTTAACATAGTGCTGAACTGAAGGAGAACCTGGTACTTCGAAGATGGGCCAAAAATTGCGCCCAAGAAGTTTTACATGTGTTAGACATAACTTAACGTAGTGCTGAGCTGAAGGAAAATTTAAAGCGTTTAATTTTTTAATTATTATTTAGCGTTTCTCTCCCCTTGCTAGCCATTAGGCAATTAGCGAAACGCAGGAATGCTTTATAACGCCCAAATTGAACGTTAAGTGTATAGGGTGGCCTAACGTGAACAAGCAAACGGAACGAAAGTGATAAGCGCAATTGTCCGGCCGTGGTCAAGTAAAATTTCAAACACGGATTAAGAAAAGTGAGTTCCCAAGCGACTGGTGCGCACGTTGGAAATTGGAAAACGGTACTCTGATAAAGCTGGAGTTTCGTCTTGACGGCCATAATTGAGTAGCAATCATTTTCTTGCGTTGTTAATGAATTTGGAAGTGTTCTAATCGAATCCACTATAGCTTAGCTCTTATTTTACATTGGGCAATCAATGGAGCAATGGGGCAATCAATTGGGCAATTGGGAAGCCCAGAAAAGTCTCGATAACACAGAAGTTCGTAGCCCTAGTGTAGTAGATAAGACAAAAAGTATGTAGTACACACAACACCAGAATATTTAGGGAAGGTGCTATTATCTTCAATGATGGAACTCTAAGAAGAAAGGGAAGTTTGAGGTTCTTGAGATATGTCACAGTAAGAAGAGAAGAATATTTTTCTTGCGTTGTTAATGAATTTGGAAATGTTCTAATCGAACCCACTATAGCTTAGCTCTTACTTTATCATATCAGAAGTGGGATCATAGGTCTCAAACGGCACTTTAACGTCAAAGTAAGAAGAGAACAATGCTTTTCTTGCATTGTTAATGAATTTGGAAGTGTTTCTTGCCTTGTTTATGAATGAATTATTAATTAAGTGCAAAACATGTAGTACACATAACACCAGAACATTTAGGGAAGTTGCTATCATCTTCAATGATTGAACTCGAAGAAGAAAGGGAAGTTTGAAGTTCTTGAGATATGTCACAGTAAGAAGAGAACAATATTTTTCTTGCCTTGTTAATGAACTTGGAAGTGTTATAATCGAACCCACTATAGCTTAGCTCTTACTTTACTTATCAGAAGTGGGATCATAGGTCTCAAACGGCACTTTAACGTCAAAGTAAGAAGAGGACGATGCTTTTCTTGCATTGTTAATGAATTTGGAAGTGTATCTTGCCTTGTTAATGAATGAATTATTAATGAAGTGCAAAACATGTAGTACACATAACACCAGAACATTTAGGGAAGTTGCTATCATCTTCAATGATTGAACTTGAAGAAGAATGGGAAGATTGAGGTTTTTGAGATATGCCACAGTAAGAAGAGCACAATATTTTTATTGCCTTGTTAATGAACTTGGAAGTGTCATAATCAGACCCACTGTAGCTTAGCTCTTACTTTACGTATCAAAAGTGGGATCATAGGTCTCAATCGGCACTTTAACGTCAAAGTAAGAAGAGGACGATGCTTTTCTTGAATTGTTAATGAATTTGGAAGTGTTTCTTGCCTTGTTAATGAATTTGGAAGTGTTTCTTGCCTTGTTAATGAATGAATTATTAATGAAGTGCAAAACATGTAGTACACATAACACCAGAACATTTAGGGAAGTTGCTATCATCTTCAATGATTGAACTCGAAGAAGAAAGGGAAGTTTGAGGTTCTTGAGATATGCCACAGTAAGAAGAGAACAATATTTTTATTGCCTTGTTAATGAACTTGGAAGTGTCATAATCAGACCCACTGTAGCTTAGCTCTTACTTTACATATCAAAAGTGGGATCATACGCCTCAAACGGCACTTCAACGTCAAAGTAAGAAGAGAACGATGCTCTTCTTGCATTGTTAATGAATTTGGAAGTGTTTCTTGCCTTGTTAAAGAATGAATTATTAATGAAGTGCAAAACATGTAGTACACCTAACACCAGAACATTTAGGGTAGTTGCTATCATCTTCAATGATTGATCTCCAAGAAGAATGGGAAGATTGAGGTTTTTGAGATATGCCACAGTAAGAAGAGAACAATATTTTTCTTGCCTTGTTAATGAACTTGGAAGTATCATAATCAGACCCACTATAGCTTAGCTCTTTACATTTCAAAAGTGGGATCATAGGTCTCAAACGGCACTTTAACGTCAAAGTAAGAAGAGAACGATGTTTTTCTTGCATTGTTAATGAATTTGGAAGTGTTTCTTGCCTTGTTAATGAATGACTTATTAATGAAGTGCAAAACATGTAGTACACATAACACCAGAACATTTAGGGAAGTTGCTATCATCTTCAATAATGGAACTCGAAGAAGAAAGGGAAGTTTGAGGTTCTTGAGATATGCTACAGTAAGAAGAGAAGAATATTTTTCTTGCCTTGTTAATGAACTTGGAAGTGTCATAATCAGACCCACTATAGCTTAGCTCTTACTATATACATATATCAGAAGTGGGATCATAGGTCTCAAACAGAACTTTAACGTCAAAGTAAGAAGAGAACAATAGTTTTCTTGCATTGTTAATGAATTTGTGAATTTGGAAGTGTTGTAATCGTACCCACTATTAGCTTAGCTCTTTACATATCAGAAGTGAGATCATAGGTCTCGGACGGAACAATTAATTTGCTTTCGAAAGTGTCATGATGCTCGCGCATTTTACGGGGGCTCTTACTTGGCTCTTACTTTACTTATCAGAAGTGGGATCATAGGTCTTGAACCTATGATCCTGAAACCTATGATTTAACGTTAAAGTAAGATAGAACAATATTTTTCTTGCATTGTTAATGAATTTGGAACCAGTTAATCTATGATCTTGGACCCCTCGTGGTATCCGGTTGACTCCCGTATTCAGTGCCTCGCCTTGACGTACTGGAAAAATGCTTGCACTTCTTGATTCAAAATCTCTTGCCTGATCTGAAGTAGTAATCATTTCTAATGTAAGATGAAGGGAATATTAATTCTTGCGTTTCTTGATTTTAAATCTACTGCCTCTAAAAGCGGTTCAATCATTTTTAATGCAACATAAAATCTAGCCGTTTTCTGGACGCATTTCGTAAGTGCTTCACATTTCCGTGGCAATTACGTGGATTTCGAGGCAATTGGGCATGTGTGAGAAGTCCCACACATGCGGATGCAAATGTGGGACCTGGATTGCAATGCGCGAAACGTAATTGCGCATTCACGCGGTACAGCGGAGGATTGGTAAATACGCGATTCAGCACGCACGGGATCCGCCATGGGAATTTTCTCATGGCAGGACGACACAGGCAGGCCAAAATCTTTCCGAAAAGAAACCTCAATGTCGCAAATTGAATCGTTAGTTAGTTAGTAAACCATCCCGTCGTCATGCTATACCGGGTGATTCGAGTTTTATTACCATGGGTTTTTTAGGCATTTGGAGTTGCCCAAAAAATATGAAAATTTGGATTTATATAGGTCTGATACTAATCTACGGAAAGGTAGTTTGACTTTTTCGATATAAGTATATAGACGGTTATAAAATTAAAAAAACTCTTTGGACAAAATTCTCTATCGTTATTTTTGCCCTAAACTGTTTTATTTTTGTTCATAGAACCCATTTATGAAATCAAAAATTGACGAAAATGATTAGATTTCAAATTAAAGCATTGTTTACATTGCTGACCAACTTTCCTCGGCATGATTTATGATTTTGTAGGTCAAGAGTGCGGTTGGAACGTTTTATGACTTTTTATGATTCCGCCAGTCGCCCATGGGTTGAACGAGCCTTGCAGGACCGTAATCCATAAAAAAAACCATAAAATCCATTATAGGGACTAATACTGAAAGCAGCCGTCATATATTACTTATTTACTTATTTTATTTATAGAACCCATTTATTAAATAAAAAATTAACGAAAATGATTAGATTTCAAATTAAAGCATTTTTTACATTACTGACCAACTTTCCTCGATATGATTTATGATTTTGTGTCAAGAGCCCGTTCCAACCGCACCGGCGCGGTCAATGCTTTACCGCGCCGGTGCGGTTGGAACGTTTTATGAGTTTTTATGATTCCGCCAGTCGCCCGTGGGCTGCAGGCTGAGGGATTGGGTACGGCCCTATCATAAAACCCACAAAATCCGTTATAGGGACTAGTACTAGTAGCAGCTGTCATATTTTACTATTTAGTAATAAATCTCACTGTTGCAATATCAAAATTCGTTTAATTCAATAATTGGTGCAATTTTTTTGGCTTGGATTACACTGGAATGTTTGGAATAGCATTAAAGTATGTTCTGACAAAACTATATAAATAAAATTACGTATTCTTTGTGAAATAACAAGAACAACAAGAACATGTTAATAATCATCCGAGAACATAAGATGAATGATTATTTCTAGTCACATCTCCCAAAATTTTATTCATACCATGAATGGTATGAATGTGAATTTACCTAATGACAGAAGCCATGTAATGAATACTTGCTTTGGAATCATCGGAGAAGCTAAGATGAATGATTATTTCCAGTCACATCTCCCAAAATTTTATTCACACCATGAATGGTATGAGTGTGAATTTAGCTAACAGAAGACATGTAATGAATAGTTTCTTGTATTCCTTTGGTTCTCGAGCTGCCGCCTTCCAAAGAATTAGTCCATATTAGTTGAAATTATCTTAATAACCGCGCGAGGACAATGAATTCCGTTCATTAACACGGAAACGTGTACAAACATCGACTCTCACACATGCGGAAACTGTGTGAACTCAAATTATGCAAAGCGTATACGCAAACAAAACAGACACGGATTCGATTTGGAGCGCCGTGCATGTGTCAGTTGGCCGGCGAGCATAACTGTACATTTTCACGTCACACGAAAACACAATTAGGGCAGAATCCGACCAGAATTCCACTTATTGCGGTGGGAAGGAGCAGTCACGAGAAGTCCGCCCGGTTTTTGGCGAAAACGAAATTACTGGGATTAGCCGAGTGCACTTTCTTCGCCAAGAAAACGCCAGGAGTGGGGCAGACGTAATTATCGAGGAAAGTCAGTTGTGCTCCATTGGAATGCAAAATAGTACGATTTAATTGCTCCCTAATGAGCCAAAACGCAATGAAATGGGCTGTATTACGTTCAGGCCTCAATATTTCATTAGAATTTACATCTTTATGTTCTTGGTTTAACTACCGCCTGCTCAGCTTTGCGTTTTTTGCTTCCACAATACTCGCCAATCTCTTTTACATCTCTCTCCGCCGCCACACCATTCGGTCAGCTATTTGAGGCACTTGTGTTAAGCCTATTTTCTGCCTATAGTCTGTCCAATTTCGAGACAAAGCTAATATAAACACGTTCACGAGAACGGCGATCATTTACACACAACTCGAGTTCAACAAGAGGGTAGCGATCGCAGTAACAAAATGTCCTTAGTCTGGGTATGATCCCACTTCTGATATGTAAAGTACCCACTGATATGTGGGTTCGATTAAAACACTTCCAATTGCATTAAAAAGGCAAGACAAGTATTGTTCTCTTCTTATTTTGACGTTGAAGTGCCGTTTGAGACCTATGATCCCACTTCTGATATGTAAAGAACTAAGTAAATAGTGGGTACGATTACAACACTTCCAAATTCATTAACAATGCAAGAAAAGTATTGTACTCTTCTTACTTTGACGTTAAAGTGCCGTTTAAGACCTATGATCCCGCTTCTGATATGTAAAGAGCTAAGTCAATAGTGGGTACGATTAAAGCACTTCCAAATTCATTACCAATGCATGAAAAGTATTGTACTCTTCTTACTTTGACGTTAAAGTGCCGTTTAAGACCTATGATCCCACTTCTGATATGTAAAGAGCTAAGTCAATAGTGGGTACGATTAAAAAACTTCCAAATTCATTAACAATGCAAGAAAAGTATTGTACTCTTCTTACTTTGACGTTAAACTGCCGTTTAAGACCTATGATCCCGCTTCTGATATGTAAAGAGCTAAGTCAATAGTTTGAGTTTGTGACACATAGGAACTTTTTCACCGTATTGGCCCATACATCACGTTTGTGAATTTTGGGCAAGCTTACACTCCAGTCATGTGTAAAGGCGGATTACTTTGAGCGATAGATTGGGTAATGAGCAATACAGTTCAGTTTAGATTTTGTCAGTCAATATTATTTATTTTAGATAATAGGTTGTATTGCGAATACCGAACAGGTATACAGGGTGTAACTGAATGTTTATGTTTGGGCAAGCAATTCAGTTACACCCTGTATACCTGTTCGGTATTCGCAATACAACCTATTATCTCAGTTCAGTTTTGACTTTGTCAGTCAATATTATCTATTTTAGATAATAGGTTGTATTGCGAATACCGAACAGGTATACAGGGTCTAACTGAATATTTATGTTTGGGCAAGCAATTCAGTTACACCCTGTATACCTGTTCGGTATTCGCAATACAACCTATTATCTAAAATAAATAATATTGACTGACAAAATCAAAACTTGACTGTATTGCCCATTACCCAATCGATCGCTCAAAGTAATCCGCCTTTACACATGGCTGGAGTGTAAGCTTGTAATGTTTCAAGCAGGAATTACTCAACCTGCATTATATTCAAATGTGTGCTTCCCAAAATGCGTGCCCAGTCTCCAATTACATAATGCACAATGGCGGGGAACTGTGCCGTAAACTTTCGCACGGCGCTCGCCATGCGAAGTGGGTGGGCGGCCTAACTATGCACCCAATTAAAGAATCTCACAATGGATTCACGGCCGTATGTGAGTTGGGCCGCGGCACACGTTTGCCCCCCCGGAAAATGCGCTAGCGTTGTTGACACTTACGAAAGCAAATTAATTGTGCAGTCCGACACCTATGATCCCACTTCTGATACGTAGAGAGCTAAGCTAATAGTGGGTACGATTAAATTGGTTCCAAATTCATTAACAATGCAAGAAAAGTACTGTTCTCTTCTTACTTTGACGTTAAGGTGCCGTTTAAGACGGTTTCACGATGTTGGTATCGTGGCATAGGCTTCAGTACCACCTCAAGGCGAGGCACTGAATACGGGAGTCAACCGGATACCACGAGGGGTCCATGACCATAGATAAACTGGTTTCACGATCTTGGTATCGTCGCATAGGCTCCAGTAACACGTCAAGGCGAGGCACTGAATACGGGAGTCAACCCGATGCCACGAGCGGTCCATGACCATAGATTAACTGGTTTCACGATGTTGGTATCGTCGCATAGGCTCCATAAACACGTCAAGGCGAGGCACTGAATACGGGAGTCAACCGGATACCATGAGGGGTCCATGACCATAGATAAATTGGTTTCACGATGTTGGTATCGTCGCCTAGGCTCCAGTAACACGTGCAGGCGAGGCACTGAATACGGGAGTCAACCGGATACCATGAGGGATCCAAGACCATAGATTAACTGGTTTCACGATCTTGGTATCGTCGCATAGGCTCCAGTAACACGTCCAGGCGAGGCACCGAATACGGGAGTCAACCGGATACCACGAGGGGTCCAAGACCGTAGATTAACTGGTTTCACGATGTTGGTACCGTCGCATAGGCTCCAGTACCACGTCTGGGCGAAGCACTGAATACGGGAGTCAACCGGATACCACGAGGGGTTCATGACTAAAATCAGCAGATGTCTTCGGCACGAGTTCTAGAATAGAATATGAATTTTACCCTTTTCAAGACCATAGATTAACTGGTTTCACGATGTTAGTATCGTCGCATAGACTCCAGTACCACGTCAAAGCGAAGCACTGAATACGGGAGTCAACCGGATACGACGAGGGGTCCAGGACCTTAGATTAACTGGTTTCACGATATTGGTAGATATTCTAGAACTCGTGCCGAAGACATCTGCGGATTTGGCCATGGACCCCGGCCAAATCCGCAGATGTCTTCGGCACGAGTCCTAGAATAGAATATGAATTTTACTCTTTTCGCAACCAAGTTTCATACCTATTTTTTGCTCTAAACTATACCTTGTGACTCATGAAACCCAATAATGAAATCAGATTTAAAAAAATATCGGATTTTAACTAATTGCCAAATATACATTGAAGATTTTTGATTTATGGGACGGTTAACCAACAGTACTTTGAATGAAGTTTATGACACAACTCTTATACCATCGGTGTAATGACATAAATCCCTGGTCATGGCCACCAGCAGTAGCGTGATTATTTTACAACAAAAAGAAGACGGTCATAGGATTAGTGGGAATAACGTGCAGTATTGTGAAAATAATTTACAATCCGGTCGTAAAACATCTCTTAACTTCCTGGTGTTTTTTTTTTGTGGTGTCTTGGAGTTCCGCCTCCTAGCCATTGGGCTTGGCTACGAGCTCCCAAGCCTGGCATAAGGTACGATCCTACAGCCACAATGATGTCAGGATTATATATTTATATTTTGGTGAAATTTTATAATCAATTTATTTAATAAACTGGGTCATATTTGATCCTTTCAATTGTACTGTATTGTATGTATCTACGTGAAAAAGTATTCTTTGGCCAAAAATCGATATACAAATCTTCACAATTAAGCATTGCTACGCGGTTATAATATTTCGCGTTTATTCTGTTCAAGTGTATTCCGATCTTACGTATTCTACTGTAATGGTCATTGAGTCATAATTACGATTAATCTTTCATGGAGCAATTATTATTTTCTACTGTAATGGTCATCGAGTCATAATTCCAATTCACCTTTAATAGAGCAATTATTATTTTTCCCGTGGTTCAACAATTCTACTACTAATTTGTAATATTTCTGCTCAAACCGTTCTACCTGTTCGCGGATTCAAAATTAATTCTGGCAGAAGCCGAGACGCTGATACCCCGACGCTCTGACTTATTAACGACGCTCCCTCGTGTAATTAAAACCGCCGCTTTGAATGTTGGTCTTAACGGAAACTCCGCAGGTACCGTTTTAATAACCCCAGTAACCTACAAAACTTTTCGTCGTAAGTTATTATACGGATTAATTATCTGCTGACGGATCGTTGGCGTGGGCTGGTCGTGTTTTTCGCCGCGCTAAATCGCAGAGTTGTGCTTCGTTCACTTTCTCCGATCCTTAAAAGCGCGTGGAATCCGATATTCTTGGATTGCACTGGGAAAGTATTGTTTTGCATGAATTCCGCTGATCCCAGAGGTAATTTTGATGAAAATCGAGCAAGACTGGTGCTATCACCGCAGCATCAACATTAAAACGTATCTCTAGTCACCACAGATCTAAAAGTAACCACTAGGCACTGAAAATCAGACACCCAGTATAATATTTTTATCCTTCCAAGTTTTGGAGAATAATTAATAGTTAATTACTGGTGCTCATCACCGCAGCATCACCGTTAAAACTTATCTCTAGTCACCACAGATCTGAAAGTAACCTAGGCACTGAAAATCAGACACCCAGTATAATATTTTTATCCTTCCAGGTTTTGGAGAATAATTAATAGTTAATTACTGGTTCTCATCATCGCAGCATCACTATTAAAACTTAACTCTAGTCACCACAGATCTAAAAGTAACCACTAAGCACGGGAAATCAGACACCCAGTATAATATTTTTATCCTTCCTGGTTTTGGAGAATAATGAATAGTTAATTAGTGGCACAGAAGCATTATTACATCACGAAAATCTGGGAAGAGAAGTTAGGTGAGGCACTTAATACGGGAGTCAACTGGATACCACGAGGTATCCAGGGGTCCATGGCTAAAACGCAGATGTTTTCGGCACGAGTACCAATAGGACTGAACTGAAACCGATTTATGGTTATGGATCCCCCACACGACGTGACGCAACACCGCGACAGTGTTGCCATTTGTGAATCAGCCCAGAAAGTTCAGCCTATAGCACACTTGTAGCCACGCAATTAGTTTTAATTCCAAATATGAATATGGTAACACTTAAAAGTGTTACCATAACCAACCTTACCTTGGCGTTACCAACCTTGGCGTTGTTAAGAATTTTACCAGCAGATTGTTTATATTCTTCATCTCTAAGATATAAACAATAAACAATGGGTAGCAGAAATATACCAATATAGCAATATATCAATGTATCATGAAGGTCACCTTTTGATGCAATCTATCAGGATGTGTTTCTTCTAAAAACATATACTTGTAGCCGACAAGTACGAAAAATCCGCCACAATGCTAATAATGGGATATTTAGAGATGTAATCCATTGGATCACTGAAGACCGACTTTAACAATAGTATCCTGGCCTTAAGTTGCCTAACGGAGAAGGTGCTTGAGTCCATACATGGTGAAAATTATTAATAATACATCACTTCAGAAACGTTAATAGTTTGTATTGCAATTAACAGAAATATGAATGAACCTTTATTAGCATTATGTTCTACTTAATATTTGGCTGCTGTATATGCAATTAACATAAGGTTTTATCAGTATAATATTCTAGAAAATATTTTGCTGCTTATCACTTTTGTTGTCAGTTTGTGTGGAAACGTTCTTATGTTCTACTCAATATTTTGCTGCTGTATATGCAAATAACATAAGGTTTTATCAACATAATTTTCTACTCAATATTTTGCTGCTGTATATGCAATTATCATAAGGTTTTATCAGTATAATTTTCTACCCAATATTTTGCTGCTTATCACTTTTGTGATTTCTACTCAATATTTTGCTGCTGTATATGCAATTAACATAAGGTTTTATCAGTATAATTATCTACCCAATATTTTGCTGCTTATCACTTTTGTGATTTCTACTCAATATTTTGCTGCTGTATATGCAATTAACATAAGATTTTATCAACATAATTTTCTACTCAATATTTTGCTGCTGTATATGCAATTATCATAAAGTTTTATCAGTATAATTTTCTACCCAATATTTTGCTGCTTATCACTTTTGTGATTTCTACTCAATATTTTGCTGCTGTATATGCAATTAACATAAGGTTTTATCAGTATAATTATCTACCCAATATTTTGCTGCTTATCACGTTTGTGATTTCTACTCAATATTTTGCTGCTGTATATGAAATTAACATAAGATTTTATCAGTATAATTTTCTACCAAATATTTTGCTGCTCATCACTTTTGTTGTCAGTTTGTGTGGAAACGTTCTTATGTTCTACTCATTATTTTGCTGCTGTATATGAAATTAACATAAGGTTTTATCAACATAATTTTCTACTCAATATTTTCCTGCTGTATATGCAATTATTATAAGGTTTTATCAGTATAATTATCTACCCAATATTTTGCTGCTTATCACGTTTGTGATTTCTACTCAATATTTTGCTGCTGTATATGCAATTAACATAAGGTATTATCAGTATAATTTTCTACCAAATATTTTGCTGCTTATCACTTTTGTTGTCAGTTTGTGTGGAAACGTTCTTATGTTCTACTCATTATTTTGCTGCTGTATATGCAATTAACATAAGGTTTTATCAACATAATTTTCTACTCAATATTTTGCTGCTGTATATGCAATTAACATAAGGTTTTATCAGTATAATTTTCTACCCAATATTTTGCTGCTTATCACTTTTGTGATTTCTACTCAATATTTTGCTGCTGTATATGCAATTAACATAAGGTTTTATCAGTATAATTTTCTACGCAATATTTTGCTGCTTATCACTTTTGCGATTTCTACTCAATATTTTGCTGCTCTATATGAAATTAACATAAGGTTTTATCAGTATAATTTTCTACTCAATATTTTGCTGCTTATCACTTTTGTTGTCAGTTTGTGTGGAAACGCTCATATGTTCTACTCAATATTTTGCTGCTGTATATGAAATTAACATAAGGTTTTATCAACATAATTTTCTACTCAATATTTTGCTGCTGTATATGCAATTAACATAAGGTTTTATCAGTATAATTTTCTACCCAATATTTTGCTGCTTATCACGTTTGTGATTTCTACTCAATATTTTGCTGCTGTATATGCAATTAACATAAGGTTTTATCAGTATAATTTTCTACCAAATATTTTGCTGCTTATCACTTTTGTTGTCAGTTTGTGTGGAAACGTTCATATGTTCTACTCAATATTTTACTGCTGTATATGAAATTGACATAAGGTTTTATCAACATAATTTTCTACTCAATATTTTGCTGCTGTATATGCAATTAACATAAGGTTTTATCAGTACAATTTTCTATCCAATATTTTACTGCTTATCACTTTTGTGATTTCTACTCAATATTTTCCTGCTGTATATGCAATTAACATAAGGTTTTATCAGTATAATTTTCTACATAATATTTTGCTGCTTATCACTTTTGTTGTCAGTTTGTGTGGAAACGTTCTTATGTTCTACTCAATATTTTGCTGCTGTATATGAAATTAACATAAGGTTTTATCAACATAATTTTCTACTCAATATTTTGCTGCTGTATATGCAATTATCATAAAGTTTTATCAGTATAATTTTCTACCCAATATTTTGCTGCTTATCACTTTTGTGATTTCTACTCAATATTTTGCTGCTGTATGTGAAATTAACATAAGGTTTTATCAGTATAATTTTCTACCAAATATTTTGCTGCTTTATCACCTTTGTTGTCAGTTTGTGTGGAAACGTTCTTATGTTCTACTCAATATTTTGCTGCTGTATATGAAATTAACATAAGGTTTTATCAACATAATTTTCTACTCAATATTTTGCTGCTGTCTAAGCAATTAACATAAGGTTTTATCAACATAATTTTCTACTCAATATTTTGCTGCTTATCACTTTTGTGATTTCTACTCAATATTTTGCTGCTGTATATGCAATTAACATGAGGTTTTATCAGTATAATTTTCTACTCAATATTTTGCTGCTTATCACTTTTGTTGTCAATTTGTGTGGAAACGTTCATATGTTCTACTCAATATTTTGCTGCTGTATATGAAATTAACATAAGGTTTTATCAACATAATTTTCTACTCAATATTTTGCTGCTGTATATGCAATTAACATAAGGTTTTATCAGTATAATTTTCTACCCAATATTTTGCTGCTCATCACTTTTGTGATTTCTACTCAATATTTTCCTGCTGTATATGCAATCAACATAAGGTTTTGTCACTATAATTTTCTACCCAATATTTTGCTGCTTATCACTTTTGTTGTCAGTTTGTGTGGAAACGAGAAGTACAACAATCGATTGATTGCACAAACGCTGCTACGAAACTATTTGCAAACGCCGGACGAAGCGGCAAGAGATTCACGCTCTGATTGCTCTTTCAATGTATTTTTTTGTATGCATGTACACAGTTTCGCTGATAAGGAGTCGCATTTCTCGTTCACAGTTGGACTAAATTAACAATGATAATTACACGAATTTTCTTCCTGGCATTGTCCGAGACCAAACACGGAACATCGCGCTGAATTTTGTGGTGATTCGAAAGCTCTTGTGATATTTGAGCCCTCTGGCATTCAATCAATTTTGATTGATTGATTGGTTGATTGAAAGAAAATTGATTGCTATTTACCGCTAGTTCATGTTGCATTGGGAAATAATGTATTTACCCAATTTCGCTACTAGAAGAAATTTCTGTTGAATATGATAAAAAACACACACTGAAAAAAATAGATTGCAAAAATTGCATAGCAAAAGAAATATACAGGGTGTCCAAGATAAGGATCAACAGCAGGGGATCTCAGAAACCGTAAAAGTTACAAAGGCGGTTAAATTACAAAAAAAGTTGCGCAATTTAGTGGTCAGTAATATTCTGTTGTAAAAACTAGAAAATTCCGCTTACTTCCGGAGATATTCGACAAAATCCGAAATTTTGCGATATCGTTTTTATGGTTTGCTGAAGTTATTTGAAAAGGTATAAAAAAACAAAAGGCACTTCCTCATTGCCACTTTTTCAGCTCTACAAGAGAGCGTTTATAAATTTGATGATGATAATGATGGTTTCTTCAAAACGAAACGTTGTACTGAAAATTTGTAAACGCTGTCTTGTAGAGCTAAAAATGTGGCAATGAGAAAGTGGCTTTGGTTTTCTTATATTTTTTCAAGTAACTTCCTCATTGAAACGTTTTCAGCTCTACAAGATAGCGTTTATAAATTTGATGATGATAATGATGGTTTCTTCAAAACGAAACGTTGTACTGAAAACTTGTGAACCCTGTCTTGTAGAGCTAAAAATGTGGCAATGAGAAAGTGCCTTTGGTTTTCTTATACCTTCTCAAGTAACTTCAGGAAAAAATAAAAACGAAATTGCGAGATTTCGGATTTTGTCGAATATATCCGGAAGTATGCGAACATTTCTGGTTTTCTCAACAGAATATTACTGACCACTAAATTGCGCCAGTAATATTCTGTTGAGAAAACCAGAAATGTTCGCTTACTTCCGGAGATATTCGACAAAATCCGAAATCTTTTTTTTTTTTTTGTAATATAAATACCCCTCTAACTTTTACGGTTTCCGAGATCCCCATGCTGTTGATCCTTATCTTGGACACCCTGTATAAGGTTTATTCAAAATTTTATACAGGAAATGAAATTAAATAGTAACAATTGTTAAATTGGGTCATTCGTCCAAATTCGGAGTGTTTGGTAATTCTGACTCTCTGAGAAACTGTCAAATTGTCTACAATGAAACACACACTGAAAAAATGAATTTTAGAAATTTCATAGCAAAAAAATATACAAAATGGTAAATAGTTTGATTGCTATTTGCCGCTAGTTCATGTACTGGGAAACAATGTAATTACACAATTTCGCTACTAGAAGAAATTTCTGTTGAATATGATACAAAAACACGCACTGAAATAATAGATTGCAAAAATTGCATAGCAAAAGAAATATATAAGGTTTTCAAAATTTTGTACAGGAAATGAAATTAAACAATAGCTGTTGGTACATTTTGTTCAAATTCGTAATGTTTGGTAATTCTGACTCCCTGAGAAACTATTAAATTGTCTTAAATCAAACATATAAAAAATGAATTGTAGTAATTTCATAGCAAAAAATATGTAAAATACAAAACACAAAAAGTTTTCAAAACTTAGTACTGCGAATGAAATTAAACAGTAAATAGTTGATATATTAAACCCTTCGGCCAAATTTGTAGTGTTTCGTAGTTCTCGCTCCATGAGAAACTGTCAAATTATCTTGTTTTTGTAGTAACTTTTTTTGTTATTATTATAATCAGATCCTTATTCTACCCGTAGGGTGTTATGGTTTTCCTGTTGACACATATACATATTCACACATATAAGTATTCTATACATACAGGGTGGCCCACCTATCCTCGCTCGGGCCATTGCTGCTAGACTAATGAAAATTGAGGAAAAAATCTGATTGGAAGTTATTGGACACTAAAGTGATACTTTTTGAAATTGGATAACCTCCATATTGGAATGAAATAACTTGTAGTTTACCAACTTTTCTGCCATTTTTCACTTCTTTCTAATCCATGCCCACATGATGCAGATTCTAAAAATTAATGAATATATAGGGTGCTCCATTTAAAAAAGAGACCAAATCTTGTGTCCTGGATTTATGGTACACTCTGTAGACACGAAAATAATTTTAAACAGTAGCTCATCAAGTGTCCAATAACTTCCAATCAGATTTATTCCTCAATTTTTCTGAAATCTGAAAAAATCTGATTGGAAGTTATTGGACACTTGATGTGATACGTTTTGAAATTGGGTAACCTCCATATTGGAATGAAATAACTTGTAGTTTTAGCCACTTTTCAGCCTTTTTTCATTCTTTCTAATCCATGCCCACATGAAGCAGATTCTAAAAATGAAACAATATATAGGGTGATCCATTTAAAAAAGAGTCAAAATTTGTGTCCCTCATTTATGGTACACTCTGTACACTCGAAAATAAGTAATAATTAAAATAATCAAGTGTCCAATAACTTCCATTCAGATGTTTTCCTCAATTTTCATTAGTCTAGCAGTAACGGACCATTACGAGGATAGATGGGCCACCCTGTATAAGTATTCGGCCCATTAATTCCTATTCCTAGCTTTGTCCCAAGCTTGAACGGGAACGTATCCGTACCGTATCCGTACCGTATCCGTACCATATCCGTACCGTATCCGTTCCGTATCCATAGTACATTAATTTGAAGAAATGATAAATACCTTGTAGTTGATCGTTTTTTTTTTAAGTACATTATCTCGAAAACCTAATAATGGAGAGTGTCGAAACAATCGCAGTTAGATGGGTCATAGTTGGGTGCGCAATTTTGTATACCTGAAAATGTAAGAAATCTGAATTATTGAATAAGGTCATAAATTTTCACGAAAATCAAAGAAAAATCCAAAGACTGTTCACTCACAGCTTCATGGCAGACATACAACTACAAATAATAAAGTACAATATGTACTCAAAATAATTTTCGCCAGAAGGTTTGCCCTAATTCAATGAATATGTAATCAAATTCAATAAGAAACTACACAAATCTTGAAAATTATTTCTTGGTTCAAAAACCATACAAATTATGGACAAATGACAAAAATTATAATTGAATTTTTACATAAATTAGGTAACTGCCAAAATTACAAAGTTCTTGTTCAAAAACAATACAAATTATAGACAAATAACAAGAATTATAATTGAATGTTTATATAAATTAGGTAAATGTCAAAATTATAAAGTCAATTTTCTTATCATCTTATATAAAACTAACATTCAGGAATTGAGAAGATTTCTATTAACTTAGACATGTAACGTGTCACTTTTCAAAATTTTCGCCAGTACAAGGTTTTCCCTAATTCAATGAATATATAATCAAATTCGATAAAAACTATATACATTTTGAAAATTCTTGTTAAATACCATAAAAATTATAGATAAATAATAAGAATTGTATTTGAATTTTTACATAAATTACGTAAATGCCACACTGGCATCAGAAAATTTAATATTCTGGGTTCATTTATTTTTAATTGAAAAATTAATTCCGTAAAAAAATAATATCTTCAAAACCTGAAGACGTAGAGTGACGAAACTTTTTTCATTGTACGTGTCGAATGTAGTTGTACAAATTTGCATACTGTAATTACTTGTAATTTTAATAAAATCAATTTGTTATTTTAATGTTATCTGCCATTTTGGAAAAAACGACCTGAAAAATTTACTTCGTCATATAAAGTGATGTAAACAAGCCCTATTTCCTTAAAGTATGCTGCCACCGTGTCATCCCATGTTTTCCGTGGTCTCCCCCGTTTCCTCCTGTGGGTTCCCTTTGCTAACCAAACTTTCTTCATTCTCTAAGATTCGCTAGCTGTTTTTTTTTTAATTATTTTTTAAACTTACATGAAATTGCACGATAGCAATAAAAAACTTCCACGAATCTGGTCCATTGCGGTATAGACTCTTTTATATATTGGGAACTAAATAGTAAATTAGTAAAATGGTAAATAGTAAAATAAAAGTGGGTTCCCTTTGCTAGCCATACTTTCTTCATTTGCCTGTCCTCCTGTTTTTCTAGTAACAATTAATTTACTTTACATATCAGAAGTAGGATTGGAAGACGCTTCTGCGATGAGATAATCTGCTGGGTTTCCCAATCCCACTTCTGATATGTAAAGAAAAATTTATTGTTACTACAAAAACAAGACAATTTGACAGTTTCTCAGAGAGTGGGAGAACTACTAACTCGTTCCTCATGTCATTTTTGGGTATCGTAAATATTTTAATGCAAACAAGAAACGCGAATTGGTTTCGCAATAGTCTGCTCGAGTCGTTCTGGTGCATTCTTCGCTTCCTCGAACTCCGCGAATTTGCATGTTCCAAGCCAGCGGCGTATGCTAATTCGTAGGTAATTAATTAATACATAAATACGGCGATGCGCGCAGAAGATAATGTGGGTTGCGTAAGCCTCTTTCTTGAACAAAGAAATTGCTAGCCGATTTCGACCGCCTTTGTAACGGCCTGAAAATTGGCGAGACCAATTAAGCGACTTAAAATAAATTAGAACACGACCGTCAACGCGAACGAACTGCAAAAATGATCGGCAGTATAAGGTTCAACTAATATAATATATAAATAATAAATAAAAAATAATGCAATCATTAAGATTGTTTTGACCTTTACTACGTAGAAATCAATAAATTACCGATGCCATGAAGTAACTAACATGATTCAAAATTTAATGGGATATAAAAATACAATGAGTACTAAAATTAAATTTCAGTCTGAAATTTTTGTTTACATTTCAGAAGTGGGATAAAATTTCGTAATCATTACGACTGTTCCAAAATCGGCCGCCCACCGTCTCCTCGCCGTGACCGTTACGTCCGTTCCCGTTCAATGGAATCAATGCTATCAATGCTATCGATCGGCTGATCGATTTGTTCGGAACGCGGCCACGGAGGCCCCCGGGGCCCCCGGGCCCTCTCGTGGGCGCCACCTGAAGTCACGACCACCGCCCACTGGAATTCGCACTCCTTATCACCACCATCACGACCACCGTCAGGGCGTCTGGTTAATTGACCCGGCGGTGATTTCTCAATCAATCTCGCAAACGGGGGCATCTGCACGAGTCGCAACATGCGGAATTGTGGCAATTGACAGCTCGCGTTGGGCGTCGAAGCGCGAACAGAGAAATCGCGGTTTTACTTTTTAAATCGCCGCACTTTTAGTCTCTGCCAACGAAAAAATTAAGCAAATGCAACCGCCGACGCGCAGTAGACCCTGCGGTGATATCGACGACGGACGGCTATGAATTATTCCCGAGCCGGACCTGGTGAATTATGCAGCGGCGTCGTTATTTATAATCGGCGCCGCGGATTGTCATGATCGAATCCCGGACCTTGAGTGACCAGTGTGATTGATCTTGTTGATGTTCGTGTGAGTGCCGGCTGGGGGACATATGGGACTGAGGAAGGCTCGCTGGTGAAAGAAACCGTTTCCCATGATGAAATGGACATTCGTTTCGGTATGTCGATTTTAGTGCACGTTACGACTGCGTCAATCACGAAGAGCGGGCGGTTTGATAATAATAATAAAAATAATAACAATACTTCTGAAAGTTGTTATGTGCAACTCGCATGTTATGACTGGGCCGCTCGGAACAGCTCAAACTAAGAAATTCGCGTGTGTTCATTGGAATCAGATCACTCTAGCAGAGGTCCCCAACCTACTGACCGCGAAAAGATTTTATCAGTACCGTCAATATATTTTTCTCCAGATTAGTTTATACTTTACACATCAGAAGTGGGATTGGAAAACGCTTATGTGATGACATAAACTGCCGGGTTTTCCAATCCCACTTCTGATACGTAAAGTAACATTAATTGTTCCTACAAAAACAAGACAATTTGACAGTTTCTCAGAGAGTGTGTGTGAGAGAGAGAGAAAGAGAGAGAGAGAGAGAGAGAGAGAGGGAGAGAGAGAGAGAGAGAGAGAGAGAGAGAGAGACATAAGTTAACCGAGAAGTTAAAACGAGATTTTTGGAGTTGCTCCAAATGACCTTAGAGGCACATTCCTAGACCAATAGCATCCTCCCGATTCCAATAAGCACACTTCCGACCTCGTAGCCTTAGCGGTTCTAGAGATACCCGCCCTCAAAGTTGGGATATAGCAAAAAAAAAAATAGCAAAAAAGGGCTGATAAAATTACTAAAAAACTTCTAAACGGACGATCGAATCTCGAAGACAATGGTCTCATTCGATTCAGGGGACTCCAACGGTTCATACGAGCCCACACTCGATATACCTACGAAGATGTTTTAATTTTCAAAATTTTCGAAAATATCGCGTTTTCGCCATCTCGATGAAATTCCATTTCGAAAACGTCTCGACCGATTCGGACGAAATTTAGAGCGGTCATAGAAGACCCAAATACAAGCAAAATGAGCCATAGTGGGCCCCTGTAGGCGATCGCGTTAGTCCAGGATGGCCTTAAGAGGAGAGAAATATTTTTCAAAACAACGTATTTTTTCATGAAAAATGCCATAACTGACGTTATGGCCATAGTGTCTAATATTAGATATCAAGTTATGAGAATACGAAAATGAACGTTCAAAATATTCGCAAACTTCCCATCTTCTATGTCAGGGGTCGGGAAACTTTTAAGCGTGAAGAGCCAAACCTGCCCCTTTCAACGATTTAAAAAAAATTGAGAGCCATACACATATTTTTACAATTTAACGTCATTTGGTAACAAATTATGATTTTATGCAATGGAGAAAAATATTACAAATAAATCACAAAAAAGGATCCGTACATGTTAAAATTTTTGCAGTGTTATATGTAACTTTACAAAAAAAAAAATGTTAGTAATGTTTGAAATATTGGTAGAATTAAATCTTTTTTTTTATTTTGGCACAATTACCTGCAATTTAAAAAACTTGGAAATTTGTCAGTAATACTATATGAAATGTCAGTGATAATAATTAAAATTTTGCTAGTAAACATTGACAATGTTGACGTTTTTACAGTACTATCTGAAATTTTTCAAAAAAGTGAAAATTTGTCAGTCTTATATTCATATTCATATTCATTTATTTCCACCTAGCCACAACATACAAAATATACAATACATACATAATATACAGGGTGTATCAGCCAAATGGAATAAATTCAATAATAAATAAATGGGGGCGTGTTCGAAAAAACGTTCGGACACGTCGATTGTTATTTTTAGTTGCGCATTTTTTTCAACAAAAACTATACAGGGTGTGTCATGTGACCGTGGCCAATACCAACTTTCTTATTTTAAATGCAACACCTGGTATATTATTCAATTTTTGGATTCTTCAGAAAATTCTAGACATATTTCATGTACAATGTCCTATACCTATCTTCAACTGTTTCGGAAATATTAAGTGTTTTCAGATTTATTGCAAAAATTAACATTAAAAAAAGAAAATTATTTGATTACAGAAATTCGCTACAACACATTCAATAATTATTTCCCATTTAGGTCTTGATAATGAGAAAGTAAGCAAAAACCATTTCAGCGTTCCTTTTTACCTTTTTACGGATATGAAATAAACAAAAGCTATAAATACTTTTGCGATTAGATCGGTCACGCCTGAGATGTTGAGTAACGTTAGAAGAAATTTCTATTTAACATTAGGATGTTGCCAAGACGTTCACGGCGAGCATTTTGAACATCTCCTCCATTGAAATTTATTGTTTTTTTTTTTGTTTTTTTACATTATCAAGAAATAAACAGTATTACTTACTAGTTTTTGAGTGTGTTGTAACGAATTTCTGTTAAAAAAATTAAGTGCATTTTTGGTAGTTCTGAGATAAATGGCTTTAAAGTTAACTTGAATTTCAAAATTCCAGGAAGAAGTTTAGAAAACTGTGTTAATATTTTTGTCTAAACCTAAGTCTAAAATATTAACATAGTTTTCTAAACTTATTCATGGAATTTTGAAATTCAAGTAATCTTTAAAGTCATTTATCTCAGAACTACCAAAAAATGCACTTAAACCCTTTTACTTCTAGACCCCTCAATTAGGATTTTCTTCATTAAACATTTCTCTATTAATTTGATAATTTTTCTGCGATTTCTGATTAAATTATCATGATATGGCCAATTATCGTACCACTTAAATGCTTAATCGAATAATGAAATAACACTTTAATCAAATGTCTAAATTATCGCCGTGATTAAGGTATACGATATTAAGGTAATGATGGAAAAAATAGGCCATGATAACAACTATGATAATAGCAATCGCCTAAGTAATCTAACAAATTATCTCACAAATTACTAAATAAGTTGGCATTGGAGCGAGCCAGCCCAGTGTAATGCAAACAGTGATAATTAATGTAAAATGCGTGGGCAGGTGATTAGCACTCACTAATTCAGCTGATTCATTTAAATGTTTTCCACTTATTACACTTGATCACGAAGTTATTATTGCTTCATTACTATGCTTATTACTCAGTAAACACTCGCAGTTTTCAGGCCTGATCAAAATTTCCGATTCAGGGCTCAACCATTTTTCACCTACTGACAAAAAAAAAAAATTCCTAATGAAATTTTCGTACTGAAAATTTGCAAAATTAAAAAACTACCATTTTTTATTTTTTGGCAGTGTAACATTTTTGTATACTGTTCTTGTACATTTTGACTCTGTAATGTTCTCTGTGAATCCAAATACAATAAATGAAAAATTTTGTAAAAAATTAATGACGCTCACAAAAATTTTAAATTTTCAAAGACCGAAATAACGATCTCTAAAACAATGTCTTGCATTTTCCTGAAAAAAAAAATTGTGTAAAATTAATAACGCTCACAAAAATTATAATTATTATTACAGAGTATTATAAACTAGGTCATATTGTTAGGTCGTTTTTCTTATTATTGAAGATAAAAATTCTGTTTTTGAATATAAATAACATGTTTTTTTAATATTTCAAATTTATCTTTATGTGGATTACCTTTTTTGATAAGTACTTGGAAGTACTTTGTCGATCAGAAAATAATAACGAAAAACATAAAACTATGTTTGTTATTAACATAAAGTGTTTTATAATTTATAGCATCTTTAGCCATTCAATTTCTTTTAGAATTTTTGAAATCATTTTAGAAATGGCGTTAAATATATAAAAAATATAAAAAAACATATAACTATGTTTGTTATTAACATAAAGTGTTTTATAATTTATAGCATCTCTAGAAACTCAATTTTTTTTTAGAATTTTTGAAATCATTTTAGAAATAGCGTTCAAAATTAAAAATAAACAGTCAACAACCGTTAGATTTTGATTGATAATAAAATATTGATGTGATGACAGTTCTGTGTTTAATAATTCATAAAACATCGCTGATATATGAAGGGCATTATGTTACCATAGTTACGTACACAATGAATGTACAGATCATCCATTATAGATTTGAATTGTCAAAGTGCCATTGCGTCAAATTAATATGATTATTCATTGAGTTCTCATAACCTCAACATACATGTTGACATCAATGACATATTTGTTACTAGTTTTTTACAAGTACACTGTCAAAATTATTATACAATGTGTCATTTTGGCCGACTTTGAATTTGACAATTGGCATTATATTACCATAGTTACGTACATAATGAATGTACAGATCATCCATTAAAGATTTGAATTGTCAAAGTGCCATTGCGCCAAATTAATATAATTTTTCATTGAGTTCTCATAACCTCAACACACATTTTGACATCAATGACATATTTGTTACTAGTGTTTTACAAGTACACTGTCAAATTTATTATACAATGTGACATTTTGGCCGACTATTCATTGAGTTCTCATAACCCCAACACACATATGACATCAATGACATATTTGTTATTAGTTTTTTACAAGTACACTGTCAAAATTATTATACAATGTGACATGTTGGCCGACTATTCATTGAGTTCTCATAACCTCAACATACATGCTGACATCAATGACATATTTGTTACTAGATTTTTACAAGTACACTGTCAAATTTATTATACAATGTGACATTTTAGCCGACTATTCATTGAGTTCTCATAACCTCAACACACATGTTGACATCAATGACATATTTGTTACTAGTTTTTTACAAGTACACTGTCAAAATGATTATACAATGTGACATTTTGGCCAACTTTGAATTTGACAATTCATATCTATAATGGATGATCTGAATTATTTATGGGATAGGTAAATGTAAATTTTTTTTGAATTTTTGGCAATTTTTGCAGAAACCTGAATTTTAATGAAAAGTATACTCGTATAGTAACAAAAAAAATCAATTTAATAATAAAAGAAAAGTTTGCGCATTGCTGGTCTGGAGGATTGTAAATTCATTATAACCATATTCGTTAATATTTAATTTTTTACATAAGAGAGGTGATTTCTAGTCGACAACTGTGCCGTCACACATGAATCCGGTGTAATTCATGAAAATGCCGCACTTTCAGCCATGTGCATCAGGCCTAATGACACCTCGCCATGCATCCGCTTCTTATTCACCTGTGGTCGCTCAAATATCCACTATATTATGCAGAAATTGCTAATTTCTACATATTTTTTTACATACAGGAAGAAAAAAAATCATTCGCAAAATTTTTTATTACGGTATGTTTTTTCGAAAAATGTTCTGAACCTTCTTTAAGTTATTTTAGTACATCGACTTATTTTCCTCCCCAAAATGTTGTTATATGAATCCCTGTTATTTATCGCGAAATTTAAAAGAGAATATTTATTTAATTAATTTAGGATTCTTCACGTTTTTTTTGAAAATTTGATTTTTTTGATTACTTGGAGTGTTTACACTGCAAAAACATAACAGTTTAAAGCAAATGATCGATATATGACCCGTTAAGCGCGTGCGGATGGGCGATGAATTTATTTTACGAATACGTCAGAAGGTAGCCTGATAACACAAAATGCAATTACTATAATAACTGATGTGGTGGACACATCTGATTTTAGACGAAATTAATAAAATTAGTCTACAAAATTCTGGACACATACATGTGCATAAGTACGTAGCTGCTTATTGTGGTTTATGTGGAACAGACAGGAGACTTGGCTCATGCTAATTGTACGTTTATGTGCTCCGTGTGTGCCGTTAGTATTACAATATCACAGCCGCATGCCTTTCAACGCGACTTCGACGGTTCTTTGCGATTACAGTTAGCAGTGGTGAATCGGGGTTTACTGCTGAAGGATAATGTTTTCTGTTTTTCTAACTTCCACGCTAAACTCGCCGTTAAGTGGATGCAAGATGCGCCTCATTAATCGGAAACGCCATAATAACAGCATTATTGAAATCATTTTATTGCCCGCTAACAATATGGCGTTTTCTTCTTCGTAAGAAAAGTCATACAGTAATGAAAAAACAACTACAGATAATGGTAATGATAACTCTTTGATGTGCATCTTGGTGATGGGCATTAGACCTAGCAAAAGAAAAACTCATCTAAACTAAAAATGATCCCAATTAAAACTATTTCATAGAAATGAAATTCATAGATGTAGAATATCGATATCTAGTGACGATAATTAAAACACTCATAGAAACGACATTTCTTAATGCCAATGATAACTCTATAATGTGCGTCCTGGTGATGGTCATTAGACCTAGCAAAAGAAACACTCATCTAAACTAAAAATGTTCCCAATTAAAACTCGTTCATAGAAATAACATTCCTAGATGTAGAATATCGATTTCTAGTGACGATAATTAAAACACTCTTAGAAACGACATTTCTTAATGTCAATGATAACTCTGTAATGTGTGTCCTGGTGATGGTCATAGCAAAAGAAAAACTCATCTAAACTAAAAATGTTCCCAATTAAAACTCGTTCATAGAAATAACATTCCTAGATGTAGAATATCGATTTCTAGTGACGATAATTAAAACACTCATAGAAACGACATTTCCTAATGTCAATGATAACTCTATAATGTGCGTTCTGGTGATGGTCATTAGACCTAGCAAAAGAAAAACTCATCTAAACTAAAAATAATCCCAATTAAAACTCGTGCATACAAATAACATTCCTAGACGTAGAATATCGATTTCTAGTGACGATAATTAAAACTCTAGAAACGACATTTCTTAATGTCAATGACAATTCTGTAATGTGCGTCCTGGTGATGGTCATTAGACCTAGCAAAAGAAAAATTCATCTAAACTAAAAATGCCATTCTATGCCACACTAAACTACCATTCCGTGCTCGTGTACAATAAACTATGGAAGAGAAGGTTGATATCATTTGTATCACATATCAAAATAAGCTGTAGTCGTCGAAAAAGTATAGTGCACTCGTATGGAATTTTCATATTCGTGGGAAATTTGTACCATTCGTTGCTCGCGTACTACAATATACTATGGAAGAGTAAGTTGATCATCTTTTGTATCACATATCAAAATAAGCTGTAGTCGTCGAAAAAGTATAGTGTACTCGTATGGAATTTTCATATTCGTGGGAAATTTGTACCATTCCTTGCTTTCGTACAATATACTATGGAAGAGAAAGTTGATATAATTTGTATCACATATCAAAATAAGCTGTAGTCGTCGAAAAAGTATAGTGTACTCGTATGGAATTTGCATACTCGTGGGAAATTTGTACCATTCCTTGCTTGCGTACAATATACTATGGAAGCGTAAGTTGATCATATTTTGTATCTCATCCAAAATAAGCTGTAGTCGTAGAAAAAGTATAGTATACTCATACGGAAATCTTATGTTTCATCATCTAATTCTGCTTTATTTTCAGATGCAGAGCTTTTCCTTCACGGCGGGACGCCGCACTACGTGTACCTGGAGACCATACAGGAGGAAACCTCCGATGACCTCCGCTCCGAGAGTGACCTCTCGGAGGCCAGGGCTTCCCCCGTCGGGTGGCTCGCCACCGACTCCGAGTCCGGCTCTGTCATACGGATACAAACCACTGGTACATAAATTGTCTTAAGCCACCCCTGTAATCCATCAAAGAATCAAAGAAAACTCGTCAAGACAATTTGGATAATCTAACAATCAATCAAAAATCGTTGAGACAATTTTGACATTCTGAACTTTTTTGAGTGGCTGATTTTGAGAACTGATGCCTGAGCGGCAATTTTGCAATGAATCTGGAGATGTTCAAAAACTTATACCACTTACCAATAGGATCAAGCTGAATCACCAACCATGTCTTTTATGCACCGTGCATTTTCCTGGTATTTGACCTGTTCGACCTGGTATTTGACCTCTTCGATTCAGTTATTCAGCGCACTGGGGGCCGATTTTGTATGCGCTAGCCGTCTAAGGGGGTCCACATTCGGTAACTTAACAAACTGAGCGCTAGTTTTGCGATGAATCACCGACGTGCGTCATTATAAAATTGAACCAAGTAACTGAAAAGGAAACCCGTCTAAGGGAGTCCATATTCGGTAACTTAACAAACTGAGCGCTAGAACTAAGAAACTGAATCTCCAACCATGTTATTTATGCACCGTGCATTTTCCTGGTATTTGACTTGGTCGGGATTCAGTAATTCAACGAACTGAGGGCCAATTTTGTATGCGCTAGCCGTCTAAGGGAGTCTACATTCGGTAACTTAACAAACTGAGCGCTAGTTTTGCGATGAATCACCGACGTGCGTCAATTGAAAATTGAACCAAGAAATTGAATCTCCAACCGTGTTATTTATGCACCGTGTATTTTCCTGGTATTTGACCTGGTCGGCATTCAGTAATTCAACGAACTGAGGGCCAATTTTGTACGCGCTAGCCATCTAAGGGGGTCCACATTCGGTAACTTAACAAACTGAGCGCTAGTTTTGCGATGAATCACCGACGTGCGTCAATTGAAAATTCAACCAATAAACTGAATCTCCAACCATTTTATTTATGCACCGTGCATTTTCCTGGTATTTGACCTGGTCGGGATTCAGTAATTCAACGAACTGAGGGCCAATTTTGTATGCGCTAGCCATCTGAGCGAAGACGTATAAGTGAGTCTACATTCGGTAACTTAACAAACTGGGCGCTAGTTTTGCGATGAATCACCGACGTGCGTCAATTGAAAATTGAACGAAGAAACTGAATCTCCAACCATTTTCTATAATGCACCATGGTATTTCCATAAACCTATTATTATTTAACCACGAACTTGTAAACCGTAGTACGGCAAACGGAGAACAGGTCTTGAAGGCGTGATACTATCAGATGAGTCATTACCTACTTTAGAACACAAAAAAAAAACTCCATTCATGACTTCTCACCTCTGACGAGATGTAGGACTTAAAAAGAAGATTTAACTGCGATAGGTCGCACCCAAGGTTCATTGGTCTCGACTATAAGGACCCAATATTCTATCTCTGCTCCCAACATAGTTAGGGTTCATTTGATTTACGTTAGGGAGATACCGTTTGAAGGTTAGAAGACTAAAACAATCTATTTGATTCTATCTCTAGTGAACTTTTTTCTACGACTATAGAACAATTCGCCTATTGTGATTTATTCATTGGCTATTAAATGTAGTAACATTGTAAATGACTATTTTCATTTCGGTATAGCTGCAACTTCACCCCGTGCACAATATGCATATTGTGCACAGGGTGAAGTTGGCGAGTAGCTGTCATCGCGACAGTAAGAACACGAAATAAAATATCTCCATTCATGTCTCCTCACGTCTGACGAGATGTCGGACTTAGGAAGAAGATTTAGCTGCGATAGGTCGCACTCAAGTTACATTGGTCCCGACTATAAGCGTCCAAAATTGTATCTCAGGTCCCACCATAGGTTTTTATCTCAATTGAATTTATTGGTTTTGCCTTTTTCTTGTTGTTGTTTGTTTGGTTTTGTTTTTGTCTTTTTATCACATTGTTTTTGCCTCGTACAACCAATATATGGTGGACAAATAAAATTTCGTAAGTGCAGTTAGAAAACGGGAGCTTTCGCATTTTACGCAATAAGAGTCAAGTGAATGTCACATTTCCTACGCATTTCTTAAGATGTGCGTCTGCTTCTGAGCCATGGGCGTCACTACGTCGCGTCTTCTTGGCGTTCACCTCCTTGCATGTCCCAAATCACGAAATCCTACCGGAGACTCATCAGCTCTGCAAAACCGGTTGTTGTCTCTTCTTCTTCTCGTATGCAGTGGAATAGCGGTTAACACGAGTCTCCAGCGCTGGTCATTAATCGTCGATTCGTCGGCACGAGTACAAAATTAAAAGGCAGCTTCCATGTGAAACGAAAATCTTGGTTTTGTCCCAATAGCAGCTGCCACCGATCTCGATCTTTCAAAAGGTGGGAATAAGTTATCTGACTGATAGATGTATGTAGTCACAAAGAGGCCAGAAATTCCCCGTTAATGAAACACCGATCTCGATCTTTCAAAAGGTGGGAATAAGTTATCTGACCGATACTTGTATGTACTCACAAAGAGGCCAAAAAGTCTCCATTGAATCGCCTTGTTAGCAGGTATCGATATATTTGTTAAATATATCTATATACAGGGTGTTTAAAAACGATGTTAATATCCCAATTACAGCACTGATGGGGAAAAAAAATCTTAGTTAACGTAGGTCCGCAACTCAACTGTTTCTGACTGTTTGTCTGTGAACCCAGTGTTGTTTGCCTTTAGTACGTCGACTTATTTTCCTCCCCAAAATGTTGTTGAATCCCTGTTATTTATCGCAAAATTTAAAAGAGAATATTTATTTAATTTATTTAGGATTCTTCCCGATTTTTTTTGAAAATTTGAAATTTTTGATTACTTGGAGTGTTTCCACTACAAAAACATAACAGTTTAAAGCAAATGATCGAGATATGACCCGTTAAGAGCTTGGCAGATGGGCGATGCATGTATTTTACGAATACGTCAGAAGGTAGCCTGATAACAAAAATTTAAATTACTATATTAACTCATGTGGCGGACACATCTGATTTTAGACGAAATTCTGGACACATATATGCATAAGTACGTAGCTGCTTATTGTGGTTTACGTGGAACAGACAGGAGACTTGGCTCATGCTAATTGTCATCAGATTTTAGACGAAATATATAAAATTAGTCTACACAATTCTGGACACATCACTCGTACATGTGCAAGCCGCTTCCACTTTGCTCAAATCAAATATTTGTTATTGTATTTAAGATTTTTTTTTATTGACCCCAAATTAAACTTTGATCCATATTTGGCGGCCATCATTGCACAACCGCAATTACCTGAGGATGGCCATCCTTGGCATTTGCCTGCGCGTTTCTCGACGAAACGAATGGACAAACGCGAAATTAACATTCACGAGCGGAGCGCTCGAAGAAAAAAAAAACGGATAAGCAACTATTTATCCGGCTCGTTAGAAGGGCGCGGGAAAAGGGGGGCGCCTGCAAGGACGTGGTGCGGATAACGGAACGTGCAATCATTCCGGCATTTCGAACGCCCTGGGCGCCCCGCCTAGCCCGAGTCGCCTTGAATGCTGAAGACAATAAGAGACTACAATAATTGATTAGCCTGATTCATTTCATTTGAAATGATTTAGAGATGAATTTGTTTCTGAAAATTTAACGGATAATTTATTTGCAATAAGTGAGAAAATCGAGTAATTCACTTCGCGCCCTACGCCAATTTGGCCAAACTACCGCACACGTCCCGCAACAACGTAGCGATTCCAATAAACTACCCTTTTACAAAGCGGCGTTTTCCAAGCGCTAGTTCACATAGAGTAAAATTATCCTATATCACATTTTTAAATACAGATACAGATATACAGATACAAACACAGATATACAGATACAGATATACAGATACAGATATACCGATACAGATATATTAGACCTGAGCACATAATTCTAATTTGTTAATCCTCCAGTGTTTGAATCGCTCCAGTGAAGTCACGACAACGGCGACATTTTCATGCGAAGGAAGCAAACGGGGTTTCCAAAGAGTTGCACAACAATTCTCAATTTCTCACTGCGATCACTGTGTTTTTTACATAATTAAACGGCTGCGATTGCAATGCGAGGCGCGCCTGCACCGTTGCACAATTTCTGATTTCTACGGTCGCTCGCCGTGTGAAATGCATCGCTAATGAAACGGCTTCGTGCGGAATTCACGGCGCCTTTTTTGCCAAGCATCGAAAACAGAGCCGCTCGAATTCGATTTAACACGACATTAATCACGTCCGACTAACCATTACAATGAATCCCCCCAGGTGAAACCCGAGGCGGAAATTGAGCGGTCAACGCCTACTTTCAGGAGAATTAAATCTGTATAAAACAAGTGATATGCAATATATACATGCACGCAATATGCAACACAATATAATATTCAAATACAATACATACTAATACAAAAAACAAATTCAATACAAAATAATGCTCTCGGAGGAAAACCGCGAGAGCGCTGCAATTCCCCGAGAGCAACAATGGCACTTTGCGCTCGAATTTCACCTAAAAATGTTCCTACAATTTATTGTTTCATAATACAATCGTTAATTCAATAAACTCTATTCAATTCAATTTATAAAGAAAATTAACCCCGAGAGCAACAATGGCACTTTGCGCCCGAATTTCACCTAAAAATTTTCCTACAATTTATTGTTTCATAATACAATCGTTAATTCAGTAAACTCTATTCAATTCAATTTATAAAGAAAATAAACCCCGAGAGCAACAATGGCACTTTGCGCCCGAATTTACATAAGATTTTTCCTACAATTTTTACAACACCAACAATAATGTAAGAATTATGTTATTATTCTATTAATCTACAGAATATATCTATAGAAACCTCTAAAATTACTAAGATATCTTGAGAAATATTGAAATGTATCAAGAAACTTGATAGTTATTGAGTCTTGAAAATGTCGAGACTTGTAGGGAATTATTGAGAAATCTAGAGAAAATATATATTTGTATTTATTAGGAAATCTGTGTAAATCTCGAACAATGTTGATATAATGGGAATTATTCAGTTATTCAATAATTAAATTAGATGTGTAGATGTGTGATAAATTAGAATGTGTGGTTATCACTTGGTATTCAATAATAAATATTGACAAATGTCTGGATTTTTCAAAAATTATGAAGAAAATGTAAAAAGTGTAATGAAAGTGTAGATGTGTGATAAATTAGAATGTGTGGTTATCACTTGGTATTCATTAATGAATAGTTACATAAGTCTGGATTTTTCAAAAATTATGAAGAAAATGTAAAAAGTGTAATGAAAGTGTAGATGTGTGATAATTTAGAATGTGTGGTTATCACTTGGTATTCAATAATAAATATTGACAAATGTCTGGATTTTTCAAAAATTATAAAGAAAATGTAAAAAAGTGTAATGAAAGTGTAGATGTGTGATAAATTAGAATGTGTGGTTATCACTTGGTATTCAATAATAAGTATTGACAAATGTCTGGATTTTTCAAAAATTATGAAGAAAATGTAAAAAGTGTAATGAAAGTGTAGATGTGTGATAAATTAGAATGTGTGCTTATCACTTGGTATTCAATAATAAATATTGACAAATGTCTGGATTTTTAAAAAATTATGAAGAAATTTGAAGAATAAAAAATGCATTATGTAATCAATTATTAAATAAAACAACTTTACTTTGTTACTTCCACTAACATATTTATTTTACAAAAATAATTTAGTGAATTTGTAAAATAAATGTGTTAGTGGAAGTAACAAAGTAAAGTTGTTTTATTTACAGATCATCCATTATAGATATGAATTGTCAAAGTGCCATTGGGCCAAATTAATATGACTATTATAAATATAATTATAAATGATAAACTATTAATAACAGAAATAACTATTTCTGGATATTGAGTTTTCATAATCTCAACACACATGTTGACATCAATGCCATATTTGTTACTAGTTTTTTTTTACAAGTACACTGTCAAAATTATTATACAATGTGCCATTTTGGCCGACCTTGAATTTGACAATTCATATCTATAATGGATGATCTGGAATTCATTTACAATGTTCCACAAAGTAACGGCTACCAGCATACAGTATTTAATCAATTGTTGCTAATAATCATTAACTGATTTTAATGAGCACCACATTATTGAAATCTCTCGAAATCTTCAGAAATTTTGAGATATATCTAGAAATCTCATAAATTATTCATGCGAATTATTGAACAATATCTGGAAATCTTGATAATTACTGATAAATCTGTGAAAATCTCGAAAAATGATGAGAAATCATGGAATTTAATCAGTGAGTTTTAGAAATCCTGATAATATATTAAAAATGTTTAAGTGATTAACAATAATGAAGGAATTTAATGTGAATATTTTTGAATTTTCTCGTTTAATGATAATTGTTCAGAAATCTAGGGAAACTTTGAGAATGATTGACAAATCTTGGAAATTATTGGAATGTCTTCACAAGTATTGATTATTATTGGAAAACTTGTAGATATTTCGCAATTTATTGAAAAATCTTGAGAATCATTGAGAAACCCAGGGTTAGAATAAAACATGATATTAAAAAAATCAAAAATCAATGTTTTTTTATAAAAATGAAATAAACCATATTTGCTTTTGTTAATTTTTTATATTTATGATCAGTTTTTGCCAATAATTTTGATTATTTAAATCATGATTTTAATCAATTGAGTAATAAATAATAATCAATTGTCCTATCAATTGATAGGACAATTCAATGTGTCCTATCAATTGATAGGACAATTGATTTAAATCGAAATCTTCAGAAATTTTGAGGTATATCTAGAAATCTCATAAATTATTGATACGAATTATTGAAAAAAATCTGTAACTCTTGATAATTACTGATAAATCTGTGAAAATCTCGAAAAATGATGAGAAATCATGGAAATTAATCATCGAGTTCTAGAAATCCTGATAAGATATTAAAAATGTTTAAATAATCTAACAATTATGGAGGAATTTATTGCGAATTTTCTCATTTTATGACTTGACAAATGAGAATGATTGACATATCTTTAGAGATCTACAGAGATCATTGTACACATTTTCCCAATCACGAGATTTTTGGAGATTTCAATATAGAGATCAATAATTCTCAAGATTTCTCTTATCATTCCAAAAACTTTGAGGACTTTTAAATGTCTTCCAGGTTTTTGGAATGATTTGAATAAATCATGATTTATTTGCTTTTGTTATTTTTTTATATTTATGATCAGTTTTTTTCAATCATTTTGATGATTTAAATCATGATTTTAATCAATTGATTTAAATCACATCAACCCTGGAGAAATCACGAGATTTACAGTCTTTGTAGCAGACTCTATTTATCGTACACATTTTCACTCACGAGATTTTTGGAGATTTCAATATCGAGATCAATAATTCTCAAGATTTCTCAATCATTCCAAAATCTTTGAGGACATTAAATGTACTTAAACTGTAAATCACGAGATTTACAGTCTTTGTAGCAGACTCCATTTATCGTACACATTTTCACTCTCGAGATTTGTAGATAATTCAATATCGAGATCAATAATTCTCAAGATTTCTCAATCATTCCAAAAACTTTGAGGACATTTAAATGTCTTCTATTTATCATACACAATTTCACTCACGAGATTTTTGGAGATTTCAATATCGAGATCAATAATTCTCAAGATTTCTCAATCATTCCAAAAACTTTGTGGACATTTAAATGTCTTCCAGGTTTTTGGAATGATTTGAATAAATCATGATTTACTTGTTTTTGTTATTTTTTTATATTTATGATTAGTTTTTGTCAATCATTTTGCTGATTTTAATCATGATTTTAATCAATTGATTTAAATCACACCAACCCTGGAGAAATCATGAGATTTGCAGTCTTTGTAGCAGACTCCATTTATCGTACACATTTGCACTCACGAGATTTTTGGAGATTTCAATATCGAGATCAATAATTCTCAAGATTTCTCAATCATTCCAAAAACTTTGATGAGGACATTTAAATGCCTTCCATTTATCGTACACATTTTCACTAAGGAGATTTTTAGAGAATTCAATATCGAGATCAATAATTCTCATGATTTCTTAATTATTCCAAAAACTTTGGGACATTTAAATGTCCTCAATTTATCGTACACATTTTCAATCACGAGATTTCAATACCGAGATCAATAATTCTCAAGGTTTCTCAATCATTCCAAAAACTTTGAGGACATTTAAATGTCTTCCAAGTTTTTGGAATGATTTGAATAAATCATGATTTATTTGCTTTTGGTATTTTTTAATTTATGATCAGTTTTTGTCAATCATTTTAATGATTTAAATCAATATTTTAATCAATTGATTTAAATCACACCAACCCTGGAGAAATCACGAGATTTACAGTCTTTACAGTCTTTGTAGCAGACTCCATTTATCGTACACATTTTCTCTCTCACGAGATTTTTAGAGATTTCAATATCGAGATCAATAATTCTCAAGATTTCTCAATCATTCCAAAATCTTTGAGGACATTAAATGTATTTAAACTGTAAATCACGAGATTTGCAGTCTTTGTAGCAGACTCCATTTATCGTACACATTTTCACTCTCGAGATTTTTAGATAATTCAATATCGAGATCAATAATTCTCAAGATTTCTCAATCATTCCAAAAACGTTGAGGACATTTAAATGTCTACCATTTATCGTACACATTTTCACTCACGAGATTTTTAGAAATTTCAATATCGAGATAATAATTCTCAAGATTTCTCAATCATTCCAAAAACTTTGAGGACATTTAAATGTCTTCCATTTATCGTACACATTTTCACTCACGAGATTTTTAGAGAATTCAATATCGAGATCAATAATTCTCAAGATTTTTCAATCATTCCAAAAACTTTGATGAGGACATTTAAATGTCTTCCAAATTTTTGGAATGATTGAGAAATCTTGAGAACTATTGATCTCGATCATGAAATCTCTAGAAATCTCGTGATTGAAAATGTGTAGGATAAATGGAGTCTGCTATTTTGTAGTTATGTAGTTTAGCTATGTAGTTGTAACCATATATTATTGGACATTGGCCTATGGTCCTTAAATGTTAAGGTATTTTACAAAGTAATACACAAATACAAAATAAATACCTCAAACAAATACAAACAAAATACAAAATTATCACCTATAAACGGCTTCATCAATCTAGTTTCCGATAATTTCCACATATACAAAGTATTGACCAGCGTCTGCCAGATGCAGATGACATTTGAGCTAGCGAGTTGAAATACGTTGAACACACGAGTTTAACACACATATGCTGATACTTCATTACTACCATGTTCTATTTAGGCAGGACTGTCTAGAAGTTCTACCCCTTTGTCGGGCCGACTTCAGACGTACCGACAAAGATACCGCCGTCTGCCACTATGCCCCTAGCGCCATTAGGCTAATTTATCCTCATACGATATTCATACAAATTTTAAGTTGTCAGCTTGTGCCTAACTGCAGATTGAATACTTACCTAACCTAACCTAACCTAACCTAACCTAACCGAAGATTACATATTTATCGCAAATTTTTATCCCGTGATATAAATTATGTTAGTTTGAGCTAGTGAAAGGTGAAATATAATTAAAACACGAATTAACCCTTTTGATAACGTTGATGATTTGGTAATATTAATTGACCAATATCAAAATTTCGTCATAAACTGTTGACGGTATTGCTTTATATTTGAACACTCGTCTTTGTCAATATTTTTTCAATCGATATCAGTCCGAAGGAAATATCGTATCACCTTCAGACCTTACGAGTGTTATCTGGAACGCGATCCTTTGGCACACTCGCCTTTCGCGTGTGTGACCCCAGGGAAATGCAAACAAGCGCCGTTCTTGGCTTCCAGGAACGCCGAGGTGCGGAAAAACTCGCGAAATCGGAAGTCGGCTCGGCGAGAAACGCGGAGGTGACACCGATCCCGCCGTAATTAGCCTTTCTCGCGGGGCGTCTTCGACGGTCCGATCCGCGTCCGTGCCTCTGCAGGTACTTGGGTAATTGTGTAAGACGTGCGCAAATTGGTTGTCCGGTAATTGCTGAAATAACGCGGAAATTGGGGCAAGTGTCGATCCTTGCGGGATACCAGATTGCCAGCCTACTATTGGCCAAATTTTATTCGATATTATTGTTATGTTGCAGAAATTCTAGAATTCGATCTCAAAAACAGATAGGTTTGTTAGGTTAGGTTTGTTAGGTTTTGATAGGTTAGGTTTGTTAGGTTTTGATAGGTTAGGTTTGTTAGGTTTTGATAGGTTAGGTTTGTTAGGTTTTGATAGGTTAGGTTCGCTTTAATTAATTTTTAATCCCGAACATGTACATATTTGTGATTGTTTTGTCGCCAACGCAGCCAAATTGAAATGGTCCAGAAACCACCCAGAATCTATAACTTTATGCCGAACTGACGCCGGCGGCAGATCAAAGAAGTATATAAAGAAAATGTCCTAAAAAACACAAACAAGGGCTACTGCCAAAACCGCCGCGTCGGCACATTTCGTTTGCGACCAAGTGTCTGTAAAAACAATCAAAAGAATATCTACGGCGTGCTCAAAACATTCGTGAAAATCAGTTTTTGGGAAAAAGGTAATAAATGTTCCACTTGAATGATTAACTTGAGAAGCGCGTTGATACCTTTATAAAAATTACGTGTGATGAATAATCTTATTATACCATAATTAATGGGCGAATCAGTGGACCGCATGTCCGGTGATTCGTTTCTGCATCTTTAACTCCCGAGAGGAGTGTCTTGCCCTGGGGCTAAGAGAACCTGCCGAGAACCACCTCGCATATTTGCAAGAGAAAATGATCTTCATATGTGTCTCTATATCGCATGCAGCTTTGTATACAGGGTTTCAATTTGAAAAGTTGAAAAGCCACCGACGGAATCGATGACAAAGTTATTAATGCGAGTTTAAGAAGATAACGAAATATTGAACGAAAATATAAACTTTAATATTCTAAGACCGGATTTAGATTTACTACAAGAAAATATGTCTGATTTTCATTCATGACTTTTGTTTCGGCGCTATTCCAGAGCGTTGAACCCCAAATCTGTTTTAAAGTGTATTCTCGGTATTTGGCTTTTATTGCAGCAGACACATTTGTATTAAGATTGAAAAGACGAGTTATTGGAGTGGCTATTAGCTGCCCATTATATTCACCGAGAAGTGCTTGAGTAAATTACGGTGCGCATAAAGATCAATAGGCACCTTAAGCTGTTTATTGAGCAAGGATTGCCACTTCGGCAAATATAATTAGCGACCGGGAAATCCAAAACATATTTATTGCACCGCATTAGGAATCCTCAGAAATTCCAGATAGAGGAATTACCCAAGGATTGTAAGAACCAAGTGTGGCAACATGGTTTACCAAAACGAAATACCGCACCAATCAGGGACCATCTTCAAGCCACCCCCGCGGTGCATAATTCAAATTGCGCCCCACCCCAGTAACTCAAAAATTAGTTGTAAGAGTGCAGAGTAGACAAGACTTCAATTCGTTACCTTCACCGGTATACATCGTTGTGTATTTATTATTGTTACATATTAATTATAGTCCACGTTATTTCCAAACCTACGAATTTTAATTACCTTTTCATTTACATTGGCGATACAACTCACCTGGTCCTTCGATTACGTAACATAATGATTAAATGCTTTCCTACAACGAAAACACTAAAATGCTTTCCAGTCAAGCATTTTTCAAGAGCTTTCCAACGATGTATCACAAGTAGTGGGGTGCCATTTAATTTTTTTAGATCGAGGTGGCTGTGGCTTAAAGGGTGGGTATGAGGTCGATACTACCTACGCCATTTTGGTTCCCCCTACGAACCACCCAAACGGTTTGAGTAATTTTAAAAATAATCATTAGTTCTATGAAAAAAGTCGCTGGCAACTTTTCAAATTGACACCCTGTATATATAGCGCATGGCATGTTGTGCCTGCGTCATGATGAAAACTATCATCGAAATATGTAGTACGTGCTATTTGGCCATTATGAATCCTGTAAAGTCTAAACTATACGAATTATCGTACGAAACGTAAAATTGCAACTTTTACATTTGCCGAGCAAAACATTATAAACATTTGATTTTCTCACTTTTAAGGACATACCCGTCGTCAAATGTTTAGAGGAATTATCTTCAGGCATACTGTACACAAATCAGGCATAAAATTTTCTAAATATCCAAAAGATAAATTTTCAAAAATTTGAGTAGCTGATAACCGATACTGGTCAACTTGGAAAGTTAATTATTCGATTTACTCACTAATTTAAGACATTCGCGTCTTCAAATTTTCAGATAAATGATCTTCAGGCATACTGTATACAAATCTGGCATAAAATTTTCAAAATTTCCATTTGTTAAATTTAATTATGTTTTTATGCAGTAATAATGCAGTAATTTAACAATAACTAATGTTGAGTCTGCAAGATTGTAAAATAAATATTATTTTGAGACGCAAAAATGTTGCAGCAATATTAATCACAACATTCAAATTCAATATTTTTGAAATATTTTATCAATGTTTTATTTGCAATTATTTAATCAATGTATTTAGTGCAGTGGGAGATATAAATCTTAAGGAGTCATATCATAGTTCGAAACTATCAAAATGAATACAAATATTGTGTTTTCGTATGTTAAAATAAAAATTTCAACACAGCAACTGTGTACTACATAGTTTTGCTTCAAGTGCCTCGTTATCGTTATCGCAGAAACATATAAGGACAAATACACATTTTTTTTCTCTCTTTCACTCCGCCTCAGGTTGTAAATTTATGTGTGTATGCATGAATGTATGTTACCACGTGTTAATGTGTGTTTTACGTGTGTAACTACGATGTGTATATCGGTGTTATCAATAGGTTTGTGGGTGTGTATGCACATGTATGTATAAATGTTTGCATGTGTGCTGCATGCATATATGTACGAATTTATATGTTTGCATGTATGCTGCATGCATATATGTACGAAATTATATGTTTGCATGTGTGCTGCATGCATATATGTATGAATTTATATGTTTGCATGTGTGCTGCATGCATATATGTATGAATGTATTTGTTTGCATGTGTGCTATATGTATGAATGTATATGTTTGCATGTGTGATGTATATTCATGTGTGTGTGGCGTGTGTTTATGTGTGTATTTATACAGCGATTGCATTTCTGAATGAGATCCTCTTGACAATGGCCATGAGTTAATTCAGGACTTGCCAAGTGCACATAAATACTCGCGTGTTTATTTACAGGTCTATTTCGCTCATCAAATAGATTCCCAATCGATTTTTTTAGGTGTGTATCAATTATTGTTACAAGTGTAAAGATTACGTATTAATCGTATTGGAAATGAATCTGTTTTGGATGAGGATGAGTTTCAAGTCTGTTTTAGGTGAGGATGAGTTTCAATTCTAGATTTCTTCGGCAAATGCCGAATCCGTTAAAATTAAGAGAAATATTAAATGATTTAGGACAGTTGATTCATGTATCAACATGAATATGTACAAACATATCAATATAAGTTTCATATATTACTATTACTGCATAAATTAAAGTTTAAAACAAAACTTATTGCATGATTTGCAGTAAGGCAAAGCTCATATATTACCATTAGTGCATAAATTAAAGTTTACAACAAAACTTATTGCATAATTTGCAGTAATTCAAAGTTTCAAACCAAACTTTTTGCATCATTTGCAGTAAGACAATGTCCTAAACATTTTCAAAGATATAAATATTGTAACAGTAAAATGAACAGCTTTCGATTGCAACTTTTGTAATGTTGTTAACAGATTACTTAAATCTAATACTATACGAACATCTATTCTACTTTCATTTTTGAGTATGCAAAATATTTCTAAGACTCTTTCAATATTAACTTGACCATTACTTTTTTACAAATAGTCAAAAACGCTACTTTTTTAAAAGGCACTTGCCGCCTTAACATTATAAACAACTTCCGATTTCTTTAAAATTGATTTTATAGTATATTACCATTGTAATTATTGTTTTGTCGTTATTACTAAATTTGTAAAGTAGATAAATGATCGGTATTAAATATTTATTACATTTGGTACTAATCTATTGGTTTTCTACAAATTCTAGTAATAACAATAGTCCCTTAAGTAAGTAAGCATTGCAATTAAAACAAGACAGAGATAAAGATTAAATATTCATTACATTTGGTACTAATCTATTTTTTTCCTACTAATTCAAGTAATAACAATAATCCCTTAAGTAAGTAAGCATTACAATTAAAACAAGACAGAGCTTTCTATCTTGCATCTATTTATTGAAGAGAAAATTTGTTTTAAATAGAAAATATTTCAATTTAAAATAATACTGATTATATTTATTGTAATAAAAGTGGCCCTTTCGTACTAAAATACTTTCTAAATTTAAAGATAGAAACCTCTTAATTTTAACGGATTCTGCATCTGCCGAAGAAATGTAGAATTGAAAAATGTTGTTTTCCAGTATGCTGCACTTTTCATATGTACTTACTAATTAGACAACTAAAACAACTAGAAAACTAAGCACGTGCTTACAATTTGGCATTGCGTTTATTATTAGCGACTGCCTTTGAACACTTTGAACACTTACAAAAAAAATTAACAGTTTGAAGCCTTACATCATTTTTATTTTCAATAATTAATTTTCTGATGTAAATATTTTTTTCTCAATTTTACTTTGTACAACCTATACTAATTTTTGCCTTTGAACACTTTGAACACTTACAAAAAAAATAAACAGTTTGAAGCCTTACATCATTTTTATTTTCAATAATTAATTTTCTGATGTAAATATTTTTTTCTCAATTTTACTTTGTACAACCTATACTAATTTTTGCCTTTGAACACTTTGAACACTTACAAAAAAAAACACACTTTGAACTCTTACATCATTTTTATTTTCAATAATTAATTTTCTAATCTAAATATTTTTTTCTCAATTTTACTTTGTACAACCTATACTAATTTTTGCCTTTAAACACTTTGAACACTTACAAAAAAAACACACTTTGAACACTTACATCATTTTTATTTTCAATCATTAATTTTCTAATCTAAATATTTGTTTCTCAATTTTACTTTGTACAACCTATACCCAATGTTTACAGATAGAGTATAGAGAAAAAACACTATCCAACTATAATACATCTACGTTGTCTTTAAAAAAAAGTTGAGATATGTTATCTATTCTACCAGACAAGCAAAAGTTAAATTGTTAAACTGCTCGGACTTTTGAAAAGTTTTCAACATAATCTGAACCAGCATACAAAACTGCATAACATTGCCCATTTAACAAGATCTCTAGCTTTCAAAATAAGAAAGATACCCATGCAATCCTACTCTATTAGGACACCCTGTATTTAATTAGAAATCGATCTAATAGTATATTATCATTGTAATTAATATTTTCTCGTTATTATTAAGTTTTTAAATTAGATAAATGATTTCTATTAAATATTCTCTGCATTTGGTACTAAACCATTGCTTTCCTACAAATTCAAGTAATAATAATAATTTCTTAAGTAAGTAAGCATTACAATTAAAACAGGACAGAGCCATTGCGGCAATTAGTTGTCTTTATTAACAAAGGAAAATCATGCACTATTTGAATTTAATATTAATCGTTGCGGCAGAACCTAGGCAGCCGCTTATACACCTTTGTTCATACTTGTGCCTACGTTCAAGTCCATAAATTCAATATCGCGTGTTCGCGTGCACCAGTAGACTGCTATTAAATACCAATTAACGTATGAGATGGTCCCTCGAAGCAGATTACTTATATTTGTACTGGCCGATTAAGGTTTAATATTCTATACATTAAATTTTCATTGTAATTACAGTACATTAAATTTTCATTGTAATTACATTAAATTTTCATTGTAATTACATTACATTAATTATTGTAATTGGTACAATATAAAACTTAAACTAATCAATGCTTAAGTTTTGAATTTTTGAAAAATTTCAGTGATTGATAATGGTCAATTCCCAAAGTTATACAGGGTGTTAATACTAAGTTGTAACACCCGAAAATGGCAGTTAGAACTCATTGAAACAGACAACTTTTCTTAGTTAAAAGTTTTGAATTGGAGCCCAAGTTCACAGTTATTGGCGTTCTTTTGTTTTTCGAAAAATCGTCATTACTCCCTTATTTTAAGAAATATTTAAAAAATACAAAAACGTTCAGCATGCGCTATCGGTTCTCTAAAACATTTGTATTTACAATTATTTTCTATTTTATCAAATAACAAAATGGCGACCGAAGAAAAATTTCGAAACAAGATATTTTGAAAATCACTCGATTGATTTTTGAAAATAAAACATTTATGAAATCCTTAACTATATTATAACATTTGTCTGAAAAATTTTTTTCGATCTGTCTAAAAAGGTTATTATTCAAATTGAATTACAAGATAAATTTTAACAAACTGCAACAATCATTTAAAACAAAGTAGGCTAACCTTAAGTTAGGCCATTAAACAAGTAGAGGCACGTGTTTTCTAGTTTGTACGTTCATATTTAAATACTTTTTGATCTTGTTCTTTAGAAATTTCTGCTTCATCTTAAAGAGTTTCTGTCACGTTTATCATTTGTGTGCGTATTTTGCATAATTTGTGTATAAAAATGCATAATTATCAAAACAGACAAATGTTAGAAGATAGTCCAAGGATTTTATAAATGTTTTATTTTCAAAAATCGATCGATTGGTTTTCAAAATATCTTACTTAGAAATTTTTGATCGGTCGCCATTTTGTTATTTGATAAAATAGAAAATAATTGTAAACACAAATGTTTTAGAGAACCGATAGCGCATGCTGAACGTTTTTGTATTTTTTAAATATTTCTTAAAATAAGGGAGTAATGACGATTTTTCGAAAAACAAAAGAACGCCAATAACTATGAACTTGGGCTCCAATTCAAAATTTTAACTAAGAAAAGTTGTTTGTTTCGATGAGTTCTAACTGCCATTTTCGGGTGTTACAACTTAGTATTAACACCCTGTATATTCGATTTACACTTAGTGTAAGTTCACTTACTTACACTTACTTAAAACGAAGTCTTGGTAAAATTTACATAAAAATTGTCTTCATGTATACTGTATACAAATCTGGCATGAAATATACAAAGTATGCATTAAATATTTTTTGTGAAATTTAAGTGATTGGTGAATAATTTTAGAAAAATCATCAATTCACCTTTTATATTTTCATTTTCTGGTAAGCATAAGCTCTGATAAGCATAAAACCGCAATTTTGATAATATTTCGTGATACTTGATTGTAATTACATATTATCGGTACTGTCTCCATGGTTGTTATTTAACTGATATCAGCTGCGGCCGTAAAAATTTAACAGCCGTGGACTGTTATTTATATTGGTGTTCACAAACTTTACTACACAACCATCACAGCATACTTGAAATATGTCATTATTATTTATGAAAATAATTTCGCAAAATTTAATCCTTTTTATTTTAGTATCACGAAATATTTGATTTTGAGTGTGATCATGTGATATTTTCATATATTGTTATCACAGTATTAGCGATATTTAAAAAAAATAGCGCATAAATTTTAATAAAATTTAGTGTAGACATTCAGAGATAGATATGCATACAACATATTTAATTGGATTGAAATCCAATGTGCGATTTATGAAATATTTCATTGTTAGTGTAATGACTTTTTTGAGATATAGCATTGGATTGTTTCTAGGAACAATGCTGATACTCAATTAGTCATATCTCAAAAACTGTTGTATCAATTTCTGATCTTTAGTAATAGATAGGCATCTAATATATTATATTGGTGTAATATCCAATGCACGATTCATGAGATTTTTGATGTATAGTGTAATCACTTGTTTTGATGTGCTATTCTCAACTTAATGACTGATATTTCAAAAATTAGCGGATCAATATTGATACAATTATTAGTCATTTTTAGTGATATGTATCATATTTAATTAGATTGATATCCAATGCGCGAATTATGAAATATTTGATTTTGAGTGTCATCATGTGATATATTCATATATTGTTATCACATGCTTGGCGATATTTCAAAAATTAGCGCATAAATTTTAATAAAATTTAGTGTTGATATTTGGAGATACATATGCATATAACATATTTAATTGGATTAATATCCAATGTGCGATTTAAGAAATATTCAATTTTTAGTGTGATGACTTTTTGAGATATAGCATTGGATTGCTTATAGGGACCTTTCTGATACTCATTTAGTCATATCTTAAAAATTGTTGTATCAATATTAATACAATTTATTATTAACATTTAGTAATATCTAGGTATCTAATATATTGTATTGGAGTAGTATCCTATGCACGATTCGTGAGATTTTTGATGTATAGTGTGATTACTTGTTTTTAGGTGCTAATTTCAACTTAATGGCTGATATTTCAAAAACAAGCGGATGAATATCGATACAATTTATTATCAACTTTTGGCGATATATAGGACATATGCCATATTTAATTGGATTAATATCCAATGCGCAAATTTTGAAATAATTGATTTTTAGTGTGATCAGGTGATATTTTCATATATTGTTATTACAATATTCATGATATTTAAAAAAATAGCGCATACATTTTAATAAAATTTAGTGTTGATATTCAGAGATACATATGCATATAACATATTTAATTGGATTGAAATCCAATGTTCGATTTATGAAGTATTTCATTTTTAGTGTAATGACTTTTTTGAGATATATCATTAGATTGCTTCTAGGGACTTTGCTGATACTCAAATAGTTATATCTTAAAAACTGTTGTATCAATATTATTGCAATTTATTATTAATTTTTAGTAATATACAGGCATCTAATATATTGTATTGGAGTAATATCCAATGCACGATTCATGAGATATTTCATTTATAGTGTGAAGGCCTGTTTTTAGGTGATATTCTCAACTTATTTACTGATATTTCAAAAACTGGCTGATCAATATCGATACAATTTATTATTAATTTTTAGTGATATATAGGCATATGACATAGTTAAATGGATTAATGTCATATGCGCGAATTATAAAATATTTGAATTTTACTGTGATTAGGATATAATATGGATATAACAGACTCGGTTGATTATAAAATCTCAACCACGTCTGTTTTATAACCTATATCGGCCTAATAGAGTTATATACTCATTATCCATGGCAATAAAATACAAATATATAAAAGAATAATACCAAAAGAGTACTGGCAATCATACAAAATAGCATGAAAACGTGCAATTGTAATGCTCGTGTGATTGCAGCATTTGGTACGCTGAGACTGTAATTTTCACATTCATATTGCAATGACTAGTTTTCTACACTTGTTATTATACAATACGTATACTACTTTACATATCTTACATTATGCATTTTGCAAACAATGGGGAATTTTATTTTGGTTCGTTTAATTTTTCATGTTTACGTATTCCTCTTCGCAATGGCGATTACTGTGTGGCTGAGGGTATTATAAACGTGGCATAATTTGATTACCACTTTTCTTTTTAATTCTTATGCCATTTTCTCTTCGACTTACTGCATTATGGGAGATTGCGGGGACGCTGCACGCCGGGGGCTTCCGGAAACCGGACCGGAAGGGTTGGCGGGGGCGGCGGCGATATCGTATTACGTCGTCTATCTGGGGGCTCGGGGGGCGGCGGGGGCGTAATCGCAACTAATCCGCTTAAGGTCTGCGCTAGCGACTGCGAGAGATCCACGTTATTAAAATCGAAATTGCCTTGGGGGCGGCGCGCTGTGTCTAATTCAGAGGCAGGCACGGCGTATATTTGAAGGCGAAGCTCGTACATACTCGTAGGATTCCACAAATTCCGGTGCAATAATAATAATAACTTATTTGTCTCATCCATTACTTTATTTCACACTGCGTGGTAATATGAATGTTTACGGTCGCCATTTGCGGCCGATAAATCGAACATTACATCAATAGTCCGGAAAGTGTTGCTAGGCAACATTGTTCATTTTTATTATTTTACACTCGTAGGATTCTACAATTTTAGTGCAATAATAATAACTTGTTTGTCTCATCCATTACTTTATTTCACAATGTGTGGTATTATGCATGTTTACGGTCGCCATTTGTGGCCGATAAATGGATCATTACATCATTAGTCCAGAAAGTGTTGCTAAGCAACGTTGTTCATTTTTATTATATTATAATGTCTGAAGCATAAAAGTTGGACAAACGTCTGGTTGTCACGAATTTATGTAATTTTTTTGAAAACTCTGTTAAATATCACCAAATTTTGTTGGAAATTATTGAAAATTTTAAGGTTTTCTTTAAATTTTGCCAATAATAAATGAAATTTTGTTAAATATGACCAAATTTTGTTGGAAATATTTGAAAATTTTAGAGTTAGCATTGAAATTTTGACAGTCCTAAAAAAGTTCAAGTAAATATTGAAAGTTGAACAGTAACTATTGAATGTTTGACAGTATATTTGAATAAACCAGTGAACCAGTGAAACCAGAAAGTGGCTTATATCCGTACAGTATAATGTTTCGGAAATAACAAATATACCGTAGGGAGTAGAAAAACAAAATAAACCCTAAAGAAAAGCTTTCTCCAAAGTTTAGAATAAGTTATCTAACGGATAAAGGTACTCACAAAGAGATTAAGAGTCTTAAATTTGAGGTTATTAAAATACTATACTATATTATACTATACTATAAAATAGAATACTATATTAAATATACTATAAAATAATTTTTGTTTATTGTTTTCTTCTTTCTTTATTGGACTTCTTACTGGTAGTCTATAAACTAGTAAACTGGTAAAATAACACTGTTTATTAAAATTAGTGACTAGTTTCGATCACGTTCTGACCATTATCAAACTTAGAGTGATATATAATAGAGCAATAGAGCGATAAAAATAAAAATAATTTCAAAATTTCATGAAAACTTAAAGAAACACGGAACACTAAATAATTATCATGTAAAATTGTTCGAAAAACAGTTTACTTAAAAAATTTCAAGGAAACAAAAAATACAGAATATTACAAACTGAGACTTAAAAAAATAGGGAATGTTAACAAGTTAAGTCGCGAAATATATCGAATAATAGTTTACTTCAAAAATATCAACGAAAAATAAACAATATTACCAAACGGAGACCTCTAGAAAAGTAAGTTTTTATGAAAATTTCACCATTCAAATAGAGAAAAAATTACAATTTGTTACAGAATTTTTCAAAGTTCCGTAGAATTTTTCGTTGTTTCTGCTAAATGCCTGAATTCTATACTTTGTTCCTTACGTTTTTATGAAATTTTAGATTAGGGATCGATTGATTGATGTAGTACTTACTGGTAGTTTATAAACTACCAGCAAATAGTCCAATAAAGAAAGAGAACAATAAAAAAATATATTTTATAATATATTATAGTATTGTGTTTCATAGTATAGTATAATATAGTATAGTATTTTATAGTATAGTATAATATAGTATAGTATTTTATAGTATAGTATAGTATAGTATTTTATAGTATAGTATAATATAGTATAGTATTTTAATAGGACTGGTTCGAAGTCCTGCTAAAAATTAGTACTCCAATAAAGAAGGAAGAAAACTATCAAAAATATAATAATAACTGGTATCCAAATTGGATTAAACTAAACAAATATTATAAAATAAAATGATATGGTAAATTAAAAGTTTTACTATTTTACATTTTGGAACGTGTTGTGAAATTATCGCAACGTTTTTCATTCTTGATGCGTACATTATTTGCAAAACTGATATAACCACTTGTTTTGCATCATTATATTTTTATTGTCCAATATAAGAGTCAGGACTTGTCCAATTACATTATATTGTAATGTGTGGGTAATATTTAATATTAACATGGTTACTACAAGCATCAGAATGCAACCTTGACGAGTGCATTTACATAAAATTGCACTAAAATAAAATAAATTGCCAGGTATAGTATTTCTAATACCCCAGAGGAATAGTGACATCTCTATCAATCGCCTGTAATCTGAATGAGACAAAAAAATTACCAAAATAGGGTCGCGGCCAATGTTATTGCAGTATGTCAATTTATATGTCAGTATCATGTAAAACTTCATGTCTTTGGCTTTTTTTAAAATCAAGAATAGACGAACTTTTGGTAACTAAAAATTACCAACACAATTAAAAACTCCGCTGGGGTATTAAAAATACTAAGTATTTGATCAGTTTTGCAATCCCAAAATCACGTGAAATATTACGAAAAAATATCCTCCATTCCAATAATTAACAAATAGCAAATGATATGTAATCACAGAATATCGAACATTATACAGAATATTAGACAGAATATCGGACGCCTTATTTGTCATTCAAATATTTTCTAGTATTTCAAACCTCGCAACTTGGAAGTATTGCCACGTTATATTCCTGTACCTGGTTTTACGGCCGTACAAGAGATCTCAAAATTCGCACTCTAATGAGCCTAGCCTGGGGATTTGCGCGGAATTGCATGTCGTAAACCTCTTAATCCAAAGATAACGATCAATTCTGCGCATTCCCGGAACGTAAATATTGGAGATCCTCAGGCGCCGATTGTGGAACGGGATCAACGTCCAAGGGAGATAAGAAGCGGCAAAAATAGTTCAAAATTTGCATATGCAAGGCGATCCGCGACGAGGCGAGAATTTTGAGCAACTTATGTATGGTGCAGTAGTTTTCGGATAATTTTTTTACGTCAAGCTTTTTAATTTTTCATCTCTTTGCTGCTCCAACAAAAAGATGTACAGAAAAAAAGTAAAAATCAAATACTTGATGCGTTATTGAAAAGTCAGCGATGATATCCCTACTCAACTCTCGTTATAGTGAAGCCGAATTGAATCCATCTGAATCCCATCAACAAGTTCCCAGAATCAGAACACATTAGGACGGTGCCATCCCAAAAACTACGTGAGCCTTCCATTAGCTAATCCTTTAATTCCGTCCCCAGACTGACCCCTGGATAGCAGGATTTAAATAAATTGACCCATAAACGTCGCTAATGAACCTAATCGATTTAGATGATATCTAGTCAGAATAATCTAATTGAAACGCGACAGTGTAGCTCAAACACCGCCGATTTATTACCGGCCAGGTCAATTATGAACAGATGCAAACGAATGCATCGCTGTAGATCATTTACTGTTGTCCCAGAGGAAATGAATAAATTCGATAAATTCTGTATTTAAATATAAACCAATTCACTAAAATGAAATTTGACTTTTCTTAATTGCTTTTGTATTGCTTGTGCTTGCCAATAAGTGAACGATTATAAAAATAAAATTATTTAAATGATTGTCAATATTAATGATACTAATGATGATAGTAATGATAGCAAATGATTTAAAAAAATCGTTTACTGTTGTCCCAGAGGAAATGAATAAATTCGATAAATTCTCTATTTACATACAGGGTGTCCAAGATAAGGATCAACATATGTATCATCATGTACTGTTGTCCCACAAGAAATGAATAAATTCGATAAATTCTGTATTAAAATATAAACCAATTCACTAAAATCAAATTTGACTTTTCTTAATTGCTTTTGTATAGATTGTGCTTGCCAATAAATGAACGATTATAAAAATCGAATTATTTAAATGATTGTCAATATTAATGATACTAATGATGATAGTAATGATAGTAAATGATTAAAAAAAATCTTTTACTGTTGTCCCAGACGAAATGAATAAATTCGATAAATTCTGTATTTACATACAGGGTGTCCAAGATAAGGATCAACATATGTATCATCATGTACTGTTGTCCCAGAAGAAATGAATAAATTCGATAAATTCTGTATTAAAATATAAACCAATTCACTAAAATCAAATTTGACTTTTCTTAATTGCTTTTGTATTGCTTGTGCTTGCCAATAAGTGAACGATATAAAAATCAAATTATTTAAATGATGTAAATAGTAATGATAGTAATGATAGTAAATGATTAAAAAAAATCGTGTACTGTTGTCCCAGAGGAAATGAATAAATTCGATAAATTCTGTATTTTAATACAGGGTGTCCAAGATAAGGATCAACAGCATAGGATCTCGGAAACCATAATAGTTACAAAGGCGGTTAAATTGCAAAAAAGTTGCGTAATTTAGTCGTCAGTAATATTCTTTTCAGAAAACCAGAAATTTCCGCTTACTTCCGGAGATATTCGACAAAATCCGAAATCTTGTGTTTCGTTTTTAGTTTTTCTCAAGTTACTTGAAAAGCTATAAGAAAACCAAAGGCACTTTCTCATTGCCACATTTTTAGCTCTACAAGACAGAGTTTACAAATTTACAGTACAACGTTTCGTTTCGAAGAAACCATCATTATCATTATTAAATTTATAAACACTGTCTTGTAGAGCTGAAAAAGTGGCAATGAGGAAGTGCCTTTTGTTTTTTTTTATACCTTTTCAAATAACTTCAGCAAAACATAAAAACGATATCGAAAAATGTATGATTTTGTCGAATATCTCCGGAATTTTCTGGAAACAAAATATTACTGACCACTAAATTGCGCACCTTTTTTGTAATTTAACCGCCTTTGTAACTTTTACGGTTTCCGAGATCCCCATGCTGTTGATTCTTATCTTGGACACCCTGTATAATCCAATTCACTAAAGTCAAATTTAATTTTTCTTAATTGCTTTTGTATTGCTTGTTCTTGCCAATAAGTGAACGATTATAAAAATAAAATTATTTAAATGATTGTAAATAGTAATGATAGCAATGATAGTAATGATGATAGATGATAGTAATCGTATTAAATTATTTAAAAAAAAATCATTTACTGTTGTCCCAGAGGAAATGAATAAATTCGATAAATTCTATATTTAAATATAAACCAATTCACTAATATCAAATTTGATTTTTTATAATTGCTTTTGTATTGCTTGTGCTTGCCAATGAGTGGACGGTTATGTTATAAAAATCAATTCATAACAGAACTGGCACGATCTCAATAAATATTTAATGTACAGTCGGTGTTTGCCAATAAGTGATCAATTATAGAAAACAAAAAACAAAAATTATTTTATAGTATATTTATTATAGTATAGTATTTTATAGTATAGTATTTTAATAACCTCAAATTTAATCTTTTTGTGAGTAACTTTGTTCGTCAGATAACTTATTCTGAACTTTGGAGAAAGCTTTTCTTTAGGGTTTAATTTTTTTCTTCTACTCCGAACGGTATATTTGTTATTTCCGAAACATTAACTGTACGGATATAAGCCACTTTCTGTCCTCCTGTGTGGATATGAACGTTGCCAGGTTACAAACAATAACAACCATATAAAATTTAATGTACAATGTGGAACAAAATTATGTTCATCTAGTTACCTTTGCCCCACGTAAAAATACGAACTGCCACTCTACTAAATAAAAAAAATTAAAAAAATAAATTGACACTTGTTTCTGCTTCGCAGTTGTCAAAAAGCACAATTGGTTAGTAAACACTGGTCTAGTGCAGTGATATCTAAACATGGAAGTTTAGATTGAAGAACAACCTGGATTTTTTTTATTAGAAAAATGTATAATTGATCAAATATAAACTATGGGAAATTTTAGAATTGGGATTAATGTTTAAGAAACTTTTCTGTTTTCAATTTTACATGAATTTAGAATATCCTGAAAGTACTGAAGAATTTTTCGTAGAACTTTTCTGTTTTCAATTTTACATGAATTTTGAATATCCTGAAGGTACTAGCATTTCATGCCACATTTAGATTTATTTAAAATTTGCTACCCTTTACGGTAATCACACATAGAAAAGTTTGAATGACTTTGATTTATGCAATTTTGTAAAATTTACGTTTGTCTTTATGAAATTTTAGAATCATGGTAAAGTTTTTATAAATTTTTGATGACATTGTGCCTTATGTAGGAATGATATACATTTTTTCATAGACTTTTTCATCGTTTTTGTCGTGTCCAAAATTTCTGCAGTTTTCGTGAAACTTTGAAATTAAGATGGAAACAAAAGTGTTCCTACTGATATTTAAAAACATACAAATAAAAGGCAAGCGAGACAACTATCAGAAAATATAGTAAATAACTTGTTTCTTCTTCGCAGTGGTCAAAAAGCTCAGGTGGTTAGTAAACACTGGTCTAGTGCAGTGATATCTAAACTTGGAAGTTTAGATTGAAGAACAACCTAGAATTATTTTTATAATAATAATAATAATAATTTTTTTTATCAGAAAAAGGTATAATTATTAAAACATAAGCTATGGGTCGAGGCTATTAGACCTAAAATTAGTATTTTTGATGTGTTGAAGCTTCACATTTTCAGAGCATTCGCAGTTTTATTTGGTATCTGATCTCTGTCAAGGGTTTCTGAAAAACTTTATAATTGGGTCCCACACATTCATGGGAGTTAGGAACTGAAGATGGATGTAGGAAAAGGCTGAGTAATATTACGAAGCAAAATGTTAGTTTCGTTGAAGTTGAACTACGCTGGTGATTTTTGGGCGGACACAAGGGTGTCCTAAATTTAGTATTTTTGATGTATTGAAGCTATGCATTTCAAGAACATTCGCAGTTTTATTTGGTATCTGACTTCGTGTCAAGGGATTCTGAAAAACTTTATAAATGGGCCCCACATATTCATGGGAGTTAGGAACTGAAGATAGATGTAGGGAAAGGCATATTACGAAGCAAAATGTTAGTTTCGTTGAAGTTGAACCACGCCGGTGATTTTCGGGCGGACACAAAGGTGTCCTAAATTTAGTATCTTTGATGTATTGAAGCTACGCATTTCAAGAACATTCGCAGTTTTATTTGGTGTCTGACCTCTGTCAAGGGTTTCTGAAAAACCTTATAATTGGGCCCCACATATTCATGGGAGTTAGGAACTGAAGATGGATGTAGGAAAAGGCTGAGTAATATTACGAAGCAATATGTTAGTTTCGTTGAAGTTGAACCACGCTGGTGATTTTTCTGGCGGGCACAAGAGTGTCCTATATTTAGTATTTTTGATGTATTGAAGCTTCACATTTCCATAACATTCTCAGTTTTATTTGGTATCTGACCTCGTGTCAAGGGATTCTGAAAAACTTTATAAATGGGCCCCAAATATTCATGGGAGTTAGGAACTGAAGATGGATGTAGGGAAAGGCTGAGTAATATTATGAAGCGAAATGTTGGTTTCATTGAATTTGAACCACGCTGGTGATTTTTCGGGCGGACACAAGGGTGTCCTAAATTTAGTATTTTTGATGTATTGAAGCTTCACATTTCCAGAACATTCGCAGTTTTATTTGGTATCTGACCTCGTGTCAAGGGATTCTGAAAAACTTTATAAATGGGCTCCACATATTCATGGGAGTTAAGAACTGATGATAGATTTAGGGAAAGGCATATTACGAAGCAAAATGTTAGTTTCGTTGAAGTTGAACCACGCTGGTGTTTTTTCGGGCGGACACAAGGGTGTCCTAAATTTAGTATTTTTGATTTATTGAAGCTTCACATTTCCAGAACATTCGCAGTTTTATTTGGTATCTGACCTCGTGTCAAGGGATTCTGAAAAACTTTATAATTGGGCCCCACACATTCATGGGAGTTAGGAACTGAAGATAGATGTAGGGAAAGGCATATTACGAAGCAAAATTTTAGTTTCGTTGAAGTTGAACCACGCCGGTGATTTTCGGGCGGACACAAGAATGTCCTAAATTTCGTATTTTTGATGTATTGAAGCTTCACATTTCCAGAACATTCGCATTTTTATTTGGTATCTGACCTCGTGTCAAGGGATTCCGAAGAGCTTTATACTTGGGCCCCACATATTCATGGGAGTTAGGAACTGAAGATAGATGTAGGGAGAGGCATATTACGAAGCAAAATGTTAGTTTCGTTGAAATTGAACCACACCGGTGATTTTTCGGGGGGACCAAGGGTGTCCTAAATTTAGTATTTTTGATGTATTGAAGCTTCACATTTCCAGAACATTCGCAGTTTTATTTGGTATCTGACCTCGTGTCAAGGGATTCTGAAAAACTTTATAAATGGGCCCCACATATTCATGGGAGTTAGGAACTGAAGATCGATGTAGTGAAAGGCATATTACGAAGCAAAATGTTAGTTTCGTTGAAGTTGAACCACGCCGGTGATTTTTCGGGTGGACACAAGGGTGTCCCAAATTTAGTATTTTTGATGTATTGAAGCTTCACATTTCCAGAACATTCGCAGTTTTATTTGGTATCTGGCCTCGTGTCAAGGGATTCTGAAAAACTTTATAAATGGGCCCCACATATTCATGGGAGTTAGGAACTGAAGATAGATGTAGGGAAAGGCTGAGTAATATTACGAAACAAAATGTTGGTTTCATTGAATTTGATCCACGCTGGTAATTTTTCAGGGGGACACAAGGGTGTCCTACATTTAGTATTTTTGATGTATTGAAGCTTCACATTTCCAGAACATTCGCAGTTTTATCTGGTATCTGACCCCTGTCGAGGGATTCTGAAAAATTTTATAAATGGGCTCCACATATTCATGGGAGTTAGGAACTGAAGATGGATGTAGGAAAAGGCTGAGTAATATTACGAAGCAATATGTTAGTTTCATTGAAGTTGAACCACACCGGTGACTTTTCGGGCGGACTATTTTCCAAACGACCATATCTTTGCAGACTCGTTCTGAAGCTCGGGAGAATGTTAGGGTTGGAATCTCAAGATTCAATTTTTTGTCTTGAGATGACTGAGATTGACTTTGTCTTGCTTTCGTTGCTGATGACAGCTATGGGAAGGTTACTTTTATGTTTTTTTTTTTTTTTTGTGGATTCAGAAGACGGAGACTGCGAGTCGGACAGGGAGGTGGCGTGCCCGGCGAAACGCCGCCGCCAGGACCCGGCGATGTTGCACCCCCAGAGCGACGACGACTCCCAGTCGCTGAGCCGCTCGAGCAGCCTCCTGCAGTTCGAGAGCCTCGAGAAGCAATGCCAGGACGTCTCGAGCAGCTCGCCGAGCATCTTCTCGACGTTCAGCTACGACAGCCTGGAGAGGAAGGGCGCGGTGAGCCCGGACAGCCTGGAGCACGCCCAGAGCGACGAGGGCGAGTCTGACTACTACAAGACGCTGAAGATCGACATACCGCAGAAGAAGCGCAACAAGAGCAGGGACTCGCTGTTCTACAACAACAGCAACAACAGCGATGGCAGCGAGTCTGCTGACAGCGAGGAGACGCTGGAGGCGACGAGGTACGACAGTTCGGTTAACCTGAAGACGTGGCGGAGCTTTGATGGGCTCCACGTGAACGCGAGTGCCGTGAGGACTGTTAAGGTTTCCGCGGAGAACTTGAGCGAAGACAGCGGGTACAGTGATAATTTTTATAGCAGCAGGATGCGTTCGAGTAGTATACCTAATATGGTCGTGGTGCAGCACGAGAAGATTTTTCCGGAGAAAGATAGGAGCGTTTACAAGACCAGGGTGCAGATTGGTGGGATTGGTGGTGACTTGGAGCGCTTTCGCTTGAAGAACTGCAAGGTTGGTGGTTTCGACGCGTACGACGGCGACGTCTACAACGGTTTCTGCAGCAATTTCGGCGTCAGCTATCACGACTTGAGCGTTGTTGATAAGTACGAGGTGGAGTACAGGAGTCCGCTGATTGATCGGTTTATGCGAAACGGGGCGGCGAAGCGGCAGCAGAGGGCGGATGTGGTAAATATAGACAAGACCTCGGAATGCATTCGTGTGGCTAAATATAACGCGGCGTCCGCGAGTGAACCCAACCTGCTCGGCAACTCCAAGGAGGAGCAGTCCACAGCCGGCCGCGACCAGCTGCAAGGCTATGGTGGCAGCAAACCAGGTTATTTCGAGAGCAGCGTCTGCGTGTCCAGTGTGCCCAAGGATTTGAACCTAGCAGGCGAGGCCAGCCAGGAGAGCTGTTGGAAGTTTAACCAGCAGGAGGTTTCCATAGCCGCCAAAAATTGTGACCTAGCGGACCTAAGCAGCGAGATGCCGAAGAAGCTCTCGAGGTACCACCGCGCCGAGTACGGCGACAAAATCACCATACGTTTGAAGTACGATTCGTCGAGCATCAGTTCGGCTAGCGATGTTGAAGCCTGCAACACCAGCTTCAAGCGCGAGGGTAGCTATCTGGAAGCCATGGCGAATTCGGTGGACATGAGTGACGATGAAAGCAAGAAACGTGCCAGAAGAACCGTGAGCGATTTTGATAAGGATATGTTGAAGGCGATATCTGAAGGCAGCATACAAAGCTTTGGTAAGAGCATCGAGAAGCTTGAAGCGTTCGCGTCGACGCCAATCAGTAAGCAGAACAGGAACGTAATTAGCACGCCAAATTTGGCAGCGTACAGCGAAGAATTTTGCGCGCTTCAAGCAGAGTGCGTCCCTAGGAAGAGCTCCCTCATCAACCGCAGCACCAGCACCAGTGGTGTTTCTGAGGGCGATGATAAGACGTTATGTGGTGCCAAGTCGTTAAGTGGTTCAACTAGCTCCAAGGGTGTGCATTTTTGCCCCGTAGTTTCTGAGGTTAATTGGCGCGATGATAGCGTTTCTACTGAGCAGGATTCAAGCCGTAGCTTGTCTAGCACTCCTGATAGGGAGGTGAGACCACCGACGCCGCCTCTGATGCGCCCCGAGGCCAGGAAGCCGACGAGGATGTCGGCGAGCCAGCCTGAGCTGCCGAGGAGGTTGTACGACGACAGCAGCGATGATTCGGAGGAGGCGTTTGTGTCGCTCCGCATGAAGCCATCGGCTAGCCACCAGGAGGTGGCGAAGAAGCGCAACAGCCAGCAGATGACGTCCAGTCAGTCGATGACTGTAAGCCAAGCGATGGGCGGCAGCCAGCAGATGGTCGAGCCGCAGCGAACGCTTCCTTCCTCCGGTGTTTACCACCAGTCCCCCACCCCCGCGTCTTCAGGTCACGTGGCCGCGAGTAACAAACAAGCGAAGTCAGACAACAACAAACCAGTGTCCGCGATGGAGTCGGCCGCGACGCATCGCAACGCCGCGAAGCACCCCGGCGGCAAGCTGGGCGGCTTCTTCTCGCGCATCGCCAGCTTCCGCTTCTCCACCAGGAAGAGCGACGACAAGAACAAGAACCGGAAGAAGGCCGACAAGGCCCCCCCGCCCGCGCAGACGGTGGCGGCCACGGGGCAGCGGCTGGCCACCAAAGACGACTACATCTACATCCCGCTGAAGGGCCCGCCGCTGGACAACGGCGCCGCGCGGCCGTTCACCAAGCTCCAGGTGGACGGCCTCGCCGCCCCCGCCGAGGGGGCGGCGTGCGTTAGCGCGAAGCCGCCCCTGCCGAAGGTGCCGCCGCGCGTCGTCGGCGCCTGCGTTAAGCGGCGGCAGGAGGCGGCTGCGCACCAGGCGGCCTCCGAGAGGGGCACTATCGATTCAGGGCCGCCCCGGCCCATGGAGCCGATGGGGCTGATCGAGACGGACCTCGACACTGAGGTGACGGTCATCACCAGTGGGGCCCATGCGAAGACGCGCAGCCTGATGGACCTGGGGGCGGAGGCGCCGGCCGCGGCCAGCCTCACCGCCCCTGACCACCACCACCTCCACCACCAGCACCAGCACCACCGGCGCCCGCACAAGTCCATGGAGTTCCTGTTGGACAAGCAGAATCTCAAGGTTGTCGAGGTAAGTCGGTCAATACTCTCTCTCTCCAATACACACAAACACTTACACACGCACACATACACCAATCGCACCAGTAACCCACTCACAGCCGGCAGTGTTCCTCCCCTGTGAACTTGTGATCTCGCCCGGGTCGTGATATTGTTGGTGATGGTGACGATGCCGTACCGCGGCTCCGCCGGGAGGTGCTCGGATGGCGTGATCGACACCTTCAGGATGCTGCTTACGGTGTGTAGTACCTGCATAATCAGGTTATTCCCCGTTCTAATAGGAACACCTAAACCCATGGCTCCCCATTTAAAATTTCGTGTCACGCTCGATTGCCCACGAAACCGCCTTAATCGAGGGAACCCATGCATAAACCAAATAGCACAATCTCACTTCGACCTACATACGTTACAGATAATCCACACCAATGGAGCTGTAAACACATTCCAAAAAGGCGTCAAAACTATGCAAACTTATTGGTTTACTACTCACGTTAGATTGTACAGTACAAAATTCAATCCTCCCAACAAATTCGTATATTATATAACTTCGTTTAAAAATCTTGCAAGGGCTATGGTATTACATAAACTCAAAATTGCAAACTTCTTTTAAACAAGTTCATCTTTTTCCGGGTACAAAAAATTCAGAAATACAATCTTCGACAAACGATTTTTTTAGACTCAAACTTGTTTGTACTATAAAAATACATAGGATTTGTTACAGTTAATCCACACCATTTGAGCTGTAAACACATTCAAAAAAGGCGTGAAAACTATGCAAGCTTATTGGTTTACTACTCACGCTAGATTGTGCAGTTCAAAATTTACAATCATTTCCTCCCAACAAATTCGTATATTATATAAATTCGTTTAAAAATCTTGCAAGAGCTATGGTACTACATAAACTCAAAATTGCGAACTTCTTGTAAACAAGTTCATCTTTTCCGGGTACAAAAAGTTCAGAAATACAATCTTCGACAAACGATTTTTTTAGATTCAAACTTATTTGTTTGTACTATAAAAATACATAGGATACGTTACAAATAATCCACACCAATGGAGCTGTAAACACATTCCAAAAAGGCGTCAAAACTATGCAAACTTATTGGTTTACTACTCACGTTAGATTGTACAGTACAAAATTAACAATCCTCCCAACAAATTAGTATATTATATAACTTCGTTTAAAATTCTTGCAAGAGCTATGGTATTACATAAACTCAAAATTGCAAACTTCTTTTAAACAAGTTCATCTTTTTCCGGGTACAAAAAGTTCAGAAATACAATCTTCGACAAACGATTTTTTTAGATTCAAACTTATTTGTTTGTACTATAAAAATACATAAGATTACAGATAATCCACAACATTGGACTGTAAACACATTCCAAAAAGGCGTCAAAACTATGCAAACTTATTGGTTTACTACTCACGTTAGATTGTACAGTTCAAAACTAACAATCAATCCCTCCCAACAAATTCGTATATTATATAACTTCGTTTAAAAATCTTGCAAGAGCTATGGTACTACATAAACTCAAAATTGCGAACTTCTTGTAAACAAGTTCATCTTTTCCGGGTACAAAAAGTTCAGAAATACAATCTTCGACAAACGATTTTTTTAGATTCAAACTTATTTGTTTGTACTATAAAAATACATAAGATTACAGATAATCCACAACATTGGACTGTAAACACATTCCAAAAAGGCGTCAAAACTATGCAAACTTATTGGTTTACTACTCACGTTAGATTGTACAGTTCAAAACTAACAATCAATCCCTCCCAACAAATTCGTATATTATATAACTTCGTTTAAAAATCTTGCAAGAGCTATGGTACTACATAAACTCAAAATTGCGAACTTCTTGTAAACAAGTTCATCTTTTCCGGGTACAAAAAGTTCAGAAATACAATCTTCGACAAACGATTTTTTTAGATTCAAACTTGTTTGTACTATAAAAATACATAGGATACGTTACAGATAATCCACACCGTTGGAGCTGTAAACACATTCCAAAAAGGCGTCAAAACTATGCAAACTTATTGGTTTACTACTCACGTTAGATTGTACAGTACAAAATTAACAATCCTCCCAACAAATTAGTATATTATATAACTTCGTTTAAAATTCTTGCAAGAGCTATGGTATTACATAAACTCAAAATTGCAAACTTCTTTTAAACAAGTTCATCTTTTTCCGGGTACAAAAAGTTCAGAAATACAATCTTCGACAAACGATTTTTTTAGATTCAAACTTATTTGTTTGTACTATAAAAATACATAAGATTACAGATAATCCACAACATTGGACTGTAAACACATTCCAAAAAGGCGTCAAAACTATGCAAACTTATTGGTTTACTGCTCACGTTAGATTGTACAGTTCAAAACTAACAATCATTCCCTCCCAACAAATTCGTATATTATATAACTTCGTTTAAAAATCTGGCAAGAGCTATAGTACTACATAAACTCAAAATTGCAAACTTCTTTTAAACAAGTTCATCTTTCCTGGGTACAAAAACTTCAGAAATACAATCTTCGACAAACGATTTTTTTAGATTCAAACTTGTTTGTACTATAAAAATACATAGGATACGTTACAGATAATCCACACCGTTGGAGCTGTAAACACATTCCAAAAAGGCGTCAAAACTATGCAAACTTATTGGTTTACTACTCACGCTAGTTGTACAGTTCAAAATTAACAATCAATCCCTCCCAACAAATTCGTACATTATATAACTTCATTTAAAAATCTTGCAAGAGCTATGGTATTACATAAACTCAAAATTGCGAACTTCTTTTAAACAAGTTCATCTTTTCCGGGTACAAAAAGTTCAGAAATACAATCTTCGATAAACGATTTTTTTAGATTCAAACTTATTTGTTTGTACTATAAAAATACATAGGATACGTTACAAATAATCCACACCAATGGAGCTGTAAACACATTCCAAAAAGGCGTCAAAACTATGCAAACTTATTGGTTTACTACTCACGTTAGATTGTACACTTCAAAAATTACAATCATTCTCTCCCAACAAATTCGTACATTATATATAACTGCCTTTAAAAATCTTGCAGGAGCTATGGTATTACATAAACTCAAAATTGGGAACTTCTTTTAAACAAGTTAATCTTTTTCGGTATAAAAAGTCAACACTTTCAGAAATACAATCTTCGACAAACGTTTTTTCGAAAAGATTCGAAAATATTCAACTTATTCATTTGTACTATAAAAATACATTGGATACAAGTTCTTACGCAAGGTATAGTGAGTAGTCTTCTGGTGTTTCTTTCAGAACTACGATCTTCGACCAACGATTTTTTCGAAAAAATTCAAACTTATTTATTTGTACTATAAAAATACATAGGATACAAGTTCTTATGCAAGGTCTTCTGGTGTTTCTTTCCTTCGTTCTTCACCTCAGGACCTTTGGATTTGCTCCTCTCATTGACGGTATTTAAAATATGCATTTGATTTTTTTCGTTCTAGACCTCACAACACAACACAAACTCAAACTCAAAATTACGAACTCTTTTTAAGCAAGTTGATCTATTCCTGGTATAAAACCTGAACAGTTTCAGAAACGAATTGGGAAACATCTTGTATGATACCCGTGAATAAAGGAACTTTATCCACTCGAAAACATTATCGCACTCGCTTTGCCTCTTGCGCTAAACTGTTTTTTCGTGGATAAATTTTTACTTGACTTTATTCACTTATACCATAAATATTTCACAACTAAAATTTCAATTCTAATTCTTTATTACTTTTGATATCTCGGGCTGATGGAATTTAAAATATGCATTTGATTTTTTTTTCTATTATAGAACTTATAACACAAACTCAAAATTACGAACTTTTTTTTAAACAAGTTGATCTGCTCCTGGTATAAGACCTCAACAGTTTCAGAAATACAATCTTCGAGAAACTCACCAATTAAAATATGCATTTGAATGTTTTCTATTCTAGAACTTACCACTAAAACTTCTTTTTGATCTATATCTGAAACTTTCTACTGATTTTTTGATAATTTTAATAAACAATAGTTGTGGATTGACCTTCAAAATGCACCTACCGTAATATATCCCTTTTCCAATTCGCATTATTAAAATGCTCAATATGTATATTGAATCTCATTAAAACTACACTTTAATCGAATGGGTGAATAAAATGTTTACATTTTCATTTTATTCACTATAGCCATTGACAACGTGAATAAAGTTTTAAAAAAATGGGTAAATTCGCACTAGCCTTGAAATTTTCGTTGTCACCTGACAATGTGACACTTCACGCAAATTCTTCAATTCTGATAATTTTCTTCACTATATTCAATGCCATTGACAACGTGAATAAAGAAAAAAAAGGCAAATTTGCACTATCCTTCAAATTTTCGTTGTCACCTGACAATGTGACACTTCACGCAACTTCTTCAATTCTGATAACGAATTGGAAAAAATCTTGTATGATACACGTGAATAAAGCAATTTTACCCACTCGAAAGCATTATCACACCAGGCTTCGCCTCTTGCGCTAAACTGTTTTTTTTTTCGTGGATAAAATTCGACTTTATTCACTTATACCATAAATAGCTATTTATCAACTAAAATTTCAATTCAAATTCTTTATTACTTTTGATCTCTTGGGCTGATGGCATTTAAAATATGCATTTCATTTTTTTTTCTCTTATAGAACTTATAACACAATCTCAAAATTGCGAACTTTTTTTTAAACAAGTTGATCTGCTCCTGGTATAAAACCTCAACAGTTTCAGAAATACATCTTCGAGAAACTCGCCATTTAAAATATGCATTTGAATGTTTTCTATACTAGAACTTACCACTAAAACTTCTTTTTGATCTACATCTAAAATTACCACTGATTTTTCGATATCTTGTCAATTTTAATAAATAATCGTTGTGGACTGACCTTCACAATGCACCTACCGAAAAATATTCTTTTTCCAATTCGCATTATTAAAATGCTCAATATGTATATTGAATCTTATTAAATCAACACAAATCAACAATTAATAAGTGTTTAAAAAAATCCAACACATTTGAAACTATTCTAATAAAGTGCATATCTGTACTTTATTATTACATTAAAAACTTTCAATAAACTCCAATAATATATTTACGTGTTATATACGTGTTAAGGTATTATTATTTCGACTCTAAGACTAAGAGTATAAGTCAATAGAATGACGTTACATTATTTTTTTTTTTACAATTGTACCTGATAATATAACTTTTTTTTTCAATTCGCATTATTAAAATGCTCTTTATGTATATTGAATATCATCGTTAACCCGGCGTAACACATGTGGGGTCTCACAAACCCCAAGCCTGTTTAAACGCAACGGAAACAATTTAATTGCCATCTGATGCGCATGCCCCCACCAGTACCTTCCTATAAAACATCACTCCATTAGATACAAGTGTCAGTTTCATTCTACACACGAGGAGGCTACATTTATAGGCAACCAAAGCTCCTTGGGGTCCATCAAACCCCACCTATGTAATAAAGGAAGTAAATTACGCATAAAAGGTATATTATTATGTTTTTCAATATAACACTAAAACTACTAATTCTTGTATTTTTTACATAGAAAAATGTCATATGAAAAGGAACAATTAAGCCTTCAGGCTCTTTTGGATGAGGATCAAAGTGTAGAAGAAATTATTATCAGGGAGTGAAAATGGTAGTGATCATGTATCAGAGAGTGAGCACGATACTAACTCTGAACAGGAAATAACGGCAGACGACGAAATAGTAGCTGAAGCAGTGACGGAAATAGAACAACAGGAGGAAAATGCAATGGGGCATAAGAGAAGCAAGATTGATGTCTATTTCGGAAAAGATTGATCGAAATGGGACAAAAATGCATCAAATACATGTATTAGAACGAGGTTGAAAAATATTGTTACTGAAGGCAACATGTGAAAGACTACGCTAAAAGTGCAAAAAGCGTGCTGGAGTGTCTACTATTTCTATCTATTTTTCTATCTATTTTTTGACACTCAAATAGTGGAGGATATTGTGCGATGGACTAATGTAAAAATAGAGGAGAAATCAGTTTCCCATCCAAACAAATCTCTGGTCAAACTTACTTGTGTCCCCGAGATGAAAGCTTTTATTGGCTTGCTTTACCTGGCAGGAATGTTTCATTCTAATCGCCAGAATTTGAGAGACTTGTGGCAAACAGACGGCACTGGAGTAGATATTTTTCAAATAACGATGCCCATCAATCGTTTTCAGTTTTTGATGGTTTGCATTCGTTTCGACAATGTAAAAAACCGCCAGATCAGGATCAAAATTGACAAACTTGCTCCCATACGTGCGCTTCTAGAAAGATTTGTGGACAATTGCAAACAATCATACTCTCCTTCGGAGTTCTTGACCATAGATGAGAAATTAGAGTCCTTTAGGGGAAGGTGCTCATTCAAGCAATACATCCAAAATAAACCGGCCAAGTATGGCATCAAAGTACAAGCATTAGTAGATGCGCGATCGTACTATGTTATGAATATGGAAGTGTATGCAGGTCAGCAGCCGCAAGGGCCCTACAAACTCAGCAATTCTCCCTCTGATATTATTGAGAGACTTATACAACCCATTTTTGGAACGAATCGGAATGTAACTTTTGACAATTGGTATACGTGCTGATGATAAAACTCCTCAAAAAACACAAATTAACATCAGTCGGTACTTTGATGAAAAATAAACGATGCATACCAGAGAATTTCATTTCTGTAAGAAGCAGAGAAATAAAAAGTAGTTTATTTGGTTTCCAAACGGACCAAATCCTATGTACCAAAAAGAAATAAGAATGTTTTGTTGTTGTCCACAATGCACCACGATGCGAAGATTGATGAATCTAGTGCAGAGAAGCGTTTACCGGAAATTATCACGTTTTATAACGCTACAAAATGTGGAGTCGACGTAGTAGATGAGTTATCGGCTTCATATAACGTTTCCAGAAATTCAAGAAGATGGCCTCTAACTCTCTTTTTTCTCTACTGAATACGGCAGCTGTAAATGCTCTTGTCATATACAGAGAAAATGTAAAAGATATAAAACTTTGTAGAAGGATCTTTATCAAGAAACTGGGCCTTCAACTTATCCAGGAGCATATCGAAGAATGGAAAAATAATTGTAGGGTTCCAAGGGAAATCCGTCTAAAGATAAAGAACCTAATCGATGATGGCCATGGTGAACAGTCCCTCAATATTCCAAAGCCTCAGGGAAGGTGTTCTGTATGTCCTAGAAAGAAAGATCGAAAAACAAAATATTTCTGTGTTCATTGCAAATCATTATTGTGCCTTGAACACGCCGTTATGAGTTGCCAAAATTGCGTAGATTCAAAAGACCAATAGTTTTTTCCCTCTGATTGTATGTGATTGGCTTTTTTTTAGAGTTACTTAATATGTTTGCTATTATTTTTTATGTTTTTACTTGAATTTAATGTTTTTTCTTATGTTATATAAGTGTTATTGCCATTAGAAGTATTTTGTATTTTAAAAAATCACTACTTTCAGTTTTCTTTCTGTAAATTTTTAAATAGAATTATTATGTTTAATCTGTTTGTATGTGATTCCAATATGAACCTATATGAGACCCTTAACATACAATTTTGAAGAAAAAAAATGCGAAAAAAAATTTACATCTATTTTAGTACTGGGGTTTGTCACACCCCACTTATGTAATGGTGCACAAAATCTTCACATGTGTAACGCCGGGTTAAAACTACACTTTAACCGAATGGGTGAATAAAATGTTTACATTTTCATTTTATTCACTATAACCATTGACTAACCATTGAAGTAAACTTGACATTTCAATGAGAATTTTGTTGCCTGGTATTTAAGGAAACAAAACTGCCGTTGAAAAAAATAACGACTCAAAAAAAAATTGAGTTAAATTGCCTAAAGGCAACAAAATACAAATTATAAATGTCAAGTTTACTTCGACACAAAGCTTGAGTGTAATTCGGTAAGACAATTTAATGAATTGTATATTTGTATAGCGTAAATTGTCGCCAAATTGACGTAGTTGAATTCACAGTATTGCGAGGCACATTATTTTTGATGGCTTTTTTAATTTCTCCAATCGAAGACTCTCCAAATCATGATATTTTCACAGATTAGATACTTTTCTGACAACGTAAGTCTGTGATAAATTGTTTTTTTCAATTCGCATTATTAAAATGCTCATTATGTATATTGAACCTCATCGTTAAAACTACACTTTAATCGAACGGGTGAATAAAATGTTTACATTTTTATTTTATTCACTATAACCATTGACAACGTGAATAAAGTAAAAAAAATAGGTAAATTCACACTATCCTTGATATTTTCGTTGTCACCTGACAATGTGACACTTGGCGCAAATTCTTCAATTCTGATAACGAATTGGAAAAAATCTTGTATGATACACGTGAATAAAGCAATTTTATCCACTCGAAAACATTATCACACTAGGCTTCGCCTCTTGCGATGAACTATTTTTTCGTGGATAAAATTAGGCTTTATTCACTTATACCATAAATGGCTATTTCACAACTAAAATTTCAATTCAAATTCTTTATTACTTTTGATCTGTTGGGCTGATGGCATTTAAAATATGCATTTGATTTTTTTTTCTATTATAGAACTTATAACACGAACTCAAAATTACGAACTTTTTTTAAACACGTTGATCCTGGTATAAAACCTCAACAGTTTCAGAAATACAATCTTCAACAAACTTAGCATTTAAAATAATTTTAAAATTTGAATTACAATTCTTATTACTTTTGAAAATTTTTGAAAAACCGGAACAATTGTACAGACAATTTATTAATTGATAAAATTGGGCTTACTTCTCAGGAGTACTACTTCAAACCATAGACACGATTTCACAGTACATTGGACCATTCTTTTTTGTTCCAACTTACCTCCTAATTATAATCGTTATTAATTTACTACCGCATTAATTTGTACATTATTAAAATTGTTCCTATGTTCCTATGTTTATATGTTCCTCATATCAATGGGGTATACCCCTAAATTATATTTTGGGCAATCAAATATTTTCGAAATATCCCCCGACACGTCGATTTTAGTTAAAAAAAATACACTTTTGTAATAAATCTCAAAATAATGTCATAATTTTAAAATTTCCAAAGATCGTGAATTTTGAAAATGTCTAAAATACACTTTTGTAATAAACCTCAAAATAATGTCATCATTTAAAAATTTTCAAAGATCGTGAATTTTGAAAATGTCTAAAATACACTTTTGTAATAAATCTCAAAATAATGTAATCATTTTAAAATTTTCAAAGATCGTGAATTTTGAAAATGTCTAAAGAGATGAAACTCTGGATGATATTTTAGTGCCTATAAACTAAAAGTACGAAAAATCATTATCATTTTAGTTTCCAAATTGTCCAAATAGGTCAACATAATGGACAAAAATAGTATCAATCATCTTAAGAGATGTTAAAATGACATACTTGTCAATTGTCATGTAATTTTTCACTGATAAACTTATATCTCAGTAAAGTAGTTATAGATTAAATTTAAATTAAATAATATTAATTTTAATCTTTCTACTCGTATATCATAAAATAAGATGAGCAATGATAATGTCAATGTAAAAGAATGAGATAAATCAAATACACATTATGAATTTTGAAAATCAGTTAATGCCATGTAAATGCTCAGTTATCTTTAGTTATCGTAACAGATGTTAAAACGACATAGTTATCAGTTGTCGTGTCATTTTTCACTGATAAACTTATATCTGAACAAATAGATTAAATTTAAATTAAATAATATTCATTTTAATCTTTTTATTGTCATAAAATAAGACAAATTATTAAAAAAAATGATAAGCAATGACAATACAATGTAAATAAATGCGATAAATCAAATTCACATTATGAATTTTGATAATAAGTTAAAAGACGAAATGATGAACTTTATGTATTATTAATGATGATCTGATAAATTTCGACATAAATGAATACTTATGATTAATGAATTTATGATTGGCATCATTATCATGTCATCTTTCATGATATTTATTTACCAACAAATTAAACTTCAGCAAAATATTTAATGCATATCAATTTTAAAATATAATAATTATATATTATAACTTATTATAATATATTATAATAAAATAAGAGAAATAAATGATGAGCAATGATAATGCCAATGTAAATGTATGCAATTAATCAAATTGACATTATGAATTTTGAAAATGAGTTAAAAGACGAAATGATGAACTTTATGTATTATTAATGATGATCTTGATAAATCTCGACATAAATGAATACTTATCATTAATGAATTTATGATTGGCATCATTATCATGTCGTCTTCCATGATATTTATTTACCAGCAAACTAAACATCAGCAAAATATTTAATGCATATCAATTTTATAATATAATAATTATATATTATAAAATATTATAATATATTATAATAAAATAAGAGAAATAAATGATGAGCAATGATAATGCCAATGTAAATGTATGCGATAAATCAAATCCTCTTTATGAATTTTGAAAATGAGTTAAAAGACGAAATGATGAACTTTATGTATTATTAATGATGATCTGATAAATTTCGACATAAATGAATACATATGATTAATGAATTTATGATTGGCATCATTATCATGTCATCTTTCAGGATATTTATTTACCAGCAAACTAAACGTCAGCAAAATATTTAATGCATATCAATTTTAAAATGTAATAATTATATATTACAAAATATGATAATATATGAGAAATAAATGATGAGCAATGATAATGCCAATGTAAATGTATGCGATAAATCAAATCCTCATTATGAATTTTGAAAATAAGTTAAAAGTGGAAATGATGAACTTTGTGTATTATTAAAGATGATCTTGATAAATCTCGACATAAATAAATACTTATGATTAATGAATTTATGATTGGCATCATTATCATGTCATCTTTCATGATATTTATTTACATATACATTATGAATTTTGAAAATGAGTTAAAAGACGAAATGATGAACTTTATGTATTATTAATGATGATTTTGATAAATCTCGACATGAATCAATACTTATGATTAATAAAATTATGATTGGCATCATTATCATGTCATCTTTCATGATATTTATTTACCAGCAAACTAAACGTCATCAAAATATTTACTGAATATCAATTTTATAATATAATAAGAATTATATATTATAAAATAATATATTATAATAAAATAAGATAAATTATTTAAAAAAATGATGAGCAATGATAATGTACATGAATGCAATAAATCAAATCCACTTTATGAATTTTGAAAATGAGTTAAAAGACGAAATGATGAACTGTATGTATTATTAATGATGATCTTGATAAATCTCGACATGAATGAATACTTATGATTAATAAAATTATGATTGGCATCATTATCATGTCACCATTCATTCATGATATTCATTTACCAGCAAACTAAACATCAGCATAATATTTTATGAATATCAATTATCTTGAGATATCTTAACAGACGAAATCATAAAATGGCACTGTCATCAAGTTTTGTCTACATGTCACTGATAAGGTCATATCTCAACAATTTCGTTAGAGATTTAATGTAAATTAAACAATATCTTTTTCTAATTTATCTTTAATCTTAAAATTATAATATGATAAGTGAAATTATCAACGAAATGATGAACAATGATAATGCCTATGTAAATGAATGCGATAAATCAAATCCACATTATGAATTTTGAAAATGAGTTAAAAGACGAATTGGCGAACTTTATGTATTTTTAATGATGATCTTGATAAATCTCGGAATATATGAATGTGATTAATGAAATTATGACGAAATCATGATTTTTATCATATGTTCTATAATTTTTATCATGATGACTATCATGTCATCTTTCATGATATTTATTTACCAGCAAACTAAACATCAGCATAATATTTAATGAATATCAATTATCTTGAGATATCTTAACAGACGAAATCATAAAATGGCACTGTCATCAAGTTTTGTCTATATGTCACTGATAAGCTCGTATCTCAATAATTTCGTTAGAGATTTATTGTAAATTAAACAATATCTTATATAAAACATTACTTTGTCAGTATCACAAAATTATTTATTTATTTGTTACTAGTTTCGACTACTTAAGTAATCATTATCAAACAGAATATCAAAAATACTCTGTTTGATAATGATTACTCAAGTGGCCGAAACTAGTAACAAATCAATAATTAATTTTATGTGATACTAACAAAGTAATGTGTTTTATTTATAATTAATAAAATGTGATACTTTGTGTTAAGCCACCACCATTCAAAATATACGATATCTTTTTCTAATTTATCTTTCTAATATTATTCTTTACTTAATATTATTATATTCTAATAAAAATTATAATAAGATAAGTGAAATTATCAACGAAATGATAAACAATGATAATACCAATGTAAATGATGCGATAAATCAAATCCACATTATGATTTTCGAAAATAAGTGTAAAGACGAAATGATGAACTTTAACGGATTACAGATAAACTACACGTGAGCGAAATTATTATCAGTAATAATATAACAAGAGAGTGAGAATAAATTGAAAATAATTTGACAGATTGTCGAAAACTTGTTGCCAGGCAATAGTCACGAGAGCCCGAAGGGGTCGAGTGACTATTGCCAAATGGCAACAAGTTTGAGACATAATCTGTCAAATTATTTTCTAATTTATCGAACTCTCGAGTTATATTTGATTAGATTATTTTTTGACGTTTTTTGCTTTCTAGTATTTCTTTATCAATTTCAGTATGCGAAACGCAGCTAAAGCGACTTTTATTCATTTTGTATGACACTTTAATATGATTGATAAATTAATAATTTGACAAATATTTTGATTGACAAGAGTGAACCTAGCTACCGAGATTATTCCCACTATAATAATCTCTAGAGAATATTCCCAGTATAATAATGACGGGATTGGTCCAGAAGTATCAATATGACAAAAATCGAAATATATCATTGGTTTTGAGAAACGTCAAAAAATAATCAGTATCATAATCATTATCATAATTATAATCAGTAAAATTCATCGTTTCTACGTGTAATTTATGTTTGTATCAAGCGTAGGTAAACCTAAAGCACCTTCACAAACTCTTATAGCTAAAAAAAACATTCTAAAATAATACTCACAATCAAAATAATATCTTAAAATATCAAAATATCTTAAGTAAATAAATATATTAAAATATAAAATACATTTGAGGAGCGTCCATCAAAACCACACATGTCCACTAAAAAAATATTGTGTTTTTTGACTTTAACTCTTCGTAGCTTAGCCATTTCTTGGACTATTGTGCTTTCCTATCGATGTACAACACGAAAAGATAATTTTTGCGCAAATCTGATATCAAATTCCGATTTAATTTCGGAAATCCTACCAGAAACAATCATTAACTCATTAGGAGTATATTATGAACATGTGCGCTTTTGCATGGACCTCATTAGTCCACGCATCATCCTCATTAATAAACTTGTATGCCTAATTTGTTTATGCCAAATTATATATCTGCTGATGATCAATAACATTCTTCTGTGGGTTACTCATCTAGCATAGAATTAACGAAACAGTAAACAGGCATGAAAATTGATGCATTCTTTATTTAAAAATAATTTTACTGCAGCTATAATGTTAATAGATGTTATTATGAAGGTTTATAATAATTATTATTTTATTAATATTATTTATGAAGTTTTTAGATTTTAATAGATCGTTAATAGGAATCTTGTAGATTCCTAGGGGTATGCTTAAATCCCCCTAATAGGGGATGCTTTTATCCCCCTAATAGGGGATGCATTTAGGGGATACTTAAATTATGTTTGAAAACTTAGTAGCGCGTGACTTAGAGCAGTCAACATTTTTAAAGATTTTCCAGACTTATCTACATGTTTCAGATTTTAATAAACTTCTAAACTACTAAAATTCTGAAACTTGTAGTATTGTTGTACCTAACTCCTGAAGTTTTTATGAAATTTTCAGGAATTTGAATACATATTCTGCGTTTTGTGATATTTTCAGATTTTAGTAAACTTGTAAACTACTAAATTTCTGAAACTTGTAGTATTGTTGTACCTAACTCCTGAAGTTTTTATGAAATTTTCAGGAATTTGAATACATATTCTGCGTTCTTTGATATTGTCAGATTTTAATAAACTTGTAAACTACTAAATTTCTGAAACGTGTAGTATTGTTGTACCTAACTCCTGAAGTTTTAATTAAATTTTCGGGAAGTTGCATACATATTCTGCGTTTTTTAAATATTTTCTGCGACATTTTCAATAAATTTTCTGCAATTTGAATAAATCATGTGCAATTTAAATAAATTAACTGCAATTTAAATGTCATTAACTGTCATTTTTATAAATTATCTGCAATTTTTATACATTTTCTACAATTTAAATAAATTATCTGCAATTTGAATAAACAGCAAATCGAATAAATGTTCTGCGATGCTTTTTGTACTTTTATTAAGTATTTTAGATGTATTAGAAATAAAAATCTCGGAAAATTCCTCTTACAAAATATGATATGTGTTTTTGAATACAAATTAAAACAAATTTTCCTGAATTTGAATACATTTTCAGCGTGTTTTGTTTTGTTTTTTGCATTACACTTTGAATAAATATTTTTGTAAAATTAATTTATAACATTTTTCGGAAAATTCTGTATGCGAAATTTAATCATGCAATTAATTCTCCGCAATTTACGTACAGTTTCTGCAATTTTAATGAACTTTATCATCCATTGTAGTTGAAGGATTCTAAAAGTAGATATATTAATATCATGTACAAATGCAGGTAAAAGTAGGTCAAGCCTGCCAAGAATTTACAAAATTCCTGTGCCAAAAAGTTGCGTCAAATAAACGGTTTTTTGATTTGATTAATGATGCCAGTATTATAGTATATAACGGTATTAGGCCGATATGGGTTATATTAACAGACGAGGTTGAGATATTGTAAACTCGAGGCGCAGCCGAGATTTTATAATCAACCGAGTCTGTTACAATCCATATCGGCCGTATGTTGTTTTATAGTTTTGATACTAAAATAAAAAGGATTAAATTTTGCAAAATTATTTTCATAACTCATAATGACATATTTCAAGTATGCTGTGATGGTTGTGTAGTAACGCTTGTGAACAATAATAGTATATAACGCCATTAGGCCGATATGTAGCAAATAACAGGCGCGGGTTGAAGTTTGTAAACCGAGGCGAAGCGAAGCGGAGCGGAGCGCAGCCGAGGTTTATATTCAACCAAGCCTGTTATTTGCATATCGGCCGTATGTTGTTCGATACTTTTTGTAATACCTAAATTACAAAAACTGGTCAATTTATCAATATTAAATTTTAAAATTAATAAACTAGTTATCCAGGCGGAATTTGATACCATAGCAACATCAACGGTTCAAATACAAACAAACAAATCAAAGTGAAATTAGAAAAATAATGTCAGATGTGCAAAGTTCTTCGTTTTGTGGTATCCCCGAAGATGTACTAAATGAAGCAAATGCTGCCATAATCGATTTACTTCCCCAAAAAAGCAGCAGCAGGTATGAGAAAGAATATGAAGACTTTATTGCTCATAAATTTGCGTTGTCATTTAAATAACGTCCACGGGCGTTATTATAACGGCCAAGGCCTTTACGCCTGTCATATCGATCAAGCAGACAGTACTGATAAATATCAATAACACAGAGGTATTACAAAAAATAAATAACAGGCCACGGCTGTTAAGTTTTAACGGCCGCGGCTGATATCTGTTATAATAACAACCATGGAGACAGTACCGATAATGTGTAATTACAGTCAAGTATCACGAAAAATCTTTAAATTACTGCATGAGCACTGCCGACAATTACAGATAAAATTTCTTGTGATTCTATTGCGTGGGCGGATGTCCCGTGCCTAGAAGGCGTCCCCAGACGTGCACCGGAAGTGGCGCGTCTCTTCCGCAAAGCAGAACTGCCGCGTTCCGGACCCCTACGTGAGCACACATAATTTAACGACCGACAACTGGTCCCAAGGGGAAAAAAATGGGCGTACGATACGGTATTTGTACGGTGCTCTTCCGAGAAACGGAACCCACGAGATGCGCCGCAAGGTCGTTCGGGTTTTATAACAGCTGCAGTAATGAACAGTAACATGCTCGCAACATTAAACTCCCCCGCAATTTTTTCTAGTCTGATAATTTTTTTAATGCTTTTTTGGATACTTCGGTTTCGATTTAACATAATATGTAAAATCGAAACAGAAATTATTAAGTTCCTCATATACGAGACGCTCGACGCTTGGCGTGTTACTGACCTCAGCTATGCCTCGAGCTCTAATTTTCACTCCGTAGGCCATAAACGCCTTGTTATGCCCTTGATACCATAAAATTGAGTACACTTCGATCATAATTAACGTTTTACTGTCCTCGGCTATGCCTCGAGCTCTAATTTTCACGCGGTATGGCATAGACGTCTTGTTATGCCCTTGGTACATAAAAAGTCCATTACATAACGGCGGCCTATTTCTGCTGCTGTCGCTAATTACACTCTACTAATTTTTACTCTGTGGGCCTTAAACGCCTTGTTATGCCCTTGATACCATAAAATTTAGTACACTTCAAACTAAATTAGCGTTTTACTGTCCTCGGCTATGCCTCGAGCTCTAATTTTCACGCCGTAGGGCATAAACGACTTGTTATGCCCTTGGTACATAAAAAAATCCATTACATATCGGGGCCTATTTCTGCTGCTGTCGCTAATTACTCTCTACTAATTTTTACTCTGTAGGCTATAAACGCCTTGTTATGCCCTTGATACCATAAAATTGAGTACACTTCAAACATAATTAGCGTTTTACTGCCCTCGGCTATGCCTCGAGCTCTAATTTTCACCTCATAGAGCATAAACGACTTGTTATGCCCTTGGTACATAAAAAAAATCAATCCATTACATAACGGCGGCATAGTTCTGCTGCTGTCGCTAATTACCGTGGCTAAGGGTGATCTATAATTTACAATATGGCTATCTAGAATTTTCCTTTTATGGGTATATAAAATCTGCGTAATTCGTATTTTCTAAACTATTCGTAACTTTGCAGCGAATTTATATTTCGTTGGTATGAATATTTAAACACGTTTGGGTATAAAAATTTATTTCTTACATAATTAATGAGCATAAGTAAACCTCATTCTTTCGAAACACTTAACTAAATAGCATCCATTTCACTACTTCCTAATTGTTTTCTGCGCGAGGTAGAACAGCAAACTTCCTGTCATGATCACTCCGCCCCTGAAATCAGACATTGTACAATAAACTATCAGTAAATTCACAATAAACAACAAAACTTTATATTTTTTATTGTTTTCTTTCTTCTTTATTGGACTACTTACTGGTAGTTTATACTTCATGCTTTATTGAAGTACTTACTGGTAGTTTACATAAACTACCATAGGGCATAACATAGTTACATAAACTACCAGTACCTACTCTAATAAAGAAGGAAGAAAACAATAAAAAATATAAAAATAACTGGTATCCAAAATAATAATATAATTTAAAAAAATAAAATAAAATAATAAGATCCAAATTCAAATCCAAAAAAGTCAGTAAAGCCAATGGTCAGTTGGATCTGACATAATGGTTTCCATGGAAACTAACCGACAGTTAAAGTTATTTGCAGATTATACAACTGGGCATAAGAAATATGTGTGTTGTAAATAGTTTGGTCCCGGACAAATAAAAACAAATTGACAATAAACACTAAAACTTTAATAATTTATGTAAAAACAGAACTAAAACTTTAGGCTCAATTAAAATTTTATCATTTTAACATCAGGTGTACCAACTTTGAAAGTGTCATACGAACTTTGACAACTGCTGTACCAACTTTGATAGCTGCCATACCAGCTTTGGCAATTACCATACCAAATTTTATAGCGCATACCAAATGTGATATCTGTCTTACCAACTTTTACGGCTGTCATATCAAATTTGACAGCTGTCATAGGAATTTTGACAGCTGCCATACCAACTTTGACAGCTGTCATACCAATTTTGAAAGCTGCCATATCAACTTTGACAAGTGTCATACCAATTTTGACAGCTGTCATGCCAATTTTGGTAGCTGTCATGCCAACTTTGACAGCTTTCATTGCAATTTTGACGTTACTTATTCATTTAGATTATTCTGCTACGATAATTTTCGAGTGTCATATTTTTTTCCCTGTCATGTTCTGAAATTTTTGTAGTAGATGGAGGAGGCAAGCTTTTAGTTTTTTTTTAATTTATAACTTTTGCAACAGAGTATTGAAAATAACTTACCATAGAACTCCTCTGACTGCTGGGGAGTGCACCAGAGTATTGTATTTCGTAATCTTGAAGTCAGCGTGTGACTTGAAGTTTGACAGAATCTGCTTTGCACTGAAAATAAAAAATCGCATTAGCCCAGTTGTATAATCTGCAAATAACTTTAACTGTCGGTTAGTTTCTATGGAAACCATTACGTCACATCCAATTGACCATTGGCTTGACTGACTTTTTGGATTTGGATTTGCATCTTATAATGAATAAATACGAATCTTCACGTTTGACAGGGAAAATGTTTCCACAGTAGAACTAAAATGAATTTTATAATAATCTGTAATGCGATTATTTTATTATGAGGAATACTTTATTCTGAAGATAAATATGGCGTGGCTTAAAATAGAAACAATAAGAGTTGCTACAAAAATATCTACTTATCATAAAATTAATTTTAGTTCTACTGTGGAAACATTTTTTCTGTCAAACTTGAAGATTCGTATTTATGCATAATAAAATCCAAATCCAAAAAAGTCAGTCAAGCCAATGGACAATAGGCTGTGACATAATGGTTTCCATAGAAACTAACCGACAGTTAAAGTTATTTGCAGATCATACAAGTGGGCATAAGAAATATGTTTGTTATAAATAGCTTGGTACCGGAAACTTCTTAGCAACTCTTTAGCAAACTCTTCATACCAAATGTGATATCTGTCCAATTTTTAAGGCTGTCATACCAATTTTGACATGTGTCATTGTTATTTTCGCAGCTGTCATTGTCATTTGAGCAGTTGTTATTGCAATTTTGACAATTCATATAAATTTTAAATGCTGCCATACCAACTTTGACATTTGTCATTGTTATTTTAGCAGCTGTCATTGTCATTTTAGCAGCTGTTATTGCAATTTTGACAACTCGTACAAATTTTGAATGCTGCCATACCAACTTAGACAGCTGTCATACCAATTTTTAAAGCTGCCATACCTACTTTGACATCTGTCATTGTTATTTTAGCAGCTGTCATTGTCATTTTAGCAGCTGTTATTGCAATTTTGAATGCTGGACATCAACTTTGACAGCTGCCATGCCAATTGTGAAAGCTGCCATACCAACTTTGACATCAGTCATTGTTATTTAAGTAGTGCAATTGTCATTTTAGCAGCTGTTATTGCAATTTTGACAACTCGTAAATTTTTAATGCTGCCATACCAACTTTGACAGCTGTCATACAAATTTTAAATGCTGCCATACCAACTTTAACAGCTGCTAATTATTTGAATTGTAGAAAATGAATAAATTTGGCAGGAAATTGCAGATAATTTATTTAAATTGCACATTATTTATTCAAATTGCAGAAAATTTATTGAAAATGTCAGAAAATATCAAAAAAACGCAGAATATGTACGCAAATTCCCGAAAATTTAATAAAAACTTCATGAGTTAGGTACAACAATACTACAAGTTTCAGCAATTTAGTAGTTTAGAAGTTTATTAAAAATCTGAAATATGTAGATAAGTCTGGAAAATCTTTAAAAATGTTGACTGCTCTAAGTCACGCGCTACTAAGTTTTCAAACATAATTTAAGTATCCCCTAAAAGCATCCCCATAGGAATCTACATGATTCCTATTAACAATCTATTAAAATCTAAAAACCTTCATAAATAATAACATCTATTAACATTATAGCTGCAGTAAAATTATTATTTTTAAATAAAGAATGCATCAATTTTCATGTCTGTTTACGATTTCGTTAATTCTGTGCTAGATGAGTAACCCATAAATTTTGAATGCTGCCATACCAACTTTGACAGCTGTCATACCAATTTTGAATGCTGCCATACCAACTTTAACAGCTGCCATACCAATTTTGAAAGCTGCTATACCAACTTTAACATGTGTCATTGTTATTTTAGCAGCTTTCATTGTCATTTTAGCAGCTGTTATTGCAATTTTGACAACTCATACAAATTTTGAATGCTGCCATACCAACTTTGACAGCTGTCATACCAATTTTGAATGCTGCCATACCAACTTTAACAGCTGCCATACCAATTTTGAATGCTGCCATACCAATTTTGAAAGCTGCTATACCAACTTTAACATGTGTCATTGTTATTTTAGCAGCTTTCATTGTCATTTTAGCAGCTGTTATTGCAATTTTGACAACTCATACAAATTTTGAATGCTGCCATACCAACTTTGACAGCTGTCATACTAATTTTGAATGCTGCCATACCAACTTTGACATGTGTCATACCAATTTTGAATTCAATTCAATTCAATTTATTTCATGTTAATGGCTTTGCAGCCTTACAATTGTCGTTACATAGTATAATAAAAAAATACATATTAAAAAAAGAACCGTTCACAAAATGGCAAATTAACAGAATACCAACTTTGACATCTGTCATTGTCATTTTAGCAACTGTCATTGCAATTTTGACAACTGACATACAAATTTTCAATGGTGCATACCAATTTTGAAAGCTGCCATACCAACTTTGACATCTGTCATTGTTATTTTAGCAGCTTTCATTGTCATTTTAGCAGCTGTTATTGCAATTTTGACAACTCATACAAATTTTGAATGCTGCTATACCAACTTTGACAGCTGTCAGACCAATTTTGAATGCTGCAATACCAACTTTGCCATCTGTCATTGTCATTTTAGCAGCTGTCATTGCAATTTTGACAACTGTCATACAAATTTTGAATGCTGCATACCAACTTTGACAGCTGTCATACCAATTTTGAATGCCGCCATACCAACTTTGACATCTGTCATTCTCATTTTAGCAGTTGTGTTTTAGCAGCATTTAGATTATTCTGCTATGATAATTTTCGAGTGTGCTATATTGATTTTTTTTCCTGTCATGTTGATCTGAATATGACATGACATTCCCCGTTTAACTTTATTCGTGGATTAATTACTTTGGATACACAATGGTTCCCACAAACTCTTGTCGAAGATTAACGCCAATCGGAGATTGAGTAACTAACTTGATTTAAGTGTAACTTATGCAGCCTTTTTGAATGAGTTTGTATCAAGTCAGTTGATGTAAATACCTTATTTCCAGTTCATTTTTTCGTAGTAATTAGCAATGTGTTAGTATCAGGTTTAGTTATGCATAAGATAACTTTCTTGGATCGATATAAATTGCATCACCAAATACGACTTTAAAGTGATATTATGGCCTCTTTTATTAATTAGCCATAGCTATAGAAACTGGTCGTTTTTATATAATCAAATAGAAATAAGATTAGCGCCAATCGGAGATTGATTAGTTAACTTGGTTTATGTGTATCTTATGCAGCCTTTTTATATGAGTTTGTATCAAATCAGATGATGTAAATACCTTATTTCCAGTTCCCTTTTCGTAGTAATTAGCAATGTTTTAATAACAGGTTTAGTTATGTATATGATAACTTTCTTGGATCGATATAAATTGCATCACCAAATACGACTTTAAAGCGAAATTCTAGCCTCTTTAATTTTGTTAATTAGCCATAGCCATAGAAACTGGTCGTCTTCATATAATCAAACAGAAAGATAAACTGTGTTGTAATTATCATATCTTGCCGCGGTGACAGCTAACTATTCATTGAAACAAAGCGCTTAAGCAGTGTGTCACATAATTATGCAAATAACGACTGTTTAATTGTCGAGTCATCAACTCAACGCGCTCCTCCGGTGTTGAGTGGATGCATTAATTAATTGATGTTAATTAGGTGCTCGAGAACTGAAACTCATGTCCACCGGTCGCAAAAGTTCAAAGTTCGCGAATTGTATTTGCTTACCTTCCGTGATTATCCACGGCTATAATCGCCCGCTTGGAACTCAAAGATTTCACCTCCACGTACCCACAGTTACTCAGCAAACCAGTAAGCTAGAAATGAAAAAAGTTAGAAAGTTAAAACAAAGTAAGGCATTAAAGTTGTGAAAGGGGTTAAAAACAAGGTAGAAGTTACTCAATGGACTTGTAAGTTACAATATTTAAAAAATAAGGAATGCTAGATAACTAATCTTTTGGCACTTACACAATTTTTGACAGTGAATTACAATTCAGGCCCGTATCTATAGTCCGTACTTAAGTATGAGTTCAACTCAAGTCGTATACTTGCGTATATTTGGTTGCATTTGGTACATACACGTCCATAGAGAATACGCAACCAAATCCTAATAAACCAATAGCTATTATTGCATAAATTATTCCTAAAGCTCCAAAAGCTTCCTTTTTTATTCTTTCTTAGCTAATAATATGAGAGATTATCCCAAATCCTGGGAGAATTAAAATATAAACTATAAACGACTTGAGTGGAACTTAAGCTCAAGTACATACTATAACATTTGGTACAACATTTTTTGATTATACCAAAATACTAACCTGCGGAATATCTAAGCTTTTTCTGCTGATAGCCTCCGCCACCAAACACCTAGGCCTCCTCGATTTGGGGTCCTCCCCATCAAATTTCTGCAAAAAGCAATGACCACCAAATACAAACCCGCCACTTTCTCATTTCATAAAGGCTTACGATATACGAGGCGGAACACCTTATGAGGTTGACGCAGTTCTTGTCCTCCTCGACGGCGGCTAGGTGCTCGCTGCTGGTGACCATCCTGTTCTGCACCTTGTAATCCTTGGTGGCCAGGTAATGGGCCATCCTGATGAAGATGTACCCGGTGCAGTAGGAGTCCCATCCGGCGTCGTGGAAGCGGTCGGCATCGGTCTCCACCTTGGTGCTGATGAGAGGCGAGTTGAACGCCAAGTGGCGCCCCTGCAGGTCCTTGAAGTAGTCGTACAGGTCCCCGAGGGTGTTGTGCTTCCAGAGCTTGTTCTTCTCCACGGTCTTCGACATGGAGAAGCTGATGGTCTTGGTGTCGTAGATGACCGGGAAGGTCTCGTGCAGAACCCTCTTCATTTCCGCGTAGTTTTTCGGCAGGTCGGCCTCGAAGGTGTTGTACAGCAACAGCAGGTCCATGAAGACGTTGTGGCCAATGATGGGCTTCTTACTGTCCACGAGGAGCCTGTATATTCGCGTGAAGCCGAGGGCCGATTGCAGCATGGCCGTTTCCAAATCCGCGCCCTTCGAGAGCGCGGCGAATTCCGCGGTGGTCACCTTCCTCACCACCAGTTTGGCGTTCTCCACGGTGGTCCACACCTCCTTTTGGTAGCGGCTCCTCACGTGCTTCTGGAGGACATAGGTGGCCTCCATGTTGTTCCAAAATGTAGCATCCAGATCATCTATGGTCAGGGTTTCACCTGCTTTGCTGGCGTAGAACCATTTCGATATCTTCGCCACAGTGTTCTCTATGTGGTGCTCCACGTCCATGTCCCTTGTATTCGCGAACGAGTCCATTTGCACTTGCTTCCTCAGATTAGCCTCCTCAGATCTGTTTAGGAACGGCAGTCCCTTGTATATAAGCTAGAATTTATGCATTATGAACTCGTTATAATCAAATTTTGAATTAGAGAAGAGCAAATACAAAATAATTGAAGTGATTAAATGGAACTGTGCGATGGTAAAACTTCTTCTAGCAATATTATTTTGTAATAAACCTATACCTAAGAAAATAGTTGATCACCCCTCAACATGCAGAATATTTTTTTAAAATTTCAAAGAAAGCTATCTTTAAATTTAAAATTCATCATTCCCAGGCTTCGTACTTTAGCTTTGAAAGGTGTGGTGGTGATTTCCTCCGGTTTTTCTGTACCTTGTTGAAGTCAAAGTTGTGGCTGCCAAGGAACTGGAAGCTCGAGGCTTTGAAGAACATGGTTTGGTTGATGTTCATCACTGGCCTCGGCCATACGTAGAACGTGAACGTCTCGCCCACGTAATTTCCGCTGTCCGGATCAAATTTGAAGGCGGTCAAGCCGATCTGCAGTGGTTTAACTGCATTGACGGTCTGCCTGACCTTCGCATAACGATCCTCGACGGTATCAAACAGACTAAAAAAATAATATTTTTGTTCAAAAGTATGAAACGAAAGTTGGAAATCTTTCAAAGTAACTATTGGAAAATTTTGCACCTTTTAGAGAAATTTTTGCAAGACGTAAAAAAAATCAACTTTTGCAAGACGCAAAAGGGGCAATTTTCGCAAGGTACAAAAAAGACATTTTTTGGGTGTTTCGAGCTGTGAGTAATTATAACGATTTTTTGTGTAAGTTCTTATAGAAATCTTGAGCAAAGCATAACCATCATGTTTGAAGTTGTATTTCGAAATTTTGATCGGCTCAAAAATGATCAGTACTGAATAGGGTCTTCCTGAAAAAAGACACACAAGGCACTAAAAATACATTTGTTGGGTGTTAAATTCTTATAGAAATCTTGAGCAAAGAATAACCATCATGATTGAAGTTGTGTTTCGAAATTTTGGTCGGCTCAAAAATGATCAATACTGAATAGGGTCTTCCTGAAAAAAGACACATAAGGCACAAAAAAAAAGACTATTTGTGGTTGTTTAGAGCTGTAAGTAATTATAACGATTTTTTGTGCAAGTTCTTATAAAAATCTTGAGCAAAGAATAACCATCATGATTGAAGTTGTATTTCGAAATTTTGATCGGCTCAAAAATGATCAGTACTGAATAGCGTCTTCCTGAAAAAAGACACACAAGGCACTAAAAATACAATTGTTGTGTGTTAAATTCTTATAGAAATCTTGAGCAAAGAATAAACATCATGATTGAAGTTGTGTTTCGAAATTTTGGTCGGCTCAAAAATGATCAATACTGAATAGGGTCTTCCTGAAAAAAGACACATAAGGCACAAAAAAAAGACTATTTGTGGTTGTTTAGAGCTGTAAGTAATTATAACGATTTTTTGTGCAAGTTCTTATAGAAATCTTGAGCAAAGAATAACCATCATGTTTGAAGTTTTGCGTTTCGAAATTTTGGTCAGCTCAAAAATAATCAGTACTGAATTGTGTAAAGAATTTCTATGAATTGTGTAAAGAAACTAAAAAATCCGGCCACTTCCTTCAAATATGTATGTAATTTGTAATTACTTGACATAAAAATATGTTGGCATCCTGACACAATAAATAATGTAAAATTAAATATAATTATCGTAATTTCTGCGTAAATGTTGTACATATTGCAACATTGCGCGTCGTTCAGCTGTTTTGCGACGTTGCGCCGTCGTTCACTTGTTTTCGTGGTCCAGAGCTCATTTGTTTTCTCACCTTTGCCGGTTGCTGTCGTCAATGTAGAGCGCTGTAAACTCCGTGTCGATGGCCACCATCCTGGCCCCCTTGATGGCCGTCACCACGTCAGGGTACAGCTCGTCGAAGTTGTCGATTAGCACCTCTGTCATTTTATTGCCGGATCACAACAAACTGCAAGGTTATGTTAATGACTGCAGTGTGAAGGCGGCGGAACAGGGCAGCCAACACGGGCAACGGTAAAAACTGCAACCGCTCGCGTTGTAAACGTTGCCAAATGCACGAAAATCCGTTCTTACGAGCTATTTTAAAACCGGCATGCGACAGAGCGGGAATTATTGATGTGGCTACTTATATGTATGCATAAGTAATTGACTAGTTACACATACTGCATGAATACGCAATTTATACATAGCTAACGTAATCTAAACTAACTTGACCAAATCTAACCTAACCTAAACCAACTTAACCAAATCTAACCTAGCAAATAATGACAGTGGTCCGTATTCGTATTATCGTTATTATCGAAATTCGAAATTCAAAACTGTAACCAGGAAGGTGTTTCTGAAGGGTAACTTCTATATGGGGTCGACGAGTTTGTCGAATATTTTAGTCGAACTCGGCTGTGCCTCGCTCAACAAACTTCACGCTCGTACAAAAAAAGCACTACTATACGAACTTGTATCATAAATAACAATTAATAAAAAAATAAATCTTAATGTCAAATAATGTATAGGCTTGAATGGATAATTTTTTCTAAAATTCTAATGACCTAAAAGGTAGGGTTAGCATTGCTCACTAACCATCGATTAAAGTTATTCAGCGACTGCAGGACCAAATATTGATTGATTCACTGCGAAGTTCATAATTGAAACGCTGAAATGCAGCTGGGCTTGTTTATCGTTCATAAATGCGTTTCGACGTGATGTTTACGCTTTTGGACACCGTTTTGTTTATCGCGTGCATTTTAATCGGTGAGTAATGATTCGCCAGTGCTCTTGTCGAGATTTAATGTGGATTTTGCGTGACTATAATTGGCGCTTGAGTGGCGATGAAAGTAACGCTAATTTGGCCATTTTAGAGGCAATTTCGCATGAACGTGCACAGTATAGTTTCACGTATCAGATTCAAATTCGAAACTCAGATGGAATTAGGAAAGTCAAATATGATTTTTTTAGATTTTGTACTTAAATCAAATGGAATGTATTAAACATTATTACGAAAAATGGTCAATTTTGATAATTGAAAATTTTAAGTGAAATTCAATTACTTTTTTTTTTCACTTTTCGTATGAAATCTTCACTTTTTATCTGTCATTTTTAATGTTAAAACAGTGCTCTTTTTTCATTGTTACAATAAGAGTGAAAAAAGTGCAATAAGAATTGAAAATTTTAAGTGAAATTCAATTTACATTTTTTTTTCACTCTTCGTATGAAATCTCCACTCTTTATCTGTCATTTTTAATGTCAAAACAGTGCTCTTTTTTCATTGTTGCAATAAGAGTGAAACAAGTATTGCATATTTAATATCAGATTTATATTTAGTACACCTCATCACAATTCTCCTGAAAATTTGACAACATTTGTGTATTATTTAAGTGAGATAATTAGGAATATAACTTCTCATTGGCCATTCTTGTCAAACAATACAAATGTTGTCAAATTTTCAGGAGAATTGTGATGAGATGAGATTGTGATTGTGTACTAAATACAAATCTAATATTAAATATGCAATACTTTTTTCACTCTTATTTCAACGATGAAAAAAGAGCATTGTTTTGACATTAACAATGACAGATCATTTTTACCGAACCTTCTCAAAATTTATTAAATGCATATATAATATTAGGTTTGTATTTAGTGCAGCTGATCAGAATTCTCCTGAAAGTTTTGACACGTTTGTGTATTAAATAAGTGAGAAAATCGAGGATATAACGTTAGCAACCCCATAGAATGATAACTTTGTGATGACAGTTGTGTGTTTTATAATCTATAAAACACCGGTGAATTATAATCCATAAAACACCGGTGAATTATAATCCATAAAACACCAGTGAATTATAATTCACCGAAGTTATATTCTTGATTATCTCAATTATTTAATACAACACAAAGTTGTCAAATTTTCAGGAGAATTGTGATGAGGTGTACTAAATACAAATCTAATATTAAATATGCAATACCTTTTTCACTCTTATTTCAACAATGAAAAAAGAGCATTGTTTTGACATTAAAAGTGACATATAGTTTTTACCGAACCTTTTCAAAATTTATTAATTGCATATATAATATTAGGTTTGTATTTAGTGCAGCTGATCAGAATTCTCCTGAAAGTTTTGACACGTTTGTATATTAAATAAGTAAGAAAATCGAGGATATAACGTTAGCAACCGCATAGAATGATAACTTTGCGATGACAGTTGTGTGTTTTGTAATCCGGTGAATTATAATCTATAAAACACCGGTGAATTATAATCCATAAAACACCGGTGAATTATAATCCATAAAACACCGGTGAATTATAATCCATAAAACACCGGTGAATTATAATTCACCGAAGTTATATTCTTGATTATCTCAATTATTTAATACACAAAAGTTGTCAAATTTTCAGGAGAATTGTGATGAGGTGTACTAAATACAAATCAAATATTAAATATGCAATACTTTTTTCACTCCTATTTCAACAATGAAAAAAAGAGCATTATTTTGACATTAACAATGACAGATAATTTTTACTGAACTTTCTCAAAATTTATTAAATGCATATATAATATTAGGTTTGTATTTAGTGCACCTGATCACAATTCTCCTGAAAGTTTTTACACGTTTGTGTATTAAATAAGTGAGAAAATCGAGGATGTAACGTTAGCAACCCCATAGAATGATAACTTGTGATGACAGTTGTGTGTTTTATAATCCATAAAACACCGGTGAATTATAATCCATAAAACACCAAATGCTGTCAAATTTTCAGGAGAATTGTGATGAGGTGTACTAAATACAAATCTAATATTAAATATGTATACTTTTTTCACTCTTATTTCAACAATGAAAAAAGAGCATTGTTTTGACATTATAAATGACATATAGTTTTTACCGAACTTTCTCAAAATTTATTAATTGCATATATAATATTAGGTTTGTATTTAGTGCACCCGATCACAATTCTCCTGAATGTTTTGACACGTTTGTGTATTAAATAAGTGAGAAAATGGAGGATATAACGTTAGCATCCGCATAGAATGATAACTTTGTGATGACAGTTGTGTGTTTTATAATCTATAAAACACCGGTGAATTATAATCCATAAAATAAGTGAGAAAATCGAGGATATCACGTTAGCAACCGCATAGAATGATAACTTTGTGATGACAGTTGTGTGTTTTATAATCCATAAAACACCAGTGAATTATAATCCATAAAATAAGTGAGAAAATCGAGGATATAACGTCAGCAACCGCATAGAATGATAACTTTGCGATGACAGTTGTGTGTTTTATAATCTCTAAAACACCGGTGAATAATAATCCATAAAACACCGGTGAATTATGAAGGGCATTACGTTACCATAGTTACGTACTTAATGAATGTATTGTTTCCGAGTCATAGATAGAGAAGTCATAGAAGAAAATCGAGGATATAACGTCAGCAACCTCATAGAATGATAAATTTGCGATGACAGTTGTGTGTTTTATAATCTATAAAACACCGGTGAATTATAATCCATAAAACACCGGTGAATTATGAAGGGCATTACGTTATCATAGTTACGTACTTAACGAATGTATTATTGACGAGTCATAGAAAAGTAATGCAATTGTGGTTGACCTTCTTTTCTAAATTTTCGTTATGTAGCCATCAACAATCAACTGTTTTGTACATTGCTAATTGAGTTTTAGTACAATAATGCCCCGGAATACGTTATTTTTTCAATTCAGAGCATTTGAATTGGAGTTTCGCGTAGTCATAGCTTGGTCATTAAAAAGGCCGCTGGTTATCCAGCCTAGCAGAGCGCACGGCTAATTTTTCATTTCCCACCTCAGCGACGGCCTCATTTCCATTTAGATTGCGAGGCAGCACCGACCGTCGCGACGCCCAGCTCGCGTCACAGCGACGCCCGGATGTTTCACGAAAACAAGCGACGGGCGCTGCTCTAAACAACTCGTCATTGCATCGTGTGATGCAGGGTTAAGGTCGCGAATAGTCAATTGTTCACAGTGCGTAAAGTAATGCTTTTCAGCACAGTGCGTAAAGTAATGCTTTTCAACATAGTGCGTAAAGTACAGCACAGTGCGTAAAGTAATGTTTTTCAGCACAGTGCCTAAAGTAATGCTTTTCAGCACAGTGCGTAAAGTAATGCTTTTCAGCACAATGCGTAAAGTAATGATTTTCAGCACAGTGCGTAAAGTAATACTTTTCAGCACAGTGCGTAAAGTAATGCTTTTCAGCACAGTGCGTAAAGTAATGCTTTTCAGCACAGTGCGTAAAGTAATGCTTTTCAGCACAGTGCTTCAAAAAAGTACCTGTGCGTAAAATAAGTTTTACACACAATTCATTCAAACACCAATGAAAAAAAAAGATAGTATTTTGCATCAAATTTTACTTAGATTGTCAGTTGTTCACAGTGCGTAAAGTAACACTTTTCAGCACAAGTGCTTCAAAAAATCACCTGTACGTAAAATAAGTTTTACATACAATTCATTCGCTCACCAATTAAAAAAAAAGATAGTAATTTGCATCAAATTTTACTTAGATTGTCAATTGTTCACAGTGCGTAAAGTAACACTTTTCAGCACCAGGGCTTCAAAAAATTAACTGTGTGTAAAATAAGTTTTACACACAATTCATTCAATCACCAATTAGAATAAAATATTGTATCTATATTCTATATCTATATCTATAATATAGTATATAGTATTTATTTTGCATTAAATTTTACTTAGATTGTCAATTGTTCACAGTGCGTAAAGTAATACTTTTTAGCACTAGGGCTTTAAAAAATGGCCTGTGCGTAAAATAAGTTTTACACACAATTCACAGTTTTACAAAAATATGATAGTATTTTGCATCAAATTTTACTTAAAAGGCAACATTCAATAATACGGTAGAAGATCAAAACTTCAAAAGATCAAACATTCAAGTTAATGATACAATTGGTACAATGTGAGATATTAATATTTGTTTTTCATAAAAGCTGTCGCAGAAAAAAATTGGTATGGTATACTTTTGTAAAGAGCATTTTTGCACTCGTAACTCGGCTGTGCCTCGCACAACAAAATTCACGCTCGTACAAAAAAGCACTACTTTACGAACTTGTATCATAAATAACTATTACGGGATTATAAAAGCAATGATTAACCCATCCAACCGTAGACGAATAAAATTGTTCTTATTTTGCAATACACATCTTGTGTGGGTTTTGATGAACACACCTTTTCTTCTAATGCACTACAAGCTTATGTAAGTTTTGACTTCCTCTATCATTCATCTCCATTTTATCTTGTCGCAATTTTCTTCCACTTGCAAACTATTTATTGAGACCCATTCGAATATATTTTTTTTACATTGATGAATAATTTCACCTCTTCTTGGGATGATTCAGAATCATCGGATAATAAACACACCTTTTGTTTTAGTGCACTATAAGCTTGTGTAAGTTTTGACTTCCTCTATCATTCATCTCCATTTTATCCTGTCGCAATTTTCTTCAAGTTTTAAACTATTTATCGAGACCAATTCGAACATTTTTTTGTACATTGATGAATAATTTCGCCTCCTCTTGGGATGATCCAAAATTATCGGAGAAACAGATTTTGAATATTGTATTGAATTTTGAGTTATGTGCTCCAGCTGAACGGAACGTATGCTCTCGTGATGATAAGACAACTTTAACCTACTTACCTGTCCATAGAATCATGAATTATTAATAATGCACATGTGTGTACTATCCGCCTTCGTGTCTAAATTCAATCGTCTCCTTGTACATACAAATACCACATGCACAACTCATACAGACTCATACAAAAGGTATGGATGGATATAAGGAAACACTCGAGTCGTGTTGCATGGGATTATTTTATTGCCCCAACTGTGGTTTGAATAATGCATGGTACTGATTTAGGATCGCTTTGGTTAGTTATGTACAATGAAGTTTTTTTTGCAATATTTTTGAGATCAGATAAAATGGCAAACGCCAAGTTGGGAATACTTTATCTGCTGGATCGACATACCTACAAAGAGGCAAGAAACTTACTCCGCTACATATACGAGTATTATTATTAATAATAATAATTATTATTATGTATTGTATTATGTATTGATGTATTATTAATAATAATAATACATCTTTATTAACAATAATACAACGAATACATAATTAACATAGCAACATAAACATATATAAGCAGCATTAAAAATAATAACGTCAATCTTAAAATAGAGATACTTAATTATAGGGCTTGTACCTGTTTCTGCGTAGCCCGACTTAAAACCGGAACTGGAAGATTGTACGTGAATACTTCACACACAATAATAAACATGCAGTATTACCACGACTTTTTTGCGATCGATTGCTGTTAGGTCAGGTTAGGTTAGGACGATTGCGAAAACCCTTGACCATTTGATTAGATATTCGGCGCAGTTTACATCTGAGTAAAGAAAGAGCGGAGCTTCCGGTTTCAATGGAACACTGCTTAATCACGTGCAACTTTTACACCCCCATGACATATAAAATTAAGGAAAACCGTTGACCATTAGATTGATAAGTTATCAGCTTGATTAATATACCCATAAAAAGCTGCGTGTCATAAACAGCAGGTCTTTCAATCATCGAATATAGTTGAAGATAAGTTATCAGCTTGATTAATATACCCATAAAAAACTGCGTGTCGCATTTATATCTCAGCCAGTGGACGTGTAGATGTACCAAAGCTGCGTGTCATAAACAACCGGTCTTTCAATCGTCGAATAAAGTTGAAGATAAGTTATTATCTTGATTAATATACCCATTAAAAAACTGCGTGTCATATTTGTATCAGTGGTCGCGTACATTCGCCACCATCAGTCACTTTTACCACTTTTAGATGAAAAGCTTACAAATCCATGTTTTGTACTGAATAAGCTAATCATCAGATAATTACCACATCCGGTCTAAAAATGTAAAATTCAATGTCTCGATGAAACAATTTTAAATTCAACAAGCCAAATATTCTCAATTCACGATCATCTTTTAGTAATGTAGGCTATGCGAATGTTGCATTTTTATTTGTAAGATTTAGTTACGTGTACTTTACTAAAAGATGATCGTGAATAGAGAATATTTGGATTGTTGAATATAAAATTATTTCATCGAGACTTTGAATTTTGCATTTTTTTCCATTTGGATCTTAAATACATAACTGGTAATTTATGGATAAAACCTTAAACTTAAAGATAAATAATAGTATCAAATAATAATAATATCAAAGTCGATGTGAAATGCGGATGTGATTATCAAATCCATTAAAATTTGTGAAACAGTTGGAACTAACAAATGAGTAATGCTGTTATGATACAATCGATGTGAAACTTGGTAGGCCATTAAAATGAAGTGTGCCAAACAAACGAATCCTGTAAACAAATGAAGCCGTCGTGAGACAAATGAATACAAACGCAGTCAAATTGAGTATTTAGTTTGTGGAAGCAGTTAAAATCTGTTTATTAGCATAACACTGTTCTGGTCTCTAGTTTTTGTTTCGCAAGTGTTGACCTTAGATAAAACTTGTTTGCCCCATTACCTCATCCACGAGAAATGGCGTTTTAATGGCGCTTTTATTGCCTCTGGTGTATTGGCAGACGTTCAAAATGCAATTTTATCAGACAACAAATCACGTGTGTTTTTTTTGTCATTTAAAAAGTATTCAACACCTACACTAATTGGTAGAAGGTGTAATGATAAATATAATATATAAAAGTATTCAATATTACGGGATATATTTGTGATAAGCTTTCATTAAAATATTTTCATGTGTTGTATTTTAGAAAATATTTGATAAGACATGAATACGATAAAAATGTGAGTACGCATAACTTTGATCCTGATCCCGGATGTTCTGGTCCGTATAATCCGCACGTACGGATCCGGATATCCGGATAGTAAGGAACTGATTCCGGATAGTTTGTGATCCAGATCCGGGTCTCAGCGCTAGTCAATAACATCGCACCACCTATAGTACAATCACCGACATATGAAGTGCAACTAAAAGCCATAAACCAGAGCGAATTTCGACTTTATTGGTAATCCGGATTTGGGCACGTATACTTCGCGCAACGATAGTTTGTTGTTATGACATTGACTTGCAAAAAAAATTATAAGGGTGAGGTTGTTAAACCACTTCAAGTTAGGTATCATGAAAGTCCAGGTATCCAGTCCAGGCTTTGGCTTGAATGTTGATGCACCAAAGAGTTGCCAGTGATAAAGGGCCGGTCGATTATCCGTTATCCGTTATTATTAGTTATCCGTTTCCGAATTGACAATAGAGAACCCCTGACCGCAATTAACCTTTTTCCAGGTCCGAAATCATATTCTCGTGAACGTACTATACAATTATTACCTCAGAAGTGGGTCTTTTAATTAATCAGAAGTGGGATAAGACTGCACATTTTAATGAATCAAAAGGTCGAACTCAGAAATTCAACTTAATCATTTAAGTTGTTACGTAATCGAAGGACCAGGTGAGTTGTATCGCCAATGTAAATGAAAAGGTAATTAAAATTCGTAGGTTTGGAAATAACGTGGACTATAATTAATATGTAACAATAATAAATGCACAACTATTTATACCGATGAAGGTAACGAATTTAAGTCTTGTCTACTCTGCACTCATACAACTAATTTTTGAGTTACTGGGGTGGGGCGCAATTTGAATTATGCACCGCGAGGGGTGGCTTGAAGATGGTCCCTGATTGGTGCGGCATTTCGTTTTGGTAAACCATGTTGCCACACTTGGTTCTTACAATCCTTGGGTAATTCCTCTATCTGGAATTTCTGAGGATTCCTAATGCGGTGCAATAAATATGTTTTGGATTTCCCGGTCGCTAATTATATTTTCCGAAGTGGCAATCCTTGCTCAATAAACAGCTTAAGGTGCCTATTGATCTTTATGCGCACCGTAATTTACTCCAGCACTTCTCGGTGAATATAATGGGCAGCTAATAGCCACTCCAATAACTCGTCTTTTCAATCTTAATACAAATGTGTAGGCGGAAAGACCACATAGGTCGAAGCCTAATAAAGATTATCTACTACTACTACAAATGTGTCTGCTGCAATAAAAGCCAAATACCGAGAATACACTTTAAAACAGATTTGGGGTTCGACGCTGTAGAATAGCGCCGAAACAAAAGTCATGAATGAAAATCAGAGATATTTTCTTGTAGTAAAACTAAATCCAGTCTTAGGATATTAAAGTTTATATTTTCGTTCAATATTTCGTTATCTTCTTAAACTCTCATTAATAACTTTGTCATCGATTCCGCCCAATTATTTTTAAATTATTCATGGGATTCTTATCAGAAATCAAACATTGTTGCGTTGTACAATTACAAATAATGAAATTCTATGGGCATGTTTCCCGTTTTGCGTGGCACTAAAGCCGCCGTGTTAATCACTTCGAACAATGGCCGAGTGTCTTGTGTGCGTGTTTGCAGTTTTGAAGGTGCGATTTTATCTGATCCAGATAAAGGCCGCTAAACGCTCTCCAGTTACGCCCGTGGAATCCGTTTAAGGGGCATTGTGCACTTTCACGGAGCCAGATCGGTGCACTTCTAAGGCCCACCCACGCCTTCGGCGCCATTGTGCATGCTGACAGGTGGTCGTTTAGGGCGACAATGACCCAGAGGGGTTAGGAATACGAAGAGGAATGGGAGGAAAAAGGGGATGTCTGTTTTTGCACCTTGTCAAGTTCGAGTCAAGTCTTATTGTTTTTGTTCTGCACAAGCTCATATGTTATCAATTCATTCTTACGAGTGTACAAGGCTTTATGTGGTATTAAAAGGCGGATGAAATTATTGTATTAACAATACGTGAACTACGATCAAAGATGATCCACGATCGTACAACTCGGCCTCAATGAGTTGGAGTTATCTCGACTAATTGATGATGGTGGTGGGATTGCTCGTTCATTCATTACACGACTTTCCTGGATGCCATTAATTATTGGCGTGTTTTCAAAGCACTCCTGGTCGTTAACGATGTTCACCGTAGCTTTCTTGATTTCGTGCTTTTAAAACACGCCAATATTTAACGGCATCCTGGAAAGCCGTGTAATGAATGAACGAGCAATCCCACTACCATTATCAATTAAGCGCGTTTAGTATTTAAGTTACACAATATGAATTCGTATTCAGTTTATCTGTCTTGAGAATGGCAGCAGTGCCGAAACAATTTTAGAGCACAAACTTGTGAAACTTTACCAAGTGTTTTCTTTATTAACCTAATTATAATGAATCAAATTCGAAAACTTGAAATCTGAAAGAAATGTGATTGTTAGAACGGATTCAAGCCCAATTCCCTTAAATCTTTAATGATAAATAACATGCCCAGGATGTTGCCATAAACCTGACTATCTTCATCATAGTATGAAGATCCTGTTACGTAATCGAAGGACCAGGCGAGTTGTATCGCCAATGTAAATGAAAAGGTAATTAAAATTCGTAGGTTTGGAAATAACGTGGACTATAATTAATATGTAACAATAATAAATACACAACGATGTATACCGGTGAAGGCAACGAATTGAAGTCTTGTCTACTCTGCCCGCTTACAACTAATTTTTGAGTTACTGGGGTGGGGCGCAATTTGAATTATGCACCGCGAGGGGTGGCTGAAGATGGTCCCTGATTGGTGCGGCATTTCGTTTTGGTAAACCATGTTGCCACACTTGGTTCTTACAATCCTTGGGTAATTCCTCTATCTGGAATTTCTGAGGATTCATAATGCGGTGCAATAAATATGTTTTGGATTTCCCGGTCGCTAATTATATTTGCCGAAGTGGCAATCCTTGCTCAATAAACAGCTTAAGGTGCCTATTGATCTTAATGCGCACAGTAATTTACTCAGGCACTTCTCGGTGAATATAATGGGCAGCTAATAGCCACTCCAATAACTCGTCTTTTCAATCTTAATACAAATGTGTCTGCTGCAATAAAAGCCAAATACCGAGAATACACTTTAAAACAGATTTGGGGTTCGACGCTGTGGAATAGCGCCGAAACAGATCCCCATACCATATCCAAAAGCCCATCTGTTGAGATACTTGGTCTGAAAACTCTTAACAAGTGCTTATAAAATGCAACATTTAATCTATAGCATTTGATTCACCCCCAATTTAATATTAAAATTCTTCGATTTCCCTTAGGCTCATACATTTTTAGAGCATACTAAGAGATTGTTCCATACCCCATCCCCATGATGCTGCCATAAACTTGATCTTCATCATAGTATGACGATCCCCATACCATATCAATAGCCCATCTATTAAGATATTTGTGCTGAAAACTCGTAACAAGTGCTTCTAAAATGCAACATTTTATCTACATCCGCAATTCACCCCCAATTCGATTCACCCCCAATTTAATATTAAAATAGTTCGATTTCCCATAGGCTCATACATTTTTAGAGCACTCTAGGAGATTATTCATTGATCAGGGATCACGGCCTTGACTCAAACAAAGCTGTAATTATCGTTGGCTTTAAAATTGTTTGGAATTTTCATGTGAGCTGAAAACGCGCGAGTTTTCATGAAAACTGCCCAAATTCTTCAGCCGACCATCGGGCAACAATGGGCTCGGCAGAGCCGGATCCGGCTTTTATTAGAAACCGCCTCGGGCAGCGTTTCCCATGAATTATTTTAGAAAGCGAAATTGAGGGCGGCCCATTTGCCTTTTTAATTGGGTCCAAAACGTGCTCGAACGGCAATCCGCTGGGATTATAATAATCGCTTGGATTTAATTTTTTAAATATCCTATGCAACATTTATTTTGTTTCGACTTTAATAACACTAACAGCCAATTAGATTGCATAAGCCAGCCAGAAGTATTAATTATTTTTATGTTGAATTAAGGGCACATATTACTACGAAAACACGGACTTTATCATGTATAATAACTTTTTATCAATTGTCTCCTGTAATCTACAGAAACAATTCTACTGTTTTTGTTTTGCACAAAACAAACATTGGTTTCAAGCGCAAAATATAAGTTGTAACAAACAATTGAATCTTACAATTGCCAAAATCAGTGGTGTTTCCATGGGTATACTCCATATACCGCGCGTTTTTTTATCGCTGAACATAGGCTATGTTCAGTTTTATTACGACAGTATCAAATTCAATGCTAAAATTCAATGCTATGCAACCAAAATTACATGCCGCGTTACAAGAACTCGGTCATTTCAAATGTCAAAACTGTTGACAGAAAATGTATTCAAGAAAGTTAAACGTTGATGCTAAAGGTATTGAAAAATGATTTAGGTGAAAACATAAATCGGTTTTGTATGTCTACATCGATAACAGTATAGTTGAATCCTATAATTCACTTATGAGATGGCTGAAATTGAGATGGTATATGCAGACCAAATAAAGAATAGAAATAATTTTAGACTTTTAAATATTTTTTATGTATTCAATCTAATTGTGTTCTTGAAATTACATTACATTCTTCTTCTTATAATTGTTTTTATACCATTGTGAAATGAATGTTTCTTGTCACCTACAAAATTTCTGCTACCAGTAGTATCATCTGCCTTTGTAAATTTTTGACAGCTTAAGCTGGCCCCGGCTCGTTTTAATAGCCGTTTGCCATTGTAATTACTGCGTCGCAAACAAACGATTAAAACCCGTGATTAAGCATCGAATCAATCGCATTCTGGGGCGTGCACACGCCGCTCCAGCCGATGTTCCGTTGCACACACAGAGCGGTCACGATAATTAATATGGCGGTTTCCCGTTGGCCGCGACCGTTAGTCGAGGGCCGCTTCTTCGCCAGTCAGTAAATCTGCCTTCGAAGACACGGCAGAAACAATGAGCGCAGCGGAGGACTTCGCAACGCACGCCGCATGCCACTCCATCTACGGCGAATTGGCAATTCCGATAATCGCCCAGAACATAACGGGCAGAGCCGCGTGCCTCCGCAAATTATTCAAGACGAATAACGAGGAAATGCGAAAATGATACAGACGTCATTACTACCAGTAAGATGTTACAGGAGTTTAAGGAGCAGGCTTAGCCGAAGGTCCGGGTTTAAAGCCGGAAAAACATCTACCCCCTTGTATCACCTCGAAGACATTGGGTAACCACCGAGGTACTTGATCTGTGAAAGCTTGAAGCGTAGAAGGCGCTAAGCTTAAAATTACGTGGAGCCCTTTTTCTCACCCACCCTACTCTCCGACACCGAGAGCCAAGCCCTCCTCGTTGCTTCAAAGGGAATATCCACGCCCTCCATGGCCTATGTGTCGACATCCCTCAAGGCATGTCACACGGTCTGGGTTCAAAGCCGGAAATAACATCTTCATCTTGTAACACATTGGATAACCAGCGAGGGTACTTGATCTCTAGGAACATCACAAGGTCCAGCTTCAAAGCCGGAAATAACATCTTCATCTTCTATCACCTCGTAAGACATTGGATAATCAGCGAGGGTACTTGCCCTGTTGAAGCTTCAAGTGTAGAAGGCTTAGTTTAAAATTACGTGGGGCCATTTTTTCACCCACCCTACTCTCCTACACCGAGAGCCAAGCCCTCCTCGTTGCTTCAAAGGGAATATCCACGCGCTCCACGGCCTATGTGTCGACAGTCCTCCGGGCACGTCACAAAGTCTAGGTTCAAAGCGGGAAATAACATCTTCATCTTTTATCACCTCGTAAGACATTGGTAAATGTCTCGTAAGACAAGTAATCCATTCTTCACCGTTCAGAAGGCAATGGCAAACCACTGAGAGTATTCTGCCCAGGGATAGTTTCCCCAAACCAGTCGTTCGCAGCCGACGTTAAACTTGTAACGGTTCGAACCCAGGTGTTGTACAAATTCTCATAATTTGTAATAGTTATTATTCATTGCATTTATTTAACTGCAATTCATCCTTAAATGCAATTGGATGCATTTAATTTCTTTAACTGCATATTACATGAATTCTTATAATTCAAGTAATTGATTTGGCTCGTGATTTACAAATTCTCGTAATTTGTAATATTGATTTGGCTCGTGATTTAGTGGTAGTACTCCACGTTGTGTTTGATCTTTAAATCAAAATCGTGATAACTCAGTTTGGTTCGTTTTATGGGTAATGTGTCTGTTAGTAATTTTTGTTAGCAAGTAAAACACAGATACATGGATTTCATATTATTTATTCATTTTAAAAGGTTATGCAAGCGACAGGTAAATAAAAGACAATTTTGTTACTCTAATTGGACGTTATTTATTTAGTTATATTTATTTAAATTTTGGAATAGATTTGTTTAATAATTATTGAAAATTTATTATATTCTTTGAATTTGAATGATTTATTTTATTTTGAAAACAGAGTAACTTATTAACACTACGGTTGGAATTACAAAGTGTTACTTAGCGACTTCATGCACCACAATCTTCAAATTGTGCCGAGAAGGATATCTGATACATGTCATCACTGCATAGAAATTCATTAGCACGGTGCCTACCAATGCATTTCAACGCCACCTTGTGGATAGGAACGAATCACATAACTTCACATTAAAGTACTTCAAGCGATTCCAGTGCTTCAAGCACCCAATGTGTCCTCATTCGGAGATATTGCTAGTATTCGCGTTTACCAACACTATCAGCCATGTGATCGTACAAATTTTAATAGGTATTGTTATTCAAAATTGATTATAGATTAGTATGATAAAGCTCTATTCTACTTCTACTTTTCTATCTACTTAAGCACATACAAACATTCGTTTCATTCATTCATAATTCTGAGATTTCTTGAATATCGGAGGGCTGAGCAAGTTTAATTATACGATTTAATTACAAATATTATTGAATTATTTATATCGAAATTATTAAGTTATGTTTCCCTGACGCAACTTTTTATTTAACTACCGATTGATTAATGAGGCCACACTGTTTATCAAATGTTTGCGACGAGGAAAGGAAGGCATATTACAATATTCTCCTGTCAGTACGAAAATATTGTCAGGACAAGGTATAAAATGCAGTTAGGTTCAACTCCGCAGTGGCGTGAGGCTCCCTACATTTCATACCCTTATTAAACTTCGTTCATTACCAGCGGCAAGGCGCGGTAATATCACTAGATAGGTTACATTATTATGGATAAATTACTTTAGAATTGTTAGTGTGAATTACATTTGATAAACTTGTGTTATATATTCACCTGAGGAATAAATGTTTAAAGTATATGAGTCGTCGTCGGACAGCGTGACGTTCTGTCTCGATCGGTACATCTAACTGCTCCGTTTAAGTTCCGCACTTTTATTTATACTGGTATACTGGTCCCCCACTTTTTACTCTTCTTCCCCCGTCCTATGATAATTCTGCTTACCGCTGCAAATTGACGCCTTCCCATACGTGTCACCGAATTACGCAATCGCCGTTTCGAGTTCCCGTCGTATTCCCACGACCTATTTCTCTGTGTCATCATTTTGATCGTGTGCTTATTTACCTTTGCCCAAAACTACGAAGTCAGCAAAATGAATGTACTCGCTTGGGAAACGCGTCGTCGGCCGCGGCCTGCTATGATATTTACGCAGTTTTGTTCCGACTCGTAAAATTATGGATTTTAATATTATTAGGTTCTTACAAACTGTAGGTGCCATACGTCAGTGTAACTACGATACAGACACTCATACACTGACGTATGCGAGGAAATAGTCTACGCTCGACATCGAGTAAAGCACTCCAAGAAGAAGAAGAAAGACATTGGATAACCAGCTAGGGTACTTGCCCTGGGAAAGGTTTAAGCGTAGAAGGCTTAGCGGCTTAGCTTAAATTTACGTGGAGCCCTTATTTTTACCCACCCTACTCTCAGACACCGAGAGCCAAGCCCTCCTCGTTGCTTCAAAGGGAATATCCATGCGCTCCACGGCCTATGTGTCGACAGCCCTCAAGGCACGTCACAAGTTCTGGGTTCAAAACCGGAAATAACGTCTTCATCTTCTATCACCTCGTAAGATATTGGATAACCAGCGAGGGTACAGCCTTGGGAAAGGTTCAGGAGAAATCTGGAGTCGATGATTTTCGTAGCGCAAAATTAGAAGCTTATTCGTGAGAGGTCATGTATATTTCTTGTTTTCTTCTGGTATTTGTTTAACAATGCAAAATTTGTGAAAAATAATCTGACTATTGAAAATAAATGAAAAACAAATAATGTTTTTCTACGAAAGTGTTGAAAGATACGTTTTCTGTCATAAAATTTAACCTTGAAAGTTGGTATTTGTTACAAGGAGTGCAGAAAGTACTTTCCGCACTTATATGAGTGCGGAAAGTACTTTCCGCTCTCACTTTCCGCACTCCAATACCTCTCTTTTTATTTTTGAGGCACTAAATCGGACGAAACTGTGGATGCAATGGCCGCAAGTTCCGGCGGAGTGTTTGTTATATCGTCACTATCGGAATCCATTATTGATATTCTTCTACTTCCAGTATTAATGTATAAATTTCGAGTCTCGATTTGGTGACAAGCGATTTATAAATTTTCTGACGTTTAAATTAATGACAATGACATTTATTTTAAATTAATGATTAAATTTACATTAATCTTTAGTTTTCTACACTTTCGTAGAAAAAATAGTATGTAACACTCTTGCGCTTGAATGGAGCACTCGCTGGCGCTCGTGCTCCAACTTTCATACTCGTTTTGCAATGAAGCCCTTTCCGCACTCTTATTACAATATACTATTTGATCTTATATGTAACCTGATAGTGTTTGCCTATCATCATTCTACATTCAAATTTAATTCAGGATGGATCTGAACACTTACAACATATAAATGATAAACATTGTTTTTTCGAAAAATAGAAACAGAAAACTTGAGAAATACAAGTTACTATTTTTATTATTTCACGATTCGATATCTAAAAACAAAGCAAAATTCAACTGAAACTAAGGAATATGTGAGAAACAAAATCTTTTAGATATTTCTAGCCAAATTTTTGCTCAGCAAAAACAATTTATAAATACCGCATACAATTTAGAAAAATTATAAGCTCATTCGTGAGATACCTTATATGTTTCTTGTTTTCTGGTCGTATTTGTAAAAACAATGCAAACTTTATGAAATGTTGTCTCAAACTTTATGTCACAATTGAAAATATATTGTCGGCTTAATGTTACAAGGTTGTATGCGCAAATTTGTAAATTTGGGAATAACGACTTTAAATATGTTTGTAAAAAACCTAAAAACCTAAAAATTAAAAAAAATGTTACATGCAATCTTATAACACCAAGCCGACGATATGACAAAACATTGTTTTTTCGAAAAATAGAAACAGAAAACTTCAGAAACACAATTTAAATAAAATTTATTTATTTATTTATTTATTTTTTATAACATATTTATTATTCTTATGTTACATATTAAAACTGATCACATATGATCAACCATTAATTTGTCTCGGATACATATTAACCTAAACTTAATTCTTATCTAAAGTTCCAATAAAATTTATGACACGATTTGAAAAAAGTAATAAATAACAAAAATAAGCTAAGGAAACTAACCAAATTTTCGGTGAGTTAAAAAATGTAAGTGCAGCATATAATTTAAAAAATATATTAGAAACTTATTCGTAGGAGGCTGATATTTTTCGTTTTGTGTTCTGGTATTCGTATAAGAATTCAAAATTTATGAAAAGGAACTGAAAATTGGTAAATAAATAAAACCTTTTTTTTTAAATTAGAAACGGAAACTTGAGTAACTTCAAATTCTGGTTATGTTAAGGTACCTTCTATAAAAAATCCCAAATTTAAGAGACACTAAAACATATGTGAGAATGAAAGTTCTTTATTTCTGTCTATCTTCTATCTTCAGTTTCTTTCTTCTGTTCTTCAGTTCTATCTTCAGTTATTTCCGGATAAACTTTTGTTCAGTTAAACAACATTATAAGTACAGCTCAGTTCAGTTCAATTCTTCACTTCTATATTCAGATATTTCGCGCTAAATTTTAGCTCAATTAAACTAAATTATTGAGGCAGCATATAATTTAGAACAATTAGAAGCTTTTTCGCTAGAGGCATCATGTTGTCTTGTTTTTTTCTTGTATATGCAAAAAATGCCTCAATCAATAACTGAAAATTTGAAATAATAGATACCTAGTTATGTTAAATTTTCGAGTGGTTTGAAAATGTTACTATAACAATTCAAAATAATTTAAAAGAAATAGAAGCACAATGTTTCACTTGAGTAACTATTCTCTACAAATTATATTATCTGATTGATTTCTAATTTGACATTGCTATATAAAATTGCTATTGTAACCTAATTTCTTGTACTAGATTTATGTGAGCATGATTGTACATTTCGGTCACCATGTGATCATATTCATTAAAATACTTGTGAAAATTTGAGAAAATCTATCTAAGAAATCTAAGAAAAATTAAGTGAAAAAATATTAATACAAAAGTAGGATGTAATCTACTGTATTGCTTTTTTTTAGTTTTATAATATTTCTGTTTCAGTTAATATATTTTGGATTTGCTGTAGTCTTCATATACTAATAATCTTTTAATATTTGTAAGACTGTGTTATCTAATTACTTGTTGAACTCTTGTAAATGTTATACAGGGTGTCCTAAATAGAGTAAGATTGCATGGGATCTTTGTTATTTTAAAAACTAGAGATCTGGTTAAATGGGCAATAAATTATGTTGAAAAATTTTCACAAGTTCGAGCAGTTTAGAAATTATTCTAAAAAAACTAAAAATTGCGATTTTCTAACTACGATATTTCCATAATTATTAAAGATGCGGAACTAAGTTTAAAATAAAAGTTACTTGGTTCGATCACACAAACTTAAGAATCAAGTCAAAAACCAAGATGCGGTTTTAAATGGCCGCCATATTTGATTTTTACTCGGCTAAATCGTCTTTTTTCTCTCTTTTCAACGATGTATAATAACCTAGGTCAAAATAAAAAATATGGGATACATCAATTGTTCCCATTCTTATTTTTATTGTATAAATTATTTTTAAAACAAATGTAAAACAAATAAAAAAACCTAATAACTAAGTAGTAAAATATCAATAAACTATAAAAAATGCTCAAAATGCTGACTTTTGACTTGATCTTGACTTTTGTTTTGACTTGATTCTCAAGTTTGTGCGATCGAACCAAGTAAGTTTCATTTCAAACTTTTTTCCGCATCTTTAATAATTATGAATATATCGGAGTTTTTAGAATATCGCGATATTTAGTTTTGTTTTTAGAATAACTTCTAAACTGCTCTGACTTTTGAAAATTTTTCATCATAATCTGAACCAGCATATAAAACTGCACAATATTGCCCATTTATCCATATCTCTAGCTTCAAGAATAAGAAAGATACCCATGCAATCCCACTCAATTTAGGACACCCTGTATATTGGATTATGAAGTAAAATTTGGTAGTTCTCAAATATTTATAAACGTATTTAGTAAAAAATATGTAAGTCAATTGAAAAAATGGAAACAAAAGATTCCATCAGAGCATGACATTTTTTGCATTCATATAAATTTCCTAGTATATCTGTTCGAGTTTGCACATTCTAGATATTATATCTTATAATCTAATTTGGTAGGGTTTACTAGATATAATTATAATCTAATATTTCTGTTTTATCTGATCTGATTCCTTAAGTATCTTCTTGTTAGAAGATATTTAAGGTATTTAGAAATGTTGAATGATGAAGTCGATTGAACGATCCACGAATAGTTATCGTCACCCCCGAGCATGTGCGATCCTATCCATCGTACTCTTCAATAGCAGCCACATAGCACTGCTGGTGTTGATTACTGTAAATGCATCCCACTTCTGATTAGTAAATGATCGTACTTATGATTTCCACAGTCTACAATTTTCATTTCTGAGCGCTGTAGGTATAATCCCACTTGTGATTAATGCATTATCCCATTTCTGATTTCTGCAGTTGTAAATTATCCCACTCGTAATTCGAAATTATACCGTTTCTGATTTCTGCAGTTGAAATGCTATTATAATTCAAATGATTAAACTTCTGAATATGAATAGTTGCAGCACATCTCATTTGTGATTGCGGTTGTTGCAAATTCGCTATTTCTGGTGCGAATGTAACTTATCCCACTTCTGATGTGTGCCTCGTATGTGAGTTTTATATGATATCTATGAGGTATGTGTGTTCAGATTTGTTTGGCGTTTGTGCGTGCTTGTGACATTTCCCCTTATCGATTCAATTATCGAAATCTCTGCGATTCCGGGCGGTCCACCACCCCCACGTTGGCCGCCACGTGACCCCCCGCGGGTCAACTGATGCGGTCCCTCGTGGGGGCGGCGGCGCGCGGCACCACGCGTGCACCACGTCTCGCTCTCCTCCACGTTCTATGCAGCCGCCCCGCGGTCCTGCGCACTTGGGGGCGGCGGCGGCGTAGATGCCGCCCCCGCGTTTACGTACACGCTCCTGCAGCGTTGACCCAGTTCGGCGGCGAGTTCGCGGCGGTGCGCGTCTTCCTGCATTAGCATACCGAGGTGCACTGTCTTTGGCGTTGACCCCGGAGGCGGCGGGCTTCTTGTGTTGTCTAGGTCCCGGAGGCAGGGTAGGTTGGCGGCGGCTACGCGGCCAGGAGGTGTGAGTGGCCGGCGCCGGCCTCTGGACGGCCATTGAGAATCGATGCGATCGCTGCTGCTCGAGGTAAATGTAAATACGACTGAATTTTTCATCACCGGACAAAGGTCACCGGTGCCAACCCACATGACCCACAGTTAGAGAAATGCGTCACGAAATTTGGACTTGTAACAATTATTGCGAACCCCCAGGGACAAATCACATGCCTATGAGTATAATCTCCTAAAAACAAATCAAATGTCATCAATTTTTAACCTGTGAGTAATCAACCTCCAATTAACAATTATACTCTCCAAAAAACAAATCAAATGTCTTCAATTTTTAACCTGTGAGTATTCAACCTCCTATTAACAATTAGAATCTCCTAAAAACAAATCAAATGTCTTCAATTTCTAACCTGTGAGTATTCAACCTCCTATTAACAATTAGGCTCATATCTACAGTCCGTACTTGAGCTTGAGTTCGACTCGAATCGTACATTTGGTTGCGTTTGGTGCATAAACGCTTCTACTAAATACGCAATCAAAAAGTTATTCTGCAAGATCGGTTTTATTGGTAAAAATCACCTATTGGTTATTGGTGACCCCGACGTGATAACCAATAAATATTTAAAATTTCAAAATGTACATAACTAAATACGTAAATTGAATTTTTCTCCTCCATATGGTTGAACATTTTCCAAATGCAATTTCAAAGTTTGCCTTGGGGTGGCTCTGTGGTGGATTGGACTTAAATTCCATGCGAAGTTTCATTTACATTCGAGAGAGGCATTGATTTTCTGTATATCATTCTGTAAAATGTTCAACCTTATACGTGAGCAACAGATCTACAAAGCTCCAGATTTAGAAGCTCTTTTATTAAACGCGAACGAAAAAACTTCGAGGAGAGATATTTATATACAGGGTGATTTATAATAGGCGTCATAGGGACATAGGTCATATTCCCATTCATTTTCGGTATTAGGCCCATATGGGTATATAACAAACAAGGTTGAGATATGCCTATTGTAAAAACCTTGAACAACATTTCTGATGAAATTGGGATCAAGCTCATTGTATGCCTTATCCTATCTTTTAGTTCTTCAATATCATTTTCGACAGAATTGACAAATTTTTTGACTGGTTTATGGTATAATTGGTTGCATAGCTAATACATGCAAATTGTTGACATGTGTTTTTAAAATTGATCTTAGGGACTTTGTATTCACTATGTTCAGAGTTTAAATAAAATTCATTGTAGAAGAAGAGTAATCAGAAGTGGGATAAATAATTTACATTGTAAATCCTATAGAACTGGACGTATCTTTTATTTTATGTATGTTACGTAATCGAAGGACCAGGCGAGTTGTATCGCCAATGTAAATGAAAAGGTAATTAAAATTCGTAGGTTTTGAAATAACGTGGACTATAATTAATATGTAACAATAATAAATACACAACGATGTATACCGGTGAAGGTAACGAATTGAAGTCTTGTCTACTCTGCCCGCTTACAACTAATTTTTGAGTTACTGGGGTGGGGCGCAATTTGAATTATGCACCGCGAGGGGTGGCTTGAAGATGGTCCCTGATTGGTGCGGCATTTCGTTTTGGTAAACCATGTTGCCACACTTGGTTCTTACAATCCTTGGGTAATTCCTCTATCTGGAATTTCTGAGGATTCCTAATGCGGTGCAATAAATATGTTTTGGATTTCCTGGTCGCTAATTATATTTGCCGAAGTGGCAATCCTTGCTCAATAAACAGCTTAAGGTGCCTATTGATCTTTATGCGCACCGTAATTTACTCAAGCACTTCTCGGTGAATATAAGGGCAGCTAATAGCCACTCCATTAACTCGTCTTTTCAATCTTAATACAAATGTGTCTGCTGCAATAAAAGCCAAATACCGAGAATACACTTTAAAACAGATTTGGGGTTCGACGCTGTGGAATAGCGCCGAAACAATGTATACGATAGATAATTTGGTCTTGTAGTATATGAGATTTTTGCATGCCATCCCGGAATCAAATTAAATCACTAATTAATAGGGGTTTCAATTAGAACCACTATACTAATTGGGCTTGCAAAGGCCGCAAAGTTGGACGGTTCGAGGCCAATTTGTCTTGATTAAATTGCCGGCGTTTAAACCCCTTGTACCGTTGAGGCAGGACCCGTGTGAACGCGAGGCGCAACATTGTGTGCTTTGTCCTGCCCACGGGAAGTTCTTTAAAAAAATGCGTGAGACTGTCCACTTCCGGCTGATCGATGGATGGGAAATCGCGGCGATGAAAGTGCGTGAGCCCGTAGATGGCGCAGTTATTGATGCACGCATCGCCTAGCTGAACGTGGGCATAATTGCGGATAAATGGCTCTTACTTTTTCGCCGGAGCCTTCGTGACCGCTCGAAAGGCCGCCTGCTTTCTTCGGCAATTTCACAGTCCTCGAATGTTCAAAATTTTTATAGCTGTTGGAGCTATAAATACCTCGGGTTTATAGATTCCAAGCGATTAGAAACTGCAGGGTAAACGCAGAATTATTTGATCACGTTACAGTCTGGAGCCCAACGTGTGAGGCGTCATAACGTAGAAAACATCGTCGTTATTCGAGTGAATCAGAAATACACTTTTATCTAATGGTTTCTGCCAAAACTGCAAAAATATCGGAGATATCAGATATCAGGTCAGGGAGATATACAGGGTGTTTTATAACATGTGTGCACAAAAATTTATTGACGCATTCAAGTGGAAATGAGAGAATAAACTATTTACAAATTTCGTAATTAATGGGAATTTGACCTATGTCCTTATGACATTTTTATCTTAAAATTACTTCCTGTACAAGATGGCCATTATTCTGATTTTATAATTCTGATTACTACAATTGCAAATTAGCAAATTAGCTCCCTTGAGGTTACTAGAATTGCAAATTATTCCACTTCTGATTATACTGATTGCAATTATCTACTAGAACAGGGTAAACGCAGAATTATTTGATCACGTTATAGTCTGGAGCCCAACGTGTGAGGCGTCATAACGTAGAAAACATCGTGGTTATTCGAGTGAATCATTAATACACTTTTATCTAACGGTTTCTGCCAAAACTACAAAAATATCGGAGATATCAGATATCAGCTCAGACAGATAGAGATATACAGGGTGTTTTATAACATGTGTGCAAAAATTAAATGACGTATTCAAGTGGAAATGAGAGAATAAACTATTTACAAATTTCGTAATTAATGGGTACATGACCTATATCCTTATGACATTTTTACCTTAAAATTACTTCCCGAACAAGATGCCAAGTAGTCTGATTTTATAATTCTGATTACTACAATTGCAAATTAGCAAATTAGCTCCCTTGAGGTTACTAGAATTGCAAATTATTCCACTTCTGATTATACTGATTGCAATTATCTACTAGAACAGGGTAGACGCAGAATTATTTGATCACGTTATAGTCTGGAGCCCAACGTGTGAGGCGTCATAACATAGAAAACATCGTGGTTATTCGAGTGAATCATAAATACACTTTTATCTAATGGTTTCTGCCAAAACTACAAAAATATCGGAAATATCAGATATCAGCTCAGACAGATAGAGATATACAGGGTGTTTTATAACATGTGTGCAAAAATTAAATGGCGTATTCAAGTGGAAATGAGAGAAGAAACGATTTACTAATTTCGTAATTAATGGGTATATGACCTATATCCTTATGACATTTTTACCTTAAAATTACTTCCCGAACAAGATGCCAAGTAGTCTGATTTTATAATTCTGATTACTATAATTGCAAATTAGCAAATTAGCTCCCTTGAGGTTACTAGAATTGCAAATTATTCCACTTCTGATTATACTGATTGCAATTATCTACTAGAATTGCAAATTATTCCCCTTGTAATTACATTGGTTGCAATTTAGCTGACTGTGGTTGCAAATTATCCCACTTCTGATTAATGCTGCTGGAAGGTAACTCAGTACAAATTACTGCTGATGCCAACAATCCCACTTCTGTAAGCTGAAGTAAACTCTGTTCCATTTTTATTTTTAACTAAGTTGGCTCTGTTAGGGTGACAGTATTGTTGGCTAATGTAAAAAGTCACTAGACTTGAACAAATAGGTTATATTTAAAAAAAAGAGGTTATATTTATGACGGTTGACAATTATTCCCCTTGTAATTACATTGGTTGCAATTTAACCGACTGTGGTTGCAAATTATCCCACTTCTGATTAATGCTGCTGGAACAGTGTTGCCATCAAATTGAGTATCATCAGCCGTCAATTGTCAATTGTGATTTTCCAGAATGGGACTGTACTCTTGTGATGGCACAATTCGTACAAAGTTTCTGCTGTCATTTTTTGTTAAAATATCCAATGTTCAAGCATCTGCCAAGTAGTTTGCCATTAGTTTGTCGGCGTAATTTGTTTTTCATTTCAGTTGTCCTATTGTTAGATATATTTGTTTGCCAGTGTAATTTTGCTTCTAAATTCGTTTGCCAGTAGCTTCATTGTTTCGTTCATGAGTTGACAAGACCTCTTACTATTTACACGCGACTTAGTTCGAAGATTGCGATTCCATTAACCGACACGACTTGGACGCTTCTTTGTGACGCCCCGAGGAGAAAGTGAGGGGGCAATTATTTCTTTATTGGGCCATTAATCATCATTTACTTTCATATTGTAATCGAATCGATTTATCCGCGACCTCCGGCCGGGGCTCACCTCCCGGGGCGGTCTGGATAGCCATCAATTAATCAGCTCTCGCCTCAAATTCGCTGCATTCACTCAAACATCAATCAATTTATATTGGCCGACCTGCAGATGCTGCCCCCCCTGTCTATCGGAGTAATCAATTTATCTGATGTTGGCCAACCTGCACGTCGACAAGTAATTAATGCATCTGATATTGGCGGCCTGCAGTCTGCCAGATACGTCTATACGCAGAACAGATATAGTAATAAATGAAAGAAGGCGGCAGGTTATGGTTGCGTAGACTGATCTACGCCGAAGCCCGATTTCCACTTTTGTTCGAAATTCTGGCGAGTCCCGTAGGTTTGATCGTTCCTATTACCATTAGTAGTATAGCTAGGACAGTTCTGCGGCAATTTTCAATAAGGTTTACCTGCCCGCAGTCTGGGAGATACTCCTATACGCGGGTCGCAGAACAGATGTATTAATAAGTTAAAGATGGCGGGTTATGGTTGCGTAGACCGATCTACGCCGAAGCCTGATTTACACTTAAGTTCGAAATTCTGGCGAGCCCCGTAGGTTTGACCGTTCCGATTACCATTAGTAGTATAGCTAGGACAGTTCTGCGGCAATTTCCCATAAGGTTTACATGCCCGCAGTTTGGGAGATACGCCTATACGCGGGTCGCAGAACAGATATAGTAATAAGTAAAAGAAGGCGGCTTATGGTTGCGTAGACTGATCTACGCCGAAGCCTGATTTACACTTTAGTTCGAAATTCTGGCGAGCCCCGTAGGTTTGATTGTTCCGATTACCATTAGTAGTATAGCTAGGACAGTTCTGCGGCAATTTCCCATAAGGTTTATATGGGGGTCTAAATTCATTTTACTTCCGGTCGGGCTGGTCGTCGAATTCGTCTTAGTCCCTTATCAGCGATGTATTGTTGGGCTGCTATAAACAGGCTGATATGAAGATGCTGATATAAACAGGCTGATATATAAGTCCCTTATCAGCGATGTTTATATCAGCCTGTTTATATCAGCCTGTTTATATCAGCCTCTTTATATTGGCCTGTTTATAGCAGCCCAACATACACATCGCTGATAAGGTACTTAGATGAATTCGGCTACCAGCCCGACCGGAAGTAAAATAAATTTAGACCCCCCATGTAATCCTTACGCGAAATTGCCGCAGAACTGTCCTAGCTATACTACTACCATTACGTGTTTTGTGCTTTGTATATCCGACTTTCTCAAACCAATCGCAAGCTGCTATTCAAACAACGTGGGTAAATGTTAAATGTGGGTAGGAATATATTACTATATCTGTTCAGCGGCCCAACTATAACAAAGCAATTTGTTTATCTGATGTTGGCCAACGTCCAGATCTATTTAGGGTGAGACTCTTTTACGTTGGTACTACAATTTAGTTACCCTTTTGTGTTTGTGCCAATTGCATGTTACCCTGTATGGGGTAACCATACCCCATACAGGGGTATGGTATGGTATTATACTTAATAATGAATCACCCTGTATATATCTACCGGGTAATCTATTACTATAATTTACATTGGTAACCTGTAATTGTCACAAACACCAAGTGGTAACTAAATTGTATTACCAGGGGTAATAAAACAAGTGGTGTTCTCATAATCGATAATGATTTTACAAATACAACGAATTTCAACCCCAACGACAAAAATGCACCAGGTGCATTTTCCAAAGTTTGGGGTTGAAATAAGTTGTATTTTTAAAATCATTATCGATTTTGAGAACACCACGAATTATATTTAGGAAGGGAATATAATGAATTGATCGAGTCATCTAGTAAATCAAAATATACAAGAAGCTAAATATACAGTTTAAATACCTATATTTATTTAGATCACTTCACCTTTCAAACAACAAATCACATTTATTACCACATTTTACTATTTTATTTGTACAATCGTCTGTATTTGTACTTGTACGTACCTAAACCCCGATTACCAATAAGTTCGAAATTCGTTCTGGTTTATGGCTTTTGATTGCACTTCGAATGTGGGCGATTGTACTTGAGACACTCTGACATTTGGGGTTATGTTTTTATTAGCGGCCGACTAGATTGTTTGTAACTGATAAGTAACACCATCGTAACGGTCGTCGCTGCGATCTGTGGGACTCGAATTTGTGACAGCGATCGACATTTGTTCGTGGTATTATCCTGAAAATACAACTGTTGTATTATCAGCATTGTCAGTTATTAATACATGCGCAACTATAGAAACCGCTTGTTATGACGTCACTGTTTTGCGTATGAGTTATATTCCCAATGTAAAAGAGTCTCACAATAAATTGATCACCCGGTATAACAAACAATGAATAAGGCGGTTACTTAAAATTTTAGTGGCATCCGATTAGATAATAATAATTGGAGTACCTTTATCTACAATTGTTATTGATTAACCATTAATAAGTAACAAGTGAAGATAAGGCGCTCGAGTAATTATTATACGTACTATGACAGTCTATCTGAAATAAGTACTGCATGAGTCACTAGTACTTTACATGCTTAACGGTACTTAGTGGGTCAGGCGTAAGGCTGGAGTTGAATTTAAATTTTGGGCTATGGCATTCTGATGCGAATATGATAAAAATGTAGGTTCTAAAAGAAATTCTAAAAGTATAACGATATGTTCGATACCTGTTAGGCGAAACATATTCACTTCTCGGATTGATGAGGGATACATGATGAAACTCATGTATGTATACAGTTAATACACATGTTAATATACAGTATGTCCCTTGATTGAGTTTACAATAGAGATTTTTTTTTTAATTTTACATTTAAGTAAAAATGTTATAGGAATTAAAATTCGTGCTTGGTCTGAAACTACCATTTCAGTTATTAAAACATTGAATTATTTATACAGGGTGTTGGCTAAATTTAAAAAAAATCTAATTTTGATACTTTAGAAAAATAACATCATTTAAACAATTCCCCACCATTTTCACACAGTTCAAACCTTCCATACCACTCCTGAAGACTGTTTTAGATTTCTTCAATAGTTATTGATGCAAATGCCTCTCGTGGGCGAATTTTTAAATTTTCTGTATCATTTCCTGCATTTGGGGGATTATTTGAATGTTTTTTATTTTTCTTTAATGTTGTTAAATGTAATTTTAAATTCCTTTGGCCAATAATAATTAAATAAGTGTCAAAGTTAAGATTTAAAAAAAATGTTTTTGCCAACACCCTGTATAAATAAATCAAAGTTTCAACAACTGAACTGGTAGTTTCAGACCAAGCAGGAATTAGAATTCCCATAACATTTTTACTTAAAACTAAAAATTAAAAAAATATCCCTCTTGTAAACTCAATCATGTATATACAGTATATACATGATGTATATTACAGTATATAGTGTATAACTATATACTGTAAGTATACTGTAAGGGACATACTGTATAAATAAAACATAATTGGTGTGATTTTCACAAAATATTTCATTTCTTTTGCATTTACCACACAGTATAACACAATAATAATGCTAAAAAAATCTGCGATCTTGATGTTGTATCTTTTTGTTTCAGGTGAGTTTTCCTTCGCTTTAATCACGTATATGGTAAGAACAAAAATATTGGAGCCGTTGAAAACCATGCTGGTGTAAGTCCAATTTTTTATTGATTCAGATAAGTCCAGAAAATTGATTCAGATAAGTCCAGAAATATGCTAGGGATGTTGTCCCTTGTATATTTCTGGACTTATCTAAATTTAAAAAAAAAACTTACACCACTTTGGTGTTAAATGGCTCATTTAGCACCAGCCTCAATTTGCTACAAAAACGCAGTAAATATTTTCCTAAATCTTCCCAAAAATTATTATTTTTGTCTTACTTTACAAATAAAGGCATAGAAATATTGTTGGGAAAAAATCGAAAACTTATATGTGTATCAATAACTTTGATACTTTCTTGGTGTTTCTTCAATAGCAGAAATACAGCCATTCAATAACCACACAAATAAATAACCTTGTTCTATAGTTTTCTGTGGGATATCAACAGCTTTGATACTTTCTTGGCGCTTCTTCAACAGCAGAAGAACAGCCATTCAATAACTACACAAATAAATAACCTTCTTGTTCGATAGTTTTCTTTGGGATAAAATATAAGCAGACGTGTAAATGTCAAGTTAAAAAATGCTGCATTGTAAAAAAAAATGGACTTACACCACTTTGGTGTTCAAAGGCTCATTTAGCACCAGCCTCAATTTGCTACAAAAACGTAGGAAATACTTTCCTAAATTCTCGTTGGATCCTCTTCAACTCCTTTCAGCTGTTCCGTGTTGATAATGATTCCCTAGTTCACGTCGAGTGTTTACAGATGCCCGAACGCAATTTGCTACAAAAACACAGAAAATACTTTCCTAAATCTTCACAAAAATTATTATTTTTGTCTAGTACTTTACAAATACAGGCATAGACATATTGTTGGACAAAATCGAATACTTATACGTGTATCAACAACTTTGATTCTTTCTTGGTGCTTCTTCAACAGCAGAAGAACAGCCATTTAATAACCACACAAATAAATAACCTTCTTGTTTGATAGTTTTCTTTGCCATAAAATATAAGCAGACGTGTAAATGTCAAGTTATAAAAATGCTGCATTGCGAAAAAAAATGGACTTACACCACTTTGGTGTTTAATGACTCATTTAGCAGCAGCCTCAATTTGCTACAAAAACGCAGGAAATACTTTCCTAAATTCTCGTTGGATCCTCTTGGACTCCTTTCAGCTGTTCCGTGTTGATAATGATTCCCTAGTTCACGTCGAGTGTTTTCAGATGCTCGAACGCAATTTGCTACAAAAACGCAGAAAATACTTTCCCAAATCTTCACAAAAAATTTTTTTTTTGTCTGGTACTTAACAAATAAAGGCATAGAAATATTGTTGGATAAAAATCGAATACTTTTGTCTAATACTTTACAAATAAAGGCATAGAAATATTGTTGGACAAAAATCGAATACTTATACGTGTATCAATAACTTTGATACTTTCTTGGTGCTTCTTCAACAGCAGCATTCAATAACCACACAAATAAATAACCTTCTTGTTCGATAGTTTTCTTTGGCATAAAATATAAGCAGACGTGTAAATGTCCACTTAAAAAATGCTGCATTGTGAAAAAATTTTTACCTGCGCCACTTTGGTGTTCAATGGCTCATTTAGCAGCAGCATCAATTTGCTACAAAAACGCAGAAAATACTTTCCTAAATTCTCGTTGAATCCTCTCGGACACTTTTCAGCTGTTCCGTGTTGATAATGATTCCCTAGTTCACGTCGAGTGTTTACAGATGCTCGAACGCAATTTGCTACAAAAACGCAGAAAATACTTTCCTAAATTCTCGTTGAATCCTCTTGGACTCCTTTCAGCTGTTCCGTGTTGATAATGATTCCCTAGTTCACGTCGAGTGTTTACAGATGCTCGAACGCAATTTGCTGCAAAAACGCAGAAAATACTTTCCTGAATCTTCAGAAAACTTATTATTTTAGTCTAGGACTTTACAAATAAAGGCATAGAAATATTGTTGAACAAAAATCGAATACTTTTGTCTAGTACTTTACAAATAAAGGCATAGAAATATTGTTGGACAAAAATCGAATACTTGTACGTGTATCAATAACTTTGATACTTTCTTGGTGCTTCTTCAACAGCAGCATTGAATAACCACACAAATAAATAACCTTCTTGTTCGATAGTTTTCTTTGGCATAAAATATAAGCAGACGTGTAAATGTCCACTTAAAAAATGCTGCATTGTGAAAAAAAATTTACCTGCACCACTTTGGTGTTCAATGGCTCATTTAGCAGCAGCATCAATTTGCTACAAAAACGCAGAAAATACTTTCCTAAATTCTCGTTGAACCCTCTTGGACTCCTTTCAGCTGTTCCGTGTTGATAATGATTCCCTAGTTCGCGTCGAGTGTTTACAGATGCCCGAACGCAATCTGCTACAAAAACGCAGAAAATACTTTCCCAAATCTTCACAAAAATTATTATTTTCGTCTAGTACTTTACAAATAAAGGCATAGAAATATTGTTGGACAAAAATGGAATACTTTTGTCTAGTACTTTACAAATAAAGGCATAGAAATATTGTTGGACAAAAATGAATACTTGTACGTGTATCGATAACTTTGATACTTTCTTGGTGCTTCTTCAACAGCAGCATTGAACAACCACACAAATAAATAACCTTCTTGTTCGATAGTTTTCTTTGGCATAAAATATAAGCAGACGTGTAAATGTCAAGTTTAAAAAAAATGCTGCATTGCGAGTTTCGAACGCCGCAGAGCTGCTGCAGGTCCGTACTGCCTGCGTTGACCCCAGGGCCGGAATCTAACAGTATCAGACAGTATCGGAAATCCATTCGGTACGCCCGACAAACCGGGCCGGAAGGGTGTTGCGATGCGGCACATTTTAGGGGGGGTGGAGGGGGGATGAAAACGGGAGCGCCGCGTTTCCACGCTCTGTCGCACACAGACAAAACCGAAACCGTACACTTTCAAATAATTTCCAACAAATTTAATCAACGGCATAACAGCAACAAATTGTATTGAAACTCCTAAATATATCTATTAGGAATAATACATTGTAGTACGAGGTACTTGTCAGTAAAATAATCGTTAGATTAACAATTGATTGTAAACCAGTCAAGAATGAAACAATTGATTGTAAACTACTCGAGGATTAAATAATTGATTGTAAACGAGTCAAGAATGAAACAATTGATTGTAAACTACTCGAAGATTAAATAGTTGATTGTGAAACTGTCGATAGTTAAATAATGGATTTATAATACACAGTAATGTACATATACCTATAATAAATCCATTACAATTATGGTCATTTGTGGTATAGTAATGGGTTATAATTTTAAACATGTGTCGTTAGCATTGATTTGTCGCACGAATCCGAGTGTACATCACGACAACCGCCGAAACAAATGTTTTATACTTTTTGTTATACTTTTTTACCTTGTTGTTTTTATCGCTTTTCATATAATTTTTTTTTCTTAAAACTTTTCGTAAAAAAATACAAATTTCAAAATTTGGGTAATTTTGGGCAACCAGGTGTGCCAAAACTCTATTCTTCTTGATTCTACTCTAGTCTACTGCTCTGTAAACTATTCTGCTCTCCTCTACTATATTCTTCTAGAGATAGGGATATGCTGCTTTTTACTGTATTATGGTATGGTTTTTCAATCAAAATATAATAATCAAGAATAATTCAATTTGCATAATTTTTCAGAAAACAATATTTCATGATACTGAGAAAACTATGTTCAAATTTAATCTACTGCAATGTTTTGTATTCTAATCTACTCTACATTTTTGTAGGCTCTACGCTCTACTACACTCTAATAGTCTCTATTCTTCTAGATTCTACTCTAGTCTACTGCTCTGTATACTATTCTGCTCTACTCTACTACATTTTTCTAGAGATAGAGATATACTGTTTTTTTTACTGTATACTTTAATGGTTTTTCAATCAAAATATAATAATCAAAAATAATTCAATTTGCATAATTTTTCAGAAAACAATATTTCATGATACTGAGAAAACTATGTTCAAATTTAATCTACTGCAATGTTTTCTACTCTAATCTACTCTACATTTTTGTAAACTCTACGCTCTAGTACACTCTAATAGTCTCTATTCTTCTAGATTCTACTCTAGTCTACTGTTCTGTAAACTATTCTGCTCTCCTCTACTATATTCTTCTAGAGATAGAGATATAGTGCTTTTTACTGTATAATTTACTGGTTTTTCAATCAAAAACAAATGTTTTATACTTTTTGTTATACTTTTTTATCTTGATGTTTTTATCCCTTTTCATATAATTTTTTTTCTTAACTTATCGTAAAAAAATACAAATTTCGGTAGTTTTGGGCAACTCAGGTGTGCTTCTTCTTCATCTCTAGGTGCCTTCTTCGTTCCGGAGGTTAGCAATCATTATCGCTGCCGCTATGCGGACTTTCGACACAGCTGCTCTAATTAATTGGTTTGTAGTGCAACTGAACCACTCTATTTGGTTTTTCAGCCATAACTGGCGTCTTCTTCCAACACTTCTTTTTCCTTGTATTTTTCGTTGTATTATTACTTGGAGAAGGTGGTACTTTTCTCCTCTCATTATGTGTCCTCTCATTATGTGGCAATTGAAAATTAGATTTGAGGTTATATCATTTGTCTAGCGTTGGTTTAGAATTTGACGCTACTATCGGTTTTAAAAGTTTTGAGCCTGTGTTTGAACGTACATAAAACTGAAACTACTTATCCAAATAGCGTAAATCAAAAACATATCACAAGAACACACATTCCTATGTGTATTTTAATTTCATATTTTTTGCCATAACAGTTTTTTCTGTATCGAATATTGTGTGCAAAAAAGTACGGATTTTCGGAAAAACGGGAAAAGAGAGATGCAGATATATCGCGGGACGAAGTGACGCAAAGGGCAGCGCTGGGAGGCTGTCGCCGGCATTCATAGTTGTGCCACAATGATAGGCTTGCGGCGTTTTGGTAGTTTATTACTATCCGTACATAATCGCTCAAAGTTTGAGTTTGATGTTATAGTTATTAACGTCATTAGGCCGATATGCAGCAAATAACGGAGGCAGGTTGAAGTCTCGCTTCGCAAAAAAGTTAGCACAAATAAGTCGGTACCCAATAAAATAACCGATAAATAAAAATTACAAATTGCTATCGAATATTTGCGGAGGCTTGCTCAAGTGCTGAATCGGGTCGTAAGTGAAGTTACAAGTTGCTGTTCCTCGGCAAGATTTGATGAGCCGTATCCCCACAAAACGGGCTTTGATTGCCCTTCGGCGGACTTCGCGTGTCCCTCTTTATGGCCCTCGTAACGCTGGTATTTGTGGAGTGCGATAAACTCTAAATAGACGTCGTAAAGCCGTGATTACCGGCCTGCCCACCACTAATCTCGGGGACCCTGAGATTTTACGATTGGACGGTAAAAACTGAAAAGACCCACATATTGCCGCTCGCGCTTTCCATTTCCGCCGCCGTCGCTCTTCGCGACAAAGCGTTTATCGCCGCCTCGCCTGCGACAATGAGGGAATCCGTGAAAGGCTCTATCGACACGAGGAAGTTCGCTCTGTGCTTCTTCCCGGCAGGAGGACGCTATCTAAATTAAAGCAGGATTCAGGGGCGAACTAGGATTTCAGGCGAGATGTTTGACTTGAACGCGTCTTGTCGCTGACGTGTAATCAATAACACCTGAATACGCTCTACATTGCTCCAGTGGAACTTGAAAACAATTTCTTTTGTCAATAGTAGCACCACTTTATGGTAATTAATTGGTAGTTAATTGGAGTTTTTAATCACGTAGAATTTTTAGTTTTTGCAAGAAGAAAGACTTTTATCATCGTAACTGTTACGTAATCGAAGGACCAGGCGAGTTGTATCGCCAATGTAAATGAAAAGGTAATTAAAATTCGTAGGTTTGGAAATAACGTGGACTATAATTAATATGTAACAATAATAAATACACAACGATGTATACCGGTGAAGGTAACGAATTGAAGTTTCGTCTACTCTGCCCGCTTACAACTAATTTTTGAGTTACTGGGGTGGGGCGCAATTTGAATTATGCACCGCGAGGGGTGGCTTGAAGATGGTCCCTGATTGGTGCGGCATTTCGTTTTGGTAAACCATGTTGCCACACTTGGTTTTTACAATCCTTGGGTAATTCCTCTATCTGGAATTTCTGAGGATTCCTAATGCGGTGCAATAAATATGTTTTGGATTTCCCGGTCGCTAATTATATTTGCCGAAGTGGCAATCCTTGCTCAATAAACAGCTTAAGGTGCCTATTGATCTTTATGCGCACCGTAATTTACTCAAGCACTTCTCGGTGAATATAATGGGCAGCTAATAGTCACTCCAATAACTCGTCTTTTCAATCTTAATACAAATGTGTCTGCTGCAATAAAAGCCAAATACCGAGAATACACTTTAAAACAGATTTGGGGTTCGACGCTGTGGAATAGCGCCGAAACAGTAACCACATTTTTTTCCTTCTTCTCTTTTTTCTTTCTCCTAGAAATTTAAGGTAATTAACAACTTTATATAATGTCATATAAAAATTTCGACTCTTATAAAGTTGGGATTAGGTCTGTTAGGCGTTTTGCTGAGTTCTGCCTTCGCATTTTACACAATTGATCCGCTTAGTTCTGCGCTTCCGTGAGACATCATCGGGCCACGCTCGCCGCGCTCGAGACAATGATGTGAATTGTCCGTGGGGCAATTTTCCGGCTTCGTGGTTGCGATGTTCGCAGCATCACTCGGTGATGTCACTTTTATGCAACGAGGCAGGAAGAAAACCGCTCGGAATGCGGCCGGTTTTAACTCGATAAACCACGACGTTAATCGGTGATGCACCGATCACCGGAGGTTGACGGCAATTTACACCCAAACCGAGATTGAGCCTCATTGGAAATCTGGAGTTGCTCACTGCTTATCAGGACTATTTATAGCTGTGTATCAGTGCCAACGAGTCGTGCACATTTGAGGTTCGGACCGATAAATACTTGCCGTCCAGAAACTAGAACATCATTTTTTTGCAACGGTTATACAATAGGCCCCAGGTTGGGCGCCAATGAACTAGCTTTTTACGTAATTGGCCCCACGTTGGGCGCCACCGCAATCTGCTCGCTTTCTTGCACATAATTAAATGTTATGCTGGTTACTACAATGTACAAACAACGAAAGATGTCCCGATTAATAATAATTAGTTAAGGCAAAAGGCCAAAAAAGCGAATCTGATTGTTTATCGGCGTTCAGCCTTTTTAAAACCTCGGTTAAACAAGGGGTTTTCGCTTGTTAAAATCCGCCTACGTTGATCCAAATAAGCGTGTACACCCGATAGTGCATAAACATTTTCCTTACCTCATAACTCAGGATGGATCCACACACATGTCAATAAGTTAAACAATTGATTAATATTCAAATCTTGATCAGTTAAGTATTGCTGCATTGAATCTAGACTACCAGACAATTAACAACCTTGACCAGATTCTCGTACGTAAATTATAGCATTGGCTCGGCTTTGTAGTTGGCAACCAAAGATCGAACCCATTATTTATTGCATCTGTACCTGTTGCTATCGGGGCCAGTTCGATAGTTGGCAGCCAAACATATCCGATCGGTCATCTGGCCGAAAATTGCGCACTTCCGTCAACCCGCCTTTTGCACTTAACCGGCCAGTTTCTTCAGCAATCTCCGCCCTCCTTCGCCTCGCTTCCAACTTTTTTACGGAATCTCCTTATTAGTGGGCTGAGTCATCCCACATGTCCCCGTTTGAGCAGATCTATCTCATGCGGACGTAATTCGAAACAAAGGGGGAACCGCAAAGTGCCGCCTTTGTACCGTGTGCACTCAACACACACAAACATATACGCACACACAAACTTATACGCACACACATAAACTACACACACACATAAATATACACGCACACACATAAACATACACGCACACACAAACATGCACGCACACACAAACATGCACGCACACACAAACATGCACGCCACACAACATGCACGCTCACACACAAACATGCACGCACACACACAAACATGCACGCACGCACACAAACATATATGCACACACAAACTATACGCACACACATAAACTACGCGCACACATATAAACTACACGCACACACATAAACATGCACGCTCACACACAAACATACATGCTAACACACAAACATACACGCAAACACACAAACATTCACGCAAACACACGATCTCCCACACAAACACGCAAAATTTACTTGTTACGTTTCTGGCGAGGAATTTTCAGTGGCGTTCACATTTAGCCTGTGGATGAAGACGTTCCCTCGGGAGCGCCCCCGCATCCCTCGGGCCGCCCCCATTTAAACGCCAGAAAAGGGGCGGCGGCAAATTGAGTGCGTCGGTTGAGGTGAGACCGCCAAGTTTGCTTTAGAGCGGTTTGAGGTATTTAGAGAATTCGCTCGTTTCACGATCCATTGGTATCGAAGATTGAGTTTCTGTAATTACAGCGCTCCCAAAATAGGTTAATAGCGCTGTTATTCGTTGCATTCATGTAGTCACGTTCCTCGGCATTAGTTATTCGATCACTGCACGGATATATTTAATTTTCGTTTTGCTTGAAGCTTGAGTTACATATACTTTTGTGAGTATTTTCGTATAGTTTCTCGTTACAGTTTTGCACTCGATTTCCATTCGATTGTTGGTTATTTTCTTTCGATATAGTTACCAAGACTTAGCTAAGTAGCCTTAGCTTGTGTCATTGTGGTTGCCAAGTCGGGATAAAATAATTGAAAATGAGCAAAATTGGAAAAACCATCAAAATTTCAGACAGTTACGAATGTACTCAGTGCTAGTTAAGAAGCCACTGCCAAATAAAAATTGTGTTATTGGGGTACCCAAGTCATGATAAATTAACTGAAAAGTCAGCATAATTGGAAAACCCATCAAAATTACAAACGGTTACAAATGTACAATTACACAGCAAATAGATATTTGAGTCGTATAGAATAAAAACTCACAATATCCAAAATCAAATTTGAACTGTTTTTATTATTAAAATGCTATATAAAAGAGCATTTTTTTTAAATTTTCACATCAATTTGTAAAGCTAACCGGATGTATAAAATTCATTTGCATAATTCGGGGAAATAGATTGTCGAGTAGAGCGGTTTTTGGGTAATTCCCAAAATTTCGGTATTTGGATATTGTGAGTTTTGATTCTATACGACTCATTTTCCAAAATACTGATGTTGAAACACAAATGAAATTATAATAACAATTACAATTACACAACAAATAGATATTTGAGTCGTATAGAATAAAAACTCACAATATCCAAAATCAATTTTGAACACTGCTTTTATTATTAAAATGCCATATAAAAAAGCATTTTTTTTTAAATTTTTCCCCTCATTTTGTAAAGCTAACAGGATGTATAAAATTCATTTGCGAAATTCGGAGCAATAGATTGTCGAGTAGAGCGGTTTTTGGTTAATTCCCAAAATTTCGGTATTTGGATATTGTGAGTTTTGATTCTATACGACTCATTTTCCAAAATACTGATGTTGAAACACAAATAAAATTATAATAACAATTACAATTACAATTACACAACAAATAGATATCTGAGTCGTATAGAATAAAAACTCACAATATCCAAAATCAATTTTGAACTTCTTTTATTATTAAAATGCCATATAAAAAAGCATTTTTTTAATTTTTCACATCATTTTGTAAAGCTAACAGGATATATAAAATTCATTTGCATAATTCGGGGAAATAGATTGTCGAGTAGAGCAGTTTTTGGGTAATTCTAAAAATTTCGGTATTTGGATATTGTGAGTTTTGATTCTATACGACACATTTGCCAAAATACTAGAAAAAGACAGGTATTTTTTAAACAGGGCAGAAATTGACAACCAAAAATCCTACTGTGAAAATCAACAGATAATTGAAAGTTGGTGGGTAAAATTTGCCAGTTTCAGTTATGTCAAAGTTTTAATTGAACTGCCGAAACCTGCCATATTTTTAATTTCAACTGCACAAAACTGCAAAATTTCCGATTTTAACTGCCAAAATCTGTACAATATTCAATTTCATTTGGTTAGCTGTGTTAAACTGTCAAATTTTCTAATTTCAACTGCACAAAACTGCATTATTTCCGATTGTAACTGGCAAAATCTATACAATATTCAATTTCATTTGGTTAGCGGTGTTAAAAATATCGAAAACTATTTTTATTAATGTATTACATTAATATTATTAATGTCAAAACTATCGAAATTTATCAAACTCTACATCACAGTTGCTCCACCTAACCTAACCTAATCTGCAATTACAATTGTGTCAAAGTTTTAATTAACCTGCCGAAACCGTGGCAGGTGTTTAAACTAAAAAAAAATCGGATGAAAGTCTAATAATTTGTCAGTTTCAGTTATGTCAAAGTTTTAATTGAACTGTCGAAAAATTTTAATTTCAACTGCACAAAACTGCAAAAATTCCTATTGTAACTGCCAAAATCTCTACAATATTCAATTTCATTTGGTTAGCTCTGTTAAAAATATCGAAAACTATTTTTATTAATGTATTACATTATTATTATTAATTTCAAAACTATCCAAATTTAACAAACTCTACATACAGTTGCTCTACCTAACCTAACCTAATGTGCAATTACAATTGTGTTAAAGTTTTAAATAAACTGCCGAAACCGTGGCAGGTGTTCAAACTAAAAACAATCGGATGAAAGTCTAATAATTTGTCAGTTTCAGTTATGCCAAAGTTTTAATTGAACTGCTGAAAATTTTTAATTTCAACTGCACAAAACTTCAAAAATTACTATTGTAACTGCCAAAATCTCTACAATATTCAATTTCATTTGGTCTGCTGTGTTAAAAATATCGAAAACTATTTTTAATAATGTATTACATTAATATTATTAATGTCAAAACTATCGAAATTTATCAAATTCTACATCACAGTTGCTCTACCTAACCTAACCTAATCTGCAATTACAATTGTGTCAAAGTTTTAATTAAACTGCCGAAACCGTGGCAGGTGTTCAAGCTAAAAAGAATCGGATGAAAGTCTAATAATTTGTCAGTTTCAGTTATGTCAAAGTTTTAATTGAACTGACGATTTTTTTTAATTTCAACTGCACAAAACTGCAAAAATTCTTATTGTAACTGCCAAAATCTATACAATATTCAATTTAATTTGGTTAGCTCTGTTAAAAATATCGAAAACAATTTTTATTAATGTATTACATTATTATTATTAATTTCAAAACTATCCAAATTTATCAAACTCTACATCACAGTTGCTCTACCTAACCTAACCTAATCTGCAATTACAATTGTGTCAAAGTTTTAATTAAACTACCGAAACCTGCCACGGTTTTAATTGGAAGTGTTCAAACTAAAAAAAAAACGGATAAAAGTCTAATAATTTGTCAGTTTCAGTTATGTCAAAGTTTTAATTGAACTGTCGAAAATTTTTAATTTTAACTGCACAAAACTGCAAAATTTTTGATTGTAACTGCCAAAATCTACAATATTCAATTTCATTTGGTTAGCTGTGTTAAAAATATCGAAAACTATTTTTATTAATGTATTACATTAATATTATTAATGTCAAAACTATCGAAATTTATCAAACTCTTCATCACAGTTGCTCTACCTAACCTAACCTAATCTGCAATTACAATTGTGTCAGGGTTTTAATTGTACTGCCGAAACCTGCCACGGTTTGAATTGGAACTGTTCAAAACTAAAAAAAAAAAAATCGAATGAAAGTCTAATAATTTGTCAAATTTTCATTTGATCAAACTCTATGTCTCAGTTTCTCTACCTAATTTAACCTAACCTAACCTATTAAATTTACAACGACAACTGTCAAAATCCCACTTATTTTCAACTGATACTGTCAAAATCCGACATATTTTCAAATACTACTGTCAAAATATGAAAAGTTTTTACTTTAATCTGCGAAAATTTGTACGATTTTCAAATGCTACTGTCAAAATATGAAAAGTTTGTACTTTAATCTGCGAAAATCTGTACGATTTACAAATATAACTGTCAAATTCAATAGGATTTCGAAAGTTTATAGGAATTGTCAATTACTATTGTGTCAAAGTTTTAACTGAACTACCGAAACCTGCCCAATTTTTAATTAGAAGTGCATAATACTGCAAAATTTCCGATTATAACTGCCAATTTTCAATTTCGTTTAACAAAAAATCGTAAACTATTTTTATAAATATATTAGATATTTACTATTAATTTCGAATCTATCGAAATTTATCAAACTCTACGTCATAGTTGCTCTACCTAACCTATTAAATTTATATTGACAACTATCAAAATACGTCATATTTTCAACTGTTACTGTCAAAATATGTAAACTTTTTACTTTAAGCTGCGAAAACTAAAAGTGTCAAATTCAATAGGCTTTTGAAAGTTTATGGGAATTGTCAATTTCAATTGTGTCAAAGTTTTAACTGAACTACTGAAACCTGCCCAATTTTTAATAGGAACTTATCAAAACTACAAAATTTCCGATTATAACTGCCAATTTTCAATTTCGTATAACAAAAAATCGAAAACTATTTTTATAAATATATTAGATATTTACTATTAATTTCGAATGTATCGAAATTTATCAAACTCTACGTCATAGTTGCTCTACCTAACCTATTAAATTTATATTGAACTATCAAAATCCGTCATATTTTCAACTGTTACTGTCAAAATATGTAAACCTTTTACTTTAAGCTGCGAAAACTGCAACTGTCAAATTCAATAGGCTTTTGAAAGTTTATGGGAATTGCCAATTGCTATTGTGACAAAGTTTTAACTGAACTGCTCAAACCTGCCAAATTTTTAATTGGGACTGCTCAGAGCTGGAAAATTTTCGGATGAAACTGTAATAATTTGTCAAATTTTCACGTCACATTTCATGTGACATTTCATGTTTCATTTTCACCAATCTTCTCTTGGTTAAATCCAAGGCTAAATATGTCAAATACGATGTTTTAATTGGAAGAGTTCAAAACTAAAAAAAGTCTAATAATTTGTCAAATTTACATTTTATCAAACTCTGTCAGTTTCTCTACCTAATCTAACCTAGCCTAACCTTTACCTAATTTACAACGACAACTGTCAAAATCCCACTTATTTTCAACTGATACGGTCAAAATCCGTCATATTTTCAAATGCTACTGTCAAAATATGAAAAGTTTTTACTTTAGCTGCGAAAATCTGTACGATTTACAAATACAACTGTCAAATTCAATAGGCTTTTGAAAGTTTATGGGAATTGCCAATTGCTGTTGTGTCAAAGTTTTAACTGAACTGCTTAAACCTGCCAAATTTTTAATTGGAACTGCTCGGAACTGGAAAATTTTGGGATGAAACTGTAATAATTTGTCAAATTTTCATGTGACATTTCATGTTTCACATTTCATGTTTCATTTTCACCAATCTTCTCTTGGTTAAATCCAAGGCTAAATATGTCAAATACGATGTTTCGGCACTAAAAGTGTGTACAATTTGCAACTGAATTTGTTAAAATGTATCTTTTTTTTTTAAATATACGGAAATTGTGTTTTTTAAATTTGTAAGTGCAGTTATCCAAATATGTAAAAATTTTGGCTCCAGTCCTAACAAGTTCTTCAATCTAATTGTAACAGTCATAAATGTATGAAATTTGCTGCTGTTTTAATAAATACTCGGCACATTTTCAAAACTTTTTTTCAAAAACTTGATAAGGACAGGACAACAACAAGAAGAAAACTTTTTTTGTTTTTCTTTTGTCAAAACAAGACTTTTTTTTAAGTTAAGTATATATTTTGCCCCTAAGGTCCAACAACATTTATGTACGAAACGGCCGATTGAAATTTTGAGTTTGGCAATTTTTTAAAGCCAGATAATAATAATAACATATTTAGTGCCCCAACAACATTTACGTACGATGCGACCGGTTGAAATTTTGAATTTGGCAATTTTTCAAAACCAGATAATTATAATAATAACATCTTTAGTGGGGTGTGTATATATTTTGTTAGATCTCCGAAACCGTTATTTTGAGGATCCATGTTTATCAAGACTTTTTTTTATTGTGGTTCACACTACTACCCCCTTAAATATTGTACACTCTTTTTTTAACACCCTGTATAATATCTCCTTTGTCCAAAGTATTTTAACATAAGTTTATCAAAATTTCCTATTTTTTTGTAGTTGGTTGATCTGAAAATAAATGTCTCTTTCTGTACTCCATCAAATCAAGAATATCTCTATCAAGAAATACTGTATCGTCCATGTTCAGAATCAATGATGTATATATAATATCTCCGTTGTCCAAAGTATTCTAACATAAGTTTATCAAAATGTCCTAATTTTTAGTAGTTAGATGATCTGAAAATAAATGTGTCTTTCTGTAGTCCATCAATATCAAGAATATCTCCATCAAGAAATACTATATTGCCCCCGTTCAGAATCAATGATGTATATATAATATCTCCTTTGTCCAAAGTATTCTAACATAAGTTTATCAAAATTTCCTACTTTTTAGTAGTTAGATAATCTGAAAATAAACGTCTCTTTCTGTACTCCATCAAGGTGATCAAAATTGCGTGGCGCCCTGTTAACGACATCTTTACCGTTTTAATGAATTATTCAGAAAAAAAGCAAAATTTCCTAATTTTTAGTAGTTAGATGATCTGAAAATAAATGTATCTTTCTGTACTCCATCAATATCAAGAAATACTGTATTGCCCCTGTTCAGAATCAATGATGTATATATATATCTCCTTTGTCCAAAGTATTCTAACATAAGTTTATCAAAATTTCCTAATTTTTAGTAGTTAGATGATCTGAAAATAAACGTCTCTTTCTGTACGCCATCAATGTGGCCAATATTGCGTGGCGTCTTCTCAATGACATCTTTACCGTTTTAATGAATATCTCAGAAACAGAAGCAAAATTTCCTAATTTTTAGTAGTTAGATGATTTTAAAATAAATGTCTCTTTCTGTACTCCATCAATATCAAGAATATCTCCCATCAAGAAATACTGTTTTGTCCCCGTTCAGAATCAATGATGTATATATAATATCTCCTTGGTCCAAAGTATTCTAACATAAGTTTATCAAAATGTCCTAATTTTTGTAGTTAGATGATCTGAAAATAAACGTATCTTTCTGTACGCCATCAAGGTGATCAAAATTGCGTGGCGCCCTCTCGACGACATCTTTGCCGTTTTAATGAATTATTCAGAAAACAAAATCAAAATTTCATTATTTTCAGTAGTTAGATGATCTTAAAATAAATTTCTCTTTCTGTACTCCATCAATATCAAGAATATCTCTATCAAGAAATACTGTTTTGCCCCACTTCAGAATCAATGATGTATATATAATATCTCCTTTGTCCAAAGTATTCTAACATGAGTTTATCAAAATTTCCTAATTTTTAGTAGTTAGATGATCTTAAAATAAATGTCTCTTTCTGTACTCCATCAATATCAAGAATATCTCCATCAATAAATACTGTATTGCCCCCGTTCAGAATCAATGATGAATATATAATATCTCCTTTGTTTTGTCCAAAGTATTCTAACATAAGTTTATCAAAATTTCTTAATTTTTAGTAGTTAGATGATCTGAAAATAAACGTCTCTTTCTCTACTCCGTCAAGGTGGTCAAAATTGCGTGGCGCCCTCTTAACGACATCTTTACCGTTTTAACGAATTATTCAGAAAAAAAGCAAAATTTCTTAATTTTTAGGTGTTAGATGATCTTAAAATAAGTGTCTCTTTCTGTACTCCATCAATATCAGCAATATCTCCCATCAAGAAATACTGTATTGTCCCCGTTCAGAATCAATGATGTATATATAATATCTCTTTTGTCCAAAATATTCTAAGATAAGTTTATCAAAATTTCCTAATTTTTAGTAGTTAGATGATCTGAAAATAAACGTCTCTTTCTGTACGCCATCAAGGTGGTCAACATTGTGTGGCGCTCTCTCAACGACATATTTACCGTTGTTTTAATGAATTATTCTGGAAAAAATCAAATGTTTCTAATTTTTAGTAGTTAGATGATCTCAAAGTAAACGTCTCCGTCTGTACTCCATCAAGGTGGTCAAAATTTGCGTAGCGCCCTCTCAACGGCATCTTCACTGTTATAATAAATTATTTAAAAAATATATATCAAAATTTTCTAATATTTAGTAGTTAGGTGATCTGAAAATAAACGTCTCTTTCTGTACGCCATCAAGGTGGTCAAAATTGCGTGGCGCCCTCTCAACGACATCTTTACCGTTTTAATGAATCATTCATTACGCCAGTGCATTGTAATCGCAGCCGCAACTTTATCATCGACTCAATTTGATGAATGGCACGGTTTCGCCACATTCGGGCCGGCTTTGTGCGAATGTAACCTCCGCATAACTTTGCCGCCTCCACCGCCAGTGTCTTTTGCAACCGGAGGACGTCGTCACGAACAATTAACCGCGCGAGCATGGGAGCGGCCGCTCGCAGTTGGCGTCGAATTTTCCCAACTGTGCTCACGATGCGTACATTATTTGTACCGACATGTGTTCGTGAACATGCCTTGTGTTTTTGTGTATGCATGTGTGCAAACCGCCGACGCACGCCCCGTTAACCGGGCGCTCTTGTCCGTCAGCTAATCGCGATGACGTCAGCCAAACTTTTGCAGCGCTTTGAATATGCAGAGGTGCGGTGTTTCCACAGACAGTTATATATAGTTATATTTATATAGTCCGTACCAGATTAACTTGAATGAAAATTAAAACCAAATTCTACCAAAAAAACATGTCAGTACTGACATGAATGTCAGTATGTCAGTAATGTCAGTATAATGTCATTCCGATGAATGCTGATATAGATCAGCATTCATCGGACTGATCACATTTTAATTTTGTAATCATGTTATGTTAACCGTTCAGGATCGCTGAACGACAAAACGACAACAATGGTTCTATTTTTGACCAATACTATACCTGGTACTTTAACCGTTTAGGATCCCTCTAATACGACAACAATGGTTCTATTTTTGATTGGCGATCAATGCACACCTAACCGATACTATACCTGACACTTTAACCGTTCAGGATCCCTCTAACACGACAACAATGGTTCTATTTTTGATTCGCGATAAATGCACATCTGACCGATACTATGCCTATTACTTATAGTCGGGACCAGGTGTACTTGAAAGAAAATTCTACAGTTTAGGTATACGTTCACTGGAATATGAATTTTGACCGTATGCCGTTAATTTTTTATGTAAAATATGATCTGTGGAATATGAAATGCGAGTTGCAAAGTATTTCTCGCCATCCCACTGGTCACTGGTAGGAAGTGAACTGTAAATTCAGCGGTCACTGAAGTATAATATGCAGCGAGCCGGTGCAGCGTCTAGGAGGCGAAGGGGTCGGATAAGTGGGTCATTAATATTTATTACCCGAATGGACTGGACGATGTGGGCGCCCCACGCATCATCAAAGCAGTCGATTTAACCAATTGTGCCCTAAACTCCCTTCAGCTCCAAATTGGACGAAGAGCTCCTCCGTGGATCCGCTCCGCATTGTATTTTCTGGAGCGGAATGAGCGATGCACGACGGCCGGGATCAAAGTGCGGAGGAGCAGCGAAAGTGTCAATTGCGTCTGACCCCCTGACCCCCAGGGTGAACGAGCCAAACGGGCCGAGGAGACAATGCCCTCTTTCACGCGGCTCGCGCTCTCCTCCTGGGAGCCGTAAATAGAAAACACTGCGTTCTCTCGGGACCGATGCCGTGGATAAAAACGTTTTTCACACTCGAGAGCCACAGACAGACGCCCACAATTGACAGACACAGCTCGAAAATGTGACGATATCAAGTCAACCACTTACTTTTGTAATACACACAACCAAACTGTAAAGATGTCGCTGAAAGGGCGCCACGCAAATTTTGACCACCTTGGTGGAGTACAGAAACAGGCGTTAATTTTCAGATCGTTTTTTTCTGTATAATTCATTAAAACGGTAAAGATGTCGTTGAGAGGGCGCCACGCAAATTTTGACCACCTTGATGGAATCACGTAATATTTCCGATCTTGAATAATATTTTTGCAAAAATTCATATGGAAGCCACTTTACCGAAGATGATTTTTATGATGGAAGATAGAGAAGGCGCCTCCACTCTATCTTCCATCATAAACATCATCTTAGGTAAACTGGCTTCCATTTGATGTTTTTGGTAAAGCAGACCAAGAACCATCCAGGGTTGTAGATCCAATGGAAGAAGATTCCAGTGGAAGAGAAGGAGCCTCCACTCTATCTTCCATCATAAACATCATCTTTAGTAAACTGGCTTCCATTTGATTTTTTTTGGTAGAGCAGACCAAGACCCGTCCAGGGTTGTAGATCCAGTGGAAGAAGATTAAAAAAAAAACTAAATTTTAAATACTTGAATTCTACGATCATCTGATTGGAGACCAGTTCTGGTCTCTTCCGAAAACAACCTTTTTACCAATCTTCAATTGTCCAGTTTGGTTGTGCAAGGCACCAATCGGGTCTGATAATTTTATGTTGTCCCTATACCTCGAGAAATCTTAACTTTCTCCTGCTAAACAGATTTTGAGCACGAAGCCTGCTTCGAATTGTTTCTGTTGAAACGTTCATCCTTGGGTTGTAGATCTAGTAGAAGAAGATTAAAAAAAAAACTAATTTCTAAATAGTTGAATTGTATGATCATCTGATTTAAGACCAGTTCTGGTCTCTTCCGAAAACAACCTTTTTACCAATCTTCAGTTGTCCAGTTTCGTTGTGCAAGGCACCAATCGGATCTGATAATTTTATGTTGTCCCTACACCTCGGGAAATCTTAACTGTCTCCTGCTAAATAGATTTTGAGCACGAATCCTGTTTCGAATTGTTTCTGTTGAAACGTTCATCCTTGGCTTATAGATCTAGTGGAAGAAGATTAAAAAAAAAAACGAATTCCCAAAAAGGTTGAATTGTATGATCATCTGATTTAAGACCAGTTCTGGTCTCTTCCGAAAACAACCTTTTTACCAATCTTCAATTGTCCAGTTTCGTTGTACAAGGCACCAATTGGCTTTGATAATTTTATGTTGTCCCTATACCTCGGGAAATCTTCACTGTCCCCTGCTAAATAGATTTTGAGCACGAAGCCTGTTTCGAATTGTTTCTGTTGAAACGTTCGTCCTTGGGTTGTAGATCTAGTGGAAGAAAATTTAAAAAAAAAAAGAATTCCTAAATAGTTGAATTGTATGATCATCTGATTTAAGGCCAGTTCTGATCTCTTCCGAAAACAACCTTTTTGCCAATCTTCAACTGTCCAGTTTCGTTGTGCAAGGCACCAATCAGGTCTGATAATTTTATGTTGTCCCTATAACTCAGGAAATCTTAACTGCCTCCTGCTAAATAGATTCTGAGTACGAAGCCTGCTTCGAATTGTCTCTGTTGAAACGTTCGTCCTTGATTTCCACTTGAGCTTGAGCTCCGTCTGAAGGACGAGTGGATGATCGATTCCGTCCATCCGACGTTTCGCCTTTCTCCTGAGTGTTTGCCACGTCGGGGTGGCTCTGCGATCGATCCTGGGGGTGTCTGGGGTGTTTTCCCACCAGGAGAGCCCCGGGAGTCCTCCTGAATTCCAAAGCGGCGGACCGCTTACCTCCATGAATTCCATATTAGGATTGCACGATTTATAGCTGTGGGAGATGAAAATCGGCGCAGGTGCTCCGAAGATATTCGCTATTGACGTACGTATTCAGCGACGGGATGAGAGAACTGGAGGTCAATTGGAAACTCTGGAAGTGGCTATGAGCCTGGGAAGTTTTAATCCAGCGATTCAATTACCGATAAATCTCCCTATCAGTCCATTGGGGGCGCGTATTATAATTGAGTAAGAAAAATTATGAACTCCATGAACTCCATTCATGTCTCCACACGTCTGTAAAGATTCTGAACTTGAAGAAGAATAAAGAAAGATTAAAGATTTTCAATACTGATCAATATGATCGGTACAACCATGGACCAATGAGAAGAAGAAGAAAGAAAGATTAAAGATTTTCAATACTGATTAATATGATCGGTACAACCATGAACCAATGAGAAGAAGATAGAAAGATTAAAGATTTTCAATACTGATCAATATAATGTTACAACCATGGACCAATGAGAAGAAGAAGAAGAAGAAAGAAAAACTAAAGATTTTCAATACTGATCAATGATCGGTACAACCATGGACCTATGAGAAGAAGAAGAAGAAGAAGAAGAAAGATTAAAGATTTTCAATACTGATCAATATGATCGGTACAAACATGGACCAATGAGAAGAAAAAGAAAGCAAGATTAAAGATTTTGAATACTGATCGATAAGATCAGTACATCCATGAACCAATTTTGCCATGGGTTCCCTTCGCTTAGTCTTTTTAAATGGGGAAGTGCTGGACTATTTTCTGACTAGCAAGTCATTTTGAATAGCACTAAACGATAGATTTCTATAGTTACCAATAAGCAATAGGCAATATATACCTTTTTTTATAGCTACCAACTAGCATTTCATTTTTGGCAGCTGCAAGGCAATATACAGGGTGATCTATAAGCTTGGTGACAAACTTTGGCAGATGACAGATGATGTTCATTTAACTCTGGTAGAAAAAAAAATTGTATGATACATTTTCGTTAAGTCGGGCTTTTTTGGCCCTCTCTTTTTTTCTAGAACTTCCAACCATATTCACGCTCGTGCAAAAAAAAACACTTCTTTACGAACTTGTATCATAAATAACTATCTTGTAATTACCATGTCATGTTGAACAGCAGTAAACGAATAGTTTTCTATAGTTACCAAGTAGCATTTCATTTTTGACAGCTATGAGGCAATATGTATCTTTTTTTATAGCTTCCAAGTAGCATTTCATTTTTGGCAGCTGCAAAGCAATATACAGGGTGATGTTTAAGCTTGGTGACAAACTTTCACAGATGAAAGATGATGTTCATTTTTTTTGTCAGAATTAAATCACCTTTCATTGGCTAAAGTTTGTCACCGATCCTATAGATCACCATGTATAGTTTTTTTATAACTATAACTCGTCGTGTCATATTTAATAACTCACAAGCAAAATTACGTTTGTATTGTATAGTTACAAAGTTTCATTTTGACAGCTATGAGGCATTATATACCTTTTTTTATAGCTACCAATTAGCATTTTATTTTTGGCAGCTGCAAGGCAATATACAGGGTGATCTATAAGCTTGGTGACAAACTTTGGCAGATGATAGATGTTCATTTATTTTATTTTTTTCTCAGAATTTAATCACCTTTCATCTGCCAACGGTTTTCACCGATCCTATATATCACCCTGGATAGTTTTTTTATAGCTATTATTCGTCGTGTCATATTTAATAGCTCACAAGCAAAATTACGTTTTTATTGCTAACAAAAATCGCGCTAATTTTGCCTTTTTTAAACTGATAAAATAAATTAAAAATTAGTAATTATCCATTTAATTTTCCATTTTGAGAACATTCTCGGAAACTTCGAACTGTCCTCAAATGTTATGGTGTTCTTTACATTTTTGGAGACTTGAATAACTATTGTTGTTGTTGTATAACATACATATATCGCTCCATGGCGACTGCAATTAGCCATAGCGGTTGTAATAGTTCGAAACTAGGTGTTGTACGAATTCTCAAAACTTTTAATATTTATTTTTCATTCCATTTATTTAACTGCAATTCATCCTTAAATGCAATTGAATGCATTTAATTTCTTTAACTGCATATTACATGAATTCTTATAATTTAAGTAATATTTGAGTTTTGTAAACTTTTGGCTTGTGATTTAGTGATAATAATTAACGTTATGTTTAATTTTTGAAACCTTTATCGTGACAACTTATTTTGGGTCGATTTATGGGTGTGATTTAGTGATAATAATTTACGTTAGGTTTAATTTTTGAAATCTTTATCGTGACACCTTAATTGGTGTCGTTTTATGGGTAATGTGTCTGTTAGTAATAGTTGTTAGTGAATAAAACACAAATATCTAGATACATGTCAATTCAATATGATTTATTCATTTTGAAAGGTTGTGCAAACAATAGGTAAATAAAATACTCATTTGTACTAAAATTCATCAGTGATTCTTGATTGAATTGATTTTATATTTTTATTATTATTATTAATAATTCTAATTCTTTCATACCAATCAATTAATATAAGAAATACCTATACAATCGAAATACAAACTTCGAGCTGTCCTCAAATGTTATGGTTTTCTTTACATTCTTGGAGACTTAAATAACTTGTTGCTGTTGTATAACATACATATATCGCTCCATGGCGACTGCAATTAGCCATAGCGGTTGTAATAGTTCGAAACTAGGTGTTGTACGAATTCTCAAAACTTGTAATATTTATTTTTCATTGCATTTATTTAACTGCAATTCATCCTTAAATGCAATTGAATACATTTAATTTCTTTAACTGCATATTACATGAATTCTTATAATTCAAGTAATATTTGAGTTTTGTAAACTTTTGGCTTGTGATTTAGTGATAATAATAATTAACGTTATGTTTAATTTTTGAAACCTTTATCGTGACAACTTATTTTGAGTCGTTTTATGGGTGTGATTTAGTGATAATAATTTACGTTATGTTTAATTTTTGAAATCTTTATCGCGATAACTTAATTTGTTTCGTTTTATGGGTAATGTGTCTGTTAGTAATAGTTGTTAGTGAATAAAACACAAATATCTAGATACATGTCAATTCAATATGATTTATTCATTTTGAAAAGTTGTGCAAACAATAGGTAAATAAAATATTCATTTGTGACTAAAATTCATCAGTAATTCTTTATTGAATTGATTTAACATTTTTATTATTATTAATAATTCTAATTCTTTCATACCAATCAATTAATTTAAGAAATACTTGTACAATCGAAATACAAACGTCGAGCTGTCCTCAAATGTTATGGTGTTCTTTACATTCTTGGAGACTTAAATGACTTGTTGCTGTTGTATAACATGAATATATCGCTCCATGGTGACTGCAATTGGCCATAGCGGTTGTAATAGTTCGAAACTAGGTGTTGTACGAATTCTCATAACTTGTAATACTTATTTTTCATTGCATGTATTTAACTGCAATTCATCCTTAAATGCAATTGAATACATTTAATTTCTTTAACTGCATATTACATGAGTTCTTATAATTCAAGTAATATTTGGGTTTTGTAAACTTTTGGCTTGTGATTTAGTGATAATATGATCGGTACAACCATGGACCAATGAGAAGAAGAAAGAAAGAAAAAGATTTTCAATGCCTATCAATATGATCAGTACAACCATGGACCAAAGTTGTCATGGGTTCCCCTTCTCTTAGTCTCTTTAAATGGTAAAGTGCTGAACAGTGCTCTTTCAAATATCCATGAAATGAATAGTAACATTCTTCAAGCAGCATATAAGGACTGCTGTTATTCACGAGGGTGTTCATCATCCGAGTGAATAATAGCCATTATACACGAGTAGACTATACGTTTTCAACGATTATACGGAACCCTCTTTAAATCTCTTTAAATGGTGAAGTGCTGAACAGTACTCTTTCAAATACCCATGAAATGAATAGTAACATTCTTCATGCAGCGTATAGGGACTGCTATTATTCACGACGGTGTACATCATCCGAGTGAATAATAGCCATTATACATGAGTAGACTATACTTTTTCCACGATTATACAGAACTAATAATTATGTCCAAAGAGCACGTGATCACTGTAATGTAGGCAATCAATTTAAGAAACTTTAGAAGACTTTAAGATAAACTATGCAAACTTACAATACTTACGATATACTTACGATACTTACAGATACTTACAGATATCAGCAAGTAATATTTGACATGTTAAATTTGTGCAGTACCTTACATACTAGAGAAATTCATATGCTGCAGACTTGTAATACTCTTAGGAAAATTGTATAATTTAGACCATATTACATGAATGTTTCAATTTTTCTCGTTTTCATAATTACAATTTTCTGAATAGAATAATAATTCCGAAATAATTTCTTTTTATAAAGCAATAACTACTTTTGCCTAGTTTTTGTAAAGTGATCTGCGTTTGGATCCATTGAAATTTGATGTACGTTATGACGTTTGCTAGAACAAACTTTTAAAGGCAATTATTTACGACTATATTTTCTGTAGTTTAAAGCAACTCCTCCCACCTCCTTTACGGTACAATTGCCGTCCCCACACCCCCGCATATCGTCGTTCATTTGTCTTCTTATGACGTCCGTGACTAATTGCGGGACTCCCGAGGCCCATGTAGGCGAGAGGAACGAATTTTGACCAGCGGGGATTCCCACGGATACCAATTAACGCCTCGTCCCGCCGCTCGTCGCAATTAACTCCGAGGTGTTCCGATATGAAGTAATTGATTTTTCCAAGAATGGGAAGTTAAGATTGATGGCGGTTTAATGAACCGATTTTTCCGCCTCGGCTCGGTGTAAACTGTAGTAGTGCTGCAGTAATGAACATCTTTACTGGCCGCGTATTGTGTCTGCCAGGAAATAATTACTTGTCCAAAGCAGTGTAAAATAGTATATTACGACATTGGATCGATAAACGTCTCATAACAGATTGAGAAAAACATTATTTGGTATAGTCGACCCAAAAATCTAAGAATATTACAACTTTGACTTTTAAGTATTTTATGGGGGTTTTATTTGGTGTTGCCATAAAATCATAAAAGTCCTGCTAATATTATTCAGTTATCTGGGGTTGTCTTTCTGGTATTGACGACGGCGTGCGATTCTTCCGTCTTGACCATCCGTTTGCTTTATGGTGACCCTAAATTAAACCCCGAATATAACTATTAAGAAGTCAAAGTCATAATATTCTTAGATCTTTGGGTCAAGAATACCGGTCCTGAAAGTCCTCTTCCATTGAGTTATTCGCTTCCGAATTGACAATAGAGAACCCCTGACCGCAATAAACCTTTTTTTCCAGGTCAGAATTCATATTCTCGTGAACGTACTATACTTAGTTTTTCGCATCCAACTCATTATTTGTCAGAAGTTTGAATTAATTATCTGTCATTGCCTTAATTTTCCGTTTACATATTAATATTGCAAAAAATAAACATTATGGAAAGCGACAATTCAAATTCATCAGAAGCGCACGAAAATGATTACATAAAAGAGGGATGTTGTATTGGTTGTCGGCAGATCATTCCGAAGAATATTTAAACGATCACTCGGTATAATAAATCAATAAACGCAGCTTATTTGGGCCGAGTTTTCTCCTGCAATTATTCCATTTTTGTCTCCATCATCTACCACAATCATACGAAAATTAATCTCGATCGAGTTTTCTCCGGCGATCATTTTCGTTTACTCGGAACTTCGTAATATCTGACAAATATTTATTTATCCGCCTTGGCCGGTAATAAAGATGTTTTTCGGCGTCTCGGTGATTCGCAGCTCTCACTTCAGGGTTATGTAAAGTGACCTCGCACCAGATGGACTCGCGCGATGTTTGGAGGAAAACCATCAAGAGAAAAACAAACTCCGCGAATAGATTTCGAAGAAGCCGGCTCCTAAAAGTGGAGCGACATATTAACCCAAAACGACTCACATGTAATAATAGTGATGTATTTGCTGACGTGATTGCCAATTTTAATAACCAAGGTGTGAAAAGTAAAGATTGTACAGCTGGCAAGCTCAGTGTCACGTTTAGTAACAAGCAGGTAGTTCATAGTTTTTTCTTCGACAGTGCGTAAACTAAGTTTTTACCCACTGTTCACGGTGCGGTGCGTAAAGTATTACTTTTCAGCACAAGTGCGTAAAAAAATCACCTGTGCGTAAAACATCGACTGTGCATGAAATAAGTTTTACAAACTATTCATTCTCTCACCAATTTAAAAAAAAAAGTGTTGTGCATAATATTTTAGCTGCTTTTCATAATAGCTGTCGTAGAATAGCTATTTGTGCAATAAGTGAGGAAATGTAATTTTTTTTTGTACTAGGCATGGGATTTTTGATCGAGGCGATAACCGAGATTTAAAACATGCCATCACTTTTAGTAACTATCAGGTAGTACATTGTTTTTTCTTCGACAGTGCGTAAACTAAGTTTTTACTCACTGTTTACCGTGCGCGTAAAGTGATACTTTTTAGCACAAGTGCGTAAAAAATCACGTGAGCGTAAAAACAACAGTTTCGTGCAACTGTGCACGAAATAAGTTTTACACGCAATTCATTCTTTCACCAATTAAAAAAAGATAGTGTTGGTCTTAAAATTTTAGCTGCTTTTCATAATAGCTATCGTGGAATAGCTATTTATAATAGCTGTCGTAGAATAGCTATTTGTACAATAAGTGAGAAAATGTAATTTGTTTTTACTATGCATGGTATTTTTGATCGAAGCGCTAGCCGAGATTAAAAACATCCTGTGTACGGAAAAAAATGAATTTTCTACGTGTTGCATATATGATTTTTTCTACTAGATTTTGGAAATTAAATTAAATTTGGATAATTTTAATATTTTGAAATTATTTCTAAATTAAATAGCGGAATCAAGATTGTTCTGCTTTCAATAATGAAGAGGTTAACATAAATAATAATCTTATTTCTACTTCCACAAAGACCTGTTCTGGAATTTCATTCACGAATTGTGAACATTGTTCTGTTAAGATTTATAATAATGATAAAAAATAACATGTACAATTTCAATAAATTGACTTATAGCTTTAATGCTGAAATACTATTTCCGCCCTTGTTAGGAAATATTCCACTTTTCCTAACTCAAATTAGTATTTTAAAGTTGAAATATTATTTCCGCAGTTGTTAGAAAATATTCCACGTTTCCTAACTCAAATTAGTATTCAAATGTTAATGTAAATAATAACCCTATTTCTGCTTCCACAAAGACCTGTTCTGGAATTTCATTCACGAATTCTGAATTCTGGAATTTCATTCACGAATTCTGAACATGTTTCTGTTAAGATTTATAATAATGATAAAAAATAACATGTACAATTTCAATAAATTGACTTATAACTTTTAATGTTGAAATATTATTTCCGCATATGTTAGGAAATATTCCACTTTTCCTAACTCAAATTAGTATTTTAATGTTGAAATATTATTTTTCTACGAAAGTGTTGAAAGACACGTTTTCTGTCATAAAATTTAACCTTGAAAGTTGGTATTTGTTACAAGGAGTGCAGAAAGTACTTTCCGCACTTATATGAGTGCGGAAAGTACTTTCCGCACTCCAATACCTCTCTTTTGATTTTTGAGGCAATAAATCGGACGAAACTGTGGATGCAATGGCCGCAAGTTCCGGCGGAGTGTTTGTTATATCGTCACTATCGGAATCCATTATTGATATTCTTCTACTTCCAGTATTAATGTATAAATTTCGAGTCTCGATTTGGTGACAAGCGATTTATAAATTTTCTGACGTTTAAATTAATGACAATGACATTTATTTTAAATTAATGATTAAATTTACATTAATCTTTAGTTTTCTACACTTTCGTAGAAAAAAATAGTATGTAACACTCTTGCGGAAATGGCCATTGCAAAACTCGTATGAATGGAGCACTCGCTGGCGCTCGTGCTCCAACTTTCATACTCGTTTTGCAATGAAGCCCTTTCCGCACTCTTATTACAATATACTATTCCGCACTTGTTAGGAAATATTCCACTTTTCCTAACTCAAATTGGTATTCAAATGTTAATGTAAATAATAACCCTATTTCTACTTCCACAAAGACCTGTTCTGGAAATTCATTCACGAATTCTGAAATTTAATTCGCGAATTCTGAACATGTTTCTATTAAGATTTATAATAATGATAAAAAAATAACATGCACAATTTTAATAAATTGACTTATAGCTTTAATGCTGAAATATTATTTCCGCCCTTGTTAGTAAATATTCCACTTTTCCTAACTCAAATTAGTATTTTAATGTTGAAATATTATTTCCGCACTTGTTGGGAAATATTCCACTTTTCCTAACTCAAATTAGTATTCAAATGTTAAAGTTTTCCAAACTCTAGTAGAAAAAAACATTGTATGATACATTTTCGTTAAGTCATGCTTTTTGGCTCTCTCGTTTTTTATTGAACTCTGCTGCGCCTCGTTCAACAATATTCACGCTCATGCAAAAAATTTAAAAAAACACTAAAAACACAAAAAAAACACAACAACTTCTTTACGAACTTGTATCATAAATAACTAGCAGGTCATTTTGAACAGCAGTAAACGAATAGTTTTCTATATTTACCAAGTAGCATTTCATTTTTGACAGCTATGAGGCAATATGTATCTTTTTTATAGCTTCCAAGTAGCATTTCATTTTTGGCAGCTGCAAGGCAATATACAGGGTGATCTATACGCTTGGTGACAAACTTTGGCAGATGAAAGATTATGTTCATTTCATTTTCTTTTTGTCAGAATTAAATCACCTTTCAACGGCTAAAGTTTGTCACCGATCTTATAAATCACCATGTATAGTTTTTTTATAGCTATAACTCGTCGTGTCATATTTAATAGCTCAGAAGAAAAATTACGTTTTTATTGTATATTTACCAAGTTTCATTTTTCACAGCTATGAGGCAATATATACCGTTTTTATAACTAACAATTAGCATTTCATTTTTGGCAGCTGCAAGGCAATATACAGGGTGATCTATAAGCTTGGTGACAAACTTTGGCAGATGAAAGATGATGTTCATTTAATTTTTTTTGTCAGAATTAAATCACCTTTTATAAGCTAAAGTTTGTCATCGATCCTATAGATCACCATGTATAGTTTTTTTATAGCTATAACTCGTCGTGTCATATTTAATAGCTCACAAGCAAAATTAAGTTTTTATTGTATAGTTACCAAGTTTCATTTTTGACAGCTATGAGGCATTATATACCTTTTTTATAGCTACCAATTAGCATTTCTTTTTTGGCAGCTGCAAGGCAATATACAGGGTGGTTTATAAGCTTGGTGACAAACTTTGGCAGATGAAAGATGATGTTCATTTAATTTTTTTTTGTCGAAATTAAATCACCTTTCATCGGCTAAAGTTTGTCACTGATCCTATAGATCACGCTGTATAGTTTTTTTTATAGCTATTACTCGTCGTGTCATATTTAATAGCTCACAAGCAAAATTACGTTTTTATTGTATAGTTACCAAGTTTCATTTTTGACAGCTATGAGGCAATATATACCGTTTTTGATAGCTACCAATTAGCATTTCATTTTTGGCAGCTGCAAGGCAATATACAGGGTATATTGCCTTGCAGCCTTGCTGCTTGGTAGTAGTAGCATTTTATTTTTGGCAGCTGCAAGGCAATATCCAGGGTGATCTATAAGCTTGGTGACAAACTTTGGCAGATGAAAGATGCTGTTCATTTAATTTTCTTGTCAGAATTAAATCACCTTTCATCATCTAAAGTTTATCACCGTTGTTATTGTATATTTATCAAGTTTCATTTTTGACAGCTATGAGGCAATATGTATCTTTTTTTTATAGCTACCTATTAGCATTTCATTTTTGGCAGCTGCAAGGCCATATACAGGGTGATCTATAAGCTTGCTGACAAACTTTGCCAGATGAAAGATGATGTTCATTTTTTTGTTGTTGTCATAATTAAATCACCTTTCATTGGCTTAAGTTTGTCACCGATCGTATAGATCACCATGTATAGTTTTTTATAGCTATAACTCTTCGTGTCATATTTAATAGTTCACAAGCAAAATTAAGTTTTTATTGTATAGTTACCAAGTTTCATTTTTGACAGCTATGCGGCAATATATACCTTTTTTATAGCTACCAATTATCATTTCATTTTTGGCAGCTGCAAGGCAATATACAGGGTGATCTATAAGCTTGGTGACAAACTTTGGCAGATGAAAGATGATGTTCATTTAATTTTTTTTTTCTCAGAATTAAATCATTTTTCATCAGCTAAAGTTTATCACTGATCCTATAAATCACCCTGTATGTTTTTTTATATAGCTATTACTCGTCTTGTTATATTTAATAATAACAAGCAAAATTACGTTTTTATTGCTAACAAAATCATGCCAATTTTGCCTTTTTTAAAGCTGATAAAATAAATTAAAAATTAGTAATTATCCATTTAATTTTCCATTTTGAGATCATTCTAGGAAACTTCGAACTGTCCTCAAGTGTTATGGCGCTCTTTACATTCTTGGAGACTTAAATAACTATTGTTGCTATTGTATACCATACATATAACGCTCCATGGCGACTGCAATTAGCCATAGCAGTTGTAATTGTTCGAAACTAAGTGTTGTACAAATTCTCATAACTTATAATATTTATTTTTCATTGTATTTATTTAACTGCAATTCATCCTTAAATGCAATTGAATACATTTAATTCCTTTAACTGCATATTACATGAATTCTTATAATTCAAGTAATATTTAAGTTTTGTACACTTTTGGCTTGTGATTTAGTGATGATAATTAACGTTATGTTTAATTTTTGAAATTTTAATCGTGACATCTTATTTTTGGTCGTTTTATGGGTGTGATTTAGTGATAATAATTTACGTTAGGTTTAATTTTTGAAATCTTTAACGTGACAATTTAATTTGGGTCGTTTTATGGGTAATGTGTCTGTTAGTAATAGTTGTTAGTGAATAAAACACAAATATCTAGATATATGTCAATTCAATATGATTTATCCATTTTAAAAGGTTGTGCAAACAATAGGTAAATAAAATATTCATTTGTGACTAAAATTCATCAGTGATTCTTTATTGAATTGATTTTATATTTTTATTATTATTAATAATTCTAATGCTTTCAAACCAATCAATTAATATAAGAAATAACTATACAATCGAAATACAAACTTCCAGCTGTCCTCTAATGTTATGGTGTTCTTTACATTCTTGGAGACTTAAATAACTATTGCTGCTGTTGTATAACATACATATATCGCTCCATGGCGACTGCAATTAGCCATAGCGGTTGTAATAGTTCGAAACTAGGTGTAGTACAAATTCTCATAACTTGTAATATATATTTTTTATTGCATTTATTCAACTGCAATTCATCCTTAAATGCAATTGAATACATTTAATTTCTTTAACTGCATATTACATGAATTCTTATAATTTAAGTAATATTTGAGTTTTGTAAACTTTTGGCTTGTGATTTAGTGATAATAATTAACGTTATGTTTAATTTTTGAAACCTTTATCGTGACAACTTATTTTGGGTCGTTTTATGGGTGTGATTTAGTTATAATAATTTACTTTAGGTTTAATTTTTGAAATCTTTATCGTGACACCTTAATTTGGGTCGTTTTATGGGTAATGTGTCTGTTAGTAACTGTTGTTAGTGAATAAAACACAAATATCTAGATATATGTCAATTCAATATGATATTTTAAAAGGTTGTGCAAACAATAGGTAAATAAAATAAGGGCCAATAAGCAATAATAATAATAGGGCCAATAAGCAAGACTTAACGAAAATCATACAATGTTTTTTTTTTACGACAGCTATTATGAAAAACAGCTAAAATTTTATGCACAACACAATCTTTTTTTAATTAGTGAGAGAATGTGTAAATAAAATACTCATTTGTGACTAAAATTCATCAGTGATTCTTTATCTGAATTGATTTTATATTTTTATTATTATTAATAATTCTAATTCTTTCCTACCAATCAATTAATATAAGAAATACCTATACAATCGAAATACAAACTTCGAGTTGTCCTCAAATGTTATGGTGTTCTTTACATTCTTGGAGACTTAAATAACTTGTGCTGTTGTATAACATACATATATCGCTTCATGGCGACTCCAATTAGCCATAGCAGTTTTGAAATGACCAAACAAATTATATTACACATTCTCGCTAATTTTGCCATTGATTTGTCCCTCTGGCTTGCTCATTAGTGCACATTAGTAATCCGTTCCGATCGTAAACAGCACGTGGCCAATTTCAATCGAAAATAAACTGCAACGTAAATTTAGACCTCGCTGGAAAACCGTGCGGCAATAACGTTTGGCAGCCTTCGAACACTTCAATCGGACGCTTTCAAGAAACCCGCAATTTAAAAACCCCGCCGTCAGAGGTTCTTGAACGATCTCTTAAAAATATCGTACTTATAACGCACTCATTTTTATGCACTCACAGAAAAGGCAACGAACTCGTACGGTAAAATGAAATTACCCTCGACGTCTAACAAACGAGGAGTATCAAATTACTTTTATTACGTTGATAGCGCTGCCAAATGTATGCGCTATCAGGCGAGGCTTCAAAGCATTGGGCTAGCCCCAGGAAATCTTAAATGGTTGGGGTTCGCAGATTTGGTTGCACTGCAGATGCCTCGCATTAGTCAGGTAACACATAAAACAATTGGTCATTGTATAGTTCGCGCAACGATAGTTTGTTTTTATTACATTGACTTGCAATAAAATAAAAATTATAAGGGTGGGATTGTTTAACCACTTCAAGTTAGGTATCATAAAAGTCCAGGTATCCAGTCCAGGCTTTGGCTTGAATGTTGATGCACCAAAGACTTGCCAATGACAAAGGGCCTGCCTTTCCTTATATCTAAGGAAACTATCCTCCTATTAGCGAACCTTAATCCCCAGTTAACTTTGATCGGGAATTGATTTTCTTTAATATAAGTTCATTGGCATTCTGTTGATAGATAGATGTATAGATAGATACATCTATAAGGAATTATTTATCTATAAAAGATATTTGTGAGCGCATCATTATGTCAACAATGGGACCTAAGGAAGCTATCCTCCTATTAGTGAAGCTTCATCTCCAGTTAATCGGGGATTAATTTTCTTTGATATACTTGCCGTCATAAATATGGAAACTGTTCCTTATATTTCGTCGAATATTTAAAGAGATCCGTCGTTGTAATCCACGTTGCATGATATAAATTATCGTGCTTGCCGTCAGATAATCCTGTATCATCATTGTGCAGTATTTCCGCTCGAGGATAATCGAATCCTGAAAGGAAGTTGGGAGGGATTGTAGGGAAGATCGTCCCTTTAGAAACTGGATACGTGCAGCGGGAGGAGGGCGCCATTAACTGCGCCTGGATGAAAAACGGAGTGAACGGGGTCAAAGGGGGAATATGCGGGATAATGAATCTGCAGGGCGCGTTCTTGGCGTACCGGCCCAGTTTCACTGCGTCCAAAGGGGAATTTAATTTTGCTACAAAAAGTATTGGAGAATTTGTCTTTGTAACAAAAAAAAAAATATGTGGGTTGGGGATGGTAAACTGGTAGTAAGTGGTGCTTCTAATTTCGCCTTACTGACGATGTAAAATAAGTAAAGATGTCAGTGAAAATGTCCGCTGCGTTTGGATTAGATTTCAAATTAAAGCCACTTTAATATTTGTATTGTCCCTCGACGCTTATGTTTTGGGTCGTAAAACCAAACGCGCATGTGTGCGGCGCGAGGATTATTGGTATCGTGATGTTATCACCTTTGTTCGAAGGACCGTGAAATAAAGTACTCAACAAGTTACTTGAGAAGAATTTGTATATTGAGATTAATTGGTGAATAAATTACAGGCGAGATGGTCGCCGCCGAAGTTTTGGTGTTAGACTGCTCTACTCTGCAACGAAATTGATCAGTTTTATGGGAGGAGGTATACAGGGTGTTAATACTAAGTTGTAACACCCGAAAATATCAGTTAGAACTCATTGAAACAAACAAGTTTTCTTAGTTAAAATTTTTGAATTGGAGCCCAAGTTCACAGTTATTGGCGTTCTTTTGTTTTTCGAAAAATCGTCATTACTCCCTTATTTTAAGAATTATTTAAAAAATACAAAAACGTTCAGCATGCGATATCGGTTCTTTAAAACATTTGTATTTACAATTATTTTCTATTTTATCAAATAACAAAATGGCGACCGAAGAAAAATTTCGAAACAAGATATTTTGAAAATCACTCGATTGATTTTTGAAAATAAAACATTTATGAAATCCTTAAACTATATTATAACATTTGTCTCAAACATTTTTTTCGATATGTCCAAAAAAGTTATTATTCAAATTGAATTACAAGATCAATTTTAACTGCAACAATCATTTAAAAACAAAGTAGGCTAACCTTAAGTTAGGCCATTAAACAAGTTGAGGCACGTGTTTTCAAGTTTGTACGTTCAAATTTAAATACTTTTCTGATCTTGTTCTTCAGAAATTTCTGCTTCATCTTGAAAAGTTTCTGTCACGTTTATCATTTGTGTGCGCATTTTGCATAATTTGTGTATAAAAATGCATAATTATCAAAACAGACAAATGTTATAAAATAGTTCAAGGATTTTATAAATGTTTTATTTTTAAAAATCGATCGATTGGTTTTCAAAATATCTTGCTTAGAAATTTTTGATCGGTCGCCATTTTGTTATTTTATAAAATAGAAAATAATTGTAAATACAAATGTTTTAGAGAACCGAAAGCGCATGGTGAACGTTTTTGTATTTTTTTAAATATTCCTTAAAATAAGGGAGTAATGACGATTTTTCGAAAAACAAAAGAACGCCAATAACTATGAACTTGGGCTTAAATTCAAAAATTTTAACTAAGAAAAGTTGTTTGTTTTAACGAGTTCTAACTGCCATTTTCGGGTGTTACAACTTTCGTTGTACTGTATACGTTTTCAGCATAACAGAAAGACAAATAATTCAATAGGGGCGGGTGTATCAAATCAAACCCTCGCAAAGTGGAAACAATCACCCTCCACTTACATAATCTACTAGTCACACATAAACTAATCGCTCGCACTTGAAGCGCCTAAACGGATAATTAATCACCCCTTGATTACCCCATCAAACTCGAATCCAACACCCTTCTTTCAATTTCACCGCCGCTTTGTTACCGTAATGAGGGGTAATTCGCCATGAGCCGCCCTTCATCGATCCACATACGCACCCCCATGGTCTGCCGTGGAGCCGTCGAATTTCTGCGTGGATTACTGCGCTGTTCTCCGCAGTGCCACCCTGCAATGGGGTTAAGACTTGCTCAGCCTGGCGTGAAGCGTCACAACGAGCTAGGGGTTGATGGGGTGGGCGCGTGCCGCTTCTTCGTCATGCCTGAGCGACCGCAGGGGGTGCAGTGAGCTTACTGTTATCCACTGCTCGAAACGGGCGAGGAACCGTGAAACTTGCAGAGAAATGTTGTAGGTGTTAGTTGAATTTACGGTATGTTTAATAATGCAATGGAAGAGAAGATACTTTTCTGAAATCTAACACCAATGGGCAAACTTTCTATTTTCGTATTAATAAACCCTGATTTTTCACTTAAAACGACGACAACGAAGCATTATGTGACTATCGGCCAATTGTTTCTAGGCTACAGGTCTTTAGACACAGACTTTTCTGAAATCTAACACCAGTGGGCAAACTTTCTAGTTTTTTTTTTCGTATTAATAAGCCCTGATTTTTCACTTAAAACAACGACAACGAAGCATTATGTAACTATCAACCAATTGTTTCTAGGCTACAGGAATATTTGGGAATTGCTTCCCGACGGCAATTGTCTTCACTAAGGGGCTAAGGGGGTTAGTAGCGTCTGTAGTAACATCGGGCGGCCGTCCGCAGGTTGTAAATTACGGCGGTCAACAATAAATTTTGGCCCATTGTGCTGTTTGTCACTACAACCATTAGGAATATGAAGCCCACAATACGACAATAGACCCAAGACTCGGGTCAAAAGTATGCTTTTTGCCCTTGTCGTTGCCACTCTACCAATATTGTTGAGACTTGCAGCTTATATGGTCAGTATGTACCCCCTGATCTTACTAAGGTTCCTCACTAAGGAGGTTAGTAGCGTCTGTCGTAACATCAGGTGGCCGTCCGCATGTTGTAAATTACGGCGGCCAGCAATAAATTTCTGCCCATTGTGCTGTTTGTCACTACGACCATTAGGAATATCCCATATTACGACAATGCACTAAAGATTCAATTCAAAAGTAGGCTTTTTGCCCTAGTCGCTGTCACTCTACCAATATTGTTGATACTTGCGGCTTATATGGTCAGTATGTACCCCCTGATCTTAAGGCAGATCCTCTCACTAATAATATACTGGGTGATTTAAGTTTTATTACCAGGCCAAAAATGGCGACTTCTAATTGAAATAAAAAATCCAAAATAAGTACACATGTTTAGATATCGATTAAGCCCAATCTGACGATAAAAAAAAATTTAACCATCCGGTAGTTTATTCACAAAGAATTCGTAATTTTATATATATATATATAGTTTTTGTCAGAACATACTTTAATGCTATTCCAAACATTCCAGTGTAATCAAAGTCAAAAAAATTGCACCAATTATTGAATTAAATGAATTTTGATATTGCAACAGTAATATTTATTAGTAAATAGTAAAATATGACGGCTGCTTCCAGTAATAGCCCCTATAATGGATTTTATGGGTTTTATGATAGGGCGGTATCCAATCCCCCAGCCTGCTGGGTGGATACCGACGCAAGGATTTCTTCACGGCCGGAGCTCAATATTTGCTTAATAATAAAGTCATAAAACGTTCCAACCGCACCGGCGTGGTCAATGCTTTGTAGGGCTCTTGACTTACAAAATCATAAATCATACCGAGGAAAGTTGGTCAGTAATGTAAAAAATGCTTTAATTTGAAATCTAATCATTTTTGTTAATTTTTGATTTTATAAATGGGTTCTATGAATAAAATAAAACAGTTTAGGGCAAAAATAACGATAGAGAATTTTGCCCTAAAAGAGTTTTTTTTTTAAATTTCATAACCGTCTATATAATTATATCGAAAAAGTCAAACTACCTCTCCGTAGATTAGTATCAGACCTATATAAATCCAAATTTTCATATTTTTTGGGCAACTCCAAATGCCTAATAAAACCTATGGTAATAAAACTTGAATCACCCGGTATAATATGGTGTAAATAGTATTTATTTAACACACGTGCGTGCGTATGTAGATAAATGAAGGGCGGAATTACCCCTCATTACGGTAACAAAGTGGCGGTGAAATTCAAAGAAGGGTGTTGGATTCGAGTTTGACGGGGTTTATATCGTACAATGTACCCTCTTAACGCAATTCAACGTATATTGCGGAGTGCTTCGACAATCGACACAATTCAGATTTCGACGAACAATGACATAAAAACTATAATACTGTAACGATTCGAACCTAGGTATTGTACAAATTTTCATAATTTGTAATATTTATTCTTCATTTAATTTATTTAACTGCATGTTGCAAGTTTAGAACCCATCTCGAACAAAATCAATATTTATTTCGCAGTAACACCAAAACTCTCATTATTACCATTAACCCAAAATAATACAGGATACGGCGAGATTAATCTTCAAACCGCCATATATCATTTCCAGGCAATGCCTAACTAATTTACTCCAAATAAAACATGACAAGTTGAGAACCGATCTCGAACAAAATCAATATTTATTTCGCAGTAACACCAAAACTCTCAGTTGATTGGATTTCAAATTAATTCAATATTACTATTAAAACAATTTAATATAACTAATAACATTCGATGCCCACAATTTTTAATACATACCAAAATAATTATGCAGAGACGTTGTTCGATTGAAATTTGGGCAGCAACTCTCGATAAATACTTAACTCATGCTTTTTATACCCTTACCTACTCCCTACTTTTTGATTTCATCTACTTTTATTATAACGCCTTCTCGGTCTTCCCTGGAATGTGATCCGTTTCACATGCGCCCTACAGACTAAACATACTTGACTTTTAAACCCCCATATCGCTCCGATGCGCGATCTAGTCGTTTTAAATACGTTTAAAATATTTAACTTAATTTCATATTCCATTTCCCAAATTATAACTGCATTTGCATTCTGTTTTATCAACCTCAATTTCTTAATTATTATTTTTTTTAGTAGAATATTTAGCTGTACTGACTCTTAGGTTCCTGCAATACTAAACAAGCATCATTTGCATTCTATGTTTATCAACCTTAATTCGTTAATTAAATATTTTTAGTAGAATATTTAGCTGTACTGACTCTTAGGTTCCTACAATACTAAAGAAGCATCCCTCGCCCAGTCACACATTTCGAACCCCTCAGTCGACACCAGTCCATGTAAACATCTGAGGACTTTTTCTGAACTCATCAGGCTCATCTCACTTCATCTTGTTCCCTCGTTTTACTTTCTTGATGAGGTCAAGTGCTTATTGAAAAGGGCTCCACATGTTGGGCGCCATTGAAAAGTGCGCAGATCGCCAGGTGGAGCCACACGTGGGGTGTGACTTTCGTTTCACGATCCGTCGCCTCCTGGACGAACCGGCCAATTTTCCAATCTGTCCGTCACGCACGTTCCGCGTGCTGTCACACTGCCATTGGATCATTGTGGATGATTTACGGTGATGATCGCCTCGATCCGGTTGTAAGCAGGATATCCGACAATTTGGTGGGCCGCCCGCGCATTTCAGCACACACACACTAACACAGCTATACATGGCATTGTACACACACGCATAAACACGTTTTATTTGTGTACACGCAATTTGAGTTAATTCATAAATGCTTTTAAATAAATCCCATTGCGTAACTAAACGTCTAGACTTGCAAGTGGAACGACGATAGGAACGAAGATAGATAATTTGGGAGACAATAATAATGGTAGTAAATAATTTACTTTGCCGACACGTTTAAACGTTTAAATCAACAGTCTTGCAGCTATCTTCTACGTTGGGCACAATTTCTGCGGTTAAAGTTAGTTAGAGCACTTGTCTTGTAGTGAGTTAACTTGCTCCGACTGCGCCACCTTGTCAATCAGTTTTCTAAAACAATATTGCAGCTATCTTCTACTTTGGACACAGTTTGTGCGGTTAAAGTTAGTTAGAGCTCTTGTCTTGTCTTGTCTTGTAGTGAGTTAACTTGCTCCGACTGCGCCACCTTGCCAATCAATTTTCTGAATCATTTAAAGAATAATAAAATTTGTCCATGAAGATAACTCGCTATGAACATTTTTTAACTTGCTCCGACTGCGCCACCTTGCCAATCAATTTTCTGAATCATTCAAAGGATAATACGAGGGCTGTTTGACGGAAGAGTGACTTTTCAAAGGTTGGTAACACTTTCGTTATAATGATTATGTTGCTAGCTCCTGAGGTCTTTCGGAGGTCTACTGTCAAAATTTGGCACCAATCTGACAGATAGATTATGTTTTATACTTATTTGAAGGAAACTGTTTTCGTTGTTTTGTAAATATGTAAAAAAAAAAAATTCGAGTGTTGATTAAACATTATTTTCTACGTGAAAAAACAATTAAAGAAACCGAGGAAAAGTTACGTAAATATTATCCAGAATCTGCTCCGTCCCATGGAATGATTTGTAAGTGGTTTCTGCTTTTAAAAGTGGCCATATGAGCACGGTTGATGCAGATCGTCCGAAACCATCATTTACTGTGACTACTCCAGAAATGGTTAATAAACTCTATGGCCTTGTAATTGGCAATCGTCGAATAAAAGTTTGTGAGATAGCTAATGAAGTAAACATCTCAACCGAACGGGTATACAATATTTTGCATGAACATTTCAATAAGAAAAAGCTATCCGCGAGATGGTTGCCGCGTTTGCTTAATGGTGATCAAATGCGCGTTCGCATTAAGAATTCAGAAGAATGTTTGGCCGTTTTCAACGTAACTCAAAGGATTTTTTTCGTCGATATGTCGCAGTAGATGAAACTTGGATACATCATTATACTCCAGAAACAAGAATACAGTCTAAATACTGGATTTCTCCATGCGAATATGCTCCCAAAAAGGCAAACACACTTTTTTCGACCAATAAGGTCATGGCCACAGTTTTTTGGGATTCTAAAGGTGTAATCTTTATTAATTGTTTACAAAAAGGAAAAACCATAACTGGCCAGTATTATGCTGATTATGCAGACATGTATTGATGCCGAACTTGAAAAACAACGACCGCATTTGATGAAGAAAAAAAGTGTTGTTCCATCACGATAATGCGCCCTCTCATTCGTCTGCAATTGCTACAACTAAATTGACTGAATTGCATTACGAATTACTGCTTTATCCGCCATATTCGCCAGATCTGGCTCCCAGTGATTTCTTCTTATTTCCAAATTTAAAAAAAATGGCTGTGTGGAAAAATATTTCAGGCAAATGAAGAGGAGATAACCGACACAAATGCATATTTTGAAGACTTTCCGAAAGATTACTTTTTGGAAGGTTTAAAAGAATTGTAAACTCGCCGGGCTAAGTGTGTACACTTGAAAGGGTGTTATGTTGACAAATAAAATATATTTTGAATAGAAAAATAACGTTTTCATTAAAAAGTCACTCTTCCGTCAAACAGCCCTCGTAAAATTTGTCCATGAAGATAACTCGGTATGAAAATTTGTTAACTTGCTCCGACTGTGCCACCTTGCCAATCAGTTTTCTGAATCAATCAAAGAATAATAAAATTTAGAAATGAAGATAACTCGGTATGAAAATTTGTTAACTTGCTCCGACTGCGCCACCTTGACCATCAATTTTCTGAATCAATCAAAGAATAATAAAATTTGTGCATGAAGATAACCCGGTATGAAAATTTCTCAACTTGCTCCGACTGCGCCACTTTGCCAATCAATTTTCTGAATCAATCAAAGAATAATAAAATTTGTCCATGAAGATAACTTGGTATGAAAATTTGTTAAGTTGCTCCGGCTGCGCCACCTTGCCAATCAATTTTCTTAATCAATCAAAGAATAATAAAATTTGTCTATGAAGATAACTCGGTATGAAAATTTGTTAACTTGCTCCGACTGCGCCACCTTGCTAATCAATTTTCTGAATCGATCAATGAATAGTAAAATTTTCCATGAAGATAACTCGGTATGAAAATTTGTTAACTTGCTCTGAGTGCGCCACCTTGCCAATCAATTTTCTTAATCAATCAAAGAATAATAAAATTTGCCCATGAAGATAACTCGGTATGCAAATTTGTCCACAAAAATTAGTACGACGGTATGAAAAATTCTTATGACAGTGTGAAAATTTGTCCATGGTGAGGCTTAAGACCGAAAATTTGTCCACGAAGATATGTGTGACGGCATGACTCCAGTTGGTCCTGATTTTATTCGATTGGTCATCGCACACTGGAGGTAAGCCATGAATGGACCTTGCTCCAATACCGCGAAACCACGCAGCACAATTGTAAACAAATTACATGCACACAAACATAATTACACCCATAGCCCAAACGCGTGAGAGACACGCCAAACAGAGACCGAGAGAGGCGCACATCCTGATGGAATTGATCCGGGACTCAATTAACCGGACAACGCGAATTAACGGCGCACACGTAATGGGACCCCTCGGCCCTCCCCCGCGCCCGGCGCTACTGGCGGATTAATTAGGGTCGGGCGGCGGTTAATTACGGCGCGTGGGAGAACGGTCGCGAATTATTTTCTCATCACCGCCGGAGATGCTGCTGATGAGACGACATCGCCGAGAGAAGATGGGACGGAGGGTAATTGGGAGCGGAGATTGTTGTCGGGAGCCGACGTCGTTAGGCTTCCTCCACGGTCCAGGACGCTAAACGACATGAAGAACGTAATATGTGGAGGCGAAGGGACGCTGATCACTGTTATTATCAGTTATTACCGGACACGCAGAAAGGGCTAACGACCATCAACGTAAATCTTGCTGATACATAACTTACTTTAATGATGAAAAACTTACGGAGTGAGGTGGACTACCTTACCCCACCCCATCGGTCATTCGCACCAATCGTATTCTGCCAAACCGCATACATATAGCCTAACTTTTCCTCCCAACCACCACACCGAGCATAAAACTGCGCACCAATAATTATCCTACAGATAGTCATCCTGAGAAGATCTCTGTTCCACGAATGAACTGAGTGGTCTTACTCACTCATTCTCGCATTGCAAGAAAAGCATATGCATTATATGTCTAAAAACTAGCGGTAAAAAATATCGTCTTCTGACGTAACATGAAAGCCAGTTAAGCTAATGAAGCAATGGGCTATAGGCCTAACTTTTCCTCCCAACCACCACACCGAGCATAAAACTACGCACCTATAGTTAACCTACGGATAGTCTGTGCTGAGAAGATGCATAGATTACGTAGGAATCACAACAGACAGAATCTAGCCGAGGCATGATCTGAATCTAGGTCTCATCTTCGTAGAAGCCGAACCGCACTAGTGTTAACAACCAAAGGGCCTCTTTGAAAGCAGCAAACACGCTTTGCATTAATGCCCGCATCAGCAAGAATGATGCAACAATAACCCACCAGGATACACAACAATACCAACAACAACAGTATGAAGTCCCACGTATGCTCAAACAGCCCTCGAAGCACGGCACAACTATACGGTCACATGCACATTCTGGACCTTTGCAGTGGAAAATGAAACCCGTGCATGTTACTCACCAGTGATGACCCATCGATCCTAATACTTTCCCAACGACAGCCCTGTATATACCTGACTCTTTCGTAATAGCTGACTACCTCCGTTTCAGAGAGGGTTTACGATGAGCCAGAGTCGGTACTTAACCCCTCCCCAAGAAGCCCTGGCGCGCTGACGCCCGGGAAAGTGTTAACAACCAAAGGGCCTCTTTGAAAGCAGCAAACACGATTTGCATTAATGCCCGCATCAGCAAGAATGATGCAAAAATAACCCACCAGGATACACAACAATACCAACAACAACAGTATGAAGTCCCACGTATGCTTAAACAACCCTCGAAGCACGGCTCAACTATATGGTCACATGCACATTCTGGACCTTTGCAGTGGAAAATGAAACCCGTGCATGATACTCACCAGTGTTGACCCATCATTCTTAATACTTTCCCAACGACAGCACTGTATATACCTGACTCTTTCGTAATAGCTGACTACCTCCGTTTCAGAGAGGGTTTACGATCACCCAGAGTCGGTACTTAACCCCTCCGTAAGAAGCCCTGGCGCGCTGCCGCCCGGGAAAGTGTTAACAACCAAAGGGCCTCTTTGAAAGCAGCAAACACGATTTGCATTAATGCCCGCATCAGCAAGAATGATGCAAAAATAACCCACCAGGATACACAACAATACCAACAACAACAGTATGAAGTCCCACGTATGCTCAAACAACCCTCGAAGCAGGGCTCAAGTACACGGTCACATGCACATTCTGGACCTTTGCAGTGGAAAATGAAACCCGTGCATGATACTTACCAGTGTTGACCCATCATTCTTAATACTTTCCCAACGACTGCACTGTATATACCTGACTCTTTCGTAATAGCTGACTACCTCCGTTTCAGAGAGGGTTTACGATGAGCCAGAGTCGGTACTTAACCCCTCCGCAAGAAGCCCTGGCGCGCTGACGCCCGGGAAAGTGTTAACAACCAAAGGGCCTCTTTGAAAGCAGCAAACACGATTTGCATTAATGAACGCATCAGCAAGAATGATGCAAAAATAACCCACCAGAATACACAACAATACCAACAACAACAGTATGAAGTCCCACGTATGCTCAAACAACCCTCGAAGCAGGGCTCAAGTACACGGTCACATGCACATTCTGGACCTTTGCAGTGGAAAATGAAACCCGTGCATGATACTCACCAGTGTTGACCCATCATTCTTAATACTTTCCCAACGACTGCACTGTATATACCTGACTCTTTCGTAATAGCTGACTACCTCCGTTTCAGAGAGGGTTTACGATGAGCCAGAGTCGGTACTTAACCCCTCCGCAAGAAGCCCTGGCGCGCTGACGCCCGGGAAAGTGTTAACAACCAAAGGGCCTCTTTGAAAGCAGCAAACACTATTTGCATTAATGAACGCATCAGCAAGAATGATGCAAAAATAACCCACCAGGATACACAACAATACCAACAACAACAGTTTGAAGTCCCACGTATGCTTAAACAGCCCTCGAAGCACGGCTCAACTATACGGTCACATGCACATTCTGGACCTTTGCAGTGGAAAATGAAAGCCGTGCATGTTACTCACCAGTGATGACCCATCATTCTTAATACTTTCCCAACGACAGCACTGTATATACCTGACTCTTTCGTAAAAGCTGACTACCTCCGTTTCAGAGAGGGTTTACGATGAGCCAGAGTCGGTACTTAACCCCTCCGCAAGAAGCCCTGGCGCGCTGACGCCCGGGAAATTGTTAACAACCAAAGGGCCTCTTTGAAAGCAGCAAACACGCTTTGCATTAACTCCCGCATCAGCAAGAATGATGCAAAAATAACCCACCAGGATACACAACAATACCAACAACAATAGTTTGAAGTCCCACGTATGCTTAAACAGCCCTCGAAGCACGGCTCAACTACACGGTCACATGCACATTCTGGACCTTTGCAGTGGAAAATGAAACCCGTGCATGTTACTCACCAGTGATGACCCATCATTCTTAATACTTTCCTAACGACAGCACTGTATATACCTGACTCTTTCGTAAAAGCTGACTACCTCCGTTTCAGAGAGGGTTTACGATGAGCCAGAGTCGGTACTTAACCCCTCCGCAAGAAGCCCTGGCGCGCTGCCGCCCGGGAAAGTGTTAACAACCAAAGGGCCTCTTTCAAAGCAGCAAACACGCTTTGCATTGATCCCCGCATCAGCAAGAATGATGCAAAAATAACCCACCAGGACACACAACAATACCAACAACAACAGTATGAAGTCCCACGTATGCTCAAACAACCTTCGAAGCACGGCTCAACTACACGGTCACATGCACATTCTGGACCTTTGCAGTGGAAAATGAAACCCGTGCATGATACTCACTAGTGTTGGCCCATCATTCTTAATACTTTCCCAACGACAGCACTGTATATACCTGACTCTCTCGTAATAGCTGACTACCTCCGTTTCAGAGAGGGTTTATGATCAGCCAGAGCCGGTACTTAACCCCTCCGCAAGAAGCCCTGGCGCGCTGCCGCCCGGGAAAGTGTTAACAACCAAAGGGCCTCTTTGAAAGCAGCAAACACGCTTTACATTATTTCCCGCATCAGCAAGAATGATGCAAAAATAACCCACCAGGATACACAACAATACCAACAACAACAGTATGAAGTCCCACGTATGCTCAAACAACCCTCGAAGCACGGCTCAACTATACGGTCACATGCACATTCTGGACCTTTGCAGTGGAAAATGAAACCCGTGCATGATACTCACCAGTGATGACCCATCATTCCTAATACTTTCCCAACGACAGCACTGTATATACCTGACTCTTTCGTAATAGCTGACTACCTCCGTTTCAGAGAGGGTTTACGATGAGCCAGAGTCGGTACTTAACCCCTCCGTAAGAAGCCCTGGCGCGCTGATGCCCGGGAAAGTGTTAACAACCAAAGGGCCTCTTTGAAAGCAGCAAACACGCTTTGCATTAATTCCCGCATCAGCAAGAATGATGCAAAAATAACCCACCAGCATACACAACAATACCAACAACAACAGTATAAAGTCCCACGTATGCTCAAACAACCCTCGAAGCACGACTCAACTATAGGGTCACATGCACATTCTGAACCTTTGCAGTGGACAATGAAACCCGTGCATGTTACTCACCAGTGATGACCCATCATTCCTAATACTTTCCCAACGACAGCACTGTATATACCTGACTCTTTCGTAATAGCTGACTACCTCCGTTTCAGAGAGGGTTTACGATGAGCCAGAGTCGGTACTTAACCCCTCCGCAAGAAGCCCTGGCGCGCTGACGCCCGGGAAAGTGTTAACAACCAAAGGGCCTCTTTGAAAGCAGCAAACACGATTTGCATTAATTCCCGCATCAGCAAGAATGATGCAAAAATAACCCACCAGGATACACAACAATACCAACAACAACAGTATGAAGTCCCACGTATGCTTAAACAACCCTTGAAGCACGGCTCAACTATACGGACCCATGCGCATTCTTGACCTTTGCAGGTGCAAGTGGAACCCGCGTATACTACTCACCAGTGATGACCCATCGATCTTAATACTTTCTTAACGACAGCACTGTATATACCTGACTCTTTCGTAATAGCTGACTACCTCCGTTTCAGAGAGGGTTTACGATCACCCAGAGTAGGTACTTAACCCCTCCGCAAGAAGCCCTGGCGCGCTGCTGCCCGGGAAAGTGTTAACAACCAAAGGGCCTCTTTGAAAGCAGCAAACACGCTTTGCATTAATTCCCGTATCAGCAAGAATGATGCAACAATAACCCACCAGGATACACAACAATACCAACAACAACAGTATGAAGTCCCACGTATGCTTAAACAGCCCTCGAAGCACGGCTCAACTACACGGTCACATGCACATTCTGGACCTTTGCAGTGGAAAATGAAACCCGTGCATGTTACTCACCAGTGTTGACCCATCATTCTTAATACCTTCCCAACGACAGCACTGTATATACCTGACTCTTTCGTAATAGCTGACTACCTCCGTTTCAGAGAGGGTTTACGATGAGCCAGAGTCGGTACTTAACCCCTCCGCAAGAAGCCCTGGCGCGCTGCCGCCCGGGAAAGTGTTAACAACCAAAGGGCCTCTTTGAAAGCAGCAAACACGCTTTGCATTCATTCCCGCATCAGCAAGAATGATGCAAAAATAACCCACCAGGATACACAACAATACCAACAACAACAGTATGAAGTCCCACGTATGCTCAAACAACCCTCGAAGCACGGCTCAACTACACGGTCACATGCACATTCTGGACCTTTGCAGTAGAAAATGAAACCCGTGCATGATACTCACCAGTGATGACCCATCATTCTTAATACTTTCCCAACGACAGCACTGTATATACCTGACTCTTTCGTAATAGCTGACTACCTCCGTTTCAGAGAGGGTTTACGATGAGCCAGAGTCGGTACTTAACCCCTCCGCAAGAAGCCCTGGCGCGCTGACGCCCGGGAAAGTGTTAGCAACCAAAGGGCCTCTTTGCAAGCAGCAAACACGCTTTGCATTAATTCCCGCATCAGCAAGAATGATGCAAAAATAACCCACCAGCATACACAACAATACCAACAACAACAGTATAAAGTCCCACGTATGCTCAAACAACCCTCGAAGCACGACTCAACTATAGGGTCACATGCACATTCTGAACCTTTGCAGTGGACAATGAAACCCGTGCATGTTACTCACCAGTGATGACCCATCATTCCTAATACTTTCCCAACGACAGCACTGTATATACCTGACTCTTTCGTAATAGCTGACTACCTCCGTTTCAGAGAGGGTTTACGATGAGCCAGAGTCGGTACTTAACCCCTCCGCAAGAAGCCCTGGCGCGCTGACGCCCGGGAAAGTGTTAACAACCAAAGGGCCTCTTTGAAAGCAGCAAACACGATTTGCATTAATGCCCGCATCAGCAAGAATGATGCAAAAATAACCCACCAGGATACACAACAATACCAACAACAACAGTATGAAGTCCCACGTATGCTTAAACAGCCCTCGAAGCACGGCTCAACTACACGGTCACATGCACATTCTGGACCTTTGCAGTGGAAAATGAAACCCGTGCATGTTACTCACCAGTGTTGACCCATCATTCTTAATACTTTCCCAACGACAGCACTGTATATACCTGACTCTTTCGTAATAGCTGACTACCTCCGTTTCAGAGAGGGTTTACGATGAGCCAGAGTCGGTACTTAACCCCTCCGCAAATAGCCCTGGCGCGCTGCCGCCCGGGAAAGTGTTAACAATCAAAGGGCCTCTTTGAAAGCAGCAAATACGCTTTGCAGTAATGCCCGCATCAGCAAGAATGATGCAAAAATAACCCACCGGGATAAACAACAATACCAACAACAACAGTATGAAGTCCCACGTATGCTTAAACAGCCCTCGAAGCACGGCTCAACTACACGGTCACATGCACATTCTGGACCTTTGCAGTGGAAAATGAAACCCGTGCATGTTACTCACCAGTGTTGACCCATCATTCTTAATACTTTCCCAACGACAGCACTGTATATACCTGACTCTTTCGTAATAGCTGACTACCTCCGTTTCAGAGAGGGTTTACGATGAGCCAGAGTCGGTACTTAACCCCTCCGCAAATAGCCCTGGCGCGCTGCCGCCCGGGAAAGTGTTAACAATCAAAGGGCCTCTTTGAAAGCAGCAAATACGCTTTGCAGTAATGCCCGCATCAGCAAGAATGATGCAAAAATAACCCACCGGGATAAACAACAATACCAACAACAACAGTATGAAGTCCCACGTATGCTTAAACAGCCCTCGAAGCACGGCTCAACTACACGGTCACATGCACATTCTGGACCTTTGCAGTGGAAAATGAAACCCGTGCATGTTACTCACCAGTGTTGACCCATCATTCTTAATACTTTCCCAACGACAGCACTGTATATACCTGACTCTTTCGTAATAGCTGACTACCTCCGTTTCAGAGAGGGTTTACGATGAGCCAGAGTCGGTACTTAACCCCTCCGCAAATAGCCCTGGCGCGCTGCCGCCCGGGAAAGTGTTAACAATCAAAGGGCCTCTTTGAAAGCAGCAAATACGCTTTGCAGTAATGCCCGCATCAGCAAGAATGATGCAAAAATAACCCACCGGGATAAACAACAATACCAACAACAACAGTATGAAGTCCCACGTATGCTTAAACAGCCCTCGAAGCACGGCTCAACTACACGGTCACATGCACATTCTGGACCTTTGCAGTGGAAAATGAAACCCGTGCATGTTACTCACCAGTGTTGACCCATCATTCTTAATACTTTCCCAACGACAGCACTGTATATACCTGACTCTTTCGTAATAGCTGACTACCTCCGTTTCAGAGAGGGTTTACGATGAGCCAGAGTCGGTACTTAACCCCTCCGCAAATAGCCCTGGCGCGCTGCCGCCCGGGAAAGTGTTAACAATCAAAGGGCCTCTTTGAAAGCAGCAAATACGCTTTGCAGTAATGCCCGCATCAGCAAGAATGATGCAAAAATAACCCACCGGGATAAACAACAATACCAACAACAACAGTATGAAGTCCCACGCATGCTCAAACAACCCTCGAAGCATGGCTCAACTACACGGTCACATGCACATTCTGGACCTTTGCAGTGGAAAATGAAACCCGTGCATGATACTCACCAGTGTTGACCCATCATTCTTAATACTTTCCCAACGACAGTACTGTATATACCTGACCCTTTCGTAATAGCTGACTACCTCCGTTTCAGAGAGGGTTTACGATCACCCAGAGTAGGTACTTAACCCCTCCGCAAGAAGCCCTGGCGCGCTGCTGCCCGGGAAAGTGTTAACAACCAAAGGGCCTCTTTGAAAGCAGCAAACACGCTTTGCATTAATTCCCGTATCAGCAAGAATGATGCAACAATAACCCACCAGGATACACAACAATACCAACAACAACAGTATGAAGTCCCACGTATGCTTAAACAGCCCTCGAAGCACGGCTCAACTACACGGTCACATGCACATTCTGGACCTTTGCAGTGGAAAATGAAACCCGTGCATGTTACTCACCAGTGTTGACCCATCATTCTTAATACCTTCCCAACGACAGCACTGTATATACCTGACTCTTTCGTAATAGCTGACTACCTCCGTTTCAGAGAGGGATTGCGATCAGCCAGAGTCGGTACTTAACCCCTCCGCAAGAAGCCCTGGCGCGCTGCCGCCCGGGAAAGTGTTAACAACCAAAGGGCCTCTTTGAAAGCAGCAAACACGCTTTGCATTCATTCCCGCATCAGCAAGAATGATGCAAAAATAACCCACCAGGATACACAACAATACCAACAACAACAGTATGAAGTCCCACGTATGCTCAAACAACCCTCGAAGCACGGCTCAACTACACGGTCACATGCACATTCTGGACCTTTGCAGTAGAAAATGAAACCCGTGCATGATACTCACCAGTGATGACCCATCATTCTTAATACTTTCCCAACGACAGCACTGTATATACCTGACTCTTTCGTAATAGCTGACTACCTCCGTTTCAGAGAGGGTTTACGATGAGCCAGAGTCGGTACTTAACCCCTCCGCAAGAAGCCCTGGCGCGCTGACGCCCGGGAAAGTGTTAGCAACCAAAGGGCCTCTTTGCAAGCAGCAAACACGCTTTGCATTAATTCCCGCATCAGCAAGAATGATGCAAAAATAACCCACCAGCATACACAACAATACCAACAACAACAGTATAAAGTCCCACGTATGCTCAAACAACCCTCGAAGCACGACTCAACTATAGGGTCACATGCACATTCTGAACCTTTGCAGTGGACAATGAAACCCGTGCATGTTACTCACCAGTGATGACCCATCATTCCTAATACTTTCCCAACGACAGCACTGTATATACCTGACTCTTTCGTAATAGCTGACTACCTCCGTTTCAGAGAGGGTTTACGATGAGCCAGAGTCGGTACTTAACCCCTCCGCAAGAAGCCCTGGCGCGCTGACGCCCGGGAAAGTGTTAACAACCAAAGGGCCTCTTTGAAAGCAGCAAACACGATTTGCATTAATTCCCGCATCAGCAAGAATGATGCAAAAATAACCCACCAGGATACACAACAATACCAACAACAACAGTATGAAGTCCCACGTATGCTTAAACAACCCTTGAAGCACGGCTCAACTATACGGACCCATGCGCATTCTTGACCTTTGCAGGTGCAAGTGGAACCCGCGTATACTACTCACCAGTGATGACCCATCGATCTTAATACTTTCTTAACGACAGCACTGTATATACCTGACTCTTTCGTAATAGCTGACTACCTCCGTTTCAGAGAGGGTTTACGATCACCCAGAGTCGGTACTTAACCCCTCCGCAAGAAGCCCTGGCGCGCTGACGCCCGGGAAAGTGTTAACAACCAAAGGGCCTCTTTGAAAGCAGCAAACACGATTTGCATTAATGCCCGCATCAGCAAGAATGATGCAAAAATAACCCACCAGGATACACAACAATACCAACAACAACAGTATGAAGTCCCACGTATGCTTAAACAGCCCTCGAAGCACGGCTCAACTACACGGTCACATGCACATTCTGGACCTTTGCAGTGGAAAATGAAACCCGTGCATGTTACTCACCAGTGTTGACCCATCATTCTTAATACTTTCCCAACGACAGCACTGTATATACCTGACTCTTTCGTAATAGCTGACTACCTCCGTTTCAGAGAGGGTTTACGATGAGCCAGAGTCGGTACTTAACCCCTCCGCAAATAGCCCTGGCGCGCTGCCGCCCGGGAAAGTGTTAACAATCAAAGGGCCTCTTTGAAAGCAGCAAATACGCTTTGCAGTAATGCCCGCATCAGCAAGAATGATGCAAAAATAACCCACCGGGATAAACAACAATACCAACAACAACAGTATGAAGTCCCACGCATGCTCAAACAACCCTCGAAGCATGGCTCAACTACACGGTCACATGCACATTCTGGACCTTTGCAGTGGAAAATGAAACCCGTGCATGATACTCACCAGTGTTGACCCATCATTCTTAATACTTTCCCAACGACAGTACTGTATATACCTGACCCTTTCGTAATAGCTGACTACCTCCGTTTCAGAGAGGGTTTACGATCACCCAGAGTAGGTACTTAACCCCTCCGCAAGAAGCCCTGGCGCGCTGCTGCCCGGGAAAGTGTTAACAACCAAAGGGCCTCTTTGAAAGCAGCAAACACGCTTTGCATTAATTCCCGTATCAGCAAGAATGATGCAACAATAACCCACCAGGATACACAACAATACCAACAACAACAGTATGAAGTCCCACGTATGCTTAAACAGCCCTCGAAGCACGGCTCAACTACACGGTCACATGCACATTCTGGACCTTTGCAGTGGAAAATGAAACCCGTGCATGTTACTCACCAGTGTTGACCCATCATTCTTAATACCTTCCCAACGACAGCACTGTATATACCTGACTCTTTCGTAATAGCTGACTACCTCCGTTTCAGAGAGGGATTGCGATCAGCCAGAGTCGGTACTTAACCCCTCCGCAAGAAGCCCTGGCGCGCTGCCGCCCGGGAAAGTGTTAACAACCAAAGGGCCTCTTTGAAAGCAGCAAACACGCTTTGCATTCATTCCCGCATCAGCAAGAATGATGCAAAAATAACCCACCAGGATACACAACAATACCAACAACAACAGTATGAAGTCCCACGTATGCTCAAACAACCCTCGAAGCACGGCTCAACTACACGGTCACATGCACATTCTGGACCTTTGCAGTAGAAAATGAAACCCGTGCATGATACTCACCAGTGATGACCCATCATTCTTAATACTTTCCCAACGACAGCACTGTATATACCTGACTCTTTCGTAATAGCTGACTACCTCCGTTTCAGAGAGGGTTTACGATGAGCCAGAGTCGGTACTTAACCCCTCCGCAAGAAGCCCTGGCGCGCTGACGCCCGGGAAAGTGTTAGCAACCAAAGGGCCTCTTTGCAAGCAGCAAACACGATTTGCATTAATTCCCGCATCAGCAAGAATGATGCAAAAATAACTCACCTGGATACACAACAATACCAACAACAATAGTTTGAAGTCCCACGTATGCTTAACCCTCGAAGCACGGCTCAACTATACAGTACCGTAAGTTGTTCCGATTGGACATAGTTACTGCAATAACCGAAAATGATGACATATTCAGGTGTATTGTGGAAGAAAGCACCTTAGTAGGAGCACCTTACCCTTAGACCTCATGAGCAATTGTACCTACTTATACAAAAATGGCCCCACGTTGGGCGGCATTATGACCTCACTTGTTGATACCACTCTGATTGTCAAAGCTGCACATTCACACACCGCCGATTTCTTGAACATTGACTCGTGGCCAAACGGAAAGATAAGAGGCCGTGTTTAATTAGACGGAATGCCAGAGGAATGCTCGATACTTTCGAATGATACGGAAAGCCTCCCGGGGTGTTGTGCTACGTGGGGTTTCGCGGAACAGGTGAATTGCGAAAATTTGCTGGCACCACGTTTCAGTTATTAAATATTTCGCGTGCATGCATGGTGGGCGCGACCTGCAAGATCGTGCTGTAATGTCAAATTATTGCACGCGTGGGATGTGCGTGTGCAATTATGCAACGACTGGTTCAATATTTGCGCTTGAATGCCTCCTCATTGATTCGTACAGATTTACGTGTAATTGAATGGGAGATCTATACTCTGTTACATTTTTATTTTTAATTAAGTTGGGTCTGTTAGGGTGACAGTATTGTTGGCCAATGTAAAAAGTCACCAGACATTATTTTGTTCTGTTAGTTCTCACTTTCTTCTTACTTTTTGAGACTTGTGTAAAAAGTCACTAGACATGATTTTGTTCTGTTATTTCTCACGTTATTCTATCTTTTTGAGACTTGTTGCTTTTCTGTACAGACTTTTTACAGACTTTGTACTTTATACTCGAATCTTCTTCTGTTATTTTGTTCTACGCTCTTTGAATCTCACATTAATTTTGATTTTGTCCATATATCGATACTTATCTTCTCCTCCCCATCAATTTTACTCCGACTAAAGACTTTTACATAACGTGATACTAGTTATTACTATAAAGTAATTACATATTTGATACTTTTCAGTACATACTTTTTACAGACTTTGTACTATTATACTCTAATCTTCTTCTGTTATTTTGTTCTACGTTCTCTGAATCTCACTTGCTTGTTGCTTTTGTCCTTATATCGATGATCCTCTTCTCCTCCCCATCAATTTTAATCCGACTGAAGACTTTTACATAACGTAATACTAGTTATTACTATAAAGTAATTACATATTTGATGCTATCTGATCCTCTGGATTGAATGATAAAAATATCAAGGCGGGCGATACGAAAATAACAGTGCAATAAATTACGGCCGATGGACATAATGCGAATATCGACGCGCTTTCGAATCGATTACCACACGAACGCCGGATGAAAGCCATGGCCATTGTCTTCGGCTCGACATGGTAATTAACGTAATTGTAGGTCTGGGAGTTTGAAATATTAATACGTTGATTGTCCCACGGGCGGAATCGATTAGAATTGTAGCACAAGATGAAACCGATCAAAATGTGAACTCGAACACACCTGCGATACATCAATTTTTCAACATTGAGATCGTATGGTTAAGTAGGAGAATAGTTATTTATGTGATGAGGACGAAAAAGTGCAGTTTTAAGGCATCAATATTTCAACATTGAGATCGTACGTTTGAGTAGTAGAATAGTTATTTCAGAGGACGAAAAAGTGCAGTTTTCAGGACGGGTCTAATGGCCGAGTCATAGGCGAGAGAATCGTTATTTATGTGATGAGGACGAAAAAGTGCCGTTTTCAGGACGGGTCTAATGGCCGAGTCGTAGACGAGAGAATCGTTATTTATGTGATGAGGATGAAAAAGTGCAGTTTTCAGGACGGGTCTGATAACCGAGTCATAAGCGAGGCAATCAAACAGACGAGGCATTTTTTCGCTTTCTAAATTGGTAATGTTATTTGCGATGGGGAGATACCGTTTGAAGTTTAGTAGTCTAAATCAATTAATTAGGTATTTATTTGATTTACGATGAGGAGATACCGTTAGAAGTTTAGTAGTCTACAAAGTAAAATATGAAGTGTCATCAACTCCAAGAAATTTCACGAATCTTCTCTTCACGAAAAAATTGAAATTCTTCAAAATATCTTGAAACTTTTTAATATTACCTCCAAATTTTGCAAATTCAAGTAAATGATATATATGATAGAATTTGTTTGTTACTGTGACAGCTGTCAAATTTGCACGTTCTTCCTTCTACTGATTCGCAGGCTCTTTTTTTGGTATCAATATTAGATCAATTGCTAAAGCCACGTTTACATGCTTGCATAAAACATATAATTCTAATGTATGAAATAAAGTTACGCACTTTTTTTTTTTTTCAAAATTGTTTTTTATTGTTCACGACAATTGTTTCACCACACTGTGGCTTCTTCAGGTGAAGAAATGTTTTTTTTTTTTTAAATTTTAAAAAGTTCGTAACTTTATTTCATACATTAGTAATTATGCATTTTCCACAAATAAAAGCCACATCGATCAACATATAATTCTCATGCGATCCATTTTCATTTCCGCTGGCGCGGTTAATTGCACCTGCTATATATTATTCAATCGCCACCTAGATAGACACTCTCTCGCGCGACCGAACATACCGCCCACCTTGGCAGAACCACCGGAGATCTCCGCTTCAATCGCTTTTTCATCTGGTGCACACTCTTCGGCGTCAAGCTTGCTTCGTTAAGTCTTCGTTAAGTCTGGAGCCACCGGCTCATTAGCGATCCCGATAAATCAGTGACACCGCGAGTGGTAATTACCGCCCGGCATCTTGTTACACATCGCGAGCAAATTGCCATCCGGGATCGCCTGCATAAATGCAATCCGTTGTTTTTTTTTGTGTGTCGTTGAATTTAATTGGCTCACGTTTCCTGTCCCGCATAATCGATCACTGTGTATACAGCTGAGGCCTCCTCTTCGGGCGATGTATCGGTGACAAGTTGTGACGTGATGACGTCACGAAATATTAATCATTCGAACAGCCACGTATTTGGATGCCGATTGTTAATACATTATTTCGATATATTGATATGATTTCGAGTCAGTTTTAGTGCTAATATCTGATGCGTTGACACGTTGCGTAAAGGTGGTTTGAAACCTGAGCGAAGTGTTTATAGTTTCCAGTTTATGGAAAGTTTGATCAAACAATTTATATAATTTACACAGTGTGATATTTAGCTTTACGTCTGACGTTTATTGATGAAATCTGGTACGATTTTGAGGCCATAAAAAATTTCACGGAGCATCAGAATTAGGATCACGTTTCGTTGCAATGTGAAGTTTGTTTATAAGCAAAGAACCCAAAGAAGCAAAAAATAATCCATGAACATAGGGTCGCTATAAGCAAAGAACCCAAAGAAGCAAAAAATGATCCATGAACATAGGGTCGCTATAAGCAAAGAACCCAAAGAAGCAAAAAATGACCCATGTACATAGGGTCGGAAACGCTTAATTCTGGACTTACACGTTCACGAGTTCACGTAACAGAACAGTACATATGCTAAAGTACAGCCACGGACTCTAAGAATGTCACGTTCGTCTGTCCGAGCAATCTGCTATCCTTGTCTGGTCCCGTCCGGTAGGGGCACGGTAGTAAGCACAAGGAGTAGTACCTGATTATAGTTAGAAGATTAGTTTCCATCATTTAACCTGAACTTATAACACTACTAAGCATCAGTACTGAGCCTGAAAGCCCGAAATTTGGATCGAAAATCCGGTAAAGTCGGTCTATAGAGCGATGTTAGGTTACGCAACTTTAGATGAATCTCTACTACTTCCAAAGATTCACAGTTTTACATTTATGGATCTTTCAGCAACATCCCATATACAGGGTGTCCCTGAACGGCCTGTACAAACTTTGAGAGCAAGTTTTAGGAACCCAAAGAAACAAAAAATGACCCATGAACATAGGGTCGCACACGCGTTCAATTAACGGCTTGGACGAAGGCTTGGCTTGAGTGAACTGCCACATCAAATTATTGAAAAACTTCACACAGCAACGAAACGTGATCCCACTTCTGATTCTCTCGAGTTTGTACAGACCTTTTAGGGACACCCTGTATTTACAGTCCCAATACTGTTATAATAGGTATACTTTAGTATCTCTAATATTCCGCTTTAAACCTTCTTGTTTTACTATCAAATCCTCAGTCTTTCCACAATATCGTTGCTATCAAGTCCCTAATCTTTACACAATATCGTTGCTATTAAATGTCTGCCTTTCCACAATATATTTGCAAGTTCAGCAGATACGATGTCTGTACTTTGCAAGTTCAGTAGATATGGTGTCTGTACTTTGCAAGTTCAGCAGATACAGTGTCTGTACTTTGCAAGTGGAAACTACCAACACAGACTTCTTCCGAATTTTACTTTTTGTGCCATTGCAAATGTGTACATGGAAAACTCATCATTGCAAATTCCTGCTTGCAGTGTCTGAACTTTGCAAAACGTTAATTTTTAAAAAGATTCGGTGTCTATACTTTGCAAGTGGGAACTACCAACACAGACTTCTTCCAAATTTTACATTTTGGCCATTGCAAATGTGCCATCAAAAAATTCATCATGGCAAGTCCGTGCTTGCACATTGCAAGCGTTCAATTAACTGTTTGGACGAAGGCTTGGCTTGAGTGAACTGCCACATCAAAGTATTAAAAAACTTCACACAGCCACGAAACGTGATCCCACTTCTGATACTCTCAAGTTTGTACAGATCTTTTAGGGACACCCTGTATTTACAGTCCCAATAATGATACAGGTATACTTTAGTATCTCTAATATTCCGCTTTAAACCTTCTTGTTTTGCTATAAAATCCTCAGTCTTTCCACAATATCGTTGCTATCAAATCCCCAATATTTCCACAATATCGTTGCTATTAAATCTCTAGTCTTTCTACAATATCTTTGCAAGTTCAGCAGATACGGTATATGTACTTTGCAAATTCAGCAGATACGGTGTCTGTACTTTGCAAGTTCAGTAGATACGGTGTCTGTACTTTGCAAGTTCAGCAGATACGGTGTCTGTACTTTGCAAGTGGGAACTATCAAGTACATATCTGTACTTTGCAAGAGGGAACTACCAACACAGACTTCTTCAGAAATCTACTTTATGTGCCATTGCAAATGTGTACAAGGAAAACTCATCATTGTAAGTTCCTGTTGACAATGTCTGTACTGTGCATGTTCAGCAGAATCGGTGTCTGTACTTTGCAAGTGGAAAATACCAACACAGACTTCTTCAGAACTTTACTTTTTGGCCATTGCAAATGTGCCATCAAAATTCATCATGGCAAGTCCCTGCTTGCACATTTCGGTGCGTTCAATTAACGGCTTGGACGAAGGCTTGGCTTGAGTGAACTGCCACATCAAACTATTAACTTTGTTTCATTGTTTGTAGTACTTCATATAAAACGCCCGTCCGACTTCGCCACGCCAAATATGGAAGGTAAGCCTTCGAAGTTTGTGATTTGTTGACTTTGTTGACCAGTTTTGCCCACCAGAAGTCAGAATTAACAATTTGTAGGAGAACACCTCGCGTGAACGACTGAGGTGTTCTCAGCTTCCACACTTCCTAACGTCTAATTAACTACTATTGAGTTGAGTATTCCACGATGTTCCAAAATTGCTCCTAAGTTTTTAGAATTTTGTAAGTTTGATTTTGGTTTACTTACGTTTACGTTTACTTCCCATTTTTTTATCCTACCATTTTGAAGAAGAGGATGTGAACTACATGTCGAAAATGTGTTCAGCACTTAACATTTTGATGAAGAGGATGTGAGCTACATGTCGCAAATGTGTTCAGCACTTATCATTTTGCTCCTAAGTTTGATGTTGGTTTACTTCCCATTTTTTGATCCTACCATTTTGAAGAAGATGATGTGAACTACATGTCGAAAATGTGTTCTGCACTTATTATTTTGAAGAAGAGGATGTGAACTACATGTCGGAAATGTGTTCAGCACATACAAGGCCGTCCTCAAATTTTTACCCAGTTGATGTGAAAAGATTAACACAAATTCGTTGAAAATTGTATCAAAAATGTGTGCGTAGGCTACAGAAGTGGCAATTCGATAACTAAGGCCTTAACATTTACTCATAAACCATTGACTTGCATTTTCTGAAAAAAATTGTTTTCGGCAATTATTTTGGAAAATTTTAATTGACGCTCCCACACTTCCTAACGTTTAATGAACCACTATTAAACTGAGTATTCCATGATGTTCCAAAATTGCTCCTAAGTTTGCAGAATTGTTGTAAATTTGATTTTGGTTTACTTCCCATTTTTTGATCCTACTATTTTGAAGAGGAGGTTGTGAACTACATGTCGCAAATGTGTTCAGCACTTACATGGCCATACTCAAATTTTTACCTAGTTGTGTGAAAAGATTAACACAAATTCGTTGAAAAATTGTATCAAAAATGTATGCGTAGACTACAGAAGTAGCAATTCGATATCAAAGACCTGAACATTTACTCGTAAACCAATGACTTGCATTTTCTGAAAAAAAATGTTTTCGGCAATTGTTTTGCAAAATTTTACTTAACTCGACCAAGATTTGCAAAATTTTAATTAACGCTTCCACACTTCCCAACGTTTAATGAACCACTATTGAGTTGGTGTTCTCAGCTCCAACACTTTCTAACGTCTAATGAACCATTGAATTGAGTATTCCACGATGTTCCAAAATTGCTCCTAAGTTTGCAGAATTGTTGTAAGTTTGATTTTGGTTTACTTCCCATTTTTTGATCCTACCATTTTGAAGAAGAGGATGTGAACTACATGTCGGAAATGGGGTCAGCACTTATTATTTTGAAGAAGAAGATGTGAACTACACGTTGCAAATGTATTCAGCACTTATCATTTTGCTCCTAAGTTTGATGTTGGTTTACTTCCCATGTTTTGATCCTACCATTTTGAAGAAGAGGATGTGAACTACATGTCGCAAATGTGTTCAGCACTTATTATTTTGAAAAAGAGGATGGTAACTACATGTCGGAAATGTGTTCAGCACATACAAGGCCGTCCTCAAATTTTTACCCAGTAGATGTGAAAAGGTTAAGACAAATTCGTTGAAAAATTGTATCAAAAACGTATGCGTAGACTACAGAAGTAGCTATTCGATAACCAAGGCCTTGACATTTACTCATAACCAATGACTTGCATTTTCTGGAAAAAAAATGTTTTCGACAATTGTTTTGCAAAATTTTACTCAACTCAACCAAGATTTGCAAAATTTTAATTAACGCTCCCACACTTCCTGACGTTTAATGAACCGCTATTGAATTGAGTATTCCACAATGTTACAAAATTGCTCCTAAGTTTGCAGAATTGTTCTAAGTTCTTCTAAGTTTCTTCTAAGTTTGACTTTGGTTCACTTTCCATTTTTTGATCGTACCATTTTGAAGAGGAGGATGTGAACTACATGTCGCAAATATGTTCAGCACTTAACATTTTGAAGAGGTGGATGTGAACTACATGTCGGAAATGTGTTCAGCACTTACACGGCCATCCTCAAATTTGTACCCTGTTGATGTGAAGAGATTAACACAAATTCGTTGAAAAATTGTATCAAAAATGTATACGTAGACTACAGAAGTAGCAATCCGATAAGTAAGACCTGAACATTTACTCGTAAACCAATGACTTGCATTTTCTCAAAAAAAAAAAAAAGATTTCGGCAATTGTTTTGCAAAATTTTACTAAACTCCACCAAGATTTGCAAAATTTTAATTAACGCTCCCACACTTCCCAACGTTTAATGAACCACTATTGAGTTGGTGTTCTCAGCTCCCACACTTTCTAACATCTAATGAACCACTATTGGGTTGAGTATTCCACGATGTTCCAAAATTGCTCCTAAGTTTGCAGAATTGTTGTTAGTTTCATTTTTGTTTACTTCCCATTTTTTGATCCTACTATTTGAAGTGGAGGATATGAACTACATATCATAACATAAGTTTTTAGAATTGTTGTAAGTTTGATTTTGGTTTACTTCCCATATTTGTATCCTACCCTTGTTTTGAAGAAGAGGATGTGAACTACATGTTGCAATTGTGTTCAGCACTTATTATTTTGAAGATGAGGATGTGAACTACATGTAGGAAATGTGTTCAGCACTTACACGGTCGTCCTCAAATTTTTACCCAGTTGATGTGAAAAGATTAACACAAATTCGTTGAAAAATGGTATCAAAAATGTATACGTAGACTGCAGAAGTAGCAATTCTATAACTAAGGCCTTAACATTCACTCGTAAACCAATGACTTTTGCATTGGTGCATTTTGCAAATGCCCCAATGCATTTTCTGAAAAAAAAAAAAAATTTCGGCAATTGTTTTCCAAAATTTTACTTAACTCGATCAAGATTTGCCATAGAACTGGTGCTCAAACAGCGGAAGCGTTAAGTTGATAAGTTGAACTTATCAACGTAACAACATATTAAGTTCAAGTAATATAGAATTAACGACTCTGGATTGATGTGTCCTCTTGAATTGTTTAACTGATGTGGGGGTAGTCAGAATGAAATGCAGGTTACAAACCTACGTAGGACAGTAGATTATTCTACTGTCCGTTCTTCATCCTGACTACGGTCTACGGATCCTGAAGAACGGACTGTAGAATTACCTACTGTCCTACGTAGATTTGTAACCTGCTTTTCATCCTGACAACCCTTGCATAAAAAATGTTCAAGTAAATAAATCTTGTGGTAAAACTGTACTACATCAACTTACACTTTCCTCCATCAACTCAATTTTCTAATGACTACTAGTCTAAATTTAGCAAGCCGAGTTATCATTTCGATATCAAACGTCCGCGAGGCTCGTGGTTCACAAACTTATTTTCGTGCACATCGATTGCGTTTATCAGGTCAAGGATGCGGCCGTCATGCCTGAAATAGGCACTGTAAACATCCCGCCAGGCAACATCCACGCAATCCCAATGACTTGGCATTTCCCCTGCTGCCCACAGGAAGCGTTCGGCCCTCCACCTGAAAGCCTCGCAGTTCCTGCAGGACCACTCGCCCTGAGTGGACAGCAATTAGCGACAGAAGTGTCCGGTGTAATCCGGATATCGCAGAGTTTGAGCGCCGGTGGTTTCGATCTTGATTGCCTGGAGTGTAATTGAGTTTTCCGAGTGGCTTGCGGATGCATTGAAATTAATTTATGCGAGCTTTGCGTGCCTCAAAGCGCCCCTGTCGTACGAGCTATTAATAACTGAAGTTTTTAAGCGCTCAAGGTCATTGATACTTGTATCGACGTTCTCGTCGGAAGTTTGCGTTTAAAAGTTTTTAAAAATTATGCCACCACGTTTTGCCACTAATGCCTATATTTATAGTAGATACCTATATCTACACCTATATGATATAGGTGATACCTATCTTCTTCTTCTTTGGTCCTATTACTCCACCAGGGAGTGTAGGGCATCTTTCGATGTTTCTGTGACTGATGTACCAATAAAATGTCGTCACCATTTTACTGAGGTGATATCTATATCTACACCTATATGATATAGATGATACCTATATCTACACCTGTATGTTATAGGCGATACCTATATCTACACCTATATGACATAGGTGATACCTATATCTACACCTATATGATATAGGTGATACCTATATCTACACCTATATGATATAGGTGATATCTATATCTACACCTATATGATTTAGGTGATACCTATATCTACACCTATATGATATAGGTGATATGATAGGTGTCATCGAATTACAATTCAAAAAGCATCCCAGGCGCATGCATTATCAAGACCGCTTGCAAATTGTGACGTACCTGAAGGGCTATCAGCGCGTTAGGCTGTGGAGCGAGTGGAGGGTCCCTTCGAAGCAGTGACGAGGGCCAGGCTCTCGGTGTCAGAGAGTGGGGGGGTTAAAAAAAGGCTCCACGTAATTTATCCTCGTCCCTACTTCGTCGCAAAGGGTGGCTCCACCCTATCTGCGTGGGTGGACGGCAGATAGTCAGCGAAGTACAGAAATCACGAACTGTCACAACGGCTGACCATATGGCGCCAACTCCACCAGATTTAAATCTCGCAGTGAGAATAAAAACTGAAAACTGAAATAAATGCCCGATCGAGAAAACGTGGGGGGAACAAAAAATAACTGGTGTGAATTTTGTAGTGTAAAATATCGGCGTTTATTCACAAACACGACAGGACACCGTGCCTAAGCTTCCTGAAACAAATACCTCCGTACGCAACCCTTTCACGCAGGGTTCACCCTATTCGGCCGAATATTGCGAGCTCCTTATCGCGCGATTCAAAGGGCCGACGGAGCGACCTTTCTCTTACACAAGCGCAAAACACGTACGGCACGAAACACGTAACGCAAATTTTACACAAAAGAAATAAACGATATGTCAATATGGATCTAAATTCAATTGAGACCAAAAATCAAACATAAAGGTCTGGCTCAATTGAGAACAAAAAAATAGGTATCAATATCTGTATCTGGCCTGTGTTTCCTCGTCTGCGTGACTCCGCTGGCGGACTCTGGTTCTTAGGACGGGCGGCGGCCGCGATCGTCGAGGACGCCGTCGCTGGATTCCAAACCTCAGAGCAGGATGATCGCTGCCTCTAGCCAAGAATTGGCTGGCTGAGCTACTTAGCCCTTCCCCGAAAAAAACGCCTGCAAAGCACATGGCCTTAGTAACAATGGCCGGACACGTGGCTTTACGAAAAGGAAAAAATATCGGGCTTAATTACTTACTCGGATGTTATGAGCGTATGGATAGTTCCTTGCCCTGTACCTGGTGCCTCAATCCCCTCAAGGGTGGTTAACTGAGTCCCCGTTTATTATCCCGGAAACCGGATGGTGGTACGCCAATTAAAACGGTTCTTCTGGCACTTCCGTACGACACGCAAGGCAACTGATTTCTGCCTCTATGGTGGCGTCTCGCCGGCGATTTTAAAAATCGCACACATATGGGAAACACGTCACCACAACAAAAAAAGGTGCGAGTACGGTCGTCTACAGTGCAGGTCTATGCGCCAATTAATTATTAAAATGCAGTTTCTGCCAAAGACGTTTCCGGACCGTTACAAAATACAGTCCTAATTTTTGATTCCTACATCACAATCCGTAAATACAAATTGTCCCAAGATCATTTGCTAGCTAAGTTAAACTGTATTCTGGTCGCCGAACAGATATAGTAATGAAATAAAGGAGGCGGGTTTTGGTTGCGTAGACCGTGACTAGGGCAAAAAGCATACTTTTGACTCAAGTCTTGGGTCTATTGTCGTATTGTGGGCTTTATATTCGTAATGGTTGTAGTGACAAAAGAGCACAATAGGCCCAAATTTCCACAGAATTTCCACTAAAATCGAGTATATAACTTTCTGAATTAACGAGTATGGATCATCACTGACTATAATTTCTCATTTTTAAATTATTCACAGTTAAGGCGGCGATTGTCGTGGCTTTTCTAGCCACTCGGCTTGGTGATGTGTAGTTTGAAATTCTATGCACGTGGTCTCGAGCTCGTCACGTTTTTGCAAGTGAGCTTCGCGTGCCTGGAATGGCGAACACCATTGTATGCAGCCTCCATAAATAAAACGCACCGAGAAGCACTTCAATTACCCGCACCGTTAACGTCACGACGGAGGAATCTTTTAATGCAACGAGGAGAGAAGGCAGCCGCACGCGGTTTTCTGCATACCGTTGGTGGCACTAATGGGCGGTCTATAGAAACCGGCAATTTTTACTCGAGATTTCTTGTAAACGTGTCTAGTAGAGTTTTTCTACATGCACGTATGTCCAACCTCAATCAAAGTGTCAAATTTATGCTTGACAGCTGTCAAATGTATGTGGTTCATGTATAAATTGACAGCTGTCAAATTTGTGTGATACATGAAAAATTGACAGCAGTCAAATTTGTGTGGGAAAATTTGACAGCTGTCAAATTTGTGTGGTTCATGTAAAAATTGACAGCTGTCAAATTTGTGTGGTTCATGTAAAAATTGACAGCTGTCAAATTTGTGTGGTACATGAAAAGTTGACAGCTGTCAAAATTATGTGGTTCATGTAAAAATTCAACGCTGTCAAATTTGTGTGATACATGAATCATCGACAGCTGTCCAATTTGTGTAACACATAAATCATTGACAGCTCTCAAATTTATGTGATACATGTTAAACTTGACTTATATCAAATTTCAAGTGTGATATAAACCAAGGGTGGTTCTAATGGGACTTGTATGCGAACGAGCCTAGATTTGATACAAACACTCCTTGGGAAGTAATCTTTCATTTTCTCATTATTTTAGATTAATCTAATGGTTATTGACAAGCCTTTGGCAAGCTCTTTCAGTGGCTGGAAACACATTTCTCACAACTGTCCAATCAAGACCAATACTGCAAGCAAAAAGTGATAGGTGTCCAATATAATTGATGCATTTTAAAACTGGCGGCTTAATTTTTTTGCTTATACTTCAATTCTCGCAACTTTTTACAATTATTATGCTCAGTTCATGCACAAGCGATTTGCGACTTGCGATTTTTGTTCTAATTGTTTAATTTTGAAAGCATTTTACGCGGGAATTTATACTATACCAATCAGAACATCAGATTCAGAAAAATTGCAAATCGCAAATCGCCAATGCATGAACTACGCTTTACTTAATAATTTTGTTAGCTTATTGAAGTAGAGCTCAATTAGTAATCTTTCATTTTCTCATTATTTTATATTAATCTAATGGTTAGTAACAAGCCTTTGGCAAGCTCTTTCAATGGCTGAAAACACATTTATAAGAACTGTCCAATCAAGACTAATACTACAAGCAAAAAGTGATAGGTGCCCAATATAATTGATGCATTTTAAAACTGGCGCTACAATTTTTTTGTTACACTTCAATTCTCGCAATATTTCACAATTCTTAAGCTTAGTTCATGCACAAGCGATTTGCGACTTGCGATTTTTGTTCTAATTGTTTAAATTTGCAAGCATTTTACGCGGGAATTTATACTACACCAATCAGAACATCAGATTCAGAAAAAATGCAGATCGCAAATCGCCAATGCATGAACTACGCTTTACTTAATAATTTTGTTAGCTTATTGAAGTAGAGCTCAATTTGTAATTTTTCATTTTCTCATTATTTTATATTAATCTAATGGTTATTAACAAGCCTTTGGCAAGCTCTTTCAATGGCTGAAAACACGTTTATCACAACTGTCCAATCAAGACCAATACTGTAAGCAAAAAGTGATAGGTGTCCAATATAATTGATGCATTTTAAAACTGGCGGCTTTAATTTTTTGCTTACAGTTCAATTCTCGCAACTTTTCACAATTCTTAAGCTTAGTTCATGCACAAGCGATTTGCGATTTTTGTTCTAATTGTTTAAATTTGCAAGCATTTTACGCGAGAATTTATACTATACCAATCAGAACATCAGATTCAGAAAAATTGCAACTTGCAAATTGCCAATGCATGAACTACGCTTTACTTAATAATTTTGTTAGCTTATTGAAGTAGAGCTCAATTAGTAATTTTTAATTTTCTCATTATTTTATATAAATCTAATGGTTATTAACAGAACTCCATTAAAATTTAAATTGCGCAGTTCGCTCAAAGTTTCGTGTATCGATGATGAGAATCGTGGCTTCTCATAATCATTATTGATTGGTAAGCTGTTCGTGCGTCTCGGGAGTACGCCGAGGCATTACATCATCCTGGCAGAAATTTGCGTGTGGATTTGTGTGTGTTTTCATGATTGCATATTTACATGTGCATGCCATGGCGACTGCACGAGTGTTTGTGCCTTCCACCGCCGTTCCCATAATCTCGTGTTGAGTGTCAACTTCACAAACAGTAAATAAAGAACGCACAAGAGCGCGTCTTCTGCGACCTCTCTAATGACTCTGCTGGTGAGTCATAAGGCGCGATGACATACTCTACGCCGCATTTGAATACAATCAGCCCATAAATAATGCACGCCACTGGAGGATGCATGAGCGCACAGCCGTCCAGCGGCAGTGAAACGGGTCTTATTTTGGGCCGGTTGCTCAACAGTTGAGGATTAGTTATCTGCCAGATAAGTTTGTTTTTATAAACTCGTGGTGATTTGTTTAAAGTTTGGTCCAATTTTCTGAAAATTCAGGAATCAAGTCCGTCCGATGAATGTACAACTCTAGCTCGTAAAACTTCTGCACCTTTTCAAGTTCAAATTGAGACCAATCAAGTTCAAATTGAGACCAATCAATTTCAAATTGAGGCCAATCAAGTTCAAATTGATACCAATCAATTTCAAATTGAGGCCAATCAAGTTCAAATTGATACCAATCAAGTTCAAATTGATACCAATCAATTTCAAATTGAGACCAATCAATTTCAAATTGAGACCAATCAATTTCAAATTGAGGCCAATGAAGTTCAAATTGAGACTAAACAAAATCAAGTTGACACTAAACAATATCAAGTTGAGAGGAAACGAATAAAATTTATTATGACAACTTGATATTGTTCAGTGTCAACTTGATTTTGTTTAGACTCAATTTGAAATTGAATGATCTCCATTTGAAATTGATTGGTATCAATTTGAAGTTGATTGGCCTCAGTTTGAAATTGATTGGTCTCAATTTGAAATTGATTGGTATCAATTTGAACTTGATTGGCCTCAGTTTGAAATTGATTGGTCTCAATTTAAACTTGATTGGTCTCAATTTGAACTTGAAAGGTATACATAGCCATTTGTGCTGTGAAGTGTCCACTCGGTCGGCCCTTTGTCACTGGCAACTCTTTGTTGCATCAACATTCAAGCCAAAGCCTGGTCTGGATACCTGGACTTTTATGATACCTAACTTGAAGTGGTTTAACAATCCCACCCTTATAATTTTTATTGCAAGTCAAGGTCATGATAACAAACTATCGTTGCGCGAAGTATAACTCTTTAACCGGAGATTAGCTGCGATTATAGTTATGTCTAATTTAATTGTTTCTATGGACCACTCCAGCAGTACCCATATAATTTTAACCGAAGATTAACTACTTCGGATACGATTGTTGAAACAATTGCATCCATGAAAACCAACAGACGAGTAAACTTAGACAGGTTACGGGTTAATTGCTGGCGTTTACGTTGAGATGATTGCGCCATGCTTAAAATTCCGCCGTTTTCGCCCCTTATTTATAGCTCTTGGCGAGCTCCTGGAGAAGAGGCGCGCATTCCTGTGCGCACAGTAAATATTTGATGCCCAAGTGGAGCCCGGGGACGTGCCCTCTCCACGTCAATTAAATTGCGATTACAGAACGTCCAAGTGCTCGCAGAGCTCGCCTCTGCAGCCACGGTCAATCGCGGTCAACTGAAGAGAGTGGTCACAATTTTCATTCATCGGCCCACTCGGCTTCCGGCACGTTTCGTCAGTTCATTTTACCGCATGCAACCTTTCACATGTATCGGATCAATGTCCTTTAGGAATATCGCTTGGTGGTCCTGCGAACATAGCAGTTGGTAACCATTCTAGGATACCACTTAATAAACCACCTTGGAAAATATCAGTTAGCTGCCCAATTAAATGGTGCCGTGACCAGGATTGTTGGCATGTTGGCCGCATGTTCAAGGCATGAATGTTTTCTTGTTTTCTTGTTTTCTTGAGAAACAAGACTCTTGTTTCTCTGATTACAATACAATAATAATAATAATAATCCGTACTACTCCTCCACCTATGGCGTAATTGGTTACTGTCATAATTTTTGACAGAGAATTCTGACCCAATTACATTTTTTATTTTTACCCTGAACTATTACTAGTTATGCGGGGTTGAGAGGAGAGGGGCATTATTATTATTGCCCATCTGCGCCTGCATGCGACTTATAGATGGTATAGATGGTAGAGGCACATTTCTAACATTTATTGCAAGGAAGTGGGAAAACTACAGAAAAACCACCACAGAAATGCAGACCCAGGAATCGAACCCGGGACCTTGCGGCTAGAAGCGAACGCGTTAACGCTCACTTCACCGCAGCCTCCACCTATAATAATACCCAATTAAATGGTGCCGTGACCAGGATTGTAGGCATTTGGCCTCATGTCTACCTTATGTTGGCAATTGGCCTCATGTCTACCTTATATTGGCATACTGGCCTCATGTCTACCTCATGTTGGCATGTTGACCTCATATTCAAGATATGAATGGTTTCTCTTGTTTCACTGATTGCAACACCTACATTCTACCTTTCAAATAATATTGGGGATCGCAAACATTTTGAGAGATATTCGAAAATATCACTTGGCGGCAAAATTAAATGGTGCCGTGACCAGGATTGTTGGCATGTAAGCCCATGTCTACTTAAGACATGAGTGGTTTCTCTTGTTTCACTGATTACAATACCTACCTTCTACCTTAAGAGGATCTAAAAAGGGTCACGACTAATGGAAGATTGGGACCGCTGCTGTAGAGAGATAGAGAGGGTAGAGACATTTTGAGAGATATTCGAAAATATCACTTAGCGGCAAAATTAAATGGTGCCGTGACCAGGATTGTTGGCATGCAAGCCCATGTCTACTTAAGACATGAGTGGTTTCTCTTGTTTCACTGATTACAATACCTACCTTCTACCTTAAGAGGATCTAAAAAGGGTCACGATTAATGGAAGATTGGGACCGCTGCTGTAGAGAGATAGAGAGGGTAGAGACATTTTGAGAGATATTCGAAAATATCACTTAGCGGCAAAATTAAATGGTGCCGTGACCAGTATTGTTGGCATGCAAGCCCATGTCTACTTAAGACATGAGTGGTTTCTCTTGTTTCACTGATTACAATACCTACCTTCTACCTTAAGAGGATCTAAAAAGGGTCACGACTAATGGAAGATTGGGACCGCTGCTGTAGAGAGATAGAGAGGGTAGAGACATTTTGAGAGATATTCGAAAATATCACTTAGCGGCAAAATTAAATGGTGCCGTGACCAGGATTCTTGGCATGTAAGCCCATGTCTACTTAAGACATGAGTGGCTTCTCTTGTTTCACTGATTACAATACCTACCTTCTACCTTAAGAGGATCTAAAAAGGGTCACGACTAATGGAAGATTGGGACCGCTGCTGTAGAGAGATAGAGAGGGTAGAGACATTCGTACATAGATGCAAACATACACACATACATGCATGCATACATACATGCAAACATCCACACATCCATACATGTATACATATATACATGCATACATACATACACACATGCATACACACATACATACATACATACATACATACAAACATACATACATAGATGTTATGCTCACATAAATCTAGTAGTATCTAGTATCATAGTACAAGAAATTAGGTTACAATAGCAATTTTATATAGTAATGTCACATTCTTTGTAGTAGATGTATATGAGCATGACTGTACAAGTACATACTACTATTGATACTGTTCTGAATAACAACACACGAAAACAAAAATTTGCTCAAAAGTCTCGATTTCAAAAATGTTCATGACTACAACACTTTCTTTTGCTTCGTAAATGAAAGTAAAGGTGTAATGTTTTGACTTAACGGTTTTAGTTTTGGCTTTTAAAAAGTCATTGTTTTGATGAGGCTGCGTTTTCGAGTGAAGGATGTCTCGCATTACTTCTGAATTACTTTCAAATAATATTGGGGATCGCAAACATTTCGAGAGATATTCGAAAATATCACTTAGCGGCAAAATTAAATGGTGCCGTGACCAGGATTCTTGGCATGTCTACTTAAGACATGAGTGGTTTCTCCTGTTTCATTGATTACAATACCTACCTTCTACCTTTTAAATAATATTGGAATTCTTTGTACTAGATGTATATGAGCATGACTTTACATACTGCTATTGATACTGTTCTGAATAACAACACACGAAACCGAATATTTGCTCATAAGTCTCGATTCCAAAAATATTCATGACTACAACACTTTCTTTTGCTTCGTAAATGAAAGTAAAAGTGTAATGTTTTGACTTAACGGTTTTAGTTTTGGCATTTAAAAAGTCATTGTTTTGATGGGGCTGCGTTTTCGAGTGAAGGATGTCTCGCATTACTTCTGGAGTAATTAATTACTGTCGCTGGAGCCGTGATCAAAGAGCCACGCGAATCGCCGGCATCCGTGCCAAAGCCAGATTTTTATTGCCGTTTCCTGTGGCTATTACTGACGGAGTTTTAAATGCTCTCCTATTTCTGGACCTGGGAAGCACCGGCAAATCAATGCGAACCCGAGTGCCATTAATCTTAAGAAATGTTAAATTTCGCTTATGCACTTCAATAACCTCGGAAGTCATTTCAACAAAAATTTTGAGCAGAATTGTTATCGTTACCATTAACATTTTTCTTACTAATTAACATGGCAGACTATAGGTTGAATAAGTTTTTCATATTATTTTAATAAAACATCTTAGATTTACGAGTTTTCAATGAAGAAAATTTGTCAGCTCTTTACATCAGCCCATAGGTAACCTTAAGCAATCAATACATTTACATTTACATACAGACTCTGTACCATTAGTACATTGTCAGCTCTTTACATCAGCCCTTAGGTAACCTTAAGCAATCATAACATTGATTGCTCTAGTTACCTACTGAGCTCATTTCCCTACATATTTAAAATAGATGCATTATGCCCTTCAATAACCTCGGAAGTCACTTCAAGAAAAAAATTGAGCAGAACTGTTATCGACCTTGTCATTAACATTTTTCTTACTAATTAACATGGCAGACTGTAGGTTTAATATGTTTGAAGCTTGTTATACTTTTTTAATAAAATATCTTGGATATACGAGTTTTTAATGAACAAAAATTATTTCTGAGCTTTTTGAAGTACGTAAACGATTTGCTGCTGTGGCTATCGTTGTTACCAGGAAGATGAAGAATGTTGGGGATGAAGAATCAGTCACAAAACATCTTAGATTTGTGAGTTTTTAATGAACAACATTGAGTTACGAGCTATTTGAAGTACATGAGCCATTTGATGTTGTGGCCATCGTTGTTACCAGGATGATGAATAATGTTGGGGTTGATGAATCTGTCACAAAACATCTTAGATTTACGAGTTTTGAATGAACAAAATTTATTTCCGAGCTTTTTGAAGTACATCAATGATTTGCTGCTGTGGCCATCGTTGTTACCAGGAAGATGAAGAATGTTGGGGATGAAAAATCAGTCATAAAACATCTTCTCTACATGAACGATTTGCTGCTGTGGCCATCGTTGTTACCAGGAAGATAAAAAATGTAGGGGTTGAAGAATCTGTCACAAAACATCTTAGATTTGCAAGTTTTTAATGAACATAATTGATTTACAAGCTTTTTGAAGTACATGAGCGATTTTCAGTGTGACCATCGTTGTTACTAAGAAGATGAATAATGTTGGGGATGAAGAATCAGTCACAAAACATCTTAGATTTACGAGTTTTTAATGAACAAAATTTATTTCCGAGCTTTTTGAAGTACATGAACGATTTTCTGCTGCGACCATCGTTGTTATCAGGAAGATGAAGAATGTTGGGGTTGATGAATCTGTTACGATACTTCTTAGATTTACGAGTTTTTAATGAACAGAATTCATTTACGAGCTTTTTTAAGTACATGAGCGATTTGCTGCAGTGACCATCGTTGTTACCAGGAAGATGAAGAATGTTGGGGTTGAAGTATCTATCACAAAACATCTTAGATTTTCGAGTTCTAACGATTTGCGCTGTGACCATCGTTGTTACCAAGAAGATGAAGAATGTTGGGATGAAGAATCAGTTACAAAACATCTTAGATTTGCGAGTTTTTAATGAACAACATTGAGTTACGAGCTATTTGAAGTACAAAAGCGATTTGCTGTTGTGGCCATCGTTGTTACCAGGATGATGAAGAATGTTGGGGTTGATAAATCTGTCACAAAACATCTTAGATTTGCGAGTTTTTAATGAACAAAATTGGGTTACGAGCTATTTGAAGTACATGAGCGAATTGCTGTTGTGGTCATCGTTGTTACCAGGAAGATGAAGCATGTTGGGGATGAAGAATTATTCACAAAACATCTTAGATTTGCGAGTTTTCAATGAACCCAGGGATGTTTCCCCAAACCAGTCGTTCGCAGCCGACGTTAAACTGTAGGTGCCATACCTCACTGTAACTACGATAAATACACACATACACTGACGTATGCCGGGAGATAGCCAACGCTCGACATCGAGTATGGCACTCCAAGAAAAAGAATGAACAAAATTTATTTACGAGCTATTTGAAGTACATGCGCGATTTGCTGTTATGGCCATCGTTGTTACCAGGATGATGAAGAATGTTGGGGATGAAGAATCAGTCACAAAACTTCTTAGATTTGTGAGTTTTTAATGATCAACATTGATTTACAAGCTATTTGAAGTACATGAGCGATTTGCTGTTGTGATAATCGTTGTTACTAAGAAGATGAAGAATGTTTTGGTTGAAGAATCTGTCACTAGTAACAACAGTTACAGAAATCAAAAGACGACAGAATATGTAACCCAATTGCTAGAGATTAAGAGCCTGAACACATGTAGATACTGTATGCAGATTCAGTATCACGTAAGAAAATTAACGCAAACTGTATCACATACTATTTATACGACCAGATGAGCAATAAACTTGTCGTTGGCGAAAATATTGCGCTCCAGGACAAGTGTTAATAATGAGCGAGTGTGATATATTGCGCTGTAGCGCGCGTATTGTATCTCACATACAGTATCTACGTGAGTAGTTAGACTATGGGGATTCCAACTCACCCCCCGCGAAGATTTCGATTAATTTAATCCGCGGTTTGATTCGCGGATTAATCAATTACCGCGAGCAGTAACAATGGGTTGATTATGGAAATTGCGAGTAATGTAAATGTGCGGGGGGTGAGTTGGAATCCCCATAGTCTAACTACTTACGTGTGTCCAAGCCTTAATGGAAATACTATAGTCTGTCCAATTCCAAGGCCTTGAATTCCAAGATAAAGTGCGCGTAAACAATATTATTAGCTGATAATGCCCATCGTGCGTCATCCATCCCTCAGGCCAGAGGCCCTCACGCTGCACCACGTCACCCTCCTGGCATTATCATCGGCATTGCGCTCTTGGCACAGAAATAACTGTTTTATCGCCTCGCGTGGGCATGGCGATCCATCCGTGGACAATTAGATGCCTCCCTTTCACAATTAGGGTCCCAATTAATCCGGCATTGTGTACCAATTAGTCGCCAATTGAAAGTTGCTGTGGGCGAGGTGACCTTGGCAGTCGCACGCACGCAAGAGTCGAATTCCTCGCGAACCTCCACCCGCGCAATACCTGTGCATCGCGGACATCAAAGGTGCCGCGGAACCTTCCTCCACCTCCGGCGTTTTCACTTCAGTTCCACTTTCGGCGCGCGCTTGAACGTCGCCTTTTATAGACATTGCTGCTCAAGAAGACAGTTTGCAGTCAATTCTTGCAACCGTAGCTGCAATAATCCTCGATGGCTTACATCAAATACGAGTGCGAGATGCCAGGCGATCTGAGCCCGTGGTTGTACAGGGAGGAGTGGGTCAGGCTGACAGATCTCTGGTTTTTGGTACGATAGATTTTTCTTATTTTGTCACCTTTGAGTTTTTCTAAATTTGTATCGATTTTTCCCTATAACTTTTAAAGCCAAAAGAGTACTAGTGTAAAGTCCGTTTACCATCTAATGTTCGTTTATTAACTTTCAACTATGTAAAATATGTAAATAAAACACTAGGTTGTTTTAAGTTTCACAGATTTAGTGGCTTCATCAGGCAGATGAATAATAATGCTGTGAAACTTAAACAACCTAGTGTTTTATTTACATATTTTACTATGGAGTTTCATCAAGTATCTGCCTCATCAATCCAATATTTATAACTATGTATATACCTTTACATCTATATACAGACTCTGCACCATTATTACATTGTCAGCTCTTTATATCAGCCCATAGGTAACTTTAAGCAATCATAACATTGTCAGTACAAATGTCTACTGAAGATGACCAGGTAGTGGTTGAATTGTACAATTGGAGAAATAAATGTCGTTGTGAAAAAGGATAATTTGTTATTTTTCCTTAAATCATAAAATTGATTGCTTTAGTTACCTACTGAGCTCATTTGCCAACATATTTAAAATAAGTTCATTATTGCACTACACTAGAAGTGCCCAAATAAATCTCCAATGCTTCTAAAGATCTTCATGTGCTTGCTATGCATAAATTTATTATTATTATCCCATTGGTTCATCACCAACATCATAATTACAAGATTATTTATTATTAAATTAAACAATTGCTTCCTTGGTTATATTACCCAATTGTTTCGCATGCACCTTTATTTCTTGTTAAATAATTATTATTAAGGCCAGCTTAAAAAGTACTATTTGCATAGATACCTAGATTCACTATCACAGGTTTGAACGATCCAAAGCTTCTAAAAATCTTCATGTGCTTGTTATGCATAAATTTATTATTATTATCCCATTGGTTCATCACCAACATCATAATTACTAGATTATTTATTATTAATTTAAACAATTGCTTCCCTGGTTATATTACCCAATTGTTTCGCCTGCACCTTTATTTCTTGTTAAACAATCGTTATCAAGGCCAGCTTAAAACGTACTATTTGCATAGATACCTGGATTCACTATCGCAGGTTTAAACGATAAGATAGCGGGTTTTATTTACGGCTGCTCGATGAGATTTGGTAATTTATGTTTCCATTGTTATACGTCGTGCACACGTCCTGTGAGTTGTGAGTGTTTCGTTTCGAGGGCCCCAATTCACCGGAAGACTTATGGAGGTGTGTAAAATGTTTGCGTTGCTCTTCATAAGCGGACACAAAACGGCAATTTGATGAAAATGAAATTATACGGACATTTGAAATGATTAGAGGAGAACTTGTTTATGGGCGTGGACGATAAGAGACGGATTGAGGAGATTAGGGTTCGTGCATAAGTCAGCTCTATGCATTATGGATACAACTGATTAAATATGAAATGTGAAAATTGCTATAAATAGCTGCTACCCTTATCTAAGCACGCGAACTGTAAACAGTTGTTTAAAAATCGAAGCGATCATTTAAATTCTTAGATTATTCTGTTTAATACATAATAGGAGGCGGAAAGACCCCATGGGGTCGATAGCCCAATAAAAATTGTTTATATATATATATATATATATATATATATATATATATATATATATATATATATATATATATACATAACAAGTGTAATATACACCTCTTTAATACGTCGGTTTACAAGTGAAATACACTAAGTCAATTTGTAGCTGTTAGAGTTACTAAAACTAAACTAAAAAAGAGTTAAGTTTTATTTTGAAGAATTACTAAATTGTAACAGATCTCGGGCTCAGTAAGGGTATAGTAAAGGTCCTGTAGCCGAACTTCCAAATTCTTAACTCATTAAATGACTGAGTTGGAAAGGTAACAGCAGAATATAAAACTTTAATTGCAGTTTCTAACATTTGATAGTTTTTAACTTCAGTGATTTCACTTGTAAGACGACGAATAGTATGTGTGACTGTTGAATATCGTGATATCTTTAATAGTTGTGTGTATAGTACAGAAAAGTATATATTCCCGGCCGATGCGGTGATTGATGGACGGTGACACCCGGGGACGGAGACACCCTGTATATATGTCACCTGTAACTTGGCTCGCCAGTTTCCGAAATTCTTACATGTTCAACCAATTGTTCCTGGATGTGATCACAATGTCCTACCGGAAGTACGTAAAGTCGATCCAACATCTTGACAGTCGTGTGGTGGTTTCCCCGCTTGCATTAAAGTCGTGGGTTACCTGTTTTACAGTAATGGAAGGCTCCTACAGTTTAACAAGAGCTGCGAACCTCTGTTTTGCAAATAACATAAAACAATTTGTCGTCAAAACGTCACATCATGTGCGTAGAAAGAGCCTACGTTAAGGGTTTAGTGAAACAAAACTGTTGCCAAGTTAGCAAGTTTTGCATATCGATGGCATATCCTGCTTTATACTCTACAAGGTGAGAATAGATTATCACCTTGTAGAGTGTAAAGCAGGACATGCCATCGAGTCTCATGGAACTTGTATATCGTTTGTCATTGAGGGTCTTTGGGCTTACTTGGTGTGTAGCTCATTTTCACCAAGATAGGGTAGGAAGGTGGATATGCTATCGAATCTTATTCATCTTGCACTTGTTAACAAGGGCTGCGAACCTTTGTTTTGCAAATAACATAAAACAAGTTGTCAAAACGTCACATCATGTGCGTAGAGAGAGCCTACGTTAAGGGTTTACTGAAACAAGATGTAACCAAGTTAGCAAGTTTTGCATATCGCTGGCATGTCCTGTTTTATACTCTACAAGGTGAGAATGGATTATCACCTTGTAGAGTGTAAAGCAGGACATGCCATCGAGTCTCATGGAACTTGTACATCGTTGGTCACTGAGGGTCGTTGGGCTTACTTGGTGTGTAGCTCATTTTCACCTCGATAGGGTAGGAAGGTGGATATGCTATCGAATTTTATTGAGCTGCACTTGTATCATTCTTACCTCGTAGGGTAGAAATAGGGTGTCCTTGAGATCTGTTGAGATAGTTGTTTAGATCATTATCTACTGCTAGATTAGGAAGTAGGTGCTATTGACTCTCTTTTGTTGGCTCTGCTTGGTTTGTGGCAAATTTTGCAGATTATTCTCATCAATAGTGTATGAAGTGGTGTTGAGTTGGTTGGCTGTAGCAAGTTTTGTAGATAATTGAAGGGGTTAGAAAGGTAGGATCTGTCACGTGTCACGAGGTTACTTGTAGTAAGTGTTGTCGAAAAACGTGTTTGAGCTTGCTGACGTCTTTTTTTCTTTTCCAGCCACCAGAGAACGAGCTCCAGAAGGGGGGCGAGCGCGTGATGTCGGAGCACCAGCTGCGCGTGCAACGCTCCCTGCAGAAGCTGAACGTCCCCGACTGGTACAAGCAGGGCCAGGTACCCCGCGAGGGCTTCCTCCTGAAGAAGAACGCGTCGACGCGGGAGAGCAGATGGCAGGGCACCGGAAGTAAGACCACCTCCCTTAGCAGCTTGGGCTCGAACGCACACTCCCCCGTGATCCTGAGTCCCACGCTCCACGCCCAGCCGTTCGTGAGGTGGTCCACCTCGAAGCTGAACTCGACGGCCTCCTCGCCGTGCGCCTCCACGCGTAGCAGCTTCAACGCCCGTCAGCCGAATGGCTCCATATCCCCGTCCTCCTTGCGGAACAGCTTCAGTTACAGGCAGCCGTACCTAGGTTGGCGGTCGCAGGAGAGGCTGTCCAGGCCGCGGACGCCCGCGGAGCGGCTGGCCAACTCGATGCTCTCGAACGCACCGGCAGCAGCCCAGCCCCAGGAGAGCCCCGAGATTCAGACGTCGATCAAGGAGGTCACCTCCGCCATAGTGCACTACGTCAGCGGCCTGAGGCCCGAAGGGGGCGGCGGGAGGGAGCACAGCTACGACAGCCAGGAGACCGCCAGCCAGAGGAGCCGCTCGGTGAGCCCCAGGGGCAGCCAGAAGCTCTACTGGCTGGAGAGCTCCTTCGTGGGCACCAGGCCCCTAGACTCCCCGCAAACGCCGATCACCCTCACGGAGAGCCCCACGCAGCTGCCCGTGCCTCCCACGAGCCTCAGGCTGGACCTCCAGGCGCACAACGGTGAGTCCATACACGCTTGAACACCACCCCCGCTAGAGCTAGGGGCGGGCGAGCCCGGGAAGAGGCCCCCACGTGCATTACACGGATACATGTTTAGGGACCACCAGTGTACAGTGTAGCTGCATATTGTCTCTAAAGTATTTAATGTCTTATGTGTAATTAGTTATATTTGTCTAAGCTCTCTTTTTTCTCCCCTACACCTAGCTAATACCATCGGGGACTAAAGTATAATACCATGATCAACGATATTAACCCCTTAAATCTTCTCGAATGCAAATATTTTGATCAAAATTTAACAACGAAGCACCCCAAGAATCTCATCTAATCTAAAACGTAAAGCAGCAAATGGCATCCAAAATAGGACCAATGTCACACGACACCTCAAAAAATCTCAAATTTAATTTTTACAATTTTTGGGCACAATTTTGTGGGTCATGGTCTTCTGCTCTGGTACCTCGATGTATACCAATGCGAATATTTATAGCGCTTCGAATGTCACCGCACGGTTTACCTGCCGCTTGTAAATTGTGTCGGTTTTGATGACGCGCGAGTATCACGTATAACGTATCACACATCCCCATCCCCCTCCCAGTATTTGCGTGTTTGTGTGGATGTACTTAGCGAATCCGAGAGCCGACCCTCCGCGGGAGCCCCCTTTGTCCCCCTTTTTTTGTACATACGATGACCGCCGTATTGACGGCGATGTTTTTCACATACCTAGATTCTAACTTATTGCTGTAACTGTGTATTTATATTATCGTGCTAGCTGTTAGTGTCCGTTTTGGGGGGGTCATAGATGATGTCCGCAAACCAAAAGTTGCCTTCCCCGTAGCTTTAAAAGTTGTTCGGTAATAGTTTGTGTCTTTTCTTTTTATTTTTTGTTTTGGTCACTGTAAATTATCGTCTTCGTTGAGTCTTGACTTGAGTCTTATTTATCACATTATTATTATTACTTTTAGTCTACGTTTAAGTTGTGCATGTACAGTTTACATTTTTTCAGTTACAAAATAAATTGTTTTATTTTTATTATTTTTTTAATATTTTTTGTTTGATTCCGGCAATCACTCATTGTAGGTTGATTTTTGCCCTTTCGATCGACCGGTAAGTGTCTTATTGTTTTGCCCTTGCTTCACAATATAGCACTAACAGTAGTCGTAGTTATAGTTTTTCACCATTCGCACGTTGACTCGATGTGCATGTTGTGTTTTTTTCATTTGTGTATGTTTGTCTTAACACCAATTAAGAAACCGTGGCTTGGGAACAATGCGGTGTACCTAAGTTAACTTTAAACGCTTCGTAACATATTAATTTTAAGGCCATCACCAGTCAATGTTCTTGTAATATAACTGTTACTTTTATGGTTACTATTGTGGTAACTATGTATGTTAGCACTACGTTGTATAGGTATACTAACTACTAATAATTGCAAATGCATTATCTACTAATTCGCATCCTAAGTCTAACATTAAAATCACGTGGCGCCCTTTCAAAATTCCGGATTCGGAGATGAATATTCGTAGATGCAGGCACATTCATATCTTGCACCATATCTTGTTCGCGCTCATTACTGTTGTGCGCGTTAGCTGTTTTTACACTAATACAAGACCCCTACGATTATCGACCTCTATTTTGATTAAGGCTGGGGTACTTTCATAGGGCAAGTACCCCAGCTCTGATGTCCGTTGCCTTACTAGGGGAGAGCATCAATAAATGTCAGATGTCATTTCCCGGGTTAGAATCCGGGACATTACGCTCATGCAATTATAGATGTTCTTTGAAAAGTTACCGACGATTAAAGTTTACCGGTGCTTGTAAAGCTGAACCCAAGTAAGAAGAAAAAAATATCTACACCGTCAAATATCTCAATTTTAGCTGTACTTGATTCAAAAACCTTACTATATGGCGTGTTAAGTATCTACTCAGTAAATATCAATTTGATCATCTCCGGACAGCACTGAAATGACTCGCAGTCGGTACCTATCTACAAGTGTCGAAGTGTTCAAATATCTTGCAAAATATTGAGTCTTCTATGTTATGATGGAAGTAGTGCATTCTCAGAGTAATTATGAGAGTGGAACACTTCCTTCATAACGAGTTATCAGGATGGATCTTTCCACATATCATTACTAAGTCTTCTGTTTGGTGATGGCCAATGTCAATACCGGGTGCAATTTCACCTGGTGTATCTATCTATGTGCGATGTGTGCAGATGTAGGTGTGCTGAGCACGGCGGGCAGCAGGAAGCCCTCGCCGAGTTCGACGACCCTCGAGGACGTGCTGGACTCCCTGCTGGGGCTGCCCTCGTCGACGCGAGCCCCGAGTCCCAGTCTCCAAGGTAGGAGACATGTGTAAGTTTCATTTCAGGTCTTTCTACATGACTTATATAAAAAAAAAACTATTTTTCAAAAAAAAAATCTCTCCATCTCTCACCCTCACCTTCTGTCGTGGACTGGGCACTAAACCACCAAAACCATATACTCTAACTTTGAACGAACAAAAAAATAACGCACACGCAGCATCGTGATCGCCTCTGCATGCGCTGTTTGCCAGACGGAGCTACTTTTCTAGTATTCGCCAAGTCTTTGGTATGCATGCCCATTGGCTACCTGTGTGTCGTCGCCGGCTGCGCCGCTCTTGAAGGGCCGTGAAGGTAATCAGTCTGTTGGTAACCAAGGCACAGTCAGTTTCAGTACCCCATTTGTTTTAGCATGCACAGTATCCTAGAACGTTGCGTTAGGTGTTGAAGCCGTAATGTTAGGGTAGCCAGTCATTCGCACAGATAATAAATAGCCAACTTATAAGGCACACCTTTTAAGAGATGTGTAACGATTTCTATGGGACGTGGTATGACTTTTATAACATGTAGAATATGATACAAGGCACACCATTTATAGGAATGTGCCACGATTTATTGAGACGTGGTATTAATTTTATGACACGTCCAGAATATGATATGACAAGGCACACCATTTAAAGGGATGTGCCACGTTTTCTTGGGACGTGGTATTACTTTTATGACATCTAGAATATGATACGACAAGGCACACCATTTAAAGGGATGTGCCACGATTTCTTGGGACGTGGTATTACTTTTATGACACATCTAGAATATGATATGACAAGGCACACCATTTAAAGGGATGTGCCACGATTTCTTGGGACGTGGTATTACTTTAATGCCATGTAGAATATGATACAAGGAACACCATTTAAAGGGATAGCCACGATTTCTTGGGACGTGGTATTGCTTTTATGACATGTAGAATATGATACAAGGCACACCATTTAAAGGGATGTGCCACGATTTCTTGGGACGTGGTATTACTTTTATGACGCATCTAGGATATGATACGACAAGGCACACCATTTAAAGGGATGTGCCACGGTTTCTTGGGACGTGGTATTACTTTTATGACATGTAGCATATGATACAAGGCACACCATTTAAAGGGATGTGCCACGATTTCTTGGGACGTGGTATTACTTTTATGACATGTAGAATATGATACAAGGCACACCATTTAAAGGGATGTGCCACGATTTCTTGGGACGTGGTATTACTTTATGACATGTAGAATATGATACAAGGCACACCATTTAAAGGGATGTGCCACGATTTCTTGGGACGTGGTATTACTTTTATGACATGTAGAATATGACACGACAAGGCACACCATTTAAAGGGATGTGCCACGATTTCTTGGGACGTAGTATTACTTTAATGACACATCTAGAATATGATACAAGGCACACCATTTAAAGACATGTGCCACAATTTCTTGGGACGTCTTATTACTTTTATGACACATCTAGAATGTGACACGACAAGGCACACCATTTAAAGGGACGTGCCACGATTTCTTGAGACGTGGTATTACTTTTATGACATGTCCCAACTTTTAATAGATGTGGCATGAATTGCACGAAATGAGGAATGACAGCTATTTATTTAATGCATATTTTGTACATTTCATGGCAGATTTGTGTATACCTGAAGACAATTCTTCTAAAAAATTGACGAAGAGCCTCTTTTAAATAATAAAAATTATTTGCAATTGGGTGTAGTCTTTCCAAACCCAAGATAGAGCGCACGTAAATAAGTGCAGGGCCTAGTGTAGACGCCACGACTCTGCGACTGCAGTAGTAAACCCCACTTAGTCCGGCTGTGACTGCAGACTGCGGGACGACCAATCGGCTTGTGTTGAAGGGTTCACGTGACTATTATGCATGTAAGATTGTTTAGACGCGCTCTATTGTGGATTTGGACTGACTATAGTCATGCGTTGGGTGACGAATATGCAGATGTGGCACTGATATGAAAGAAATTAGTTAGGTGGTTATTATCTGTGAGACTTGTTCTGGCTATCGCTGTAATGTTTGAGGTAGTTTTGACGGTAATGTGTTGTACCCTGTTTGGCGTGTCCCTTCTCGTTTGATGGTTGGTGTCTGAGAAGGTGTCGTTTTGCAGAGACGGCGTCAGCTAGTACGAGCCCCGTTAGGCGGCAGGACGAGCACCCCCGCGCCTCCGAGCCGTTCCGACGGCGCAGTGAGGGCAGCGAGCCCACCAGCCGCCCCCCATCCCGACAACGCCGCGCCAGCTTCCACTCGTCCCCGGTGTTGCGCTGCAGGTACTCCAGGTGCGGCAAGGCCGCCGTGGCCACCACCGCCGAGGGGCTGGCCTTCAAGAACTGCCACAACTGCTCGTACACGTACTGCAGCCGCACCTGCCGCCGCGCCCACTGGGAGAAGCACCGCAAGACGTGCCTCTTCTCCAGGGTGGGTACCCTCTGCAGGCAGGTGATAGCGGCGGCCAAGGAGCAGGAGGACACGCTGCACACCCTGTCGGTGATCGCGCGCCGTGGCTTCCTCTCGCACGGCACGGGGGCGGTCAAGATATTCTTCCCGTGCCCGGAGGCGGCTGAGAAGTTCCTCTCGGAGGGCCTCGGCAGCCTCGGCGAGCCCACCTACGTGCGCTGGACCGACCTGCTGCCGTCGGAGATGGGGCCCCAGCTCTACGCGGAGCTGGTGAAGATGTGCAAGAGCTACAACCCGGACGGGAAGCTGGTGCTGTACGTGTCGGTGTGCGTCGTCTCCGAGGCGCCTGCCGCCGGGGCCGTCAAATGGGAGCGGCAGCTGGTGTCGCGGTGCGGCAAGATGCGGCTCAGCAAGGGCGTCCAGGTCCCCGGCAGGGACGTGGAGAACCCCGAGGCGCTGATACTGACGTCCCCGCCGATACGCGAGGAGCCCGTCCAGAGGCTGCGCGAGGTCAGCTTCGCCAACATCCAGAGGCACCTGCAGCGGCGCGGGGTGTCCCTCAAGAGGCAGTACCCCGACGTGTACCAGAAGCTCTGCAGCTACGCCGAGGGCAGCAGCAACAAGTTCACCCCAGTGACTGTGTACCCGAAGGACTCCGCCACAGGCAAAACTTTCATGTGCATCATCATGCCCGACGTTGAACCCGAGTGCGTCGACAAGGTCTCCACCGCGGGGGTCCGCGTGCGCACAGTGAACGTGCTCAAAGACGACCTGGACCTAGTGCGGTCGTAACCAACGCAAAAACACAATCAATCCGTGGGATAGGTATGTGCCAAAGAATCATCACCGACGGGAGATCTAGAGACGCGCCGCTCAACGTCACCAACCCAAAGACACTACATCTTCAGCATCTTATTCGACTGAACTCTCAGTATCTAAAAATCACCTACTACACACTCACTGCAATTGTCTATAATGTACATATTTACATATCTCTCCCAGTCTCTCTCAAAATGTTTACCAAATTGTGGGAGTGGCCCTTCCTCGACAATGATGCAGGCGTCGGAGTATGCCCCTATCCTGTGATCTATATTAGCTTGTTGTTGAATATCCGCAGATTTTAATGAAAAAAAAAGTATTCATGTTACCTATACCTTTTTCTCGCAGTGCAGTGCTCCAAGCGATCGTATACCCTCAGCTTGGCTTTAGCGGGCAGCGCAACTTCACACCCACGAATCCCAATACAGTAATCAAATCTACAAAGAAACGCCCAAAAAATCAAGCATATCTTGTACCACCAAACGTATACCCTTCGTATTTTTAAAAACTTCACCTCTCCGTCAAAGCCACGTTCGAGCCAGTTCATATGTTTTACCAGCGTCTTTTAATTCAGTGGGTTCACTACGACTCGACCGGTATTTCTAGTAATCGGGGGTTTAGATTTGATATTAACCAGTAATACCTACCAGTTTATATGTACACCACCATCATGAAAAAAATTAAGAGCAAAGATGAACGTCTATTAGGTGGAGCTCTCCGTCAAAGGCACGTCAAAGCCATGTTTTACCAGCGTCTTTTAATTCAGTGGGTTCACTACGACTCGACCGATATTTCTAGTAATCGGGGGTTGAGACTTGAGTATAACCAGTAATACCTACCAGTTTATATGTACATCACCATCATGAAAAAAATTAAGAGCAAAGATGAACGTCTATTAGGTGGAGCTCTCCGTCAAAGCTATGTTTTACCAGCGTCTTTTAATGGGGTTCACTTTCAGTGGGTTAACTACGACTCGACCGATATTTCTAGTAATCGGGGGTTGAAATTTAATTATAAAAAGTAATACCTACCAGTTTATATGTACATCACCATCATGAAAAAAAATGAAGAGCAAGAAATGAGCGTCTATTAGGTAGAGCTTTCCGTCAAAACCACGTTCGAGCCAGTTATTCATATGTTTTATCAGCGTCTTTTAATTCAGTGGGTTCACTAAGACTCGGCCGATATTTCTAGTAATCGGGGGTTGGGATTCGATTATAACCAGTAATACCTACCAGTTTACAGGTACACCCACAGGCTCTAAGAATGACGCGCTCCGTAAGACCGATCAGTCTGCACTATCTACCGTGGCCCTACCATGGAGCAGACAACGATAGCAGACTGCTAGATCTTACGGAGTGCGTCATTCCCAGAGTCCGTGGCTGTACATCGCCATCATGAAAAAAATGAAGAGCAAAAATTAACGCCTATTACGTGGAGCTTTCCGTCAAAGCCACGTTCGAGACAGTTATTCATATGTTTTATCAACGTCTTTTAACTTAGTGGGTTTACTACGACTCGACCGATATTTCTAGTAATCGGGGGTTGGGATTCGATTATAACCAGTAATACCTACCAGTTTACAGGTACACCCACAGGCTCTAAGAATGACGCGCTCCGTAAGACCGATCAGTCTGCCCTATCTACCGTGGCCCTGCCATGCAGCAGACAACGATAGTAGACTGCTAGGTCTTACGGAGTGCGTCATTCCCAGAGTCCGTGGCTGTACATCAACATCATAAAAAAAATTAAGAGCAAAGATGAACGTCTATTAGGTGGGAGAGAGGTCTAGAGCAGATGGTAAAGGTAGGCCCGTGCCCCATGAATCGCGGCGCGGCTGAAAAATACTTGTCAGCTTGATGGTATGTATATTTACCAATGCAAACTCTGCTCTTGACCGCGGCGCGCCGCGTTTCCGGCCTAATGGACGCTCGGTCTCACTATTATAGTCGACCCAAAAATCTAAGAATATTACGACTTTGACTTTTAAGTATTTTATGGGGGTTTTATTTAGTGTTGCCATAAAATCAGCGCTTATACTGGCTTGTATAAAGACCCAAGGCCAGTATAAGCGCTGATTTTATGGCAACACCAAATAAAACCCCCATAAAATACTTGAAAGTCAAAGTCGTAATATTCTTAGATTTTTGGGTCTGTACCCGGTACCGACTGTACCTCTACCACCGAGGAATCATTTAATTCGGTGACTCTCTCATTTCGGTCTCTCTTTGTCTTAAATCTTCAATTTATTATGTCCAAACGTTACTGTATTTATCTTGTTTTTGTATCCGATTATTCTCCTGAGGTACTTCATTTCTATTTTACCGGTATACCGGAATATCGTTAGCATTTCTGCTAGCGGTATTCTGAACCTGCGTTAAACCTGAGTTCCTGTATAAAAATTTACTCTCCTGTGTCTAAGAAAGTAAATTTTTATACAGGAACTCAGGTTTGCTAGCAAAAATTACTTTCTTACGTCTCGCTCGTTTTTTTCTTTGTTCTAGTTTCATCCATAAATAAGATTTTTATAAGATTTTTATGCCCCGCTCTAACTAACTTATTGATCTAACTGTATATTAATGGGATTCGTGTTGTGTTGTTACGTTATCGTAGAAAATTGTACCGGCGGTTTCGAAAATATATTTAAACTTGATGAAAAATTGATAATAATAATAATAATAAAAATAATAATAAGTTTGTACACAACTTCTAGTGGTGTAGTGCAGAATTCGCAACGCATCTTTAAGGTCAGATACAGAGCATTAGTAACATGTAATCCATTTACTTTAGCAATTTTTATACCTAAATATATATTGTATATGTAGAATATATGTTATATTATATCATCGGTTTAGAGGTAAAACTCATTAGGTAACATTTCTGAGATATGTAAGATATATTAATAATAACTTGGTATAAGAACACGAAATTACTCAAGAAGTTCTTTCTACATGAACATTAAAAGTACATTTGTTACTTATAGTCGATCTCACGAACTTAGTCGGAAAAGTCATAAAACGGGATAAGAACGGACATTCGGTGCGTCTGCTCGGGGCAATATCAGTAGGGTCAATCGATTTGGCCTTGAGTTGGTACTTTCTATTGTCGAGGCCCTTTGGATTGGCGATTTGAATACGCATTGAACCTTCCAGTAGTTATACTAGGACAGTTCCAACGCAGGTCAGGTTAGTTTTCGATTAATTTAATCCGCGGTTTAATCGAACTTTTGATTCGCGTAATTCGAGCAATTGTATGCAAATACCGCGGATAATCAAAAGTTCGATTATACCGCGGATTAAATTAGTCGAAAACTAACCTGACCTGCGTTGGAACTGTCCTAGTATAACTACTCCTTCCGATTGGTTCAATTGCTAATTTCCCGCGCAACGCGAACAAATCGTGAACTATAAGTAATTCGCTGCCGTATCGGCGCATGAGTTGAAAAGAGAGAAAAGGTAGAACCTTATTGAACCTTATTGTTGGTGCGAGCGAGGTAGATGTATAAATTAAACGTGGGTTCTGAAAAAAAACGCTTTTATACCGCTTTTCCGTCTAAGTTCGTTAGATAGACTATACCAGTATTTGTAAATCGTTAGATAGACTATACCAGTATTTGTAATTAATTATCAAAACGAGAAAAACTAAAACATATCGCTTAAAATGTTACTTAGTGAGTTTTACCTGTAAACTGACAATATTCTTTAAACAAGGGTCTTTTTATAAAGATGAAATAGTGGAATTGTGGGATTTTTTTTATTGAAATATGGGCAATGTGGCAATTTATTACTAATGCCTACTTGTTAAATACAACCAAGCTGGAAAAATGGTATGACTATTATTTAAAAATTATAAACATTTATAATGTTACTGGTTTAGAGACCTTTATAGATGTTTTATGAATTCGGCTCAATAAGTTTAAATGTAGCGTGACTGCTTGAAGCACCGCACTGACGACTATGTTGCTTGATAAATAAGTATATAAATATATTTAAAAAAATACTATATGAAAAACTCTTTGGTATAATTGTATAAAAAAAATTTCAGGAACATTGTAATAATTGCTCACTGAATCGAGTGTTGACTGATCGGAGTAAAACGAGAGGATGATAACTCAAAAATAAAATAGCCAAGACTGTACGCAAGCGTGAACCTAAACACCATCAACGTTGTTAATTGAGAAACGAACAATAAAAGGTAATCTGCATTGTTTTTTTCTTCCTCGGGAGGCTACACAGCGACGCTTTTGTTTTGGAGACTTCTGATTACGAGGAGAAGGTTTTATGATTTGCCATTGACAAGAAGATTTCAATAAAAGCACAGCAATAAAAACAAATCCGTGTCAGATGTAGAACAAACCCCACCCAAAGTTTTCCCACAAAATATAGTAATGGAACGCCATGGCGCTGCGGAAATCCAACAGGGGTAGGTCTACTTTTAGCCGATGGTCTCACCAGAAGGCCGTAGGTTCGAAACCTATTGGTCCCGGAGAATTTTGGAGTCTTTCAAATTCTGCGATATCAAAGAGACGTTCCTGTAGAGGGCAACTGAAGACGACGATCCCGTGTACTGTTAAATTGTGCGTGTATGTTTAAAATAACCAGTTAGATGGTACTTAGCCATAGTAGCTAAAATATGCCCTCTTAAAATAAGTAATTACTCTATACTACCCAAATATTATTTTACAACTCGGCCTGCAGGCTTGCAAATATTTCTGAATCCTGCATGATTCAAGTGCCCAAATACTTCTCGAACACTTCAAATTCGAATGCCAATTTTGTCCAAAACATTGAAAAAAAAATTGTTTTTAAATAGAATGCCCTATATTTGTACAAAATCAGATTCTAGATATAATTATCTCTACAAAGATGTATCACAAGTACCACTGCATTTTCAAATTTGCCCAACATTTCAGAATGCAGAATTATTAAACTAGCTGTGATGTTGTTTATTGCAAATACTTGTCAAATTTGTTTACATCTGCAAATACTGCAAATAATTGATTATTAATATAAATGATTACAACTTTTTTTTTTTACAGTAATATATATATATATATATATATAATAAATTACATAAATAAAGACTTATATCTCACTGATTTGACAAGTATTTGCTGATGTCAACAAATATCGTTGAAAACATTGAAGAAAAAAATGGTGTTTTTTTTTTAAATGAAATACACGATATTTTTACTAAATCAGATTCTTGATAAAATAATTTGTGATAATTTTGTGACAGAAGTGTTAACTATAACAATGATATGCCACTATGTTGCACGATAAAAAAAAAATGAAAAAATTCATAACGATATTCATCGGTGAACTCTTTTTACAGTAGTCTTTCGAGTACTGTAAAAATGAGTTTCCGGCTTCTAACGACATTTTCCAAAATATGCGTAATAATTTTCAACTTTAAATTACCCAAGGAATGCACCCTGAAGGCTATAGAGTCGGGGGACACCCTGTATGTTACGTGTTCACTGATAGACTTCGCTAGAGGTGCCAAAAACAAACAAAACTGGGATATCATAATGATATTTATTTATTTAATCTTGTGTCAAGTTACAATACTTTACGCAAACAGTTTCAGTCCGGGAAAACGCAAAAATACGACCTAGTCCTGTAAAGTGTTGCTAACAATTGCCAAACAGCCATTGCTAATCATGTTCCAAAAATGTAACTAGATTTGGAGCATTTGCTAAATTATTTTGAAATTAATTTCAATGTTTCTTTAGAACTTCATGACACAGGATGAAATAAATTGATAACGATATTCGTCGGTGAATTCTTTTTGCAGTATTCATTACGAGTACTGTAAACATGAGTTTCCGGACTTATGATGTTAATTACTGTTACATTTTCCAAAATATGTGTAATTTATTTTCAACTTTAAATTACCTAAAGAATGCACCTTGAAGACTATAGAGTCGGGGGACACCCTGTATATTACGTGTTCACTGATTTCGCTAGAGGTGCGAAAAACAAACAAAAATGAGATATTTTGCAATCCAGCCCTGCATTTGTCAATAATTAATTTATAATATGAATCATTTCAATGTATTTACAAATAGAAAACGATGTTAGCCCATTAAAAACTAATAGTTTCAAACTGGCATAAAATTTCAAACTCTAATAAAGTCAATTACGTTTATTTTTCTAAATAGAAGAAATTTCTGAAATTTTAATGACAACCTCAAGCCAGAGGTGCAAGACCAGTACGAATTATTATTATGGATTTGATCGGCTTTTCTTTTCAATCATTTTGTTTTCAAAAGTAAAAAGCGTTGTTAGATATATTTACCAACCAACTAATAGTTGACTTGAATAAAGTTAGGTAATTAGTTAATTTTTCTAAATAGACGAAATTTCTGAACTTTTAATAACAACCTCTAGCCACAGGTGCAGGAGCAGTACGGATTATTATTATTATTATTATAATAATTATTATTACTAATTTGATCAGCCCTCAAGAATCGTTTTTCTTTTCAAAGACTAAAATCGTTGGTAAACTAACTAACTAACTAAAAACGATGTTAGCAAATTAAAAACTAATAGTTTCAAACTGACATAAAATTTCTAACTCTAATAAAGTCAAGTAATTACGTTTCTATCATTTTTCTAATTAGAAGAAATTTCTGAAATTTTAATGACAACCTCAAGCCACAGGCGCAAGACTTGTGCAAATTATTGTTATTATTGATTTGATCAGCTTTTCTTTTCAATCATTTTAGTTTTCTTTTCAAAAACAAAAAGCGTTGTTAGTTATATCATTGATTATAATACCCTTATTTATTATATTATATTATATATTATATTATATTATTATTATAATCAATTATAATTATATTATAATCAATGGTTATATTTACCAACCAACTAATAGTTGACTTGAATAATGTTAGGTAATTACGTTAATTTTCCTAAATAGGCGAAATTTCTGAACTTTTAATGACAACCTCTAGCCACGGGTGCAGGAGCAGTACGAATTATTATTATTATTATTAATTTGATCAGTTTTTCATTTCAATTATTTTCACTTTCTTTTCAAAAACAAGCGTTGTTAGATATATTTACCAACCAACTAATAGTTTCAAACTCAAATAAAGTTAGGTAATTACGTTAATTTTCCTAGATAGTACGAAGTATTATTATTATTAATTTGATCAGTTTTTCATTTCAATCATTTTCATTTTATTTTCAAAAACAAGCGTTGTTAGATATATTTACCAACCAACTAATAGTTTCACACTCAAATAAAGTTAGGTAATTACGTTAATTTTCCTAAATTGTACGAATTATTATTATTATTAATTTGATCAGTTTTTCATTTCAATCATTTTCATTTTCTTTTCAAAAACAAGCGTTGTTAGATATATTTACCAACCAACTAATAGTTTCAAACTCAAATAGAGTCTGGTAATTACGTTAATTTTCCTAGTAGTGGTAAATATGTTTGTTTTCCTAAATAGTACGAATTATTATTATTAATTTGATCAGTTTTTCATTTCAATTATTTTCATTTTCTTTTCAAAAACAAGCGTTGTTAGATATATTTATCAACCAACTAATAGTTTCAAACTCAAATAGAGTCTGGTAATTACGTTAATTTTCCTAGTAGTGGTAAATATGTTAGTTTTCCTAAATAGTACGAATTATTATTATTAATTTGATCAGTTTTTCATTTCAATTATTTTCATTTTCTTTTCAAAAACAAGCGTTGTTAGATATATTTATCAACCAACTAATAGTTTCAAAGTCAAATAGAGTCTGGTAATTACGTTAATTTTCCTAGTAGTGGTAAATATGTTAGTTTTCCTAAATAGTACGAATTATTATTATTAATTTGATCAGTTTTTCATTTCAATTATTTTCATTTTCTTTTCAAAAACAAGCGATGTTAGATATATTTATCAACCAACTAATAGTTTCAAAGTCAAATAGAGTCTGGTAATTACGTTAATTTTCCTAGTAGTGGTAAATATGTTAGTTTTCCTAAATAGTACGAATTATTATTATTAATTTGATCAGTTTTTCATTTCAATTATTTTCATTTTCTTTTCAAAAACAAGCGATGTTAGATATATTTATCAACCAACTAATAGTTTCAAACTCAAATAGAGTCTGGTAATTACGTTAATTTTCCTAGTAGTGGTAAATATGTTAGTTTTCCTAAATAGTACGAATTATTATTATTAATTTGATCAGTTTTTCATTTCAATTATTTTCACTTTCTTTTCAAAAACAAGCGTTGTTAGATATATTTAACAACCAACTAATAGTTTCAAACTCAAATAGAGTCTGGTAATTACGTTAATTTTCCTAGTAGTGGTAAATATGTTAGTTTTCCTAAATAGTACGAATTATTATTATTAATTTGATCAGTTTTTCATTTCAATCATTTTCATTTTCTTTTCAAAAACAAGCGTTGTTAGATATATTTACCAACCAACTAATAGTTTCAAACTCAAATAGAGTCTGGTAATTACGTTAATTTTCCTAGTAGTGGTAAATATGTTTGTTTTCCTAAATAGTACGAATTATTATTATTAATTTGATCAGTTTTTCATTTCAATTATTTTCATTTTCTTTTCAAAAACAAGCGTTGTTAGATATATTTATCAACCAACTTATAGTTTCAAACTCAAATAGAGTCTGGTAATTACGTTAATTTTCCTAGTAGTGGTAAATATGTTAGTTTTCCTAAATAGTACGAATTATTATTATTAATTTGACCAGTTTTTCATTTCAATCATTTTCATTTTCTTTTCAAAAACAAGCGTTGTTAGATATATTTATCAACCAACTTATAGTTTCAAACTCAAATAGAGTCTGGTAATTACGTTAATTTTCCTAGTAGTGGTAAATATGTTAGTTTTCCTAAATAGTACGAATTATTATTATTAATTTGATCAGTTTTTCATTTCAATTATTTTCATTTTCTTTTCAAAAACAAGCGATGTTAGATATATTTATCAACCAACTAATAGTTTCAAACTCAAATAGAGTCTGGTAATTACGTTAATTTTCCTAGTAGTGGTAAATATGTTAGTTTTCCTAAATAGTACGAATTATTATTATTAATTTGATCAGTTTTTCATTTCAATTATTTTCATTTTCTTTTCAAAAACAAGCGATGTTAGATATATTTATCAACCAACTAATAGTTTCAAAGTCAAATAGAGTCTGGTAATTACGTTAATTTTCCTAGTAGTGGTAAATATGTTAGTTTTCCTAAATAGTACGAATTATTATTATTAATTTGATCAGTTTTTCATTTCAATTATTTTCATTTTCTTTTCAAAAACAAGCGATGTTAGATATATTTATCAACCAACTAATAGTTTCAAACTCAAATAGAGTCTGTTAATTACGTTAATTTTCCTAGTAGTGGTAAATATGTTAGTTTTCCTAAATAGTACGAATTATTATTATTAATTTGATCAGTTTTTCATTTCAATTATTTTCATTTTCTTTTCAAAAACAAGCGATGTTAGATATATTTATCAACCAACTAATAGTTTCAAAGTCAAATAGAGTCTGGTAATTACGTTAATTTTCCTAGTAGTGGTAAATATGTTAGTTTTCCTAAATAGTACGAATTATTATTATTAATTTGATCAGTTTTTCATTTCAATTATTTTCATTTTCTTTTCAAAAACAAGCGTTGTTAGATATATTTATCAACCAACTAATAGTTTCAAAGTCAAATAGAGTCTGGTAATTACGTTAATTTTCCTAGTAGTGGTAAATATGTTAGTTTTCCTAAATAGTACGAATTATTATTATTAATTTGATCAGTTTTTCATTTCAATTATTTTCATTTTCTTTTCAAAAACAAGCGATGTTAGATATATTTATCAACCAACTAATAGTTTCAAACTCAAATAGAGTCTGGTAATTACGTTAATTTTCCTAGTAGTGGTAAATATGTTAGTTTTCCTAAATAGTACGAATTATTATTATTAATTTGATCAGTTTTTCATTTCAATTATTTTCATTTTCTTTTCAAAAACAAGCGATGTTAGATATATTTATCAACCAACTAATAGTTTCAAACTCAAATAGAGTCTGGTAATTACGTTAATTTTCCTAGTAGTGGTAAATATGTTAGTTTTCCTAAATAGTACGAATTATTATTATTAATTTGATCAGTTTTTCATTTCAATTATTTTCATTTTCTTTTCAAAAACAAGCGTTGTTAGATATATTTATCAACCAACTAATAGTTTCAAACTCAAATAGAGTCTGGTAATTACGTTAATTTTCCTAGTAGTGGTAAATATGTTAGTTTTCCTAAATAGTACGAATTATTATTATTAATTTGATCAGTTTTTCATTTCAATTATTTTCATTTTCTTTTCAAAAACAAGCGATGTTAGATATATTTATCAACCAACTAATAGTTTCAAACTCAAATAGAGTCTGGTAATTACGTTAATTTTCCTAGTAGTGGTAAATATGTTAGTTTTCCTAAATAGTACGAATTATTATTATTAATTTGATCAGTTTTTCATTTCAATTATTTTCATTTTCTTTTCAAAAACAAGCGATGTTAGATATATTTATCAACCAACTAATAGTTTCAAAGTCAAATAGAGTCTGGTAATTACGTTAATTTTCCTAGTAGTGGTAAATATGTTAGTTTTCCTAAATAGTACGAATTATTATTATTAATTTGATCAGTTTTTCATTTCAATTATTTTCATTTTCTTTTCAAAAACAAGCGATGTTAGATATATTTATCAACCAACTAATAGTTTCAAACTCAAATAGAGTCTGTTAATTACGTTAATTTTCCTAGTAGTGGTAAATATGTTAGTTTTCCTAAATAGTACGAATTATTATTATTAATTTGATCAGTTTTTCATTTCAATTATTTTCATTTTCTTTTCAAAAACAAGCGATGTTAGATATATTTATCAACCAACTAATAGTTTCAAAGTCAAATAGAGTCTGGTAATTACGTTAATTTTCCTAGTAGTGGTAAATATGTTAGTTTTCCTAAATAGTACGAATTATTATTATTAATTTGATCAGTTTTTCATTTCAATTATTTTCATTTTCTTTTCAAAAACAAGCGTTGTTAGATATATTTATCAACCAACTAATAGTTTCAAAGTCAAATAGAGTCTGGTAATTACGTTAATTTTCCTAGTAGTGGTAAATATGTTAGTTTTCCTAAATAGTACGAATTATTATTATTAATTTGATCAGTTTTTCATTTCAATTATTTTCATTTTCTTTTCAAAAACAAGCGATGTTAGATATATTTATCAACCAACTAATAGTTTCAAACTCAAATAGAGTCTGGTAATTACGTTAATTTTCCTAGTAGTGGTAAATATGTTAGTTTTCCTAAATAGTACGAATTATTATTATTAATTTGATCAGTTTTTCATTTCAATTATTTTCATTTTCTTTTCAAAAACAAGCGTTGTTAGATATATTTATCAACCAACTAATAGTTTCAAACTCAAATAGAGTCTGGTAATTACGTTAATTTTCCTAGTAGTGGTAAATATGTTAGTTTTCCTAAATAGTACGAATTATTATTATTAATTTGATCAGTTTTTCATTTCAATTATTTTCATTTTCTTTTCAAAAACAAGCGATGTTAGATATATTTATCAACCAACTAATAGTTTCAAAGTCAAATAGAGTCTGGTAATTACGTTAATTTTCCTAGTAGTGGTAAATATGTTAGTTTTCCTAAATAGTACGAATTATTATTATTAATTTGATCAGTTTTTCATTTCAATTATTTTCATTTTCTTTTCAAAAACAAGCGTTGTTAGATATATTTATCAACCAAATAATAGTTTCAAAGTCAAATAGAGTCTGGTAATTACGTTAATTTTCCTAGTAGTGGTAAATATGTTAGTTTTCCTAAATAGTACGAATTATTATTATTAATTTGACCAGTTTTTCATTTCAATCATTTTCATTTTCTTTTCAAAAACAAGCGTTATTAGATATATTTACCAACCAACTAATAGTTTCAAACTCGAATAAAGTCAGGTAATTACGTTAATTTTCCTAAATTGTACGAATTATTATTATTATTAATTTGATCAGTTTTTCATTTTCTTTTCAAAAACAAGCGTTGTTAGATATATTTACCAACCAACTAATAGTTTCAAACTCAAATAAAGTCGGGTAATTACGTCCTAAATAGGAGGAATTTCTAAACTTATAATAACAACTCAAGCCTCGCGTGCAGGAGGGAGCAGTACAGATTATTATTATAATAATAATTATTATTATTTGATTTATTATTATTTGAATTTGATCTGCCCTCAAGATATTTTGTTTTTGTATTTTCAAAGACTAAAAGCGTTGGTAGATACATTTACCAATCCTTTCGCCATTTTGCTCCAAAATGCACCAAAATCGGCACAGTTTGAATTAATCAACATGCAAAACGATGAAAACCTGCGAAAAAAATTAATGAAGGCAATTTATTAAAATTGTATCACCAAAAATATTAATACATCTTTGCCAGGCGCTCTGAGTCATGTATTAGGAAAAGCTTTTCAATCATGAATATTACCAAATAGCAAAATACTAACCACTTGACTAATAAAGATGTGAAACAATTTTGCATCTGGCTGCTATTAATTTCGTACCTAACAAAAAAAAAACACATTTTGTGTATTGCATAGTATAGTATATTTATTTTAAAGTTTAATAATTTTATTTGCGCTTAGAGTCAACATGTATTAGGAAAAGCGTTTCAATCATGAATATTCCCAAATTGCAAATTACGAACCACTTGACTAATTAAAATGTGAAACAATTTTGCATCTGGCTGCTATTAATTTCGTAGTTAACAAAAAAAAATCACATTTTATGACTTGCATGGTATAGTATATTTATTTTAGCATAGTTTATTTTAAAGTTTAATAATTTGATTTTTAAGTTATTTACTTTAACTTTAAATATGCGAGAAAACATTTCTGATGGCGGAAAATATTTTGAATACCGCCCTGTCGTGGATTGTTGGATGCCTATGTCGAATTTCGAATATAGGCAACTTATAGTGCACAAACTTGCAGTACTGTTTCTCTGGTAATGATAGCAGTAATTGATGTTTTTTCGGATTTGAATTGTGCGTTTATAGAATATGTGCCGATTCGAAATGGTTCTTTTGCAGAATTCGGGTCTGTACGTTGTAGATTTGGTGTTTTCAGTGGCCTTTTCCGGTGGTGAGGCTCTTGAGGTGCAGATGGCGCCACATGTTGTCCCATTAATAACGGTGTGCGCAGCGCCACCTGGCAAGGAAAGAATAAAAAAGAACAGCATCTTGGGTAACTAACAAGGTCAACAACACTAAATACTAACGAGACACGAATTTCGTAAATAGTCCAGTTTCTGTGCGGTGCCATAAGTGAGTCGGCGGTGAGTGCCCTAATATGTAGCCGGAGATTGAAGGTAAGCTGGGCCCCTTTGCGTACCCCACGGCGCGCCGCATCCCGTCCCTCCGCCGATAACGATTTTGTCGAATTAAACGGGAAACCCACTTAAATATTTGTGCGAGCCTTCGGCGGACGTCGCACACCGGTTTATAAATAATCCCGGTGAGGAGCGGCGGCGGCCAGTGTACGTGCCGCCCCCCCGAACCCCCAATTCATCGGAATGTCAATTTTAATTGTTTACCATTGGGCTACATATGGATTTCTTGCCGCCGAATTCAAACAGGACACGTCCTGTTTTCCATCGTGGCTGCCCGCCGCACCCCCCTGCAGGCCCTGGGCCGGTCAGAAAGTGGGGAAACCGGCAGCAGCCCGAGCACCGGGCCACTCGATGACACCACCTTTTGTTTCCACCGGGGCAACATAAACAAAACATGCATCTCTACACAAAAACAATCGCCACGATAACTCTTGCACCGGAATCACTGCACACCCCAATGGGGCGAGTGTACATATGTTAATTTCCGCATTAACACACTAACCTTCATTGATTGCAATCTTAGTCCCACTTTCCTAAAATCCCCCGACACAAGCTGCTGACTGCAACACGACGCAGCAAAACAAAGCAACCATTGGAAACAAACGTCCTCATTTCTCTTTGTATCCGCTATTCTAATTCATACACTGTATAAACACAATATAGATATACAACAAAACGCAATACAGCACAAAAAAAGCGTGGAATCTTTTTAGTTACAACGCCCCAAACACCCTGTTCATTTTCGTATTGGCACCGTCTATCTGCTCGGTCTACTCCGTTTTGTAAATGATCCTAGGAGTGCTCGTACTGCAGTCCGAGTATCAACTTGAATGACCCAAAAGCAGACTCATTTCTAAGCATGATATTTTATAAATAACAAATTTATTATGTCAACTATTACTTCGTGATAATAAATTAACAACTTTGGGCTCTTGCATATGTTCTATGCAGCCCATAATCAAAACTAATACATAAGTAATTTTTTTCATGGGTGAAACTCTTCTGAAGTCTTGCCTATCTCGACAACTGCGAAACTACAGTCATATGTTCTCAATCAAATCAAAATTGTATAACAGATATTTTTTTTCGTATATTTTTAGTTTCAAGCAATGTTTTGTGCATTGCTTGAAACTTACAAACAAGGGTTGAAACTGCACCAGCCAACTTTTCTAGAATCAACCAATTCTCACGAAATCTAGTTTCATTGTGCTTCATTAGTAGCATATTAAAGCTTTGGAGAAGTCTGAAGTGCAGTAATAAGCCAATCAGCTGTTATCTTCAACTGGTGTGCGTTTGGTTTTGTAAATGGACTCAATATTACCAACGTTTCTTTGTTACTGATGTTTAAATTTTCATTAAGATTGAATCAACTGGAAATTGCTCAAAGTCAATTCATCTAAAATTCTAGACCAATAATAGATATTTGATATAGGGTTTTTAAAACCCCAGCGGAATTTTTAATTGTGTTGGTAATTTTTAGCGCCAAAAGTACATGTATTCTTGATGTTAAAAGAAGCCGGAATCATGAAGTTTTAGGTGATACTGACGAATCTGACTAGATAAATTGACGAGACAGGAACATTTATGTTATCATGGACATCAAAATTGCCATCGACGATATATATTCATTCTCAATTTCAACTAATTCTCAACATAATATAAGTTAACCTAACCTAATCCCATATATTTCCTAGATCAATTCTAGAGTTTTTCTAGATCAATAATCATTATCATCTAGCATAGCTCTCTTGACCCTAACTGCTGCAGAACTTCCGAGTTACCTATTTGTTAACGCAAACTCTGCCACCGCTTATTCTTATGCAGTTACCTTCTAGAGTTAAGAAAATTGACAGTTAAAAAGATAATTAATGAACAAAATTGCCTTCAGATAATATTATTGTAAATTGGGTGTGACATTATTATTATTTTCAAGAAAAATGTGTTGATTATAGAATATTATCATTAACGAATTAAGCTACAAAATTGACACTGACATTATTGTTTACAAGTAAAAGTACAAAATTGACTACGACATTATTATTAACAAATGAAGTACAAAATTGACACCTACCATATTATAGGTAACAAGTGAAGTACAGAGCAAATACATTTTAATTATTAACAATTAACCTACGAAATTAACTACAGACAATATTGTTAACAAATCTGTGTAGAAACCTGAAGATGGTGTTATTATTTTCAATTAACATTTCCTGTTCTCGTTTTTCAGCGTGACTGTCTCAAGTGCCTAACGGAGCACGATTCGCCCGGGGCTAGGATGCTGCTGCCGACCTAAGGGCCCCCGCGAGAGCAGCGGCTACCCGTCTCCGACATCCACCCAGCGATGGCCGAGCAGGAGGGAGCCGAGCCCGGCCACCTCCTGGTGGAGCCGGCCCTCACCTACAACGGCGTCGTCAAGCACACCGGCTGCGAGGCGCCGCCCAACAATAACGTGTGCGGGGCCCCCGCTGCCCAGTGCTACAGCAGCGCCGATGCCGGCCCCTTCGAGGACTCCATGGAGTCCACCACCACGTCCACCTCGCAGAACAGCGAATGTCTAGGTAAAGAAAGGAAAGTGGTAAATGGAGAAACAAGTAAACGGTTTACTTAAAAAGAAATTCTTCTTGACAAGTGCTTTGTTTCTTCATTTACAATTGTACTGTGCAAATAATACCCAACATTAATAATAACTTTGTTTATTAATAAATAATAAGAGGGAAAGTTGCCTTCTAGAGTTACTGAAATTAACAGTTAAAAAGACAATTAATGAACAAAATTGCCTCCAGATAATATCATTGTAAATTGGGAGCGACATTATTATTATTTTCAAGTGAAATGCACTGATTATAGAATATTATCATTAATGAATTAACCTACAATATTGGCAATATTGACATTATTGTTTACAAGTGAAGTACAAAATTGACTACGACATTATTATTAACAAATGCAGTACAAAATTGACACCTACAGTATTATTGGTAACAAGTGAAGTACAGACCTGCAAATACATTGTCATTATTAACAATTAAGCTACGAAATTAACTACAGACAATATTGTTAACAAATCTGTGTAGAAAACTGAAGATAGTGTTATTATTTTCAATTAACAAACAAAATTGATTATGCTTCCTTCATATTTTATGTGTCAATGTAATTTAAAAGTACTTGGAATAATCAGCTTTAGTTATCCTTAGAAAAGTGAACATTATCAAGTGGTATAAATAATTGCCTACTAATATGTTCTTCATTTTCAATCAAGTTTTTACTTTGAATATTATTAATTTAGCTACGACGACAAGATCAGAACTCAAGAGCTGCTTTTAACCTCAAAGACGAATAATTGTGAATACAACCCCATATAAAATTATTGACAACTTTATTTTTCTTAATATGCAATCGTTTCAGATGGACAGTCTGTGATGCAGAGCGAACTGGGCAGATCTCCGTCGGAGCCGGGCACGTCGCCGAAAGACTCAATCGACAGTGCAAAGACTGATAAGACAGTGCGTTTCAATTCGGTGGTGGACTACAGTAACGGTGCTTTAGACAAGAATAACAGAGTGGGCAAGGGAAAGAAGGGCGGGGGCCGGGGGCGGCCGCGGAAGGCCTTTGTCGCCATGTACCACAGCCAGATCAGCGGGGACAAGAACACTATCAAGATTCGCATCAAGAAGAGCAACCTATCGACACATGTACAGGTAAACAATTCGGAAACGTATTTAAAGAGCATCCCTACGATTCTAACCAGGGGTTTCGACTGTTGTGTCCCAGGAACGTCTTTCGTTTAGTTTAAGTGCTAAGGTGTTTTATAATTATTTATTGGTTATTTATGTGTTGTGAAGTAACTCAGCACAACACAATCGAAACCATTTACTCAACAGTATAATCTTCAATAATAATAATATTTTCTGTTGTGTTTGGTAGCTAACACCAAACAAAAAGAAAACGGGCCGCCGAAAAAAGCACAAGACATCTGACACGGACGCCTCGGACCATGAGACCGGCGGAAAGAGATCGAGGGCGTCGGCAAACGAAGCGGACTCCGCCAGCTCCGAGCCGCTGGAACAGAGTCGGTGGGGTGGCGAGCTGCCCCATGATGTGCTTCACTACATATTCCAGTTTGTCACAGCACAAGAGGGGGCCCTGCCAACGCTCGTCAGGTAATGAAAACAGAAACCAACCTTTCATGTCTCAAAATCTTCTTCATGCGACACCAAATCCCATTTTGAGTTTTCAAGTTAAACCTATTAATTTTACAAAAGTTTACATAGGTCAATATCACTATTAAAAGTAAAAATATTCAACAACATTACAAACTAATCAAAAACAATTCTTGTCTTAGACACCTTTCAGTACATTTCTCCACCGAGTTGAGCCATCAGCTACCATCTTTCAGCCATGCCTTTTTCAGTTCTTGAGATTATTGTTCAAACCCCATCCATCGTTGTTACAAAACCAATGTATTCATGATTATTATCATATGTGTATGACAATGTTTGTTGGTTTTTCTTAGGTTGTGTAAGGTGTGCAAGTTGTGGCGAGACGTGGCGCTGATGCCGTCGCTGTGGAGGAAGGTAGACCTGAACTGGGTGAAGGAACGGTCACGCACCGACATCAAGTTCTACTGGCTGATGCAGAACCGGCTGGCTAGCTGCCAGGACCTGAACCTGGGCGAGTGGAAGACGCGGAACATACAGCTCGTCCTCGAGGCCATCAACGAGCACTGCCCCGAGCTGCGGGGACTCAACCTGAGCGGCTGGAAGGGCCTCAACGCCGACAACCTCAAGTACATTACCACCGAGTTCGAGAAGCTGCAGCGGCTCGACCTGTCCTCAGTAAACGTTAGTACAGATGCCAACAGAGAAATGGAAACATTTCGGCATATATTGTATTTTGTGAAAACAAAATGAAACAAAAAAATTACCAAAATAAGGTCACGAAGAATATTATTGCAGTATGTGATATTGTTCATTGTTAATTTGAATTAAATAATTTTCTTAAAAAACTAGATATACCCAAAAACAATTAACATTTCAATTTCACCATTGCAAATTCAATTGTCATTCTATTCTCGTTTCAGTCAACATCGGCTATAAACGCACAACCGCTGATAAGCCTGGGGCAGTCGATGAACAGCCGCCTGACACATCTGATCCTGGCACACAACAAGATCGCGGGGTTCACGCAGATAGTGGCCTCCATAGCCGTAAGCAATCGCCAAAATTTCGCAGCGAAGCGAATGTACATTTTGTAATGCCTTTCAGAACAACTGTCCCAACTTGGAGCTCCTGGACATATCGAACATTCGAACGTTCGCCCAGAACACGGCGCTGCTGCACGTGGAAAAGATGCAGGTGGGATGCGCGAAGCTGAGGGTACTTCGCATAACTAACAGCCAGATATGGCTGGCCCCCGCAACCATCGCTGAACAGGTAAACGGGATGTTTACAGTGTGTTGTACTGGGTACTAGAACTAATTAATTTACTTCAGTTCTTGAAGTGGAACTAATGCAAGTACAAATATTTGTATTTAATTCCGGACTACTTAGTTTATAACTGATTAAACTTTATTCAAAGCAGTTGGTAGATAATACCGGGTGTTGGTCTGGCTTTGTTCGACTTTGAGATACGGGTATTATACTCAGTGATCCTGGGATTAAATACAATGGTAATAATCAGGGGTATCATACTGTGTGTGTACTGAGGGAATTTACCTTTGCACGAGCTTTAAACTAGTTTCCAACGCAGATCGCATCTCCCGGTTTCCCTGCCCTCGAAGAGCTTTCCTTGGCTGGCCTCGAGGAGGACAAAACGACGACAGCCCGTTCCGTCAACGATGATGGGATACAGAGGATTCTCAAGAACAGTACAAAACTGCGCTTGTTGGACGTGCGGGGTTGCATCCGGCTCACCGACTCGGGGCTCGTCAAGGTTCCTGCCTGGGACCTGGAACATTTATTTTTAAGTGGTAAGGTGATCTATTTACAAATTGGCAGTGTTGTGGAAAGAATTGAATACTTTTTATTTTTCACTAGTAACACATCAGTAGAAGATATTTATTGCTCAAGTTACATATGAAGAAATTGAATTTTTGGGGTAATTTATGTCTTCCGTGTAAAGGATAAATAAAGTGCAAAGCTTTTTCAGCACTCATTCATTTTTAATATTTCAACAGCATGCTGCATAACAAGGACGCAAAACTCTGGTCTGGAGCTGATCGTGCAGAAGTGGAGCCACAGTTTACTTGAGGTGGACCTGGCATGGTCGACAGCGACGGATTCTCTCGATGCGGCGGTACTCGCCTTGGCCGAAAAAGCTGACGAATCAAGATTAAGGTGAAACTTATGGGGACATTTCTGGCTTCATGAATTATCCCTGGGGGACGATTCTCAAGTGTGGGTGAAATAGTCAACATCATTGGATAAATGCATTGTGCATTACAATTACAAAATCATGATATTGCTATTTGTTTCTAATCATAATATTGTGGTATGGGGCAATACGTTTGGTTCAATTGAAAACAATGCAGTGTAATCAAATCTATGATTATTCTGGTGTTATTTTTAGGACGATTAACCTGTGCGGATCGTCTGTGAGCTTGGAGCCGGTGAAGGCGATCCTGGCAAAGTGCCCCAACCTGTATTCCATAAACTTGCAATCGTGCCGAGCCCTGCCACGCGGGATCAAGCGGCTGTACACGGGCCCGTCGGTGGACGAGCTGCGGCAGTCGCTGCAGGACAAGCCGAAGACTGAGGGCAGCGAGTCAGACACGGAGCAGCAGACGGCCGAGCAGGCCCAATAAGCGGCACACGTTGGAGGGAAAACAAGTTTGAAAATATCTGAAGCGTTGATTGATGCTTTCGCGTCTGGCGGGCTGCCGAGGATGTTGAGAATTGGAACCGTCAATTATCGAGATGTCAAATATAGGTGCGAGTTACATCGGTACGCCGGCCCGCATTTACGAACGTAATTTTTAAAGCACGCCGATGTGGAGACCGTGCAACGTCCTGGATTACCGTGCTTTAAAGTAGTCGCACCCAGTCACACACTATTTATCGATGTTTCAGTGACGTTTTTTTATAAAATCAACTTTTTAGATATTTGTACACTTGGTTTTTCAGCACACACATCTGAGTAAGAGGTAAGAGAGAAACAAACTCCAATTTTATATTACCACGTACTAAACACTAATTTCTTAATGAAGCGTACCTGTATTTGTGTAACAAAATATTTTAGATACTTGTTAAATTTCAAAACAAAAAAAGTGAACTCTTTGGAAAATCCATGTGTTGATTTTATAAAACGTTTTGAACTGCTCGTTTGCATTGTAATATTTTTCTATGTAAAAAAGTGAAAGCATTTTATCTAAGTAAATATATATATATTATATATTTTATTGCGTTGTATATAATCAAGATGGATTTTTAAATATAAATCTCATATACACAATATTGTGTATAGTTTAATTAGTAAGAGTCTATGTTTTTAACAATTATAATTCTATATAATATATAAATATTTCATTTTATATTTTGTCTAAAAATATGTATAAATGTTTCATTTTGTATAAATTGTATTGTATTCAAAATACTTATGCACTCTTACGTGCAAGTACAACTAATGTATTATTTTATTTAGTGGCAGCTGGATTAATTTATTACTGTGCAATTTACAGAATTGCCATTGCATTTTAAAATATGCTGCACCACAAAAACTTCAATCTTAATTTTTTAAACTCTCGTGGATTTTTAAATTATTTAATTTACATTACAGTGTAAAAACAGGGCATTTTTAAACTTGTCGACAAACTTTTAAGGGGTTAATTAGAACGTGCATACAAACACATTCCCACACAAATTATTTTTAATAATTTCAGTAAAATAATATTTTTTATATTCGTTGGTTCGATAGCACTGCTCTGGCTAAAAGTAAATTTAATATGCCATTGCCTTTTTCCAGCTGAACCATTCCTAACTGTTATCGCTCGATAAAGTTATAAAATATATGCAAAGTCTGTAATATCTGGAGCCATGAATTTTTTGTATTTTGTGTTCATGTAATGATGCACAGATTTTAATTGTATTGGCAATTGTTATAACATTTAGTTCTTGTTTTTTAATCTGCAGTTGACTGATCAAAGATTTATTTTTTTGGATATAATTTATGGCGGTGATTTTCAACAAATCCATTGAATTGAATTAAATTAACTTAATAATCCTTTTTTAAAAAATTAATTTTCACTAGAAAGAACACCAATTCAAATCTCACCTCAAGATTTTTTGTCACTTGTACTACTGCAAATGAGGCAATTATGTAGGTTTCTGTGTTGATAATAGTTGCCCTGATAATTTAAATTTGTGATTACTTACCAAGAATATTGTAACCGCAAGCAAATTAATCTCCGATTTAGGCAACTAGAGGTTATAGAACTAGATCTAATAGCGTTTTCCCACTCACAGTGCACTGGTCAGACCAAGCGTAGATTGCATTTGCTTAGTTTTCTATGCGATTCAGTTCAATATTATCCAAGTTACATCGTAAATTCAGTACAGTTCCAAAAACTTGCACTGTATATGGGCATGGAATATGAGGGCTGGTGATTGGATAACACAGCGCTGGCACAATGTGATTTTGTGCTGCAATCTTGATTTGCACCAGTGGAGTGAAAAACGCTATAAGTAAAATATCTGGCCTATACCCAGCTAAGTTTATAGATTAATCCGGCCCAATATTTTGTTAATAGTATTTAATGTAGATACGTTCAATTTGGCACAGCTAAGATTTTAATCGCTATTATTTTTGTATTTATTTGGTTATATATGCATATAATGTTTTAGTTAATATTATTATTATTTGTTTATGTTAATATGTAAACCAGCATTAAAATTCTGTATATAAGACCCAGCCGTCTTGCAGTCGGCGAATTGTTCCCATTCAGTTGTATGTTTTGTAAAATAATTGTGAGCAAAATTATTATTACGCCGATTCGTGGGGGGCCGTTTGTCCCTGACGATAGTTCCTAAATTCCAATGCACACATGCAAGATTGTGTAGAGCGCGTGCGGTGGCGGTGACTAACTCGTTGAATAATAATTTTGAGTTTGTTTTTTCACACAAGTGATAGACGTGTTTTACGATGTCCGTCATGGCCGGTTCACGTTTCCCCAATTTCTCCCACTTGAAACTGTTAACGCTGGTAAAATCTACAGAGAGGAAATGTGTGGGTGCATATGTTGTTGGCTAATTTGTATTTATAAGATCGTTTATCCAATTACTGAATGTACAGTGACGAAATGGCCTTAATGTGCAAATCAGAGAACTACAGTATCGTTGTACAAATATTGAAAAACTAAGTTTTAATAACATATATATTGAATTATAATGCATATACTTATACTGCTTCACCAGTAGAGTTGTGATTTTGTCTAGAGCAATCAGATATTGATAAAGCAATTTGTAAATAAATATATGTTCTTTTAAAAAAAAAAATACATACGAAACTCTCGGTTATTTAAAAATAAATTTATACAAACTTATCCTAAGAACAAACTTTTAGTGAAATTTATATGATATTTTGCAATTGCCCTTGGAACTTTTCGCGAAATCGTTGAAGAATTTGGATTCAAATTGAGTGCACAGCACGATTCTCTTATCTTTTAAATTAAAAAAATAATATATCAAACAAGATATTATTTTTTTTAGTAAAGTTGTGGTGAATGTTGAATCAGAAAATGCCAACCCACATTGCTGTGCGATGGTTAGTTACCGAGATAAAAATTAAAACAAATAAACGATCTCTTGCAACTTCTGTGTTCCTGGTACGAGATCCGAAAATTACAAAATATAGTTGAAAATTTTCTATTTAAACTGAGTGGGCTCAGTCAGTGGGCGGTATGATAGGGAAGTGAATGCTGAATCCAAAAATGGCAAACCGCATTGCTGTGACGTCCTTAGTTATCGAGAAATAAAATAAAAACCGTATGATAACTTACACACAAACTTACAGGAATGGAGTCAACTTTTATGTTGGAAACGATAGACTGCTTAATGCTGAATCCAAATATGCAAATCGCATTGCTGCTGTGCGATCTCTAGTTATTGAGATAATAATTATGAAAGAAATGAAGTATGGCATATTAAATTCCCTCCCACGCAAAAGCTAGAAGGATATCCATGGGAAAAGTCTTACATAATGACCCTCTATTGATTGCCCTGGAAAATGTTCACTGCATACACAATAAATGTGTTTTTTAATAATATTATAAAAGGGACAACATCCCTTGTAGGCATATTTCTTAACTTATATGAATTAAAAAAGAACTGACTGGTTTTGACGCAATTAATTCGTATTAAAACATGTATTTGTCTCCTGGAAAATTTTGATTTTTGGACTTGCAATTTTTGCAGAGCCAACGAAATGCTGAAGTATCAACCTTTACAGTACTAATGATTGCCCAGAACAATATTGTAATTATAGTGTCTATGAGCTTTCTGCAATTTAATTCCAATTGAAATAAATTCCAACCAGTTAGAAGAATGTAACAAATCTGCATGGTTCAGGCTACTTAATTCCCACTAATTGTAAACACAGTGGGACTAATTCTAATTTCAAACTTCATTTAATGGACATGAAATACATGTGAGGTCAATACAACATATGAACCATCAAAATTAGTAAAACATTACATTTTATGGAGAAAATATTTAACTAAATAATTGTCATGAGTGGGCATCAATTATTTTGCGGCACAAAATCTATTAGTACGCCACTGATCGTCCGGACTGCGCTCGGCATTGAAAACACAATAGACTACAAAACCAAATAAAGGACTGCAAAAACGTGCGTACGAGCCAATGCACAATGCTGCTTGACCTCGAAGCGAGTCTGTACCTGAAATGCAGCACACTGGTCGTAGTTCTGACGCGGTGTGAATACGTGAGCACGTGTGCTATAAGAAATTGCCGGCAAATGGGGCCCTAAGACTTCAGGACTTGCACAGATCTACCACAAAGGGGGCCACACTTCACCACCCGCAAGAAGAATCACGAAATTCGCCCCGCAACTTCTGAAATTCGAAAATTACGCCTACACAGGCACTGGAAATCTTTTGAGAGGAGGCTTCAGGCGCTAGGGCTGTTTTAAAAAGGTTAGATTTGATCGTATTTCGATGAAATTGCCCGTTCTGCACTTCAAAATTTACGAAGCGCAAAAAAAACGTTCGATTCCATTGTTTTATTCATAACCCACGCATTTCATGTGTAATAATTTGTTCTAAATGACTTCAAAATTCAACTAATTATTGCACACAATTTGCGAAACTGCGTAGTTTTAAATTACGGCGTTTTTAAACTAATTGGCTCCACATTTTTTCGCTTCTTTTTATTCCGAGCGACGTGTCTGATAAAAACGATCCAAGGCTTGAAAATTTCCTTTCAATATTTCTAAAGATTTTAGTACAATGGACGAATGTTTGAATACTCTATTTGCGCGTCAATTAAATATAATATTAATAATATTTCCCAACATTTTCAAATTAGTGTAGGATAATTTTGCTATTGTCTTGAAACAACATTAAATAAATTACAATTTACTATTTAAATTGACCAATAATAAATTACTTGCAGTAGCGATGATTTCATTTTCGGCGTTAAAATCATTCTGGCGGTGGTGTGTTCTTGGTTTAACTTATCATTGACAATATTAGTGTCTTATTTCACAGTTATGTATTAAGGCGAATTCACAATCGCCCGGGAACGAGAACGGACAGAAACGAGGGGGTTAAATTATACCATTCACTTGTAACCATGCACAAGAAATTACCTGGAACAGGAATTTGTTGTGCACGGTTACATGTGAATGGGACGATTTAACTTTTCCGTTCCCGTTCCCAGGCGATTGTAAATCTGCCTATAGAATTGATGTGGCAAGATATTTGGTCTGGCTTGGCATTAAAGACGTACAAAGTATGTTGCATAAACGTTAGCAAATAACCGATACATATTTTGCCACATCGATACTTAATACCTGCGAACTAATTTGCATTTTGGTTCATCCATATCGGGTTCTTAAAACTAGCACGCACAATTTAGCAGTACACAAGGTCATCTGCTTCAGTTCCCTTCGAGAGACGTGTGCGCTAACCTCTCGGCCACCGCTGGCGTTTATTCATTTCATATATTCATAGAAATATATACTTTTATGGAAATTGTTTTGATATTTCACACAATTCAGCGATACTTTTATAACTTACAAAATAAAACAAGCAAATATTTTTCGTACTTAACGTAAAATAAGTGGGCCGATCAAAACTATTTTCATTTCCATCTGTATTATTTGTACCCATTTCCACCACTACAATATTAAAACATTTTAGGAAATCAACAAATATCTTCGTTGGCTTGGTGAAGTAACTGATGTCGCAACGCAGAACAGACGTGATTTTGTGTACCAGACAGGGAACAGTACACCTCCAATGGCCCCACCGAACCAACCACTGCCTCACAGATTTGCAAACCACCGAAGGAATTGCAAGGTAGGAATTTTCTTTTGTATTTATCACATGTAATTTTGAAAAATGTTATTTCCGAGGTTTTTCTTAATTTTAAGTACTATGTATGAGTATGATTAACAAACATTATTCAAACTTTTCAATCATAAAAGCATTTATAAGGACCATTTCGACAGAGTATCACTACATTGTATTCTATCGCATGACATCAATTATAAATAGCCTTTATATTGATTTTAATACTTAGCACTTATACTTTTTTAATAGCATTTGTAGCCACTACAGCATTAACTGAGTGATCATTTAAATTTCGGCTCTAGTTATCCATGGAAATTTAAGCGGCCAATAAAAAAGACGAGACCGGTGATCTCGTCTTGGCTGCTTAAATTTCCATGGATAACTAGAGCGGAAATTTAAACGATCACTCAGTATTATAGTGTTCATAATTCATTATTTGTTAATCCATGAATTTTTACTACTATATCAGTTATATCGATATTAATTATTTATGAATTAACATGTGTATTAATTTATAAATCAATAACATTAAATTGTTTGCATCGATATTCGTAACAGCACACAATTCTAATACGTATTCATATTTCAGGAAAAAATAATTGCTTCGTTGAATTGGTATATGGATTTTCAAGATGCGGAAGTGTGTGGTGGCTCGCAGGACAGCTGGCACCGTCGGAATCGTCATCGGACTCAATTTTGCAGCAGCAGCTACTTTTGCAGCAGCAGATTTACAATCTCCATTGGATTGTAACGGTAGGAACTTTCATTTCTAATAACCGCGACTAGTTATGAACAATGACGTGCAATATTGTGTCTCCAAGAAAGCCAATTTTATCAGAGTTTAACTTGAAATATTCATCCACTCTGTTACCGATTCTTGTCGACAATTTGCATTCATGACTGCCTTCATACTGTGCAAATAAATTAACCTCTAATTAAAATAATGGAAGCGCCCGAGGAGCAATTGGCAAGCATTATTCATAACCAGTAATAATCCGAGTTAATATTTTAATTGTTGGTTCTAAAATCTATGAGTCATTTCTATTAATCATTTATACACTTTCATATCAGATCTCACACTTTTATTCGAATCAATGAATAGTACTGATGATTGCAAGTATGATTTTGGGGTTCCTTTTTTTCTTTTATATTAAATTGTATCACAATGTTTAACACTTAAACAAATCCAAATAAAATGTACAAGTGAATGTTTGCAAATTATCAAAAACTGCTTAAAAGTCGATAAATTTGGTGCGATGTGGAACAATTTATTAGTAAATATGGGGCTTCAATTGCGGCATCAAGGACGGTAAAAATTTGATTGCTCAAGTTAATTAATCAATGATTACCATCAAATTTTTAATTATTTTATATTTCATTATGGTAATTCGAAATATTTTAATGATTCCTGTAAAGATTGCTACCAAACAATTATTGCTGTAAACATTTCATTGATTTCTGTAGTATTTTTTTAATTGTTTCTCACAAATTTTCTATTATACTGTCAACATTTTATTGATCCATATCAAAATTTCATTGATTACTCTCAAATTTTCAATAATTTCATTTTAATTATAACCAACAATTTTTCTATAACATGCAATAAATAAATGTTCAGAAATTTCAGTATTGACTAATTCATACTTGTCATTGCAGAAAGTTATGATGTTGATTTTCTCACTTATTTAATACTAAAATTTTGTCAAATTTTCATGAGAATTAGCTTCAGGAATACTGAACAGATATCTGATAATTAATATGCAGTAAATAAATTTTCTGAAATTTCAGTATTGAATAATTCATACTTGTCATTGCATAAAGTTATTAAAGTTATAGTGTTGATTTTCTCACTTATTTAATACTAAAATTTTGTCAAATTTTCATGAAAATTAGCTTCAGGAATACTGAACAGATATCTGATAATTAATATGCAGTAAATAAATTTTCAGAAATTTCAGTATTGAATAATTCATACTTGTCATTGCATAAAGTTATTAAAGTTATAGTGTTGATTTTCTCACTTATTTAATACTAAAATTTTATCAAATTTTCATGAAAATTAGCTTCAGGAATACTGAACAGATATCTGATAATTAATATGCAGTAAATAAATTTTCAGAAATTTCAGTATTGACTAATTCATACTTGTCATTGCAGAAAGTTATGATGTTGATTTTCTCACTTATTTAATACTAAAATTTTGTCAAATTTTCATGAGAATTAGCTTCAGGAATACTGAACAGATATCTGATAATTAATATGCAGTAAATAAATTTTCTGAAATTTCAGTATTGAATAATTCATACTTGTCATTGCATAAAGTTATTAAAGTTATAGTGTTGATTTTCTCACTTATTTAATACTAAAATTTTGTCAAATTTTCATGAAAATTAGCTTCAGGAATACTGAACAGATATCTGATAATTAATATGCAGTAAATAAATTTTCTGAAATTTCAGTATTGAATAATTCATACTTGTCATTGCATAAAGTTATTAAAGTTATAGTGTTGATTTTCTCACTTATTTAATACTAAAATTTTGTCAAATTTTCATGAAAATTAGCTTCAGGAATACTGAACAGATATCTGATAATTAATATGCAGTAAATAAATTTTCAGAAATTTCAGTATTGAATAATTCATACTTGTCATTGCATAAAGTTATTAAAGTTATAGTGTTGATTTTCTCACTTATTTAATACTAAAATTTTGTCAAATTTTCATGAAAATTAGCTTCAGGAATACCGAACAGATATCTGATAATTAATATGCAGTAAATAAATTTTCAGAAATTTCCGTATTGACTAATTCATACTTGTCATTGCAGAAAGTTATGATGTTGATTTTCTCACTTATTTAATACTAAAATTTTGTCAAATTTTCATGAGAATTAGCTTCAGGAATACTGAACAGATATCTGATAATTAATATGCAGTAAATAAATTTTCTGAAATTTCAGTATTGAATAATTCATACTTGTCATTGCATAAAGTTATTAAAGTTATAGTGTTGATTTTCTCACTTATTTAATACTAAAATTTTGTCAAATTTTCATGAAAATTAGCTTCAGGAATACTGAACAGATATCTGATAATTAATATGCAGTAAATAAATTTTCAGAAATTTCAGTATTGAATAATTCATACTTGTCATTGCATAAAGTTATTAAAGTTATAGTGTTGATTTTCTCACTTATTTAATACTAAAATTTTGTCAAATTTTCATGAAAATTAGCTTCAGGAATACTGAACAGATATCTGATAATTAATATGCAGTAAATAAATTTTCAGAAATTTCCGTATTGACTAATTCATACTTGTCATTGCAGAAAGTTATGATGTTGATTTTCTCACTTATTTAATACTAAAATTTTGTCAAATTTTCATGAGAATTAGCTTCAGGAATACTGAACAGATATCTGATAATTAATATGCAGTAAATAAATTTTCTGAAATTTCAGTATTGAATAATTCATACTTGTCATTGCATAAAGTTATTAAAGTTATAGTGTTGATTTTCTCACTTATTTAATACTAAAATTTTGTCAAATTTTCATGAAAATTAGCTTCAGGAATACTGAACAGATATCTGATAAATAATATGCAGTAAATAAATTTTCTGAAATTTCAGTATTGAATAATTCATACTTGTCATTGCATAAAGTTATTAAAGTTATAGTGTTGATTTTCTCACTTATTTAATACTAAAATTTTATCAAATTTTCATGAAAATTAGCTTCAGGAATACTGAACAGATATCTGATAATTAATATGCATGACATAAATTTTCAGAAATTTCAGTATTGAATAATTCATACTTGTCATTGCACAAAGTTATTAAAGTTATAGTGTTGATTTTCTCACTTATTTAATACTAAAATTTTGTCAAATTTTCATGAAAATTAGCTTCCGGTATACTGAACAGATATCTGTTAATTAAATTAGAAATTTCATTAATTGATAATGCATACTGGTCAAATCAGAAAGTTATATATTCAATTGTTTCACTTATTTAGATCATAATCTTTCTCAAATTTGCAGAAGAATTGTATGCATGTATACTGTATACAATCTGACAAGGAATATACAAAACATGAATTAATTATATTTAAAAAAATCAGGTCAAGTTAAGAATATAAGTTGCTGAGTTAAAGGCAATTGACCATATTGCCAGCATGGCCATATTCACGTTACAATTGTAAAATATCAGATGATGGGCACTAGTTTGAATATTTTGCTGTATTAGTGCTGCAAAATTTTAAATGTAGGTGAATTTTCCAAACGATTTGCTTAAAAATATATGCAAATATAACACAATTTTGAGTATGTTCGAAAATTATTAATAAATGTATATATTTTAGTTTATGATAATTTTGCAGGTCGGTGCACGCTCAGCTAGCTTCCATTGTATCCATCGCTTGCATTGTAATTCAATCCATTGTCCTGTCGTCGGGCGAGCCAAGGTCCTGACCAAAAAACTGACCTTAGCCGGGCAGCGGAGAGCGGCCCGGTTCACAGTCGCCGGTGAATCTTCAACGCGCCAATATCTCTGCATGTGCCAGGTGCATTATTCACAACGAAATCAATTAACGAACTTACTAATTATTAATTTATTGTTTCAGACCGATTGCTGAGATCCGTCTTCAACATTCAGACTTGCGAAATCCACTGAAAACTGGAAGTCGCCCCCCGAAGCTCCGCCCACACCCCCAAAGAGCCCCCAAATTTTCACAGAAGACAGGAATTCGTCTGGAAGATGTTAAGGTATGATAGCATTTGATTTTTTTGCGAAATTTGCGTGGTTTTCTGCACTTTTTTTGTGCATAAAATCGCTCCACATTTCCAATTATCATAATTTCACACATCCTACATGAAAACCTTTTCTAATTACCCCAAAATTGGCTTAAAATCTAATTAAATAAACGCGGAATATTCGAGAAATCGCTATTTTTACTGTCCCATTGTATGTACCGCTACACAATCGATTCGGTTTAGCTAGACAAAAAAGTGATGTCTCATTTCAATAGCCTTTGAAAACATTCCTCAAATCATTGTTAAACTTCTTAAAATAAATCTAATAAATAGTATCCCAATGGCGCAACATTACAAATGCAATAAAATGTATTTAATAATAAATTACATTTGTATTGTTTATAAAAATTTGCACTCAAAATCACAAGAATATTAATATGATTAATACCTACTTATCCAACATAATTTCTTATATTTCATACAGATTTTTAAAACTTTCATTGTTAAAAATTAATTTAAAATTAGTAGATAATCTCATTATTGCAAAATTTTTCCAAATTTAATTTAAAGATGCTTCCTAAAAAACAACCAAACGTAAACCACACTGTTAAAATAATTTTTAACATTTCAGACCAGCGAATTCCTCCGTTGAAATTTGGTAAATGTGAGTCCGTTTATACCGGCGAGGAACAGAAATCGTCTCCGATGGTAACTTCACTGAACCGAAATCGTCGATGGAACTATAAGGTAGGAATTTTTATATTTATGACGTTTCGTTATGAATAATGTTTTTGTATAACAAATACTTTGTTCTTGATTAATCAACATTATTTATAACTATTAATTACTGTGTTGATATTGGCTCCACATGCACTGAATGCATTTCCGAATGTTGAATGCTGTATCGAACAATGCAGCATTCAACATTCGGAAACGCATGAAAATTTATTTTACTGCACGTTATTTAAATGTAACAATAATAATAGTTTGCAACATTTTAATAACAAATTAATTTTTACCATCAATTTTGCTGTTGTCTTGAAATATTACATTAATTACGATCTGATATTCTAACGAAAACATAGAAACCTGATTTGTTGAAGTAAATTTTGTATTATTGTTCTTAAAATAATTCTAGTGGTGTGTACGCTGACCGCAACGGTATATAATTAATTAATTTAATTAAAATCGGATTAATAAATTGAACTGGGCTTGCACCAGTTATCATGTGGGCGATGACTAAGATCGCATACAAACGGTAATTGTTGGAATCTTGAAATTATAGGTGAGACCAGTTAAACTTGGTAGAACCCATCGCAGTTATGTATCTGAATTGATGCGACCAAATATTTTTTCAGGCTTGGTGTTACGGACGTACAAATTATGTTACATATAAATTTGCAAGTAACGATGGCACAAAATATTTTGAGCCATCGATACTAACAAATAACTGCAACGGTCGCATCCGTAACGTTCAAATGAACATGTATACTGCTGCTTATTTATTAATTTGCATACCTACAAAATTGCTCTGAACAATAATTATCTAACATAATTTCTAACACTGTGCAGACTTTTAAAATTTGCATTACTAATAAATTTATTTAAAATTAATAGATACTTGACTTTAATTTCAATTTGCTTCCTAAAAACGACCAAACATGTCTCGCTGTTAATATTTCAATATTTATTTTCAATTTTTCAGAACAAATACCTTCGTTGAATTGGTAAATGGACCATCTGTTAATGCAACGCAGAACTGATGTGAATTTGTTTACCTGCCGAGGAACAGCGATTATCTCCGATGGTTACTTCACCGAACCAACCTTCGCTTCACAGTTTTGCAAATCATCGGAGGAATTATAAGGTAGGATTTTTTTTTATTCATCACCTAGTTATGAATAATGTTATTATTTCACAAGTTTTCTGTATTAAAAATAACTTGTTTTCGATTGACCAACATTATTCAAAACTATTAATTTGTGTGTCGATATTTTTTACTTACCTTTATTTATATCCAAATTAAATTTAATCGGGGGCGATATTTAAACGGTTTTTAATTTTAATTATGCATTCATAAATGTTGCAATCTAATTACTTCAATTATATTTGTATTCAATTAAGATTGATTCAAAGTCAAACACACCCCTATACCCATTTTGACTACTTACAATAATGTTGCATCGCTCGCCTTACATCTGCCTTTATACTAATTTTAATGCTTGGATCAGATTTTAGCAAAATAGCATTTATTAATTTTGTGTTCTAAACAAAGTAACATTAAAACTTTAGCATACCCATTGAAACACATATTTCAGAAACAACTCAAGTCACACGTCTAGTTTTGAAATAATTAACTAATATTAATTAGTCATGAACTAAGATTATTTCTGCTCTGGGTTGATATTTTCAGAGGGTCCAATACACCTTTTAAATATTAGAATAAGGTTCTTTTTGCGCTCAATCAAAAGAACCACATCTTTTATGCGCCATTCTATGTATAATTTAAATACGTATAACCAAAAGTGTACTTGGGCGGTTTCTGAAATCAGCGATTCTTGTAATATTTCACTATTTTAATAGGTGTATATGTTTCAGGAAGTAATAATTGCTTCGTTGAATTGGTAAATGGAACATCATTGAGAGACGAAAGTATATGCAGCCTTCTAGTACTGCCGGCACCGCAGAAATCGTCATCGGAGCCAATTTCGCAGCAACGATCTTCAAGACTGCCAGTGGATTGATTCTAAAGGTAGGAACTTTCATTTCTAATAACCGCAACTAGTTATGAATAATGCCGTGTAATATTTTGTCTCCAAGACAACTGATTGTATCCAAGTTTGCTTTGAAACATTCATCCAGCAGCCAAGAAATTGGCCTCAAATTACTAATTATTGGTAAATATTTATACCAATACAATAATTTTTGTTCTGCAATTTACAAGCATTATTCATAACTAGAAACATTTGAAGCGTCAATTTTTTAATTGTTGGTTCAAAAATCTACCAGTGTCCAAATCAAATTCAATGGACAATAATTGCTTTTATAGTCATATTAGTAAGCGCGCTTTTAAATGAAACAATATACACATATCAGACTTCTGATCAGTTTTGTTTTAAATTATTTGCGTAGGTACTTTAAGTAAATATTCCTCTGAGCTCTGAGCTTCATTTTTTCTGCACCAATAATCACCCAATTTCTTAATTTATCTAATCTAACGGTACAGAGACGGACCACGATTAGAAATAATTATTAATTTAATTGGGTCGCATATCATGTATTTTACTTGAACACTTACCGTTTTGCTTCACTCAGAGCCTTGGAGGATAGCCTATAGTGTTTAAGATAGTTTGCGTAGGTACTTTAAGTAAATGTTCCTCTCTGTGTGTCCGAGTAATATGCTTGTGCAGTTTGTACAAACTACCCAATTGTTATCTTCAGTTATCTAATCTAAAGGTACAGAGACGGACCAAGATAGAAATAATTGTTTAAAATGATCGGGTACCGTGCCGTGCTTCAGATCATTCATCTCTCCACTGGTTCATTTCAACCGCACTAACGTAACCAATACTTGGGCCCAGCTGGGGCTTGTCCAGCTATCTAACCGGACTGGTGTCTCAAGGGATATCGATTCGGCTGTTTTTACTGATGAAGAGATGATGATTTGCCAGTCCTTCTGAAGCGATCGCAAAGAGGTGCCGTTGTTCACAGGGAAGGCAGATATTCTCGTTACGGATTCAACATTTAAAAAAGTGCAAAAGGCGCTAAAGTTGCAAAAGTTGCAAAAGTTACTGCTTTGCTTTACTCGGACACTCACAGGACAGCCTCCTTTCACACAATTTTTGTAGGTCACTATAAAACAATTGATCAACTTTTGAACAAAGTCGTAACCTCATAAAATTTTCATAATTTAAACTTTATTGATCAATTACGAGTATATATTGAAATTTTAAGAAGGCATTCGATTAATTTCTCGGCTATGAAGATGGTAGAATACTAGATTTGTTATCTAGAGATAGCTGGTGCGAATCCAGTTTGGGGAATTAATTTTCTGCGTACGTATTATTTCATTCAATTTTGCGCATTGCTTTCAATTAATATCAATACTCAATACTCTTTGAGTAAACAGTAGAGTTGTGAGAGCTGTCGATGCAGAAATTTATTGATTATTAAAGTTAATTCTGCAATCATGAAGATGGATAAAGCTGGATTAAATTTCAGGCGTTGCTGGTTGAAACCCAGCTTGTAGAAATAATGATCTACGATTTAATGAATTTAACTTTCATTTAAAGCGCAAATGATTGCGCTGACAACATGTAAAAATTTACTCCTTTTAATGCCAGAACTCGGCGCTCAGTTTCACTTTAATTTTTTTATCAATCTGTGCTTATTTGTTTGTTTATTTTGTACACTTCAATTAAATAATTTCACATAAAGATTATTATTGGCGTTAACGACATAATTGCATATTTTGTAATCGCACTAATGTGTTTTAGTCAACAGTTCATTTTTATTTGCTTCAAACTTGCTTGGCTGTTGACATTCATACATTTTGTTCTATTGTGAACCTTAATCACAAGTTATTAATCATTTAGTTGTTATTAAAATTCGTTTGTAAGTTTATTTCATTTTAATTATTATAGCAAAGAACCAAATTATACAATTCTTGCATTTATTAATATTATTCACATTAAATATATACATATGCTCCTCTCTGTTTCCGAGTAATATGCTTGTGCAGTTTGTACTACCCAATTGTTATCTTCAGTTATCTAATCTAAAGGTACAGAAACGGACCACGATAGAAATAATTGTTTATAATGATCGGGTATCGCGCCGTGCTTCAGATCATTCATCTCACCACTAGTTCATTTCACCGATATCGATTCGGCTGTTTTTACTGATGAAGAGATGATGATTTGCCAGTCCTTCTGAAGCGATCGCAAAGAGGTGCCGTTGTTCACAGGGAAGGCAGATATTCTCGTTACGGATTCAACATTTCAAAAAGTGCACAAGTTGCAAAAGTTACTGCTTTGCTTCACTCGGAACCTCACAGCCTTGCATAATAATTTACCAAAATTAATGTTTTATTGTCAATTTTTTGGACTTAATGGTTATTAGTCGGTTCATATTAAAAACATCCATTTAAAGTAGAGTCGATTTTAGATTAGAAGTAGATTTAACTTGCCATGTTAAACTACCCCTCAAAAATTGTCTAGTTTTTAGACATATTTTCAAATGCAACTTATACAATGCAATTATTTTAAATAATCATATTCTTGCCACATTACTAGGTGTCATAAATACAATGAGAAATGTGATTATACATTCGTGATGCATGTCGAAAAGACTTTAGGTATTGTGTGAGTGTTGATGTTGAGACTGATTGTTAATTAGGAAAAAGGCGGCCGCCGACTTTAGCGTTGTTTAACACTATAGCAATTTACTTGCTTAATTTGTCTTTCAGAAGACTCCTTGGTGTGTATGCTTGTTGTTATGTATATATGATAGAACCAGTTGCTGGTTTGTAGGTTCTGATATCTTAATGATATCATAGGTGTAGGTACAATTTCGTCTGAAATTGGTTGATGGGGTGGGATTTTCTTAGACGTATGTCTTTGATATTATATTTGATATTAGCTTACTCCTGCGCTTATTATATTCGACCCGTCTAGGAAACAAGTTCATCTTGTTTATGTAACATGTATGTAAACGCATTTCTCATTGATAAAATATTTTCCATAGTGGGAATAAAAGTTGTTGATCAATTTATATGAACCAATGCATTGCCAATAATCTATTCAAATTTCAATTAATATGTGCAAGAATTTATAAATCACAGTCATTACGCGTTATATTTTTATAATTTTTTTACTTTTTTAAATTGTTTAGTTTATATAACAAAACTTGTCTTACTGCAATATTTCGAAGCAGTAATGTGTCACAGTTAATCATATTAGGAACTCGTAATTCGAAATGTTGTAATTGTATTAATAGTACAAATGAATTTTACGAATAATTAATAGACTAATAAATATTCAATAACCAACAATTCATTTAAATTGAATTGTCATTGACGCTTTTAATTATCTACCAAATCAATGTAAGTAACACATTATTGATTAGACCTAGCTTGCATGTGTTACTTTATCAATAAACATTATAAACAATTAACAAAGCACAGAAATATAATGCATTCATTATTATGCATTCAAAGTTTCAATTTTTCAATTAGTTTTCATGGAGTGTTAATTTTTCCATGTTTTTTGTTTTAATAATATATCTTTCACCCTAGCCAAGTGTTGGAATGTATTATTAAATTTTTTGTCAAAAAAAAACAGTGTTGGTTCAATTTAACACTGAATTAAATCGTGGAAAGCAATTTTTAAATTGCTGTGCCGATGGTTCTCAAAATTCTAAATTGCATTCATTTATTCAATTTAATAATTGAGTGAGTTAATAATTATACAGAAAGAGAAGCTGGACAACTAATTCAATATAAACTAGATGTTTTGTTATTATATGAGCCAGTATAATAATGAGATTGATTGTTCTTGTAAGTTTAAATTTAATTTGTCGCTTAATAGACTAGCCACCTGTTAAGCATAGATTCACGCGCTTATCAATTGTTAATACAGTGAACTTACAGTTTAGATGGGGGGTGCAGTATTCAATATACTAGATTAGGTTATAGGATGTATTCATTTTAGTCAACTTGGGGGTAAAGCGCACTTCAAATGTTTCTTTTTGTTTTATATGTATTTAGCTATAAGTTAGTTAACCACAAATTCTTGTATGTCTTAAATTTTTTACTGCTTCTCAGTAGTTTTTACCCAATTGTTATCTTCAGTTATCTAATCTAAAGGTACAGAGACGGACCAAGATAGAAATAATTGTTTAAAATGATCGGGTACCGTGCCGTGCTTCAGATCATTCATCTCTCCACTAGTTCATTTCAACCGCACTAACGTAACCAATACTTGGGCCCAGCTGGGGCTTGTCCAGCTATCTAACCGGACTGGTGTCTCAAGGGATATCGATTCGGCTGTTTTTACTGATGAAGAGATGATGATTTGCCACTCCTTCTGAAGCGATCGCAAAGAGGTGCCGTTGTTCACAGGGAAGGCAGATATTCTCGTTACGGATTCAATATTTGAAATAGTGCAAAAGGCGCAAAAGTGCAAAAGTTGCAAAAGTAACTTTGCTAACGTAATTAGTAAATTACAGACATACCAGTACTTGTGGTCACGCATAAATGAAATTGGACAGAAATCTGAAGTTGTGTATGTTGATTAGTTAGTTGTTTTGGCAGTTCTTAATAATCATCGTACATACGGTTCACTTTTTGTACACCTCTTTTCTGTTTTCATGATCCATGCAATTGCGAGATGACGGTGAAGAACTTCTGATTGCCACCAACTTTCGAGGACCAAGACACAGGACTGGCTGGTAGCTGCAATGCAGACAGGACTCCACCCTTTCGTGCCCAAGTTGAAGTACATCAATGAACCCGCATCTTGGCAGATGAAGAATTGCAGTCGGATCCTCGAAAAACCTGCAGATATAAACGGTAAGTTATTTTCCTCAAATGTGCAAGCACATAGGAGCTGTCAACCGACTTGGTTCAATTAATGTGTTTATGCATATTGGTCACAAGAAGTCTAATAATGACGATATTACAAATATATTTTTTTAATCATTTGTGATTTTGGACGTCAAGTTATATAGGAAAAATAATTTTATTTTACGTTATTATTTCATGATAGCTAAAATCTTCGTCAAGTATTCACAACACTACATAACTTGTTGTTAGTATTAATGCAATATATACAGGGTCCGTCATTTCACCTCCCGTTTTCTATAGCTCAGTTACTAATTGAGTTAGGATTTTGATATTTTGCAGGTCTTACACCTAAACCAATTTGAAAAGACAAGAATTTTAATATGTTTGTTTTATTTTAGGGCTCTTCATATGGAATTGCAACAAACTTACGAAGAACTAGACACCGAACTGGTAATTGCAGTGTAGACGGGACTCGACCCTTTCCTCCCGAAGTTGAAGTACATCAATGTTAACCAACAGCTTACCAGATGGAAGTTGCAGTTCTATCCAGAAAGAGCTTCGGATATAAAAGGTAAATTATTTGTATTTTCCTCAAATTTGCAATCACACAGGAGCTGTCAACGACTTGGTTGAAAAAATGTTTAAGCAGATCGGTCACAAGAAGGCTAATAATGAGGATGTTACAAATATATTTTTTAATTATTTATAATTTTGGACGGCAAGTTACAGAGCATTCAAGAAAGCGGTGTCAACTCTTCCAACAACAAAGTTATGACAAGAAATCACATTTTAAAAATTCTGGTTATATTATTTGCTTGTATCCTAGAAAACATTTCTGCAACGCTGCAAAACATATTCGATTTGCTGCTTGAACAGTGTCATTTAATAGTATCCAGCATTAAAGTTGACATCACTTTCTTTAACAGTCTGTATGTACGAAAAATTATTATGTCATGACATCTTAAATTTACTTCAAGTTTCACAATATAAAATAACTTGAAGTTAGTGTTAACCATTAATGCAATATGTTTACGGCATTTAGAATTATTTGTAATATATTTATTCACATAAAATTTACTTAAGTAACACAGCATTAATTTTGTTTAAGAATTCCGGTTTAAACTTGTCCATTACGAATAACATTTTCATTCAGTGATATATTGCATTAAACGAAAGAAATTTATAAATCCTTTTACTATTTGAATTATATTTATTCATTTCGTAGCAGCTGAATTGTATTGTATTTACTCTAGACAAACCGTAACTCTGTATAAATAGTTTAGGCCAGTGGTTTCGAAACTTTTTCCGCTCACAGCGCCCTTTTTGAACTAAGGTTTTTCCAAACCTTCTCTAAGTTATATCATGACTAACTGTAATGGATCTTTTAAATATGTTATTTGGTGTTATTGAAAGCCAGCCATCTCATTGTAAATGATGTCAGTCTGCAAAATACCCGGGTTAATTTTTCTATTAGTTTATTCAACTTAATTATAAACCTTTTGCAATATTCTGCGTGGCACCCCTGGAAAGACTGCTCTCCGGGGTGCCCCGACGCACACTTTGGGAACCACTGGTTTAGGCAATACCTTGGTATGGTTTATTAATATTTGTTTGATACTAGCAGTGAAAGGATTTATATTCTTAACATTTTCGCAATCTAAAATTTAATGTATTTTTAGCTAATGGGCTTTTGCTGGAACCAGAATATCTGCAGGTGGATGACTACGATGACACTACTTCAACTTGAGATTACGATGCACTCGGATCTTGAACAACGTGGGAACCTAGATGACTTTGGATAGAAGACATCGGATCAAGAACATCGCTGAGGAGACTTTAGAAAATAGTTTAGCTGTAACCAAGTGATAAACTATTTTAGTATTGCATTCATATATGGCATTAAGTGTTCTTGAAATCACCATGCAATAATAATTAATTAGTTATAGATAAATAGACAATTCTTTGTTTATTACTTGGTTGTAGCTCGAAACTTATCCACACAAACTAATTATATGTAGATTTAATTCATAATATAGAGATAATAAGATATAATTCGTAATACAGAGATACTTGACAACATGAATTAGATTTTGCGGATAAGTAATTTTATTAATAGAATTAAATAATTTTAAGTGTAGGTATCCCCAAACTTACGTAACCAACGACCTTTGTAATTTGCAGTTGCGTATGAAGGGTGGAAATTGCCAGAAAACTGCATTTCTCTTCATAACCATACACCTCAAACGCACCCTTTGTTTTTATATTCGTTCATAATTTTTTTAATTTTTTTTTATAAAGTTGTACTTATGCAATTTTCTAATTCGACTAACTTTAAACTTTTAACTTTTAAAATTCAAGTTATTTAAAAGTTTACAGAACTCTATAGTTACGTAACTTGGGGGCATGCCTGTATGTAGTAATGTTTTGATGACGCAATAATATTTAAAACATTGATTCCTATCCCGTCCCAAATATAATTTTTATTTATTCAAATGTCAATAACCCTGATGTGATTTTAAGATTCCATATTTGCTTATCCGATTTTGATTAATGGTTGTCCAACCATATCACTTTTCATGCTTCAGACAATTTCAAAATTGTCTAGTCTTGAATCTTATTAAATTCCACATTTAGTCAATCGTTTGACCTTACTTTTTAATACGAATTCAATTGTATTTTGCAAGGGTTATTGAGGTTTGAATATTTGATTCGTAATGTGACTTGGTACATTTAAATATTTTTTAAGATTCTCCAAGCGCTATTTGCTCCGATTTTAAAATTATTTGCGTAGGTACTTTAAGTAAATGTTCCTCTGTGTTTCCGAGTAATATGCTTGTGCAGTTTGTACAAACTGCCCAATTGTTATCTTCAGTTATCTAATCTAAAGGTGCAGAGACTGACCACGATAGAAATAATTGTTTAAAATAATTGGGTACCGCGCCGTGCTTCAGATCATTCATCTCTCCACCAGTTCATTTCACCCCACTAACGTAACCAATACTTGGCCCCAGCTGGGGCTTGTCCAGCTATCTAACCGGACTGGTGTGTCAAGGGATATCGATTCGGCTGTTTTTACTGGTGAAGAGATGATGATTTGCCACTCCTTCTGAAGCGATCGCAAAGACGTGCCGTTGTTCACAGGGAAGGCAGATATTCTCGTTACGGATTCAACATTTCAAAAAGTTGCAAAAGTTACTGCTTTGCTTTACTCGGGACACTCACAGGACAGCCTCCTTTCACACGATTTGCTATCACAATAACAGATATTCTCGTTACGTATCGCGGAATTAAAACCATGCTTTGCTTCACTCGGAGCCTCCGAGGATAGATTTCAAGCGCTATAGGCTCCAATTTTGAATTTAGTCGAAATATTTTTCATTTCATTCCAGATTGTGATTATACATCTAGTATATATACATAGATATATAATTATTATTAATGAATTGGCAAAAATACCGCTTTGAGAATCGTGATTTAAGGATTTAGAGTTTTAGATTCGGTCCTAATGTTTAGAATTCCTGTGTTTTTTTTTTTAATCTTTTTTTTTTTACCTTAGTCAATCTTTTGCCCGATTTTTTTGAAGCCAAGTCAATTTTTTTATCAAATTTAATTTTTAATCAATTTTTTCTTAAACCCAAGCAAATTTTTTATCCATTTTTTTTTTTTTATCAATTTTTTAAATAAATTGTGTAATTTATGAATTATCCGTGGAGTAGTTATTGGTAAGTGCGATTCACTTGTGTTTAAGAGAAGAGTGCAGAGAGCTTGAACAGCATTTTAAGATTTGTTTCAATATATTGCATTACTATTTAACTACTCCACTGGCTATAGCATTTAACCATTAGTATAGGATAGGTTTAAAGGTGGTAACGGTTTCAAAATGATTACATTCTTAATCTGCTGATTGATTTTCATTTCAATTAAATGATCATTCAGGTCATTATAGCAATAGTAGAAAGTGCCAAAACGTTAACGTTGCATCATTTTGCCTAAATAGTCAGATAGGGATAAAAAGGCGGCCGCCGCTTTTAGCTCTTTTTTAGTTTGGTGTGTGCATTGATTTCTATGATTTGTCTCTGTGTGCTGGTGTTTCGTACGCTTGTGATTCGTATGCTTGTGATATCGTCTGATTTCTGGTGGGAAGGGTTGGGCGTCGTATTTCAATTACGGCATCGGATGCAACGTTAAACTGAAAGCACTTTTTATTATATTTTTATAGAATTAATTGGCTTATCATTTAAAGTTTTATAACTTTTATTGCAATTAAATTGCGAAGATTCAGATTAAATTTTAAATTGCAAGATTAAGAATGAGAATGTTTTTTGAAATCGTAGTACAGTATTCATATGATAGTATTTGTATCGGTATCTAAAGGATTATGTGGCAATCCAGCTTATGATGATATCCTGGCGATGCTGATTTGAGCTTGCGTTAATCCTGGCAATGATGACAACATTCGCCAGCCTTAACTGATGCTGCTTGCGCTAATCCTGGCGATGCCGATTAATCCTGCCATACTGAATACTGACGCTACTTCCGCTTGCGTACGTACAAAAACAAACTTTTTGGTTTATTGCAGTATCGTTATCAATTCGGTCAACTACACAAACTACCCTGTGAAGTTTGTGCAGTAGACTATATTGATCACGAATGTGCAATAAAGCAAAAGCGAAGTTTTTGGGTGTACAGCCACGGACTCTCAGAATGACGTGTCCGTCCGTCCGAACAATATTCTATCCTTGTCTACCCCGTGCCCCTACTGTACGGGACCAGACAAGTATAGCAAACTGCTCGGACGGACAAGCGCGTCTTTCTTATCGTCCGTGGCTGTACAACCTACTGAGTTACCGCGACGATTTGTATTAAATAAAATGCGGAAAGACTCCATGTGGGGTCCTAGCTCAATAAATATCGTTGCTCTAAAATGATCGTAGCGCAATAAAGTTCGTACCCGAATATAGACGTAACGCTATAAATATCGTACCCGAATAAAAATTGTAGCCCAATTAAATCGTAGTCCAATAAACATCGTACCCAAATAAAGATAGTAGCGCAATAAAGGTTGTAACTGAATAAATATAAAATCGTACCCCATAAATATTGTAGCCAAATAAAGATTGTTTAGGTTAGGTTTTCGCTCCCGAATATAAATCGTAGTTTTGTTAAGGCAGATTCATAGATTCCTTATGTGGCAATGCTACGCTGTGACAATGCTATCGCTGTAGGCATTTTCAACGTGCATTAAACGCTGTTGAAAATGCCCGTAGCGATAGCATTGTCACAGCGTAGCATTGTTGCGTCGTGTATAAATCAATGATTCGGCTTTTAAGATTATCCAATAGACATCGTATCTGAATAAAGGTTGTCACCCAGTAAAGATCATATACTTATAAGCGATCTTTATTTAGCGACAATATTTATATGTATTTAAGTTTAGGTTGTACCGAACTGAATAAAATTCATTTTCACAAGTATATTAGAAGGGCATGTAAGGCCTAGGGTACGATTCAAGCAGTAAGCGGCGCAGGTGACCGACAAAACAAGTGTTTTGCTCCTAGCCCTTTCATATTCGCGGCCTCTCACCGCTTGCATCGTAGCCGAGGCCATCGATAGTTCGTCACGCCATAAATATCTTGCCTAAATAAAGATTGTATCCCCATTAAATCTTAATCCAATAAACATTATACCCTTTAATCGCACCCTTATAAACTTTGTAGCTAAATAAAGATTGTTTATATGTATTTAAGGCTAGGTTGTACCGAACTGAATATAATTCATTTCCACAGGTATTTTAGGACGGTATGTAAGGCCTTGGGTACAATTCAAGCATTACACTTGTTGCTCACTGCTGCTCCTAGCCCCCTTTAATATTCGCGGTCTCTCACCGCTTGCATCGTACCCGAGGCCATCGATGGATATAGTACATCGATAGATCGTCGCGGCATAAATATCTTGCCTAAATAAAGATTGTAACCTAATTAAATCTTAATCCAATAAACATTATACCCTTTAATCGCACCCTTATAAATATTGTAGCTAAATAAAGATCGTTTATATGTATTTAAGGCTAAGTTGTACCGAACTGAATAAAATTCATTTCCACAGGTATTTTAAGACGGTATGTAAGGCCTTGGGTACAATTCAAGCTTTCCACTTGTCGCTCACTGCTGCTTCTAGCCCCCTTTAAAATTTGCGGCCTCTCACCGCTTGCATCGTATCCGAGGCCATCGATAGATCGTCGCGCCATAAATGTCTTGCCTAAATAAAGATTGTAACACAATTAAATCTTAATCCAATAAACATTATACCCTTTAATCGCACCCTTATAAATATTGTAGCTAAATAAAGATCGTTTATATGTATTTGAGGCTAGGTTGTACCGAACTGAATAAAATTCATTTCCACAGGTATTTTAGGACGGTGTGTAACGCCTCGGGTACAATTCAAGCTTTACACTTGTCGCTCATCGCTGCTCCTAGCCCTTTAAAATTCGCGGCCTCTCACCGCTTGCAACGTACCCGAGGCCAAAGGCATCAGAGTGCCTGTAATTCCGTAAGAGTGAGCAGTCCACTGTCCTTGTACGTATGTCTTGTCCTGCACTGTAGAGACAAGGATAGCGGACTGTTCGGTCTTACGAACCGCAACATTCTCATGGCTGTACATCATCGATTAGATAATTCTTAAGGTAATAAAGTATATGATTAGGTGTATTGCGGATCAAACAACGTACAACAGTAACATGTACGTTAGTTGCAGTCAAGCATCTGTCGCAATTTTGTATTAATTCCATCGGACATTTGACTGTGATGCTGTCGGCTAACGTACACTTTACTGCTAACGTTGTTTGATTCGCGCTACACCAAATTATATACTTTATTACCAGCATATTCTAATCGATGTTAACGTTCTTTGATACGCAATACACCTGAATAAATTATATGTAATAAACAAAGTAAAACTTGTGTAAATAAAGGAGTTTATAAAATATATAGTGTATAACTCAATATGTGTGCGTTTTCTTTCGGGCCCTCGTTAAATGACCAAGTCCCTCTACCCGGTGCCTTCACTAAAGTTAAATAAGGATACTAGAAAGGGAGATATGAAAACGGCATTAACATTTTCGGGCAGTTCTCGGTGGTAAATTTTTACAAGTCCTTTTACCCGGCGCCTCCACTAGAAACATATTTGACTTGTAAAAATTTTGATTGAAAAAAAATTGTAAAAGATTGCCTGTTTTTCGTATATCTTCCTTCACCCCTCCCTCGCTGCCGAATCTCATCCCCACTAATTTTTTCCGCCCCCGCTTCCGCCGCTCCCGCTGCTTCCCCACCACCGGCGTTTCCGGCGCTCCCACCGGATCGCTGCCGTGCCCCCCGCTCCGGGTCCCCCCTGCCGGAGCCCCCGGCTGCTACCTTCCGCCGCTCCCCGGCGCTGCCACCATCGCAGCCCCGGCGGCACCCGCCACCGCACCCCCCGCTTCAGCAGCGCTTCTCCCGCCGCTCCCCCCGGCGCTGCCACCATCGCAGCCCCGGCGGCACCCCTGCCGGTCCGCAACCCGCCGCAATTTTTATTCGGCCGGCTGGATTTGAACCCACGGTTCGCTGCAGCGATCGGGGGCCACCCCATCGCTGCAGCGAGCTACGCTATCGAGCCATGGAAATCCATCGACCAAAATCTTCATCTCTTCTTACAGATTCGCGATAAGCGCCCGTGAGTGCGAGAAGGTAAGTAGACCCGGCCAACGAGTGGAAGTGAGACGGGACGATTTGCCTCGCGATTACTATAATATTGTATACTATAGTATACAATAGAATATCGGTGGGGGTATCTAGGGGTATAGATGTGGGGGGTGGGCAATATGCACCTGCTAGGTACCACGTACCTAGCAGGTGCCCACCCCCCGCCCAGGTGAGAAGCCTAAAAAACGCGCGTCAGGCGTCAGGCGGGCGGGCGTCGCGACGCCCGTGTGTGCGCCCACACACGCACGCACACGCACACGTCATGTGACGCGCGTTTAAGCTTCTCACCTGGAGCTCGACCAGTAGAAATTTTTCTATAAATCCAGTAGGGGTCCGTAGGACCCCTACTGGATTTATAGCAATATAGATATACTATATGTTTATATTACACTATATATACGCGCGCGCGCGCGCGAGGCTAAATTTTGCGGGTATTCGGGCTGTGGACACCCTGTATATATCGATTTTCGTGGGTTGAAAAATTCATTACTTTTTGGATCACCCTGTATATCGATTTTTGCGAGGAGCAAATTGATATATACAGGGTGTGTCGAAAATATTTTAAAATTTTTGGATCACCCTGTATATCGATTTTTGCGAGGAGCAAATTGATATATACAGGGTGAGTCGAAAATATTTTAAACTTTTTGGATCACCCTGTATATCGAATTTTGCGAGGAGCAAATTGAGATTCTGTAGGCGAATATTTTCGATTTACATTGAGTGGGCACTATGAATAAAAGATCTCTTTGACCTCCTGTGATCCTGGTACGAAATCCGAAAATTATAAAATATGTAGACGAAAATTTTCGATTTACATTGAGTGGGCACTATGAATAAAAGATCTCGTTAACCTCCTGTGATCCTGGTACGAAATCCGAAAATTATAAAATATGTAGACGAAAATTTTCGATTTACATTGAGTGGGCACTATGAATAAAAGATCTCGTTAACCTCCTGTGATCCTGGTACGAAATCCGAAAATTATAAAATATGTAGACGAAAATTTTCGATTTACATTGAGTGGGCACTATGAATAAAAGATCTCGTTAACCTCCTGTGATCCTGGTACGAAATCTGAAAATTATAAAATATGTAGACGAAAATTTTCGATTTACATTGAGTGGGCACTATGAATAAAAGATCTCGTTGACCTCCTGTGATCCTGGTACGAAATCCGAAAATTATAAAATATGTAGACGAAAATTTTCGATTTACATTGAGTGGGCATTATGAATAAAAGATCTCGTTGACCTCCTGTGATCCTGGTACGAAATCCGAAAATTATAAAATATGTAGACGAAAATTTTCGATTTACATTGAGTGGGCACTATGAATAAAACATCTCGTTAACCTCCTGTGATCCTGGTACGAAATCCGAAAATTATAAAATATGTAGACGAAAATTTTCGATTTACATTGAGTGGGCACTATGAATAAAAGATCTCGTTAACCTCCTGTGATCCTGGTACGAAATCCGAAAATTATAAAATATGTAGACGAAAATTTTCGATTTACATTGAGTGGGCACTATGAATAAAAGATCTCGTTAACCTCCTGTGATCCTGGTACGAAATCCGAAAATTATAAAATATGTAGACGAAAATTTTCGATTTACATTGAGTGGGCACTATGAATAAAAGATCTCGTTAACCTCCTGTGATCCTGGTACGAAATCTGAAAATTATAAAATATGTAGACGAAAATTTTCGATTTACATTGAGTGGGCACTATGAATAAAAGATCTCGTTGACCTCCTGTGATCCTGGTACGAAATCCGAAAATTATAAAATATGTAGACGAAAATTTTCGATTTACATTGAGTGGGCATTATGAATAAAAGATCTCGTTGACCTCCTGTGATCCTGGTACGAAATCCGAAAATTATAAAATATGTAGACGAAAATTTTCGATTTACATTGAGTGGGCACTATGAATAAAACATCTCGTTAACCTCCTGTGATCCTGGTACGAAATCCGAAAATTATAAAATATGTAGACGAAAATTTTCGATTTACATTGAGTGGGCACTATGAATAAAAGATCTCGTTAACCTCCTGTGATCCTGGTACGAAATCCGAAAATTATAAAATATGTAGACGAAAATTTTCGATTTACATTGAGTGGGCACTATGAATAAAAGATCTCGTTAACCTCCTGTGATCCTGGTACGAAATCTGAAAATTATAAAATATGTAGACGAAAATTTTCGATTTACATTGAGTGGGCACTATGAATAAAAGATCTCGTTGACCTCCTGTGATCCTGGTACGAAATCCGAAAATTATAAAATATGTAGACGAAAATTTTCGATTTACATTGAGTGGGCACTATGAATAAAAGATCTCTTTGACCTCCTGTGATCCTGGTTCGAAATCCGAAAATTATAAAATATGTAGACGAAAATTTTCGATTTACATTGAGTGGGCACTATGAATAAAAGATCTCGTTGACCTCCTGTGATCCTGGTACGAAATCCGAAAATTATAAAATATGTAGACGAAAATTTTCGATTTACATTGAGTGGGCACTATGAATAAAAGATCTCTTTGACCTCCTGTGATCCTGGTACGAAATCCGAAAATTATAAATTATACTGCCCACTCAGTTGAATCGAAAATTTTCATACTACTAGTGCTCACCTGAATTGCAGTTGAAGCTCTTGGGAAGGATCTGGAACGACGTAAGCTGTTTCGTCCTTATAGGACTCATCAGCGCAGCTTTATCATAAGATATTCATATCGAATGTCAAATGATCATCTACGGACAGCTCTTACACTTACCTCAACGAAAGAAACATTTCTGGAAATGAGAAATTATTCATCCCACAGTATAACATAATCGACGTAGAAACCATCCTAAAATATCTGTGGAAATAAACCATTATTTATCCCACAGTATATCATAATCGATGTATAAACCGTCCTAAAATATCTGCGGAAATGAAGAATTATTCATACCGTAGTATAACCTAATCGACATAGAAATCGTCCTAAAACATCTGCAGAAATGAATAATTATTCATCCCGCAGTATAACCTAATCGATGTATAAACCGTCCTAAAATATCTGCAGAAATGAACAATTATTCATCCCGCAGTATAACCTAATCGATGTGTAAACAGTCCTAAAATATCTGTGGAAATAAAGAATTATTCATCCCACAGTAAAACATAATCGACGTACAAACTGTCCTAAATTATCTGCGGAAATGAAGAATTATTCATCCCGCAGTATAACCTAATCGATGTATAAATCGTCCTAAAATATCTGCGGAAATGAAGAATTATTCATCCCGCAGTATGACCTAATTGATGTATAAACCGACCCAAAATATCTGCAGAAATAAAGAATTATTCATCCCGCAGTATAATCTAATCAACATAGAAATCGTCCTAAAATATCTGAGAAATTAAGAATTATTCATCTCACAGTATAACCTAATCGATGTGTAAATCCTCCTAAACTATCTGCTGAAATGAAGAATTGTTCATCCCACAGTATAACATAATTGACGTAGAAACCGTCCTAAAATTACTGCTATTATTTTTAGATTCTTCCCACAATATAACATAATCGACGTAGAAACTGTCCTCAAATATCTGCCGAAATGAAGAATTATTCATCCCACAGTATAACATAATCAACGTAGAAACCATCCTAAAATATCTGCGGAAATGAAGAATTATTCATCCCGCAGTATAACCTAATTGGCATAGAAATCGTCCTAAACTATCTCAGAAATTAAGAATTATTCATCCCATAGTATAACCTAATCGATGTGTAAATCGTCCTAAAATATCTGCAGAAATGAAGAATTGTTCATCCCACAGTATAACATAATTGACGTAGCAACCGTCCTAAAACATCTGCAGATATAAAGAATTATTCATCCCACAGTATAATCTAATCGATGTGTAAACCGTCCAAAAATATCTGCGGAAATGAACAATTATTCATCCCGCAATATAACCTAATCGATGCATAAACCGGCCTAAAATATCTGCAGAAATGAACTATTATTTACCCACAGTATAATATAATCGATGTATAAACTGGCCTAAAATATCTGCGGTAATAAAGAATTATTCATCCCGCAGTAAAACATAATCGACGTACAAACTGTCCTAAATTATCTGCGGAAATGAAGAATTATTCATCCCCCAGTATAACCTATCGATGTATAAATCGTCCTAAAATATCTGCAGAAATGAACAATTATTCATCCCGCAGTATAACCTAATCGATGTTTAATGTTTAAACAGTCATAAAATATCTGCAGAAATAAAGAATTATTTATCCTACAGTATAACATAATCGACCTACAAACTGTCCTAAAATATCTGCAGAAATGAATAATTATTCATCCCGCAGTATAACCTAATCGATGTATAAACCGTCCCAAAATATCAGCGGAAATGAAGAATAATTCATCCCGCAGTATAACCTAATCGATGTATAAACCATCCTAAAATATCTGCGGAAATGAAGAATTATTCATACCCCCAGTATAACCTAATCGATGTTTAAACAGTCCTAAAATATCTGCAGAAATAAAGAATTATTTATCCTACAGTATAACATAATCGACCTACAAACTGTCCTAAAATATCTGCAGAAATGAATAATTATTCATCCCGCAGTAAAACCTAATCGATGTATAAACCGTCCCAAAATATCTGCAGAAATGAAGAATAATTCATCCCGCAGTATAACCTAATCGACATAGAAATTTTCCAAAAATATCTGAGAAATTAAGAATAATTCATCCCACAGTATAACCTAATCGATGTGTAAATCGTCTTAAAACATCTGCCGAAATGAAGAATTGTTCATCCCACAGTATAATATAATCGATGTCCTAAAATATCTGCGGATAAACTGTCCTAAAATATCTGCGGAAATGAAGAATTATTCACCACCCAGTATAACATAATTAACATACAACATAAACATTAACATAAACAGTCCAGAAACATTTGGGAAATGAGGAATTAGGAGTGTTACTCGATGCCTGCAATCATCCTTAACAGTAATGCGTCACACACAGCAATACGCACGTTTTAAAAAGGAAGCACATCCATAACAGCGCAATGAAAACGATAACGGGATTAGTTAGTTACAAGAAAAACATTCCACGTGCTGTTTAGAAACTAATTTGCATGTGCATTCGTTTGCTGCATTGAAATTGCGATAAACGCGACGTCTGGCGACAAAAAATATGAACTAAAAAGCACGCCGGAGACATCTATTGACGCACGATTGAATAAAGAAACAAATAAAAATTACAGGTTTCTATTTTTTATAGGTTAAAAAGATTTCTGGAATTCCATATATCTTTTTTACCGGCACTTCAGTGAGCAGTCGGATAAATATGTGGTAGATGTCGCCAAAAAATTAAAAACTGTCGCTTTTTGCACTTGAAAATGCCCCCAGTGACATTAAAAAAAACTCTAATTTAGCATTCCAACTACAAAGAACCTAATAAGGAGATGCAAAATACCCTGGCATCACTCATGTTTGAATACTGACTCAATGTATCAAATGAAAAAGACTCCCGAATAAATTCTCCCCATGATTATTAGGTTAACTTACAGCCAGTTCAAAACCAGCTCTGTATTAAAAAGGGCATGAATAATTAGCTCCTAACAGGTTTTGAAATATAAACACGTATGAGAATTGGGGAAGCAGAAGTAATTGTTATGTGTGAGCACCAAATTAATAAAGAGTCATGTCGTTCCGAAGGATTTCGATTACATCGTAAAAGTCACTGTTGGGATTTCCAAGAGCAAGCAAGAACGGGCCTTAAGTAGCCCGGAGGCGGTCAATAATATCAATTATATTGGTGGTTTCAATTGAAGTACGATCCATTGATCAATTACAAGCGATCAATCACTTTGTACACGATGAGAATGATTGACGATATTACTGAATGTCTCCAGGGATCTTTAAATGGAGATACAAGGAACTTGGACTCGTTAAACCCCGCAGGGAGTCACTCCAGGATTAGCGTATCCAAAGTCTCCAACTACAGAAGTGCAATGACGATCATACTGCTTAAAGCACAAGTACTGGCATCATTGAGTTACAATTATCAATAGTCATGACTAAATTTGCATGTTTCAGCGCAGCTTCGTGACTTTATGGTGGATTTTGGCATGCATAAGGTGTAACAAATATATCAATTTATTGTTAAAACAATGCACAAATAAACCCAGTGAAAAAGCGTCACGTTGCAATGAAATTAAGTAATAGTAAAATCCTACCTTTGTTCCGGTCGAGACTGCATTGAATCATACTGTTCTTCGATGCCTGCAATCCGTATTCTGCCAAACACAGCAATGGACACGTTTTGAAGTAAGACGATCTATAACAGCGCACTGAAAACAATAACATTATTAGTTACTTAAAGAATTTTTCATGCTACAGTACAATTGAATTTACCTATAAACCGATGCATAAACCGACGTATAATCGATGTATAAACCAGGCTAAAATATCTGCAGAAATGAAGTATTATTCATCCCACAGTATGACTGAATCGACGTATAAACAGTCCAAAAATATCTGCGGAAATAAAGAATTATTCATCCCACAGTATAATTTAATCTACGTATAAACAGTCCTAAAATATCTGCGGAAATGAAAAATTATTCATCCCACAGTATGACCTAATCGACTTATAAATCGTCCTAAAATATCTGCGGAAATGAAGAATTATTCATCCCGCAGTATAACATAAACGACGTAGAAAATGTCCTAAAATATCTGCTATAAATTTCAGATTCATTCTACAATATAACATATTCGAAGTCGAAACTGTCCTAAAATATCTGCAATTATTTTTAGATTCATCCCACAGTATAACATAATCGTCGGACAAACCGACCTAAGATATCTGCAGAAATGAAAAATTATTCATTGCACAGTATAACATAATAAACGTAGAAACTATCCTGAAATGTCTGCGGACTTGAAGAATTATTCATCCCGCAGTATAAACTATCGACATATAAACTATTCTGAAATATCTGCAGAAATGAAGATTTATTTATACCACAGCATAACCTAATTGATGTACACACCGTCCTAAAATATGTGCCAAAATGAAGAAATATTCATACTGCAGTATAATCTAATCGACATGTAAACCGTCCTAAAATATCTGTGGAAATAAAGACTTATTCATCCGAAAGTATAATCTAATCGACGTATAAACCGTCCTAAAATAACTGCAGAAATAAAGAATTGCTCATCCCACAGTATAAAATAATTGACATTTAAATGGCCCCAAAATACTTGCGGAAACGAAGAATTATTTATCCTGCAGTATAATCTAATCGACGTCTTAACACCTAAAATATCTGCGGAAATGAAGAATTATTCATCCCACAGTATGACCTAATCGATGCATAAATCGTCCTAAAATATCTGCGGAAACGATGAATTATTCATGCCACAGTATAATATAATCAACATATAAACAGTCCTAAAATATCTGCAGAAATGAAAAATTATTCATCCCACAGTATAATTTAATCGACGTATAAACAGTCCTAAACAAGCTAGATGCAACCATTTAGTTGAAGTAGTGATCTCTCAATTGGCTTAAAGGGGATTGACAAATTATTTATAATGCATTTGATGTGAAATGAGAAGCCAAATTAATGATAATAGTTACTTACCAAAATGGGGAGCTTCCATCAGCTCTACATGTATACAAAGAAAGCAGCGATGAATTCATGGTTAAGCAACAAATCAATTTTTAAATTACATGAAGTTGGTAAAAATTGTAATTTTGTAACAGCTGTGGTTCGAAAACTATCAGAGCAATTAACAATTGATTTGCATTTCCAAAAACTAGCATTCATCTGATCTACGTGTATACAAAAAATGCAGCGATGGCATTAACGGTTAAGCAACAAATCAATTTTTAAATTACAAGATATTGTGCAAAATTCTAATGTTAAAACAGCTGTGGTTTGAAAACCATTAGAGCAATCAATAAATGGTTATAACTACCATTCATCAGCTCTATACATATACAAAGAAAGCAGCGATGACAATAACAGTAAGAAACAAATTAATATTTAAATTTCATGCAAGTGTATACAAAGAAAGCAGCGCAAATATTAATGGCTAAGCAACATTTTTAAATCACATGATTTTGCACAAATACTTCAAGCTGCAACAATGTGTAATTAAAGCAACACATATTAACAAAACTAGTTATTATTAATTGCATGTTACGCAAATTGTTACATTTTTAGCTGTAGTGACCAATTTCAAAATTAAGTTTAAAAACGTCGTTTAGGTCTAATAATCATCATCTATGATAATAAGAAATATTCTCTACTTTATAAAAATTATATTCCATTGATTGATAGAGCCACATTTATACACATTTATAGAGCCTGCAAGTGATACCATGAGAGCATCGAACGGCGGCAATACTTACTGGGGTATCGTAATAATTGTAATAATTACTTAATCAACTCGAAGAATGGATTACTCTTAAGGTCCCGCATGGAATCTCATTGACACTAACATTAATTATTCGCTCAGTTTAAATACAACAAATAGCAGTAAAGAATTAATAATACTGTAATCATTTTACCTTGCGGATTCCTGTGTTTGGGCCACTGAAATCGCCAACAATTTTATGAACGTGCTCTGCGACACCTTGGAATACAGTGTCTTGAAGCCGGTTTTGGTCAATCAACAAAATCCTGAAGTCAGGATTTTGTGGTAAAGCGTGGTGCTAAAAACATACATAATGTTAGGTGAGGTACTTGGGGAACTTTCAAATTCACAAAAACCAAGTTGTGTACTTGAAAACAGGTTCAACACATTCATTGCAATAATATCTACAATGAAAGGCTTCCTTCGATGATTATAAACGCATTCGTTGCAACACAAATATTAATAGTTATGAACAGAAGAGCGTCGATAATCCAAATTGAAAATCAACATGGCATGGCATGTTAACACTGGCAAGACGCAGTATCACCTTGAAATGACGTATTTAGTTTGCATGAGCATCAGGATGGGTGGAATTGTATAGCATTACGGATACACTTACGTTTCTGAAGGTGTTGTCCCTGGGAAGGCTGTTAAGATCGTCATAAAGCAGGTGGTCAGGTAGTTGTAGGCGATTGTATGCAGCTTCTTCCACTAGCAGCTACATGATATCCGGCCAGAAATTCCCGAGGAAGTCACCTGTACGTTTCCCATCGAAGCCCACAATGACATAGTCATTGAAGACTAGACAATCCAGTTCTTCGATACTGACTGTTCTCCTGCACTATCTAAACACTCTAAATTTCACCATCATAAGAAGCATTTGTGAGGTATACAATACAAGGCACAGACAACTAATCATTGGTTATATTCTTTCTCAACCGCAACCAATAACTTCACTGCACTAAACTGCGAGATAATATAAGTTGTCTGTGACTGCGAGTTTATTGTGATTGTAGAATATTAAATACTACAATCAAAGAATATACTAAAGACTACAATACTAACGTAAAGAACCAATTGAATGTGATGTGTGAATAAAAGTCAAACATTTGACATTCACATGGAATGTTTTTTCACCTATAAAATTGGATCGATAAAAATTTAAATAATCGTGAATACGCTATTATTACGACTATTGCATGCACATAATTAATAATTATCGACAAAACCTTCATATTGCGGTCATTTAAGCGGTTTACAAGCATAATAATAGATTAGGTGTAATAAGAAAAAATTAGGTGTAATGGAAAAACGTGCACCATCACTTTTTAAATACTGCATAAAAACTAAATTTAATTGCACATCTCATTAAGTTACGACTGCAGATTTATGGCATTGCAATTTAAATTTAATCTTATGTCGTAATAAATGAAATAAAAATCAGCCGTCACTAATGGAAATTGGGTGCATTAACTGCAATTTCCATCAGTTATAAAGGTTACTCCACCCATTTTCCATTAACAAAAGACGATTTTTATTTAATTTATTTAGACATAATATGAACTTTTAATTGCTCCTCGATAAATTCGCAGTTGTTAATTGATGATGTGTATTATCAAATTAGGTTTTTATGCAGTATTTAAAAAGTGATTGTGCACGTTTTTGCATTACACCTAATTTTTTCTTATAACACCTAATCTATTATTACGCTTGTAAACGGCTTAAAACACCGAAATATGACGCAAAAAGAAGCTATTGTTGATAACTTACGAATATGTGAGTGCAAACGGCGAAATAATAACGAAATATTGATTAAAAAAATGTTGACGAGGCATATAACCAAACATTATGTCGGTGCCTTGCATTGTATCAAGAATCCCGGAGACGGTCAATATTGAGAATTGATGCGACTCAGTGACCATGTACAAAGTGTGTCAATAATACTTATTGATCATATACGAAGTGTTTGGTCAATGAATCGCACTTCAACTAAAACCGTATATATTGTTGACCGTCTCCAGGTTATTTTACTCAAAATGCATCTTAGTATGGTGCGGTAAGACAGACTCACTATAGCGTATCAAAAGAAAAACTTAAGCAACTTACACAAAGTTGTGAAACTCCACAGCCACAACTTAACATCACTGCGAACAAGTATTCATGCTCTGCAAACATAGCAGCAGAGGAAGACCCACTGATAAAGAAAAAACAAAGAGACAGAACCTGAATGAGCGAAGAACGCTGCTGCCACAAGTTTATCTGCAACCGCCATGAGAACCGAAGATTTACCGAATGGTACCGAATTATGGTGCAATGCATCCTTCAGCAACTCCAACTTCACTGCAAGATTCCTAAAACTTAACTAGTGTAAAACTCACAGTATTATGTATAGTAATATTTGAGGGTGTTTGCTTTTAATTTAACCAGATTCCTTTATTTAAATAATCAAGCATTACATAAGTGTTAAACTAATTAACATTCCAATAATATTTCGTATTAGATTTGCATGTAAGCAATATTTTAAATCTATCCTTTACAGCCTGTTTAATTCTTAATATATTCAAAGGGACTCTAGCGTTTAAAGAGTTAAAACTTCTATTCACATGCCTTTTAGTAGGTCGGTGATATAATTGTCCGGGTCGTTAATCACATCCAAGAGACCTATAAAATAAAAAAAAAGAGAATTTCAAGCATCTTATACGAAATACTATGATTTTTAAATTGTTACTTTAGAACTTGACATTGGTGTAGATTGACCGAAAGCCTTTCACCAAATTTTCTACACTCAGATATCTATCATAGTTTCCATATTTTATAGAACATTGTGGATACATTCGTTCCGACTCGACATTTGAAGTAGAGGGCAGAGGTTGCGTGGAGTGACCCCACTGCCCTATTGTGTACGCGTATTCTGAGTATGCCTGAGCGTTATGCTATGTTCGAATTAAAATTCAAAACACGGTATAAATGAAAGTCATGAGGTAGTATTGATAAACACAACAGTCCCTTATAAACGAAATTTGCATTTGAAAGGTAAATAAATGATACAATGTTTCGCCGCTACTTACCGCAAACATCACAAAATTCACCGAACGATGCACATGGCAGTAATTCATCAACGTAGGTCCCCAACAGTCTTTCGGACCCCTTCAGTAGCCCCTCGTCGTTGTGCCTGATGTGGTCAGCAAGATTGCTTGGCCACTGGTCATCCGCTCCGGTCACGCCCTTGAAGAAGTTACTGTAGATGCCATCGATAAGGGCAAAGAACACAAGATAGGGCTTGTAGACGGCGTACTCCTTGGCGGTCCGCTCGGCGAGTGGCTTCGTCGGCCCCGAAAGGCTCACACTCCTTACGTGCCCCATCACTATCAGCCGGCGGAGGTGCGCCGCTCTGTTGGCCAGCCACTTCTGAGGCGACTGCAGCAGGACGGACATCGTGACCCAGTAAAGGGGGCCCTCTGATTCGTAAGACGATTCAATCCACTTCTCTGGGCTAGACTGTTCAAGATACGTCGTCAGGTTACTCTCTTCCTTTTTACTCACCCTTGTCCTAAAATGACAAAAAAATAATCAGTATAACTTAGGGATTGCTCGTGTATTAATTTTAAGGCTGGACTTAAGAGAGGATGCAAAGTGTTAAGGGGCTAAGGGTAAATCTACCCAGGAGAAAAAAAGTGCTGGGCTTATTAACATTTACAACATTTTTTTCATTATATCAATTACATACAGCCAAATGGTAGAATGCATCATGAAAACATGAATTTAGCATTTGTTTCATGCAATGGGCATATCATCAGTATAACGCATTGCCTCAAATGTCTTTTACTACTTCTGTGCAGTAAATGTTTAAAGTAGTAAATGTAATTAAGCAATTTTAGCATTGTCGCTAAAAATATTAATAAGTTACTTACGTATTGATCACATATAAAGCCATGTGAATTAGATATGGGACCATGTGCATGTTGCTTTGGGGGCCCCCTCCGCCAGTGTCCTCGTGGAAAGGCTTCTCCTGGGCGAAACGCAGCAGCAACAGCTTCAAGTCATGAACTGTAGATGAGTGGCCGATGTCTCTGTGGTTCGTGCTCTCTTGCAGGTAAGTGTTGTGCCTTGCCAGACAGCTCGCAAACGCAGACTCAGGCACTTGAGGCCCCCACAGAGGCAGAAGCCCATTGCACTTCGTGTTAGCGTTTTGTAGAGCAGCCGACTCCCACTCATCTCTCGCCCGTGCCAGCCTAAAACGCAAGTAATTTAATACCCACAAAATTGTATTAACATTTTATATAAAAAAAAACTTGTTCTATTCCTAGTATACAAAAGATGATTGTTCAAAACAAACCAATGAAAGTAAATTGCATTAACTAAAAATAATGTCGTTTGAGTTCATCAAAGTATACTTTTTAAAGAGCTTCGCTGTCGAGGTTACAGACAAAAACTACGATAGGTTCTCGAAAAATCAACCCACAACTATTAACTAAAACTCGAAAGCCTATCATTACGCTACTTGTGGAAAATTCCGTTAACGTATTACCTGACGGCGCTCATGTGGCAGTCGACGTGCACAATATTGAAATGCGTGACTGTATTGTAACCGATGGTCTTCCTGGGCTTGCCCTCAAAGTCCTCGACGTTGCAGCGCTTGGTGAATGTGTAGATGGCAAGCACCTTGGTCGGCTGGTACTTGTAGCCTTCCCGGCAGATGCAGCACACGAGGCCCGTCTCTTCGCCGAGCTCCTCCATCTGCTGCAGGATTGTCGACTTGGCCGTCACCTGGCCCTTGTCGTTGGTCCGCATCCCCAGCTGTCCCAGCTGCTTCTCACGCATGGCCATCGCCAGACGCTTCTTCTCTGACCTTGTGAACTCCCGCACCTCCTCGATCTTGGTGGCCACCTTTGGGTTAGTACGCAGCGCCTCCAGCAGGTTCTCGGCCAGCGAGCCCACATGCTCGTCGGACGAGACCTGCTCCAGCCGGTGGATGATAGGTATGGTATCCGCTGATGACACCGCAAACTGAAACAAAAAACACGAGATGATAATAAAACTACAACCAGTCCGGTCAGTAAGCTTTACAAATTTTGAAATAATTTTAAGACAAATCATTTATATACAGTATTTTCATTATCAGAAGGGATGAACTGGTGACCCACGACATAATACTCAAGCAGCAGTGGCCCCACCCCACTATTGCGGTTGTGTATTTAGGGTCTGCCCGAGCGGTGGGCTACATATGTTCTGAATAAAAATGAAAACATCATATGATTGTACAATTAACCATATTTATTGTTAAAAACACTTAGATCTAAATTACACGTACCTGCGTATTTTCATGTGAGTGTGCCATGCCAGTCAAGAACCGCAGGATATACTTCAGCGCTGGCTTCGATATAAACTCCTTCAACTCGTCACTATCAGTCCTAAGGAGTGTAGGCTTAACGCAAGGCGCGTGCATCGTGATGTACTCGAGTGCGTTCTTCACAATGTCCAGTTCGATGATGTGATCTTTCAGCGTGTTGCCGATGGCATTGCGCTCTATGCCGTCGGTGAGAACGCAGAACATTTCCAGTTTCTGCTGGTCATCGCCAGAGTGCTCAAAGTTGTACCGGTTGAAGTCGAGGACCGGCTTAAAGTGGTCCAGGAGAATCTTCATGCGCTCCGTACTGCCGTACACGAGCGCCGCCAGAACGCGTGTAAGGTGGATTAGGACGGCCTGGTTGTTCCTGACACTGGTGTGGTTCGTGCAACTCAGGAGCGACTGCACATACTCGGGCCCCCCGAAAGTCTGCGAGAATTTCATGAAGCACTCCAGCGGCTTACTCGTCGCCTTTGCCAAGATCGTTTCCATAATCTGTAAAATGCATGAGAGTGATTGTAATAAAGTGTTTCACTAATGAAGAAAAATTATTGGGCAAGTTTCTATAAGAGCATGCCATTAGTTCCTGAGATTATTATTTTTTTTAAGCTTACATCTAATAGCTGCTCTGTGACAGCCGCTTGACTAGCATCTGGTTCACCCTCGAGGCACAATTGGAGTGTGCGGAGGAAGACACCCATGGCGCCCAATTCGTGCTGAGACAGAACTTCCTGGACCTTCACTACTTTTACACTTAGCCTGAATAGCTTCAGGAGGACCTGGAGCAGAGGCTTTGCTCGCCACACGTTCTGGATAGCACCGAGCCTCTTCACCATTATCTGATTTTTTTAATCATATAGATTATAAAAATAATGTAGAAACGAAATATAAATCAAGCACACAATCTGTATTAGATATGTGAAAATAAATTTACCGTTAATCCGCCGCAATCTGCAAGCACATTAGCCATCTTATAGACCTCTTCGTTATCAACAGTAGTTTGTGATTTGTTATTCAAGGTCTCAACAAATTCCTCCGTTGCATCTCCGAGGAGCCCTCTCATTCTGTAAACAACCCGCATAGAGTCTACCTCACCGCCCTCCGCTAACCAGACCTAAAATTAAACAAAAAAGACAATAAAATTGAAATTTCGCCGTCAGTAAATGTCTAATTTAAAACTGTATTACCAATCCCCCAGAAAGATTGAAGCAAAATAAACTAGTCAGTACCAATCAGTTATGAAATATTCCTAATTTACTCAAATTTAAAAAAATCGGGCTATATATGCCGTTCACAGTGCAAAGGCCTGTTGATTTAAGTTGGCAAAGCAGTAAATATCCCTACATTTCAAACGATAGTAACGGAAGTTGATGCAAGTTTGTACAATTAAAATTGTCAAATTGACACATGAGCGGTAGTCAAAAAATATAAATTGATGTCATCGCACGAAAAGAAAGAAACTTGTTTAATTAATAATTGCATTACAGATTTTCTCCACTGAAAATATTAAAGTTTACGTTTTCTCTAGCACATTGTTGAGCAACAAAACCTAATCTAACTTTTCATTTTCCCGTAGACAGCTTCGCCACTTATATTTCCCAGGTAATTTGAGGTGTTGGAATGTGAACAGTATATAATTAACTTGCCTTTTTATAAACGTCCTTGACTGGAAGGTCGAGGCTCATGATCTTGTTATTCACGAGAAGCTCCATCCCATTGTCGTCTTCCAAAAGGGCGACGAGTTCGCAGTCCTGACAGATCTTGTTCTTGACATCACGCATAAGCGGCCCTAATCCGGCCTCCATGCTCGAGTATGGGTTGCCAAGCATGCGCCCCTGCAGGAAGTCCTCCTGCTGTGGGTCCTTCTCCAGAGTCAGGAAGAACTCCCCGATGTCATTCTCCTCCGGATAAATGATAGAACAAAGCCGCTCAAAAATGAACACAGGCGTGAGGAAGTCCTGCAGGCTGTACTTTCCCACCGTCTCCATGCAAACACACATGAACGCCCTGGTCTCCTCCTCGGTGCCGGTCGTCATCTCCTCCAGCAGTTCCAGCAGCTTCTCCTGAGTGTCGTCGATGAGCCTAGTACGTTGCACCACCAGCCGCCTGAGCGAAAGATATCCATTGAGCACGGCGCCCACCAGACGTCCCTTGTGTTGCCTGCGAATTGCCGCATCATCCAGGAAAGAAGCCAGCAGCTCCGTCAGCTGGTTCAAGGCGTAGCCTTGCGTTAGGTCAGATGACAGCGTTGTTTCCTCCAGCCGGTGCAGCTGCTCGATCTCTTGGGTTATCAAGCTCGCTAGGGTTATGAGGACCCCATGCACCGTCAGGTACTGCTTCCATGGGATCTCTTGAATTAGGTTCTGGTACAGGTTCAGGTATTCGGAAGCGCTCTCGCCTGCCATGCTCAGCTCATCCAGGTAATTTGTTAACATGCGTAGAATCTGCAATGGAAATTAAACAATATAAAATATTATACTGTTTAGTGTCCATGTGTTTTCTATCAAGTGTTTTCATCATGTTTTTAATAAGTTTTTGGTGAATAAATTACCTGCTTCTTCCTTGTGAAATTGCAGCATGAATTCTCAAGAATCATGCATGTAATCTGCCTGGCTAAGCGTGAGCTAGGGTTGAAGAGCACTGTTTTAACCCACGACGAGTCCCGCAGCTCGTAGATTGACGGGGTGGACAGCGGTACAATTTTCTGGTGCCACTTGTTGCCATATTTCTCAATCAGGTACAGGTTTCTCAGCTACAATGAAAATAAGGCAAGCGTCAAAGCATTAAAAGTGATAGCTATCATTCAAAACAACATGTTTTCTGTAATGATGTACCTCTTCCTTATTTGTGGGTAAGGCGACGGGGGCGGCTGCCGGCTTGGTAGGCCGCTTCTCCGACCATATACTGTATGTTATATCCTGATCCTTGTTCACCCACTTGTACACATCGAGCGGTATTGTGTCCAGCTCCGATCTGACAATTGCTGTAGTGGTGTTAATTTTATCCTGCAAAAATATAAACCAAACTATAGTACATTATTAGATTTGCACAGTGAGTTTATTATTTCGCTGAACATTTAAATTAAATAAACTGTACATAGGAATTTTATAGTTCCATGAAATAAAAGACTCACTCTATAATTATTGGCAATTTAAAAATATTTTTACAAATTATTTTACTAGCAGTGCATGTTTATTCAATTGTTACCTTTGTCTTCTTGTTAGTGTTTCCATTGGTGTCGACGCTCTTTGGCTTGCAGATGTTGTGCCAGATCTGTAGGCAAGGCAGGATAATGGCCTCAATAACCATGGGGCTCCTGGCGTCATCGCATGCCTTCAGAAAAATGTGGACGAGGCACCGCATCCGCGTCTCCCACGAGTCATCCTGAATCTGCTGCAGCGAGGCAAGCAGGGCTATCTCGTGCCTTATTCCCAGGTCTCCCGTCTGCCCGCTCAGGCCCAGCGTTACGCGCTCTGTGATCAGACTGCACAGCTCTTCAGTGGCCGTCGAGTTCTCCTTGCTTAGGATGCATAGGAGCTGGCGCACCTCTTCCTGTATCTGGACCAGTAATAATCTTAATTATAATAATAATAAGCCGAATAATAATAACAATAGCAGCCCAGATAATTATATAGGTGAATAAAAATGGGAGCTATTGAAATAAACGGTTTAAAGCTGAATGTAACGTCATTATGACAGCAAGTATGATTTATAAAATAACAGCTATCAAATTAAAATTAAAAAAAAAAAACTTCGCTTAAGTGTGGCTAAAAATTGCTAATTTATAAAAGTGACAGCTGTTAAATGAACAAGTGGGTTTTAAAGTATATAAAGTGAGAGCTGTCAAATATAAATATAATATATCAAATATAAAATATAGATTGAATTTTCATAGAATCATATTTTTTCCTCACTTGTACACTTCCTTTCCGAAGATTGTTGGCTAGGAGCTCCTGGATTAAACCTTTGGAGCACAGGACTTGCCTAAGAGTGGTGTTTATCGCTAATGCTCGCAGAAGCGTGAGACAGTGCTCTGTGGCGGCCGTTGAGCAACCGTAACATCGGGTAACTGAACATGTCGATGTCTGCCGTAAATCATTAATCTGAAAAACAACAATTGTAATGAATATGATGAATAAAGAGGTTGTAATAATTAGAATAAGTCCCTTCAAATTCTATATTTCAAAACAATATTGTTGAGCAGCTTTGATAGATGGTGATTAATAGATTATTGTGATATCTTAGAACAAAGTTGGTGATCATCATTTAATAAATTTTTTTGTCAAAAAACTAGTTTTATATTATAATGTTTTAATAAAATAATGTTTTCTATTATATAGGTTATATAATACAGATAAAAAATCTCTTCATTTTAAATAGTAAGCGAAAAATTGAAACAACAATTGTATAGAATTTGTAGGAAATCACTGTAATTATTACCTGCGAGCTTGCAAGCGTTGGTCCAACCTCGGAGTCCCTGTGTCTCCTGTCGTAGGCTATCAGCTCCTTCCTCGACACCAACACCTTCTGTATGATTTTGCTAAGCTCCTCGAACGATGTCTTGCACTCGTTACAGTACTGCTGTGCTATCATTTGGATCGTCTTATTGACCTGAACCGGCGATCAATGATAATTAAAATTAAATAAGTAATTATTACCAATACACATTCTACATAGCGTGGCAAGATTCCGAATAATCATGTGACTCAAGAATTTGTTGCACTCGATTAAATATTTTGACCACAATGTTTATTCAAGTTCATTTCATCAAGATCCACTTTTCATACATTAATGTTTCTAAAAAATTTACCTTGACTTGACTAGAGGCGGGTATAGAGCCGCCAACGACCGAAGCCGCAGTAGTCCCAGACGATTGTGGCTCATCGTGTCTCCGATCTGAGCGTTGTTCCGTGACTTTCAAAACCAGTTGCTACATGATTAAACATATTGATGAACAATACACTGACTATTTCATTTTACCACTACTTATGTAGGTAAGATCAGGTTAGTGAGAGATCAGTTGAGGATAGGTTACATTAAGTTTGACAGGGTCTAGTCAGACAAATTACCAAACAAATTAGTGACATCATTAAAAAACAGACGCTTACTTCTAGCGAGGGCTTATTCCCCATCAGCTGTTTGTAGACCCGATCGGCTTTCTCCAGCAGCGTGTTAATACTGGACACCATCTTCTTACGGTCCTCGTCACTCTCAATGCATTCCACTGCACAGCACGGCTTCGCTTGCAGAGTGAAGTCAAACTTGGCGTACTTGCAGAAACCGCATGCATGGCAGAGGAAAGGGTCCTTCTCATCATAGTTTATCGCTCTGTAAAGATTAATGGGATATGGTTTTTAACTCTGTCATAACGATAAAAAAAAAACACGCCATAATTGCGTACCCAGGATCATTAAAATGCCAACAATATCAATTGCAATCTACTAGTTTAAGAGTTATTAGAAAGTGCAGAAAGTACCTGCACTTATGGCACTGGAAAACGTTTTCCCCACAATTGGAGCAGACTCCCGGGTTGGCCGGTACAGCAGCACTACATCGGGGACACTGCAACGTCTCACTGGAAGCCTGAATGTTCTCATAGAAATCGGCATATTCGATCATCAGGTTGCAAGCGACGATCGGCAAGGGGAATTCAATCTTGATCTCTGTCTGGCCTGACTGCAGGCTTACCTTCTTCGCTTTATGCCACAGTGCTGAAACAAAAGACATCAAGGTTATGCTATACTTAAAAGTAAGACTTTTTTATGTTGGTAATACAATTGTTGTTATATATAATTTAGTATCTTACTGACAAACCTATAATAAAGATATAAATAAACATTAACTTTTCTATATTATTTTTGCCAATATCCATTTTTGACAAGCAAAACTGCCAATTGTTCTAGGTTATCAAGCTAAATTACGATAAATATATCCCTTGGTACAAATAGCATCCAGTACATGCACGACAGTGTCAAGTGCTTTCAGTGTCCTTCATTTATTTTCTCTTACCTGGCTTGTTCTTCAGCTCGACGACGGCCTGGACATTCCTGTTGTTGTAGTAAATATTAACCGTCCTGACCATCTTGGTGCGCTTCAGGTCGCCAATCCGTATGGTGATGCGGCTGATCGTGTGGCTGCTTAGCAGCTTCACGATCTGTGTGGTAGTCGTGAACTTCGAGTCCACCTTAATGGAGCTCAGCTTGATGGTGGACAAAGGTACCTCAGGGTTGTTGCATACCAAGCATGGGTCAGACTCCAGGTAATAGCCGTCCAGCTCGACGTACTGGCTCATATGCGTGTACAGGTTGGCATTGGGGTGATGCGAGAGGAGCTCGTTCTGGGCACGCAGCACATCGACCGCCTTATCCACATAAGAGGAGATCTAAAAAGAAATAATAGAGAAAATTTAGATCAGGTATTAAATGAACAATTTTGCTGTTATATCACAAATATGTAGTAAAAACATAATAATGCCCATTTTTATTCAACAATTGAAATAAGCTCACCTGAACCGTTGATTCCGGGTTCTGGCTCATCTTGAGAGAAAAGAACCCTAAGAGGTCGACAAACTGTGCGGCCTTGCGCCCATATGTAGGCAGAAGAGGCCACATCTGCCAGAGAAGCTCCAAGAGAGCCTCCTTCTGTGGCAGTTTCGAGTTCTTGTACAGTGAGAGTATTAGGCTATGGGCTTGCCACCGCAGTGTTGTGTGGTTGGTCTCCAATATGAAGGTGCGTATAAACCTGGCCAGAATGTCCCTAGAGACGTGCTGGTTGATTTGTTCGACCAAGGAGACGCAGCTGGCTTCCTCAAAGGCGGCCTCAGCCATGGAATCGTCGGACTTCTCTCGCTCACGCCTTGAGGCACTCTTACTGGCCTCCGCCTTTTTAGTGCTCGTCTGCATTACGATCGCACAGTTTAGTAATTGCAGGATAGTTGGGGCGACGCCTAAAACATAAAGTCGCTCGTGATTAATGGAGCCGACTGAATTGCAGCACTGCAATTAAAATGATTATAATGTGGAATGAGTAGTCAAATTTTGTACAATTAAATTTTGAATACTTGTTCTAAATGATTGATTGTATGTGGTGTTGAATTAGTGTGAGATAATTGAAGAATTGAAATGAACCTTCGGTCTTCATTGTATTCATGTTAATAATATTATACACCACCCATTGATAGCGACCTACAAAATTAGAAAAATGTAGCATTAAAACTTTGTCCGAGCACTCCACCTCCCCCGGTTAGTAGATATCTTCGTGGAGGTTATTCAGAGCTACAAACCTTCGTCCAGAATGCAGCTCACTTGGAACAAAAACGGTAGCATATCGTTATGGCATAGGCAGAACTTCTGCCAATTACCGACCCGGCTGGTCGCTATCTCCACACACGACTTTAAATGCTCCACCATCTCCACAAGAGTATCATACGGCAGACACATTGCGTGCTGATACTGCAGCCCCGGGTCGAAACCTCCCTTCACGCAACATATCCTCACAGCCTGCAAACAACAGCGATAACTAAAACTCCGGTCACTATCACACTGTCAATCAAACCTTCATGTGTGCGTTCAATGCATGTATATCCCGCAGCTGTCTGTATTTGTCTTTGCTGCCACAAATAAACAGCAACAGCTTCCGCACAAGACGCCTTATAAACGGTATGTGCGTGAACATCATGTACTCGCACAGGTACTTGAACCACGCCGTCTCAAATGCGGCACTGATCGGCTCCACCACCTCAGAGTGCTTGTGCACCTGGTAAGGCAGCCGCAGCGCCATCTCCGATAGAAGTTGCGGATAGATATGGAATATGTCAGAGGCGTGCCCTAGAAAATCTCCAAGTTAAATACACATTTAATTAGAACACGAAAAATCAAACGTTAATCCCCAAGGAAAACTAAAAGAAATCGGATAGTTTTAATTACTGGTAATAGTAATAAAAGTAACAGAAACCAATGGTGGCAACAGTATAGCCTAAGATTTATAAATTGAAACTTACGCATCATACTCATCGCAATGAATTTAAAAAAAAAAAAATCGACTTGTGCCTTAAAAAAAATCTAATGTTTCCGTAGCGTTTAATACAAAATTTGAAGTCAATGCAAAATATATAAATTAATGTAGGTTTGTCATCAAATCGGATTATAATAATGAAACATCTGTTGCAGACATTTTTTATATAAATATTAATTAAAAAATAAATAATAATTAACTACCTTTAACAAATTGCCGTAGGAAAAACGGGGACATATCAGGAGGAGATTGGTGCAGTTGGTCTTTTAAAAGATTGCCCCCTATTGGAGCAGCGGACTCCTCCTGAGAGGTATCTTTCCAGTAATCAAGCAGCGCCTGCAATATCTTCAGACAGTACGTAATGAAGTCTGCTTTGTGCAGGACAGTGGCGGTAGTTGCGGCAACAAACGAGCTGTTGTCGCCAGGCACCTGCTTTGCCGTAGACGACTTCCACCTCGTCATTAACACACCTGTCAAAATAAATCGGGATTAGTTGAGAGCATACGAGAGTTGCAATAGAGCTTACTCAACAGTCGCATTACCACCAGCTGGACCTCCCGCTGGTTGCTGCGCTCGCAGATGTTCTCGAGGTTGGGCTTGTTGATCTGCAGTTCCAACACCACCGAGGTGAGCAGGGCATTGAGGCAAGCCTTGTCCCGCTCGGAGTGCCCATCTAAATCGCTTGTGAGTTGTAATATAACCTACAACACACATGAAATATTTATTATGAATTTAATTTTGTGTGTATGAAATTTAAGAGAACAAAAAAAAAATACAATAGCATAACTTAATGCACATGTGGTTTATAAAAAAGCAGTACCTGGAAGAATGGAATTGCTCGGACCCCAGTGACGTTCCTCAGTTTTGGCAAGTATTCGATCAGCCTTTCCAATAACTGCAAACGTAAAATATGTAGCCGGCTGCTGTTTTCTGAATCCGGCTCTGGATCCATTTCCTGAGTTTCCGTTTCGGCAGTCTAATTAATAATAAATAAACATACATTACGGAAACCAATTTGTTTTCGGGCGGCTCTTGATTAAAATTAAACGTTCAAATACCCGATTCAATAAAAATCGTTAAGACTCACAGGTGGTGCTGTTGTGCTCTCCATTTTGGAAACAGTACTAATGGTCTCCTGCACATTGTCTCCATATGTAGAGCTCCTGCCTGACACGTTGTGCTCGCCGGTCATGCTCTCTACACCGCTACCACCACTTTCGGAACCAGCGCTGCCACCCTGATAAAAAAAAAAACATGCTGCACTAAAAATTCTGGGAAACAAGTAACAAGCATACCTGCTCAGCCGGTGAAGTCCTAAGCGTCGATCCGTCCGTCGCTGCAGTGCTGCCCTCATCATCTGAACCGGCAGCAGACGCAGTTGTGTCACTAAAGTGTCCGGCTTCCTGTGCCTGGTGCACACCCGGAATAACCTGCGCAAGCACCGGGTTCACCGCCAACGCCTAAACCAAAAGACAATTTGATAAGAACCAGATTCTACACAAATATACCGGATATTCTATGAAGTGATCCATTTAGGGTGAGACAGTAATTTATGTTGGTAACCTCAAGCAATTTTCAGCTTCTCTTGTCAATCTACTACATTGACTGACAGATAACTTTCTGATCACAGTATAAATATCAATCAATCACCTGAAGGCCGTGCAAAGCCTGCCCCTGTTCTCCCCCAAGATCATGCTCTTGTAGGCTTAAAGCGATGGCCAGCTCGACCATAGTTTCATCGTCAGCGTCCAGAGGGATACCCAGGAGTGGCTGAAAAGCTGCGCCCCCGCCCAGAAATGCCTCCAGCGGATTGACGTTGTGATTATCAACGCCTTCTGGCTGCTGCAGCATATGGATGGCTTCAGCGGCTTCCACATTGTAACGGACGGCATCTCTGGCCGCCTGGACGCCCTCCTCAGGAATCGGGGCCGGTGGCAGTGGTTGCTTCTCCTCTTCAAACTCTGTCCCAGCTTCTAAAACAATAAGTGATGAAATTGCTATACGCAGGGTGTTTCAAAAAAAGGTGCACCGTTTGCCATTTACTATCAAGAAAGAGATGGCACCGACTCAGGCAATTATTTCATTGGAAAGGTAATACATAACATGCAGTCACAATTAATAACCTTTTTAAATATAATAGATAAATTGACGCAAACTGACTCACTTCCTGGTGGTGTGATGCAGTGTGGCGGGCTAGGGATGTACACACGGCGTCGCTTGCATTTGGGCTTCAGCACCCTGCTGAGGGCGTGCTTCGCGCTGAACGCGATCACGGGATCCTCGCAGAGCAGCAGCTGCAGATAAACGGCGATGGTTATGTTGCTGTAAGTGTCGCAGCTGTTGAAGGCGTGGACAATCTCGACGAGCGCAAAGACCACTTGCTCCGTGTGTTTCAGGCCCGGGATCACAACGGGAGCCAGGGCGGGGTTTTCGGGGTTCAATGAGTGCAGCAGCCACAACACATCCATCAGCTGCAGGAGCAAGTGTTGGTTCTTTTTCGATTTCGGGGAGGGTGTCTTCACCTCTAATGACAAAATAGTAATGCTAGTACAATGTTTATGCTTATATCAAGAGAACAAATTAACTTCCTTTTGGAGTTGGGAATATGAATATAATTATCTTATGTAATATAAAATATAAATATTCTTGAATATTCTTACCGAGAGGATCGTCCAAAATTACGTCTTGGATGGAGGTGTGTGAGTCGGCAAACTTGACAAGGTTTTGGGGCCTAGTGACAGCAATCCCCCTCACGATCAGCACCAACCTATAGTAACTCTCCGCATCTAGGTCGTGCTTATTTTTGGTGAGGTCGATTTCGGTCATGGCCTTCAGACTTGTCAGGACGTGTTGAAGCAACGCTTGATCCTGAAAATGTTGATAGCAACTGTCGATATTAAAAAAAAAAAACAAACCGAGATGTCAAAGCGAAAACAAAAACAAAACCGAGATGTCAATGCCAGTTATCTCAATTGTTGAAAGAAATTTAAAAAAAATCAATTGATGAAAAGTAAAAAGCATAAAAAAAGCTGAAAGTTATACAAAAAAAAAAAAAAAAACATTGGTTCTTAAAATCAAGTGAATATTAATAACTACCTTGTATATGTGGTACGTCAAGGTGGATGAATGTAGTGCCGATAAAAGTGATGTTGAGTGCATCTGAAGCGATGGCGGTGTTGGCATTGTAAGAAGTTCCGTAGCCACATTGATCGATGCGAGCTTGTGCCCTGCCATTTTGTCATCAGATGTGTAGAGGCAGAAACTGCCGTCCAAGACATCCAACATTCCCGAAACAAACCTTTAAAGGAACCCATAATTGCATATTTATTTCAAATGAATTAAAAAATTCTGGGCAATGTTAAGCAACTATAGTACTCAATAATTTTAGATCAATGATGATATCAAAAGCACAATTTACACATAATTATTGTGAACAACAATGATTAGTTAAGTCAAATTTCCTGCCGTAAAATCTGGGGAATTTCTTCACTCCAAGTTTATTCAAATTATTCAAATAAGGAAGTAACTATATTTTAGAAAGAAGTAGCAATCTACACCTTTCGTATCACTCATCAAACCACAATTGTTGTTGCTCACTCGTTATATTAATTTTAGTGGGAGTTTATCTTATAAATTCCGATGTAAATTTCCATGCAAATCTTACCTATCCAGTTTAGTTAGAGGCATGTTGTTTGATGAATTCGTGTTTTCGGCTTCATTGGCTGCAACTGATGTGGAAGTCGGTGCCGCATTAGCTGGCAAAGCTTCTTCAGACTCCTCCGGCCAACCAAATGTCTCCTTGGTTTTTCCGTAACTAAAAAATAATGGCACAGTAAATGATTTTTTAGAATAACAATAAAATGTTCTAAAGCCATGTAATATAATTAATGTACCGAAGAAAACATCTCAGCCTAGTTTATTTTAGTATCTTTCATTAAATAATCTGATCAAATACCATTAGTACAAAAACTCCAACTTGATTTCCTAGAAAACCACGAGCACTGGCAAATAAACACTCATTGCTATGCAACACGCTATCATACAATATCCAGCAATTTTAATTCATTTATGGTTCTACTATAGATCTTTTTAATACTTGGACATAAAAAATGTATGTCGATCTATTGTGCAAATTTTAAGTTACAAGGAATAGATAATAATATCGGTCGTACACTTTGATACTCTCCAACAACGCGATAGTCTCGGGATCTTGCGAGGGCCCAAATGTAATGGTCATCTTCTTATCCGCTTGCAGGCTCTCCTCACGCGAGAATGGAATGTCAAACCACCTGCTACGTGTGGTCGTGGTGGTTATGATGCGGCCAAAGACCTCGATGAAAGTCGGGGCCCTCTGCGGGTCTTGCGCGCCCATTAGCACCCGCACTCCCGTCATCACCATGTTGTTGTCAGAGTTGGTCACCTCGACGGTGAAGCCGAGGGCCTTTGTACAGACCACGTAGAGCCCGCTGGTGTTGAGCCTGTGCTTCAGCTGACCAACGTTGTATATCTGGAGCAGGTCGTTGCCCCCGATTTCGACGTCGTTCATCGGCGTGCAATGCTCGAAGAAGTCGACAGGGAACGACACGGAACTGGGCGCCTTGCCCGGCTTCGCGACCTTCTTCTTCCGCGGTTTACTCACCGAGGAGGTTTGGATCGATGGCTGCACACTCGGCGACATCCAAAATCCTGGAAATTACAGCAGGTTAGGTTAGAAAAACTCATTTAACTTGTTTCAAAATTATAAGTAATGATATAATTACTAATTATTTTTGCAATAATTAGATTAACAAGGTTAGTGTTTGATATTTTCAAAAAACACCCCCCTTCAAAAGTATACAATTTTACATCAATCTACTATCAATGGCCAAGCAGTGAAACAAGAACAGTGTGTATAGCTACCAGTTTGATCCATGTTCGCCATATAAATCTTTAAGCTGCCATCTTCGCAAAGAAGAATTAGAGTGGTACGTTGTTCACTTCCAGAGTTGTGCCTAATTGCGACCATATCCATTATTTTGGACTTTGACGGAACAACTTTAATCTCTTGTACTGAGAGGGAATCTGGTTTTAGCATCAGGACAACCGGGTTGTTACCTAAAACCGAGTTTAGTGTCACTTATTTTATCCACAGCATTTACATTACATCTGCAGTGTCACAAAACAAAAGTATAATGGCTTGCTGAGCTACATTCTGGGCAATGTAATTAATTTACAGTATTGAAAGTATCATGATTAGAATGATTTTTTAATGATTAACTTACTGGACTGCATTGCACAGCAAATAAGGCCAGGATGGGTGGGGATCTCAGTCCACTGACAGAGTGGCTGCGGAGCAGGCGTCTTGCCTCCGTTATTCTTCGACGGGGAGGACAAGGTCACCGGGAAAACAACCGTCAAGCAGTTGCTGTGAGGCGTGATCGGCGATATAAAGCTCTTCCCCTGTGCGTAAGAGTAAAACAAGAGCCCTAAGGTGTGCGAGTAGTAGATGCTCACTCCACCACCTGCCACTTGACCGTTGACATCCTAAAAACAAATCGATTTTATATGCTTTCTGTTTATATGATTTAAATGTAATATCATAAAAGTCTACGATAATAAATAAAATAAAACATTTTAACAAGAAGCTTTGCATGTATGCGACCAACTTACTGTGACATCAAGATGGAAAACTTCCAAGGTATTGGTGACGTAAAACGAGCCGTGCTTAGCCGAGCTCTCCTCGTTCAACATCTCGGTGTAAATATGCCCAGGTGATGACATCAGTAAGATGTTGTAAACTCCATCCTCATACATAAATGTGCAATCCCTAATTTTCCCGCTAGGCACAAGGAAGTAGTACTGCGGGCTGAGGGCGTCTTTGGATAGGTCGTAGATCTTCACGAAATCTGCCGTCACAAGGGCGAGCTTGGTCTGCGATCCAGGCAGCCAGATGGCTTTGATAATGAAGTTGCCGGTCTCGAGCTGTGGATGCAGCACGAGGTGGTCGGTGACGGACCCGGAGGATGTGAAAGTTAGCACGTGGCAGTCTTTGAGCCCGCACACTGCCAGATAGTCCTCGTTGCAGAGGTTGCTAGTGAGCGAGAGCACGGTGAAGGGTATAGGGGCAGAGGCCAGCCGTGTGAGGGTCAGCTTCCTGGTGGACGAGTCCGCCTGCTTGAGCAGCGCGGACAGCTGCAGCACCGTGATCTTACCCTTCTCGTGGGCGACGGCCAGGTGCTGCCGTTTACCCTGCGGCGATGACATGCAGCACATGGTCACGCGTCTTATGATGTGCGCCGAGAGGAGCTGCCTGATGGTCTGGCCCGCCTCGCCAGCGTAGCTCATCCGGACGTTCTCGAAGGCGCCCTCCTGGGAGCCCAGCGTCGGCACCATCAGCTGGTCGGTGGTGAGGTACTTCTTGTCGGAGGAATGCAGCTGCTGCAGTGCCTTCATCGCCCTCGAGTAGCATCCGACTGGGGAGTTGCGCCCACAAGAAGCCTCTATAGCGGGGAGTATTGATTGGAGCAATTCCAGTAGTATTCCAGGAACAGTACTTCCTCCTGAAAACCAATTTCAATGACTAAATGTTGATATTGTTGAAATGTTGTTTTACATCTTGTCTAATAGTTTTACGCTTATATTAGATCAATTTCTCCGAAAGATTGAACAGATTATCTGAAAAAATTGAATTGAAATTTCATTGCCTATAAATGTCTATTTGAAATCTGTAATACCAATCCCCCAGAAAGTCAAAACAAAATAAAGTAATCAGTACAGGTATAGATGTACTTGGATGTTTCTAAATAATTATTTACCTAGATAATTAAGGATCCAATCCTTACAGCCGTCGAGTTGCTTAACAATGGTATTCTTCTTCCTTTCCCGTTTAACAAACACTTCGGTCTTATCCTTGTAGACTGGCGAACTGTCCTTCTTCCTTAGTGAGCTCGTAAGCAGGTTATCTTCGGAACCCAGGTATCCCAGGCTCGTGTTGGTGACACTGGAACTGGCGTTGGTATCCACGGACTGGGGGCTCCTTTTCACCAGAGCTTGGCAGGAGCCGTCCTCTTTGGCGCCACAGTCGCAAAAGAAGTTGCCATACTTGGCGTATGTTATGTCATGGCCCTTGTGGCAGACGCGGGCGCATATCGAGCAAACGCCGACGCCATCGAGCATTCGGCACGTGTGGCAGTGGTACCAGTGCTGGTTCATGAACTCCTTCTGTGTTATCGTGAACGTGCACAGCTTGTTGCACAGCGAGTCCTCATCGGACTCCTCACCGCTGTCTTCCTCGTCGTTGACTTCCTCCAGGTACTCCATGTCTTGGTCTAGGGGGGTCTCACTCTCCCATGGCGGACTCAAAGGTCTAAAAATAAAATATTAAGTCCAAACTTTTTTGATAATATATAATATAGTTTGAATGTTCATTATTCAAACTTGATTTATACCTTTGCATGGGAATCTTAGAGAGGTTCAAAATTCCGTTTATGATGTCGCTAATGTAATCCAACATGCAACAGGCGGCGTCCAGAATAACGCAGTTCTTCTCGGTGTTGGCATCATTGCCGAGTTTCTCGACGACCTCCTTCTGCGTCAGGTACTGCTTGCACTTCTCGAGCCACAGCGAAGTGGCAGGGAACAGGTAGACGTGTCCACGGCCTACGCCAGCGTCCGCAAGCATCGTCATCACAGCCATTAGGTCAGTGAAGCCGGCACCCTCCAATGTAGAAAGCAGTATGTGGGAGCCGAGGGGCAGCAGAGCTTTGAGGATGGTTATGGCGACCTCCTCTGAGATGTTGCTGCTCTGCTTGACTATAAAGTTCGTTAGTGCCTGCAGCAATTGGCTGTTCTCCTGCACCAACGATTTAACATCGTCGCTGGGGCTCGGGGATGCGTTCGAGTCGCTCGTTGCAACCTGTGCGACCGTCCACTGGCTATTTGTTTCGGATTTCCCAGAGTCTGTCAACTGCTGCAGAGCTGAGAATAATTATTTATTTAATCGAAACAGTGCTATTATTAATAATAATAATTTATTAGTTGTTTAATTTATATACATAAACAATATCCCATGTATATAAAGTATTTAATGTCACAAAAAAAATTAAACAATCTACCCTAAGGTTGGTTAGGTTACAATACCTCAAAGATAAAGATCCACATTGTTCACTTACCATTATCGGTTTTTCCGGTGGTGGTTGAAGGGGCACTAGAGGACATGTCGCTATTGGACATCGTGCTAGGTCCAATGATGACGTGCTTGAGCCAGGTCTGGAGCTCCTCGCCCTCGACGTTGGCCAGCTTGCTCATGCTGCTGCAGAGGTAGTTCAAGCTGGGGTCGGTGGGGCTCTTTTCGGTGGCCTGGAACAGCTTGTTGAAGAAATGCAGCACGCGGGTGCTGTACGGCTGCGACATCTGCTGGTTCGACACGGACATGAGCACCTTGACGAGGTCCCTGTCGCCGGTGAAGAACGCCTCAAGCGCCTGGCGCCCCGATGACTTCTCGATGATCTTCTCGTAGAACTTGAGGTAGTTGTGAAGCACCTTCTCGCTGACGCTGATGTTGATATTGTTCGTGTAGTTGGTGATGAGCTTGTAGGTGTTCTCGAGCACCTGCAAGAAGACGCGCTTCTGGTGCTCGTCGGTCTCTGAGTCGCCGATCATCTTGTCCAGCGTCTTCGAGACACTCTCGTGGAGGAACTCGGTGCGCAGATCCAGGGTTATCGAGACGAGCAGCTCGATGGCTTTGTTCTTCGTGTCGGTGTTCTCAATCTTCGGCGCGTGCTGGCAGATGAACTTCATCAGGCATTGGAGCAGCCTCTTGAGCGATAGGTTGATGCTGAACGGGAAACTCGCTGACATCGTTGATATATGTGTGTCGACGATTTTTAGTATGAATGTTTCCGATGGTATTATATCATTCAAATATGGTGTCTAAAATAATAATTGAATAATTGGTTTACGATAATTAAATAGTGGTTCTTATAGTAATTTAATAAAAATTATTTTAACCCTAACAGAGATGCTAACGTAATCTAAGAAATTTGTACTTGCCCATGAGCATTCCTCAAGTGCGGAGGTGTTCCACTGTTGTAAAACGGCCGTGACACTTTGGGGCAGCAGAGAAGCCTGCTCGGGGACCAGCCCGGTAGTGAGTGGGTTTTTATTGGAAGCGATGGCAAGCACTTCCTGGAGGCACTCAAAGTCCTGGATGGTGTACTTGCCCAAAGGTTCGCTCTGCTCCACCATGCTGTACAGAAGGGACCAGCGAGTGCAGTGCAGGATGGCCTGCGTGAGCCTCAGCACATGCGGCAATAGATCCTGCACATAGGTGGCCCCCGAAACAGTGGCACCGCTCGAGTCAGCGGTGTTCGTCTCCGTCTCATCTATTAATGAAGTTTGCACCTTCGCAAGCACAGAATGAAGAAGGAAGAGGTGCCATAGCGGGGGGAAACTCTCCTTGGATATTGATCCTTAACAATTATAAAACAAGAGTCAATGTAAAAATCAATAAAACAATAATACAATAACAGCAGCCAAATACAAATGTCATGTAAATCATCGTTTCTTGTTAAATAAAAAACAAAGACGGCTGTCAAAAATTAAAAAAACAATGACAGGTGCCATAAAAACAATGACAGCTGCAAAATAATAAATCAATCAAAACTGTCAAATAATATAAAATCTTAACCGACAAATAATAGAATGGTGATGGTTACGTAATTAATTGTTCAAACCGATGATTGTACCTTTTTTTACGTCAGGCGTCAGGGCTATGATGCAGTTCTTAGCGGTGGTCACGTCGTACTTCAGGTTATTGACAGCGTCAGAGACGTAATGCAGCAGCTTGGAGGTGTGCTGGGTGTACATGCCTTGCTTGATGAGGCAGTCCTTCAGCCACCTCGTGAAGTTCTTGTGGCCACACCTCGGGCCCCAGACCAGCGAGTGGAGGAGCGTCGGGCCGGCCGGCAGGCTCTCGCCGCTTGAGAGACGCTCCAGGTAAGTCGTCGAGGGCGGCAGGAGCTGAAGCAGTCTAGAAACAAATTGAGACTATTAAAGCACTTAAGTATTACTATAATAGGGTTGTAATAAAATATTTACGAAATCCTTAACTTGCTAAAAGTCAAAGCTTTGTGATTTGCGCCAATTAATATTTTTCTCTTGTGAAATATAATTTTTTTTATTTAATCAATTGCCATTTGACCTTGCGGTGTTGGCATATGAAATGAAATTAAATATAAATACAAAGCAAAAATGTTGTTTTAGTATGCTAATAGTATAGTATTTTTAATACCCAAGCAAAAATTCCGTTGGGGTATTAAAAATACTATACCAAGTGATCAATTTATGGTGAGACTTTTTTATGTTGGTAATACAATTTAATTTCAAATTATTGTGGTTATATATATTTCAGTGTCCTACTGACAGATCTTTCATTTGAAAGGTTTTCCATTATCTACAACACAGTTTATAATAAGCACTAACCTTTCTACATCATTTTTGACACACACCCTAAATAGATTACCCGGTAGTAACCCAGCTCGCAGTTTATCGCAATTTAAGAGAATATGCTATTTTTTCTTGCGCATTAAATAATTTCCTCTTACCTCCAACAAATTGTGAAGCAATACTGCGTGGCGCATAAGCCAAGCAGGGTCATCTTGGCAGCACTGCTGCCCGATGTGATGTGAGTCACATTGAGTATCTCGATGAGCGCATCGAGCAGCAGGGGGTAGCGCAGCTTGTCGGGGGTGCCAAGTACGAAGTTGCAGGCCAACCCGTCCAGCTTTGGTGCGTCCTGGTTGTTTATCTCGACATTCGAGAGCACGTAGAAGCGCGGCTTCATCGAGAACTCTTCGTTGCTGATCTTCGGGTAGTTGTCCTCAATGTCCTTCCACGGTGTGTACATGCGGGACATGTTGTTCTCTTTCTCCTTGTCGGTGTTAAGGTTCGTGGAGTAAAACAGGTTGAATTGTATCTGGAAATTTTACTAGTTTTAGAAAATTTGAAAAATTATCGTCAACATGTCAAAATTTAAAAGATGCCGAAATTTCAATTATTATTTGAATTATAATTACTGTCAAAACAGATTTTAATCTCAAACTAGTAGAACTACTAGTAAAACTAACTACTAAATTACTGTAAAAGTAGTGAAATTGCAGAAAGTCTTGCACATTTGGAGTCGATATAAGGTAATAAATTTCAGTTATTAACAATACCTGTTCTAATAATTGTTGTGGTGCATCATACAGGTGCTTCATTATGTAATCAAACAGCAGCAGAAGCCGTGAGAGGTGCAGGAGCTGTGAGTCCCTCAGCGAGCCTCTGGCCACTTCGGAGCAGCGCAGAACGCCGCCGGCCATCAGCAGGACGACCGACTTCTTCTGCATCAGATTTAGCGAGTGAAACAGGTACACGAGCACCTGGGCATGCTCGACATTAAGGTCTGCAAAGAAGAGAAAAGCCGGTGATAAGACAATACTCTGCAGAGAGCCGAGCCTAGGATTACCTTCATTCTCACCATCGAAAACCATTGTGGTGGAGCTGTTCATGACGTTCTCGATCAGGGTGTTGACCAGCCTGTGCCAGATGCTGATCACGGACGCTTCCTTCTCATTCTGCGGCCGTAACAACAGAACCTGTGAAAGAAAAAAATTATATTTGTTTTAATAAGGGAAATAATGCTATTTAGTGGTTTCTTTAAACTTAAAAAATGTAGTGAAGCAACAGAACTTCTTGCGTAATGACAAGAGGAAGTTTTTGTACTTGCCTGGGCCAGGACGGCCAACGTCCTCGAATAGACCTGCAGTGGCCAGGTGTGCGGAACGTCGGTGTTCCACGGGGACACACCCAGGTGACTAAGGAGACTAGCTTGTAACGGTTGGAGACTAGTATGTGTAACTAAATTATGTGTGAATCTCGTGAGGGCCCCGGAGAACTCGCAGTACAGTTGTCCCAGCGCCTGCCCAAAGTACACTGAAATCGTTCCTGGAATATCAAAAGAAAATACTAAATACTGGTAATAATTGATGAATATATCACAATATCAGGTGTGTCATGAGATATACATTTCATCTGCTTTTGCCACAACAAGTAATATAACCTGGAACTCTTGAAAAGAATAACTAACAATGACAAAATATCGGACAATAAACTATAATCACAAAAATATTGTAACGATTCTCGTAGGCAAGTTACACGGTTAGAATGATCAGCAGTCAAATATCAAAAACTGTAGCAATTATGGTACACTTCCATGGCATTTATAGATTCCAACATCTTCAAAATTTAGAGGTTATACCAATATAGTGTCAACTAGTTTGATTAACTCACCGACTTCGGTGCGTGCCGTCTCACGGTCAAGGTCTCTTATGATGGCGGCCAGAATGACGATCTGCTGTTCGGTTATGCCGGACTTGACGTACCGAGAGACGTACGGACTCCTGGAGGAGAGGAACTGTTTGTTGAGGAACACGAAAATGTTTGTGGCCAGGGTGATGAAGCCGTGCGCCTCTCCCTTCTCAGGCACGATTGAGTTGCCTCGCTCGCTCTGGCTCGACTTCAGCTCCGGGTTGTCAGTCGGTGAACCTTTAGAGTCGTTGGTCTCTGGAGGGGCCAGGGTCTCCTCGAACCACTGTCCCAGAATCGGTTCGCTATCATCATCTGAAACATGAAACAATGAAAGGTCTTAAACAATTGATACCACAAAATAGTTGACAATAATGTCAAAATTAGTCAAAGTTCTAAATGTTTGCTTAATTGAATAGTTTTTAAATTGTTTGACAAAATCGGTCAAGTTTCTAACCTTCGTCTGTTGAGCTGATATCGGAACACATTATCATATCCTCATAATAGGTAGTGGAGTCGCTTTGGCTGAAAGCGTCTCCCTCAGGTGGGTGGATGCGCTTAAGTGTACAAGCCTTCCTATAGCTCACAAGCGCCAGGTAAAAGAACAGTTGATTAAGAGGCGCTGCATTCAGGATCCGCGCCACTCGCTGAAGTGCAGTGAACTGTCCGGAAATCGATATCGGTGAAGGTTCAATCTGAAAAAAAATAATATCAAATTAATATTATTGGACCTTAAAATGCCTTGGTTTGGTTATCGTACTTGAGCAGCGCCGGCACCGCCGCACACCTCCAGATTAAGGTCCTCGAACAGCTCGGATAACAATGAGAGAGCACGGCCAGCAAGAGCCACAGATAGCACCCCGAACGACTGCTGGAACTTGAGCAGGTTCGACCGCCCTGAGCCGGTGGATTCCCTCGATTTGCTAGGGCTGCGACCTTTGTCCTCTCGCAGGTGTGGCGGTTTCTCGCTGGGTGCCGTACACGAGGCGACGTGTGTCTGCAGCCCTGATATCAGCACCCACGTGCCCGCCAGGAGGTAATTTTGAGACACCTACAAATTAAAACGTTAAACAACAGTCCACAGTTTCCATTGTCGCAACTAACATGTCCCCCGGCCCTCGTTGAGTTCTTGATGACGTTGCCTATGTATGAGTACATGTTGAGCGACTCCTCGATGAGCGTGACGGCGTTCGAGTCGAGGTCCTCCTCCTTGTGGCCGGACTGGGACTGTACGGTCGTGCACTTGGGGGATATGGCGGAGCCCATTGCTAGCACGGAACTGGCGGCTGCCTGTGACACGGCGCAGTACAGCACGGCCATGCTCAGGTTGCAGAGTTTCTCCAGCTTGGCGGCTGTCAGAGGCTCCAGGACAGGTAGGTTTATAGCCGATGACGCCAATGTTATGTCAGCTACCGTAGATGGTAAACTGCGAGAAATTATCGGTGATAAATGACAATATAACCTAACTGTTCAATTATTATAATCAACTATAAGCAATTATAATTCAGCTAATGTGAAATTTATTTTTGTAATAATATAAATCTATGATATGGATTGATATGGAAAAATTCAGTTTCATGTTAGACTTACCTATTCCTCGTGGTGGTGGCGTCCGCATGGGTTACCGGCAGGCTGAACGGCTTCCCAGCGAGCGCCTCCTCGATTTTGGCACGTGCCTTTTTCACAGAGGGCAGGCTCAGGCAGAGGTCGATGAGCGTGTCGCCGGCCCTCATCGCCTGCAGGCTCTCGGTGTTGGCCTTCAAGAAGAGCCTCTGTGGACAACGAGAGAATCATAGTCTAGGGTAAATGGAAGCGGGGATGAGCGGCACGTACGTTGATCTCTGTGGCAGGGTCGCTCGTCCCCAGCGTCTCGTTCTGGGTGATTTGCGCACCCGACGCCGTCTCCTCGACAACCGCGGGGCCCTCGCGCAGGGGCAAGGTCAGCTGTTCGAAGATGGTGACCGAGAGGTCTGAGCGGTTCTTTGCCGGCTCTCGTTCCGGCTTGTTCGACGTTTCTTTCTCTAAAAATAATTGTTTTTTAACCCCAGGGACTAGCAGTGCATTAGTTATTATTAGGCTTAGGATAATTATGCACTATCATCATCTTCATCTTTAATCCTCTTTTACCATACAGGTGTAGAGATAATGATGCACTGAGTAATCCCAAAATATGCACTAAAATGTTGAAAATATGCAACTAAAAACACTTTTTCTTAATATATTCCTATACTAAAACGCTTACATCGGTTTAGTCTTTGAATTCATTGAAAAAAGGAAGTTGCATCTGAAGGTGTAATAACACCTCAAACACAAAGCCTACTAAATGCAAAAAATTACGATAATATTTTATTATCGCAGACTTTACTTTGCGATAACCAACCAATTCAAAATATGGAATTCATGATTCTAAACATTTACAAATATTTTTAAAATGTTCGCTGCAGCCACTATTAATAAAATCATCTAAACTGCAGGTCTTGAGGTTTGGCCCATTATTTCAGGCATATAAAAATCGAATGAAATAATACAAGTTAGTTCGTAATATGCTGCTTCTGTCGAGGTTTGTTCTGACAAGTTATCTTGCAGTTCGTTGGCAGCAGCACCCAAATAGGAGACAATAACTCGTCGCTATTGTTATCATAATTACCTGCAGGTACAGTTCCATTGTTCTGTGCGGGCGCCTCGCCTTTCATGATTGTTAAAAGCGAAGCGATCTCTGCCGGCGTGAATATGTTGGCGCCCAGGCAGAGTGATCTGATGGACTTGATGCAGCGTTCGATGCGCGCCTGGCTGTCGCCCTTGCCCGTCTCGCTGGTGAAAGCTAGCGTGTTAAGCGATCCAATCAGGTACTTCAGCAGGATCCGGCAAGCTGTACTTATCGTCTCCAAGTGATTGGAGGTTACTGGAAATTACAATATGCAAGTTAGGAAATTTATTTTCTATAATAATAAATATTATTATTATTATTCAACGGAATTATTATAATAATAATAATAATTATTATTATTATTCTGTATTTACTGGTAGTTATTTTTATTTTATTTTATTATTTATTTATTTTATTTTGTCTGACTAGTTTCAGTTTTTTAGCAAACCATCATCAGTGGCGTGATATTTGTATTTTACTGTGTATATATCTTGATTTTATTTCAACATATTTATGAAATATTTATTTGGAATTTGATTTGAATTTTTTTGGAAATTTTTAAAAATTATTGTCTACATATCAAAATTTAAAAGATGCCGAAATTTCAATTATATTTCATCAATAATTTAATTACTTCCGTTAATTACAATTAAAAAAAACGTACTTGAAACGACATTCGGTTGATTATAGAGAAAAAAAGTCAGATATTGTAGGTAGCGTGTGTCTCGCAGGCCGAAAGGCTTTAGCAGCCGTTCGTTTCTTGGCTGCTTCAAGCACCGCGGGCTGCTAAAGCCTATTTTCCGCCCTTGATGCACAATATACTATCGCACCCATCCTTTTTCGCACCCAACATAACCATACCCGAACTAATCTCTGTGGTAAAATAGGAGACTTGAAATAATGGGCAATAGATTTTCTTATAATAAATAAATTTCGAGAATCATTTCAAGCTGCCTCCTACAATTTAAGTCGTTGATCTGAGGTCATCGCTTTTTGTGGAGATGTTTTTTCTAGAATTGGCACAGGATTGAGTTAAATGTTATAAATGACTCGGTTATTTGCTCGGCCATGAAAAAGCTTTCATATTGGGATGAACTTTGTGATTTAAGATAGGTTCATGCACTAGCGTTTTGCGGATCGAAGATTGCATTTTTCACAGCTAATTCATGCAGCAGCAATTTTAAAAAAATAGTAACATTTTTGTTCAATAATAGGGTATTTTGTACCGAGAGATTATTTAAATTTCAGCTCTAGTTATCCATGGAAATTTTCGCAGCCAATAAGACGAGATTCTCGCTTTTCTTATTGGTAAGCTTGCAAGAACTGAAATTTAAATGATCACTCTGTATATCGGCTTGTTATAAATCGCAGAGATGCATTGTCAAAATTATAGGTGATCACAGTAGGCGTGAATCGTATTCAAACATGAAGGAGTCCACACCCGATTGCCTGTGGCTGTGGTAAATATGCGACTAGATAAGATTTTTGGGGAATGATGCACCATCGTGCTTTGTTTTGGGTGCTTGCCTTCGCAGGCAGGCCCCAGCTGAGACTTACATTGTCCGGCATAGCTGCTGATGTGGTTGGCGGCGAGGGCCGTGAACGACCCGTAAAACTCCTGGTGCGCCTCCTTGTGCTGCAGTATCTCGACCTCGCTGGAATCACAAGAAAAAAGAGATCCGTCATTGTATAAATAGACGTTCTGGGGCATCGGCTTGTCGGTGGCGGCGCGGGGGCGCGCGGCCCACCGGCTGGCGCGTACCTCTTGATGATGCCGGCGCACAGCTCCAACACCTCGCCCTTGCCCCAGGGCTCCTCTGATGACGATAAGAACGTTTTTATGATGGACGACCACTCAACACCACCACTGCTAGCGGCCATTATATCTGCCATTTATTTAGTAATGTCACAAACAAACCAGTACTACCAACTCGCTCAGACTTTGCCGCTCACTATATACAAATAAGTGAAATTGCGAGCGGTGCTAATACTACATATAAAAATGTTTAAACTTGCATATGCAAGGGCCATGTAAACGTTTTATTGTAAAATATGTTAAATTTTGTAAAATACGTGAAACACGTGTACAGATTCCTGTAATTTCGTGACGTCACGGAGATGTATTTGGCCCCGCTTTCGTTTTCAACGTTTACCGTCGAAGTTAGGGCAGGCTAACAATTAAATAGGACCGACTGGACTCACCGGTTTCCGTTGGGGTGCTCCTAGGGCTCCTGTGGGCGGCTCGTCGTGTTTCCAGCAGGAAATCCGCGGCCCCCAAAGACCGTTTCGATCTCGGACTCGCGCGCCATCTGGCGGCGCCGCCCCGCACGCCGCCCTGTTTGACAGCAATTAGTGGTCCCCTGCGATTTGTGTTGATTGTCAATTTGCGGCCGCCTCTTCCAGAAGCGCGCCCCTGCCCCAGAGGAAGGCCCCGAAACGATCCGCAGAAGGTGATACAAGTGCGAAAGCGAGGGGGCCCAGCGTCTAACAGGGCTCCGTTTGTTGCAGGCAGGTAGTCGACCGCAGGGGGAACGTCCGCCGCTCGCGCCCGTTGTTTTTTTGTTCGTTTCGGTTAGAGCGCGGATAGGATGATGGCGGAATCGGACACAACGGCGGAGGCCACAAGGCGGCTCAATATCAAGAAGCAGACGCTGGACGACGCTTACGCGGCGCCAGCCAACTTCCTCGAGATCGACGTCATCAATCCGGTGACGACAATCGGCGTCGGCAAGAAGAGGTTCACCGACTACGAAGTCAGAATGAGGGTAAGGAGTCTGAGGAGCCGCCGGATCCACCCCCCAGTTTAACCAATTACCGCCGGACACGTCACGAAACAATCGTGTCCTAGCGAAACAAACGCTACTCGCCACCAACATGGCTTGCGCAGTCCCTTGATCGCTATAATCTTGACCGGTTGGACGTTAACACTTCAACCGGCACCCATCATTCACATGCATGAGATTGCCCGATAACTAAGTAAACAGACGCAATCACATTTTTATCTACCAACAATAGCAATTTAATCGCTACAATCTACCCGCACTGAGCGTTCAATTTGGTTCTCACAACATTGTTAATTTTGCAATATACATTCCAGCGATACAGTTTCAGTATCAGCTGATTTGTGTAACTGCACTATCTAAACGTGTCTTTGTATGTCACCTTTGGAGAAACATTGAGGCAAGTCTAAATTCAGGAATTGTTGAAAACAATCATTTACAGCTTTTAAAATAATGTACGGCAAAAAATTGCATACAAATTGCAACAGCAAACTACAATGCTAACTTTTTACAATGCAAAAGTTTCTCTTACTTAAAAGTTCGTAACACAAGATTAAAGTCACTAAAGTTGTAGATTTTGTTACTCAATTAAAAAAAAAACAGGCTATATTGACGGTGAATAACATTTACTTCATTGGGGTTAATCATCTGTGACGGTCAGTGAGTTGATTAATGGTGGATCACTTATTATTCAATGCTCAATTACACGAAATAAAAACTGTTAAAAGCAGCACTAATTATCAGGTTCATTAATTTATTTTGCTAGCACTAATTAGCTTGCGGGGTACCATAAATAAAATAACGGTACTGTTAGATTTGTACGGTTTGCCCGTGCAAGTTTGCAGTACAAACAGAAAATATATTTATTGAAAATCTTATCAAGGGGAAATAATAATAATTATAGTGATGACGATTATTGATAAATGAAATATCTCTGCCTGCCTTTAATTTGTACTTATAATTATTGACCCTTAGCAAAATTATGAATGTAATACAGATATAATTTTAATTCGTTAAATTTTGCAACCCATGAGAAATTGCCACAAAAGTTTCCAACTTCTGATGATGGATAAAACGCTTCAGGATTAAATTAAATGGATCAGAAATAAGTGAAAAACAAAATTAATTCACAGTATAAACACCGTAAACAATCGATTGTTTATGGTATTTATACTGTGAATTAATCTTGTTTTTCATTTGTTTCTGATCCATTTAATTTAATCCTGAAGCGTTTTATCCATCATTATTTTGATCTCGATATCTTTGTCTAATTTAATAATCTAAAATTCCAATAAGAGATAAGCCGAGACAAGACCTACGAATTACATATTAATTCATTTCTGACTCACGTGACTGGGAGACATCAATTTGACTGTTTCAATTGTCAATAATATCATTAATCATACTCATTGATGCGACTCATTGCTCGTGTACGAAGCGATTGATCGCTTGTGATTCGTCAATGAGTCACACTTCAATTGAAACTGTCAATATTATTACCATCTCATAGCCACTTAACAAGCGATCAATGATTTGTATCAATGTGTATCATTTGACAATATTATTGATCATCTTCTGGATTTTCAATATCATTATGAATTCTGGTTTTTCATGATCAATATTATTGATCAATTTTAGTCAAATATTGATATTTATTAGTTATGTTTGAACAAAAAACAACCGGAATGTTCTGCTTGTGCTCTCTTCTGGCCACATTCAATCAATGACTAAATTTTAGTCAAATAATATTGATATTTATTAGTTATGTTCGAACAAAAAAGAACCGGAATATTATGCTTCTGCCGTTTTCATTGTAAATTAAGAGTGATTTAATAATTCCATTATTGTATTGTAATGATGGAGCTATTACTGCAGATACAGGTTTGTGAGAATGAGTGTGTTTGATGATTAATAAGTAGCACACATTCATGTGGACTTTAACTGCAAGGTTGGAAATATAACAAATGATTCATCATTTTACTTGGCAGTGGGATATGCATTTAAGCCCTGTGTGTGTCACCGACTTACGCAACATTACACATGTCCTTAATAATAGAAATAAATCTGTGTTTTATCATCCATTTTATCCACCGTTAATATAACCTCGATAATTTATCTCGTAAAATTCAAGGTTTTCGCACTGATATCAGCATCTGTTAATTGATTTAATGTAATCAGTTTGTATGCTACAGACTTTTAACATGCTTTTTTTTTATTATTAAGAATGAATATATCAAGGTTGGCCACAAATTTCAAATAGCACAACTGTGTTTTGTTGGAATAGCTGGAACCAAAAAAACTCTGATGTTGATTATCTCTATAAATGTTTCAGACGAACTTGCCAGTTTTCAAGGTGAAAGAGTCGAGCGTGAGGCGCAGGTACAGCGACTTTGAGTGGCTGCGGAACGAGCTTGAGCGGGACAGCAAGATCGTGGTGCCGCCGCTGCCGGGGAAGGCGTGGAAGCGGCAGATGCCGTTCCGTGGGGACGACGGCATATTCGAGGAGGACTTTATAGAGGAGAGGCGGAAAGGCCTGGAGGTTTTCATTAATAAGTGGGTGGTTTGCGGTAGCCGTGCCGACGGTGGCTAATCGGTTGATTTGGTTGCAGGATAGCGGGGCACCCGCTGGCCCAGAACGAGCGATGCCTGCACATGTTCCTGCAGGAGCCTAATATCGATAAGAACTACGTGCCGGGCAAGATCCGCAACACGTAAAACATAGAAAACAAATTGCACTCATCAGCTATGTGTGATTATTATTAATTCCATCCTTCGTAAGCGTTTTCGGAAAGGAGCCGGTCGATTTTTCGATCACCACGCGTGCGCATGTACAATACGAACCGATTTAAATTGCCCGGATGGATGACAAAATTTAATTATACATTCTTTACGTGTATATATATATATAAAGTTCATTTTTTAAAAGTACTACATTATTATATACTTTTTCACACATACTATTTACATGTATCGTTAAGATTCTATTACTGTGTTGTCTATCATGTATTGATTATGATAACTCGTGAGAGGCTAAATGTTATCAGCGCCGTGTATATTTTTTCATACGGCAAGTGTCATGTTTTATGTAATGACGTTTGGCCCAGAAGGCGCGAGGCGCGCCCCATGTCTCGCCGCCACACACATATTTTTACTGATGTTTTAATCTGGGGGCGCCGCCGGTTAACACCATTTTCTTGTACGCCCCGGCCCCGACACTCACCGCACTCAAGACGGCCTGAACGGGAGTCTGGTGTCCGGCGCCGCCGCCACTTTTAGTCACCTTATGATGTAGAGGAAATCAAAACATGTTTTGCTCATTATATTTAAATATTACTTTATTCGAGCTAGGTTTGATTTAATATTTGAATATTTATATATATATATAATTTATCGATTAGCTATATATTTTAGGAGTAGTAAGTGTATATCTGTTGATAATATATCAAAAAATAAGTTTAAAATAATAGTGCTATTAAATAAATTCGTTGTTTCATATTTCATACGGATGCGTTTGTTATTTTTCTCAAGTGTACTCTGATCCTTACTTGGTTGCTTCATTTATATCGTCGGCCAAATTATGGTGACAAAAAATTCCATACCATCAATTGCTTAGACCTACGTTTGCCAAACTGGTTGGTTGTGAGTCAATTTTTGGTTGGTCATGACAAGATCATGAATTTATATTTTCTTTCAGTGTTATTGATAAAATTTTAAGCAGAGGTTTAACGGTGGTTCAATCTTTGTAACCATGGTAACCGTTAATAAAACACCGCTAAACCATTAAATTTTATAACGCTGTTTATATAATTACGTTTTATATATATATTAATAAATGGAATATTTAAAAGATAAAATTCATAAAATATGGTGAAAGTAAAAACAAAATGATTCAATGCGCTGGGAATGTAGTGTGTCGCCATACACAGGATGTTAAAAAGTGGGTTGCAATGTTTAAAAATTTGGGAACCCCAGGATTTGAAATAGCACAATGCTCAATGGTCTACTCGGTACTGAGGTAGGTTATGATTTTTGATACCTGTTTCTGTTGAATTATCTTGAAATCTCCGCTACGTGGTTCACTCCATTGAGCCCTCCAAGCAATAATAAGGAATATAATAAAGGCCATCGCGCACTTTAGATTTAGATTCGCCTGGTGAAGATCAATTTTTCCATTCAATATATTTTTACGTGTATACGCGCACTTTAGATCAGCTCGACACAAATTTAAAATGTAAATATGCGCATATTGGGTTGCCTATAGTTTCCAGTCCCGGCGACGCCAGCGCACAAACCGGTGAACTATATACCTATGAATTAAACTGCAATAAACAGACAAAACAGATATATCACGAGAACACGCATGTAAATTCCTGACTAATGGTGCTATTTTTATTCGATAATACGTTATTAGTTGATATATTGCTCAATTAAAAAAAAAAACATGTATAACTAGGCAGCTCAATGTACATTTTACCGTATAGAGTTTAAATCCCTGTAGAACTAAACTGAGCTGCAATTCAAATTTACTCTGATAATACATTTTTTACACATTTTCGCCAGCCTTGTGCAATCAGATATTGCCAATAGGAGGTTAAATTGTATCATAGATCTATTTGCATTGGTACATGATAATAATTTCTATGTATGTAGGCAACTTAAATTTCATCGGAATTAGAAAACTTGAGTAAAATGTACACGGGGCTGCCTAGTTATAAGTTTTTTTTTAATTGAGCTTTATATCAACAAATACAGCGTATTATCGATTAAAAATAGCACCATTAGTCAGGAATTTAGATGCGCTTTCTCGTGATATATCTGTTTTGCCAGTTTATTGCAGTTTAATTCACAGGTATAAAGTTCACCGGTTTCTGCGCTGGTGTCGCCGTGACTGCAAACTATATGCAACCCAATATGCGCAAATTTAAATTTAAATTTTTTTAAACATAATAAAATCTGTTATGTAACTAGTTACATGTTTAAATTAACTGTAACTGTATCTGGTTACTAGAGTATAAGAAGCATAGAAACTGTATCTCGTTACAAATTAAGTTAAGTAACTGTATCTATATCTAGATACTAACAATATAAACAATAAAAGAGCGTATCTGTTATGTAACTAGTTACTTGTTTAAGGTAACTGTAACTGTATCTAGTTACTAGAGTATAAAAGTATAGAAACTGTATCTAGTTACAAATTAAGTTAAGTAATTGTATCTATATCTAGATACTAACAATATAAACATAATAAAATAGCGTATCTGTTATGTAACAATTAGTTACATGTTTAAATTAACTGTAACTGTATCTAGTTACTAGAGTATAAGAAGTATAGAAGCTGTATTTAGTTACAAATTAAGTTAAGTAACTGTATCTATATCTAGATACTAACAATATAAACATAATAAAAGAGCGTATCTGTTATGTAACTAGTTTCTTGTTTAAGGTAACTGTAACTGTATCTAGTTATTAGAGAATAAAAGTATAGAAACTGTATCTAGTTAGAAATTAAGTGAAGTAATTGTATCTATATCTAGATACTAACAATATAAACATAATAAAAGAGCGTATCTGTTATGTAACTAGTTACTTGTTTAAGGCAACTGTAACTGTATCTGGTTACTAGAGTATAAGAAGCATAGAAACTGTATCTAGTTACAAATTAAGTGACGTAATTGTGTCTATATTTAGATACTAACAATATAAACATAATAAAATAGCGTATCTGTTATGTAACAACTAGTTACATATTTAAATTAACTGTAACTGTATCTAGTTACTAGAGTATAAGAAGCATAGAAACTGTATCTAGTTACAAATTAAGTGAAGTAATTGTATCTATATCTAGATACTAACAATATAAACATAATAAAATAGCGTATCTGTTATGTAACTAGTTTCTTGTTTAAGGTAACTGTAACTGTATCTAGTTACTAGAGTATAAAAGTATAGAAACTGTATCTAGTTACAAATTATGTGAAGTAATTGTATCTATATCTAGATACTAACAATATAAACATAATAAAACAGCGTATCTGTTATGTAACAACTAGTTACATGTTTAAATTAACTGTAACTGTATCTGGTTACTAGAGTATAAGAAGCATAGAAACTGTATCTAGTTACAAATTAAGTTAAGTGACTGTATCTATATCTAGATACTAACAATATAAACATAATAAAAGAGCGTATCTGTTATGTAACTAGTTACTTGTTTAAGGCAACTGTAACTGTATCTGGTTACTAGAGTATAAGAAGCATAGAAACTGTATCTAGTTACAAATTAAGTGACGTAATTGTGTCTATATTTAGATACTAACAATATAAACATAATAAAATAGCGTATCTGTTATGTAACAACTAGTTACATATTTAAATTAACTGTAACTGTATCTAGTTACTAGAGTATAAGAAGTATAGAAGCTGTATCTAGTTACAAATTAAGTTAAGTAACTGTATCTATATCTAGAAACTAACAATATAAACATAATAAAAGAGCGTAACTGTTATGTAACAACTAGTTACATATTTAAATTAACTGTAACTGTATCTAGTTACTAGAGTATAAGAAGTATAGAAGCTGTATCTAGTTACAAATTAAGTTAAGTAACTGTATCTATATCTAGATACTAACAATATAAACATAATAAAAGAGCGTATCTGTTATGTAACAACTAGTTACATGTTTAAATTAATTGTAACTGTATCTAGTTACTAGAGTATAAGAAGTATAGAAACTGTATCTAGTTACAAATTAAGTTAAGTAACTGTATCTATATCTAGATACTAACAATATAAACATAATAAAAGAGCGTATCTGTTATGTAACTAGTTACTTGTTTAAGGTAACTGTAACTGTATCTAGTTACTAGAGAATAAAAGTATAGAAACTGTATCTAGTTACAAATTAAGTGAAGTAATTGTATCTATATCTAGATACTAACAATATAAACATAATAAAATAGCGTATCTGTTATGTAACAACTAGTTACATGTTTGAATTAACTGTAACTGTATCTAATTACTAGAGTATAAGAAGTATAGACACTGTATCTAGTTACAAATTAAGTTAAGTAACTGTATCTATATCTAGATACAAACAAATATGTAAGTGTTACAACACTGTACTCATGTTATAAATAACCATTTGTAATCTCTAATAAATATTATTATTATTGTTATTATTATTATAGATCCATTATTTTTTCAATGATTAGTCATTATTACCTTATCTGTTCTTCTGCACAATAATGACATTATTATCGTTACCATTATTAGTAATTATCTGTGGGTAGTTTGCTCTTGTAAACGCATTTAACACGTTGCCCGTCTAATTAAGTTTAATAAGTTATTTATAATCAATTTAACCCGCATAGTAAAAGCCGTAATTGCTCAAAAAGTCATTAACTGTGATTAATTAGTGGTGTGCAGCGACGTGAGGCGTTTTACCAGATATTATAGCGTCTTTACAGCGATTCAAGCGGGTAATGAGTTTCTAATTATAATGGACTTAAATGTGGAGCTCATAAAGTGGTGAGAGTGTCGCGCATTGTGTTCGCACTGTAAATTAAATTAATAAAAAGTGCGAGCGAATTGTTTACTTTTTGTTACCCTTTATTTTGGTAATAAGCTATTAGGACTCTCGCGCTATGCTATGCTATGTAGTCGGACGGATAACATAACATAATAACATAATTTGCCAGTTGAATGACAGTTAAATGATGGTTCTGGATAATGCAACCAATAATAACCAAACGACACGTCAAAATTGGTAAAATTTAGGCAGCATTATAATTGCCTAAATTAATATTTAGTTTACCTAAGTTAACTCTATTAATGTTCATTGATACAGTTAACAACTATTTCACTTTATTGAAATAGAGTGTTCTATTCCAATCATATATGTGCCAAGTGTAAGGCTTAATTAAGGCTAAGTTTTGAACTGTGTTTCTACAGAGCGTTCAAGAAAGTGGTGTCAACTTTTACGCTGTTTACTAATAGATGACACTGTTCAAGATGCAAATGTTTTTCTACGACAGTGCGTAAACTAAGATTTTACGCACCACAGTGCGTAAAGTGATACTTTTCCGATTTTTTTTTCTTTTGGTAATTCCTGATGTGTTTCTTGATACTGTATCGAGTTATTTTATTAGTTTAAAGGTATGCGGCCAATGTAAGTCTCCTTGGGTTGCTCTGCAAGATGATCACTTTCGGTTCTTGCATGAAAATGAGATGAAAAGTGCCGCGATGATGTCTGGAAAACGCAGTTTGGTCTGCTGGATTTTCAATAGTTACGGCACTCGCGGCCAACAGAAGAGAAAGGCACGGACCTCTGGTTCTTGTGCTTTTACATGTGTGTGTGTGTTGGTTGTTCTTTCGTCGTCTCCTTCTTCTGCGCGCCGGCCAGTAGACCACGGAAATCGGCAGTCGGTCGCGGTGCACGTCGCGAAGAAGTCGAGGAATTCTTGGACATTTTAAGGGTTTTTGGGGGTGTGTTGGTTCGAATTTTGGGCCGTGCTCGTTATTCGGTTTCGTTTGGTGCGATTTGTCCTTGTGCCGGGGATTATGAGAGTCGTGATCTGAAGTTCAGTTGGCCAGTCGCTCAAAGTGCATTACTATTCCCTTTCGGATTTTCTGCGGATAACGCGACCAAGAAGGTAAGATTTTGATTGCAATGTCTTCATCCGAATCCTATTCGGTTAAATAATTAGATTAACAACTTGATTTGATCGGATTTCGTATTTCTAACAGCAGAATAACGTGTTTCTGTAATTTTCCAAAAATCTTTCATAGGTACTAAATTCTGAGTGTCCCAAAATTTAATGTTCGTAGGAATGTATTCCTGATAGTCGGCGAAAACCATAATTAATTTGATAATTGCAAGTCATAATCTTTTAGAATTCGTCACAACAGAATAACCTTCTCGGTTGTAGCAAAATGAAACAGGCTACAAAAAAAATGATAATACATATTGTAATGATAATGCAAATGCAAAGAGCAAAAGTGCAGTGCAAAATTATATTAATAAGTTTTTCTGTAATTCTCTAAAGGTTGTTCGAAAATTAAGGATGGAAAGTTTTACAGGTGCTAAATACCAAATATTCCAAAATCTATCTGAATGTACTAATGTTTGAAGGACAATACTTGAGATAATTCTTGAAAATATATTCATGTATAGACGATGGAAAGGTTCATAGGTGCTAAATACAAAAATTTCCAAAATCTCATCTCACAATTGAGACACATTTTTACGTAGACTTACACTACGTAAACATGTGTCTCAATTGTTTCAAAAAATTAGACTAGTCTAATGAGACTAGTAAGTCTACGTAAGTCTACGTAATGTGGAATTACTGATTTTAACTTGGTGGAGCAACTTGATGGTACCTAACAATTTTTGAAACAATTGACTCATTTTTACGTAGAGGTGAGATTTTGGAAATGTAGGTATTTAGCACCTATGAACCTGGAAAGGTTCAACGGATGGAGGATGGAAAGGTTCATAGGTGCTAAACACCAACATTTCCAAAACCTCTTATCGTAAGTCTTGGTAAAAATGAGTCAATTGTTTCAAAAAATTAGACTAGTCTAATGAGACTAATGAGACTAGTAAGTCTACGTAATGTGTCAATTGTTTCAAATAATTAGACTAGTCTAATGAGACTAGTAAGTCTACGTAATGTGAAATTACAGATTTTAACTTGGTGGAGCAACTTGACGGTACCTAACAATTTTTGAAACAATTGACTCATTTTTACGTAGAGGTGAGATTTTGGAAATGTTGGTATTTAGCACCTATGAACCTGGAAAGGTTCAACGGATGGAGGATCGAAAGGTTCATAGGTGCTAAACACCAACATTTCCAAAACCTCTTATCGTAAGTCTTGGTAAAAATGTGTCAATTGTTTCAAAAAATTAGACTAGTCTAATGAGACTAATGAGACTAGTAAATCTTGGTAAAAATGTGTCAATTGTTTCAAAAAATTAGACTAGTCTAATGAGACTAATGATACTAGTAAGTCTACGTAATGTGTCACTTGTTTCAAATAATTAGACTAGTCTCATGCGACTAACGAGACTAGTCTAATGAATCTTAATCTTGAGACTAATCCGTATGCCTTTAAAATTTCAGATATTTAACTTGGTGGAGCAACTGGATGGTACTTACGATTTTTTTTTTTGAAACAATTGACACATTCTTACGATGAAAATTTTGAAAGTCAAAATTAGTGACTTGAATCAGGTTAAACGCCGATGTTTCGTGACTTAAATTTTAACAGCGCGAGCATTGATTTCGGCAGAATCGCGTCCGTTAAGATGATCGGAATCTGGTTCATGTAACTGTACGATTAATGAAACCGAGGAAAAAAAGAAGTGTAAAAAAGCGAGTCGATTCTGACATAAATTAAATTCAGCCCGCTGAGTGGTAAATTGCGATTACGTCCGTTTGTGGAGTGAAGATTCTTGCAGGTAAAGTGGCTCGGCTTTGACGCGCTTCGAATTCCGCCACACTTTATCCAAATATTGAGAAACTTGGAAGTGAATCATTTTATTGGGGATCCACGTTTGATCATGTGGAATATTTATTTAATTCAAATGAGATGGCAATGGATAAACTAGCAATTTGCCAAGGCATTTTATAATCTATGAATATAGAGCGTGGATCAATGAAACAAGTATTACATAAAAATATTTGCAAACGCTCATTTTATTACGATCCACATTTGATAAAGTGGAATATTTATTTAATTCGAATGGTAATGAGATAAATTTGCAATTTGCCAAGGCATTTTAAAATCTATAAATTTTGAGCGTTGTTTAGTGAAAACAACCATTATTGCATATTTTTTGAGCGTATGGCATACTAATTACATCAAACTATGCTTAAATTTTTATCAATTTTATCATTTTAAAATCAATTTAAGCAGCTAAAACACGATTTAAATTTTTATGAATAATACTGTCAATTTCTTAAAAAGCAGGTAACTGATTTGAGTGACCTAAAATGGTTAAAAGCAAAAGTTATATAAGACGTGTATCCCGTAAAACATCAGCTGCAGTGAAGAATTAAATGTGTGCACTGCTGTGAAAATTGCTGTGCAATTTACGTTTGCTTTTCGGCGAAATATGTTGTCAGACAACGTAGGTCGTCCAACCTTTTTTTTTTAAATTTTATTGAGCATTCGAATTCCACCTGAAACCGGTATTTTCATGGCTTAAGGCGGCGTCGCCGAATTTGAATTTCAAATCCAGAAATACAGCATTCTCAAAATGGTCACACTCATGACGATGGCACGCAATGTATTTATTTCAATCACAAACCAGAAATATTTCAATAATTAGTCAACAACATATGCATAAATATTAAAGAAAATATAATAAAAAGATATAAAAAAATAACAGATCGCAGTTATAAAACATTTATTTTGGATGTACTTGCTGTTTATAAGTTCTTAATTATACCAAATAATCAAAAATGAATTGTCCTGTTTAGTTGAGATAATTAAAATTAGAATATTGTATACAATGTTGATTTTTTTTAAATTGATTTTCATTCCAAATTATTAATGTCCTAAACCAGTTATTATTGTATTTTTGTATTGTTCTCTTTATTCTTTTTCTTCTTCTTTTCTTTATTTAAGTCCTAAATTGTCACATTTTGGCAAATATTTGGCCATTTAACTTTTGTTAAGACTTTTCTAAAACACATATTAAAAGCTTCAGCATCAAATTAAAAATAGCCAAATTTTGGCAAATAGTTGGTAATTTAACATTTGTTATAGTTAATCCATTTTGAATACCAGTTATTATTGTATTTTTGTATTGTTTTCTTTATTCTTTTTCTTATTCTTTTCTTTATTTAAGTCATAAATTGTCACATTTTGGCAAATATTTATCCATTTGTTAAGACTTTTCTAAACCACATATTAAAAGCTTCAGCATCAAATTAAAAATAGCCAAATTTTGGCAAATATTTGGTAATTTAACATTTGTTATAGTTCATCCATTTTGAATACCAGTTATTATTGTATTTTTGTATTGTTTTCTTTATTCTTTTTCTTCTTCTTTTCTTTATTTAAGTCCTAAATTGTCACATTTTGGCAAATATTTGGCCATTTGTTAGGACTTTTCTAAAACACATATTAAAAGCTTCAGCATCAAATTAAAAATAGCCAAATTTTGGCAAATAATTGGTAATTTAACATTTGTTATAGTTAATCCATTTTTAATACCAGTTATTATTGTATTTTTGTATTGTTTTCTTTATTCTTTTTCTTCTTCTTTTCTTTATTTAAGTCCTAAATTGTCACATTTTGGCAAATATTTGGCCATTTGTTAAGACTTTTCTGAAACACATATTAAAAGCTTCAGCATCAAATTAAAAATAGCCAAATTTTGGCAAATAATTGGTAATTTAACATTTGTTATAGTTAATCCATTTTGAATACCAGTTATTATTGTATTTTTGTATTGTTTTCTTTGTTCTTTTTCTTCTTCTTTTCTTTATTTAAGTCATAAATTGTCACATTTTGGCAAATATTTGGCCATTTGTTAAGACTTTTCTAAAACACATATTAAAAGGCTTCAGCATCAAATTAAAAATAGCCAAATTTTGGCAAATAATTGGTAATTTAACATTTGTTATAGTTAATCCATTTTGAATACCAGTTATTATTGTATTTTTGTATTGTTTTCTTTATTCTTTTTCTTCTTCTTTTCTTTATTTAAGTCCTAAATTGTCACATTTTGGCAAATATTTGGCCATTTAACTTTTGTTAAGACTTTTCTAAAACACATATTAAAAGCTTCAGCATCAAATTAAAAATAGCCAATTTTGGAAAATAACTGGTAATTTAACATTTGTTATAGTTCGTCCATTTTGAATACCAGTTATTATTGTATTTTTGTATTGTTTTCTTTATTCTTTTTCTTCTTCTTTTCTTTATTTAAGTCATAAATTGTCACATTTTGGCAAATATTTGGCCATTTGTTAAGACTTTTCTAAAACACATATTAAAAGCTTCAGCATCAAATTAAAAATAGCCAAATTTTGGCAAATGATTGGTAATTTAACATTTGTTATAGTTAATCCATTTTGAATACCAGTTATTACTGTATTTTTGTATTGTTTTCTTTATTCTTTTTCTTCTTCTTTTCTTTATTTAAGTCATAAATTGTCACATTTTGGCAAATATTTGGCCATTTGTTAAGACTTTTCTAAAACACATATTAAAAGCTTCAGCATCAAATTAAAAATAGCCAAATTTTGGCAAATGATTGGTAATTTAACATTTGTTATAGTTCATCCATTTTGAATACCAGTTATTACTGTATTTTTGTATTGTTTTCTTTATTCTTTTTCTTCTTCTTTTCTTTATTTAAGTCATAAATTGTCACATTTTGGCAAATATTTGGCCATTTGTTAAGACTTTTCTAAAACACATATTAAAAGCTTCAGCATCAAATTAAAAATAGCCAAATTTTGGCAAATAATTGGTAATTTAACATTTGTTATATTTAATCCATTTTGAATACCAGTTATTACTGTATTTTTGTATTGTTTTCTTTATTCTTTTTCTTCTTCTTTTCTTTATTTAAGTCCTAAATTGTCACATTTTGGCAAATATTTGGCCATTTGTTAAGACTTTTCTAAAACACATATTAAAAGCTTCAGCTTCAAATTAAAAATAGCCAAATTTTGGCAAATAATTGGTAATTTAACATTTGTTATAGTTCATCCATTTTGAATACCAGTTATTATTGTATTTTTGTATTGTTTTCTTTATTCTTTTTCTTCTTCTTTTCTTTATTTAAGTCCTAAATTGTCACATTTTGGCAAATATTTGGCCATTTGTTAAGACTTTTCTAAAACACATATTAAAAGCTTCAGCATCAAATTAAAAATAGCCAAATTTTGGCAAATAATTGGTAATTTAACATTTGTTATAGTTCATCCATTTTGAATACCAGTTATTATTATATTTTTGTATTGATTTCTTTATTCTTTGTTGGAGAACTTACTGGTAGTATTTAAATATCTAATGTATCGCTTATCTGTTACTGTAATTTCTGAAAATTTATCTGACGGATATTTTGAAAATTTTCTTTTTTTCTTTCTTCTTTATTGGTACAAGTACAACTCTATTGAAACAAAGGTTGTCACTATAGTATTCAATCTACTTGTGTTGATCAACTACAACCGATCAATTTAACTTGATTCGTTTTTTTTTTTGGTTGAGCATCTATTCGTCATCATTATCAGTGATCATTTCATCATCATCATCAGTGACCATTTCAACATCATCATCATCAGTGATCATTTCAACATCATCATCGGTAAACATTTCATCATCCTCATCAGTGATCATTTCATCATCATCACCAGAGATCATTTCATCATCATTGGTCATCTATTTTTGAAAGACCCGCCGCAACTGTTTTAAAACCAAAGAAAATGCTGTTTCAAATTGTCCCACGATTTCGAATATTTCAGATTGAAGAGTTGATTTTCGTATTGTCGACTCGCCCAAAAAAAGTATGTATTTTATCCGAACCGTTTGAATGCATTGGCTGCGAATTGTTAACAATTGAATCACGTCAATTGACATTTAATGAAAGCGTGGCTGGCCTTGTCCTGGCAGCGTTTGCCAGAAGAAGGTGCGCACTGCCAGCAGTCCAGGTATGCCGGAGAAATTCTAGGCAATAAACCGGCAAACGATGATTGAGCAACGCACGCTTGATTAATGGAAAAGTGCTGGCAATTAATAAATCACCACTGGAAAAGAGCGCGTCTCTGTTTGTCCGGTGATTTATGCCCTCCGCAAACACGCAGGCAGCTCCAATTGGAACAGTTGAAAACTGCAAATGCCACTCGAATGGCATTCCATTGTTTTACTCTGCAAACGTCAAATTTTAGTTACTAACTCTCCAGGTTCAAATGTCTTCGTCTAAATCTAAGATTCGTCTTAATCATGAGAGCGTATCATCACACTTGCATAAGTTCCTCACACGACTTTCCACGAACGTACATGTACCACCTATACTGTCATCCTAAGGGAAAATGCCGTACTTCACGCAATCTACTTTCAGAAATGAGATGCTAAAAGTTTCAAAGAAACATTTTCATCTATACAGCGTCCAATGTTTGGACTCTAACTCTAAACCAATGAATACCGCATATACAAGTTTTCCTTTCAAAAATTAGAGATGCGTTGCAAATAAATAAATATTATTATTTTTATTATTCATATAGTATTAATTAGTAGGCAAATCGACCAACAGCTATTGAGTAGTCGCAGACTTAACTCATCACAACAAACGATCTTGATCCATTATTGTCTTCTTGTATTTCCCGAGTGGTTTGAATCATATGGCGATGCCAGTGGCAGCCTTTTAATTTAATTGCACCGATGAAGGCCTTCGATTGCGTGCGTCCTATAAAAGCGCAATCTGTTTTCTTGGAAAGAAAAATCGCGCTCCTTGTGCACCTTCTAAACTGCGAGCGTTTTCTCCTCGCCGCTTGCAAGTCGCAAGGCGTGAATTCACGCGACAATAATGTTATGCTCGAAGCACGATATCGAGTGAAAATTCATGTTTGCTTGTGCGAACACGAAAAGCGATATAATTGAATAGCTTTCGAACACCGATTGAAATAGGCTGTGATGCGGCTGTTGTTGTGGGAGATCCTGCCGACTGCGCCATGATTTGCAGAAGATATTGGCCAAGTGACTGAAATGCAGCAAAAATGTAGGGGAAGATCCTAACGACTGCGCCATGATGTTGTAGAAAATATTAGCGAATTCAGTGAAAAGCAGCAAAAATGTATTCAAAGACGTTGTGTGGAATGTTGGTTGTGGTGATACGCGATTTGTGATAGAACTTATGTTAATATATTTGATACGATTTTCAATTTTTATATATTTGATAGGTTTAAATGATTGATTTAAATAACCGATTTAAATGATTAATTATCGATCTGCGATGCAATTTGTCATTAAAGTACACTGTATTATTAATGAAACATCAGTTCCAATTTAAGTACGGAGTGTGGGAAATTATCTATATCATACACCCCCCAACGGGATCAACGTTGCATGGCATTTTACATAACATTTTCCTGTGATTGATTAACCGAGACGCACAAACACCAAATTAGTGGAAAGCTGATCTCAGGCCGACAATATTAATAACGTGCCTCGTCGCCTTATTCGAGATCATTACGAGTTGAGCAACAATAATAACACGGCACGGTTTTCTTCCGCGTCTTCGGGTGAAATTCTTAGATCCTTATCCCAGCATTTAGAGAATTACATAAAATTGAAGCCAATATAAAAAAAAAACTGGCAAAACTAATTAGAAGCAACGAATTATTCAACGAAACTTTTTTGATTACCTACTCACAAACTAAACCAAAATTTAAGCAACGAATTATTCAATGAAACTTTTTTGATCACTACGCACAAACTATACCAAATTTTAACAGGTTTGAAAGTGAAGAATTGGCACTTATAAAAGGAACGACCGAAAACTTCGGCACAAGCACTTGGATATTTTCACAGAAGTAATTGAGAATTTAAAAGGAGAATTTACAACAAGTTTTAAAAAAACGATTAAAGTTTCATGGCAATCATCATGGCAATCAAGCACCATGGATATTTTGACGGAAACAATTGAACATTTACAAGGAAACAAGTAGAAGATTTGAAAGAAAGGCGGAAACAATTGAAAATTTACAAGGAAACAAGTAGAAGTTTTGAAAGAAAGACGGAAACAATTGAAAATTTTCAAGGAAACGAGTAGAAGTTTTAAACTTTTTTGGCAGAAAAAAAGTTTTACTAGAGACATTGAAAATTTTTAGAGAACTTCTTGTGGTGCCTTACTATAACAATAATAACACGGGACGGTTTTCTTCCGCGTCTTTGGGTGAAATTCTTAGATCCTTATCCCAGCATTTAGAGAATTACATAAAATTGAAGCAAATATTAAAAAAAATCTGGCAAAACTAATTAGAAGCAACAAATTATTCAATAAAACTTTTTTGATTACCTACTCACAAACTAAACCAAAATTTAAGCAACGAATTATTCAATGAAACTTTTTTATCATAAATTTTGGTTTAGTTTGTGAGTAGGTAAACACAAACTAAACCAAAATTTAACAGGTTTGAAAGTGAAGAATTGGCATCTATACTATAAGTATAGTGATGTATCTCACCTGCAGTTGACAGTTTTGAAAATTTACTCGGAAACATGTAAATGTATTGAAATAATGATAAAACTTTTATAGAAAAATCTGACAAAAAATTACAGAAACAAATAACAATTTGCTCAGAATCAATTTGTTTGACAGTAAGAATTGACAAAACAACGCAAATATTTGAATATTTTGGCAGAAAAACTAGAAGTTTAGGCTTAAAAATCAATTTTAATCATATGTGAAATGTATTATGTTTAAAAATACATGTTGTTTGTGACAATACTACTTTGTAATTAAATATTTATTTATCTATCTGTAAGAATTGGACAATTGAAAATTTGCACAGAAACAAATAAAAGTTTTGACAAAATAAATGACAGAATTGAAACAAAAAGGACAGAACGAAACAAAAACAAAATTGACAGAAGGAATTGACAGATGTGAAAGTTAAATGACAAAACATAAACAAAACAAAAACAAAATTGACAGAAAGAAAATAACTGTTTAGTTGCATAGAATTCCAAGCAATATTCAATGACGATTTTAAAATTGATTCGGATTCAATGGGTTTTCGTGTAATTTTTATCTTGCATGAGGTTTGTAAAAATAATTCAAATCTTGTGTGTATTGCTAGTTTCTTTAGAATTTCTTCTACTTTAGAATTGGACAATTGAAAATTTGCACAGAAACAAATAAAAGTTTTGACAAAAAAAAAATGACAGAATTGAAACAAAAAGCACAGAACGAAACAAAAACAAAATTGACAGAAGGAATTGACAGATGTGAAAGTTAAATGACAAAACATACACAAAACAAAAACAAAATTGACAGAAAGAAAATAACTGTTTAGTTTCAGAGAATTCCAAGCAATATTCAATCACGATTTTGAAGTTGATTCGGATTCAATGGGTTTTCGTGTAATTTTTATCTTGCATGAGGTTTGTAAAAATAATTCAAATCTTGTGTGTATTGCTAGTTTCTTTAGAATTTCTTCTACTTTAGAATTGTACAATTGAAAATTTGCACAGAAACAAATAAAAGTTTTGACAAAAAAAAATTGCAAAATTGAAACAAAAAGCACAGAACGAAACAAAAACAAAATTGACAGAAGGAATTGACAGATGTGAAAGTTAAATGACAAAACATAAACAAAACAAAAACAAAATTGACAGAAAGAAAATAACTGTTTAGTTTCAGAGAATTCCAAGCAATATTCAATGACGATTTTTTAATTGATTCGGATTCAATGGGTTTTCCTGTAATTTTTATCTTGCATGAGGTTTGTAAAAATAATTCAAATCTTGTGTGTATTGCTAGTTTCTTTAGAATTTCTTCTACTTTAGAATTGGACAATTGAAAATTTGCACAGAAACAAATAAAAGTTTTGACAAAAAAAAATGACAGAATTGAAACAAAAAGCACAGAACGAAACAAAAACAAAATTGACAGAAGGAATTGACAGATGTGAAAGTTAAATGACAAAACATAAACAAAACAAAAACAAAATTGACAGAAAGAAAATAACTGTTTAGTTGCATAGAATTCCAAGCAATATTCAATGACGATTTTAAAATTGATTCGGATTCAATGGGTTTTCGTGTAATTTTTATCTTGCATGAGGTTTGTAAAAATAATTCAAATCTTGTGTGTATTGCTAGTTTCTTTAGAATTTCTTCTACTTTAGAATTGGACAATTGAAAATTTGCACAGAAACAAATAAAAGTTTTGACAAAAAAAATTACAGAATTGAAACAAAAAGGACAGAACGAAACAAAAACAAAATTGACAGAAGAATTGACAGATGTGAAAGTTAAATGACAAAACATAAACAAAACAAAAACAAAATTGACAGAAAGAAAATAACTGTTTAGTTGCATAGAATTCCAAGCAATATTCAACGACGATTTTAAAATTGATTCGGATTCAATGGGTTTTCCTGTAATTTTTATCTTGCATGAGGTTTGTAAAAATAATTCAAATCTTGTGTGTATTTCTAGTTTCTTTAGAATTTCTTCTACTTTAGAATTGTACAATTGAAAATTTGCACAGAAACAAATAAAAGTTTTGACAAAAAAATGACAGAATTGAAACAAAAGGACAGAACGAAACAAAAACAAAATTGACAGAAGGAATTGACAGATGTGAAAGTTAAATGACAAAACATAAACAAAACAAAAACAAAATTGACAGAAAGAAAATAACAGTTTAGTTTCAGAGAATTCCAAGCAATATTCAATGACGATTTTAAAATTGATTCGGATTCAATGGGTTATCCTGTAATTTTTATCTTGCATGAGGTTTGTAAAAATAATTCAAATCTTGTGTGTATTGCTAGTTTCTTTAGAATTTCTTCTACTTTAGAATTGGACAATTGAAAATTTGCACAGAAACAAATAAAAGTTTTGACAAAAAAATGACAGAATTGAAACAAAAAGACAGAACGAAACAAAAACAAAATTGACAGAAGGAATTGACAGATGTGAAAGTTAAATGACAAAACATAAACAAAACAAAAACAAAATTGACAGAAAGAAAATAACTGTTTAGTTTCAGAGAATTCCAAGCAATATTCAATGACGATTTTAAAATTGATTTGGACCAATGGGTTTTCCTGTAATTTTTATCTTGCATGAGGTTTGTAAAAATAATTCAAATCTTGTGTGTATTGCTAGTTTCTTTAGAATTTCTTCTACTTTAGAATTGGACAATTGAAAATTTGCACAGAAACAAATAAAAGTTTTGACAAAAAAAAAATACAGAATTGAAACAAAAAGGACAGAACGAAACAAAAACAAAATTGACAGAAGGAATTGACAGATGTGAAAGTTAAATGACAAAACATAAACAAAACAAAAACAAAATTGACAGAAAGAAAATAACTGTTAAGTTTCAGAGAATTCCAAGCAATATTCAATGACGATTTTAAAATTGATTCGGATTCAATGGGTTTTCCTGTAATTTTTATCTTGCATGAGGTTTGTAAAAATAATTCAAATCTTGTGTGTATTGCTAGTTTCTTTAGAATTTCTTCTACTTTAGAATTGGACAATTGAAAATTTGCACAGAAACAAATAAAAGTTTTGACAAAAAAAATGACAGGCTTGAAACAAAAAGGACAGAACGAAACAAAAACAAAATTGACAGAAGGAATTGACAGATGTGAAAGTTAAATGACAAAACATAAACAAAACAAAAACAAAATTGACAGAAAGAAAATAACTGTTTAGTTTCAGAGAATTCCAAGCAATATTCAATGACGATTTTAAAATTGATTCGGATTCAATGGGTTTTCCTGTAATTTTTATCTTGCATGAGGTTTGTAAAAATAATTCAAATCTTGTGTGTATTGCTAGTTCCTTTAGAATTTCTTCTACTTTAGAATTGGACAATTGAAAATTTGCACAGAAACAAATAAAATGTTTTGACAAAAAAAATGACATAATTGAAACAAAAAGGACAGAATGAAACAAAAACAAAATTGACAGAAGGAATTGACAGATGTGAAAGTTAAATGACAAAACATAAACAAAACAAAAACAAAATTGACAGAAAGAAATTAACTGTTTAGTTTCAGAGAATTCCAAGCAATATTCAATGACGATTTTAAAATTGATTCGGATTCAATGGGTTTTTCTGTAATTTTTATCTTGCATGAGGTTTGCAAAAATAATTCAAATCTTGTGTGTATTGCTAGTTTCTTTAGAATTTCTTCTACTTTAGAATTGGACAATTGAAAATTTGCACAGAAACAAATAAAAGTTTTGACAAAAAAAATGACCGAATTGAAACAAAAAGGACAGAACGCAACAAAAACAAAATTGACAGAAGGAATTGACAGATGTGAAAGTTAAATGACAAAACATAAACAAAACAAAAACAAAATTGACAGAAAGAAAATAACTGTTTAGTTTCAGAGAATTCCAAGCAATATTCAATGACGATTTTAAAATTGATTCGGATTCAATGGGTTTTCCTGTAATTTTTATCTTGCATGAGGTTTGTAAAAATAATTCAAATCTTGTGTGTATTGCTAGTTTCTTTAGAATTTCTTCTACTTTAGAATTGGACAATTGAAAATTTGCACAGAAACAAATAAAAGTTTTGACAAAAAAATGACAGAATTGAAACAAAAAGGACAGAACGAAACAAAAACAAAATTGACAGAAGGAATTGACAGATGTGAAAGTTAAATGACAAAACATAAACAAAACAAAAACAAAATTGACAGAAAGAAAATAACTGTTTAGTTTCAGAGAATTCCAAGCAATATTCAATGGCGATTTTAAAATTGATTCGGATTCAATGGGTTTTTCTTTAATTTTTATCTTGCATGAGGTTTGTAAAATAATTCAAATCTTGTGTGTATTGCTAGTTTCCACCGGCATTTTTTACAACTTTATCAGTTTCCACTAAATTTGAATATGTATGGACTTTGTTAAAGTTGATGAAGGAAGCCGCTACTATGAGATAATTAATCATTATGATAAAAAATGAAAAAAAAATTGTATTTTGAATCACTTGAGAATGACCATATTGTAGTCGAAACTGCAGTCGTGTTTAACGAAAAAATAAAGTGATAAAAAACGTAGTAACGTGTTTCATTTTGTATCATATTGACTTTGTATTTGTATTGTATTGTATTGACTTTGTATTTGTATTGTATTGTATTGACTTTCAAGTATTTGGTAAATATTTAATTTGTAACCGAGATAGTAGTGCAATAGAATTAAAGACACAGTTTTAAATGGAAGCTATCACAAAAATAATCAATTCATTTTTGTTCTTGAAATTTAAAAAAAAAAAGCTGTATTTTAGTCTTTTTAGAGTTACGTGTTCAGTCATTCAGTCAAAATTTCAACAATTTTTACAAGTAATACAATAAAATTATCTGATTTTGAACTTGAGACAATTTAAGCCAGTATTTTAGTCTTTTTAGAGGAACGTGTTCAGTCATTCAGTTAAAATTTCAACAATTTTTACAAGAGACAATGAGACAATTTAAGCCAGATTTCGTAATTGTGACTTCAAATCAACGTTCATTTTGACAAAATTTCACTGATTACTGTTGATATTTGTTTTAACACAAAATTTTTTGTGTTAACAAAACTTCAGTTGTTTCTGCCAACATTTCAATGATTGCTGTTGAAATTTCATTTGTTTGTATTTAAACTTCAATTGTTTCTGCCAACATACCTATCAAATTTGCCGTTGTTTTTGTCAAACTTTTAATAATCCTGTATGTATAGGAAATTATTGTAGAGGCACATGCACATTTTGAACGAATCTATCAAAATTTGATATAAAAACTTCATTTGTTTCTGCCAACATTTCAATGATTGCTGTTGAAATTTCATTCGTTTGTATTTACACTTCAATTGTTTCTGCCAACATACCTATCAAATTTCCCGTTGTTTTTGACAAACTTTTAATAATCCTGTACGTATTGAAAATTATTGTAGAGGCCATGCACATTTTGAACGAATCTATCAAAATTTGTAAAAAACATTTTTTTAAATTTTACTCTGATCCACAAAATCCTCCATCTGTACATTTGCGCTGAAACCAGTTTTATTACACTATGACTGCAAAGTCCTTATTAAGGTAATAAGGATATACGAAATGCGTGGTTATTTTACTTTCAACTGAAATGGCAAGACGGACCTTTGTTCTGCGTAACATTTCACATAATTAAATGTGGATACCCTACAGTTTCATAATACATTGCAATACTCGATACTTGTTATTCATCCGCAAATGCAAATCCATCGTGTAAAAATTCCGCACCATTTTTGAGCACATGTCCCATGTCCACGCTCTAATTGCCGACCTTGCAGTCAGCCAATCCGCTCGTGTAGATCGGATTCGGGTGTCTTAAGATTCGCATAAATTAGCATTTCAATTGTTAATTGATATCGCTGGTGTCCTCGAGGTACGACAGAACCTCGATCACCAACAAAGGATTGTTTTTGGGGAACCCTTCTCTTTCGGATTTTGCATGCACACGTTCCACGGTCGAGAGTTTCCAGACGATTGCAGCAAAGACAAATTTTTCATCAGATGCAGACGCACATCCATGCGAATGAAGAATTTGACAGCGGCACTTTCTATTTCACACTTACAATTTTAATTTGACAGCAGTCATTTTCATGTTGACAGCTGTCACATACATTTGACAGTTTAATTTGACAGGTGTCATTTTCATTTGATGGATAATTTTCATTTGACAGCTGTCATTTTCATCTGTTAGCTATTATTTTTGCAGCGACTACTTGCTTGAGCCCTCTTCGCTTATAAATGAGTCGTTGAAAATCAGAGCGGTGCAAGTCCATTTTATTTTTAATTCAGATTCAGTTCAGTTCGTTGAATTACACAATCATAGCCCTTCGTGACTTGCACATATCGTGGTGGGGCTTGCAATTTCGCAGCCATCAGTGTGAAAAACGATAAAGTTTCTCTCTAGATTGACGACGAAATTTTAATGTTGCTAAAAAAGAAACTCGAGACGCTCCTCGTTTATGCGGCTGATTACTTCCGACCTAATTTTTCTCGTCCTAGCCGATGGGAAATCTTCTCATAGGACCATAGGAGAGCGCAGAGTGCGTGAGCAAAGTTGAATTGAACTAACGGAACGCGTAAATTAAACCAGACATGATGAACATTAATTAGAAGCACGTGGGAAATAATGCAATGCAGCAAAACAGATTGGCGATAAGGATGACATTATTGCAGCCAATGTCAATTTTTGGCGAAGCATTGCGTTTGGTTTAAAATGTTTATATTTCGAGTGCCAGAAGTTGCGAAGCCAAAATCATCAAAGTCAAACTATCTGGATGTGTTCAAATACAAATTTTTCTACAACAGTGCGTAAACTAAGTTTTTACCCACTGTCGTACAAAAAAATGCATTTGACACATCCTTGCACAAAAATGTTTGACTTTATGATTTTGGCTTTAGAACTTCTGGCACTCAAAATATAAACTTTTTCTGTTCACAGTGCGTAAAGTGATACTTTATAGCACAAGTGCGTAAAAAAATCGCCTGTGCGTAAAAACATCAACGGGTAAAATTACTTTTACACACAATTCATTTACTCACCAATTAAAACAAAGATAGTACTGAATCAAACTTCAGTTATTTTGCATAATAGCTGTCGTATAAAAAACTTTGTATGATACATGTTCGTAAAGTAGTGCTTTTTTGCACTCGCTCATACAAAAAAGGACCACTTTACGAACTTCTATCATAAATAACTATTATTGCAACTGTAAATAAAAATCTTGGACTAATGTCAACTGAATGTCCGAATGTCTTTCTGTGTATCTGGCTGCTTGTATGCGAGCCCAAATGTCCGTCTGTCTCTGCACGAGTGCCTCTGGGTCCTCGTCTGTGTGTGCGTGTCGGTCAGTCGGTCCAAGAACTGTTAATCCGGAGCGCATTGGTTCAAGGCCGCGGGCGCGTGGGATCGCGATGCGTTTACAGCTCGCCTCGGCGAAGGCGCCCCATTTCTTCCCCACCACGGGGGCCACGAAGCCCCACACTGCTCCAGCAGCTCATCCATTGAGGAGCACAGAGACGCGGACTCGGTGAAGAAATGTGGATTTCGGATCTGATTTTAAATCCACGTTGATAATTGCGTTTCAAATAATTGTACCATTTGAATAAATTTATTGAAATGGTACATTGTATGGGATTTACTAGGGGCTAAGTCCCCTTAGAATGATTTGAAACTGTGCCACTTGGCAGACCACCCAGATGGAAAAACGTAAAATCGATGATTTTCCGATCAAATCGACTACAATAAAAATCCGAAAAATCGCGATTTTTCGAGTTGCTCCAAATGACCTTAGAGGCACGTGTCTAGACTAATTGGACCCTCCCGATTCCAATAAGCACAGATTCAGCCTCCTAGCCCCAACGGTTCTCGAGATATACGCCTGCAAAGTTGGGAAATTTAAAAAAATAGCAAAAAAGGGCTATTAAAATTAAACTTCTAAACGAACGGTCCAATCTCGATGCCGATAGTCTCATTCGATTCAGGGGAGTCATACGGTTCATACCAGACCACACTTGATATACTTACGAAGACGTTTTAATTTTCGAAATATTCGAAAATGTTGCGTTTTTTGCCTTCTCGATGAAATTCCATCTCCAGAACTCCTTAAGCGATTTGGACGAAATTTGGAGGGGTCATAGAGGGCCCAAATACAAGCACAATGAGCCATAGTGGGCCCCCGTAGGCGATCGCGTTTGTACAGGGGGGCCTTAAGAAGAGAGAAAAATATTTTAAAAAAACGTACTTTTTTCACAAAAAGCGAGATAACTCGGGGAGTTGTGGGATTACGAGAATGAACGAGAGCTCAAAATATGCGCCATATACGGGGCTAAGTCCCCTTAGAATGATTTGAAAATGTGCCGCTTGGCAGACCACCCAGATGGCAAAACGTAAAATCGATGATTTTCCGATCAAATCGACTAAAATAAAAATCCGAAAAATCGCGATTTTTCAAGTTGCTCCAAATGACCGTAGAGGCACATGCCTAGACTAATTGGACCCTCCCGATTGCAATGAGCACACATTCAGCCTCCTAGCCCCAGCGGTTCTCGAGATATACGCCAGCAAAGTTGGGAAATTAAAAAAATTGCAAAAAAGAGCTATTAAAAATAAACTTCTAAACGAACGGTCCAATCTCGATGCCGATAGTCTCATTCGATTCAGGGGAGTCATACGGTTCATACCAGACCACACTTGATATACTTACGAAGACGTTTTAATTTTCGAAATATTCGAAAATGTTGCGTTTTTTGCCATCTCGATGAAATTCCATCTCCAGAACGCCTTAAGCGATTTGGACGAAATTTGGAGGGGTCATAGAGGGCTCAAATACAAGCACAATGAGCCATAGTGGGCCCCCGTAGGCGATCGCGTTTGTACAGGGGGGCCTTAGGAAGAGAGAAAAATATTTTAAAAAAACGTACTTTTTTCACAAAAAGCGAGATAACTCGGGGAGATGTGGGATTACGAGAATTAACGAGCGCTCAAAATAGGCGCCATATACGGGGCTTAGTCCCCTTAAAATTATTTGAAAATGTGCCGCTTGGCAGACCACCCAGATGGCAAAACGTAAAATCGATGATTTTCCGATCAAATCGACTAAAATAAAAATCCGAAAAATCGCGATTTTTCGAGTTGCTCCAAATGACCTTATAGGCATATGCGGAGACTAATTGGACCCTCCCGATTTCAATAAGCACACATTCAGCCTCCTAGCCCCAACGGTTCTCGAGATATACGCCTGCAAAGTTGGGAAATTTAAAAACATAGCTAAAAGGGGCTATTAAAATTAAACTTCTAAACGAACGGTCCAATCTCGATGCCGATAGTCTCATTCGATTAAGGGGAGTCATACCGTTCATACCAGACCACATTTGATATACTTACGATGACGTTTTAATTTTCGAAATATTCGAAAATGTTGCGTTTTTTGCCATCTCGATGAAATTCCGTCTCCAGAACGCCTTAAGCGATTTGGACGAAATTTGGAGGGGTCATAGAGGGCCCAAATACAAGCACAACGAGCCATAGTGGGCCCCCGTAGGCGATCGCGTTTGTACAGGGGGGCCTTAAGAAGACAGAAAAATATTTAAAAAAAACGTACTTTTTTAACAAAAAGCGAGATAACTCGGGGAGTTGTGGGAGTACGAGAATGAACGAGCGCTCAAAATATGCGCCATATACGGGGCTACGTCCCCTGAGAATGATTTGAAAATGTGCCCCTTGGCAGACCACCCAGAAGGCAAAACGTAAAATCGATGATTTTCCGATCAAATCGACTAAAATAAAAATCCGAAAAATCGCGATTTTTCGAGTTGCTCCAAATGACGTTAGAGGCACATGCCTAGACTAATTAAACCCTCCCGATTCCAATGAGCACACATTTAGCCTCCTAGCCCTAGCGGTTCTCGAGATATACGCCTGCAAAGTTGGGAAATTGAAAAAAATAGCAAAAAAGGGCTATTAAAATTAAACTTCTAAACGAACGGTCCAATCTCGATGCCGATAGTCTCATTCGATTCAGGGGAGTCATACGGTTCATACCAGACCACACTTGATATACTTACGAAGACGTTTTAATTTTCGAAATATTCGAAAATGTTGCGTTTTTTGCCATCTCGAAGAAATTCCATCTCTAGAACGCCTTAAGCGATTTGGACAAAATTTGGAGGGGTCATAGAGGGCCCAAATACAAGCACAATGAGCCATAATGAGCCCCGGTAGGCAATCGCGTTTGTACAGGGGGGCCTTGAGAAGAGAGAAATATTTTTCAAAAAAGCGTACTTTTTTCACTAAAGGCGAGATAACTCGGGGAGTTGTGGGATTACGAGAATGAACGAGCGCTCAAAGTATGCGCCATATACGGGGCTAAGTCCCCATAGAATGATTTGAAAATGTGCTGCTTGGCAGACCACCCAGATGGCAAAACGTAAAATCGATGATTTTCCGATCAAATCGACTAAAATAAAAATCCGAAAAATCGCGATTTTTCGAATTGCTCCAAATGACCGTAGAGGCACATGCCTAAACTAATTGGACCCTCCCGATTCCAATGAGCACACATTCAGGCTCCTAGCCCTAGCGGTTCTCGAGATATATGCCTGCAAAGTTGGGAAATTTAAGAAAATAGCAAAAAAGGGATATTAAAATTAAACTTCTAAACGAACGGTCCAATCTCGATGCCGATAGTCTCATTCGATTCAGGGGAGTCATACGGTTCATACCAGACCACACTTGATATACTTACGAAGACGTTTTAATTTTCGAAATATTCGAAAATGTTGCGTTTTTTGCCATCTCGATGAAATTCCGTCTCCAGAACGCCTTAAGCGATTTGGACGAAATTTGGAGGGGTCATAGAGGGCCCAAATACAAGCACAACGAGCCATAGTGGGCCCCCGTAGGCGATCGCGTTTGTACAGGGGGGCCTTAAGAAGACAGAAAAATATTTAAAAAAAACGTACTTTTTTAACAAAAAGCGAGATAACTCGGGGAGTTGTGGGAGTACGAGAATGAACGAGCGCTCAAAATATGCGCCATATACGGGGCTACGTCCCCTGAGAATGATTTGAAAATGTGCCCCTTGGCAGACCACCCAGAAGGCAAAACGTAAAATCGATGATTTTCCGATCAAATCGACTAAAATAAAAATCCGAAAAATCGCGATTTTTCGAGTTGCTCCAAATGACGTTAGAGGCACATGCCTAGACTAATTAAACCCTCCCGATTCCAATGAGCACACATTTAGCCTCCTAGCCCTAGCGGTTCTCGAGATATACGCCTGCAAAGTTGGGAAATTGAAAAAAATAGCAAAAAAGGGCTATTAAAATTAAACTTCTAAACGAACGGTCCAATCTCGATGCCGATAGTCTCATTCGATTCAGGGGAGTCATACGGTTCATACCAGACCACACTTGATATACTTACGAAGACGTTTTAATTTTCGAAATATTCGAAAATGTTGCGTTTTTTGCCATCTCGATGAAATTCCGTCTCCAGAACGCCTTAAGCGATTTGGACGAAATTTGGAGGGGTCATAGAGGGCCCAAATACAAGCACAACGAGCCATAGTGGGCCCCCGTAGGCGATCGCGTTTGTACAGGGGGGCCTTAAGAAGACAGAAAAATATTTAAAAAAAACGTACTTTTTTAACAAAAAGCGAGATAACTCGGGGAGTTGTGGGAGTACGAGAATGAACGAGCGCTCAAAATATGCGCCATATACGGGGCTACGTCCCCTGAGAATGATTTGAAAATGTGCCCCTTGGCAGACCACCCAGAAGGCAAAACGTAAAATCGATGATTTTCCGATCAAATCGACTAAAATAAAAATCCGAAAAATCGCGATTTTTCGAGTTGCTCCAAATGACGTTAGAGGCACATGCCTAGACTAATTAAACCCTCCCGATTCCAATGAGCACACATTTAGCCTCCTAGCCCTAGCGGTTCTCGAGATATACGCCTGCAAAGTTGGGAAATTGAAAAAAATAGCAAAAAAGGGCTATTAAAATTAAACTTCTAAACGAACGGTCCAATCTCGATGCCGATAGTCTCATTCGATTCAGGGGAGTCATACGGTTCATACCAGACCACACTTGATATACTTACGAAGACGTTTTAATTTTCGAAATATTCGAAAATGTTGCGTTTTTTGCCATCTCGAAGAAATTCCATCTCTAGAACGCCTTAAGCGATTTGGACAAAATTTGGAGGGGTCATAGAGGGCCCAAATACAAGCACAATGAGCCATAATGAGCCCCGGTAGGCAATCGCGTTTGTACAGGGGGGCCTTGAGAAGAGAGAAATATTTTTCAAAAAAGCGTACTTTTTTCACTAAAGGCGAGATAACTCGGGGAGTTGTGGGATTACGAGAATGAACGAGCGCTCAAAGTATGCGCCATATACGGGGCTAAGTCCCCATAGAATGATTTGAAAATGTGCTGCTTGGCAGACCACCCAGATGGCAAAACGTAAAATCGATGATTTTCCGATCAAATCGACTAAAATAAAAATCCGAAAAATCGCGATTTTTCGAATTGCTCCAAATGACCGTAGAGGCACATGCCTAAACTAATTGGACCCTCCCGATTCCAATGAGCACACATTCAGGCTCCTAGCCCTAGCGGTTCTCGAGATATATGCCTGCAAAGTTGGGAAATTTAAGAAAATAGCAAAAAAGGGATATTAAAATTAAACTTCTAAACGAACGGTCCAATCTCGATGCCGATAGTCTCATTCGATTCAGGGGAGTCATACGGTTCATACCAGACCACACTTGATATACTTACGAAGACGTTTTAATTTTCGAAATATTCGAAAATGTTGCGTTTTTTGCCATCTCGATGAAATTCCATTTCGAGAACGCCTCAACCGATTTGGACGAAATTTGGAGGGGTCATAGAGGGCCCAAATACAAGCACAATGAGCCATAGTTGGCGTCCGTAGGCGATCGCGTTTGTACAGGGGGGCCTTAAGAAGAGAGAAAATTATTTAAAAAAAAACGTACTTTTTTCACAAAAAGCGAGATAACTCCGGGAGTTGTGGGATTACGAGAATGAACGAGCGCTCAAAATATGCTCCATATACGGGGCTAAGTCCCCATAGAATGATTTCAAAATGTGCCGCTTGGCAGACCACCCAGATGGCAAAACGTAAAATCGATGATTTTCCGATCAAATCGACTAAAATAAAAATGCGAAAAATCGAGAGTTTTCGAGTTGCTCCAAATGACCTTAGAGGCACTTGCCCAGACTAATTGGACCCTCCCGATTCCAATGAGCACACATTCAGCCTCCTAGCCCTAGCGGTTCTCGAGATATACGCCTGCAAAGTTGGGAAATTTAAAAAAATAGCATAAGAGGGCTATTAAAATTAAACTTCTAAACGAACGGTCCAATCTCGATGCCGATAGTCTCATTCGATTCAGGGGAGTCATACGGTTCATACCAGACCACACTTGATATACTTACGAAGACGTTTTAATTTTCGAAATATTCGAAAATGTTGCGTTTTTTGCCATCTCGTTGAAATTCCATTTCGAGAACGCCTTAAGCGATTTGGACGAAATTTGGAGGGGTCATAGAGGGCCCAAATACAAGCACAATGAGAATTAGTGGGCCCCCGTAGGCGATCGCGTTTGTACAGGGGGGCCTTAAGAAGAGAGAAAAATATTATTTAAAAACGTACTTTTTTCACAAAAAGCGAGATAACTCGGGGAATTGTGGGATTACGAGAATGAACGAGCCCTCAAAATATGCGCCATATACGGGGCTAACTCCCCTTAGAATGATTTGAAAATGTGCCGCTTGGCAGACCACCCAGATGGCAAAACGTGAAATCGATGATTTTCCGATCAAATCGACTAAAATAAAAATCCGAAAAATCGCGATTTTTCGAGTTGCTCCAAATGACCTTAGAGGCACTTGCCCAGACTAATTGGACCCTCCCGATTCCAATGAGCACACATTCAGCCTCCTAGCCCTAGCGGTTCTCGAGATATACGCCTGCAAAGTTGGGAAATTTAAAAAAATAGCATAAGAGGGCTATTAAAATTAAACTTCTAAACGAACGGTCCAATCTCGATGCCGATAGTCTCATTCGATTCAGGGGAGTCATACGGTTCATACCAGACCACACTTGATATACTTACGAAGACGTTTTAATTTTCGAAATATTCGAAAATGTTGCGTTTTTTGCCATCTCGATGAAATTCCATCTCTAGAACGCCTTAAGCGATTTGGACGAAATTCGGAGGAGTCATAGAGGGCCCAAATACAAGCACAATGAGCCATAGTGGCCCCCCATAGGCGATCGCGTTTGTACAGGGGGGCCTTAAGAAGAGAAAAAAATATTTAAAAAAAACGTACTTTTTTCACAAAAAGCGAGATAACTCGGGGAGTTGTGGGATTACGAGAATGAACGAGCGCTCAAAATATGCGCCATATACGGGGCTAAGTCCCCATAGAATGATTTGAAAATGTGCCGCTTGGCAGACCACCCAGATGGCAAAACGTAAAATCGATGATTTTCCGATCAAATCGACTAAAATAAAAATCCGAAAAATCGCGATTTTTCGAGTTGCTCCAAATGACCTTAGAGGCACATGCCAAGACTAATTGGACCCTCCCGATTCCAATGAGCACACATTCGGCCTCCTAGCCCTAGCGGTTCTCGAGATATATGCCTGCAAAGTTGGGAAATTTAAAAAAATAGCAAAAAAGGGCTATTAAAATTAAACTTCTAAACGAACGGTCCAATCTCGATGCCGATAGTCTCATTCGATTCAGGGGAGGCATACGGTTCATACCAGACCACACTTGATATACTTACGAAGACGTTTTAATTTTCGAAATATTCGAAAATGTTGCGTTTTTTGCCATCTCGATGAAATTCCATTTCGAGAACGCCTCAACCGATTTGGACGAAATTTGGAGGGGTCATAGAGGGCCCAAATACAAGCACAATGAGCCATAGTGGGCCCCCGTAGGCGATCGCGTTTGTATAGGGGGGCCTTAAGAAGAGAGAAAAATATTTAAAGAAAACGTACTTTTTTCACAAAAAGCGAGATAACTCGGGGAGATGTGGGATTACGAGAATTAACGAGCGCTCAAAATAGGCGCCATATACGGGGCTTAGTCCCCTTAAAATTATTTGAAAATGTGCCGCTTGGCAGACCACCCAGATGGCAAAACGTAAAATCGATGATTTTCCGATTAAATCGACTAAAATAAAAATCCGAAAAATCGCGATTTTTCGAGTTGCTCCAAATGACCTTAGAGGCACATGCCAAGACTAATTGGACCCTCCCGATTCCAATGAGCACACATTCAGCCTACTAGCCCCAACGGTTCTCCAGATATACGCCAGCAAAGTTGGGAAATTTAAAAAAATAGCAAAAAAGGGCTATTAAAATTAAACTTCTAAACGAACGGTCCAATCTCGATGCCGATAGTCTCATTCGATTCAGGGGAGTCAAGCGGTTCATACCAGACCACACTTGATATACTTACGAAGACGTTTTAATTTTCGAAATATTCGAAAATGTTGCGTTTTTTGCCATCTCGTTGAAATTCCATTTCGAGAACGCCTTAAGCGATTTGGACGAAATTTGGAGGGGTCATAGAGGGCCCAAATACAAGCACAATGAGCCTTAGTGGGCCCCCGTAGGCGATCGCGTTTGTACAGGGGGGCCTTAAGAAGAGAGAAAAATATTATTTAAAAACGTACTTTTTTCACAAAAAGCGAGATAACTCGGGGAATTGTGGGATTACGAGAATGAACGAGCCCTCAAAATATGCGCCATATACGGGGCTAACTCCCCTTAGAATGATTTGAAAATGTGCCGCTTGGCAGACCACCCAGATGGCAAAACGTGAAATCGATGATTTTCCGATCAAATCGACTAAAATAAAAATCCGAAAAATCGCGATTTTTCGAGTTGCTCCAAATGACCTTAGAGGCACTTGCCCAGACTAATTGGACCCTCCCGATTCCAATGAGCACACATTCAGCCCCCTAGCCCTAGCGGTTCTCGAGATATACGCCTGCAAAGTTGGGAAATTTAAAAAAATAGCATAAGAGGGCTATTAAAATTAAACTTCTAAACGAACGGTCCAATCTCGATGCCGATAGTCTCATTCGATTCAGGGGAGTCATACGGTTCATACCAGACCACACTTGATATACTTACGAAGACGTTTTAATTTTCGAAATATTCGAAAATGTTGCGTTTTTTGCCATCTCGATGAAATTCCATCTCTAGAACGCCTTAAGCGATTTGGACGAAATTCGGAGGGGTCATAGAGGGCCCAAATACAAGCACAATGAGCCATAGTGGCCCCCCATAGGCGATCGCGTTTGTACAGGGGGGCCTTAAGAAGAGAAAAAAATATTTAAAAAAAACGTACTTTTTTCACAAAAAGCGAGATAACTCGGGGAGTTGTGGGATTACGAGAATGAACGAGCGCTCAAAATATGCGCCATATACGGGGCTAAGTCCCCATAGAATGATTTGAAAATGTGCCGCTTGGCAGACCACCCAGATGGTAAAACGTAAAATCGATGATTTTCCGATCAAATCGACTAAAATAAAAATCCGAAAAATCGCGATTTTTCGAGTTGCTCCAAATGACCTTAGAGGCACATGCCAAGACTAATTGGACCCTCCCGATTCCAATGAGCACACATTCAGCCTACTAGCCCCAACGGTTCTCCAGATATACGCCAGCAAAGTTGGGAAATTTAAAAAAATAGCAAAAAAGGGCTATTAAAATTAAACTTCTAAACGAACGGTCCAATCTCGATGCCGATAGTCTCATTCGATTCAGGGGAGGCATACGGTTCATACCAGACCACACTTGATATACTTACGAAGACGTTTTAATTTTCGAAATATTCGAAAATGTTGCGTTTTTTGCCATCTCGATGAAATTCCATTTCGAGAACGCCTCAACCGATTTGGACGAAATTTGGAGGGGTCATAGAGGGCCCAAATACAAGCACAATGAGCCATAGTGGGCCCCCGTAGGCGATCGCGTTTGTATAGGGGGGCCTTAAGAAGAGAGAAAAATATTTAAAGAAAACGTACTTTTTTCACAAAAAGCGAGATAACTCGGGGAGATGTGGGATTACGAGAATTAACGAGCGCTCAAAATAGGCGCCATATACGGGGCTTAGTCCCCTTAAAATTATTTGAAAATGTGCCGCTTGGCAGACCACCCAGATGGCAAAACGTAAAATCGATGATTTTCCGATTAAATCGACTAAAATAAAAATCCGAAAAATCGCGATTTTTCGAGTTGCTCCAAATGACCTTAGAGGCACATGCCAAGACTAATTGGACCCTCCCGATTCCAATGAGCACACATTCAGCCTACTAGCCCCAACGGTTCTCCAGATATACGCCAGCAAAGTTGGGAAATTTAAAAAAATAGCAAAAAAGGGCTATTAAAATTAAACTTCTAAACGAACGGTCCAATCTCGATGCCGATAGTCTCATTCGATTCAGGGGAGTCAAGCGGTTCATACCAGACCACACTTGATATACTTACGAAGACGTTTTAATTTTCGAAATATTCGAAAATGTTGCGTTTTTTGCCATCTCGATGAAATTCCATTTCGAGAACGCCTCAACCGATTTGGACGAAATTTGGAGGGGTCATAGAGGGCCCAAATACAAGCACAATGAGCCATAGTGGGCCCCCGTAGGCGATCGCGTTTGTATAGGGGGGCCTTAAGAAGAGAGAAAAATATTTAAAGAAAACGTACTTTTTTCACAAAAAGCGAGATAACTCGGGGAGATGTGGGATTACGAGAATTAACGAGCGCTCAAAATAGGCGCCATATACGGGGCTTAGTCCCCTTAAAATTATTTGAAAATGTGCCGCTTGGCAGACCACCCAGATGGCAAAACGTAAAATCGATGATTTTCCGATTAAATCGACTAAAATAAAAATCCGAAAAATCGCGATTTTTCGAGTTGCTCCAAATGACCTTAGAGGCACATGCCAAGACTAATTGGACCCTCCCGATTCCAATGAGCACACATTCAGCCTACTAGCCCCAACGGTTCTCCAGATATACGCCAGCAAAGTTGGGAAATTTAAAAAAATAGCAAAAAAGGGCTATTAAAATTAAACTTCTAAACGAACGGTCCAATCTCGATGCCGATAGTCTCATTCGATTCAGGGGAGTCAAGCGGTTCATACCAGACCACACTTGATATACTTACGAAGACGTTTTAATTTTCGAAATATTCGAAAATGTTGCGTTTTTTGCCATCTCGTTGAAATTCCATTTCGAGAACGCCTTAAGCGATTTGGACGAAATTTGGAGGGGTCATAGAGGGCCCAAATACAAGCACAATGAGCCTTAGTGGGCCCCCGTAGGCGATCGCGTTTGTACAGGGGGGCCTTAAGAAGAGAGAAAAATATTATTTAAAAACGTACTTTTTTCACAAAAAGCGAGATAACTCGGGGAATTGTGGGATTACGAGAATGAACGAGCCCTCAAAATATGCGCCATATACGGGGCTAACTCCCCTTAGAATGATTTGAAAATGTGCCGCTTGGCAGACCACCCAGATGGCAAAACGTGAAATCGATGATTTTCCGATCAAATCGACTAAAATAAAAATCCGAAAAATCGCGATTTTTCGAGTTGCTCCAAATGACCTTAGAGGCACATGCCCAGACTAATTGGACCCTCCCGATTCCAATGAGCGCACATTCAGCCTCCTAGCCCTAGCGGTTCTCGAGATATACGCCTGCAAAGTTGGGAAATTTAAAAAATAGCAAAAAAGGGATATTAAAATTAAACTTCTAAACGAATGGTCCAATCTCGATGCCGATAGTCTCATTCGATTCAGGGGAGTCATACGGTTCATACCAGACCACACTTGATATACTTACGAAGACGTTTTAATTTTCGAAATATTCGAAAATGTTGCGTTTTTTGCCATCTCGATGAAATTCCATCTCCAGAACGCCTTAAGCGATTTGGACGAAATTTGGAGGGGTCATAGAGGGCCCAAATACAAGCACATTGAGCCATAGTGGGCCCCCGTAGGCGAACGCGTTTGTGCAGGGGGGCCTTAAGACGAGAGAAAAATATTTAAAAAAAACGTACTTTGTTCACAAAAAGCGAGATAACTCGGGGAGTTGTGGGATTACGAGAATGAACGAGCGCTCAAAGTATGCGCCATATACGGGGCTAAGTCCCCTTAGAATGATTTGAAAATGTGCCGCTTGGCAGACCACCCAGATGGCTAAACGTAAAATCGATGATTTTCAGATCAAATCGACGAAAATAAAAATCCGAAAAATCGCGATTTTTCGAGTTGCTCCAAATGACCGTAGAGGCACATGCCCAAACTAATTGGACCCTCCCGATTCCAATGAGCACACATTCAGGCTCCTAGCCCTAGCGGTTCTCGAGATATACGCCTGCAAAGTTGGGAAATTAAAAAAAATACCAAAAAAGGGCTATTAAAATTAAACTTCTAAACAAACGGTCCAATCTCGATGCCGATAGTCTCATTCGATTCAGGAGAGTCATACGGTTCATACCAGACCACACTTGATATAGTTACGAAGACGTTTTAATTTTCGAAATTTTCGAAAATGTTGCGTTTTTTGCCATCTCGATGAAATTCCATCTCCATAACGCCTTAAGCGATTTGGACGAAATTTGGAGGGGTCATAGAGGGCCAAAATACAAGCACAATGAGCCATAGTGCCCCCCGTAGGCGATCGCGTTTGTACAGGGGGGCCTTAAGAAGAGAGAAAATTATTTAAAAAAAACGTACTTTTTTCACAAAAAGCGAGATAACTCGGGGAGTTGTGGGATTACGAGAATGAACGAGCGCTCAAAATATGCGCCATATACAGGGCTAAGTCCCTTTACAATGACTTGAAAATGTCCAGCTTGGCAGACCACCCAGATGGCAAAACGTAAAATCGATGATTTTCCGATCAAATCGACTAAAATAAAAATCCGAAAAATCGCGATTTTTCGAGTTGCTTATAATGACTTTAGAGGCACATGCCTAGACTAATTGGACCCTCCCGATTCCAATGAGCACACATTCAGCCTCCTAGCCCTAGCGGTTCTCGAGATGTACGCCTGCAAAGTTGGGAAATTTAAAACAATAGCAAAAAGGGGCTATTAAAATTAAACTTCTAAACGAACGGTCCAATCTCGATGCCGATAGTCTCATTCGATTCAGGGGAGTCATACGGTTCATACCAGACCACACTTGATATACTTACGAAGACGTTTTAATTTTCGAAATATTCGAAAATGTTGCGTTTTTTGCCATCCCGATGAAATTCCATCTCCAGAACGCCTTAAGCGATTAGGACGAAATTTGGAGGGGTCATAGAGGGCCCAAATACAAGCACAATGAGCCATAGTGGGCTCCCGTAGGCGATCGCGTTTGTATAGGAGGGCCTTAAGAAGAGAGAAAAATATTTTAAAAAAACGTACTTTTTTCACAAAAAGCGAGATAACTCGGGGAGTTGTAGGATTACGAGAATCAACGAGCGCTCAAAATATGCGCCATATATGGGGCTAAGTCTCCATAGAATGATTTGAAAATGTGCCGCTTGGCAGACCACCCAGATGGCAAAACGTAAAATCGATGATTTTCCGATCAAATCGACTAAAATAAAAATCCGAAAAATCGCGATTTTTCGAGTTGCTCCAAATGACCTTAGAGGTACAAGCCGAGACTAATTGGACCCTCCCGATTCCAATAAGCACACATTCAGCGTCCTAGCCCCAACGGTTCTCGAGATATACGCCTGCATTGTTGGGAAATTAAAAAAAATAGCAAAAAAGGGCTATTAAAATTAAACTTCTAAACGAACGGTCCAATCTCGATGCCGATAGTCTCATTCGATTCAGGGGAGTCATACGTTTCATACCAGACCACACTTGATATACTTACGAAGACGTTTTAATTTTCGAAATATTCGAAAATGTTGCGTTTTTTGCCATCTCGATGAAATTCCATCTCCAGAACGCCTTAAGCGATTTGGACGAAATTTGGAGGGGTCATAGAGGGTCCAAATACAAGCACAATAAGCCATAGTGGTCCCCCGTAGGCGATCGAGTTTGTACAGGGGGGGCTTAAGAAGAGAGAAAAATATTTTTAAAAAACGTATCATCCCTTAATCATCTCCTGGAACATCAAATTACTGATGGATTTTGTCGTTACCTCCTTATATACTTCGCGACTCGCCAAATTGTAGGTGATAAGTGCAAATTGCAAACAATAATTTACGCATTCCTCCTGGTAATTGATCGCACACACAATCATTCATTGTTAACGTGTGTACCTCTTTTGCTGGACAAATAAGGCCACATCCAGCCGTTCTCAGCCTTCGTGCATGGAAGCCGAGTTGTGCATAAACGATTAGATCTCTTCAGGCGTTCACCTGGCTTGACATTCTGCTGCACCGGGCTGTGTGCAATAATGCAGCTCTTGCAAAACTACAATGAGTAGGTAGAGAGGCAGCAACGTGCATTTGCACAAAAAGTTAACGCTGAAGAGTTGTGAAAGTTAAACTCTTTAGCTAGTCGAGAGTTTTCAGACAATTAAAGTAAAGGCAACTTTTCGATGAGATGCAGGTACACATCCATACGAAAGATGAATTTTACAGTTGCAATTTTAATTTGACAGTTGAAATTTTAATTTGACAGCAGTCATTTTCGTTTGACATCTGTCAGTTTACAAAACAATTTATATCACTTACACTTGTATATTTTTTTCAGACGCATAATCGCGACAAACTAGTTTCGTGGCTCGAGGGAATATTCAACTGCAAGATACGAAAATTTTGTAATTCGCCATTTGCATATTCCGTGGAGATTTGCATGGGAGGCGCACGAAACGTTGTTACTTTAATCCGGCTCTGCTCAATGTAGGACGTGGGTAATTAATTAGATTCAAAAGTGTGCAAAAACAATGACGTAATTATGTAATTAACGCGGGAGGTAGCTGTATCCTAATGTGGGCCCATTAGATTCGTTCTAATTAGATTAAAATTTAAAAAGCAATGTACTGCCAGGTTACGTGTATTGCTAACTATGAATAAGCAATGACTTAGTCAGTAGAAAAATTAATAATTGTAATTTGAATACTACCTGCTTTCAAAAACTGTTTTTAAATTTATTGAAATTATGTAGTGTTCGTTGTATGAATTATTATTTTTATGTTGCCATTTGTAAGAATTGTTTTCCAAACTATTGGAGACTTTTTGATGAGCTACACATTGTTATTAATTTGCAACTAGGATTGAAAATGCAACATATCTATAGCAATCATACCTGTTTGTGTTGTAATTATTATTAACAAATTGCCTGCTTGCAATAAAAAAATGCAATAATCTTCCCATGGGGCTAAATTGTTGCAACTAAGTGCTTTACTGGACGAGATCTAATCTTCGGCAACTCTCCCAAGCTCATCGCGATTACTGCGAAGATCGCATTCACATCGATGTTTCACAAGTAACTTTAATTAACTGTTAAATACGAAGAGTTTAATTTTATGGAGTCCAGACATAATGGTTCGTTTAATGCTGATGACAATGGAAGCAATTTGCCTGACGCGCAGGTCGTAATTCGTTATGCAACTCAGGCACTAGTTAGTATTTGCAAAAGGTGCGAGACTCGTAACTGTTGTTTTAGCCCGAGTATTTGTATTAGCATTTCCGCAAACGATACTTTTAAATACCAGCAGTGAGTGTGTGGGCAGAGATTTGCCTTGTGACACCAGTTTTTGTGGGAATAAGGAAGTTTGAATGTATTCGATTTCATAAGTTGGAATTATAATTTATAGCTGGATTAATACGTTGTTTTCTTCCTCGAGTTCTAGAAAGACTACATGGACTTTGGTTTCCTCTACAACTATCTTCCTTAAATATGCATTTGCCTGGAATCATCTTCTAATAGTTTATATGTGGTTCTATGTGGTTATATGCTATGTACCTCTTGAGCTTGTCATGACTAATTCGCCCTCAAATTTTGTTCAGATTGGTTTTCTTTCAAAGATTTGTGTGGGAAATTTAGCTCATAAAAGCAATGTTTTCATATTTTTGAAAATTCCATAAATTAGCGTGGAAATTCGGAAAGCTTCTATGTGGCTCTATGTGGCTAAATGCTATGTACCTCTTCCGCTTGTCATGACTAATTCACCCGCAATTTTTGTTCAGATTGGTTTTCTTTCAAAGTTTTGTGTGGGAAATTTAGCTCCTAAAAGCAATGTTTTCATATTTTTGAAAATTTCATAATTTAGTGTGGAAATTCGAATAGCCTCTATGTGGCTAAATGCTATGAACCTCTTCCGCTTGTCATGACTAATTCACCCGCAATTTTTGTTCAGATTGGTTTTCTTTCAAAGATTTGTGTGGGAAATTTAGCTGATAAAAGCAATGTTTTCATATTTTTCAAAATTTCATAAATTAGTGTGGAAATTCGAATAGCTTCTATGTGGCTCTATGTGGCTAAATGCTATGTACCTCTTCCGCTTGTCATGACTAATTCATCCTCAAATTTTCTTAAGATTGGTTTTCTTTCAAAGATTTGTGTGGGAAATTTAGCTCATAAAAGCAATTTTAGAAAATTTTAGAAAATTTCATAATTTAGTGCGGAAATTCAATAGCCTCTATGTGGCCCTATGTGGCTAAAAGCTATGTACCTCTTGCGCTTGTCATGACTAATTCACCCGAAAATTTTGTTCAGATTGGTTTTCTTTCAAAGTTTTGTGTGGGAAATTTAGCTCATAAAAGCAATGTTTTCATATTGTTGAAAATTTCATAATTTAGTGTGGAAATTCAAATAGCTTCTACGTGGCTCTATGTGGCTAAATGCTATGTACCTCTTGCGCTTGTCATGACTAATTCGCCCTCAAATTTTCTTCAGATTGGTTTTCTTTCAAAGTTTTGTGTGGGAAATTTAGCTCATAAAAGCAATGTTTTCTTATTTTTGAAAATTTCATAAATTAGTGTGGAAATTCGAATAGCTTCTATGTGGCTCTATGAGGCTAAATGCTATATACTTCTTGCGCTTGTCATGACCAATTCATCCTCAAATTTTCTTCAGATTGGTTTTCTTTCAAAGTTTTGTGTGGGAAATTTAGCTCATAAAAGCAATGTTTTCATATTTTTGAAAATTTCATAATTTAGTGTGGAAATTCGAATAGCCTCTATGTGGCTCTATGTGGCTAAATGCTATGTACCTCTTGCGCTTGTCATGACTAATTCACCCGCAAATTTTGTTCAGATTGGTTTTCTTTCAAAGTTTTGTGTGGGAAATTTAGCTCATAAAAGCAATGTTTTCATATTTTTGAAAATTTCATAAATTAGTGTGGAAATTCGAATAGCTTCTATGTGGCTCTATGTGGCTAAATGCTATGTACCTCTTGCGCTTGTCATGACTAATTCACCCGCAAATTTAGTTCAGATTGGTTTTCTTTCAAAGTTTGTGTGGGAAATTTAGCTCATAAAAGTAATTTGTTCATATTTAAGAAAATTTCATAATTTAGTGTCGAAATTCGAATAGCTTCTATGTGGCTCTATGAGGCTAAATGCTATGTAACTCTTCCGCTTGTCATGACTAATTCACCCGCAAATTTTGTTCAGATTGGTTTTCTTTCAAAGTTTTGTTTGGGAAATTTAGCTCATAAAAGCAATGTTTTCATATTTTTGAAAATTTCATAAATTAGTGTGGAAATTCGAATAGCTTCTATGTGGCTCTATAAGGCTAAATGCTATGCACCTCTTGCGCTTGTCATAACTAATTCGCCCGCAAATTTTGTTCAGATTGGTTTTCTTTCGAAGATTTGTGTGGGAAATTTAGCTCATAAAAGCAATGTTTTCATATTTTTGAAAATTTCATAATTTAGTGTGGAAATTCGTATAGCCTCTATGTGGCTAAATGCTATGTACCTCTTCCGCTTGTCATGACTAATTTACCCGCAAATTTTGTTCAGATTGGTTTTCTTTCAAAGATTTGTGTGGGAAATTTAGCTGATATAAGCAATGTTTTCATATTTTTGAAAATTCCATAAATTAGTGTGGAAATTCGAATAGCTTCTATGTGGCTCTATGTGGCTAAATGCTATGTACCTCTTGCGCTTGTCATGACTAATTCGCCCGCAAATTTTGTTCAGATTGGTTTTCTTTCAAAGTTTTGTGTGGGAAATTTAGCTCATAAAAGCAATGTTTTCATATTTTTGAAAATTCCATAAATTAGCGTGGAAATTCGGATAGCTTCTATGTGGCTCTATGAGGCTAAATGCTATGTACCTCTTGCGCTTATCATGACTAATTCGCCCGCAAATTTTGTTCAGATTGGTTTTCTTTCAAAGTTTTGTGTGGGAAATTTAGCTCATAAAAGCATTTTTTTCATATTTTTGAAAATTTCATAAATTAGTGTGGAAATTCAATAGCCTCTATGTGGCCCTATGTGGGTAAAAGCTATGTACCTCTTGCGCTTGTCATGACTAATTCGCCCTCAAATTTTGTTCAGATTGGTTTTCTTTCAAAGTTTTGCGTGGGAAATTTAGCTCATAAAAGCAATGTTTTCATATTTTTGAAAATTTCATAATTTAGTGTAGAAATTCGAATAGCTACTATGTGGCTCTATGTGGCTAAATGCTATGTACCTCTTCCGCTTGTCATGACTAATTCACCCGCAATTTTTGTTCAGATTGGTTTTCTTTCAAAGTTTTGTGTGGGAAATTTAGCTCCTAAAAGCAATGTTTTCATATTTTTGAAAATTTCATAATTTAGTGTGGAAATTCGAATAGCCTCTATGTGGCTAAATGCTATGTACCTCTTCCGCTTGTCATGACTAATTCACCCGCAAATTTTGTTCAGATTGGTTTTCTTTCAATGTTTTGTGTGGGAAATTTAGCTCATAAAAGCAATGTTTTCATATTTTTGAAAATTTCATAAATTAGTGTGGAAATTCGAATAGCTTCTATGTGGCTCTATGAGGCTAAATGCTATGTACCTCTTGCGCTTGTCATGACTAATTCACCCGCAAATTTTGTTCAGATTGGTTTTCTTTCAAAGATTTGTGTGGGAAATTTAGCTCATAAAAGCAATGTTTTCATATTTTTGAAAATTTCATAAATTAGTGTGGAAAATCGAATAGCTTCTATGTGGCTCTATGTGGCTAAATGCTATGTACCTCTTGCGCTTGTCATGACTAATTCACCCGCAAATTTTGTTCGGATTGGTTTTATTTCAAAGATTTGTGTGGGAAATTTAGCTCATAAAAGCAATGCTTTCATATTTTTGAAAATTTCGTAAATTAGTGTGGAAATTCGAATAGCTTCTATGTGGCTCTATGAGACTAAATGCTATGTACCTCTTGCGCTTGTCATGACTAATTCATCCTCAAATTTTCTTCAGATTCGTTTTTTTTTTTCAAAGTTTTGTTTGGGCAATTTAGCTCATAAAAGCATTTTGTTTTCATATTTTAGAACATTTAATAACCCAGTGTGGAAATTCGAAATAGCTCGTAATTTTTATGAATTCGCAGTTTTTTTTTTTGTTATATAGAGCTTTAACGTGTTATTTTAAATGCTTTTAAAGAAAAATATGAGAAAATTTCAAAACCCAACTCAGTAACTCTTTAAAATTCAAATAAATGTAAATGAAGTACAAGTCTATATTGCAAATATAGTTATAGTGAAAATAGCCATGTTAATTGCTAACCTCCGAGTAGGAGATGGCACATAAAGAAGAAGAAGATATTGATTGTTATAAGTAACCGAAAGGCTTAAAAATTATGTAGAGTTACACATTGTTATTAATTTGTAACTGGGATTGAAATTGCAACATATCTATAGTAATCATACCTGTCTGTGATGTACTGGCACCGAAAGATCTAATGGGATGAAGACAATTTTGCGGAAATTCGCCAAAATTCGTTTTGGAGTCATCGATGTTTTTTGTGGTTTAATTTGTCATGCCCAATATTATTTTTATGTATTCATTTGTTAGAATTGTTTTCCAAACTATTGGAGACTTTATGATAAGCTTTAGAAACTCTCTAATGAGGACCATAAAAAGCAAGATACATAATATAATTGATTATAAATATAAACCAAAACACTTCAGTAAATAACTGGATCCAGAGCACTCCTGTTTTTTTTGTGAAATCGCTGCTATTCATTATTTTTATGAGCACATAAATGCAAATTTATCGTAAAATTATCCGGTAATTAAGTAATCGACCCAATTACATTTGCTTTACATCTTAAGCCGAATTTTATTCTAATTGACTATTAGAGCACGGAAATGGGAGAAACATTAAGCACACAGAATAAAACGAATATTAAGCAGAATATAGAGAGCCTGCTTCCGATTAGAGAGATTCCAAATTTGGATTTGAATATTTATTTAATAAATTGAAATTTATTTGATAAAATTGAATAATGCGTAAAATGTATTAACACATAAAAGTAAATATAAATAAAAATACTTTTATCATAATAATAGCAGCATCAATTTTATCCAAAAAAAAACAGCTGCAATAGCAGCACCAACACCAGTTTCTTCATTGGTTCATTCTTATATTTTAGTAACAGCCAGTACTGGCCCAGAAGGAACGAATTTTAAAATAAAAAGTAAATATTTTGAAATAAAAATCTCTTGTTTGTCATTATTTGAAAGTATACAGGGTGTTAAAAAAATAATGTAAAATATTTAAGGGGGTAGTAGTATGAACCACAACAAAGAAAAAAGTCTGTCCTTGAAGTTCCCTTAAATATTTTACAATATTTTTTTAAGACCCTGTATATACTGTGTTCCATTTTTATTTTTAACTAAGAATTCTGTGTTTTCGTTTTATAAAGTTTTATAAAGTGCACATGAACACCAACAAAAATGATCTGACAGTGAAAAATTATTAAATGTCAGATTTCTAACAACGTTGCCTAATTCATATATTACTTACTTTATTTTAATCCTCTTTACTCCGATCGGAGCCTCGGAAGTCGGATGGAAGAAGCTTGTAGAAGCTCTCTTCTACAAGCTAAGGATGTCATTCGACTTCTAAGTCGAATGACATCCGACTTCCGAGGCTTGTATAAGTTTCCGTAGCACGCTTCCTTTTACGTTGCAGGGTTGCTAGCCCTGCGAACAACCCTCCTCCTTTCACAGCCGGGCTTGGGACCGGTCACAGCGGAGTTAATTCGAATATTAAAATAATTAAATTATTGCTTCAATCATTCAAGTGTGTTTGAATTATTAAGTAAACTAATCACATCTATATTTTATATATTAGAATTTGACTGATTTGCTTTTGTAAAATATAATTAGCAAAAAAATTCTGTACTCAATAGGTACTCAATTTGATGGCAACATTGCCCACTGTCATAAAATATAACCTCTTTTGTTTTTAAATATAACCTATTTTTTTCAAGTCTAGTGACTTTTAACATTGGCCAACATACAGTACTGTCATCCTAACAGAGCCAACTAATTAAAAATAAAAATGGAACAGAGTTTACCAATCGTATAAATGAAAATTTTTGAAAAGAAAAAGTTAAATAACATGTAAATTGCCTTCTCATTTTCAAAAAAAATGAAACGTAGAACTGACCCAAAAGATCCAGTTTCGACAGCGTGGGAATTTCGGCCACGAGTCGAGGCTGGCTACTGGCACAATCGGAGAATCCTCGCGGTCTTCGGTTCGTGCAAGTGTGTGCGAAAAAATGGAAAGTGAATTGGCTCCTCGGTGGATCGTGGGCGGACGCTCCTAGCTTCACACTGGCCTGTTGTGCAACAGTAAACGCTCGTTACTGTTAGAGAAATTTCCAGATAAATTACATCGAGGTCCTAGCGAGGATCTCGTAACTTAAACGCTGCTTGTCCAAATTTAGAAACTAAATGATTTCACGCAGTGGACTCTAATGGACTTCTGATTTATTTTAGAATGTACGGTACAAGATTCGAGCACCTACAAATTTTCCAAAATAAGATTATAACAATTTTGATTATTTGCATTTTTGGGAATTAGCTCCGCGGATAACTGGAGACCGATTTTGACCTGGTGGGTCTCATCAGTCCAGTGCTTCATCTCTGGAGGCACTTCATCAAAAGAGGTGTTCATCATTTCCAAATTCCTATTCTGGAAGCAGCCTATTGTTCTCTCAAAAAAAAATTAGCTGCAGAAGTTACTACAAGTTCAAATAGCCAACAGGCAGATATTTTCTTGACGATATCAGAAGATTTTCTGAATTATTTTAGAATGTGGTGTGCAAGATTCGAACACCGACAAGTTTTAAAAAATAAGATAATTACCATTTTCACTATTTGTACATTTGGGTATCATCTCCCGGATAACTCTCATCAGTCCAGTGCTTCCGGAGATAACTATCGAAGATGGACACTTCTGGAAGCAGCCAATTCTTCTCTCCAGAAAAATTAGGCTGCAGAAGTTACTACAAGTTCAAATAGCCAACAGGCAGATAGTTACTTGAAGATATCAGAAGATTTTCTGAACTGTTTTAGAATGTAGTGTGCAATATTCGAACACCAACAAGTTTTCAAAAATAAGATAATTACAATTTTCACTATTTGTACATTTGGGTATCATCTCCCGGATAACTCTCATCAGTCCAGTGCTTCCGGAGATAACTATCGAAGATGGACACTTCTGGAAGCAGCCAATTCTTCTCTCCAGAAAAATTAGGCTGCAGAAGTTACTACAAGTTCAAATAGTCAACAGGCAGATATTTACTTGAAGATATCAGAAGATTTTCTGAATTGTTTTAGAATGTGGTGTGCAATATTCGAAAACCAACAAGTTTTCAAAAATAAGATAATTACAAATTTCACTATTTGTACATTTGTGTATCATCTCCGCGGACAACTCTCATCAATTCAGTGCTTCTGGAGTTAATTATCAAATATGGGCACTTCTGGAAGCAGCAAATTCTTCTCTCCAGAAAAATTAGGCTGCAGAAGTTACTACAAGTTCAAACAGCCAACAGGCAGATATTTACTTAAAGATATCAGAAGATCTTCTGAACTGTTTTAGAATGTAGTGTGCAATATTCGAACACCAACAAATTTTCAAAAATAAGATAATCTATTTTTCACTATTTGTACATTTGGGCATCATCTCCCGGATAACTCTCATCAGTCCAGTGCTTCCGGAGATAACTATCGAAGATGGACACTTCTGGAAGCAGCCAATTCTTCTCTCCAGAAAAATTAGGCTGCAGAAGTTATTGCAAGTTCAAATAGCCAACAGGCAGATATTTACTTGAAGATATCAGAAGATCTTCTGAACTGTTTTAGAATGTAGTGTGCAATATTCGAACACCAACAAGTTTTCAAAAATAAGATAATTACAATTTTCACTATTTGTACATTTGGGTATCATCTCCCGGATAACTCTCATCAGTCCAGTGCTTCCAGAGTTAACTATCGAAGATGGACACTTCTGGAAGCAGCCAATTCTCTCTCCAGAAAAATTAGGCTGCAGAAGTTACTACAAGTTCAAACAGCCAACAGGCAGATATTTACTTGAAGATATCAGAAGATTTTCTGAACTGTTTGAGAATGTAGTGTGTAATATTCGAACACCAACAAGTTTTCAAAAATAAGATAATTACAATTTTCACTATTTGTACATTTGGGTATCATCTCCCGGATAACTCTCATCAGTCCAGTGCTTCCGGAGATAACTATCGAAGATGGACACTTCTGGAAGCAGCCAATTCTTCTCTCCAGAAAAATTTAGATGCAGAAGTTACTACAAGTTCGAATAGACAACAGGCAGATATTTACTTAAAGATATCAGAAGATCTTCTGAACTGTTTTAGAATGTAGTGTGCAATATTCGAACACCAACAAATTTTCAAAAATAAGACAATTACAATTTTCACTATTTGTACATTTGGGTATCATCTCCCGGTAACTCTCATCAGTCCAGTGCTTCCGGAGATAACTATCGAAGATGGACACTTCTGGAAGCAGCCAATTCTTCTCTCCAGAAAAATGAGGCTGCAGAAGTTACTACAAGTTCAAACAGCCAACAGGCAGATATTTACTTGAAGATATCAGAAGACCTTCTGAACTGTTTTAGAATGTAGTGTGCAATATTCGAACACCTACAAATTTTCAAAAATAAGATAATTACAATTTTGACTATTTGTACATTTGGGTATCATCTCCCGGATAATTCTCATCAGTCCAGTGCTTCCGGAGATAACTATCGAAGATGGACACTTCTGGAAGCAGCCAATTCTTCTCTCCAGAAAAATTAGGCTGCAGAAGTTACTACAAGTTCAAATAGCCAACAAGCAGATATTTACTTGAAGATATCAGAAAATTTTCTGAACTGTTTTAGAATGTAGTGTGCAATATTCGAACACCAACAAGTTTTAAAAAATAAGATAATTACAATTTTCACTATTTGTACATTTGGGTATCATCTCCCTGATAACTCTCATCAGTCCAGTGCTTCCGGAGATAACTATCGAAGATGGACACTTCTGGAAGCAGACAATTCTTCTCTCCAGAAAAATTAGGCTGCAGAAGTTACTACAAGTTCAAATAGCCAACAGGCAGATATTTACTTAGATATCAGAAGATCTTCTGAACTGTTTTAGAATGTAGTGTGCAATATTCGAACACCAACAAGTTTTCAAAAATAAGATAATTACAATTTTCACTATTTGTACATTTGGGTATCATCTCCCTGATAACTCTCATCAGTCCAGTGCTTCCGGAGTTAATTATCAAAGATGGCCACTTCTGGAAGCAGCCAATTCTTTTCTCCAGAAAAATTAGGCTGCAGAAGTTACTACAAGTTCAAATAGCCAACAGACAGATATTTACTTGAAGATATCAGAAGATTTTCTGAACTGTTTTAGAATGTAGTGTGCAATATTCGAACACCAACAAGTTTTCAAAAATAAGATAATTACAATTTTCACTATTTGTACATTTGGGTATCATCTCCCTGATAACTCTCATCAGTCCAGTGCTTCCGGAGTTAATTATCAAAGATGGCCACTTCTGGAAGCAGCCAATTCTTCTCTCCAGAAAAATTAGGCTGCAGAAGTTACTACAAGTTCAAATAGCCAACAGACAGATATTTACTTAAAGATATCAGAAGATGTTCTGAACTGTTTTAGAATGTAGTGTGCAATATTCGAACACCAACAAGTTTTCAAAAATAAGATAATTACAATTTTCACCATTTGTACATTTGGGTATCATCTCCCGGATAACTCTCATCAGTCCAGTGCTTCCGGAGATAACTATCGAAGATGGACACTTCTGGAAGCAGCCAATTCTTCTCTCCAGAAAAATTTAGATGCAGAAGTTACTACAAGTTCGAATAGACAACAGGCAGATATTTACTTAAAGATATCAGAAGATCTTCTGAACTGTTTTAGAATGTAGTGTGCAATATTCGAACACCAACAAATTTTCAAAAATAAGACAATTACAATTTTCACTATTTGTACATTTGGGTATCATCTCCCGGTAACTCTCATCAGTCCAGTGCTTCCGGAGATAACTATCGAAGATGGACACTTCTGGAAGCAGCCAATTCTTCTCTCCAGAAAAATGAGGCTGCAGAAGTTACTACAAGTTCAAACAGCCAACAGGCAGATATTTACTTGAAGATATCAGAAGATTTTCTGAACTGTTTTAGAATGTAGTGTGCAATATTCGAACACCAACAAGTTTTCAAAAATAAGATAATTACAGTTTTCACTATTTGTACATTTGGGTATCATCTCCCGGATAACTCTCATCAGTCCAGTGCTTCCGGAGATAACTATCGAAGATGGACACTTCTGGAAGCAGCCAATTCTTCTCTCCAGAAAAATTAGGCTGCAGAAGTTACTACAAGTTCAAATAGCTAACAGGCAGATATTTACTTAAAGATATCAGAAGATCTTCTGAACTGTTTTAGAATGCAGTGTGCAATATTCGAACACCAACAAGTTTTCAAAAATAAGATAATTACAATTTTGACTATTTGTACATTTGGGTATCATCTCCGCGAACAATTCTCATCAATTCAGTGCTTTCGGAGTTAATTATTAAAGATGGACACTTCTGGAAGCAGCCAATTCTTCTCTCCAGAACAATTAGGCTGCAGAAGTTACTACAAGTTTCAAACAGCCAACACACATTTACTTGACTGCCAAAAAAATTAATTGAATTAATAATAATTACACTCATGCTAATTTCCTGGTGGGAAGGATTGAATTAAATCCTTCTCCAGTTTGATTTTTCCAGTGGGAAGGCGTTTGACTTGTCTGGAGCCAAGAATGCGTTTTTTCATTGCACTGCGACGATCTGAAAGTTTCTGCATTCATACACAGCAGCATGTGATAATTTGCATGCCTTGAAAGCCAAGATTGTTGTTATTATATGTTAACAATGTGAGAGGCATGTACGTAGAAAAGGTGTAATGCAGAAGCACATTGTTCTTGTTTATGATCGTAACGTACACTGTTACATTCATGGACACGTTCGCGACATCTGTATTACAGACGTTACGTTTATTGCAAAATTATTGATACTTCATTTGAAACAGACGCAATATATTTCAGCAATTTCAACAATTCACCAAATGAGAATCTCAAAATTTATCAATCACGAAAAAAGTTTAACCCAAAATTTTGCCCAAAAATGTTCAGTTGTTTTTTGGCTTTATTAATGTTAAGTGTAATTAAAAAGTAATTGTAAGGTTTTTTTGGAAGATTTCCTCTCATCATCTAAACGAAACTATCATCTTGGATCATCAATAACTGCGTTATAAATATATCTATGATTGTTCAAAAATTATCATTTAGTAGCAAACTTGGCTGGAATTTGAATTTCTGCCAAAAAAACTTTATGCAGAACCTTCAAGGGTTTGTATTCTTTGACTCTAGACTTCACGGCATGCAGAAATTAAATGGAATCAATAGAAAAACTAAAATTACACAAATAAATTCTTCTTAAAAGTAATGCAAGTTTGGTGGATTTTCGGTGGATTTCGTATCGTCATCTTCAACTTAACTGTCTATCTTGTATCTTCAATCTTGTATCGTCAATAACAAAGTATAGAACTAATAAACTAATTAAATATAAATAAAAAGTCAAAAATAAAAATTTGTAGTTACAAGGGAAATTAAAAACGTTTCCACTTTCAGGAAAGTCTTCAGGTAGCTTTCCTCTCGTTATCTTGAACGAATCTGTCCATCTTGTACCATCAATATTTGGTTACAAGAGAAATTACAAACGTTTCCACCTTCAGGTGGCCTGCAGGAAAGTCTTCAGCAGGCATTCCTCTCGTTATCTTGAACGGTCCATCTTGTACCGTCAATAACTTTTTTGTGAATAAAAAAAACTCACTGGTTGTTTTTAATTAAATATAAATAAAAAGTTAAAAATAAAAATTTGTGGCTACAAGAGAAATTACAAACGCTTCATGTCATAAAATCAAATAATTCATTTATGATTGTGTGATGTGGAGTAATTTCCATTGGAGAGGAGCCTGTAAGGTGGTAGGTGGACAGGTTTCTCATCGTTTAATGGACAGTACTTCCTGGTGTGTGCCTTGTCTCCAGTTGCCCCGCAAAATTCGCAGGTGTGCCTCCTCAGAATGGGGCATGTGACCCTTCGTCGCAAGTCCTTCGTTGAGTGCGTCTCGTAGATCATCGGGGGTTCCCCGTTCGTCTTGCAGAACCTGCAATGTTGGGCATTCTTCGGCCTCTTCGGAGTGCTCGAAACCACTGAAACGCATTCAGCATAAAATATAAATGAATAAAACAAAACATAAAAATTGTGAAACAAAACTATTAAATAAAGTATTAAAACAAAAACAAAAATTTCCATCGTTCCTAACCAATTTTTAATTATTTCTGCAATAAAAATAAATTCAATTAGGCTATTTAATCATTACAAAATAATCATAGAATTAACAGCGTATTTGAAATTTTAACAGATATGATTAAAAATATGACTAATAACTGAAATTTTGACAAAATAATTTAAATTTTGGCAGATATAATTGAAAATTTGATACTAACCATTGAAATTTATGATTATAATCATTGAAAACACAGAATTTTTCAATTGAAATTTTCCATTTATGCCACTTATGGTATAAAAGTATTCGTCGCACTCAGACAATTAAACAATGTCAGACTATCCAATGACAAATTTCCAAATACAAATTTCCGAAACTGTTCAATTCTTAATGCTATTCTGAAATTGTATCAAATTTACGTAAGTAAGTGTAATAATCAAAATCATTTTCATCTGCAACTGTCAAAATCTGGCGAGTTTTTACCTTCAGTTGTGCTTTAGTATCAAAAGTTATCAAATCTGTTCAATTTTCAATTGTAAAACTCAAATTCTGTCAATGTATCTGCAGAACTATTTAAATACTAAACTGCCAAAATCTGCCTACTTCTAAAATGTGCTCCAAATTTCCAAATACAAATTTCCGCAACTGTTCAATTCTCAATGCTATTCTGAAATTGTATCAAATTTACGTAAGTAAGTGTAATAATCAAAATCATTTGCAACTGTCAAAATCTGGCGAGTTTTTACCTTCAGTTGTGCTTTAGTATTAAAAGTTATCAAATCTGTTCAATTTTCAATTGTAAAAGTCAAATTCTGTCAATGTATCTGCAGAACTATTTAAATACTAAACTGCCAAAATCTGCCTACTTCTAAAATGTGCTCCAAATTTCAAATTCAAATTTCCGAAACTGTTCAATTCTTAATGCTATTCTGAAATTGTATCAAATTTACGTAAGTAAGTGTAATAATCAAAATCATTTGCATCTGCAACTGTCAAAATCTGGCGAGTTTTTACCTTCAGTTGTGCTTTAGTATCAAAAGTTATCAAATCTGTTCAATTTTCAATTGTAAAAGTCAAATTCTGTCAATGTATCTGCAGAACTATTTAAATACTAAACTGCAGAGATAGAATTCGGGAAACTTTTGTAGCTATTGTAAAAAGTTTCAGCTATTAGCCCAGTTGCACTGCTAGAAGGTTATAAGGTTACGACATTTTCAGACGAAAGTACGATAATTTTGGAAAATTGCAGCTGAAACTTTCGACAACAGCAACAAACATTTCCCCGATTTGTACCTCTGCAGCTTAGTTCCAAAATTTCCAAACTCAAATTTTTCTAAAACTATCGTATTTTCGTGTGAAAAGGCCTTAACCTTATGATCTTTTAGCAGCGCAACTGGGCAAAACTGTCAAACACTAGGTTTATATTTAGCTGCCCCTGTCAAAATTTGCCAAATTTTCTAAAGTGTACCCCAAATCTGTACCAATCAGAATTTTTTCAAATTTATAGCTCCTATATTTCGAATTTATAACATTTTTCATAAGTCACATAATATATGTCACATTGTAAGTCTGATATAAAGTAGTTTATTTAACAGTCAAAATCTGTCATATTATTAATGGTGACTGTCAAAATATCTAAAGTTTTACCTTATAGGAAAATCTATAAAATTTTCAACTCCAAATCTGTAGAAACCTGACATATTAGTCAGGTGAATTGAAATTGTTAAAATTCATCAAATTTTCAATGGAAATGTTAAAATGTATCGAATTTTCGATTGAAATTGTTAAAGTTTATCAAATTTTCAAAAATGTATCTATCTATTCAAGTCTATTCAATTTTTAGTTTCACCATCTAAATTTTATCAATTTTTTTAAAACTTTGCATTTGCATTTTGCATTTTAAATGCATCTATCTAAATCTATTAATATTTTGAGTGCAACTAGCCAAATTTGTCAAATGATTACCTCTAATTGTGGAAATTTGTCTAATGATTAAACATTTATCAAATTTTCAATTCATCTATCTAAATCTATTAATTATTTGGCTTCACCTGCTAAATTTTCTCAACTTTACAAGTCTTACAACTGAAATCTGTCATGTGATCTTGCCACTCTCAAACAATTAGCGTCAGTTGAGAAAATCTATACAATTTATAACCGCAATAGTCAAAATCTGCCAAATACAAAAATGTGCTCCAAACCTGTTTTCAAAATATTGAGTGCAACTATCAAAATCTGTCAAATGATTACCTCTAATTGTGAAAATTTGTCTAATGATTCAAAAATTATCAAATTTTCGATTTAAATTGTTGAAATTTATCAAATTTTCAAATGCATCTATCTAATTCTATTAATTTTTAGCTTCACCTGCTAAATTTTCTCAACTTTACAAGTCTTAAAAGTGACATATGTCATGTGATCTTCCAAATCTGCCAAATACAAAAATGTGCTCCAAACCTGTTTTCAAAATTTTGAGTGCAAGTATCAAAATTTGTCAAATGAGTACCTTTTATTGTGGAAATTTTGTCAAATGATTAAAAATTTATCAAATTTTCAAATTCATCTATCTAAATCTATTAATTATTTAGCTTCACTTTCAAAATTTTGTCAAATTTACAAGTCTTACAACTGAAATATGTTATGCGATATTGCCACTCTCAAACAATTAGCGTCAGTTGAGAAAATCTGTACAATTTATAACCGCAATTGTCAAAATCTGCAAAATACTAAAGTGTGCTCCAAAAATGTTTTCAAAATTTTGAGTGCTACTATCAACATCTGTCAAATGATTACCTCTAATTGTGAAAATTTGTCAAATGATTAAAAATTTATCGAATTATCAACTGAAATTCTTGAAATTTATCAAATTTTCAAATGCATCTATCTAAATCTATTATTTTTTTAGCTTCACCTGCTAAATTTTCTCAACTTTACAAGTCTTACAACTGAAATCTATCATGTGATTTGGCCACTCTCAAAACGTTAGCATCAGTTGTGCAATTCATAACTGCAACTGCCAAAATCTGCCAAATTCTAAAGTGTGCTCCAAATCTGTTTTCAAAATTTTGAGTGCAACTATCAAAATTTGTCAAATGGTTACCTCTAATTGTGAAAATTTGTCAAATGATTACCTCTAATTCTGAAAATTTGTCAAATGATTACCTCTGATTGTGAAAATTTGTCAAATTTACAAGTATGAATTGTCTGACAAGTCTACTACAATAAACATATTATTATTATTATTAATTTAATAAAATTTTCAACAGTACTGCAATGTACTGCCAATGAATGAATATTGACATTGGTAACCACCTTTTGGTATTTTAAATTTTCGGGCATAATATGGATACATTATAAGTATATGATAATAAGTTATTATTTATTGTTATTTAACTGTAACTGTCAACATTTTTTTTAACTGTAACTAAGCAGTTTTTAGCATTAGCTGTGAAAATCTCAAAAACATTTACCTATAAGTGACGACATCTGCCAAATTTTCCAAACCGAACTCTCCAAATCTATTAAATTTTTAATCATAATCGTAAATCTTAACAGCTGGAGCTATTAACAGATTTTGATACATGGAAAAGATGACACATTTTAATTTCAATTGAAAATTTAACATTTTTGAAGGGTTTTGTTAGACAATTAAATTTTCAATTGAAATTGTTAAAATTTATCAAATTTTCAATCGAAAATGTTAAAATTTATCAAATTTTCAATTGAAATAGTTAAAATTTATCAACATTTCAATTGAAATTGTTAAAATTTAACAAATTTTCAATTGAAATAGTTAAAATTTATCGAATTTTCAAATGCATCTATCTAAATCTATAAATCTTTTAGCTTCACCAGCTAAATTTTGTCATGTGATCTTGCCATTCTCAAACCATTAGCATCAGTTGAGAATATCAGTACAATTTATAAAAACTACCAAAAATCTGCAACAACTATCAAAATCTGCCAAATTCTAGTGTGCTCCAAGTCTGTTTTCAAAATTTTGGGTGCAACTATCACCATATGAGAAAATCTGTAAAATTTTCAACGCCAATCTGTCGAAATCTGGTATATTTTTTAGCTCAATTCTGCAAATATGTTAAATTTTCAATTGATATTATTAAAACTTATTAAATTTTCAATTGAAATTGTTAAAATTTAACAACATTTCAATTGAAATTGTTAAAATTTAACAAATTTTCAATTGAAATAGTTAAAATTTATCGAATTTTCAAATGCATCTATCTAAATCTATAAATCTTTTAGCTTCACCAGCTAAATTTTGTCATGTGATCTTGCCATTCTCAAACCATTAGCATTAGTTGAGAATATCAGTACAATTTATAAAAACTACCAAAAATCTGCAACAACTATCAAAATCTGCCAAATTCTAGTGTGCTACAAGTCTGTTTTCAAAATTTTGGGTGCAACTATCACCATATGAGAAAATCTGTAAAATTTTCAACGCCAATCTGTCGAAATCTGGTATATTTTTTAGCTCAATTCTGCAAATATGTTAAATTTTCAATTGATATTATTAAAACTTATTAAATTTTCAATTGAAATTGTTAAAATTTAACAAATTTTTAATTGAAATTTTAAAAATATATCAAATTTTCAATTGAAATTGTTCAAAATATCAAATTGAAATTGAGATTAAAAAATATAATATTTCAAATTGAAATTGTAAAAATTTATCAAATTTTCAATTGAAATTGTTAAAATTTAACAAATTTTCGATTGAAATATTTAAAATTTATCGAATTTTCAAATGCATCTATCTAAATCTATTATTATTTTAGCTTTATCTGCTAAATTTTGTTAAATTTTCAACTCACAATTGAAATCTGTCGTATGATCTTGGGACTTTTAAACCATAAGCATCAGTAGTGAAAATCTGTAGAATTTATAAACGCAACTGTAAAAACCAGCCAAATTCTAAAATGTGCTCCAACTCTGTTTTCAAAATTTTGAGTGCAACTATCACCATATGTGAAAATCTGTAAAATTTTCAATGCTAAATCTGCCGAAATATGATACATTTTTTAGCTCAACTCTACAAACATATTAAATTTTCAATTGAAGATGTTACAATTTATCAAATTTTCAATTGAAATTGTTAAAATATATCAAATTTTCAATTGAAATTGTTCAAAAATATCAAATTTTCAATTGAAATTGTTAAAATTTAACAAATTTTCAATTCAAATTGTTAAAATTTATCAATTTTTTAATCAAAAATGTTACAATTTATCAAATTTTCAATCGAAAATGTTACAATTTATCAAATTTTCAATCGAAATTGTTAAAATTTATCAAGTTGTCAATTGAAATTGTTAAAATGTATCAAATTTTCAAATGCATCTATGTAAATCTATTATTTTATTAGCTTTATCTGCTAAATTTTGTCAAATTTACAACTGACAACTGAAATCTGTTGTATGATATTGAGACTGTCAAATCATTACCGTCAGTTGTGCAAATCACAATACAATTTATAAGCGCAACTGTTAAAATCTGACGAATTCTAAAATGTCCTCTAAATCTGTTGATAAAACTTTTGCAATAATCAAAATTTGTCAAATCTTTACTTCTAATTGTGAAATTTTTCAAATGATTACCTCTAATTGTGAAAATTTGTCAAATGATTACCTCTAATTGTGAAAATTTGTCAAATGATTACCTCTAATTGTGAAAATTTGTCAAATGATTACCTCTGATTGTGAAAATTTGGCAAATTTACAAGTATGACTTGTCTGACAATGTACTGCAATGTACATATTATTATTAATCAAACTTTCATCTATTCTCCGCCAATGAATATTGTGATTGGTAAACACCTTTTGGCATTTTTTATTTTCAGGCATAATATGGCCACATTATAAGTGCACGATAATAAATGATTATTTATTATTATTTAATTGTAACTGTCAACATAATGTCAACTGTCAACTATAATTTATTAAATTTCCAATCAAAATTGTCCAAATCTTAACGTCTGGAGCTATTAACAGATTTTGATAATGAAAAAGATGACAAATTTTAAGTTCAATAAAAGAGAATTTAGAAAATTTTACATGCCTGAAGAGTTCTGTTAGACAATTGATTTTTTTACGTTGAAAATTATACAGTTTTAAACAAAATCTATACATATTTTAGCTCCAGTTGTAGAATTGGTTCAATATATTCCAGCATATCTATTATATTTTCTAGTGTATCAAAATCTGATAAATTTTCTTCTGCGAATGTCAGAATCTGCAAGTTTATTAAGTGAAGCAATTGAAATTCGTCACTTATAACTCACCTTATGTTAAAATCTATAAAATTTTCAACTCCAAATTTGTCGAAACCTGACATATTTGTCAGGTGAATTGAAATTGTTAAAATTCATCAAATTTTCAATGGAAATGTTAAAATGTATCGAATTTTCGATTGAAATTGTTAAAGCTTATCAAATTTTCAAATGTATCTATCTAAGTGTATTCATTTTTTAGCTTCAACAGCTAAATTTTATCAAATTTACATGTCTTACAACTGAAATTATCAATTGTGACTGTCAAAATCTGTAAAGTTTTACCTTATGTGAAGATCTGTAAAATTTTCAACTCCAAATGGAAATTTGAAAATTAGATTGTTCAAATTTGTGAAATTGTCAAATTCAAGTGTTATTTTTTTTAGCTTCAACTGATAACTGATCATATTAGTGATATATTCTAAAAAAAATGTTACTAAATTACGCAAGGAAGAAATGAAACTTTTTTAGGACGGACCTTTTATGAAATAACTGTAAAATCTAAAAACTAATATTTACGTATTTGTTACAGTATTTTTACAGGTCATAAAAATTTAGAGTATTATTTTAGAGGTTTTAATTTTAAAATTTAAAAACTCAAATAAGTGAGAAAATCGAGTGCATAATTTTCAGAATTGACGAGTATGGATTAACGGAAATTGGTCAAGTATTATTTTTTCTCCCATCATCATTCGATGATTCCTTTAGTGCTGACGGTTGCTATGTAACGGAGAAATAACAGTATTGGAATATTATATTCCCGGCCTAGGCCGGGAATGAATTATTCCTGGAGGTTTATAGCATATAATTTCTTCTTAGATTTTCCATATTTTTACGAAATTTGCAAAAATATTGCGATGGAAGTAAAAATAGTATGTGCGGTTCGTACATGAAGTCCCTTCCCGGCCTCTTCGGCCGGGAATATATCATTTCCTGTACTAACCACACAATATACTGTTAATGCATATTTTGTATATTTCATGCCAGATTGGTAATTGATTGCCAGATGACTTACGTGTCATTGCCGAGTACATAGGAAATTCGTATGGGTCCACGTAGTTGCTCGCCTCCGGAGAGTCCACACCGCTTGCACCCAAAGAGCTGCCTATTCCCGTGGAGCTCATCTCCAACGCGCTGTCTCCTGTGGTGGAAGCCGAGTTGTCCGTGGAGGACCTCTCCTGCGAAGAACCTTCCGGCAACGACTCGCTCAGTTCGCCCCCGGAATCCGCGACTTCGCCTCGTGCATTTTCATCTTCCTCGCGGGCCAAGTGATCCAACTCCTTCAGCGCCGTGCTCGTGAAGTCCTCGATGAAGTCTTCCTCCTCGTCAATCACCACGCGCCTCCTGGGCAACGCCAGGCTGAAGAGGTCCTCCAGGTTGGGCGCCCAGACGCTGTACACGTCGTCGCTCAGGAAATGGCAGGCGTCGAAATTATCTAAACGTTAATAATTAGTAACAAATTTATTTTCGTTGGTCCTGGTGCTTACTGTCCATTGCGAATTTGCGGCTTTCTTCCGTGAGAGTTGCGTTGGAAATGAGCTCCAAGTGGAGATGGGGTTGCAAAAAATTTGGCGGTTTTGGGGCGGCGAGCTTTGCCTCAAAGGCGGCAAAGGTGCCGCCGCCTCACATCGCGCACGTCTCAGCCTTTGGCGGCGGCGCGCATCAAAGAGTGCCGGCAAGGGACTTTTTTTAATCCGCCTGATTTATTGCCTTGTTTATCTATTCAAATACTAGATTCGCGTTTTTTTTTGCACGTAGTAATTCTATGCATCGTGTGAAAATTCATTTGTTACTATTTAAAATACAGCGCAAAACAATTGAACGAGATTCGATTTTGATAGAACTACCAAAAATGTGTTACAAAAGCTTGTATTACTATGGCAATAATCATTTACAAATTATAAACAAACGGTTCAATTTATCGATTAATCTTCTTGCTCATATTAGCTATTTATGAACTTTGCCAGAATTCCAATTAATAGATTATAATAAGATTATAATTGAATGAAAACTGGCGTTAAAAATTATAGCTTATTCTTCTATTAATTATATAACTCAGACTATTCTATAACTCTTATAAAATAAGAACTATGATAGGCGCAAAGACCCCATATGGGGCGATAGCCCAATAAAGATCGATTATATATAAGAACTATGAAAATAATAAAACAGCCAAAATAAATAATACAAGATGGGTCAATATAATAATGAAACATAAATGTAAGTACACTTGTTTCTGGCATACAAAAATGGATCATAGTGCCATATTGTTGTTATAAAATTTTGAAAAGTTGCAAACTGGAAATTACTAAAAAATTATATCAAATTTCAAAATTATGTTGGAAATGCTAAATTTCCATTAGCAATTATAAAATTTTCGTTGAAAATTAAGAAATTGCTAATTTTTCTTAGCAATTATAACATTTTCATTGAAGATTAAGAAATTACTAATACGCAAACCAAAGCATAATAACAAATGGTAAAGTTTTCATTACAAATTACAAAATCGTAGTCGAAATCACGAAATATTCACTGACAATTACAAAATATTGGAGAAATTAGGAAATACTTACTGAAAATTATAAAATTTCTAAGAAGAATTCTAAATATTTAAGATCTTATCTCTTTGCTTCTTTGTAAACAGGTTAATGCGAATAAAGCATAATAAAAAGTGGCAAAGTTTTCATTACAGATTACAAAATCGTAGTAAAAATTACGAAATATTCACTGAAAATTTCAAAATTATAACAGAAATTAGGAAATATTCACTGAAAATTAGAAAATTTCAATGGAAACTATGACATTCTCATTGGAAATGCCAAAATTTCAGAGCCTAATGTTACATATTGAGCATAAATTTAAAACTTATTTGGAAATTATGAGATTTTCGTTACATAACCAAAATTTTCATTACAACCACAAAATTTTACAGTAAAGTGTAAAAGGCATAACATTTTAATTCAATTTTAAAAAATTGCTAATATGTTAAGCAACGTATAATGAAAAATGGCAAAGTTTTCATTACAAATTGCAAAATAGTAGTAGAAATCGTAGCGATTCATCATTCTGGATTCAAATTAACAAGAAAAAGAAATACCAAAAATTGATAAAGTCATCTAAATAGAAATTCTAAATATTTGAGATCTCATCTCTTTACTTCTTTGTAAACAGGTTAATGCGAATAAGGCATAATAAAAAATGGCAAAGTTTTCATTACAGATCACAAAATCGTAGTAGAAATTACGAAATATTCACTGAAAATTTCAAAATTATAACAGAAGTTAGGAAATATTCACTGAAAATTAGAAAATTTCTATGGAAACTATGACATTCTCATTGGAAATGCCAAAATTTCAAAGCCTAATGTTACATATTGAGCATAAATTTATAACTTATTTGGAAATTATGAGATTTTCGTTACATAACCAAATTTTTTATTATAATCACAAAAGTTTACAGGAAAGTGTAAAAGGCATAACATTTTCATTGAATATTAAAAAATTGCTAATATGTTAAGCAAAGTATAATGAAAAATGGCAAACTTTTCATTACAAATTACAAAATGGTAGTAGAAATCGTAGTACGATTCAATCATTCTGGATTCAAATTAACAAGAAAAAGAAATACCAAAAATTGATAAAGTCATCTAAAATGAAATTCTAAATATTTGAGATCTCATCTCTTTGCTTCTTTGTAAACAGGTTAATGCGATTAAAGCATAATAAAAAATGGCAAAGTTTTCATTACAGATTACAAAATCGTAGTAGAAATTACGAAATATTCACTGAAAATTTCAAAATTATAACAGAAATTAGGAAATATTCACTGAAAATTAGAAAATTTCAATGGAAACTATGACATTCTCATTGGAAATGCCAAAATTTCAAAGCCTAATGTTACATATTGAGCATAAGTTTAAAACTTATTTGGAAATTATGAGATTTTCGTTACATAACCAAAATTTTCATTATAATCACAAAATTTTACAGGAAAGTGTAAAAGGCATAACATTTTCATTGAATTTTAAAAAATTGCTAATATGTTAAGCAAAGTATAATGAAAAATGGCAAAGTTTTCATTACAAATTACAAAATGGTAGTAGAAATCGTAGTACGATTCAATCATTCTGGATTCAAATTAACAAGAAAAAGAAATACCAAAAATTGATACGGTCATCTAAAATGAAATTCTAAATATTTGAGATCTCATCTCTTTGCTTCTTTGTAAACAGGTTAATGCGAATAAAGCATAATAAAAAATGGCAAAGTTTTCATTACAGATTACAAAATCGTAGTAGAAATTACGAAATATTCACTGAAAATTTCAAAATTATAACAGAAATTAGGAAATATTCACTGAGAATTAGAAAATTTCAATGGAAACTATGACATTCTCATTGGAAATGCCAAAATTTCAAAGCCTAATGTTACATATTGAGCATAAATTTAAAACTTATTTGGAAATTATGAGATTTTCGTTACGTAACCAAAATTTTCATTATAATCACAAAATTTTACAGGAAAGTGTAAAAGGCATAACATTTTCATTGAATATTAAAAAATTGCTAATATGTTAAGTAAAGTATAATGAAAAATGCAAAAGTTTTCATTACAAATTACAAAATGGTAGTAGAAATCGTAGTTTCAATCATTCTGGATTCAAATTAACAAGAAAAAGAAATACCAAAAATTGATAAAGTCCTCTAAAATGAAATTCTAAATATTTGAGATCTCATCTCTTTGCTTCTTAGTAAACAGGTTAATGCGAATAAAGCATAATAAAAAATGGTAAAGTTTTCATTACAGATTACAAAATCGTAGTAGAAATTACGAAATATTCACTGAGAATTTCAAAATTATAACAGTAATTAGGAAATATTCACTGAAAATTAGAAAATTTCAATGGAAACTATGACATTCTCATTGGAAATGCCAAAATTTCAAAGCCTAATGTTACATATTGAGCATAAATTTAAAACTTATTTGGAAATTATGAGATTTTCGTTACATAACCAAAATTTTCATTATAACCACAAAATTTTACAGGAAAGTGTATAAGGCATAACATTTTCATTGAATATTAAAAAATTGCTAACATGTTAAGCAAAGTATAATGAAAAATGGCAAAGTTTTCATTACAAATTACAAAACCGTAGTAGAAATTACGAAATATTCACTGAAAATTACAAAATTTTGCAGGAAAGTGCTAAACGCATAACATTTTCACTGAATATTAAAAAATTGGGAATATGTTAAGCAAAGTATAATGCAAAATGGCAAAGTTTTCATTACAAATTACAAAACCGTAGTAGAAATTACGAAATATTCACTGAAAATTACAAATTTATAACAGAAATTAGGAATTAGGAAATTATTTGTATATAAATTCACATCAAATGAAAATTTGAAAATGAAATTGTTCAAATTTGTGAAATAACATCAAGTGTTATTTTTTTAGCTTCAACTGATAACTGATCATATTTGTGATATATTAAAAAAAAAAAGTTACTTAATTATACAAGGAATCATTTATGATTATGACATAAATGCATCTGACATTCGAATGTGCTGCTGTCAAATAACGTACACGTTATTGCTAAAGTTATTTGAATGTTTAAATATTGTGTTTTGTAAAATTTTATATTTTATCACGAAATTCATTTTTAAACTGTTCAATTTTCTTCACGTGAAATTGTTGTAGTTTTATGCATTACTAAATTTATTTATTTATATATTTTTGTTAAAAATAATATTTGTTTAACATGTGATCGTTCCTTTATTATTATTGTTGTTATTTCTTGAAAATGCAAGTGGGGAAGCACATTAAGACGAGAGCCTGGTTGATCATGCGTGAAGAGATGAACGAACCAGCAGCATTTACTCCATCCTCACTTTCCCCACTTACAAACTCCATCTGTTTGTGCATACAACCATCTATTTGCGTGCATGCAAGAGTGTGGCTTCATGTGTGAGTGCGCGATTGTTAATTGGAGTCAATCATTTTATCTTTACGATCGTGCATTAGAATGGAAAGTGAAGATCGCAAATCGCAAAATCCTCAAAGAAGCGAAGACTTAACAGATTTATAATAGCAAGTGCGTGTGCTATAACGAGTTAAGGCTTCGACTAAGCAATAGTCGTTGGTTCGATTGTCATCCTGGGCAATATTTAGTGTTTAATGTCACACGTCTAAGAAGTAGACAGAAGTGGAAGTAGACATCCAAGAATGTAGACATCCAAGCAAAAGTCAAAAATTGATAAAAATTTGTTGAAATGAACAGGTACCATACAAATTCGTTGGTAAAAAGTAAAAACTTTGCAAAAACAATAAATATTTAAAACCAGATTTTTCATCAAAAGTTTTCAAAGGTTTAAATTTTGGTCGTTATGAAAACAGTTGGTTCTAATCATTTGGTTCTCTTGAAGACTGTAAGCTAAGTCGTGCTATTTCGTCATACTAAATGACTTGTCGTATATTACTTTCTGTAATTAATTGCTTCTTTGTGTCTGCGAGATCTTTGTTGGTGCATTCGCATGGTTGTTATAAAAATCAGGGTGCGTTCGTTGTGGAAATGTTATGGGCATTTGCCAGCTCGGATGTCGAAAACGGAATGCTCAAGACGTTCGTGATGCACGATCAAAAGTGGGATGGTTAACATGGGCGTGATCCTCTCGACCTCCTGCACTTCGCTGGAAGCTCTTCTTTCGTGGATACCAGAACGAAAGAAAGGTTTCGTGACCTTAATTGTAAAGTTCTTGTGCGCTGACGCGATTGCTCCCGTGAAAATGAAAACTGTAAGGCAAAATTCTAAATGTGGTACGTTTAATCATCATCCTCATCATCAGTGGTCCTACAACCCTATAGCAGAGTCCCGACCTTTGCCAGCTTATTTCGCCATACGTCCCTCTCCGTAGCCTGAATCATCCAATTTCGGATTCCAATTGTATCTTTTATTACCACATTTTATCATACCATTTTCATTTTCCATTTTCCATATATTTGTACATACATTTTCTATCAGCAGTGTACACTATTAAAGAAACTGAAACATATATTCCATAAAAACATATTTAGTGTATTTGCGCAAAATTATTATCAAACTGTCAGTTTTGTTGAATATAATATCAAACTGTCTGATTTGTACATAATAACCAACAGTTTTAAATAAAATGACTATCATAATGTCAATTTGCTACAAAATAACATTCAAAATATCAGTAAGTGTCCAGAATCAGTAAGTTTTGTAATTTAATTGGCAAATGTAGTTTGACAGCTATTATGTACAAAAATGAGCCAGTTTGGCAGTTAGTTTATGCAAAACTGTATCAGTTTGACAGCTGGCTTATGCAAAACTATTTTTGCAGGCCATAAAAGGCGAGATCACCAATTCGCCTTTCTATTGGCTGCGAAAATTTCCATGGATCACTCGGTAAAATTACTTCGTCAAAATTAGTCGAAGTTCTGAAAATTTGACATAAATGACTTATGACCAGAGAATTCATAGTAACAAATTAATTGAAACACAATTTTCCTCGATTACAAAAACTGTGTCAGTTTCACAGTTGGTTTATGCAAAACTTACAGTAGGATACTAATTTTCTAGAAAACTGACATTTTTGTCACTTCAACCAGAGTAAATTTAGTGACATATTATATTTGATGTATTAACAAATTGATTGAAACACAATTTTCCTCGATTACAAAAACTGTGTCAGTTTCACAGTTGATTTATGCAAAACTTACAGTAGGATACTAATTTTCTAGAAAACTGACATTTTGTCACTTCAACCAGAGTCAATTTAGTGACATATTATATTTGATGTATTAACACATTAATTGAAAAACAATTTTCCTCGATTACAAAAACTGTGTCAGTTTCACAGTATTGGTTTATGCAAAACTTACAGTAGGACACTAATTTTCTAGAAAACTGACATTTTTGTCACTTCAACCAGAATCAATTTTGTGACATATTATATTTGATGTATTCACAAATTAATTGAAACACAATTTTCATCGATTACAAAAACTGTGTCAGTTTCACAGTATTGGTTTATGCAAAACTTACAGTAGGACACTAATTTTCTAGAAAACTGACATTTTTGTCACTTCAACCAGAGTCAATTTTGTGACATATTATATTTGATGTATTCACAAATTAATTGAAACACAATTTTCATCGATTACAAAAACTGTGTCAGTTTCACATTTGGTTTATGCAAAACTTACAGTAGGACACTAATTTTCTAGAAAACTGACATTTTTGTCACTTCAACCAGATTCAATTTAGTGACATATTATATTTGATGTGTTAACAAATTAATTGAAACACAATTTTCCTCGATTACAAAAAATGTGTCAGTTTCACATTTGGTTTATGCAAAACTTACAGTAGGATACTAATATTCTAGAAAATTGACATTTTTGTCACTTCAATCAGAGTCAATTTAGTGACATATTATATTTGATGTATTAACAAATTAATTGAAATACAAATTTCCTCGATTACAAAAACTGTGTCAGTTTCACATTTGGTTTATGCAAAACTTAGAGTAGGATACCAATTTTCTAGAAAACTGACATTTTTGTTACTTCAACCAGAGTCAATTTAGTGACATATTATATTTGATGTATTAACAAATTAATTGAAACACAATTTTCCTCGATTACAAAAACTGTGTCAGTTTCACATTTGGTTTATGCAAAACTTACAGTAGGATACCAATATTCTAGAAAATTGACATTTTTGTCACTTCAATCAGAGTCAATTTAGTGACATATTATAATTGATGTATTAACAAATTAATTGAAACACTGTGTTAGTTTCACAGTTGGTTTATGCAAAACTTACAGTAGGACACTAATTTTCTAGAAAACTGACATTTTTGTCACTTGATTCAGAGTCAAATTAGTGACATATTACATTTGATGTATTAACTAACACTGCATGACGTTTATTTTACAATTTGTCTGTTTTATTTGTTATGACTGGCAAGTTTTTGTCATCTGTCGTGCTCTTAGAGAATGGGTAATTTTCGGTTGTTGTGATGATGGCATTTGGTGTTTATGCAATTGCGATTTGAATCTAGATCCTGGAGTAGATCTGTAATGGCCGTCGTGTCGTGAATCACGTTACTTGATTCAGATCGTTGAATGTCTTCACGCTCAACAGTAGAATTCAATTATAACACGGAATCCGAAAGTAATTTTATAATCGTTTTAAATAGCTAGTAAAAAAAATCCCAGAGGTGATTTCAATCATGATAAACTCTATTCATATTCGAGCTAATAATATTGTTGCATGTTTACTTGGAAGTGAAAAATTGCTTCTATGTGCAAATACTAGCACACAAAATTGAAATAGTTATTTATTATGCAAGTTCGTAAAGCGTTACTTTACGAAAATGTATCATACACAGTTATTTCTATGACAGCGATTATGAAAAATATAATTTAATTGGTGAGTGTATGAATTACGCGGAAAACTTGTTCAGCGCACAGTGGCTGTTTTTACGCACAGGTAATTTTTTTAGGCACTTGTGCTAAAAAGTATCACTTTACGCGCTGTAGATAGTGCGTAAAAACTTAGTTTACGCACTGTCACAGAAAAAAAAACATATTACATACGTAAAATTGCTACGTAAAGCGCTACTTTACGAAAATGTATCATACAACGTTATTTCTATGACAGCTATTATGAAAAACTATTGGTTTTTGATTTATTGGTTTCATTTATTCAAATTATTGGTGAGTGAATGAATTATGTGGAAAACTTATTTTAGCACATTTGCTGTTTTTACGCACAGGTAATTTTTTTATGCACTTGTGCTAAAAAGTATCACTTTACGCGCTGTAGATAGTGCGTAAAAACTTAGTTTGCGAACTGTCGCAGAAAAAAACATATTACATACGTAAAATTGCTTCGTAAAGCGCTACTTTACGAAAATGTATCATACAACGTTATTTCTATGACAGCTATTATGAAAAAAAGTATTGGTTTTTCATTTATTGGTTTGATTCATTCAAATTATTGGTGAGTGAATGAATTATGTGGAAAACTTATTTTAGCACAGTTGCTGTTTTTACGCACAGGTTATTTTTTTGCGCACTTGTGACGCGCTGTGATAGTGCGTAAAAAGTAAGTTTACGCACTGTCGGTGAAAAAATAAATATTTGCATTACCATGAAATTGTTGAAGATGAGCTGTGGAGGAGTTTGTCTTGCCCATCTCGCCCAAGACAGTGACAAGATGCAACTCAATATAGTAATGCCCAGAAGAGAAGAATTCTCTGGCCAATTCGTCAGTTCGTAAGTACACTCATGCTCACATAAATCTAGTACAAGAAATTAGGTTACAATACCAATTTTATATAGCAATGTCAATTTGTTTTTACTAGATTTATGTGAGCATGACATGTACATAAGTCATGAATTGTAGTTTTTGATGTTCTAAGCCACTTAAGTCAAAATAGTACTGTTTCCATAGTTCTAATAACAGAGATCAAGAGGGTGCATTTCTAAAGTAACAAAATTTGTGTAAACTGACTTGGCCGAAATAAGTCGAAGTTCTGAAAATTTGGCAAAAATGACAAAAGTCAGGGAATTCATAGTAACATATTAATTGAAACACAGTTTTCCTCTATAACAAAACAACATTCGTAGATATTAATGTTCAATCCAACACGATTTTTTTTTAAATTGGAAACAATACTTTAAGGAACAAATAGAGTGCTAAAAAGTATCACTTTACGCGCTGTAGATAGTGCGTAAGAACTTAGTTTACGCACTGTCGCAGAAAAAACATATTTGCGTTACCATGAAATTGTTGAAGATGAGCTGTGGAGGAGTTTGTTTGGCCCATCTCGCCCAAGAAAATGACAAAAAGCAACTCAATGTAGTAATGCCCAGAAGAGAACAATTCTCTGGCTAAGACGAGTAAGCACATAAATCGTGAATTGTAGTTTTTGATGTTCTAAGCCACTTAAGTCAAAATAGTACTGTTTCGCCATAGTTCTAATAACAGAGATCAAGAGGGTGCATTTCTAAAGTAACGAAATTTGTGTAAACTGACTTGGCTGAAATAAGTCGAAGTTCTGAAAATTTGGCAAAAATGACAAAAGTCAGGGAATTCATAGTAACATATTAATTGGAATACAGTTTTCCTCTATAACAAAAACAACATTTGTAGATCTTAATGTTCATGTCATAATAGCACACAAAGCACATAAGTCATGAATGGTAGTTTTTGATGTTCCAAGCCACTTAAGTCAAAATAGTACTATTTCGCCCTGGTTCTAATAATGTAGCAAAAATGACAAAAGTCAGGGAATTCATAGTATGTAACACATTAATTGAAACACTGTTTTCCTCTATAACAAAAACAGTTGTAGATCTAAATGTTCATTCCAACACGATTTTGTGTTTGTTTCAAATTGAAAAAAATGCTTTAAGGAACAAATGGATTGGACATTATGGATTGTTCTCTTTTTGGGTCATCACGAGGTTGAGTTTCTTCTAGCCATTTCTGATGGACCGAATAGCCAATCCATCTGTAAGTTCTCTGCATGTGTGGACATTGCGTTCGTGTGTGGTCATTTCGCGTGAGTCGGTGAGTGTTCCGTTAGAACCAAATGCGAATTTTGATCCTCGTAACCGAAACCGTTTTAAATCCTCCGATTTTAATCGCCTGGAAATAAATTAATCTGTCGTGCAAAAAAGTTGACCGACTGAAGTGTTTACAGTTGGACGAGGTTTTTGCCAATTTGTAACACAATTTCGTTGGGCTGCCGGAAGACATAATAATAATACGTCATTTTGCATTGGCAGGCTGTGAAGTTTGTTGGTATTTCATCAAATTGTTAATTAATTTGTGCAAAATTGTTTGTAGCACTACTGATTACTTCCAAAGCAGTTTGCAAATTTTTATTTTGCCTTTTTTTGTAGGTACCAAACATCACATTATCAGACCAAATAATCACAATTTTGAATAACTTAATTGACAATTATCTTGAATATTGTTATAAGTACACCATTCTCACATAAATCTAGAACTTGCTATATAAAATTGCTGTTGTAACCCAATTTCTTGTACTAGATTTATGTGAGCATGCTGTACTTATAACAATATTCACGATAATTGTCAATTAAGTTATTCAAAATTGTGATTATTTGGTCTGATAAGATTGATGTGATGTTTGGTCTTACCATTTAACAGAATGTGCTCCAGATATGGGGAGAAATGGAGACCATGTACGTCTTATTATAAACTTAGCAAAGTTAACAGGCACTAATAAAAAATAAATCAGATCGAGGCACGCGCTTCTAACAACTGGACTATTTACGGTATTCTCGTTGAGGGCGGATGCGAAACGGCCTCTTGGGTATGCCCGAGGACGCGGAAGGCCGAGGACCGGTTCCCCAGACTAGCCTGGTATACGGTATTCCGTCCAGCACTCAGTTCTTGAAACTCAAGACATTGATTGCCTCTCTTCGGGACTTATTTACAAATACTTCGATTACTATACGATTCGCAATTAACTAATGAGATACACCAATAAACAAACAAATAATTAAACAATTAATCAGACGCCAATTAATTTCTCTGAAGGAAATATCATAATAACAATATGATATATGTGATAATAATAATGTTATAAAGCGATAATGCCCATAGATTTGTATACATAAAAAAACAAACAAAAAATTATGTAATAATACCGAGTGGCCCAAAAGTAGGTATACAGTTATGTATACAGTTATTTATATATTCATTTATTTATATATTTATACAGCAATACTTTTATTACAGGTTCAATTACATAGTATCCCGAAGGTGCTCAAAATATCCACCTTCCCATTTGTATACCTACTGTAAACCTGTATACACCTGTATACTGTATACCTACTTTTGGGCCACCCGGTATAATAAAGTGATAATAATATAATATAAATAGAATGCAAATAGTGATCAATGCAGTATCCATGTGTTTCCGTTAGTTTTGTGGTGTATCCATTATTACGTGTTCTTCAAAAATCACTATCATTCAAATCTGATTATTATGTTTGAGTGGCTGCGGAAACAAAACACGCCATTCATTATTCAGTGGCGATTGTTGATTCCACGGACGGCTTGGCGGAAAAATTGCAGGCGAGCCTTCAACTTTGCTTACTGTAAACGCCCAACAATCGCTCTATTAAGCATTCAAATCGCAATGTCACAAACTAATGCCACGCATTAAATATTTACGTACTCTTTACTGTCAAGTTCGTCAAACTAGGAATTATTTCCTGCACCTTCTACGGTCGGTCGATTGAGTATAATACATGCGTTCTGTGGTTACGCAGGCAACCCAATTTGTACAAAATCATGCAATAATGGATTCGTTCAGTGCCAATTTCAGCTCACCTTACTGCAGATTTCGGGACCATTTCTTTTAAGAAAAATCTGAAGATACTTGACGGCCTTCATGTAATTGTGGTTATGCAGGCAACCAAATTTGTACAAAATTGTACAATAATGGATATCTTTCATGCCAAAATCGTGCAATAATGGATTCATTCAGTGCCAATTTCAGCTCACTTCACTGCAGATTTCGGGAACATTTCCTTAAAGAAAAATCTGAAGATACTTCCGGGCTTCATGTAATTGTGGTTATGCAGGCAACCCAATTTGTACACAATTGTACAATAATGGATATCTTTGGTGCCGATTTCGGCTCACTTTACTGTATATTTCGGGACAATTTACTTAAAGTAAGAAAAATACTGACGTAAGAAGTGAAACATGGGCGTTGAATGAGAGACAAAAATCTAAAGTACTAGCGCCGGAGATGAAGTACCTCAGAAGAATAGAAGGAATCACAAAGTTAGACAAAATCAGGAATATAGACATAAGGGAGAGGCTCGGAGTAACAAGAATACAAAAGAAGATAGAAGAGTGGCATCTGAGGTGGTTAGGCCATATTATTAGAATGGGCAATGGCAGACAAGTGGAAAAAGGCATGGCAAGCATGACCTATGGGGAAAAAAATCAAAGGAAAGACCACGAGGAACTTGGAATACCTCAGTTGCCAAAACAATAGAACATAAGGGCAACAGTTGGAACCAGACCAAGAAATACGCAAAAAATAGGAAGCAATGGATTGAATTCTACAAGCAGTAGATCCTAAACACCCTACTTGGAATTAGGATTAGAATGGGCAATGTCAGACAAGTGGACAAAGGCATGGCAAGCATGACCTATGGGCAAAAAAATCAAAGGGAAGACCACGAGGGATCTGGAATGCCTCAGTTGCCAAAACAATTGAACATAAAGGTAAAAGCTGAAACCAGGCCAAGAAATATGCAAACGATAGGAAGCAATGGATTGAATCCTGTAAGCAGTAGATCCTCAACACCCAACTTAGAATTAGGTTTAGAATAGGCAATGGCAGACAAGTGGAAAAAGGCATGGTAAGCATGAGCTATGGGGAAAAATCAAAGGGAAGAGCACGAGGGACCTGGAATGCCTCAGTTGCCAAAACAATCGAACATAAAGGCAAAAACTAGAACCAGGCCAAGAAATATGCAAACGATAGGAAGCAATGGATTGAATCCTATAAGCAGTGGATCCTCAACACCCAACTTAGAATTAATTTTAGAATGGGAAATGGCAGACAAGTTGAAAAATCCATGACAAGCATAACCTATGGGCAAGAAAATCAAAGGCAAGACCACGAGGAACCTGAAATGCCTCAGTTGCCAAAACAATCGAACACAAGGGCAAAAGTTGGGACCAGACCAAGAAATATGCAAACGATAGGAAGCAAAAGATAGAATCCTACATGCAGTAGATCCTCAACACTCAACTTAGAATTACGTTTAGAATGGGCAATGGCAGACAAGTGGAAAAAGGCATGGTAAGCATGAGCTATGGGGAAAAATCAAAGAGAAGATCACGAGGGACCTGGAATGCCTTAGTTGCCAAAACAATGAACATAAGGGCAAAATCTGGAACCAGACCAAAAAATATGCAAAAAATAGGAAGCAACGGATTGAATGCTACAAACAGTAGATCCTAAACACCCAACTTAGAATTAGGTTTAGAATGGGCAATGGCAGACAAGTGGAAAAACGCATGGCAAGCATGACCTATGGGCAAAAAAATCAAAGGGAAGAGCACGAGGGACCTGGAATGCCTCAGTTGCCAAAACAATCGAACATAAAGGCAAAAGCTGGAACCAGGCCTAGAAATATGCAAACGATAGGAAGCAATGGATTCAATCCTACATGCAGTAGATCCTCAATACCCAACTTAGAATTAGGTTTAGAATGGGCAATGGCACACAAGTGGAAAAAGGCATGGTAAGCATGAGCTATGGAGAAAAATCAAAGGGAAGACCACGAGGAACCTGGAATGCCTTAGTTGCGAAAACAATCGAACATAAAGGCAAAAGATGGAACCAGGCCAAGAAATATGCAAACGATAGGAAGCAATGGATTGAATTGCTATATGCAGTAAATCCTCAACACCCAACTTAGAATTAGGTTTAGAATGGGCAATGGCAGACAAGTGGAAAAAGGCATGGTAAGCATGAGCTATAGGGAAAATCAAAGGGAAGACCACGAGGGATCTGGAATGCCTCAGTTGCCAAAACAATCGAACATACAGGCAAAAACTAGAACCAGGCCAAGAAATATGCAAACGATAGGAAGCAATGGATTGAATCCTATAAGCAGTAGATCCTCAACACCCAACTTAGAATTAATTTTAGAATGGGCAATGGCAGACAAGTTGAAAAAGCCATGACAAGCATAACCTATGGGCAAGAAAATCAAAGGAAAGACCACGAGGAACCTGAAATGCCTCAGTTGCCAAAACAATCGAACACAAGGGCAAAAGTTGGGACCAGACCAAGAAATATGCAAACGATAGGAAGCAAAAGATAGAATCCTACATGCAGTAGATCCTCAACACTCAACTTAGAATTAGGTTTAGAATGGGCAATGGCAGACAAGTGGAAAAACGCATGGCAAGCATGACCTATGGGCAAAAAAATCAAAGGGAAGAGCACGAGGGACCTGGAATGCCTCAGTTGCCAAAACAATCGAACATAAAGGCAAAAGCTGGAACCAGGCCTAGAAATATGCAAACGATAGGAAGCAATGGATTCAATCCTACATGCAGTAGATCCTCAATACCCAACTTAGAATTAGGTTTAGAATGGGCAATGGCAGACAAATGGAAAAGGGCATGAGAAGCATGACCTATAGGCAAAAAAATCAAAGAGAAGACCACGAGGAACCTGGAATGCCTCAGTTGCCAAAACAATGAACATAAGGGCAAAAGTTGGAACCAGGCCAAGAAATATGCAAAAAATAGGAAGCAATGGATTGAATGCTACAAGCAGTAGATCCTAAACACCCAACTTGGGATTAGGATTAGAATGGGCAATGGCAGACAAATGGAAAAGGGCATGAGAAGCATGACTATGAGGAGAAAATCAAAGGGAAGAAGACGAGGGACCTGGAATGTCTCAGTTGCCAAAACAATTGAACATAAAGGCAAAAGCTGGAACCAGGCCAAGAAATATGCAAACGATAGGAAGCAACAGATTGAATCCTACAGGCAGTAGATCCTCAACACCCAACTTAGATTTAGGTTTAGAATGGGCAACGGCAGACAATTTGAAAAGGCATGGCAAGCAGGACCTATGGGCCAAAAAAATCAAAGGGAAGACCACGAGGAACCTGGAATGCCTCAGTTTCCAAAACAATGAACATAAGGGCAAAAGCTGGAACCAGGCCAAGAAATATGCAAAAGATACGAAACAATGGATTGAATCCTATAAGCAGTAGATCCTCAATACCCTACTTGGGTAAAAGAGGATTTTCATCAACATCGAAAAAAAAAGAAAAATCGGAAGTGAAATGTCCCGAAACCTGTAGTAATGTGAGCTAATACAGCACCAAAGCCATCTGTTATTGTACAATTTTGTACAAATTGGGTTGCCTGCATAACCAGTCAATATATTATATTTGTTCAACAAACCGTAGAAGACGCAGGAAACAATTCCTATACTGATATATATATATATATATATATATATATATATATATATATATATATATAGCTATATATATATAGCTAATATTATTTCTATATAATATTAAGGCCCAGTTGTATGATCGTGGATCACCTTGACCATGGTTCAATTACCTAGGATACAATTGTTAATAAAATGGTATCCTAGGCAACTGAACCATGGTCAAGGATGATCCACGATCGTACAACTGGACCTAAATGAATCAACGTTTAAATTTACATACATTTGAAAGACGAAGTTCCATGGTTTATGAAAAACAGAAGAATTTTGAACTAAATGTAGCATTTGTAACTGTTATGTTGATATGTTGATATTGAACTCGTAAGTTAGTGTCGAAATGTCAGATCTATTGACAAAACATAAACCTAACCTAAGCTACGAGTGTCCAAATGTCAGATGTATTGACGTAACCTAAACCTAACCTAACCTAAGTATTAATCTCAAACTTTGAAAGTGATTTAACCTAACCTAAATCTAAAACTATCAATTGTCATTATCGTGATATTTTTGTTTCAAAGTTTGGTTTGTAATTCAACATCCTGATCTTTCCATGATTCGATGTGTGTGGCATGTGAATTATTATAAGAATTAGTTTATTATTTTATCGTTTCCTTGATAAGACACATCAACTTTTCAATTTATCTTTTTCATGCTGTAATTTTCTTCTTTTGTTTTGTCTGATACGAGTCGATTTTATTGATGCATTGTTTGAGTTAATGTTTGGGTCAGACACCAAAGTATGAAGAGTGTGCAGAAGGTGATACGGAGATCCCGCCTGGGGCCTTCGGGACCGCTACTTCGAATTCAACTTCTTCACCTGGCTGGCACACATCGCTCAGCAATCGTTACGCAAGACACGTAGCGAGGATCCTCGACTCGCAAAGTGATTGACTTGGAGAGATGTGCCGGCAAGAGGAAAATAAAAACGCACCCATTTTGTGCTCAATATTTCACAATCGGCGCACAACAAACGAGAGTTTCTAAAGCGACCATAATTGCTTAATTACATAACGCCCGTCTTCTAGACGAACTGAGACAGCTATTTAAGTATGAAGATTGACTACAACGAAACTATTGCTGTTTGGTAAAAACAGCTTCGGATTGCGTTAACAATGATAATAATACAATAATACCGATAACTAATATGATAATAACAGTGATAATCCAGATAATATGATAATACCAATGATAATACAGATAATATGATAATAACAATGATAATACAGATAATATGATAATATGATAATAACAATGATAATACAGATAATATGATAATATGATAATAACAATGATATACAGATAATATGATAATAACAATGATAATACAGATAATATGATAATAACAATGATAATACAGATAATATGATAATAACAATGATAATACATATGTGGATTCAGGCATGTGCTTTAGGTGAGGCTATTAAGGTAGTTGTGGTAAAGAACACTTTTGGATGAGAAATCTTAGAATATGGTTCAACTGCACAAGGAACCAATTAGTCAGAGTGGCTGTTTCAATAGTACAAGTAGCCCTGATGATTGCCGACCTTCGAAACGGAGATGGCACCAAAAGAAAGTTTGGGAAGTAATTGAGAAAAACTTCGAGCGAAACGAGTGAAAATTCTATTCTATTTAATCAGACCTGTAATAAAGTTGTTCATTATGATTTACGTATAATGTTGTAAGACATTACATGTATCATTGTCGTGATATAGTTGATCATACAGCTGATCATATAGTTGATCATATAGTTTGTCATATAGTTGATCATAAAGTTGATCATATCGTTGATCTTGATCATATTGATCATATAGTTGATCTTGATCATACAGTTAATCTTGATCATATAGTTGATCTTGATCATATTGTTGATATTGATCATATAGTTGATCTTGATCATATAGTTGATCTTGATCATACAGTTGATCTTGATCATATAGTTTATCTTGATCATATAGTTGATCTTGATCATATAGTTGATCTTGATCATATACTTGATCTTGATCATATAGTTGATGATATAAATCAGCGGTCTCCAAACTTTTTGGCAGAAGGGCCACATAGCAATTTTCCAAATTCTACGCGGGCCTGATCTACTTTTACATGTATCTATTCATGATATTAACTCTAGAATTCTATAACTGTAATGAATAATAAAATTGATTCAAATTCAAAAAAATATAAAATTTTGCATGTTGAAAGTCTGGTTGAAAGATTTTTTTTGAAAACTTCCAATTTTCTGAATTTTTTTTTAGTAATTTTTTTTACTTAAATACAAGAATAAATAGCAAAACAAATCACACAAAATGTATGCAAACTGAAAAGAAAAATCAAAAACATCAGAAGTTTCAAATAAAAAGTCTACAAATAAATTTTCAGTATTGTTTCATAATTTTCTGAAATGTACCAGTAAATCTGGAAAAACTTAAAGAAAGTTTATTAAAACTGTAGAAAGCAAACAATGAGATAATTGAATTATAATATAAAAATTTTCAAATAATTAATATTCGGGGTGAGTTTTTTTTTTCATTTTAAGCATTGGAATCTCTGAAACCATAAAACATAAAGATTCGGTTAAATGAAAAAAGATTTGTCGTTTTAAGAGCTTATGCAAGATATACAAGAAACTATCATTAAGTTAGAAAATTTATAAATAAAAATTTCAGGAAATTAGACCGCTTTTTTGTTAAACCCTGTAATATTAAAAAGGTTTCCCAATATCCTGAAATTTTTATTGATAAATTTTATAACATAATGAAAGTTTAATAGAAAGCAAAAAATCAGTTTGTATACATTTTAAACTTCAAAGCATTGATTCTAAATCACTCAAAGGAAAAATTGCAGAAAATCTAGCTATAATGTCATATTTTATAAATAAATATATTAGTGCATCAAATTTCATAAAGATTTCAGAAGTTGCAAAAAAATATATGAAAATTTAACTTCTAGAATGTGCCATTTAAAATAGTCCAGAATTTCATTAAAAATATTAAAAGTAAGAATAGAACAATGTTTAGAAACTGAAAACATTGTATTAAATTTGGAGAAAATTGAATTATAATATAAAAAATTTCAAATAATTAATATATAGTTCACGAAATTTTATAAAGATTTCGGAAATTTCTAAAATATTATATGGTAATTTAATGAAAACACCTTAAAAAAATTTAAGAATTTCAATCAAAATATCAAAAGTAAATTTAGAAGATTTAGAAACTGCGAACATTCTAGTAAATTTCAGAAAAGCGTTCTCAATATGAAGACTTTCATAGAATTTTTTGAATTTGCCTAAAAAATAATTATCAATGATTATTTATCACAAATAAATATCATTAACTTTCAGCAATTTTACTAGAATATGATGAGATTCAATGAAATTACACAATATTTATAAACATTTTAAAAATTTAAACATGTAAACCATTAATAAAAATATCATCAATTTCAGAAAATGCGATTATTACGACCAATGTAAAAAAAGAAACGAAATTTCTATACTATTAGAGGGTTTAAAAAGGTTGTCCTATTTCCTGAAATTTTTATTTATAATTTTTTTATAAACTTAATGAAAGTTTAACAGGAAGAAAAAAACAGTTTGCATACATTTTAAACTAAGACAATTTAATAAAGACATCAGAAGTTGCAAACAATAACTTTATAAAATAATACCAAATAAAAATATTAGTTTCAGCATTGATTATAAATTTTCTGAAACATAACTACCAGTTAATCTTGAAAACTGAACGAAAGTGCTGAAGTGAAGAAAGCACACAAAGGAAAAATTGCAGAAAATTGAGTTGAGTTATAATATAAAATTTTACAAATAAATATACAGAGTTTTCCGAGTGCGTTTCACCATGTATCAGTTGTATTTCACTTTATCTCAAATGCTTTTCTCTCTTGTCAACACATGTCAATATTGTATCAAATGTATTCGCCATATGTCAAATTATTTTCATTATTTATGCTTTTATCTTGTATTTAATCCATTTAAATGCTTTTATCTGATCTTATATTTAATCCATCGCGACTAGAGGGAAAAGCATTTGATAAATGGTGAAAAAAATTGACATATAGGGAATACATTTGAAACAATATTGACAAGTGTTGACAAGAGGGAAAAGCATTTGAGATAAAGTGAAACACAACTGATACATAGCGAAAAGCAATCGGAAAACTCTGTAAATTCCCTAAGCTTTTAGAAATTTCGATAAAATATGACGAGTTTCGATAAAATGACACAACATTTCACAGATATGAAACGAAAAATGTCAAAACAAATTTACCTAGACAATTTCTAGATAATTTCCAGAAAATATCCAGGCGCAATTTGCAGACAAAAAAGCCCTTTATTTATAACTGAATGTAAGCATAACTAATACTGAAACTTTTCTAGATTTAATATCAATTTAAAAAATTAGTGCTAAATATATCTAAACCATAAAATTATATATGTTTTCTACAATTACTAAAAGACATTCATTTTTTGACATCTTGTCAAATACTTTGTACCTATTTATTTGTACCTCTTACTTGTATCTACTGATTGACGGTAAAACTCATAAACACCTTACACACGTCAAGTACTTAATACAACAACCTTAACTATTATAATGATAAATCAACTGCATCTACAATTGGTTTTAAAATAAGTATTATTATTTATTGTTGGCTATAAAAAAATTATGTTTATGCAAGTAACTCAGTTTTTTAAGTTGATCTGAACCAGGTATCTTAGTGGGCCTGATCAAATCCTTCCGAGGGCCGGATCAGGCCCGCGGGCCGTAGTTTGGAGACCCCTGATATAAATGATCATATAGTTTATCATATAGTTCATCATATAGTTGAGGTTGAGTTGATTTGAGGCGTAAACCACACAAAGTAGAGTCCTAATTACTAGGCACGAACAGCAAAAGTATTTGTCCAACTAAAATAAGTCTGTACAAAATATGTAAAAAGAAATCAATCGATTCTCATGAGAAATTTCACGGTACGTTGGTAATTAACCAATGGCCTTCTAACTCTCGACGAACGGTTCAGCCGTTTCTTGCTAATAGAGCGTGCAAACGCGACCGTTATCTGGTCAGAAATAGTTCGAGTGGATGGCCGAAGACAGGAAGAGGAGGATTAACTGTCGCGAGACCATTTTTCGATCGCTTTTTCCCTGCCAGAGCCAGACATAAACAAGCCTTTCGATTCAACAGTTACTACGCGGAAAGCTCAACTTAATTGGCGAGGATTACGTAAAGGAACGGCGATAAGTCAGGAGATAACGCGGCAATAAAACGAGAATTCTAAACTCGCGATGAGACTATTCATCGCCAATGAGGGAATTCGGACGTTTCTTGATAGATCGGGTCATTTAAATAACAGAACGTACGCAATGCGTTTAATAATCCCGTACGAGATGGCTGTCTGTGGCCAGGAAATTGATTCAGGATAACATAAATGATGATCTACGTGATAGCAAAGACATTTTTAAGACATTCCGTGTATCATTGTGCTGATACATGGATATTGATCATATAGTTGATCATATCGTTGATCTTGATCATATAGTTGATCTTGATCATATAGTTGATCTTAATCATATCGTTGATCTTGATAATATATAGTTGATCTTGATCATATAGTTGATCTTGACCATATAATTGATCTTGATCAATATAGTTGATTTTGACAATATAGTTGATCTTGATCAATATAGTTGATCTTGATCATAATAATCATAATATAAATATTTGTTCTAAATATGTATATACTCCTCACATTTACTATGATTCCGGATTTTCGTAGCTTATTTAACGCTAATTTGGGACTAAATATTTAATTCCGGAGTAAATATGAGGCCCTAAATGAAACCATTGGTTGATCCAGGATTAAATACTTTCTCCCGAATTAGTGATAAGTTTGCTTGGAGAATCCATGAGTAGTTTTGCCTCAATTTTCATTTAAACTTTTTCGAGCTTTTTCAAGTGTTGATGACAAAAAAAATCTCCAATTTTCATATCTGTAGATTTCATCTCTTGGTTTTTTTGTAATTCTCATCGAGACTTTTAAGAAACGCATAATTTGCAGTGCTGTATTGTTTTCCAAAAATGAACAACTTTTCATTTTTTTTTGCTTTTTCCTTTTTTCAAAATTCTAATCGAGTCAACATTGGCGTTAAGCAGTTCTAGTGCTAAAAAGTATCACTTTGCGCATTATTCACAGTATTTGCCAAAATAATAATAATTAGTTGTTTGCAAAAACTCTAAAAGGCAAATTGAAAATTCCTCGAATTTAAAAATCTTCGCAGGTGTATCAACCTTGGCGTTAAGCAGTTCTAGTGCTAAAAAGTATCACTTTGCGCACTGTTCACAGTATTTGCCAAAATATTAATAATTAGTTGTTTGCAAATACTCTAAAAGGCAAATTGAAAATTCCTCGAATTTAAAAATCTTCGCAGGTGTATCAACCTTGGCGTTAAGCAGTTCTAGTGCTAAAAAGTATCACTTTGCGCACTGTTCACAGTATTCGCCAAAATAATAATAATTAGTTGTTTGCAAATACTCTAAAAAGCAAATTGAAAATTCCTCGAATTTAAAAATATTCGCAGGTGTATCAACCTTGGCGTTAAGCAGTTCTAGTGCTAAAAAGTATCACTTTGCGCACTGTTCACAGTATTTGCCAAAATAATAATAATTAGTTGTTTGCAAATACTCTAAAAAGCAAATTTAAAAATTCCTCGAATTTAAAAATATTCGCAGGTGTATCAACCTTGGCGTTAAGCAGTTCTAGTGCTAAAAAGTATCACTTTGTGCACTGTTCACAGTATTTGCCAAAATATTAATAATTAGTTGCTTGCAAATACTCGAAAAGGCTAATTGAAAATTCCTCGAATTTTAACATCTTCGCAGGTGTATCAACCTTGGCGTTAAGCAGTTCTAGTGCTAGAAAGTATCACTTTGTGCACTGTTCACAGTATTTGCCAAAATATTAATAATTAGTTGTTTGCAAATACTCGAAAAGGCTAATTGAAAATTCCTCGAATTTTAACATCTTCGCAGGTGTATCAACCTTGGCGTTAAGCAGTTCTAGTGCTAAAAAGTATCACTTTGTGCACTGTTCACAGTATTTGCCAAAATATTAATAATTAGTTCTTTGCAAATACTCGAAAAGGCTAATTGAAAATTCCTCGAATTTTAACATCTTCGCAGGTGTATCAACCTTGGCGTTAAGCAGTTCTAGTGCTAAAAAGTATCACTTTGTGCACTGTTCACAGTATTTGCCAAAATATTAATAATTAGTTGTTTGCAAATACTCGAAAAGGCTAATTGAAAATTCCTCGAATTTTAACATCTTCGCAGGTGTATCAACCTTGGCGTTAAGCAGTTCTAGTGCTAAAAAGTATCACTTTGCGCACTGTTCACAGTATTTGCCAAAATAATAATAATTAGTTGTTTGCAAATACTCTAAAAAGCAAATTGAAAATTCCTCGAATTTAAAAATATTCGTAGGTGTATCAACCTTGGCGTTAAGCAGTTCTAGTGCTAAAAAGTATCACTTTGCGCACTGTTCACAGTATTTGCCAAAATAATAATAATTAGTTTGCAAATACTCTAAAAAGCAAATTGAAAACGCCCGAATTTAAAATTTTTCGCAGGTGTATCAACCTTGGCGTCAAGCAGTTCAAGTGCTAAAAAGTATCACTTTGCGCACTGTTCACAGTATTTGCCAAAATAATAATAATTAGTTGTTTGCAAATACTCTAAAAAGCAAATTTAAAATTCCTCGAATTTAAAAATCTTCGCAGGTGTATCAACCTTGGCGTTAAGCAGTTCTAGTGCTAAAAAGTATCACTTTGCGCACTGTTCACAGTATTTGCCAAAATAATAATAATTAGTTGTTTGCAAATACTCTAAAAAGCAAATTTAAAATTCCTCGAATTTAAAAATCTTCGCAGGTGTATCAACCTTGGCGTTAAGCAGTTCTAGTGCTAAAAAGTATCACTTTGCGCACTGTTCACAGTATTTGCCAAAATAATAATAATTAGTTGTTTGCAAATACTCTAAAAAGCAAATTTAAAATTCCTCGAATTTAAAAATCTTCGCAGGTGTATCAACCTTGGCGTTAAGCAGTTCTAGTGCTAAAAAGTATCACTTTGCGCACTGTTCACAGTATTTGCCAAAATAATAATAATTAGTTGTTTGCAAATACTCTAAAAAGCAAATTGAAAATTCCTCGAATTTAAAAATATTCGTAGGTGTATCAACCTTGGCGTTAAGCAGTTCTAGTGCTAAAAAGTATCACTTTGCGCACTGTTCACAGTATTTGCCAAAATAATAATAATTAGTTTGCAAATACTCTAAAAAGCAAATTGAAAATTCCTCGAATTTAAAAATCTTCGCAGGTGTATCAACCTTGGCGTTAAGCAGTTCTAGTGCTAAAAAGTATCACTTTGCGCACTGTTCACAGTATTTGCCAAAATAATAATAATTAGTTGTTTGCAAATACTCTAAAAAGCAAATTGAAAATTCCTCGAATTTAAAAATATTCGTAGGTGTATCAACCTTGGCGTTAAGCAGTTCTAGTGCTAAAAAGTATCACTTTGCGCACTGTTCACAGTATTTGCCAAAATAATAATAATTAGTTTGCAAATACTCTAAAAAGCAAATTGAAAACGCCCGAATTTAAAATTTTTCGCAGGTGTATCAACCTTGGCGTCAAGCAGTTCAAGTGCTAAAAAGTATCACTTTGCGCACTGTTCACAGTATTTGCCAAAATAATAATAATTAGTTGTTTGCAAATACTCTAAAAAGCAAATTTAAAATTCCTCGAATTTAAAAATCTTCGCAGGTGTATCAACCTTGGCGTTAAGCAGTTCTAGTGCTAAAAAGTATCACTTTGCGCACTGTTCACAGTATTTGCCAAAATAATAATAATTAGTTGTTTGCAAATACTCTAAAAAGCAAATTTAAAATTCCTCGAATTTAAAAATCTTCGCAGGTGTATCAACCTTGGCGTTAAGCAGTTCTAGTGCTAAAAAGTATCACTTTGCGCACTGTTCACAGTATTTGCCAAAATAATAATAATTAGTTGTTTGCAAATACTCTAAAAAGCAAATTTAAAATTCCTCGAATTTAAAAATCTTCGCAGGTGTATCAACCTTGGCGTTAAGCAGTTCTAGTGCTAAAAAGTATCACTTTGCGCACTGTTCACAGTATTTGCCAAAATATTAATAATTAGTTGTTTGCAAATACTCTAAAAAGCAAATTGAAAATTCCTCGAATTTAAAAATCTTCGCAGGTGTATCAACCTTGGCGTTAAGCAGTTCTAGTGCTAAAAAGTATCACTTTGCACACTGTTCACAGTATTTGCCAAAATAATAATAATTAGTTGTTTGCAAATACTCGAAAAGTCAAATTGAAAATTACTCGAATTTTCAAATCTTCGCAGGTGTATCAACCTTGGCGTTAAGCAGTTCTAGTGCTAAGAAGTATCACTTTGCGCACTGTTCACAGTATTTGCCAAAATAATAATAATTAGTTGTTTGCAAATACTCTAAAAGGCAAATTGAAAATTCCTCGAATTTAAAAATCTTCGCAGGTGTATCAACCTTGGCGTTAAGCAGTTCTAGTGCTAAAAAGTATCACTTTGCGCACTGTTCACAGTATTTGCCAAAATAATAATAATTAGTTGTTTGCAAATACTCGAAAAGTCAAATTGAAAATTACTCGAATTTTCAAATCTTCGCAGGTGTATCAACCTTGGCGTTAAGCAGTTCTAGTGCTAAGAAGTATCACTTTGCGCACTGTTCACAGTATTTGCCAAAATAATAATAATTAGTTGTTTGCAAATAAATATGTTTGCAATGCAAAGTGTGAACAACTTACAGCTAAACGACCGGAGGAGTACAGCTCGTTCAAGATTTCTGTACCTGCTGAGCACGAGCATGAAATGATGGATCCCAACTTTTGGCCGAAAGGTGTATGTGCAAATCGATTTTTTCGGCACCTACTTTCGAAAACAAAGAACATATAACATATATTGAAAACTCTAGTGTCATGAGCCATGGAATTTTTCTATTAAATATTCAGTCCTTAAGAAATAAGATTGAAGAACTTGAAGGGCTTCTAGAAAACAGCAATTTCAGTGTTTTATGTATTCAGGAGCATTGGTTAAAAAGCTTTGAAATGGAGGTGCTAAATATAAATGGATTCGACATCGCTGCAAACTTTTGTAGAAAGGAGCACAACGGCGGGGGAGTAATGATACTTGTGAAAAATAATGTTAAATATCAGAGGCTCAATTTTAATTCTAATCATTTATCGATGGAAAAGGACTGTGAAATTTGTGGTATTAGTTTGATTGACTTGAATGTGATCATTCTATCTGTGTACCGGAGTCCCTGCGGAAATTTAGACGTCTTTTATGGTGTGCTTAATCAAATTCTCTCTACTATTGATCTTGTCAAGAGTACTGTTTTGGTGGCTGGAGATTTTAATGTGGACTTTATATGTAAAGACGCAAGAACTGTAAGATTTTTGGACTTTGTAAACGGTTTCGGATTGTATCAAACTGTTAGTTTCCCGACAAGATATAACTCGTGTCTTGATAACATATTTATTAATGGTAATTGTAATAATGGAGAAGCAAATCTGGTACCGATTTCATTTTCTGATCATGATGGAGTTTCCTTGACATTAAAAGTGGTGAGACCCAAAATAAGTATTAACACCAAACTAGTACGGCTAATCACCAAAACTGGCACATTCAATTTTTACCAGCTCCTCTCGTCGGAGAATTGGACTCCATTATTCAGTGATACAGATGGAGGCTGGTCAGGTTTTGTCGAATTGTGTTTAAGTCATTTTCATAGAGCATTTCCAGAGAAGCTAAAAGTAAACAGGAGTAATCAATCTCTTAATGTCAAGTGGTTTACTGCTGAGCTTGACGTGATGAGGGAGAATTTACGATTGGTGCAGGAGGCATGTACACGTTTTAGTCACCCTAATCTACTTCAACTCAGAAAGGAATTGCGTGTTATCTATAAGAAAACTATAATCTCTGCTAAAAGGGCCGCTAGTGACACTTATATTAGACATTCATCCAATGTACCAAAAGCATTGTGGGCTCTCATTAGAGACAGGTGCGGCGGTAAGGTACCAGATTCAACTAACTGTGACATATCGGCAAGTGATTTTAATATTTACTTTGCAAATATTGCCGACGAAATTATGTGTTCAATACCAAAATGTGATATCGATCCTGTGTTGTTAGTCAGTAATTCGGTTCCGGACAATGTTCCGTTCTTCAGGTTTACCAGTGTTTCTATTGTCGCAGTAAGGGACGCAATTAGAAGTATTAAAAATAACTTTAGCAAGGACATCTATGGTCTTTCAATTTCTTTAATAAAAGGTGTTGTCGATGTTATAATTGAACCTCTAACCAAGTTAATTAACGGCGTTATATTATCAAGTAATTTTCCTGATGTTTTAAAAGTAGCAAAGGTCATTCCAATATTTAAAAAAGGAGACAAAAATGAATGCAACAATTATCGACCAGTTTCTTTACTTCCTGTATTCTCTAAAATAATTGAAAAACTATTATATAATCAAATACTGTCGTTCTTCGAAGAGAATAAACTTTTTAGCGATAATCAATATGGATTTAGACAGGGCAGGTCAACAGTGATGGCTGTGGCCGATCTAGTGGAAATGATCGTTGATTGCTACGAAAAAGGAAATTATGCTATTGCGTCTTTTATAGACTTGTCTAAGGCTTTTGATTGCGTTCCTCATGATCTTCTCTTGCGGAAACTATATATGTATAACTTCGAGCCAAGCTGTTGTCGGCTTATAATATCATACCTCACCAACAGAGTACAATCCGTATTCCATAAGGATGAGTCATCTAAAAATTTGCCAATAGAGCACGGGGTACCTCAGGGGTCTACACTTGGACCGTTGCTGTTTTTGATTTTTGTTAATGATTTTCCTAAGTACATGGAGAGTGTAGGGATTGTACAGTTTGCCGATGACACAACACTTGTATCCTCCTCTGATGATCTGGATAGCACTATTGTAAGGAGTCGGAATTCTCAGTCAAAGGCAGATACTTGGTTTTGTGGCAATGGCCTCAAATTGAATGAGGCAAAAACTGAAAATCTATTGTTTACACTTAGACACAACGCAAAATTGAATGATACGGCCTCGGTTAAGTTCTTGGGATTGCAAATTGATCATTTACTTCTGTGGGATAGGCAGAGTGTCGAATTGAGTAGCAAAATAAACAAAAGCATATTTTTGTTAAGAAATTTAAATAACAATCTGTCCTCTCAGGGTGTGCGCACAGCTTACTTTGCGACGTGTCATTCCCACATTACATACGGAATTTTGAATTGGGGACATTCTACGATCCGTCATAGAATGTTCTCACTCCAAAGGAGAGCAGTCAGGGTTATTTCTAATATTGGCTACAGGGAAGATTGTCGGCACAAATTTTTGGAGCTAAGGATTTTAACACTTCCTTGTGTGTATATACTTGAATGCCTACTGTTTGTAAAAAAAAACATAAGCAACTATTCTACCAGTCAACATCCATATGTTACTAGAGAAAAGAGAGATTTGTGCTATAAATTCTTGAGATTATGTCGTTCTCGGACAGGAACTAACTACTACGGCATTCAATTTTTCAATAAGTTACCTTTCGAATTTAAAAGTCTACCTTTAAAAACATTTAAAAGGAGAACGAAGGAATTTTTAATTGATCGTGCGTTCTATTCAATAGAGGATTTTTTACGGTCCGAGTTTGATTAAAATGTTTTATTTTTGTGATTGCATTATTAGTGTATCAGTGTATTATTGTATTATTGTATTATTGTATTATTGTATTAATGTATTATTGATTTTCAATGTTTTAATATTATGACCTGTGTAAACAATTTTGTATCGACACCAATAAATTACTATTACTATTACTATTACTATAAATACTCTAAAAGGCAAATTGAAAATTCCTCGAATTTAAAAATCTTCGCAGGTGTATCAACCTTGGCGTTAAGCAGTTCTAGTGCTAAGAAGTATCACTTTGCGCACTGTTCACAGTATTTGCCAAAATAATAATAATTAGTTGTTTGCAAATACTCGAAAAGGCTAATTGAAAATTCCCCGAATTTTAAAATCTTCGCAGGTGTATCAACCTTGGCGTTAAGCAGTTCTAGTGCTCAAAAGTATCACTTTGCTCACTGTTCACTGTTAATTTCATATATCTATATATTTATATACCATATATACATATATTTATATGGTATTTGCTTCGTTAATTAATTATTGGAAACCGATAAAAGCGCCGAATTCTTATAGATTGCCCAACGCTGATTGCCCTAATTGGTCCAATTAATCCGCGCATGCATTTGCCACCTCTCGACCTTTTCAACACAATCCTGCCATAATTGATCATCGTGGAGTGCTGAGTGCTCCAGTTAAACCCCCTAGGAATTCCGAGCGGCTAATTAATTAGCAACAATCGCCGTTACCAAATTTCCTGTGTTGTAAACAAGAGATCTGCAAAGCCGTTTACATCTCGTGATGACTTTCACAAAACTATCGGTTTGTTTATTCAAGAGACAAATGGTCACAAATGATTGTGACACTGATTCGTGATCAAAATGGATGATTCCATCCTTGCAATTGTGCTTGAGTGATGATTGAAACTTCGTACCTGATTGTTTTTTAATAATGATTAATGTTGTCAGTGAGTTCATGATTTTTTTGTTGTTTGATCCAGTCTTTTGCCCATCCAGAATCGAAAATTTAATAAAAATTGGAAAATTGACACACTTTATTGGAAATGTTAACAAAAAATCTCCAGAATCAATTTAAGGGAGTTTGAATATAAGAACAGTTTCATAATAAATTTTAATTTTTAACAAAACTTTTTTTGCAATGAAAGCAATGCTATCTTGAAAAGTACGACTTTCCGAACGTTAAAAACAGTGAGTTTCAGACTTCTAAGCTCAATTTGATATTAATTTGGAATAAAATAAATCAATAAATTTGGAATTCACAAAACATATTCATTTTTTATGTTTCCGAAATTTCAATGAATAATCGCGAAAATATATAGGGGGAAAGTATTGTTTTCGTGAAAATATTCGAATTCCAGATTTCAAGGGAAATTTTCATTCTGAAATCCTCCCAGTCCATCAAGACAATTTTTTTTTTTTTTTTGTAGACACGATCAAGCCCAGCTCGGGACTCTTTTGAATATAAGTTTGAAATTATGATTTTTAGATGAAAATCTGCATTTCAAAATGTTTTGGCAAAAATTCAGCAACTGAAAAAATAATTCGAGATCAGATTCAGTACATAAGAGATATGAGGACAGTTTTATCATAAATTACATTTTTTCCAAAACTTTTTTTGCAATGAAAGCAATGCTATCTTGAAAAGTACGACTTTTCGAACGTTAAAAACAGTGAATTTCAGACTTTTAAGCTCGATTTGATATTAATTTGGAATAAAATAAACCAATACATTTGGAATTCACAAAATTTATTCATTTTTTATGTTTCCGCAGTTTCAATGAATAATCGCGAAAATATATGGGGAAAGTATTGTTTTCGTGAAAATGTTCGAATTCCAGATTTCAAGGGAAATTTTCATTCTGAAATCCTCCCAGTCCATCAAGACAATTTAAAAAAAAATGTAGGCACGAGCAAGCCCAGCTCAGGACTTTTTTGAATATAAGTTTGAAATTATGCTTTTAGATGAAAATCAGCATTTCAAAATGTTTTGGCAAAAATTCAGCAACTGAAAAAATAATTCGAGATCAGATTCAGGACATAAGAGATATAAGGACAGTTTTATCATAAATTTACATTTTTTACAAAACTATTTTTGCAATGAAAGCAATGCTATCTTGAAAAGTACGACTATTCGAACGTTAAAAACAGTGAATTTCAGAGTTTTAAGCTCAATTAGATATTGATTTGGAATAAAATAAATCAATAAATTTGGAATTCACAAAATTTATTTATTTTTTATATTTCCGCAATTTCAATGAATAATCGCGAAAATATATGGGGAAAGTATTGTGAAAATGTTCGAATTCTAGATTTCAAGGGAAATTTTCATTCTGAAATCCTCCCAGTCCATCAAGACAATTTAAAAAAAAATGTAGACACGATCAAGCCCAGCTCGGGACTTTTTTTAATATAAGTTTGAAATTATGCTTTTAGATGGAAATCTGAATTTCAAAATGTTTTGGCAAAATTCAGCAACTGAAAAAATAATTCGAGATCAGATTCAGGACATAAGAGATATAAGGACAGTTTTATCATAAATTTACATTTTTTGCAAAACTTTTTTTGCAATGGAAGCAATGCTATTTTGAAAAGTACGACGTTGTGAACGTTAAAAACAGTAAATTTCAGACTTTTAAGCTCAATTTGATATTAATTTGGAATAAAATAAATCAATAAATTAGGAATTCACAAAATTTATTCATTTTTTATGTTTCCGCAATTTCAATGAATAATCGCGAAAATATATGGGGAAAGTATTGTTTTCGTGAAAATGTTCGAATTCCAGATTTCAAGGGAAATTTTCATTCTGAAAACCTCCCAGTCCATCAAGACAATTTTTTTATTTTTTTGTAGACTCGATCAAGCCCAGCTTGGGCCTTTTTTGAATATAAGTTTTAAATTATGATTTTTAGATGAAAATCAGCATTTCAAAATGTTTTGGCTAAAATTCAGCGACTGAAAAAATAATTCGAGATCAGATTCAGGACAGAAGAGATATAAGGACAGTTTTGTAATAAATTTACATTTTTTACAAAACTTTTTTTGGAATGAAATAAATGCTATCTTGAAAAGTACAACTTTTCGAACGTTAAAAACAGTGAATTTCAGACTTTTAAGCTCAATTTGATATTAATTTGGAATAAAATAAATCAATAAATTTGGAATTCACAAAATGTATTCATTTTTTATGTTTCCGCAATTTCAATGAATAATCGCGAAAATATATGGGGAAAGTATTGTGAAAATGTTCGAATTCTAGATTTCAAGGGAAAATTTCATTCTGAAATCCTCCCAGTCCATCAAGACAATTTTTAAATTTTTTTTGTAGACACGATCAAGCCCAGCTCAGGACTTTTTTAAATATAAGTTGAAATATGCTTTTAGATGGAAATCTGCATTTCAAAATGTTTTGGCAAAAATTCAGCAACTGAAAAAATAATTCGAGCTCAGATTCAGGACATAAGAGATATAAGGACAGTTTTATCATAAAGTTAAATTTTTTACAAAACTTTTTTTGCAATGAAAGCGATGCTATCTTGAAAAGTACGACTTTTCGAACGTTAAAAACAGTGAGTTTCAGCCTTTTAAGCTCAATTTGATATTAATTTGGAATAAAATAAACCAATAAATTTGGAATTCACAAAATTTATTAATTTTTTGTTTCCGAAATTTCAATGAATAATCGCGAAAATATATGGGGAAAGTATTGTTTTCGTGAAAATGTTCGAATTCTAGTTTTCAAGGGAAATTTTCATTCTGAAATCCTCCCAGTCGATCAAGACAATTTAAACAAAAAAAAAATGTAGACACGATCAAGCCCAGCTCGGGACTTTTTTGAATATAAGTTGAAATTATGCTTTTAGGTGGAAATCTGCATTTTAAAATGTTTTGGCAAAAATTCAGCAACTGAAAAAATAATTCGAGATCAGATTCAGGACATAAGAGATATAAGGACAGTTTTATCATAAATTTACATTTTTTACAAAACTTTTTTTTGCAATGAAAGCAATGCTATCTTGAAAAGTACGACTTTTCGAACGTTAAAAACAGTGAATTTCAGACGTTTAAGCTCAATTTGATATTAATTTGGAATAAAATAAATCAATAAATTTGGAATTCACAAAATTTATTCATTTTTTATGTTTCCGCAATTTCAATGAAAATCGCGAAAATATATGGGGAAAGTATTGTTTTCGTGAAAATGTTCGAATTCCAGATTTCAAGGGAAAAATTTCATTCTGAAAACCTGCCAGTCCATCAAGACAATTAAAAAAAAAAATTGTAGACACGATCAAGCTCAACTCGGGACTTTCTTGAATATAGGTTTGAAATTATGCTTTTAGATGGAAATCTGCATTTCATTTTTTTTTTTTCAAAAAATCAGCAACTGAAAAAATAATTCGAGAACAGATTCAGGACATAAGAGATATAAGGACAGTTTTATCATAAATTTACATTTTTTACAAAACTTTTTTTTGCAATGAAAGCAATGCTATCTTGAAAAGTACGACTTTTCGAACGTTAAAAACAGTGAGTTTCGGACTTTTAAGCTCAATTTGATATTAATTTGGAATAAAATAAATCAATAATTTGGAATTCACAAAATTTATTCATTTTTTATGTTTCCGCAATTTCAATGAATAATCGCAAAAATATATGGGGAAAGTATTGTTTTCGTGAAAATGTTCGAATTCCAGATTTCAAGGGAAATTTTCATTCTGAAAACCTCCCGTCCATCAAGACAATTTTTTTATTTTTTTGTAGACTCGATCAAGCCCAGCTTGGGACTTGATTGAATATAAGTTGAAATTGTGCTTTTAGATGGAAATCTGCATTTCAAAATGTTTTGGCAAAAATTCAGCAACTGAAAAATATATTCGAGATCAGATTCAGGACATAAGAGATATAAGGACAGTTTTATCAAAAATTTACATTTCTTACAAAACTTTTTTTGCAATTAAAGCAATGCTATCTTGAAAAGTACGACTTTTCGAACGTTAAAAACAGTGAATTTCAGACTTTTAAGCTCAATTTCAAAATTTTCATTCTGAAATCCTCCCAGTCGATCAAGACAATTTTTTAAAAAATTTGTAGACACGATCAAGCCCAGCTCGGGACTTTTTTGAATACAAGTTTGAAATTGAAGCTTTTAGATGAATATCTGCATTTCAAAATGTTTTGGCAAAAATTCAGCAACTGAAAAAATAATTCGAGATCAGATTCAGGACATAAGAGATTAAGGACCGTTTTATCATAAATTTTCATATTTTGCAAAACTGAAAAAAAAGCACCGATCGAGAACGTCCAAGCTGTAAACAAAAGTCTCGAGTTCAACTCCTGGTGGGGTATATGATTGTGTACTTATACTACTGAAGGAAATAGCAAATTAGTTAAAAAATTACTAATGCACATTTGTTGTACATTTGTATATATGAAGTGTACAATTATAAAAAACTGCATACCTACATATAATTGTACACTTACAAATATGCATTAACAAATGTGCATAACAAATCGTTTATAATGTGTCTTTAATGAATAAGCAATTAACATTAGACTTGTAAAATGGCACGGAATGAAAGTGGCCCAATCTTCGAGTTACATGGCATTGCGGCCGCACAAATGCTTCACCGTAGAATCCGGATAATTAACCTCTGATCCTGGGTTCGGGTAGAAATGCGGAAGAGAGGCGATTGCATGTATCCCGATGAATTCATGCACGTAAAAAGTGCGTTACTTCTTTGTTATGTTGATGCTGGTTCCATTGCATAACGAATCTTTGATAAACCAACGCAAAGTCACACTTTACGATGATTATTATTATTTTATTACTTCGAATTTAATTATCGGCGGGCTGAAATTACAGCTGTAACCAATCTTCGCCACGATGCGACCTACCCAGGTTTCCATATCAAATATTACGAAAAGGTGAAGAAAAACTTTGACAAAGTTTCAGAATTAGATAAGGGAGAAAATCAAACACTTAACTTTCTCCATTGAAAAGTATAGGTTAGATATTACTGAAATTTCTGAAAATTTATTATTTGCAAATTTGATATTAGATTCGTATACAGTACCCTCGAAGCCAATTCTCCTGAAAATTTGACAAAGTTTCAGTAATAAATAAGGGAGAAAATCAAACACTTATCTCACTGCATTGACAAGTATGGGTTAGCTATTACTGAAATTTCTGAAAATTTATTATTTGCAAATTTGATATTATATTCGTATACAGTACACCTGAAACTAATTCTCCTGAAATTTTGACAAAGGTTCAGTATTAAATAAGGGAGAAAATCAAACACTTATCTCTCTGCATTGACAAGTATGGGTTAGCTATTACTGAAATTTCTGAAAATTTATTATTTGCAAATTTGATACTAGATTCGTGTACAGTACACCCGAAACTAATTCTCCTCAAAATTTGACAAAGTTTTGGTATTAAATAATGGAGAAAATCAAACACTTAACTTTCTGCATTGACAAGTATGGGTTAGCTATTACTGAAATTTCTGAAAATTTCTGATTTGCAAAATTAATATTAGATTCGTGTACAGTATACCTGAAACTAATTCTCCTGAAAATTTGACAAAGCTTCAGTATTAAATAAGGGAGAAAATCAAACACTTATCTCCCTGCATTGACAAGTATGGGTTAGCTATTTCTGAAATTTCTGAAAATTTATTATTTAAAAATTTGATATTATATTCGTGTACAGTACACCTAAAACTAATTCTCCTGAAAATTTGACAAAGTTTTGGTATTAAATAAGGGAGAAAATCAAACACTTAACTTTCTGCATTGACAAGTATGGGTTAGCTATAACTGAAATTTCTGAAAATTTATTATTTTCAAATTTGATATAAGATTTGTGTATAGTTCACAGGAACCTAATTCTCCTCAAAATTGGACAAAGTCTCAGTATTAAATAGGGAAGAAAATCAAACACTTAACTTTCTGCATTGACAAGTATTGGTTAGCTATTACTGAAATTTCTGAAAATTTATTATTTGCAAATTTGATATTATATTTGTATACAGTACACCTGAAACTAATTCTCCTAAAAATTTGACAAAGTTTCAGTATTAAATAAGGAAGAAAATCAAACACTAACTTTCTGCATTGAGTATGGGTTAGCTATTACTGAAATTTCTGAAAATTTATTATTTGCAAAATTAATATTAGATTCGTATACAGTAAACCTGAAACTAATTCTCCTGAAAATTTGACAAAGTTTCAGTATTAAATAAGAGAGAAAATCAAACACTTAACTTTCTGCATTGACAAGTATGGGTTAGCTATTACTGAAATTTCTGAAAATTTATTATTTGCAAATTTGATATTATATTCGTGTACAGTACACCTGAAACTAATTCTCCTGAAAATTTGACAAAGTTTCAGTAATAAATAAGGGAGAAAATATAACACTTATCTCCCTGCATTGACAAGTATGGGTTAGCTATTACTGAAATTTGTGAAAATTTATTATTTGCAAATTTCATATTAGATTCGTGTACAGTACACCTGAAACTAATTCTCATGAAAATTTGACAAAGTTTCAGTATTAAATAAGGGAGAAAATCAAACACTTATCTCCCTGCATTGACAAGTATGGGTTAGCTATTACTGAAATTTCTGAAAATTTATTATTTGCAAAATTGATATTAAATTCGTGTACAGTACACCTGAAACTAATTCTCCTGAAAATTTGACAAAGTTTCAGGATTAAATAAGGGAGAAAATCAAACACTTAACTTTCTGCATTGAAAAGTATGGGTTAACTATTACTGAAATTTCTGAAAATTTCTGATTTGCAAAATTAATATTAGATTCGTGTACAGTATAATTGAAACTAATTCTCCTCAAAATTTGACAAATTTTTGGTATTAAATAAGGAAGAAAATCAAACACTTAACTTTCTGCATTGGCATGTATAGGTTAGCTATTACTGAAATTTCTGAAAATTTATTATTTGCAAATTTGATATTAGATTCGTGTACAGTACACCCGTAGCTAATTCTCCTAAAAATTTGACAAAGTTTCAGTATTAAATAAGGGAGAAAATCAAACACTTAACTTTCTGCATTGACAAGTATAGGTTAGCTATTACTGATATTTCTGAAAAATTATCATTTGCACATTTGATATTAAATTCGTGTACAGGACACCTGAAACTAATTCTGCTGAAAATTTGACAAAGTTTCAGTATTAAATTAGGGAGAATATCAAACACTAAACTTTCTGCATTGAAAAGTATGGGTTAACTATCACTGAAATTTCTGAAAATTTATTATTTGCAAATTTGATATTATATTCGCGTACAATACACCTGAAACTAATTCTCCTGAAAATTTGACAAAGTTTCAGTATTAAATAAGGGAGAAAATCAAACACTTAAATTTCTGCATTGAAAAGTATGGGTTAACTATTACCGAAATTTCTGAAAATTTCTGATTTGCAAATTAGATAATATATTCGTGTACAGTATACCTGAAAGTAATTCTCCTGAAAATTTGACAAAGTTTCAGTATTAAATAAGGGAGAAAATCAAACACTTATCTCTCTGCATTGACAAGTATGGGTTAGCTGTTACTGAAATTTCTGAAAATTTATTAATTGCAAATTTGATATTATATTCGTGTACAGTACACCCGAAACTAATTCTCCTAAAAATGTGACAAAGTTTCAGTAAAAAATAAGGGAGAAAATAAAACACTTATCTCCCTGCATTGACAAGTATGGGTCAGCTATTAGTGAAATTTCTGAATATTTATTATTTGCAAATTTGATATTATATTCGTGTACAGTACACCTGAAACTAATTCTCCTGAAAATTTGACAATGTTTCAGTATTAAATAAGGGAGAAAATCAAACACTTAACTTTCTGTATTGAAAAGTATGGGTTAACTATTACTGAAATTTCTGAAAATTTATTATTTGCAAAATTAATATTAGATTCGTGTACAGTATACCTGAAACTAATTCTCCTGAAAATTTGACAAAGTCTCAGTATTAAATAAGGGAGAAAATCAAACACTTATCTCTCTGCATTGCCAAGTATGGGTTAGCTATTACTGAAATTTCTGAAAATTTATTATTTGCAAACTTGATATTATGTTCGTATACAGTACACCTGAAACTAATACTCCTGAAAATTTGACAAAGTTTCAGTATTAAATAAGGGAGTAAATAAAACACTTAACTTTCTGCATTGACAAGTATGGGTTAGCTATTACTGAAATTTCTAAAAATTTATTATTTGCAAATTTGATATTAGATTCGTGTACAGTATACCTGAAACTAATACTCCTGAAAATTTGACAAAGTTTCAGTATTAAATAAGGGAGAAAATCAAACACTTAACTTTCTGCATTGACAAGTATGGGTTAGCTATTACTGAAATTTCTGAAAATTTATTATTTGCAAATTTGATATTGTATTCGTATACAGTGCACCCGGAACTAATTCTCCTGAAAATTTGACAAAGTTTCAGTATTAAATAAGGGAGAAAATCAAACACTTATCTCTCTGCATTGACAAGTTTGGGTTAGCTATTACTGAAATTGCAGAATCTTACTACGTGTATTATACTTACTTTACATTATTTGTGATAAAGGATATTAAATAGGATTTTCGGAAAATTCTATTTATAAAATATGACATTATTTCCGTAATTTTAATAAATATTCAGCAATTTTTTTATTCTTTTATTAAACAAATGCAATATTGCGAGATTTCAATGCAAAATAATGATATTGTTATTATTAGTAATAAGTATTAACTAATAAGTATATTATTATTAGTAATAATAAATAATAGTAATTGCTAATAGATATAGCTATTACTTCGTAAGAATGCACTTAAAGAAAGTGCAGCGCAGTTCTGTAAATGTCTCAATTTATTATTAGTAATAAGTATTAACTAATAAGTATAATATTATTAGTAAAAATAAATAGTAGTAATTGCTAATAGATATTACTATTATTTCGTAAGAATGCACTTAAATTATTTCGTAAGAATGCACTTAAAGAAAGTGCATTGCAGTTTTGTAAATGTCTCCATTATTTGCACGCTTAATTAACAATCTAATTAAGAAATCAACCTTTACAGAAACAATAAAAATAGCGACGCTCCCAAATGATTGCCAAACCGGTAATCGATAGATGCTAATGGAATTTGGACTCATTGTACGTACACATTTATAAATAAAACAGTAATTAATTTGTTTGATTATCATTATTTTAAATTTACATTAACTTAAGCGTTATTACATTTGTCATTGTGTCATTTTCAAGCGATTCGAAAATAAAGTTTAACATATTTAACAGTTATCATTTTCGCATTAATACCAATTTATACATTATTCCAATAAAATGCGATAAAATGACAGTTGCTAATGGATTTTTATAGATTCAGGAATTATCAATTAAGCATTAGAAGTAATTTATAAGTGATGAAAATTATCACGTATTTTAGACTATTTGCCATATTGATAGTTTTTTTATTACACTTTTATTATTAGTAGTGCTTTACGCAGTGTTATTACGTAGTAGTGCTTTTTATAAATAGTTCTTTATGATACAAATTCGTAGATAATTTGTTTTACATTAATTGTGATAAAGGATATTAAATAAGCGCCAGTCGACATTTTTTTTTGCTGCACAGTGAAACTTTATTGCTCGTTTAAATTCCAGCTCTGACTAATCTGACTTCTGCCAATCTAGAAGCAATTATCTAAAATTAGAATCTCCATATATCCCGGCGTATTTCTCCTTGCGTGAAACGCATGGAATTCGACTTTTGAATTAAAAACCGATACTTCTCACAGCAGTGAAACTCACGTCGGACTTGGACGGACGCACAAAAAAGCTATCCGATGCACTGTCAAGATTGCCAGGCGAGCTTTAATTTATGCAACCCATTTACGCCAGAAACGGAGAAAAAACTGGACAGTTTTCACCTCAGTCTGTTGCGATTCTATTCCGCTGAGTTTCTCTCAATTTCTAACAAACGTATACATGGAACTATTGATGCACTAAAGCCTCGACAGAATTAAAATTAATATGCTTAAGTTCCAATGACGAACTTTGTACTGACTCGTTTTTGAAGATAATTTGAAGAAATGATATTTTTTTACCAATTTTTAGTCGTGGCCAATTTTTAAGTGTGTGCGGATATGGTATCGACTGCCCCTCATTACCATCATCATCACCACCATCATCATCATCATCATCAGCAGCAGCAGCAGCAGCAGCAGCATCAGTAATGATGATGATTAATTTTGGTAAATGTAGAGTCATGCTCACATAAATCTAGTACAAGAAATTAGGTTTTAATAGTAATTTTATATAGCAATGTCAATATGTTTGTACTAGATTTATATGAGCATGACTGTGCCTTTATCAAAATAAATTATCATCATTACTTGATGATAATTTTCATTACTGATGATTATCATCATTCCTGATGATAATTTTCAATATTCATTTAGAATTTTAAAAACAAATTCAGCTTGCTTTTTGGTGCCTTGTGTCAGTGTCAAGACATTTGTGAAGAAGTTTGCTATTAAAATTAGTTATGTGAAGCAGAGAAAATAAATATTCAGATGATAGTGTGAAATACTGTAAAAAACTTACGGAAGCAAGTTATATCAGGCCTTGAAAAATTGTCATAAAATTTATAGTTGGTTTGAATTTGCTGTCATCACAAGAGATGTTCAGGCTTGGGAATAATGAGGATGATAGCGAGAGTGCACACAAATGTGTGCTCTCCAACTTCGTGGCATTCTTCATCATCGTGGCCATCATCAGAGCAGTGCCATTGTTAACGCATGGAAGATGCCCAACATAACGGTACAACATATTACATAATTAATGTCAGAATTGAAGATCATTGTTAAATAAATATTAAAGGCTTGTGCTGCAGATTGAGTATTTTATTTAAGCAAAACTATTGCCTCTCGGAGTTTAGAATGAAGATTAGAATAGAGAATAAAGATTAGAATAGATAATTAAGATAATATAGAGTTTAGAATAGATATTATAATAGATAATAAAGATAAGATAAAGTTTAGAGTAGAGATTAGAATAGATAATAGAGATAAGATAGAGTTTAGAATAGAGATTCGAATAGATAATAGAGGTAATATAGAGTTTAGAAGAGAAGTCCAGAATATGGAAGATATTTTGTAGTTTTATGGATTGTTCACTAGTTCCTAATAAACTTCTGATAGTTTAGAGTTTAGGCAAACAAATCTATTCACTCGAGTTGTAAGCATATAAGTCAAGAAATTCAATAATTACTAATGACAATACATAAGTATTTTAGACTCATTTCTATTGATAAATCTGTGGTATTGAGTCTTTGAGCAGATTGAGTATTTTATTGAAGCAAAACTGTTGCCTCTCGCAGTTTAGAATGGAGATTAGAATAGAGAATATAGATTAGAATATATAATAGAGATAAGATAGAGTTTAGAATAGATATTATAATAGATATCAAAGATAAGATAGAGTTTAGGATAGAGATTAGAATAGTTAATAGAAATAAGATAGAATTTAGAGATCTAGAGTCTAGATTATAAGTCCAGAATATTTAAAATATTTTGTAGTTTTAAGTATTGTTCACTACTTCCTAATAAACTTCTGATAGTTTAAAGTTTAGGCAAACAAATCTTTTGACTTTAGTTGTAAGCACATAAGTCAAGAAATTCAAAAATTACTAATGACAATACATGAGTATTGTAGACTCATTTCTATTGATAAATATGTGGTATTGAGTATTTGAGCAGATTGAGTATTTGATTGAAGCAAAACTGTTGCCTCTCAACAGTTTGCTGTTGCAGTTTAGAATGGAGATTAGAATAGAGAATATAGATTAGAATATATAATAGAGATAAGATAGAGTTTAGAATAGTATATTATCTAGATAAAGATCCATAATAAAGATAAGATAGAGTTTATAATAGAGATTAGAATAGATAATAAAGATAAAATAGAGTTTAGAATAGAGATTAGAATACATAATAAATAATAGAAAGAGTATAGAATAGAAGTTCAAAATATTTAAAATATTTTGTAGTTTTGTGGATTGTTCACTACTTCCTAATAAACTTCTGATAGTTTACAGTTGAGGCAAACAAATCTTTTGACTTGAGTTGTAAGCACATAAGTCAAAAAATTCAAAAATTACTAATGACAATATATAAGTATTTTAGAACCATTTCTATTGATAAATCTGTGATATTGAGTATTTGAGCAGATGAGTATTTTATTGAAGCAAAACTGTTGCCTCTCGGAGTTTAGAATGGAGATTAGAATAGAGAATATAGATTAGAATAGATAATAGAGAAAAGATAGAGTTTAGAATAGTAGATTATCTAGATAAAGATCTATAATAAAGATAAGATAGAGTTTAGAATAGAGATTAGAATAATTAATAGAGATAAGATAGAGTTTAGAATAGAAGTCCAGAATATTTAAAATATTTTATAGTTTTACGGATTGTTCATTACTTCCTAATAAACTTCTGATAGTTTAAAGTTTAGGCAAACAAATCTTTTGACTTGAGTTGTAAGCACATATGTCATAAAATTACAAAAATACTAATGACAATATTTGATTTAAATAAAACTAGAATAAAGATAAAGAAAGATAAGATAGAGTTTAGAATAGAGATTAGAATTGATAATAGAAATCAGATAGAGTTTAGAATAGAAGTCCAGAATATATAAAATATTTTGTAGTTTTATAGATTGTTCACTACTTCCTAATTAACTTCTGATAGTTTAGAGTTTAGTAAGTAAAATAGAGTTTAGAATAGAGATTAGAATACATAATAAAGATAAGATAGAGCATAGAATAGAAGTTCAGATTATTTAAAATATTTTGTAGTTTTATGGATCGTTCACTACTTCCTAATAAATTTCTTTGAGTTTAGAGTTCAGGCAAACAAATATTTTGACTTGACTTCTAAGCACAAAAGTCAAGAAATTCAAAAATTACTGATGACAATGAAAAAACCATATAAGGTTCTTCATGCTTCTAAAACAAATAGAACCAAAATAAAAATTCAGATTTGTACGTTACTTTGCGATTCGTCGGTTTCAAAATGCAATAATATTTTGGCTTTTGAATTTTGACTAAAGTAATTCGTCATAACACTGCATTTCACATTTCCATCTAAAACAATTTCTTGAACTACCACATTTGAAGTAGGGTAGTTTAGGCAAACAAATCTTTTGACTTGAGTTCTAAGCACATAAGTCAAGAAATTCAAAAATTACTAATGACAATACATAAGTATTTTGGACTCATTTCTATTGATAAATCTATGGTCCTTAGGTAAAACCCGATAAGTCAAATGAAATCGATTGTATCGATTGTTTGTATGTTTTGTCAATATGTAGAGACCTTAGCGAAGAATTTCAACGGACAAAACCATGGTATGGTTTATGGTTCAAACTATGGTTCTCATGCTTCTAAATCACGTAGAACCAAAATAAACATTCAGATTTGTATGTTACTTTGCGATTCGTCGGTGGCAAAATGCAATAATATTTTGACTTTTGAATTTTGACTAATCGGGTTTTCCCTTAGTACCACAGAAATATAGTAATACGTCATAACACTGCATTTCATATTTCCATCTAAAACAATTTCTTGAACTACCACATTTCACGTAGGGTAGTTTAGACAAACACATCTTTTGACTTGAATTGTTAGCACATAAGTCAAGAAATTCAAAAATTAGTAATGACAATAAATAAGTATTTTAGACTCATTTCTATTGATACATCTGTGGTACTAAGGCAAAGCCCGATAAGTCAAATGAAATCGATTGTATCGATTATTTGTATATTTTGCCAATATGTAGAGATCTTAGCATATATTTCAACGGACAAAACCATATGTGGTTCTCATGTTTCTAAAACACATAGAACCAAAATAAACATTCAGATTTGTAAGTTACTTTGCGATTCGTCGGTGGCAAAGTGCAATAATATTTTGACTTTTGGTCGAGTTTTGCCCTCAAATGAAATCGATTGTATCGATTCAAAAATTACTAATGACCATGAAAAAACCATATAAGGTTCTCATGCTTCTAAAACAACTAGAACCAAAATTTAAAAAAATTGCAATAATGGCAAAGTGCAATAATATTTTGACTTTTGATCCAGTTTTTCCTTAGTACCACAGAAATATGGTAATACGTCATAACACTGCATTTCACATTTCCATCTAAAACAATTTCTTGAACTTCCATATTTCGAGTAGGGTAAACAATACAAGGACTGCGACAGATTGACCCAATTATAATCTTGATCAAGTAGATTCCGCGAGATCCGATTTTTGATCGACGCGATCAAATCTTGAGATCGGCACTATGACGGGATCAGGCCAGGTTGATCTGATCCCGGTCAAATCGGATCTCGCGGAATCAATTTGATCGAGATTTTAATTGGGCCAATCTGTTGCAGCCCCTGTATAGTTCACCCTACTATTTCGGTCAAAAACTTTAATTGCCTATACTGTGTATATAGGCAATAAGTATAGTCTTAAGTCAATTACTTAATTGACTTAAGTGCTTACAACCCAAAGCTTAATTGACTTAAGTGCTTACAACCCAAAGCTTAATTGACTTAAGTGCTTACAACCCAAAGCTTAATTGACTTAAGTGCTTACAACCCAAAATTTAAGTCAAAAACTTGAATTGCCTATACTGTGTGTATAGGCAATAAGTATAGTCTTAAATCAATTACTTAATTGACTTAAGTGCTTACAACGCAAAGCTTAATTGACTTAAGTGCTTACAACCCAAAATATCAGTCAAAAACTTTCATTGCCTATACTGTGTGTATAGGCAATAAGTATAGTCTTAAGTCAATTACTTAATTGACTTATGTGCTTACAACCCAAAGCTTAATTGACTTAAGTGCTTCAACCCAAAATTTTAGTCAAAAACTTTAATTGCCTATACTGTGTGTATAGGCAATAAGTATAGTCTTAAGTCAATTACTTAATTGACTTAAATGCTTACAACCCAAAGCTTAATTGACTTAAGTGCTTACAACCCAAAATTTCAGTCAAAAACTTTAATTGTCTATACTGTGTGTATAGGCAATAAGTATAGTCTTAAGTCAATTACTTAATTTACTTAAATGCTTACAATCCAAAGCTTAATTGACTTAAGTGCTTACAACCCAAAATTTCAGTCAAAAACTTTAATTGTATATACTGTGTGTATAGACAATAAGTATAGTCTTAAGTCAATTACTTAATTTACTTAAATGCTTACAACCCAAAGCTTAATTGACTTAAGTGCTTACAACCCAAAATTTCAGTCAAAAACTTTAATTGTATATACTGTGTGTATAGACAATAAGTATAGTCTTAAGTCAATTACGTAATTGACTTAAGTGCTTACAACCCAATGCTTAATTGACTTAAGTGCTTACAACCCAAAATTTCACTGCCAACTTTAATTGCCTATACTGTGTGTATAGGCAATAAGTATAGTCTTAAGTCAATTACTTAATTGACTTAAGTGCTTACAACCCAAAGCCAAAGAAATGTTAATACCTTCCCAAGTTCCAGTTTTCATTCCTATAGGCAATAAGTATAGTCTTAAGTCAATTACTTACTTGACTTAACTGCTTACAACCCAAAGCCAAAGAAATGTTAATAACTTTCTAACTTCCAGTTTTCATTCCTTGGAAAATATTTTATAAATTCTACAAACTCAGATTAAAGTTTGGGAGATTGCTAATCGAGAAAAATATAATTTTGACCAAACTGAAACGGTGCGGCCTCAAATTTCTTCTTGGGCGTGACTCGTTTTTGATTGCTGCGTGTAAAACGAGGTGAGATCCGTGCCTCAGGATAATAATAATATAATAATATAATAATTTAATAATAGTCGTGACTGTCGAGGAACTCCTCGTCCTGCGATCCTTGACACATCACGCACGGGCTGCCATCAGTCTCCACGCTAATGACCACAAAATCTAGTAATTATAACAGACGTGTACTTAGTACTGACAAAAAAGAACGTAGAAATTTCTATTCATTTGCGGGCACCGCAGAGACATCTGATTTGGTATTAAAACAACATGAATTTAAAAATGAAATCTGCACAAAAATATGTATTTTTCTGTAAATATAATATAAATAATACAATATAATACAATACAACTGATATAATTGTATTGTATTGTATTGATATAATACAATTGAAATTTAATGTTGTAGATCTCAAGAATCTAATACTTGAAATGAAAACATCAAAAAAGTTGGGTCAAAGTCAAAAGAAATTTCAGTGATTGATAATCCATACTTGTAAATTCAGAAAGTCATATACTCGTTTCCTCACTTATTTAAAACAGACTCTTCGTCAAATTTTCTGAAGAAGTGTCTTCATCATCCTGACAACATAAATCTTGGTCACAAATCACATCAGCAATGTCAGAAAAAATATAGTACCATCTTCTGATTATGTAATCTAGTCATTTTAACTACGAATCGCATCAATAACGATATAACTTGATTTGTGCCATTCTCATCCTTCTTTTCATCTTCAGCCTTGTATCATCCAATGCTGGATTTGAGCCTCTTCTAATTCAATTAAATGTTTTCCTGTCCTGTGCTGTTGTTATCCAATATTTCCCTGATACTAACCATTTTCATATTTCCAATTAATTGAATAGTCTATATTTATTTAGCGTATGGCACAATTACTCCAAACTTCATTGCAAGTTGTTAATTTATAAATTTACGTATCCAAGTATCGTACTTCATCAATGGCGAATGTCATAATGTCATCGATGGTCTAGTAGTAATGTGTTGCATCGTGTGAGATGCATTTCCGTAGTCACTATCATGATGGTTGCGTTTATCATTTGAAGCATTATAGAATATGTCTTAGTCAGGAGATTAATCTATCAATCTAATCCATCTATCTATCTATCTATCTGACTGCCAGTCTATGTTAGTTCATTTAGCGTTATCCAGGGTGCACCACGAGGAGGCGAACTAACTTTACACCCCAATAGTCTATAAATAGGTCCAGATAACTGTAACTTTATGCCAGTTTTCCATACATTTGGGAACCCCTCAAAAATAAGATTCCGGAGGTCACAGATACATCGGAGATACTCTTATGCATGATTATTTTGAGCAACGCTCATATTAATGCCGACCTTAACATTTAGAAGAGGATCGGTCGCTTCTCGACTGGAAGGCGGCGAAAAGGTCACAGGTGCAATTGGAATTAATCGCACCTCCATGCACTCAAATAATGAAATAACAATGCGTGAGCTTAAGTGCTTTGCATAAAGGCAAACACCACCAGGCTTGCGTAACAATAAGAGAAAAAAAAATCAAATTACGCTTTGTGCTTATAATAGACGTAAAGGAGTGACCACTGCCTATGGTGATGTAATACTGATTGATTAGGAGATTACGACGTTGTGTTGGTAGTTTATAACTTGACTGAGCCAAAGACTATCCGGCAGATACGTTATCGTAGACTTTGGAAAGATCTGCCTCAAGGCATGCAGGGTTTAAGCTACACATGCGTAAAAATTAAGGCATGTTTAAGTTGGGTCTAGAAGATGAGTTGGGAAGAAAATGCGTGGGTGGTTAATAGGAAACTGTAAATTTTGAATTGGGTCAAATTGTTATTGCAGAGGAGGACCATCGATATGTGGTCGACGAGAAAATGCACTTAAGTCCCAAAAAGTCAAATCTATGTTTTTTTGAATTTAGAATTTGCTTACTTTTTATTATTCTGCTTCTTCTCCCAAATATTAGGATGTTCAAAGTTTTTGTTGATTTCATGGAAAAACAGATATGACTTAAGTCAAAAACTCCATTTTTTTTTTTTAATTTTCCGAGTTATTTGGCTTTATAGTATGAGTCCATATTACTATCGATAAAAAATCTGTGGTAGAAACAGATTTGCTTGCTTTTTCATTTTTATGCTCCTTCTTCTCCTCCTCAATATTAGGATGTTGAATTTTTTTATCTGTATCTTCTCCCTAATATTAGCATGTTGAAGATTTTTGTAGTTTTCATTGAAAAACAGATATGACTTAAGTCAAAATGTCCAATTTTTGTTTTTTTAGTTTACCGAGTTATTTGGCTTTATAGTAATATGAGTCCATATTACTATCGATTAAAAATCTGTGGTAGAAACATGATTTGGTTACTTTTTCATTTTTCTGCTTCTTCTTCCCCTCCTCAATATTGAACATTTTTGCAGATTTCATGGTAAACCCGATTGTAATAGTTTTAATACATCCCAAATTTTTCGAATTTGCATAGTACATTATTAATTGGAGTTTTCGTACAAATTACGATTTATGCCTCTACAAATTTTGGACCTATGAATTTCGGAATCGCCAGCTTCAGTTTCTGACAGACTAATCCTTAAATGTATCGAATTGGAACACACCTCTAAGAGTTTCCTCCTGAATTTGCTTACTTTTTCATTTTTCTGCTTCTTCTGCTCCTCCTCAATATTAGAATGTTGAACATCTTTGCAGATTTCATGGTAAAACAGATAGTAATAGTTTTAATACATCCTAAATTTTTCGAATTTGCATAGTACATTATTATTTACGGTTTTCGTACAAATTGCGATTTATGCCTCTATAAACTTTGGACCTATGAATTTCGGAATCGCCAGCTTCAGTTTCTGATGGACTGATCCTTAAATGTATCGAATTGGAACACTCCTCTAAGAGTTTCCTCTAGAATCTGCTTACTTTTTCATTTTTCTGCTTCTTCTTTTCCTCCTCAATATTAGGATGTTGAACATTTTGGTAGATTTCATGGTAAAACAGATATTAATAGTTTTAATCAGTCCAAAATTTTTCGAATTTGCATAGTACATTATTAATTGGGGTTTTCGTACAAATTGCGATTTATGCATCTACAAATTTTGGACCTATGAATTTCGGAATCGCCAGATTCAGTTTCTGATGGACTGATCCTTAAATGTATCGAATTGGAACACTTCTCTAAGAGTCTGCTTACTTTTTTCATTTTTCTGCTTCTTCTTTTCCTCCTCAATATTAGGATGTTGAACATTTTTGTAGATTTCATGGTAAAACAGATAGTAATAGTTTTAATACATCCTAAATTTTTCGAATTTGCATAGTACATTATTAATTGGGGTTTTCGTACAAATTGCGATTTATGCCTCTACAAATTTTGGACCTATGAATTTCGGAATCGCCAGCTTCAGTTTCTGATGGACTGATCCTTAAATGCATCGAGTTGGAACACTCCTCTAAGAGTTTCCTCTAGAATCTGCGTACTTTTTCTTTTTTCTCATTCTTCTTCTCCTCCTCAATATCAGGGTGTTGAACATTTTTGCAGATTTCATGGTAAAACAGATAGTAATAGTTTTAATACATCCTAAATTTTTCGAATTTGCATAGGACATTATTAATTTGGGTTTTCGTACAAATTGCGATTTATGCCTCTACAAATTTTGGACCTATGAATTTCGGAATCGCCAGCTTTAGTTTCTGATAGAATGATCCTTAAATGTATCGAATTGGAACACTTCTCTAAGAGTCTGATTACTTTTTTCATTTTTCTGCTTCTTCTTTTCCTCCTCAATATTAGGATGTTGAACATTTTTGCAGATTTCATGGTAAAACAGATCTAATAGTTTTAATACATCCTAAATTTTTCGAATTTGAATAGTACATTATTAATTGGGGTTTTCGTACAAATTGCTATTTATGCCTCTACAAATTTTGGACCTATGAATTTCGGAATCGCCAGCTTCAGTTTCTCATGGACTGATCCTTAAATGTATCGAATTGGAATACACCTCTAAGAGTTTCCTCCAGAATTTGCTTACTTTTTCGTTTTTCTGCTTCTTCTTTTCCTCCTCAATATTAGGATGTTGAACATTTTTGCAGATTTCATGGTAAAACAAATACTAATAGTTTTAGTACATCCTAAATTTTTGGAATTTGCTTAGTATATTATTAATTGCGGTTTTCGTACACATTGCGATTTATGCCTCTACAAAATTTGGACCTATGAATTTGGGAATTGCCAGCTTCAGTTTCTGATGGACTGATCCTTAAATGCATCGAGTTGGAACACTCCTCTAAGAGTTTCCTCTAGAATCTGCTTACTTTTTCATTTTTCTGCTTCTTCTTCCCCTCCTCAATATTGAACATTTTTGCAGATTTCATGGTAAAACAGATAGTAATAGTTTTAATACATCCTACATTTTTCGAATTTGCATAGTACATTATTAATGGGGTTTTCGTACAAATTGCGATTTATGTCTCTACAAATTTTGGACCTATGAATTTCGGAATCGCCAGCTTCAGTTTCTGATGGACTGATCCTTAAATGTATCGAATTGGAACACTTCTCTAAGAGTCTGCTTACTTTTTTCATTTTTCTGCTTCTTCTTTTCCTCCTCAATATTGGGATGTTGAACATTCTGGTAGATTTCATGGTAAAACAGATAGTAATAGTTTTAATACATCCTACATTTTTCGAATTTGCATATTACATTATTAATGGGGTTTTCGTACAAATTGCGATTTATGCCTCTACAAATTTTGGACCTATAAATTTCGGAATAGCCAGCTTCAGTTTCTGATGGACTGATCCTTAAATGTATCGAATTGGAACACTCCTCTAAGAGTTTCCACTAGAATCTGCTTAGTTTTTCATTTTTCTGCTTCTTTATTTCCTCCTCAATATTAGGATGTTGAACATTTTTGCAGATTTAATGGTAAAACAAATAGTAATAGTTTTAATATATCCTAAATTTTTCGAATTTGCATAGTACATTATTAATTGGGGTTTTCGTACAAATTGCGATTTATGTCTCTACAAATTTTGGACCTATGAATTTCGGAATCGCTAGCTTCAGTTTCTGATGGACTCATCCTTAAATATATCGAATTGGAACACTCCTCTAAGAGTTTCCTCTAGAGTCTGCTTACTTTTTCATTTTTCTGCTTCTTCTTTTCCTCATCTATATTAGGATGTTGAATATTTTTGCAGATTTAATGGTAAAACAAATAGTAATAGTTTTAATCAGTCCCAAATTTTTCGAACTTGCATAGTACATTATTAATTGGGGTTTTCGTACAAATTGCAATTTATGCCTGTACAACTTTTGGACCTATGAATTTCGGAATCACCAGCTTCATTGTCAGATGGACTCATCCTTAAATGTATCGTTGGAACACACCTCTAAGAGTTTCCTCCAGAATTTGCTTACTTTTTCATTTTTCTGCTTGTTCTTTTCCTCCTCAATATTAGGATGGTGAAAATTTTTGTAGATTTCATGGTAAAACAGATAGTAATAGTTTTAATACATCCCAAATTTTTCGAATTTGCATAGTACATTATTAATTGGGGTTTTCGTACAAATTGCGATTTATGCCTCCACAAATTTTGGACCTATGAATTTCGGAATCGCCAGCTTCAGTTTCTGATGGACTGATCCTTAAATGTATCGAATTGGAACACACCTCTAAGAGTTTACTCCAGAATTTGCTTACTTTTTCATTTTTCTGTTTCTTCTTTTATTCCTCAATATTAGGATGTTGAACATTTTTGTAGATTTCTTGGTAAAACAGATAGTAATATGTTTAATACATCCTAAATTTTTCGTATTTGCATAATACATTATTAATTGGGGTTTTCGTACAAATTGCGATTTATGCCTCTACAAATTTTGGACCTATGAATTTCGCAATCGCCAGCTTCAGTTTCTGGCGGACTGATCCTAAAATGTATCGAATTGGAACACTCCTCTAAGAATTTGCTCTAGAATCTGCTTACTTTTTCATTTTTCTGCTTCTTCTTCTCCTCCTCAATATTAGGATGTTGAACATTTGTATGGATTTGATGGTAAAACAGATAGTAATTGTTTTAATAGGTCCCAAATTTTTAGAATTTGCATAGTATTTTATTAATTGGGGTTTTCGTACAAATTGCGATTTATGCCTCTACAAATTTTGGACCTATAAATTTCGGAATCGCCAGCTTCAGTTTCTGCCGGACTGATCCTTAAATATATCGAATTGGAACACTCCTCTAAGAGTTTCCTCCAGAATTTGCTTACTTTTTCATTTTTCTGCTTCTTCTTTTCCTCCTCAATATTAGGCTGTTGAACATGTTTGCAGATTTCATGGTAAAACAAATAGTAATAGTTTTAATACATCCCAAATTTTTCGAATTTGCATAGTACATTATTAATTGGGGTTTTCATACAAATTGCGATTTATGCCTCTACAAATTGTGGACCTATGAATTTCGGAATCGCTAGCTTCAGTTTCTGATATACTGATCCTTAAATGTACCGAATTGGAACACTCCTCTAAGAGTTTCCTCTAGAATCTGCTTACTTTTTCATTTTTCTGCTTCTTCTTTTCCTCCTTAATATTAGGATGTTGAACATTTTTGTAGATTTAATGGCAAAATAGATAGTAATAGTTTTAATACATCCAACATTTTTTCGAATTTGCATAGTACATTATTAATTGAGGGTTTCGTACAAATTGCGATTTATGCCTCTACAAATTTTGGACCTATGAATTTCGGAATTGCCAGCTTCAGTTTCTGATGGACTGATCCTTAAATGTATCGAATAGGAACACTCCTCTAAGAGTTTCCTCCAGAATTTGCTTACTTTTTCATTTTTCTGCTTCTTCTTTTCCTCCTCAATATTAGGATGTTGAACATTTTTGCAGATTTCATGGTAAAACAGATAGTAATAGTTTTAATACATCCTAATTTTTTCGAATTTGCATAGTACATTATTAATTGGAGTTTTCATACAAATTGCGATTTATGCCTCTACAAATTTTGGACCTATGAATTTTGGAATCGCCAGCTTCAGTTTCTCATGGACTGATCCTTAAATGTATCGAATTGGAATACACCTCTAAGAGTTTCCTCCAGAATTTGCTTACTATTTCATTTTTCTGCTTCTCCTTTTCCTTCTCAATATTAGGATGTTGAACATTTTTGTAGATTTCATGGTAAAACAGATAGTAATAGTTTTAATACATCCCAAATTTTTCGAATTTGCATACTACCTTATTAATTGGGGTTTTAGTACAAATTGCGATTTAAGCCTCTACAAATTTTGGACCTATGAATTTCGGAATCGCCAGCTTCAGTTTCTGATGGACTGATCCTTAAATGTATCGAATTGGAACACTCCTCTAAGAGTTTCCTCTAGAATCTGCTTACTTCTTCATTTTTCTGTTTCTTCTTTTATACCTCAATATTAGGATGTTGAACATTTTTGCAGAATTCATGGTAAATCAGATAGTAATAATTTTAATACATCCTAAATTTTTCGAATTTGCATAGTACATTATTAATAGGGGTTTTCGAACAAATTGCGATTATGCCACATCCTCCAAATTCCAAATTTCCAAGGTCCAAATTTTTGACCTATGGAAATTTTGGACCTATGGATTTCGGAATCGCCAGCTTCAGTTTCTGACGAACTGATCCTTAAATGTATCGAATTGGAACACTCCTCTAATTGTCCTCCAATTCCAGCAGTTGCTCTTCTTATTTCTCAACACTTCCCAAACCCAATAAACAAGTGGCTTGCGGGTGAGCAACCCAGGTACCAAAGGCGTCGTTAATCTCCGTCTAATTTCCCAGCAGGTTGCCCAACGCAAACCGCAAAAATTCCCGCCGACATTAACGCATCACCTCCGGCTGTTAACCTTCGCATTTGGCGTAATGAAGACGCGACTCGAGCCACTGGGCAGGATTCCGCCCGTGTGCTCGTGGAAATCGTGTGTGGTTTATTCAAATTCCTTTCAAATTACACAGATCGCACGAGACGCGAGGCTGTCGATAATAACTGTGGCTGCCATAATTGGCTGACTTTCTTTTGTTCCAAATGCGGCGTTCGATTGTCTCGACTTCTCCCATTTGTTTTGATGACTGATGTCACCGAATCATGTAATTGGTCCGATACAAACAATAGACAAACGCTCGACAGCTTACATGTTTTGCTGGTCACCAAATTAGTTTACCTGCATACCTCGTAAGACTATGGGTTACATAAGAACTTTCCCGAAAAATCGTAAAATGTCGCTGATGAATGATACCGTGGCAATATTTTGGATTTCTCTATACAGAGTACGGTATAGACGTCTGCCAATTTTTGGCGACATCTAAAATTCATGTGCAGCCAACTAACTCTGTGGTCCAGTCAAGCGGGTATTGTCTTTGATACCGTAGCAACATTTTGCACATCTCTATGCAGACTACGGTATAGACATGTGCTAATTTTTGGCTACATCTAAAATTCATGTGCAGCCAACTAACTCTGTAATCCAGTTGTTCAAACTGGTATTATCTTTGATACCGTAGCAATTTTTTGCATATCTCTATGCAGACTACGGTATAGACATGTGCCAATTTTTGGCTACATCTAAAATTCATGTGCAGCCAACTAACTCTGTGGTCCAGTTGTTCAAACTGGTAATATCTTTGATACCGTAGCAACATTTTGCATATCTCTGTACAGACTACGGTATAGACATGTGTCAATTTTTGGCTACATCTAAAATTCATGTGCAGCCAACTAACTCTGGGGTCCAGTTGTTCAAACTGGTAATATCTTTGATACCATAGCAACATTTTGCATATCTCTATACAGACTACGGTATAGACATGTGCCAATTTTTGGCTACATCTAAAATTCATGTGCAGCCAACTAACTCTGTGGTCCAGTTATTCAAACTGGTAATATCTTTGATACCATAGCAACATTTTGCATATCTCTATACAGACTACGGTATAGACATGTGCCAATTTTTGGCTACATCTAAAATTCATGTACAGTCAAATGGCACTAAGGCCCAGTTGTACGAACGTAGATTATCTTTGATCGTGGTTCAGTTTGTTGCGCCATTTGGTTTGATACCATTGTATTAACAATTGTATCCTAGGTAAATGAACCATGGTCAAGAATTATCCACGATCGTACAATTCGTACTAAGCCCTATGGCCATCCTTGGCCAAGGTTCAGGACCTAGGATACAATCGTAATACAAAATATAGAATGCCATGCCCAACTCGACGATCAGCAATTGTTTCCAAATATATCTGAAAAGTTGCCAAAAATTCAGATGTGTTGCTCAAAAATGCAAAACCCGAAGTTTTAGACCCAGTACAATCTAGGACTATCTTTGATCGCAATTCAGTTAGCTAGGGCACAATTGTTGAACCAATGGAATCCATAGAAACTGAAGATCACAGATAATCTTATAACTGGGCCAAAATCTCAGTTATTGCATTTTTGAACACATCTGATTTTTTTGGCAGACTTTTCAAACGCATTTGGAAACAATTGCTGATCAGCGAGTTGGGTTCGGCATCCTCTCGCCTTGACATTTCTTCTTGGCCCGAGGGCCGTTCCCATTACGTCCCATCCCGATCACGAAGCCGCCGATGTGAACTTCTGCAAGAAGATTTGGAGTGATATTCGAAGAAGACAATGGATCTTTGTCCGCATCTCCACCGCTCCCATGCATGCCGACCTATTGCATCCGATGGCTAAAAGTTCTCGTGTTTCAAATGCACCTGTGCACCGTGCATGGATAATCCAGCAGCTTGATGCAGCAACGATTAAATTTATAGTTTTAATGAAAGTGCACATAATGAGAGTTATTAATTACTGAAGCATACTTGCGCAGTTAAATGAAACAGAAGGCAGTCGAGTGAAGACAAATAGATGCAGAATAATGACAAGTGACTGCTGGGTAATAACAAATGAATAAAGAGTACTGACATGCTATAAGCTGGGCAATAACAAACGACTGCAGAATATTCATAAGGCAAGCAATTTCTGGACACATAAACAAATGCAAAAATGGATGGAATGACAAATGGATGTAGAATAATGACAAGTGACAGCTGGGTACTGACAAATGAATAAAGAGTACAGGCATGCTATAAGCTGGGCAATAACAAACGACTGCAGAAACAAGGCAAACAACTTCTGGACACAGATAAATAAATGCAAATGGATATAATGACAAATGGATGTAGAATAATGACAAGTGACTGCTGGGTACTGACAAATAAATTAAGAGTACTGACATGCTGTAAACTGGGCAATAACAAACGACTGCAGAATATTGACAAGGCAAGCAACTTCTGGACACTGATAAATAAATGCAGATGGATGGATGACAAATGGATGCAGAATAATGACAAGTGACTGCTGGGTAATGACAAATGAATGAAGAGTACTGACATGCTATAAGCTGGGCAGGAATGCAGAATATTTACAAGGCAAGCAACTTCTGGACACAGATAAATAAATGCAGATAGATGGAATGACAAATGGATGTAGAATAATGACAAGTGACTGCTGGGTACTGACAAATGAATGAAGAGTACTGACATGCTGTAAGCTGGGCAATAACAAACGACTGCAGAAATTGACAAGGCAAGCAACTTCTGGACACAGATAAATAAATGCAAATTAATGAAATGACAAAGGGATGGAATGACAAATGGATGTAGAATAGTGACAAGTGACTGCTGGGTACTGACAAATGAATGAAGAGTACTGACTTACTATAAGCTGAACAATAACAAACGACTGCAGAATATTGACAAGGCAAACAACTTCTGGACACAGATACTAAAATGCAGATGGATGGAATGACAAATGGAAGTAGAATAATGACAGGTAACTGCTGGGTACTGACAAATGAATAAAGAGTACTGACATGCTATAAGCTGGGCAATAACAAACGACTGCAGAATATTGACAAGGCAAGCAACTTCTGGACACAGATAAATAAATACAAATGGATGTAATGACAAATGGATGTAGAATAATGACAAGTGACTGCTGGATAAGTCACATTAATGATAAATGAATAAAGAGTACTGACATGCTATAAGCTGGGCAATAACAAACGACTGCAGAATATTGACAAGACAAGCAACTTCTCGACACAGATAAAGAAATGCAGATGGATGGAATGACAAATGGATTAAAATTATGACTAGCGACTGCTGGGTACTGACAAATGAATAAAAAGTACAGACATGCTATAGACTGGGCAATAACAAACGACTGCAGAATATTGACAAGGCAAGCATCTTCTACACACAGATAAACAAATGCCGAAAAATTGCACTTGACAGCTAATTAACAATGAACAGCTGTCTCTAATGGTCAATGACATTTCAAAATCAAGCAATGACAAATGAATGTGGACAAATGATTGCTAGCTATGGACACATGATTAGAGAATACTGACATTTTATAGGTGGATAATAACAAACGACTTCAGAATTTTGACTATGTAAGCAACTTTTGGGTACTGAAAAATAAATGAAGAATAAATGCACGTCAAAGCTAAGTAATGTCTAATAAATATGTGGATTAATGACGAATATCGTTTGTCTGTGAATGATGACATATATTGTTAGATTCGTTCAAGTTTATCGTTTTAACACCTTATTCTTGAACGTCACTTAACTTAACTGGATCTTGACCTATGAATGATGACATATATTGTGAGGGTCGTTCAAGTTGACGGTCTCAACACAATATTCTTGGATGTCATTTAAGTTTTGCTGGATCTTCCTCTATGTTTATAAGTTGATCCAAGAGAGATGTGGAATAATGACGAATAATAGCAGTTGACCTATGAATGATGACATATTCGTGAAAGTTAAGCAATGTCTAATAAATATGCGGAATAATGACGAATAATAGCAGTTGACCTATGAATGATGACCTTGTGAGAGTCTATCAAGTTGATCATCTGAACACCTTATTCTTGAACGTCACTAAACTGTACTGGATCTTGACCCATGAATGATGACATATATTGGGAGGGTCGTTCAAGTTGACGATCTCAGCACAATATTCTTGGATGTCATTTAACTTTTGCTGCATCTTCATCTATGTCTTTAAGTTGATCCAAGAGAGCTTCTGACACACTCCAATCATCAAGACAGTTGACAAATACATATCGATTTTTGGTTCAATTTGTACCTCATTTGTTCATTTCTAGACATGTTCCAAAGTTGTTCTCTTGAATTCTCGTAAAGCCATTAAAATTAATTCAGAACTTGGTTCTATTTTCATTTTTATGCGCGTGTTGTTATTTTTTGCGTATGAGCAGATCGGCAATGATAACGAGATGCATATTTTAGATAGATTTTTCTGCAGCCGCTTCTCCACATATTGAACTCGTAACACTTTCTCCTGGCTCCTCTTTTTTTTTCAAATGGAAATAAGCGTGAACTATCCGTGCATTCCTAGGTAGTTATGGGTGCGATAAAAGTGAAATTAGTTATTGGCAGTTGGGAGGCTTTCTCGTAAACTTTCGGGCCTCGGGCAAGTCCACATACTCCTCAGAAGGTTCTCAGCAAACTGCAATTTTCGATCTAAATATTTTGGCAAACTGAAAGCACAAAAGGCACCAATGATTCCAGAAGAGCGTTGCTTTATGAGGAATTGGTTCAACGAAAAACCAAGAATGATTAAGCAATAAGTTACTGCAGATCAAATGAATTGGCGCCTATTAAAATAATTAGTAATAATTATAATAATCTGTTTGTAGATAATATTCTTTTGTCCAGTTGCTTCATCAGCTTTAAAACATTGACACAACTTTTATCGGTTATAAAAGTTGTGTCAGTATTTTGATGCTGATGAAGCTTCAAAACATTGACACCACTTTTATCGGTTCTGACGTAAAGTCAAAATAGTAAGAAGAACTTTTATCGGTTATAAAAGTTGTGTCAGTATTTTGATACTGATGAAGCTTCAAAACATTGACACCACTTTTATCGGAAAACGTCAAAATAGTAAGAAGTCTGCAGCCTTGGGATATAAGTCTACAGACTTCTTTCTGTTTTGACTTTACATCAGAAGAGATAAAAATTGTGTTAATGTTTTGATGTTTTGGGTTAATGTTTGGCTTATTTCGACTTATAATTTTAGAGCATTAGAGTGATCATTTAAATTTCAAAATAGTAAGAAGTCTGGACACTTAGGATATAAGTCTACAGACTTCTTACTGTTTTGACTTTACAGCAGAACAGATAAAAGTTTTGTTAATGTTTTGATGTCTTGTGTTACACACTGGGAATTTTGAAGACTTATCTTTCTAGCCACGTGAAGAAAATCAAAATAAAATGATACGAAGTTCTTCCTTGCAGCTTGGCCAGAATTAAAATAGCGTTTTTTTTTATTACTATCATAAATAATTTAGTAATAATTATCATAATTTATTAATTATGGTCGTATTTTTATGACTAAACGCGCCATTCAATTCACAACTTCCATTCATCAAGCTGCAGTCCTGCAACAATCGGTTCATAAATAATTGATAAGCTTGAGTTCACTTTGCGCCACACCTGACCGAAAAAATCGGCGCGCTTCATTCAGCGACACGAAAAACCACAGACATCCTCATGCATATGCATCGTGTTTAAACCATAAACCCGACAATGCCTAATACATTGCGTTACACAATATTCGACGATCACGATAAGACGGCGGCTTTCTTTTCCAATTTATCAACGTTAGCCTCTTTACTGGACTGCTGCAAGAGCCAGTGGTAGTGTAAATACATTTAAATGCTAATAAATACACGGATCCATGCTGCGACTGATGCTGATCGATTTAAAATAATCGAAACGTGTCAAGGAGGTTTTGTGTGGGCACGCAGATTTATTAAGTGGTGCTATTAATTTGTGTGTGTATATAAATGAACAGATTTCGTGTTTAGTGATGTAGATAACGGAGATGACAAAGATGACAAATTATGTATAGAGTGAAGGTTTAAACACAATTTGAACGATAAAAAATGACTCGCATCTAAATTTTACACTCACTTCGCTCGCATTTTTTTTTGTTTACAGTCTACAAACTTTGGGAGATGAAAGGTGATGTAATTCTGAGAAAAAAAGTTATATGAACATAGGTCCGATTCAGCTTAGTTCCGAAGTTACAAGCCTTTAAAGAAATAATCAATTTTCATCTGCCGAAGTGTGCCACCAACCTGATAGAACACCCTGTGTAGAGGGAAAATAACTACCTAGTCTACTAATTTATCCCACATATGTGTATCAAAAAAGCCAAGATTTGATGATTTTTTTCAAAAAAACTTTAGAACCTCTTAGAAGAACCTGAGGAGAACCTTATTAACGATGTAAAATAAACTTGATGAAACACTCGCTGATCCTTTTCTCTTTTTAAATTCAGATGCATCCGATGGAGGTTTTCGCGTGCCTGCTGCTGCTGCCCTTGGTGCTGTCGAACTCCTACAGGCCTTGCTCAGAGATCTCCAGGGAGCTGAGGTTGCCCTGCAGATGTGCCCTTGGCCCTGTGGAGGCGGCCCTCGAGGGCAACCCTGCCATCAGCGTTGACTGCGATCGGGTGGTATTCCCAGGGGATTTTCCTTCTTTGCCCTACGGAGCTCCGATTGTGACCTTCAAGCAGAGGCATTCAGGGTACCAGGCCCTTCCAACCCAGGTAAAGAAATAGCCAAGTAACTAACCTTACCAGGGTACCAGACCCTTCCAACTCAGGTAAAGAAATAGCCAAGTAACTAACCTTATACCAGTATTGTGGGTGAAATAGGAGACGTATAGGAAGAGGAACTACTTCCTGGCTTACAAATGTGTTTTCATCATTCATTCATCTTTTACTTCTAAATTCTAAATCAGAAATCCGAAAAAAACATTTTAGATTAATTTTGGGCTTTGGCTTTGGATGTGGGTGAAATGAGAGAAGTATAGGAGGAAGAAGGAATTCGCGGCTTAGAAATTTAAATGAACCTATACCAGTATTGTGGGTAAAATAATAGAAGTATAGGAAGAAGAAGGATTTCCTGGCTTAGAAATTTGTTTTCATCATTCATTCACCTTTTACGTAAAAAATCTAATTCAGAAATCCAAAAAAAACAATACATTTTAAATTAACTTTAGGCTTTGGCTTTGGGCTTTGGCTTTGGACTTTGGATGAGGGTGAAATGAGAGAAGTATAGGAGGAAGAACGATTTCCGGGCTTAGAAATGTGAATGAACCTATACCAGTATTGTGGGCAAAATAAGAGAAGTATAGGAAGAGGAAAGATTTCCTGGCTTGGAAATTTGTTTTTATCATTCATTCATCATTCACTTAGAAATTCTAAATCAGAAATCCGCAAAAAACAATACATTTTAAATTCACTTTGGGCTTTGGCTTTTGCCAGGATTTGAAGGATTTGCTGACTTAGAAATTTGAATGAACTGAAACTGAAATTCGAATATATGATGATCCCTAATCCAATCATTGGATAATCCTTAATCAAACCTTTGTCCATCAGCTCTCATGTTCTTTCAACTTCTATCGTGGTCTTGATTTTAGGTGTGATCAAGAGTAACGTCTTTTACTTAAAATTTCTAAGCAGGAATTCCGAAAAAAAAAATTTAGATTTTGGCTTTGGATGTAAAGCTCCTCAAATACTTCCAACTGGCTGAAAATTCAAGAGCTGTACCAAACATACGGTACTGGTTCTGGTACTGGTGCTGACATACCAAAATGACATGTTCAGAAGTAATGGTCATTGAAAATTATTTGGTTGATATTAGACGCAGATTTTGGAGTCTTATCTTCTTCTTCTTCTTCTTCTTCTTCTTCATGCAGTGCATCTCCTATCGGAGGTTTGCTATCATCCCAGCTATTCGAACCTTATAGTAGGTGAAATAAGAATACTATAGGAAGAAGAAGGATTTCCTGGCTTACAAATTTGTTTTCATCATTCATTCATCATTTACTTAGAAATTCTAAATCAGAAATCCGCAAAAAACAATACATTTTATATTCACTTTGGGATTTTGCTTTGGATGTGGGTGAAATGAGAGAAGTATTGGAGGAAGAAGGGTTTGCTGACTTAAAAATTTGAATGAACTGGAACTGAAGTTCGAATATATGATGATCTATAATCCAATCATTGGATAATCCTTAATCAAACGTTTGCCCATCAGCTCTCATGTTCTTTCAACTTCTATCGTGGTCTTGATTGTAGGTGTGATCAAGAGTAACGTCTTTTACTTATAAATTCTAAACAGGAATTTCGAAAAAAAAAACATTTTAGATTTTGGCTTTGGATGTGAAGCTCCTCAAATACTTCCAACTCGCTGGAAATTCAAGGGCTGTACCCAACAAACTGGTACTGGTTCTGGTACTGGTACTGACATACCAAAATGACATGTTCAGAAGTAATGGTCATTGAAAATTGTTTGGTTGATCCTACACCCAGATTTTGGAGCCTTATCTTATCTTATCATATTTCAGAATTTGGATAACACCGATCTAATATCCCTCACCAACTTGTTTCAGTTGGACATACCAACCAGGACTACTTGAATGATTAGGATTGCTTAGAAATTTGTTTTCATCGTTAATTCATCTTTTACTTAGAAATTCTAAATCAGAAATCCGCAAGAAACAATACATTTTAAGTTGACTTTGGGCTTTGGCTTTGGATGTGGGTGAAATGAGAGATGTATAGAAGGAAAAAGGATTTGCTGACTTAAGAATTTGAATGAACTGGAACTGAAGTTCGAATATATGATGATCTCTAATCCAATCATTGGATAATCCTTAATCAAACCTTTGCCCATCAGCTCTCATGTTCTTTCAACTTCTATCGTGGTCTTGATTTTAGGTGTGATCAAGAGTAACGTCTTTTACTTAAAAATTCTAAACAGAAATTTCGAAAAAAAAAAACATTTTAGATTTTGGCTTTGGATGTGAAGCTCCTCAAATACTTCGAACTCGCTGGAAATTCAAGGGCTGTACCTAACATACTGGTACTGGTTCTGGTACTGGTACTGACATACCAAAATGACATGTTCAAAAGTAATGGTCATTGAAAATTTTTGGAGATTTTGGAGTCTTATCTTATCTCATCGCATTTCAAAATTTTGATAACACCGATCTAATATCTCACATACCAATGTGACATGTTCAGAAGTAATGATCATTGAAAAATTTTGGAGATTTTGGAGTCTTATTTATCTGATCGCATTTCAAAATTTTGATAACACCGATCTAATATCTCACATACCAATATGACATGTTCAGAAGTAATGACCATTGAACATTTTTGGAGATTTTGGAGTCTTATCTTATCTGATCGCATTTCAGAATTTTGATCTAACACCGATCTAATATCCCTCACCAACCTGTTTCACTTGGACATACCAACCAGGACTAATTGAATGATTACCATTCTTAGGCGTTTGCGCAGTCTGGACTTCCTATACGCAGCTTGGACTTCTCGGGAAATTCCCTCAGGAGGCTCACAGACAGGCTGCTCACTGGACTCCAGGACACCCTCATCGAGCTTCGCCTGTCTGACAACCTGCTGGGAGACACGCTGAATCCCATCTTCTCCAGCAGCGAGTTCCACGGGCTGAAGCACCTCCAGCTCCTGGACCTGAGCGGCAACAGCATCAAATCCGTAGAGGAAGGCATCCTCGAGGGTTGCGAAAACCTACAGGTACAACTTTGCAGATCTCTCATCCTTCTCATTCTTGATTCTTGAATGCAATTATTCGATAATCCCCAATCCAATCATTGAATAATCCCTAATCCAATCATTGGATAATAACGCTTAATATAATCATTGGATAATTCTTAATCCAATTTTTGATTAATGATCCCGAATCCAAACATTGAATAATCCTCAATCCAATCATTGGATAATAATCCTTCAAAAGGATGTGTTGTCACATCAGTGTCCAATTGAGACTACAACTTTGCAGATCTCTCATCCTCCTCATTCTTGATTCTTGAATGCTCAAGCTTTTCATTGGATAATCCCCAATCCAATCATTGAATAATCCCCAATCTAATCATTGAATAATCCCCAATCCAATCATTGGATAATAACGCTTAATCTAATCATTGGATTATCCTTATTCCAGTCATTGAATAATCATCCCTAATCCAAACATTGGATAATCCCTAATCCAATCATTTGATAATAATCCTTCAAAAGGATGTATTGGCACATCAATGTCCAATTGAGACTACAACTTTGCAGATCTCTCATCCTCCTCATTCTTGATTCTTGAATGCTCGAGCTTCTCATTGGATAATCCCCAATCAAATCATTGAATAATCCCTAATCCAATCATTGGATAATAACGCGTAATCTAATCATTGGATAATCCTTAATCCAATCATTGAATTATGATCCCTAATCGAAACATTGGATAATCCCTAATGCAATCATTGGATAATAATCCTTCAAAAGGATGTGTTGGCACATCAATGTCCAATTGAGACTACAACTTTGCAGATCTCTCATCCTCATCATTCTTGATTCTTGAATGCTCAAGCTTCTCATTGGATAATCCCCAATCCAATCATTGAATAATCCCTAATCCAATCATTGGATAATAATGCTTAATCTATTCACTGGATAATCCTTAATTCAATCACTGAATAATGATCCGTAATCCAAACATTGGATAATCCCCAATCCAATCATTGGATAATAATCCTTCAAAAGGGTGTGTTGGCACATCAATGTCCAATTGAGACTACAACTTTGCAGATCTCTCATCCTCCTCATTCTTGATTCTTGAATGCTCAAGCTTCTCATTGGATAATCCTCAATCCAATCATTGAATAATCCCTAATCCAATCATTGGATAATAATTCTTAATTTAATCATTGGATAATCCTTAATCCAATCATTGAATAATGATCCCTAATCCAAACACTAGATAATCCCTAATCCAATCATTGGATAATAATCTTTCAAAAGAATGTGTTGGCACACCAATGTCCAATTGGGATGTGGATGTCCCTCCATACATCCACATCCCAGCACCCACCGAGGATGGTATTATTGTTATTATTATTATTATTGTTATTGAATAATGATCCCTAATCCAAACATTGGATAATCCCTAATTCAATCATTGGATAATAATCCTTCAAAAGGATGTGTTGGCACATCAATGACTAATTGGGATGTTCATGACCCTCCAGACATCCACATCCCAACACCCACCGAGGATGGTATTATTGTTATTATTATTTTGTTTTACAGGAACTGTTTATGGACAGAAACAGCTTGAATTCAGTCCCAGGCGCCTCCCTCAATGGACCCAAGAGTCTTAAGATCCTCTCAATCAAGGACAACAGAATAAGTAAGTGCTAAACTGTTCTTCTAAACGTGCTAAAGTGCTAAACGAATTTTTTTGAACAGTGTCCATTTTACTTAAGGCAAATATGACCCTTCCTAGAAGAGGTTTTAAGAGGTTGCTCCATTGTCCACTGACATGGGCTAATTTATTTAGTTTGATTCAAGGCGTTTATTATTGAAGGCACTGACATGCTAAAGTGCTAAACGAAATTTTTTGAACAGTGTCCATTTTACTTAGGCAAATATGTCCATTCCTAGAAGAGGTTAAGAGGTCGCTCCATTGCTCACTGTCATGGGCTAATTTATCCCCTAATCCAATCATTGGAAAATCCTTAATCCAATCATTCGATAATCCCTAATCCAATCATTGGATAATCCCTAATCAAACCCTGACCCATCATCTCTCAGGTTCTCTCGACTTCTATCGTGGTCTTGATTTTAGGTGTGATCAAGAGCAACGCCTTCGACGCCCAGCGTGGTCTGGACATCATCGACCTGAGCCACAACCTAATATCCAACGTGGACGGTGGCGCCTTCGAGCACCTGGACAGGCTGAAGAGCCTCAAACTAGGCCACAACAGGCTCACCAAGTTCAACAGCGACGTCTTCCAGGGCGCCGACAACCTGCAGCAGCTCGACCTCTCCGAGAACTTCATCAACGAGTTCCCCACCGTCGCCCTCAAGGCCTTCGCCGGCCTCAGATACCTCAACTTATCATCGAATTTAATACAGGTGACATAAATGAATGGTCATAGTAGTAATACAGGTGACATAAATGAATGGTCATAGTAATTGTCGTCGTGTCCTTCTTATGTTCAGAAGTAATGGTCATTGAAAATTTTTTGGTTGAGACGCAGATTTGGACTAAGACTAATATTATCGTGTTTCAGAATTTGGATAACACCGATCTAATATCCCTGACCAACCTGTTTCACTTGGACTTAAGTAGAAACAACATAGCAAACATCGTACCAGGCACATTCCTGGGATTGAAGCAACTGCGAAGGCTGGATATCAGTGTTAATTCACTAAGGACGGTACGTATTTTAAATGAATATAAAGAATCTTGCGTTCCTTCAAGCGTCACATCTAGTTTGAGAAGCTGGCGACTTCTTCACATCCATTAATGTTGTGGGAGTTGCCTTTCCTTACACTACTACAAGGTACTATTGGTACCTATACTATTGGTACTATTGATACCAATAGTACCTTGTAGTACCAAGGCGAACATCTGTTTGAAGAAGTTTTCTAGGGTAAGAACCATAACTTGTTGGCTTGGGAAGGCTGAAAGCCCAAATTCTAGATATCAATTCTTTGATTTGAACCCGGAACCTTCCCCTCTCACTACATTCCACTCAAAAATCACCTCTTGGTTACAGATTGAAGACGACGCCTTCGAGGGCCTGGACAACCTGGAGCACCTCAGCCTCAAGGACAACAACATCCTGCTGATCCCGGCGTCAGCGCTGGGCCGCCTCCCGCGGCTCACCCACCTCCACCTGGACTACAACCGGGTGGCCGCCCTCTCCGGCGACATCCTGCGCTCCATAGCCGAGCGCGTGACCACGCTGGTCATCTCCAAGAACGTGGTGCGCGAGCTGCCACCGGCGACCTTCCAGTACTTCCAGCAGCTGGAGGACCTGGACCTGACGAGGAACCTGCTGACCACGCTGAGCACGGACACGTTCAGCGGGCTGGAGGGCACGCTGCTGAGGCTGCGGGTGTCGCAGAACCGGATTGGGAATCTGGCAGGACCACCGCTGGCTTTGGTGAAGCTGCAGGAGCTGGATCTGAGCGACAACCAGCTGACCGAGCTGGCCAGGAACGCCTTCACTATGCTACCGTCACTAAGGAAGCTAAACTTGAGCAGAAACGGGCACTTGAGTGCAGTACCACCAGTTTTACTCCACAAGCTGCCTGACTTAAGAGTCGTCGATTTAAGTCACATGAATCTGAAGCAGCTGAGCGCAGATTTGTTCAGCAAGACGTTAAGCTTGGAGAGCATTTACGTGAACGATAACGACATCACCGAGATACCTGATGGTGCGCTTATTAATTTGCGAAACGTAACTTACGTCGACTTCTCGCGCAACAATATAAACAATATACGGCAGGGAGCTTTCGTTAACGTCATGAATCTGAAAGTGCTGCTGCTTAAAGGTAACCAGCTAACATCGTTTAAGGGCGAGTTCTTTAACACCGGAACTGGTTTAGAGGTGTTGGATATATCTGATAACCAATTAAGCTATTTGTTCCCATCCTCGTTTCGGATACACCCTAGGCTGAAGAAAATCATGGCAGCTAATAATAAGTTCAACTTCTTCCCAGCCGAATTAATAGCGACGCTGCAATATTTGGAGTACATAGATTTATCAGGTAACAGCCTCAAGAGTATAGAGGAGCTCGATTTCGCGCGTCTACCAAGATTACGAAGCTTATTCTTATCCGACAATCAAATCGAAGCTATAAGCGAAATGGCCTTCCACAATTCCACGCAATTACAAGTGATTGATTTAAAAAATAATCGCTTGGATCGTTTGGGCGAGAGGACGTTTGAGGGTTTGGTGCGCATAGAAATGCTCAATCTCGAAGGCAACTTGCTATCAGATTTGCCGGAGACGATTTTTGAGCGGGCGCGCTTGCAAATGTTGGAGAACATCAATTTGGCCCATAACCTGTTCGAAGTTGCGCCTTTGAAGTCTTTACAGCGGCAGTACTTCTTCGTCTCTTCGGTCGATTTATCGCACAATAAGCTGAAGGAGATTCCAGCCGATGATAGCATCATGGTGAACATTAAGAAACTCGACTTGTCGTTTAACCCGCTATCTGAGGACGCCATAGGCAATATACTGGGGGAGCCTAAAACGGTGCGCGAGCTAAATCTGGCGGGTACAGGAATCACGAACGTGGCCCAATTGGAAACGCCGTTTTTGAGCAACCTAAACTTGAGCTACAACAACATCTCGCAGCTCAGCACTAAAGTATTTGAACGTACCACGTTATTAGAAACGCTAGACTTATCGCACAATGACATTAAAGACTTGTCCCAATTTCCGAGCATCTGGGCGGTATTAAGAAGCCTGCAGTCCCTCAATATATCTGCCAATCCAATTGCGACGATATCCAATAACGACTTCGAAGGTCTGAAATCGTTGCGCTTCTTCAGCCTTCACGATTTAGAATTCTGCTCGCGGATTGAGAAGACGGCGTTTAAATCGACGCCCAATTTGTGCGTGCTGGATGCGTATAACTACCCCAAGCTGGGATATTTGGATGTACCAGGGTTGCTGCAGAACCTGCCTTCATTGGAGAGGGTCAACGTGGAGACTAAAGACGCCGCTATTGGGAGTGAGCAGCTGCAAAGCGTCTTGCATCCGCGTTTGAAGGAGCTGGGTTTACACGGTACCCGACTGCGCAGCATATCTTCAGGTACCCTGTCGGGTTTGAAGGGCTCTTCGGTGATGATACGGTTGATGAACACCTCGCTGACGTCTTTGCCTCCAGCGCTGTTCTTCCCCGTGCCACGTTCCAGCCATGTCAACCTGGATGTTACCGGTAGCCAATTGTCCACCTTGAACCCGCAACTCCTGGTGACTTTGGATGACCGCAGAGGCGATTTGAAGATAATTGGTTTGGAGACGAACCCTGTAATCTGCGATTGCGGGGCCAGAGCTTTACGACGATGGCTCCCATCTCACATGACGATGATTAGGTGTACAGCCCCAGAACACCTGTTGAACAAGCTTCTTGTGGAGATCGGCGATGACGAGCTGACTTGTGATCCACGCAAGATCACCACGACGCCATCCACAACGCTGACTGCTTCGAAGACGACTCGGTTAGTCCCAAAAACGACGGAGCCTGAGATCATTTGGTCGGTGGCTTCTACGGAGAAAATTAAACCGAAGCTGCCCCTGAAAACCCCTAACGCTGGGCAATCGACGATCAACAATGATGACACCCTCATCATAGGTATTGTGGGGGGCGTCGTGGCTTTCATCACGATTTTAATCATCATCATCTGCATTATTCGACTGCGGATGACCAGCAACCAGTACAGAGGCGGCCCTTTGGCTAATGGCACGCCGGTAATGGGGCCTCCCGTGATGGGGCCCGGCAGCAGCTGCGCCACTTGTAGTGTTAAAGGGGCACCACCTCTCTACGCCGTGCCCCCATACGCCCAGGGCTACTCCGCCACATTACCGCACAAGATTCACAACGTGACGGGGCCCAATGCCTCTAGACCTGCTTACTCCACGATTGGGAGGATGCCGTACTACCAGAACAGCACCCAGCCATACTTCATAGCAGCTTACCCTTCTGACGAGAAAATCTATCGGTAGTTTTCGGAACAAACTGTGTTTTAATTCTGTATATTGTTTAGGGATTGAGTACAAAAATGGGTTCTTCGTAAGGTTCTTAGTGTCAACGCTGGACGTTTTCATACGTCACATCCACGTGAGGCAGCGAAAATGTTCGTCGTTACGTTAGCATCGGCCTCTCGGCTTATGATGAGCCCCCGATGCTTGGCCAAGCCATACAAGGAGGCTCATCGCAAGTCGAGAGACCCATAAAGACAGTCTTCTGCGTCTATCTGTAATTAATAATTATGTAAATCATTTATTTTGTTATTGTATTTTAATTTTTGAACGTATGTATAATATTTTAAATAATTTATGTTACTTTTATCAGATATTTATGAACAATCCTGCTTTTGCAGGGTTCCCTTTTTATATTTTATAATAAAATCTGAACGTAAAAAATGCATGCATCCTTTCATTTATCTATTACCACACAGAAATTATAATTCAGTAATATCACTATCAACCAGTCAAAACAAAATATTGACTATCAGTTGACTGCAATAGATAATCAAATTTGAACTCTATGGGTCAGCAGTTGCATCAGAAATTTTAGATTTAAGTCAGTTGATATGGGGATGTGTGTGTAATCCCATTACAGATTGCAGAACAAAATATTATCTTAAATCGGTTGGCTTGTCCCATACAATATCAACTTTTGATGATTTAAAAAGTATTACGTTTATAATATCTGCTATCAAGATAGCAGTTGCATAGATAGAGTTGCATAGAGGCTACAGCCTCTTCTCTACCTATAGGTCTATAGGTTCACCTATACAATGGCAACCATTGTATAGTTTGGCCATTGTATAGGTTATCGTCCATTGTATAGGTGGACCTACAATTTTATATGGATTCCGAAGCTCTGACGATTACATCATCTCCGGACCAAAGACGGTTTTAGCCATTAAACCCCGCGCTGGCTAGATGGGTAGGAGAGTCGAGGAAAATAACGGTAATAATAATAATAACAAATAAAGCAAAGGTACATAAGGAAAATTTACATTTTGAACGTATTAAAGGCTTTTGTACAAAAAAAAGAACAAACGTCCTCGTGTTAATCGTGTCTTCTTCCTCTACTCCGTAATTTTGAACGTACTCATGGCAGTGTTACGTACACCTTGTTAGTCCGGGAGCAATCAGTAGTAGCAGACAGGGCCGATCTCGATCCAGAACGATTGATCCTTCCCTCCCACATCCCTCACGGCCACGTCCACGAAAGGAAGCCGCACTGGCTTGTCGGTCTTGTAGGAGATGACCGTTTTGCCCCAGGTATCCTTCCGGAACTGTAAAAAAATAGTTAGAATGGCGCAGACTTTTATCCGAATATTCTCATGCTTCACGGTTTCTCCACTAAAATTGATATCCTCTAGAACTAATCTTCTTGGTAATATTTCTTTTAGAACCCGCATTCGACTCGAAAACAAGCATAGCACTCCAAGAAGAAGAAGTTAACATGCAGTATGGTATAAGTAAATCTCTAGTAAAAGGTTTGATCCATTCGCAAACAAGTAATCAGCAGATTCCTTAAAGATAACGATTATTAATCACTTAGTGGTTTTGGGCTCAAATCTCGATGCAACGCAAAGGCACTTCTTGATGTCGGTGTCCGCTTAGAGTAATTATAAAAAAAAATATGTTATGTGTTCTCACCCTGCAGTCGTCCTCCACCGCTTCATATTTAAGTCTCTGGTTGCCTTTGGGCGTTAGCTCGGCTTCGTTCCAGAGGGCGATCTTGAGGCCCTTCCTGTAGGAGTGCTTGGCCACGTCGTAATACCCGACGGTGTTCTTGCAGTGGAACGTGAGGTTCTGGTGGGCGTTCGCCGAGAGCAACTGCAGGAACCCAATCTGCGCGCTGTCCGCCTTGTAGGTCATCTTCATGCCTCCGTCGACCTCGCCCATCCAGGCCTCCAGGTCGTCGCCCGAATACGAGACTTCCGGTGACCGCTCTGGGCTGGGCAGGATGCACGTGGCGCGCTTCTTCATGTCGCAGTGGACGAGGATGGCGTCGCGCACGTCTCCGTCGTTGGGGTCTATCCAGTACTGGCCGTCTTCGTACTCAGGGTAAGCGGCGGCTATGTCCCTGCAGGTCTTTCCGGGGAACGCCTTCTCGCCGTTGGGCTTCTTGAACTTCTCGAACGAAGCCTTAAGTTGCTCGTAAGCTTTGACGACGATCTTCTTCCTCTCCTCGTCGGTGATTTCCTTTCCGAACAGCCTCATGGGTTCGTCGCCCATTACATCAGGGCCCTTCTGGTTGTTGATTTGTCCGTGTCCCATGATGGCTGCTAAACTAGCCGCGTCGTATGCTAAGCCTTCGCCTGGAGGACCTGGGGGGCCCGGCGGACCTGATGGACCCATCGGTCCCGACTTACCCGAATCCCCTGATAATCCGCGGCTTCCCGATGGCCCTTGAGGTCCCGGTGGACCTGGGTTACCATCACGTCCTGGACCTCCTCTAGCTCCCGTGTCGCCGTCTTTACCGGGTAATCCCGGATGCCCTTGCATACCTTTCTCGCCCGACAATCCCTGCGAGCCAGGCATCCCTTGCAGACCAATAAGACCCCGATGGCCTTTAGCTCCCTTGGGACCTAACTCGCCCCTTTCACCTTTAATACCTTCAACCCCAGGCGCCCCAGGCTTGCCTCTAAGTCCTTGCTGCCCTTCCACACCTTGAGGGCCTACCTCACCGCGCGCGCCTCGCTCTCCTGAAGGTCCCAACGGACCCGAGGAGCCCTGAGGGCCGGGCAGGCCTGGGGGTCCCGAAGGACCGGATTGGCCTTGAGCCCCGACGGGACCCTTGTCGCCTGGGCGGCCTCCAAGACCTGGAGGACCCGATTTTCCTGGCGACCCTTCAGGTCCTTGATCTCCATGGGGTCCTGCAGGTCCGGGCGGTCCGGACATGCCCATGGGACCTACAGGCCCATCACTGCCGGTTTTACCAGGGGCACCCATTTCACCCTGAAAGCACGATTGAGATATAAGAGAGGGTTATATGTAACTTGAAACTTTGTTTACCAATGACCACTCTTAATCACTCATAAAATCTTCACTAAACTTTAATAGGTGGTTAATTTTCTTGGATACCATTGTTATCATGAAGACTAACCATCGATTAAAATGAACTAAAGATATTGTAAGTAACATAAGATCTGTATATTTCAGACACTTTGTTTACCAATGCCCACTCTTAGAATCTCGAATGAACTTTAATATGTCGTTAATTTTCTTGAATACCATCGTTTTCATGAAGACTTACCTTCGATTAAACTGAATTGAATACAGAAATTGAATTTATTGTATTGTCTGCGACATGTTTCGACACACAATGTCTTCATTGGACAGATGAATAATGAAACATGTCGCAGACAATACAATAATTTTTTTAACTCAAAACGTGCGCTATCTACCCAGTCATTATAATGGAGTTTAAACAAGTATTCGCCAAATCTTTTTCCATTTTAGACTTCCATCTACTAAATGCATTGTACTTAAGACACACAAAATCCATCAAAATGTTCTACTTACAGGAGCTCCCCGCAGTCCTCTGCTTCCTGCCATCCCCATGGATCCTGGTAATCCAGGCAGTCCCCTGTCGCCCGAAGGTCCCTGAGGCCCTGAAGGTCCTGAAGGACCCGATGGTCCTTCATGCCCTGTGTCACCTTTAGGTCCCTCCTGACCCGGTGCACCGGGTTGTCCCGCAGGTCCTGGATTGCCGGGCCTACCGTGATCCCCAGCGGACCCTTTGATACCAGGTATTCCTTGAGATCCAGGTGACCCAGAGCTACCAGGCAAACCCTGAAATATTCGATTTCAGAAAGGAAATAACTATAATAAGGCTATATCGTCCGCATAGAGGTAAATATCATTAAAGATTTATTACTTTCGTTACTATCTCTAAATAGACTGTACTATACTATACTGTACTGTAAGTAAGTGTGTGTACTAACTGTAGAATAAAGTTAACCGGCGATCGTATTAACGGTAACGGTATCATTGCTCCATCTAGAAGGTGTTGCAAGTACTTATGGTATTGGTTTATTTATTTTAGTAGTCAGGCGATAAAAATAAATAATAAAATAAATAAACACGTAGTAAGTACTTATTAAAACAACCTTAAAAGAAAAAATTATACTTACTGCAGGCCCTTGCTCTCCAGGTCTTCCTGGTGGTCCCATTATCCCCGCATCACCTCTGGCTCCCGCTTCTCCTCTTCCACCCTTAACTCCAGGCAGTCCAGTCAAACCGATCGGTCCCGCCTCTCCTGGCTTCCCGGCGAACCCAGTGTTTCCTTGGGCACCTTTAGACCCAGTCAGCCCCCTGTCTCCTTTCACCCCGGACAATCCTGGAGCGCCCAGAGGTCCTGGGAATCCTTGGACGCCCGGAGCCCCAACTGGTCCCCTCTCTCCCGGATTTCCCGTGGCTCCAGACTCTCCAGGTGGGCCTGGCAAACCTTGGTCGCCCCTCTCGGCGGGTTCTCCAGGTGGCCCCATGGGACCCACGGGGCCCTGCAGCCCTCGCTCTCCCTGCCGACCCGGTGGACCTTCTGGGCCTACAGGGCCGAAAGATCCGCGCTCGCCCTTGTCACCTTGGAGTCCCGGTTGTCCCCGAATACCTGGAAGACCAACTAGGCCAGGCTGTCCGGAGTGTCCTTTATCGCCTTTCATGCCAGAAGGTCCCTAACAAAATTTAATCAATACATGTAAAACAAACAAGAGGGGAGTTTAGTTTAAAAAAAACTTGAACTTAAACTAAAAAACAGTTCAATTCCAGCTTTCACAATTTCAGTTTTTAAGTATGCTGCTTCTCATAAGTTAACGACATTGTCAGAAAATACATCAGCTTGATTTTGTCAACAAAAAAAAACATCGTAAGCAATCTATTTCGAAAAAATACCACTTATTACGACCTGGGGGTCGTCATCAGCATCCAAATCCTTGAATAAATATTTAGATGCTGATGACGACCCCCCGGTCGAAACTAATCAATGTAAACTAAAGACTGACTTTACACTACCTGATAGTGCTGACCTCACCTGTTGATATTTCTATATGTCTGTATAAAGTTGTTTCATTTCAAAGGTGCAAAATCACGTTCCAGGAAAATATTACTTACAACGTTGTTCTGGCCAAACCATCAATTGAAAATTTTACATTTCACATGTTTTTAGTTACTTACAGGTGGTCCATCAATTCCCTGAGTCCCCACTGATCCCTTTGATCCTGGTGGTCCTGGCTGTCCTATGGCACCGCGCTCCCCTGGGAATCCCCTCTCGCCTCTGGCTCCGGCACTTCCCGGGGGACCAACAGGACCCTGCATGCCCGCCTCCCCGTCCTTCCCTGCGGATCCGGGACTGCCCATCGTGCCTGGGAGACCCTGGAAACGAGAAACTCATCAGATGCAGTTGGGTTGACGCAGAGGGTTTAAAGCTCACCTGGAAGCCTCTGGGTCCCGGCTGTCCCGGTGCACCCCTTTCGCCGTCAGTTCCTGCGGGACCTGGGGGTCCCTGAATTCCGGGAGACCCGTCCTTGCCCGGATCACCGCGAGGTCCTGGACCTCCGGGGAGTCCCGGTTCTCCTTCTTTGCCAGACTCTCCCTAAACATATAACTGATTGTAAGTATATACTATACTTCCGTCTTATGTTATGGATATCTAAGGGTTTTCCTTGGTCCTGTGTTTCCTAACAAAGTTAGTAGAGGTTAGTTCTAGTAAATTTCAAAATTCCAGGAATAAGTTTAGAAAACTGTGTAAATATTTTAGACTAAAATATTAAGTTTAACTGCAGAAAAATGCACTTAAGCCCTTTTACTTGTAGACCTCTCAATTGTCTTTGGAGATAGTAAAAATCTGAGATTTAACATTAAAACTGTTTGTAGCTTACCGTCAATCCCTTATCTCCCGGTGGTCCGAGTGGTCCTGGTAGTCCCTGAAGTCCCTGGGGTCCTGACTCTCCTGGCTTACCATCGGCTCCAGGCACGCCCCTCTCTCCAGGATTTCCGGTCTTCCCTGCTGGACCCGGCCTTCCCATCAACCCTCTAAGTCCTTGCATCCCTGTGGCTCCCGGTCTGCCGCTGTCTCCCTGCGGACCTTTCGGCCCTATTAGACCTTGAGGTCCTTTGTCCCCTGACTGGCCTTTGGGCCCCATGGCCCCGTCGGGTCCTGGTAGTCCTCTGGCGCCGGTCTGTCCGCGCTCCCCTTGTGGTCCTAGGGGTCCGCTGGGTCCTCTCATGCCCCGCTTGCCCCTCTTCCCTTCCGGCCCTGTCGTTCCCGGAAGTCCCCTGGGACCCGCCGAACCGGTCTCGCCCTTCATCCCCGTTTCGCCCTTGAATCCCCTCTCGCCAGGAGCACCCTAAGAAAAGAAGGATTTTACATTTTACAGGCTCAGAATTAGCAAGACGGCTCTCATAATTAACACAGCATTTATCAGGATTAATATGACATTCTTCAGAATTAGAAAAACATTATTCAGGATGAACAATAGTTCCGTCAGGATTTAAACTTCTGAATGGGATTTCAGTAGATACAAAAATTAAATAAGATAATGTAGTAATAATCCATTATTCAGGATTAGCAATAGCTTCACAAATAAGTGGTCACAAACATCCAGAAAATGGCTATGCACACGAAAAATAAGAAGAATTAACTCAGGGTTAAGTGGGTCTAAAACTTACCGGATGCCCTTTCATTCCTGGTAACCCGTGATTTCCTGCAACACCCGGCAGACCTCTAGCACCAGGGAAACCTGGTGGTCCAGACAACCCAGGTGAACCAGGGCTCCCCTTCTCCCCGGGGACTCCGTCTTTACCAGCCTGCCCCGGAGGGCCGTTTTCTCCCGACTGTCCTGGACGTCCAGATTCCCCCCTGGGACCCTGAAGACCCTGGCTACCTTTAGGGCCCTGCGACCCCATATCGCCTTTGTTGCCGGGACTTCCTGGAAAACCTGGAGGACCGGGCTTACCTATCGAACCCTGCAAGACGGTCAAAGACATGTTGAATATTGGTGCGCTTAATGCAGACTACAAAACTTACCGCTGGCCCTGGAGGCCCGGCTATACCGTCGATCCCTCGAAGGCCTGGAGGTCCGGGAGGTCCTTCCCTGCCCCGTTCCCCTCGCGGCCCAGAAGGCCCCATGGGTCCCGAGGGTCCCACGGGACCAGAACCGCCCAAAGACCCTTTGTCGCCCTGGTGACCTTGCTCGCCTTTTGCACCATCAATTCCCGTAAATCCTCTGTGACCTTTAACACCGGGTAGCCCGGGCATACCCGGTAGCCCTCTGGTACCGGGTGGTCCTGCTGCTCCAGCCTGTCCAATCTCGCCATCGTCACCAGGCTCACCCTAAAATAATAATAATAAGCATAAGGGCGCACAAAAATACTTGAAGGATGAGGAGTATGCATACTAAACCCCACTCTTCAAGGTACTTCCTTGGTTCAGAGTGTTAACCTCCTAACTCCATTTTAACTGAAATATTATTTCAAATTCGAAAGTTATTAACTCGATTTTCTCACTTATTTTGAACGTCCTCTCTGTCAAATTTTCAGAGCAATTATCTTCAGGCATACTGTATGCAAATCTGGCATAAAATTTTCAAAATATCCGTGAGATAATTTTTCAGAAATTGCAGTAACAGATAAGTGATACTTGTAAATTTGGAAAGTTAATAACTCGATTTTCTCACTTATTTACGACATATTCTCTGCCAAATTTTTAGAGGAATAGTCCTCAAGCATACTGTATGCAAATCTGACATAAAATTTTCAAAATATACGTCCGATAAATTTTGAGAAATTATAGTAACAGATAAGCGATACTTGTCGATTTGGAAAGTTAATAACTCGATTTTCTCACTTATTTGAGACATCCTATCTGTCAAATTTTCAGATGAATTATGTTCAGGCATACTGTATGCAAATCTGGCATAAAAATTTCAAAATATCCGTCAGATAAATTTTGAGAAATTACAGTAACAGATAAGTGATACTTGTCAATTTGGAAAGTTAATAACTCGATTTTCTCACTTATTTACGACATATTCTCTGTCAAATTTTCAGAGGAATAGTCCTCAAGCATAATGTATGCAAATCTGGTATAAACTTTTCAAAATATCCGTCGGATAAATTTTGAGAAATTATAGTAACAGATAAGCGATACTTGTCCATTTGGAAAGTTAATAACTCGATTTTCTCACTTATTTAGGACATCCTCTCTGTCAAATTTTCAGAGCAATTATCTTCAGGCATATTGTATGCAAATCTGGTATAAAATTTTCAAAATGTCCGTCAGATAAATTTTCAGAAATTATAGTGACAGACCATGATATCATGAATTGATGCCACCAATCTTTAACAGTCTTGTACCCTAGTAGACATATTTCCAACATCTCAAGGCCTTCTTTTATCTAAATAGTTGTTAATCGCATGGTATATTATGGTAATACACGTGTATTCTTGCACCTTGGAAAATTGTGTTCGCGGGTTAACACTCTTAACCGTCGATTTGTCACTCACATCTTTTCCTGGTGTTCCGGTTAGCCCTCTCAGCCCCTGCGGCCCAATCGGCCCCGTCGGGCCTGTTTCTCCAGGCTCGCCCCTTATGCCCTGGAAGCCTTGAACTCCGGAGGTCCCAGCCGGACCTGGAGGTCCCCGAGCGCCTATGGGGCCAACCTGAGCCTGGAGGTACTGGAAGGGCTCGGCTTGGAACCCGGGACCCTTATCGTTGCCAGCCTCTGATAGCGCCAGTTGGTGGTAGTACAGGGAGAGATCCGGCGCCGGTCCCGGAGGTCCCGGGGCTCCGGGAATCCCGGGGTTACCGGGATTACCCGGTGTGCCCCCAAAGCCTGGCCGCCCGGGCTCGCCTGGTTCTCCAGGGTCACCACGTCGACCAGGTACAGGATCTGTTAACGTTGGCGACGCTTCAAAAACCACTGAAAGTATGACACCCAATCAAGTATTATTATGTAATATTTATGTTACCAGGTGATGTAACAGTGGAAGGGTTTGAAACCGAGGGTAAGACATATGACAATGGTTATATATTGATGTTACTAGGTGATGTAACAGTGGGAGTGTTTAGGCGCGAGGGTAAGACAATGGTTATAGATTGATGTTACTAGGTGATGTAACAGTGGGACAGTTTGGGTGCCAGGGTAAGACATATGACAATGGTTATATATTGATGTTACTAGGTTGTAGGTACCCGCAGGTGCATGGCTTATACCTCGGTATATCTCGGTACATGGATAAGTAATGCAAAGATACGTAATTTTGAAGGTATGGATTCGATTGGTACAAGTATTAAAAGGCACAATCGTCACAGTGTAAGAACCGCTGCTTTTAGAGAGGGTACCTAAATATCTTAGAAAATAAATCTAAATGTACCCTTGGGACAATTTGGTGTCTTCGCGCAGAGCACCTTGCCGCTGGAGCAGGTGCAGTTCGTGCAGAGGTTCGGCTTCCAGCGCTGCCCCTCCTGGTAGAACTTGCCGTCTTGGCTGCAGCTGAAGGCGGCAGCATGGGAGTCGGGGGCTGGAGGTGTGGCGGTGGTTGGGAGGACGATGTGGACGTCCACGCTGCCGGTTGGCCTCACCGAAGGGTTCTCGATGTCCGGCTGCCTGTATACCGTCGCAGTCTCTGGTTCCCTTGGTCTTTCGTCGGGAGGTTGAGGTGTGGGGTTGACCCTCGATACACCAGCTGACAGAGGTGAGAAAGTTGTTGTTTCTGCAACAGACAAGTTTGTAGTAGTTATACAGATTTTGATCCATTTTTTTTTAATCAAAAATTTGTACATTCCAGATTTCTAAGTTTCCCAGGTTTAACTAATCTGTAAAAATTGTACATTTCTAAAAATTTGTACATTCCAGATTTCCCAATTTAACAGGTATAACTAAACTGTGAATATTGCTGGAAAGAAAAAATCTATCCGTGTATGTGGATGTATATCACAACAGTTTTTTGGACACGAAAAGTTAAAAACTATTCAAGATAATTATTTTTAAAAAATCAAAGGTAACATAAAATAGAAGAAAGAAAGAATCAATATGCATGTCCAGAAACTATTAAGATCAGTACAATACAGATAGCTTTTGATAACGTGATGCAAACATCCAGTCATGAAGTGCACTAGAGAAGAAAAATTTAAAAACCTGAAATTCAGGTTTCCTGAAAAAACCTGAAATTCAGAACCCGAGATTCAGGTTCAAATAGAAGAATAAAGGAATCAATATGAATGTCCAGAAACTATTAAGATCAGTACAATACAGAGAGCTTTCGATACCGTGATGCAAACATCCAGTCATGAAGTGCCCTAGAGAAGAAAAAATTAAAAACCTAAAAATCAGATTTCCTGAAAAAACCTAAAATTCAGAACCTGAGATTCAGATTCAAATAGAAGAATAAAAGAATCAATATCAATGTCCAGAAACTATGAAGATCAGTACAATACAGAGAGCTTTTGATAACGTGATGCAAACATCCAGTCATGAAGTGCACTAGAGAAGAAAAATGTAAAAACCTGAAATTCAGAACCTGAGATTCAGGTTCAAATAAAATAATGAAAGAATCAATATGAATGTCCAGAAACTATTAAGATCAGCACAATACAGATAGCTTTTGATAACGTGATGCAAATATCCAGTCATGAAGTGCACTAGAGAAGAAAAATTTAAAAACCTGAAATTCAGAACCTGAGATTCAGGTTCAAATAGAAGAACGAAAGAATCAATATGAATGTCCAGAAACTATTAAGATCAGTACAATACAGATAGCTTTTGATAACGTGATGCAAACATCCAGTCATGAAGTGCACTAAAAAAGAAAAATTTAAAAACCTGAAATTCAGATTTCCTGAAAAAACCTGAAATTCAGAACCTGAGATTCAGGTTCAAATAGAAGAATGCAAGAATCAATATGAATGTCCTGAAACTATTAAGATCAGTACAATACAGAGAGCTTTCGATAACGAGATGCAAACATCCAGTCATGAAGTGCACTAGAGAAGAAAAATTTAAAAACCTGCATTTCAGATTTCCTGAAAAAACCTGAAATTCAGAACCTGAGATTCAGGTTCAAATAGAAGAATGAAAGAATCAACATGAATGTTCAGAAACTATTAAGAACAGTACAATGCAGAGGGCTTTTGATAACGTGATGAAAACATGCAGTCATGAAGTCCACTAGAGAAGAAAAATTTAAAAACCTGATATTCAGATTTCCTGAAAAAACCTGAAATTCAGAACCTCAGATTCAGGTTCAAATAGAAGAATGAAAGAACTAATATGAATGTCCAGAAACTATTAAGATCTGTACAATACAGATAGCTTTTGATAACGTGATGCAAACATCCATTCATGAAGTGCACTAGAGAAGAAAAATTTAAAAACCTGAAATTCAGATTTCCTGAAAAAACCTGAAATTCAGAACCTGAGATTCAGGTTGAAATAGAAGAATGGAAGAATCATTATGAATGTCCAGAAACTATTAAGATCAGTACAATACAGAGAGCTTTTGATAACGAGATGCAAACATCCAGTCATGAAGTGCACTAGAAAAGATTAATTTAAAAACCTGAAATTCAGAACCTGAGATTCAGATTCAGAAATGTTTGGAAAGGCATTGCAAACATTGTTTCAATTTTTGGAAAAAGAGAAAGATAATGAGATAGGAAAATGCTTTCGGTGTCCAAAAAAAATGATCGTTAACTTTAACTATGGATGGAAAGATAGGCCCTAAGAAGGCCTGTAACTAGGGATTAACGAAACTTAATAGATTTTCTAGAGACTCACTTTTCTTAACGTCGTACTCGTCGTAGTACTCCTCGTAGTCGGTCCCGTAGTCCTCGTAGTCTGTGGCGGGCTGCTGGGCCTGCACCCCCTGGCCATCGGATGGGGGCACCTGGGGCCTGGGCTTCTGGCGTCGCACCCGCCCCTCAACCACCAGCAACGCGGCCGCCGCCGCCGCCACCCAGAGGCACGCACCTGGACGCATGATGCGTGCGTGACACGCGCGCGCGTGTCTCGAGATTTAGGGCTGCGCAGCCCCCACACGTGTCTTTTTGGTAACCGTTGGCCCCTCGGGAGCGCCTGGTTCTTCTGGATCAGGACGGGACTCCGCGCGCATTTTATTAAGTGCGTCGCGGGGGGCAGCAGGGGACGCGAATTAGGACTGAAGCCGAACGAACACATGCGTGCGTTCCCGAAAAAAGGAGACGGGACTAGGCTCTGGAATTTTGATTGAGGTTACACAACAGCCGGGATGCGAATCGGGAACTCGCAATTTCATTCAGTGACACATTTCCAGTTGTGGCTGTGGAATAGATCTAGATCTGGATTGTGTAATTTTTGTCAGGCACACTTTGACTGCAGATTTTTTTCAACCAAATTTCCTCTGAAAATTTGAAGACGAGTATATCTTAAATAAGTGAGAAAATCAAATGTTTACCTTGTTGAGTTCATAAGATTTTTATAAATATCCTGGATTGATTCACTACCCTCCAATGGCAAATTGGAAAGTGTCACTCACAGGATATATTCACTGACCCTTCTGGATTAACACACATAAGTTTCAATGAGCGACACTTTGATACACACTTTTTATGATATTATTATTCTGAATGTTTAACTTTCCGAATTGACCTGTACAGGTCAACAGAAATTTCTGAAAATTTATGTGATTAATATTTTGAAAATTTCATGCCAGTTCTAAATACAGTATACCTAAAGATATATCCTCTGAAAATTTGACCTCGAAAATATCTCGAACAAGTGAGAAAATCAAGTCATTAACTTTCCGAGTTGTCCAGTATAAGTTATCTGTCACTGAAATTTCTGAAAATTTATCTGATGGATATTTTCAAAATTTTATGCCAGATCTATATTCAGTATGCCTGAGGATATATCCTGTGAAAATTTGACCTCGAGAATATCTCGAACAAGTGAGAAAATCAAGTCATTAACTTTCCGAGTTGTCCAGTATAAGTTATCCGTCACTGAAATTTCTGAAAATTTATCTGATAGATATTTTCAAAATTTTATGCCAGATCTATATACAGTATGCCTGAGGATATATCCTCTGAAAATTTGACCTCGAGAATATCTCGAACAAGTGAGAAAATCAAGTCATTAACTTTCCGAGTTGTCCAGTATAAGTTGTCTGTCACTGAAATTTCTGAAAATTTATCTGAAGAATATTTTCAAAATTTTATGCCAGATCTATATACAGCATGCCTGGGGATATATCTTCTGAAAATTTGACCTCGAGAATATCTCGAACAAGTGAGAAAATCAAGTCATTAACTTTCCGAGTTGTCCAGTATAAGTTATCCGTCACTGAAATTTCTGAAAATTTATCTGATGGATATTTTCAAAATTTTATGCCAGATCTATATACAGTATGCCTGAGGATATATCCTCTGAAAATTTGACCTCGAGAATATCTCGAACAAGTGAGAAAATCAAGTCATTAACTTTCCGAGTTGTCCAGTATAAGTTATCTGTCACTGAAATTTCTGAAAATTTATCTGATAGATATTTTCAAAATTTTATGCCTGATCTATATACAGTATGCCTGAGGATATATCCTCTGAAAATTTGACCTCGAGAATATCTCGAACAAGTGAGAAAATCAAGTCATTAACTTTCCGAGTTGTCCAGTATAAGTTATCTGTCACTGAAATTTCTGAAAATTTATCTGATGAATATTTTGAAAATTTTATCATAGTTCTGTATACAGTATGCCTGAAGATATATCCTCTGAAAATTTGACCACGAGAATGTCGCAAATAAATGAGAAAATCGAGTTATTAACTTTTCGAGTTGTCCAGTATAAGTTATCTGTCACTGAAATTTCTGAAAATTTATCTGATGGATATTTTCAAAATTTTATGCCAGATCTATATACAGTATGCCTGAGGATATATCCTCTGAAAATTTGACCTCGAGAATATCTCGAACAAGTGAGAAAATCAAGTCATTAACTTTCCGAGTTGTCCAGTATAAGTTATCTGTCACTGAAATTTCTGAAAATTTATCTGATGAATATTTTGAAAATTTTATCAAAGCTGTATACAGTATGCCTGAAGGATATATCGTCCGAAAATTTTACCACGAGAATATCTCGAACAAGTGAGAAAATCAAGTCATTAACTTTCCGAGTTGTCCAGTATAAGTTATCTGTCACTGAAATTTTTGAAAATTTATCTGATGAATATTTTGAAAATTTTATCATAGTTCTGTATACAGTATGCCTGAAGATATATCCTCTGAAAATTTGACCACGAGAATGTCTCAAATAAGTGAGAAAATCGAGTTGTTAACTTTCCAAGTTGCCAAGTATAAGTTATCTGTCACAGAAATTTCTGAAAATTTATCTGATGGATATTTTTAAAATTTTATGCTAGATCTGTATACAGTATGCCTGAAGATATATCCTCTGAAAATTTGATCACGAGATTGTCTCGAATAAGTGAGAAAATCGAGTAGTTAACTTTCCGATTTGTCCAGTATAAGTTATCTGGCACTGAAATTTCTGAAAATTTATCTGATGAATATTTTGAAAATTTTATCATAGTTCTGTATACAGTATGCCTGAAGATATATCCTCTGAAAATTTTACCACGAGAATGTCTCAAATAAGTGAGAAAATCGAGTAGTTAACTTTCGGAGTTGTCCAGTATAAGTTATCTGGCACTGAAATTTCTGAAAAATTATCTGATAGATATTTTCAAAATTTTATGCCAGATCTATATACAGTATGCCTGAAGATATATCCTCTGAAAATTTTACCACGAGAATATCTCGAACAAGTGAGAAAATCAAGTCATTAACTTTCCGAGTTGTCCAGTATTAGTTATCTGTCCCTGAAATTTCTGAAAAATTATCTGATGTATATTTTCAAAATTTTATGCCAGATCTATATACAGTATGCCTGAAGATATATCCTCTGAAAATTTGACCACGAGAATATCTCGAACAAGTAAGAAAATCAAGTCATTAACTTTCCGAGTTGTCCAGTATAAGTTATCTGTCACTGAAATTTCTGAAAATTTATCTGATGGATATTTTTAAAATTTTATGCCAGATCTGTATACAGTATGCCTGAAGATAAATCCTCCAGAAATTTGACCACGAGAATGTCTCAAATAAGTAAGAATATCGAGTTATTAACTTTCCGAGTTGTCCAGTATAAGTTATCTGTCACTGAAATTTCTAAAAATTTATCTGATGGATATTTAAAAAAAATTATACCGGATCTGTATACAGTATGCCTGAAGATATATCCTCTGAAAATTTGACCACGAGATTGTCTCGAATAAGTGAGAAAATCGAGTAGTTAACTTTCCGAGTTTTCCAGTATAAGATACTGAAATTTCTGAAAATTTATCTGATGGATATTTTCAAAATTTTATGCCAGATCTGAATACAGTATGCCTGAAGATATATCCTCTGAAAATTTGACCACGAGAATGTCGCGAATAAATGAGAAAATCGAGTTATTAACTTTCCGAGTTGTCCAGTATAAGTTATCTGTCACTGAAATTTCTGAAAATTTATCAGATGGATATTTTGAAAATTTTATGACTGATTAGTATACAGTATGCCTGAAAATATATCCTCTGAAAATTTGATTACGAGAATGTCGCAAATAAGTGAGAAAATCGAGTTATTAACTTTCCGAGTTGTCCAGTATAAGTTATGTTACTGAAATTTCTGAAAATTTATCTGACGGATATTTTCGAAATTTTATGCCAGATCTGTATACAGTATGCCTGAAGATATATCCTCTGAAAATTTGATCACGAGATTTCTCGAATAAATGAGAAAATCGAGTTATTAACTTTCCGAGTTGTCCAGTATAAGTTATCTGTCACTGAAATTTCTGAAAATTTATCTGATGGATATTTTGAAAATGTTATGCCAGATTTGTATACAGTACGCCTAATGATAAAACCTCTGAAAATTTGACTACGAGTATGTCTTAAATAAGTGAGAAAATCGAGTTATTACCTTTCCGACTTAACCAGTATAAGTTATCATACACTGAAATTTCTGAAAATGTATCTCATAGACATTTTGAAAATTTTATGCCAGATTTGTATACATAAAATTGTGCATATTAAGTTCCAGTCTTCAAGTTACAATTGCGGACAAAAAATTCATAATGAATAATTTTGTATCTTAATCACCCTATAATTTTCCTGTAACCTAAATACCTCATAACTCGTTTAACATCATCAAATCAATCAATTTGCTTTATAATTTCCATGACACGGCGGCGTCAATTGGGCGTCCACATTCTTCCTATCTGCATACGCACAATCGCACTCGCACACATACTCATATGTTACATGTTGTGTGTGGTGAAATTATGTAAGTTAATTGGGCGCAGTGTGCCAGTCGCGCTGTTTGTGTTTTTCATGATGTTTTATGGTGCCCCATCGTTAACATTTGCCTCTATCATAGATTCACTCACACATCGCCATGTGCCATGCGTGTGTGCAAACGCTCTTTAAATGCTCTTAATGGCTCCTAAATGGACGGCGAAAAAACCGTCCAGATTTTTCTACGCAAAGTTACGAAATTGAGATATATCGTGAGCGTTGATTTGCTTCGTAATTGGGTTGATCAAAGACATAAAAAATTGATTCTATTTGTATTTGGGAAACAGCCTGTGCACTTTTAAATTGGTTAGTCCGTTTATGTAATGTACAGCACTGATTGCATCGAGTGCGCAATGAATATTGTTATTAGTTTAATATTTTGTAATAACCCTAATAAATCAACCCTGAATATTTAAAAAATCAATTCACTGGGAAAGATTTGAAGAGATATGATTTTCTCACTTAATTAAGACATACTCGTCTTCAAAATTTTAGAGGAATCATCTTTAGGCATGTTGTATACAAAACTGGCATAAAATTTTCAAAATATCCATGAGATAAATTTTCAAAAATTTCAGTGATTAACAGACAGGTATTGGGTAACTGTTACCGAGCCCTTCCCAAATGATGTGTCTTGGGCCCCCGAACATAAGCCCCCATGTAGAGGCGAGGATTGTTAGTCGTACCAGCAGAAATTTGTCGTAAATGCAATGGCTATGAAAGAAATTAGTCCTCGTCTAAAATAGCCGCCTGCTTTTTCGCTGAAAACAGTGGACGCAATCCGAAGAGTGCGCTGCCCCGTTCCCCGCGAATCTAATTGATTAAACCATCCTCAGAGCTATTAATTCAAATAACTGTCGCGGCGAACATCTGCACCCGATGGCCGCTTGCGAAACCGATTCAGCCTCATGATCATCGGCGAAAAAGCGCGTTGATTTGTGGTGTAATTGCTGGGCGTGCATCGCCATAGTGGGGCCGGTTCTCATCTTTGTGCGAAACAAAAGAGAAACCGGAGCGAGCGCATATGTTTTTGTGACCCAGTTGCCGCGTTTTCTGGAGTCCTAGGTCGCCATCGGCCCAAAGAATGATGCGGATGCTGCGATACTCATCATCGCAGATTTGGAGAGCGTTCTTGAGGAGCTTCCTGGTTTGCTGGATCAATTAGGGTGTACGAAATTAAATGACGACGCCGTTGCGGAATGCGCGCCAATTTGTAATGGCCGCCGATGTTCGCTTGTTTCGCTTTTTGAATATGGCGCGCCACTGCAGCCAACCATAGTGGTGCATGTAGTGCCAACTGTGCGCTGGTATTTACCTGTCAGAAGTGAGTTATCCCTAGGATAACCTATCTGCGCTTTTTTGGGGCAATTCTAGTGCTATTTTTGTTTATTAAAGTCGTCCTTATTGTACGTCATGGTAGTGGGACTTCTATTGTGTGATTAATACACTGAGTGAAATTCCTAGTGCACCATTAGTAAAATCCTGAGTGAATTCAGTTGATAACGAACTGGCGGACCTGTCAATTCGCCCCTAAACCCATTACAGCCAGCCAGAAATAAAATGTCCACGCCTGCCAGACGACGCCTTATGAGAGACTTTAAACGGTAAGTGCGCGCCCCCGCAACCCTCTGGGGGGCGGCGGAGGCGAGCGCCAACCCCGGGCCCTTGGGGACGGCGCGCGCGCCATGACTCATGCGTTCTGTAACAAAGGTTGGGTGCCCCCCCTCGCGCCCACCCCGGCAGACCTTGGGCCACCATTGCCTGCTCTAACCTTCCCCCCCAATTGCAGCCTGCAGGAGGACCCCCCGACCGGGGTCAGCGGCGCCCCCACCGACAACAACATCATGATCTGGAACGCGGTGATATTCGGGCCGCACGACACACCGTTCGAGGACGGCACCTTCAAGCTGACCATCGAGTTCACAGAGGAGTACCCGAACAAGCCTCCAACTGTGCGCTTCGTCAGCCACATGTTCCACCCGAACGTGTATGCGGACGGCGGCATCTGCCTGGACATCCTGCAGAACCGGTGGAGCCCCACGTACGACGTGTCGGCCATCTTAACGTCTATCCAGGTAAGTGGGTCAATGGCGCCGGCCTCGGCCTTCGCACACCTGCACAGTACTGTCCGCCAGCCAATGCTTTATAACTCTCCCGGATTCAGTCCACAAGTCGCAGGACTAATTCAGATTTAAGGTCGCAATTACCTGTTTACAACACCAGAAAATATGCTTGTAATCATCATAACCGCAAGGCACCATTCGGCTATTTACATTACCATGCTCACAACCACAAGACCTGTTACTTATAAACGCATTTAAATGAGTGCTAATATTCATACTAAAATGCTTGATTCATTCATTTATCTTAATCGATTTGCACTTGATAAACACATGCATTTCCCACGCTAAACTACTCTGGCCAACTTAAAGCAGACAAACAAACAACCCTATGACTCAACTATGATGCAATTTTACGCTCAATAATTTTACTTGCAAAATAAAAACAATGTTCAATAACGATTTATAGATCCCTTCTGTAACGATTAATTAGGTGAATTCATAAAAATCCTCAAAATAAAAGCATCTACTATTAATCATATTAAACGATTTTTAATATTTTATATCCAAATTTATTAGTAAAATCGGTAACCTAATTAGGTGAATTCATAATCTTCGTCAAAATAAAAGCATCATTAATCATATTAAACGATTTTTAATATTTTGTATCCAAATTTATTAATAAAATCGGTAACCTAATTAGGTGAATTCATAATCTTCCTCAAAATAAAAGCATCTACCATTAATCATATCAAACGATTTTTGATATTTTGTATCCAAATTTATTAATAAAATCGGGTGAATTCATAATCTTCCTCAAAATAAAAGCATCTACTATTAATCATATCAAACGATTTTTAATATTTCATATCCAAATTTATTAATAAAATCGCTAACCTAATTAGGTGAATTCATGATCTTCCTCAAAATAAAAGCATCTACCTTTAATCATATCAAACGATTTTTGATATTTTGTAACCAAATTTATTAATAAAATCGGTAACCTAATTAGGTGAATTAATAATCTTCCTCAAAATAAAAGCATCCTATTAAACGATTTTTAATGTGTTTTATCCAAATTTATTAATAAAATCTGTAACCTAATTAGGTGAATTCATAATCTTCTTCAAAATAAAAGCATCTACTATTAATCATATTAAACGATTTTTAATATTTTGTATCCAAATTTATTGTTAAAATCGGTAACTTAATTAGATGAATTCATAATGTTACTCAAAATATAAGCATCTACTATTAATCATATTAAACGATTTTTGATATTATGAATCCTAATTTATTAATAAAATCGGTAACCTAATTTGGTGAATTCATAATCTTCCTCAAAATAAAAGCATCTACTATTAATCATATTTAACAATTTTTAATATTTTGTATCCAAATTTATTAATAAAATCGGTAACCTAATTAGGTGAATTCATAATCTTCCTCAAAATAAAAGCATCTACCATTAATCATATCAAACGATTTTTGATGTTTTGTATCCAAATTTATTAGTAAAATCGGTAACTTAATTAGGTGAATTCATAATCTTCCTCAAAATAAAAGCATCTACCATTAATCATATCAACCGATTTTTGATATTTTATATCCCAATTTATTAATAAAATCGGTTACCTAATTAGTTGAATTCATAATCTTCCTCAAAATAAAAGCATCTACTATTAATCATATTAAACGATTTTTTATATTTTATATCCAAATTTATTAATAAAATCAGTAAATAAAAGCATCATTAATCATATTAAACGATTTTTAATATTTTGTATCCAAGTTTATTAATAAAATCGGTAACCTAATTAGGTGAATACATAATCTTCCTCAAAATAAAAGCATCTACCATTAATCATATCAAACGATTTTTGATGTTTTGTATCCAAATTTATTAGTAAAATCGGTAACTTAATTAGGTGAATTCATAATCTTCCTCAAAATAAAAGCATCTACCATTAATCATATCAAACGATTTTTGATATTTTATATCCCAATTTATTAATAAAATCGGTAACCTAATTAGGTGAATTCATAATCTTCTTCAAAATAAAAGCATCTACCATTAATCATATCAAACGATTTTTGATATTTTGTATACAAATTTATTAATAAAATCGGTAGCCTTGGATAACCAATTGTTTTCAATCCAATTGTTTCTGCCAACTTTTCAAATGTTTCTGCCAAAAATTTCAATCGTCACTCATATGCATGCGCAGTAAGCAGCTCTAGCACTTGACCTCCAGTGAATTTTTCAATTTACAACATCATTGTATCTGCAATTTTAAATATGGATGCAGCGACTCTTTTTCAATACACCAAAGAATACTTCATACGTTTAGCAACACGATAAATTCCAGTTGTGTATAAAACTACATATTCGACAGTGTCATTGAGTGATTCATTATTTTTTATTTTTTTATGGTTGTTATATTACATATTATATTATTATATATGGTTTATAAAAGTACTTACTTGTAAATAATTTTTTTAATTTTATTTTATTGTTTATTTATTTCATTTCGCCTGACTAGTTTGGAGGCATGATATGTGTTTCAATATTTATTTATCCTGAACTTATTTTTATGATAAATATTTGTTATTAATTTGAAGTTTGATATTTGAAAGTTCAAAATTAAAATTAATAACAAATATTTATCATACAAATAAGATCAGGATATTTGAATATTACAATTCATATCATACCTCTGATGATGTTTTTTTGAAATACCGAAACTAGTCAGGCGAAATAAAATAAATAATACAATAAAATAAAAATAATTATTTACCAGTAAGTACTTTTATAAATATAATAATATAACAACCTTAAATACATAACTGGTATTTTATGGATAAAACCTTAAACTTAATTTTTATTTTGTTTAGAAAATTTTTATTCTTGCTTAATTAATGATTGCTTCTGCTTAAATTGTTTTAGTCTTTATTAAGTGATCCAAACCCGAACTCACCGGCGAACTCGATGGCGGCGCAGTTGTACAAAGAGAACAGGAGAGAGTACGAGAAGCGAGTGAAAGCCTGCGTAGAGCAAAGTTTCATCGATTAGCGTTCGCGTTCGGCCCGCAACCCTAAATTATTGCTGTACCCCCCTCTTCACTGTGTTGAGCCTCTTGACGTCCTCGGCCCCTCCCGCTCCCGCCACCGCCTCCCCCCCACGAGCCCCACTAATTCCTTAGGTTCCAACTATTTTACGTAATAAGTTATTTAATATATATAAAAGAAAGAGAGGAAAGGAGCGGGGCCCGCCTGTGCGCTCGGTTTTCATCGGGGCGAGGGCCGGCGGCGCCCCCCGGGGTCGCAAGGGCGGGCCCCTGTTAATTTCCGGCTGCGAGCTCGGCCGTCACCAGCAGAGCGTTCTTAGAGTAAAAATGCTTCTATCATGTCTTTCAGGATACACCCGTCCCGTCCTCCCAACCCCTCGAATCCAGTTACTTTCTCCCAGCCCGACTGCAAAGTCTAGATCAGAACTGTAAAGGCGAAAAAACGTTTTGCACTTTTATGTTTTCCGTACTGCTCACCCTAAAACCCCCATTTCATATTGGTAGTTAAATGTGTTATTTTTATTTTATGTATACTTAATAAATTATTATAATTATCTCTTGATTATTTTTACCTACGGCAAAATTTGTCCATGTCATTAATTCCTTACAACTTATTTCGAGTTCAAACCAACCAGATCAAGTACCTTGAGTGCCCGATATCTACTGAGTGACCAGAACATGTCCCGGTAATTGTTTAAGTGACTAGAGAACAAGTAACTGTTGAGACATTTTTTTATTCTCCTAGAATCATTTGACTAGAATAAAAAATATCCAAGTCTAGCTATTGATTCCACTGATATCGTGTGCAAAATCGTATTTACTCGAAACATAATGTGTGACTCAATTATTTATTCCTAATTGCACTGAATTTATTTCTATCAAAATTTCAATGCCTATTGTCCATAATTCAGGAGTTATTATGTTCAATCAACGGTTTTAGCCACAGGATAATTAAAATTAAATTAAATTAAACATAAATTGGGCCCTTATTATAGGCAACCAAATATGCATTAGTGCTAAATATTTTTATGGTACATTTTTTTTAATTGTAATTATTAAAAATGTGATATGATATGCTTTAGATATCATATAACTACTATGGCATGTATATAAATCTTTAGTGAACAAATTATTCCATTCATGGGTGTAAAAGTATTGCTCCTACTCGGTCGATTATCGCCTTTATCTTGCCCATTTGGACTCCACTTATCTTGCGTTTAGAAGATTGGAACGTTTAAGGTGTCGCAAAAAAAATGCAGATTTAGGCCCTAAAGCCTGTCAAAGTTCAATCAATCAGAATTCGCGCATTTAAACCCCAAAGATGGCATCGAACTGGGAAGAGTTCTACGCCACTCACCTGCCTCCCACAGACTTTGAGGACAACAGGTCCTTGCTGAGGGAGTTCTGCGCGAGGCAAGACAAGGCAGGGCAACGCATCGTACTAGTCACCGTGAGTACGGCCCCCCTGAGCGAAAACAGTTTATGAGGTTATGAACACAACACAAACACATCAAGACCACACACCAATCACGACCAGAGCCCCTCAAATGATCATGTTACGCACAAACAATCATCCCACACCTCTGCACTCGTACCCTCATGTCTGGCAAGTGCACCGTGTAACGCAGCCCTTTTTCTGATTTCAGTCTGGAGGTACGACAGTACCTTTAGAACACAATACAGTAAGATTTGTAGATAATTTCAGCGCGGGCACCCGAGGCGCTGCCTCCGCCGAGTATTTCTTAGAGCACGGCTACTCCGTCGTTTTTATGCACAGATTGAAGTCGCTGGAGCCGTTCACCAGGCACTTCAACGGGCAGAAGTTCATGGACATGCTAGAGATACACGACGTGTGCGGACAGAGCACCACCATCACAGGTACCCACAAAAATACGCAGCAATCATCAATCCGTTTGCACCCAGAACTACCGGGGCCCTCAATATCAATACATCAAACATTTTACAAGGCCGGCTTTACAAGCCGGCACACAATCCCAGTTGCTTTATTGTCGCATTTGGTCTAACCGTTTCCGATTGTAGTGAAGCCGGATAGTGTTGATGTGTTGGCGCCGGTGCTGTTGAGCTACAAGGCGGCGCAGGACGCCGGCCGGATACTGTACGTAACTTTCACCACTGTGGCCGAGTACTTCTGGCTGCTGCGAGCCGCCTGCGAGTGCCTAGCCCCACTGGCACGCAAGGCCCTTCTGTACCTGGCTGCCGCCGTCTCGGACTTCTATGTCCCCTCCAATGAAATGGTTAGACCTCACTTTTGGGCCCGTCTAACACTAGTAATTTTCTCTGCCCCACAGCCCATGCATAAGATACAGTCGGGGGCCGTGCCCACTATATCGCTACAGCTGGTGCCAAAGCTGCTCTCATCCGTCGTCAACCTGTGGGTGCCACATGCCTACGTTGTCTCTTTCAAACTGGAAACTGACGAGAGCATACTGCTCAACAAGGCGCGAGAGAGTCTCAACAAGTACAAACATAAGGTATCCTAAACACAAATATTGCATGTATCCCAATTGAAAAGTTTTCTTAATAAATTTTTTATAGCTTTTGCTATAAAAAGAAAGTTAATTTTTACTGAAACAATTGAAATTGCAAGTTTCCATGGTCGAGCACATTCGACTACGGCACTAAATATTGTTGATTACTTTGTGATGTGTTGATCGATATTAAACTTTCGATATGTTCTCTGTATCTATCAGTGCAAACATAAGTAGGATTTTTATGGGTTTTTTTACCTGCTTTTATATGCAACTTTTCAATTATGCAACTACATTAATGGTCAATAAAAACAAAATGATTGCTGTTTTGTTTGCGCATCTATAAGTGTCGTTTTGCAGCTTGTGATAGGAAACATACTCCAAACGAGGCGTCAGAAGGTGCTGTTTGTGACTCCGGACACGAGCTACGAGGTCTGCCTGGCGAGGGAGCAGATGCTGAGTGGGATCGAGATCGAGGAGCCTATCGTTTCGAACATCGTGGGCAACCACACGGACTACATCGCACTGCACGCCTACTGATAGGGGACCAAGGTGAGCCGACAGTCGGACGCACGCAAGAAACGGGGTCAACGTAGGGGTAATAAATGTTTTATACTGTAATAAATAAATGTCTGCCGTGGGGAGGGCGGGACGTGAGGCGATGTTTAAGTGTATTCAGTGTTTACTTTCAGTAGCATGTCGCCGGCCCACTCACGTACGTGTCAGAATCGATGTTTAACGTTTAACCAGATCAGGGTACAATTGTAGACCACGTGTAATATGTAAAGAGTAACCTAACCTGACCATTGTAATACATATCAGTAACATTACCTTGTTTAGAGTCCGGTTTTCGTTTTGAACCCGAGACCGTAGTCAGAGGATTAGTCCGTTTTGTTTTTATATCGTGTAGTTTAGAGATGGCCTCAATGCGGTGTTGTCCATAGGCGCTATATATATTTTTTTAACGACCGTCTTTTGTATAATAATTCACACATTCTAAAACCAGTGCCCCCACCTGGGCACAGCAATATACAAATTGTCTATCCTCTGTATGTAGCTGTTTATAATTACCGAGTGATTCATTTAGGGTGAGACTGTAATTTAGGTTGATAGCCTGCAATAATTGGCAGCTTTGCATATCAAAAATGATGTGGAAGGTTACTGAATTATATATAATAATCGGATATTAAAAAAAGCAGTCACAAATACATAGTGGAACTATATTATATTTATTTGGAAGCCTTAATGGGCCTCAATTGGCAATTGACACCAATAAATAAATTATTATTATCTACATAAAAAGAGTCCCACCCTAAATGGATCACTCGGTATAAACTCATACAACCAATGGAAACGTAACCGTACACCATCAATCATTCCACATGAAGAAATTTTGTGTTCGATTACGTTACTGTTAATGCGCCTACCACTCATTTTGTATTTACGATGTAGTGTTATGTAATGCGTTAAGTTTGTAGATCGTTAACAAAGAGATATATGCTATTCACAATGTTTATTAAATGTTGGTGGTTTTGGTGGTAAAATCAAAATTTGATAAATGCCACGTTTACAAACCCATCCATGTTGCTTAAACATGGTGAATATATATTATATGTATATACTTCCCGTGCCTTAGAGATCAGTTGTACGATTCTGTACATTAAGCGGGCGTTGCGTCGAGCGATCCGTTCCACCATTTGTTATCATTTTAACTAGAGTAGAATGAGCATTGCACGCTTGTACCCATTATAGACGCACGTGAAAAACATGCTATTGACCAAAATTAATTAAATTTTCATGGCACTGGTAAGCCAGATGCTACCTCAATGGGAATATTTTTACTAGAGTATTGACGCATAGTTTCTCCTGAGAAATTAAATATTTTTGGAAGCATCTTAATTATAAAAAAATATTGGTGTTTTGAGCTCGGTCTATGCATCGCCTGCACTATTATGTTGTTATTATTAAGTGAAAAACGGCCGAATGGCAAATCACCAAATTTTGGTGTAAGCACTTTAGAGTTATTTTGTAATTTTTTTATGGTATTCCTTATACGATTTAGGGGTTTTATAAAGTGTACACAAATATCAACCATGGTTTATCCCCTAGAAATAGCTGTTCGCAAGTCTCGCATCCTTCAGAATGTAAATCAGAGCAACCTTTAGCGGCTCAATCAGACATTGAAAAACGTGATGTGCATTCTTCAGCTACCATTTTCTACCTTGACTTTTACGAGACCTGCTCTAAACTGATTCAAAAAAGATTAAAGATTCAAAATATTAAAATGTTTTCACAGCATCGTGGAAAACTTTGAAAAAACTATATCAATTGTTATGCATAATTTGTTTTGTTACATTTGCGTATAGAGTTATTTCTTATGAGTCCTGCCGTTCTGTTTTCCTCCCCTAGTGTCTGATAGCGCAAGTCTGTGCGCTCGCACACCTTAAACTGAACCCCGCCGAACTTCATAAGACCACCGAGGTAGAACCTCCAAGCCTGTGTAATTAAGTAGAAAAAGGAAATTCGATCCCTTAATCTTCCTTAATTGTGATCCGGGTGACCTTAATTGACTTGTGTAGAATGCATTTGAGCTTTGAGCAAAGACTTAATAGGGATCCGTCACGCTTCCGCGAATCTTCCGGTGCTGTGATCCCGCATATTTTTCTAAGCCGGCCCGTTCTGGGTTGGCCTTGCCTTGCGATTGAGAAACGTCATTTAGTTAAAAGTTATTTTAATTAATTATAATCATATTTCACAAAGCTCAGAGAATAATATTTATAATTGATTATACTTGGAACAAATAACCTGAAGCAAAATGTAGGTAATTAAAAAATTATACAGGGTGCACAAAAAATGTAGTAATTAATATTTAATTCATTTAATGTTGCTTTCACTTTTTGTCACTTGTTCTTGAGCTATTGTTCCTGTTAAGACTTTATATTTAATTGTTTTATATTGTTTCTAATCTAGCCAGAGCTAAATTATTAGTCCAGTACTTAATATGGCATGGTCATGTACAAGTGACGTTTCTAATCGCAATCAAGTAAACCAGTTCCCTAGCTGAAATGGAGACAATAAAACCCTCTCGACTGTAGGAAAGCACGACCCACGCTCAAATAGGCCTTCGGCAAACGGGAAACCTGTTCCGCTTCGATCTCTCACGCAGGATAGAACCAATTTACTTCACCCGAGTCCCGGACATGCCCCTGCGATTTTAGAATGTCCTCGATTATTATACAAACTGGGTGTGGTGTTAGATGTACGGGGACCAACTGTCCGCCCCGATAACTTACGAAGACGTGTACTTATCTGTTACCTGCATCTGTTACAATGTGCACTGTTGTTGTTCCTTTGCTTACATCATTGTAACTGTGGGAAATAAATGTTAATGGATTACAAGGGAAACAGCGAAATGGCTTTTATTTACACACCCCATTCTATCCTATGTGGAGTTCATTAAACCGACAAGTGCCTGATGGTTGACTGATGGCATTATGGAAATTGGAAAGTAAGTGAAGAGATATGGACCCACAGAAGCTTTATTATGTGAAACATGCTCTTTTAATCCGCTCAAGATGTAAAAGATCTGCAAGAGTGATATTTCTACAATCGCCTCGTACTCAATTGAAGGCTCATCACAAGTTCAAAGACATTTCAAAATTACTCACATGGTTTTATATGCTATTATACGATTAGGAGGGACATTTTTGTTTCAGTGATAAATATAATTTTCTGTTTTAGGTAATTTTTGCTTACTGGAAAAAAAATTATATCTAATAATGACATTATAAGTGGTAGGCAAAAGTGAAAACGGAGGACACTTGTAAATGTACATTAGACGTTTGATTGTCAAAATCAAGTATGTCTGCCCCCCAGTCAAATCTTGACAGCTATCAAAATTTAAAATTAATCTCAACACTGATTTCTGTTTTGATGGACTCAATCAGGTATTTATGGTGAGCTTCCGTCGGTTCACGTCGGCTGGCCACTCTAAACACTCCCGTAACCGTTGCAGGAAAGCAGTTTGAACCGCAATGAGTGGAGCGAACGGGGTAAGCCGCACACTCCAAGACGAAAGAGGTCTCCTCCTCCTCAGCACAAGAACTTCCTCTTGTCCCCGGTGCACGTGAGGCGGGTAGGGCAGGTGTACAGGGCCAGCAACAAGGAGTCCTGCACGCAAACCAGCCGGACGATAATCGAGCTGGCAAAGCTTGACGGAGGCTACATCACGCCTGATAGCCTTAACTCTTCACCTAGGGACAACATTGTGAACTACGAGAGCAAATTGCTTTCGGATAGGGAGTACGAGCTGCACCGAAGCGTGCCCATGCAGTTTGGCGAAGTGCACTTCGGGACGGGTCTCTGGAATAAAGCGCAGGATGTGCTTCAACATAAGCCAGTAACGAATAAGCAGAATAACTTGCCAAGTGAAATAGATCATTTTAATTTGGGCACAAAAGCCATACCTCAGAGTAGATATAGATTATTGCTCGAGTCGGAGGGTAACGCACTGAAACATGACATTGTACACCAACTTATTAACCAAACGGCTAGGTTGACCCTTGATGTAGAGAAAAATGCACAACAGAAAGTGGGGCTGGATGTAATGAAACAGGTTCACTGCAATATTCCCACAGGACAATATCAAGATTGGAATTTAAATTTACACGGCATGGTGCAGAAGAGCAAGTCCGATTTGAATGTGTACAACGGAAATTCTGCTCTACAAGAGAGGGATATAGGTAATAATTATAATTTGTATTGAATAAATTAATAGATGCGGCTGATATTTTAATATTCATTTTCACTTTTAAACAATTTCACGTAGAAATAGTTATTTAAAAGTAAAGAAAAAAGAAAAACAATTGTAATCATTTTAGCAAAAATAAATTACCACTCACTTATGGATTATACAGCTGGAAAAGTTCGCAAATAATTTAGTACCATTTTAGATAATTACCCATTCCCTAATCAAACCAAAAATCTCAAGAACCACTCGTCCCATCGAAACGAGCACAACTTGTGGCAAGCCGGCATCACAAAATCCATTATAAATGAGCCAAAACTGAAGAAGCCCATCGAGGTGCTGCACGCCCAGGTATACCACGTGTCCGCCAAAGATCACAAGGACTCCATTGCAGTGCGTACCCCGATTCTTGTCAATTTAACCAGCAGCAAGGAAGAAAAGTTGCCGCAGCCCTCACAGGGCGCATTCCTGGACCAGTTCCTCACGCAGTCGGTCGTTAATAAGTCCATCAAAAAGGTACGCCCCTGGAGGAACCCCTCGGTAAACAAGCACAGATTCAAGAGCCGATCGTACGTGGACGCCCAGCCGCACAGCGAGCACTTCACCGTCCCGAGGGAGCAGGTGCCGACCCTGAGGTTCCTGAAGGGCACGCAACCCCCCAAAGGCAGGCCAGAAGCGGAGCTCAGTAAGGGGGACGCGTGCCATCTGCAATACGGATGCAGGAAGAGGAGCCAGCATGCCAGTCCGAGGAGAAACGATTTTTCCTGTAATGCAGAACTAATTGTAGAGTTACCGAAGAAGGTGCATATTGCTGGCGAGTCTAGAGGGGCAGTAGACCCCCGGCATACGAAAAGTGAGGAGTTATCGAAGACACCAGAAGGCCAATCGAGATTATCTAATAATCACGTACGTATCATTTAATCAGGTGAATGTCCCTCCAAATTTTCATCTACTGTCCGGCAAAATTAAGCTGTAATTTAGAATTATTACGATACACTTAAAAAGAAACTTCCAATAGAAATGGAGGCCTATGTAGACCCTAGATATAAATAATATTATTCTGTCGTAGAGTATGTCGTCGCTCATTGATTCTGCAGTCTCTGAGGGCGGTCTCTGCACTATTCTAAACCACGTGAAATCGCCCGACTGGTAAATTTTCTAAGGCTGTCCTATTGATGAACGAGGTGATTACTCAGCGACGAATTATTTAATAGGAACATGTCACTGAAAGGATTCTCCGAGATCATTGACTTGGCACGTGGCACCGACCCCGAGGTGCTCCTGCCGTATATGACCTCAGTCAATCAAAAGCTCCTCGGACTCCTACGAAGCCCCAGATCACACGTCAGCCGCACCGCCTGCCAGATATCGGCACAACTATTTGAGATAATTAAAGACACCAAACGGCCGGTAATGACTCATTAAATTGATTAATAGATCCTTTACGGAATTTTTAAGAATTAGGCCATTTAATATTAAATAGCTTGATGTATTACAAGTCAAAGATCTTAATATCAAAATATTGTACCATGCTTTCTGGGTATGTACGGGATGTCCATAGTTTGAAAATGAATTGTTTAATATGTTTTCTCAGATTGTTTTTCGTTTAATTTTTTTTAAATTGTCATATATTTTTGGTTTTCATTTCCTAACATTTTGGTATTAAAATTTTCGACTCTGAATATTATGACCAACATAGTTTTTTGTACAATTTAGAAACACCATAGATATTGATAATAAATTTATAGGAGTATGATGATATTGTGGATGTGTTGCTGCAGAAGACAGCCGACTCCAATAAGTTCATAAGGCAGGATGCCAATCTGGCGCTTGATAGCATGGTGACGCATGTGTCGACGTTCCACGCGGTCCGCTCGATCTGCGCCAAGGGCCCCCACCATAGGAACCCGCTGGTGCGCTGTGCAGCAATCCGCCTGCTGATCTGCGCAGTTGTGCTAGCTGGGCCTGACCTGGTGCTGAACAGCGGCAATCAGGAGCACACCAGGCGCCGCGTGGTGATGAACGTAGTGCATTTGCTTGAAGACAGGAATCTAGAGACTAGGTATGAGGATGCCGGGGTGACGTGACGTCACTAATATTAAGTTTTCAGGAAATTTGCAGAGCGACTGTATAAGATCCTCGCCCACACCGGCAACATGGAATACTATGTGAAGCGGTATGTGGAGAGGTCCAAGTATGATGCGTTTCTGCGGACATTGAAGTTGCTGAAGAAGGCCGTCTGAGGGCGTTTGTTGGTTATTTTTAATGGTTAACTATGCTGTGTGGGGGTCCACTTACAAGCAGCAGGGAGTACAAAGCTGATCATTTAGATGACCGATATGTAAAGCAAAAGCAGATTGTTTGTATTTTGAAATGTAATTGCAATAATACGAGTAATGTAGTTTTAGATAATCGATAATTCATTAAATCATTAGTTTTATTACAAGCAGAAGATGGCCAAGGGGTTAGCACACTCGTTTTTCCTGCCATTCTTTTGAAGCGGAACTAAATTTGATAGTGATAGATCACTCATTGGCGATAGTAATTAGCCACAGCAGCAGAAATAGGATTTCATTAAATATGTTTTAAACTATGGCTACCACAGTAAAATAAAAAAATAGTAAAATCAGTAAATAAAAACTTCAACTTTTAGTTGAATGACTGAAGCTGCCATTTCAAACAATGTCAAAGAAACGCTGCACAACTACCGTGCGGTGTTTATTAATTTATTTACAGAAGAAGGTAATTTTAAGTGATAACTTTAACTATTAAATACTAATTAGTCGCCCTGGGCCGCCGCCTAATCGATCTTAGGGGCAGGGTTCTGCATCTTGGAGTAGTCCACGTTTGGCGAGTAGAACTAATAACAAAACAACAACGTGATCAGTGCAATCGATGGATGCGGACACGACCCTTGTAGTCGTGAACTCTGTGGCAGTGCCACAGTCCTTACCTTGTATTGTTTGTTGGTGTACTCTTCATTGGAGATGTGGCCGGGCTTCCTGTTCCATCCCACGTCCGGGTTCCTGGTGGCCAGGCGGAGAGTGTACCAGACGGCACCTGCGGCGCCTATTGCCGTGCACACATACAGTGGGATCAACTACAATTAAAGCCAGATTTACTTGGGTGTGTCCCATTCAGTTAGGTGCACGAATCAATGTGATAAAATAATATTTTTCACATGCACATCGCACTCTATTTTAGTGTGTAATATTTAGGTTCTGTTATGAAAGTGAAATTCTAATAAAACTTAATAAAAGAGCTAAGAAATTCAAAAGTTACATTCTTGCAGCAAGTTATCTTTCATATCTAAATCTTTTGAGCGAATACTTCGATGAACTACAAGATTCCTTTGCATTTGCTGTTTTTATGATTCCTACACGAACGATGATCTGTGTTTGATTCTAAGCAGGAAGTGGCTCAACCACAACATAGTGGAAAACGGTAAGTGTGATAAGAAGAAAACCACGAAGATGAAAGATACAGGATACCACAAAATACTTTGTGGCTAATCTTTACATGACTATCAGCTAATAATAATAGCAATTTCAAGCCCTTACAGTGCAGAGTTAAGGCTTTGGCTAATCGATAGTCTTAAGTTTGATTCTTGCCCCAGGAAATATTACAATTCATATAGTCTGTATGGCAGTTACTTAAGCATCGACTAATCAATAATCAGGGTTTGAATGTTTTTTAAAATGAGAATGCATTTAGTGTATTCAGTTGATCGGTAAACTGATTTCAGCTAGAACGACATAGACAGAAGACGACCATCCCAACTCCGGTGGTTGCATAACTGCTAACCAACAAAGTCTCGGGTGGATTTCAATGATCCGCACACCCACACCTTACGGCCTACAGCAATGTAACTATACTACAATACCAAAGGTATTAATACTGATGAAGTAACAAAGTTGCTAGATTACCTAAACAATGCCACTATATCGTAAGGAATGTGAATATTAATATTTAATGAAAATTGTCTCTAGGGGTTCCAACTTACAGCCTTGTGCTTCTTCAGGGAGGTAAAGCTCATTCCCTGCATCTTGCAGCGGTTTTCTTGTGGATTCCTGGTGAAATTAAACAGCAGACCAAAATGACAGCACAGTAAAACGATCCTATAGCAAAATTTGTTGGCTACTAGTGTGTAAAAAGGCGATGCCTATATACAAATACTTGAATAGCAAGCGAGATGGAAGTGACAGGCGAAAAAAGAACTCCGTTAAGGTGACTACTGCGGAGTCAACATTATGTAACTTAAAAAGGGTTAAGTTATTTATTAATAACTGCATTTATATAATGAAATTGAACTAACAGCGATTTAAAATATCAATTATAGTTTTACGTATTTGCTCTATAAATTTTATTATTACGTTTTGTAACTATAAAAATTCTTAGTTGTTACATTGACTAACGTCGTTTTGTAGCGCCGTTTTTGAAAAACTTTTTCAAATATTACTTTAGAGGATCAAATACCAAGGGTAGAAACATGTACTTTACGATATTGGAAGCTAAAATATTCCTCTTCAAACTATATGAACATAAACTTTACAGAGGTGTTTGAAAAATTGATGAGAGTAGGGAGAGACGCATGATGGCGTTTATTTAAATTCGAATAAGTATTTCTCAACTTTGAAATCAACTGGAGGAATAAATACGAAGGGTAGAAATATGCACTTTACAGCTATTGGAAGCTAAAATATTCCTCTTCAAACTACAATAACTGAGACGTTATAGAGGTGTACAGCAAATTGATGAGACTAGGGAGAGACACGTGTTGCCATTTATTTAAATACGAGAAAGCCTGGCTCAACTCTGAAGGCTATTGGAGGAGTAAATACGAAGTGTAGAATTATGTATTTTACGATTACTAGAAGCAAAAATATTCCTCTTTAGACTATACTAACCGAAATTTGGCAGAGGTGTTCGAAAAATTGATGAGAATAGGGAGAGACACTACACTTTTACTTTAACATAGCAAGCTCGATAACAAATTACACAATGAATATTAATAACAGATACTACACTCTCCTCTAATCTAGCATACGGACCAATTACAATTTACTGAGTTAATTCAACTGCTTTATTAGTTGAAATAAGATCTTAAAAATCACTTATAATTGTACAACAGGCAAGCAAAACCAAAACGACAGGTGAAAGAGAAATATAGGAAGAAGAACGATTTATAGGCTTAGAAATGTAAGGGAATTGTGCGGCCTAACATCCAATCAACTGGCTTAACAATTTAGATCAGTTGTTAATAAAGTAAAGATTCTTATGATGATATCGACAATAAAAATTATGTGATTTTTGCTTCTATCTAGGCAACCAAATTTACATTTGCAAATAAAACTCGCCTATTTTGTAAGTTTGGTTGCCTAGATTTAGGCGAACATTTAAATGCCTTATAAATCAATATCTGCACAATATTATTGACAAAAAATAGTGCTATGCGTAGTTAAAAACGTGCCCCATAATCCCTAAGTGATCGATTTGCCGAGAAATTACAGTTTAAATCATAGGTATAAAGTTCACCACTTTCTGCGCTGCAGTCGCCCTCCCTTTGATAACCTAGGCAGCCAAGTATACGCATATGAATGGTTTATTTCTTTCAGCTTAGAAATCATCATAACAATATTTCCTTTACCTTTAATACGAAGGGTAGAAACATGTAATGTACGGTTACGGGAAGCTAAAATATTCCTCTTCAAACTACAATAACTTAGACTTTATAGAGGTTTTCAAAAAATCGAAGAAAGTAGGGAGACACGCATGATGGCACGATGGCACTTATTTAAATTTGAGAAAATATTGCTCAACTGTGAAAGCAATTAGAGAAGTAAATACGAAGAGCAGAAACATGTACTTTACGGTTATTGGAAGCTAAAGTATTCCTCTTCAAACTATATGAACATAAACTTTACATAGGTGTTTGAAAAATTGATGAGAGTAGGGAGAGACGCATGATGGCGTTTATTTAAATTCGAATAAGTATTTCTCAACTTTGAAATTAACTGGAGGAGTAAATACGAAGGGTAGAAATATGTACTTTACAGCTATTGGAAGCTAAAATATTCCTCTTCAAACTACAATAACTGAGACTTTATAGAGGTGTACAACAAATTGATGAGACTAGGGAGAGACACGTGTTGCCATTTATTTAAATACGAGAAAGCCTTGCTCAACTCTGAAGGCTATTGGAGGAGTAAATACGAAGTGTAGAATTATGTATTTTACGATTACTAGAAGCAAAAATATTCCTCTTTAGACTATACTAACCGAAACTTGGCAGAGGTGTTCGAAAAATTGATGAGAGTAGGGAGAGACACTACACTTTTACTTTAACATAGCAAACTCGATAACAAATTACACAATGAATATTAATAACTGATACTACACTCTCCTCTAATCTAGCATACGGACAAATTACAATTTACTGAGTTAATTCAACTACTAGTTTAGTTAGTTGAAATAAGATCTTAAAAATCACTTATAATTGTACAACAGGCAACCAAAACGAAAACGACAGGGGAAAGAGAAATATAGGAAGAAGAACGATTTCGAGGCTTAGAAATGTAAGGGAATTGTGCGGCCTAACATCCAATCAACTGGCCTAACAATTTAGAGAAGTTGTTAATAAAGTAAAGATTCTTATGATGATATCGACTATAAAAATTATGTGATTTTTGCATCCATCTAGGCAGCCAAATTTACATTTGCAAATAAAACTCGTCTATTTTGTAAGTTTGGTTGCCTAGATTTAGGCGAACATTTAAATGCCTTATAAATCAATATCTGCACAATATTATTGACAAAAAATGGTGCTATGCGTAGTTAAAAACGTGCCTCATAATCCCTAAGTGATCGATTTGCCGAGAAATTACAGTTTAAATCATAGGTATAAAGTTCACCACTTTCTGCGCTGCAGTCGCCCTCCCCTTGATAACGTAGGCAGCCAAGTATACGCATATGAGTAGTTTCTTTCTTTCACCTTGGAAATCATTATAAGAATCTTTACTTTACCTTTAATACGAAGGGTAGAAACATGTAATGCACGGTTATGGGAAGCTAAAATATTACTCTTCAGACTGCACTAACTGAAACTTTATAAAAGTGTTCGAAAAATTAATGAGAGCAGGGAGAGACGCATGATGGCGTTTGTTTAAATTCGAATAAGTATTTCTCAACTTTGAAGGCAACCAGAGGAGTAAATGCGAAGGTATTTTGCAGTTACTGAAAGCTAAAATATTCCTCTTTAAACTACACTTAAGGAAACTTTGTATAGATATTCGAAAAAAAAATTGAGAGTAGGGAGAGACGCAGTATTGCATTTACTTATATTCGAATAAGTATTGCTCAACTTTGAAGTCATCTGGACGTGTAAATAACAATGGCATAAATGTGTTCTTTATGGTTACTGGAAGCTAAAATGTTCCTCTTCAGACTACACTAACCGAAACTTTGTAGAGATGTTTGCAAAATTGGTGAGAGCAGGGAGAGATGCATTATGGCATTTATTTCAATTCGAGTTCTTTACTTTTAATTAACAAGCCCCTTGCTTACTATTGCTTACTGCGTTTCAATTAATTTGTAGCAAACGTCAGCTCTGGGAATTAAAATTATGTATTTGGTTGTAAATTTGATTTTGAAATTACAAATAAATTTTAAAATGTTTAAACTATGTTTGCCGATGTTAGTAATTAACGTCTGGGCTATTGAATTTCTGCAAGATACTAATAATTTTTTAATTATACACTTATTAGAGATAGTTTTACCATATACATTCAGAATTAATAATCTCTTGATGATATTATTACTAGAACTAGAAATATAACTTGGAACTAGACATAAGGATAACTTTATATTAGATCATAGGAAAACTGCACATTGCGTACAATAAGTTAATCCTAGAATTTAGGCAGTGCAATGTTTTACAATATAAGCTTAGAATTAAGAAAATATACTTAGTAGGTAAAAAACAAATAAGAATAACTAATAAATGACTAATAAATGTTAAGTGTATAAATGCTAAGTGTATAGCTGTAAGAGCTAAATAAATGTTATTATTATTATTATTATTAATATTATATTATGTTTTCAATTAGTAAGAGATATGACATAGAGATAGAGAACATATATCACATATATGTTAGAGATGACATTATTGGCATTGCAACATTTCTACTCTTTAAATTTTTACTATGTTAATTATCTTGTTAGTTACTGAAATTCTACTTATATCTATCAATTTGATTATCATTAGACATTGTTTTCATAGAAACATGTATTCCTTGTTCCAATTTATGTGACTTATTAACATTTTAATTTTTAATTTTAAATTATGTTTTCAATTAGTTAGAGGTATGACATAGAGATAGAGATCATATATCATATATATGGTAGGGATGACATTATTGGCATTGCAACATTTCTATTCTTTAAATTTTGACTCTGTTAATTATCTTGTTAGTTGCTGAAATTCTACTTATACCTATCAATTTTATTATCACTAGGCATTGTTTTCATAGAAACAAGTATTCCTTATTCCAATTTATGTAAGTTATTAACATTTTAATTTTTGATTTTAAATTATGTTTTCAATTAGTTAGAGATATTTGCACGATGAATTAAATAACATTGATGAAGGCTACATAGCACATAGTTCGTTTCTGATGCTCAAACGGAAGTGTAGCAGTTTATTATTATACCAATAACTGCTGTAAATGCGTTAATTGTAATTTGTTACTTACGTGACTTTACAAAATAAAGATCGATATTTTAATATTTATAGTTATATTAATATGCAGAAAAATGGGAAGAGTTCGAAGCAAGCAAAGGAACTAAGAGGCAACAGATATTAATGGATAAAATTCTATAAAAAATAGAATTACACCTCAACACCCAAACGGACAAAAGAGGGAAATATTAAGAAAGAAAGAAAGAAAGAAAGTTATATTAATAGATATTCTTTTCTCTATTATCTATTCTATATTCTATATCTGTACCTGAGAAGCAGAATGTATGTCCAAAAACTAAAATGTTCAGGAAAGGCAAAAAGGTGGCAGAGTTTTGTGGTGCTTATACATACAATCTACTGGATTTATTAACTATTATAGAGTAAATTTAATTATTTTTTATTACTTTTATCATTCAATTTGATGTTATACCTACAAAATGTATATAAAATAATACGCCTTTATACCTTTACCTCATTTCTGCATATATTAGACATACAACCTTCTGCTTCTGAGGTACAGATATTAATAGATAGTTCAAAATTTGAAGCATTTTTTAAAATTATAAATTAAATAAAAACTTCTCCAATTACTATACTTGGCACCGAATTATAGAATATAAAATACAATGTAACATTAAATATCGAAAATTATGAGGATCTATTGTATGGAAACTTTATAAGACTTAAGGTCATCGAATTGTGGTATATCAAATACAATGTAACATTAAATATCGAGTATTATTGGTATCTATTGCATGAAAAATTGATAAAACCTAAGGTCACCGAATTATGGCATATCAAATACAATTTAAGATTAAACAACGAATATTATGGGCATCTATTGTATGGAAAATTGCCAAAACCAATTTAAAATTATACTCGTTAACTTTATTGCTACAATAAAGTTAACGAGTATAATATTTAATACAATTTAGCAGATATGCAGCAACTTCTATGGAATTCACTTCAAATAGTCGTTTATTCAATTTAAAAAAAAGTAACAAGTTCCATATTTATTATCTCGAATGTATGCAACACTAGGTACGGACATGTATGTTTGGTTGCAGAATTCAACACCTTTACAATATAAATAAATGCCATAGCTCGTTTCTCACTGCCCTCATAAATTTGTCGAAACCTTTATAAAGCTTCGATTAGCATGTTTGAAGAGGAATATTTTAGCTTTCAGTAGCATAAAGTATATATTCCTACCCTTGGTATTTACTTCTCTAGATGCCTTCAGAGTTGAGCAATACTTATTCGAATTTTAATAAATAACATACCGTGTCTCTCCCTACTCTCATCAATTTTTCGAACATATTTATAAAGTTTCTGTTAGTATAGATTGAAGAGGAATATTTTAGCTTTCAGTAACCGTAAAGTACATGTTTCTACCTTTCATATTAACTCCTCCAGTTGCATTCAAAGTTGAGCAATGTTTTCTCAACTTTAAATAAGTGGCATCATGCGTCTCTCCCTTACCTCATCCATTTTTCGAACACCTTTATAAAGTTTCTATCAGCATAGTTTGAAGAAGAATATTTTAGCTTCCAGTAACCGTAAAGTACATATTTCTACCGTTGGTATGTACTCCTCAAGTTACCTTCAAAGTTAAGCAATACTTATTCGAATTTAAATAAATAACACACTGCGTCTCTCCCTACTCTCATCAATTTTTCGAACATCTTTACAAAGTTTTGGTTAGTATAGATTGAAGAGGAATATTTTAGCTTTCCGTAACCGTCAAGTACATGTTTCTACCCTTAGAATTAGCTCGTCCATTTGCTTTCAAAGTTAAGCAATACTTTCTCGAATTCAAATAAATGCCATGGTGCGTCTCTCCCTACTCTTGTCATTTTTTCGAAGATCTTTTTAAAGTTTCTGCTAGTGGAGTCTGAAGAGGAATATTTTAGCTTCCAATATCCGTAAAATACATATTCCTACTATTCGTAATAATTCATCCAGTTGCATTCAAAGTTGAGTAATGTTTTCTCAAATTTAAATAAGTGGCATCATGCGTCTCTCCCTGCTCTTATAAATGTTTCGAACACTTTTGTAATGTTTCAGTTAGTATAGACTCAAGAGGAGTATTTTAGCTTCCGGAAAGAGCAATTTACTCCTCTAGGTTTAAAGTTGAGCAATGTTTTCGCAAATTTAAATCGATGCCATATTGTGTCTCTTCCTATTCTCATCAATTTTTCCAACACCTTTATAAAGTTTCGTATAGAATAGTCTATAGATTCCAGTTACTTTGCAAAATAAAGATCGATATGTTAATATTTACAGCTATATTAATAGATATTCTATACTCTATTATGTATTCTATATTGTATATTAATAGATAGTTCAAAATTTGAAGCATTTTTGAAATAATAAATAAAATAAAAACTTCTCCAATTACTATTTTGTCATCAAATTATAGAATATTAAATACAATGTAACATTAAATATCAAATATTATGGGCATCTATTGAATGGAAAATTGGTAAAATATATTGTAGCAATTAATTACCGAGTATAATATTTAGTACAATTCAGCAGATATGCAGTAACTTCTATGGAGTTGACTTCAAATAGTCGTTTAATCAATTTAAAAAAAGTAACAAGTTTCATATTTATTATCTCGAATGTATGCAACACTAGGCACGGATATGTATGTTCGGTTGCAGAATTCAACACCTTTACAATTTAAATAAATGCCATAGCTCGTTTCTCCCTGCCCTCATCAATTTTTCGAAACCTTTATTAAGCTTCGGTTAGCATGTTTGAAGAGGAGTATTTTAGCTTTAAGTAACGTAAAGTACATTTTTCTACCCTTGGTATTTACTCCTCTAGATGCCTTCAAAGTTGAGCAATACTTATTCGAATTTTAATAAATAACATACTGTGTCTCTCCCTACTATCATCAATTTTTCGAACATATTTATAAAGTTTCTGTTAGTATAGATTGAAGAGGAATATTTTAGCATTCAGTAACCGTAAAGTACATGTTTCTACCCTTAGAATTAGCTCGTCCAGTTGCTTTCAAAGTTGAGCAATACTTTCTCGAATTCAATTAAATGCCATAGTGCGTCTCTCCCTACTCTCATCAATTTTTCGAAGATCTTTTTAAAGTTTCTGTTGGTGGAGTCTGTAGAGGAATATTTTAGCTTCCAGTATCCGTAAAGTACATATTTATGCCCTTTGTATTTACTCCTCCAATTGCTTTCAAAGTTGAGCAATACTTATTCGAATTTAAATAAACGCCATCACGGCGATACAATTTAGCAGATATGCAGCAACTTCTATGGAGTTCACTTCAAATAGTCGTTTAATCAATTTAAAAAAAGTAACAAGTTGCATATTTATTATCTCTAATGTATGCAACACTAGGCACGGATGTGTATGCTTGCTTGCAGCATTCAACACCTCTACAATTTAAATAAATGACATAGCGCGTTTCTCCCTGCCCTCATCAATTTTTCGAAACCTTTATAAAGTCTCTGTTAGCATAGTTTGAAGAGTATTATATTAGCTTCCAGTAACCATAAAGTACATATTTCTACCCTTGGTATTTACTCCTCTAGTTGCCTTCAAAGTTGAGCAATACTTACTCGAATTTAAATAAATAACATACTGTGTCTCTCCCTATCCTCACCTATTTTTCGAACATCTTTATAAAGATTCGGTTAGTGTAGATTTAAGAGGAATATTTTAGCTTTCTGTAACCGTAAAGTACATGTTTCTACCCTTAGTATTAACTCGTCCAGTTGCTTTCAAAGTTGAGCAACACTTTCTCGAATTCAAATAAATGCCATGGTGCGTCTCTCCCTACTCTCGTCAATTTTTCGAAGATCATTTAAAAGTTTCGGTTGGTGGAATCTGAAGAGGAATATTTTAGCTTCCAGTATCCGTAAAGAACATGTTTCCACCCTTCGTATTAACTCCTCCAGTTGCTTTCAAAGTTGAGCAAATTTTCTCAAATTTAAATAAGTGGCATCATGAGTCTCTCCCTTACCTCATTCGTTTTTCGAACACCTTTATAAAGTTTCTGTCAGCATAGTTTGAAGAGGAATATTTTAGCTTCAAGTAACCACAAAGTACGTATTTCTACCCTTGATATTTACTCCTCTAGTAGTCTTCAAATTTGAGCAATACTTATTCGAATTTAAATAAATAACATACTGCGTCTCTCCCTATTATCATCAATTTTTCGAACATCTTTATAAAGTTTCGGATAGTGTAAATTGAAGATGAATATTTTAGCTTTACGTAATCGTAAAGTACATGTTTTTACCCTTAGTATTAACTCGTCCAGTTGCTTTCAAAGTTGAGCAATACTTTCTCGAATTGAAATAAATGCCATAGTGCGTTTCTCCCTACTATCGTCAATTTTTCGTAGATCTTTTAAAAGTTTGTGTTGGTGGAGTCTGAAGAGGAATATTTTAGCTTCCAGTATCCGTAAAGTACATGTTTCTACCCTTCGTATTAACTTCTCCAGTTGCATTCAAAGTTGAGCATTGATTTCTCAAATTTAAATAAGTGGCATCATGCGTCTCTCCCTACTCTCATGAATTTTTCGAACATCTTTATAAAGTTTCGGTTAATGTAGATTGAAGAGGAATATTATAGCTTTCCGTAACCGTAAAGTACATGTTTCTGCCCTTAGAATTAACTCGTGCAGTTGCTTTCAAAGTTGAGCAATACTTTCTCGAATTCAAATAAATGCCATAGTGCGTCTCTCCCTACTCTCGTCATTTTTTCGAAGATCTTTTTAAAGTTTCTATTGGTGGAATCTATAGAGGAATATTTTAGCTCATCCATTTTTCGAACACCTTTATAAAGTTTCTGTTAGCATAGTTTGAAGAGGAATATTTTAGCTTCCAGTAGCTGTAAAGTACATATTTCTACCCTTGGTATTTACTCCTCTAGTTGCCTTCAAAGTTGAGCAATACTTTCTCGAATTCAAAATAAATGCCATGGTGGGTCTCTCCCTACTCTCGTCAATATTTCGAAGATCTTTTTAAAGATTCTGTTGATGGAGTCTGTAGAGGAATATTTTAGCTTCCAGTATCCGTAAAGTACATGTTTCTACCCTTAGAATTAACTCCTCCAGTTGCTTTCAAAGTTGGGCAATGTTTTCTCAAATTTTAATACGTGCCATCATGCGTCTCTCCTTACTCTCATCAATTTTTTGAACATCTCTATAAAGTTTCTGTTAGTATGTTCTAAAGAGGAATATTTTAGCTTCCAGTAACCGCAAAGTACATATTTCTACGTTTCGTATTTACTCTTCCTTTTGGCTTCAAAGTTTAGCAATAGTTTCTCGACTTTAAATAAGTGCCATCATGCGTCTCTCCCTAGTCTCATCAATTTTTTGAACACCTCTGTCAACTTTCTGTTTGTATAGCCTGAAGAGGAATATTTTAGCTTCCAATGGCCGTAAAGTTCGCATTTCTAAGCTTCGTATTTACTCTTCCAGTTCCGTTCAAAATTGAGCAACATTTCATCAATGATATCAGTTGGATAATGGTCTCATTATTTTTGGGTCAGAAATAGCAATAATTAAATTATTTCAAGAACAACAAGTTTTGGTTTTGACGTACTAAATTCTACCTGTAGGAGATAGTCAAAGTCGTGCACTGCCCACACTATTTATAATTAATACTGCGCGTTTTGGAGCTGAATTAATTAAATACGAGTTAGAATAGCGTCAATTAGGTTCGTTTTGACGAGGGGTGACGTGGGTGTTGGTGTTTGCCTGGTCACAGGGTATTCACGAGGCAAGAAGTTTATTGTTGGTTTCGTTGACGAGAGCGGTGCAAGAGCCGCCGTGGGTGGGGATCGGAAGGTGGTGGAGCAGTGGGAATGGGGAACAGTTACGGAGCGCGGTGTGTTACGTGCGAAGGTGTCTGGCCGGTGCTGGTGCGTTGTTGTTCTTGTTGTTGGTTCGTGTGGTGCTGTGCTTTTGGTGCTGTGCGCGTGAACACCGCACGCTGAAGACACGGCCAAATAGGATGAGCAGATGCATTCGGGAACACGCCGCACGTTTTTAACAGTCTTCCGATCGCTTACATAAGCCCCAGCGGCGCGTATTTCGAGACGATTGTGTTTTTAGTGTCTGATCTCATCGGATTTATTTTTCGACGCGCCTTGCCCGAGGGCCGGGCCATCGCGAATCCGCAATTGCCATCTGCAACTCTTCCGGACCATCGAGATGACCACCGAAAACGTCCAAAGTCCGGCGCCGAGTTCGACGGATCAGTGTTAATTGCTTCTTAACGATGGGGTTCTCCACGAATCTTCAGGGGCGCAGCGCCCACGAGGCGCTGCTCTCCAGGCAGGACGCCGAGTTAAGGCTCTTGGAGACCATGAGGAGGTGCCTGGTGTCGAAGGTGCGCTGCGACAAGGAGTACGCCGTTGCGTTGAGCTCCGTGGCCGCACAGGGCCTCAAGATCGACAGGGGAGATGAGCTGGCCGGCAGCCTCATCACCACCGGCTGGAGGGGCATGATGGAGGAGCTGGAGAGCACCGGGAGGCTCATCAAGCACAACGCCGACCTCGTCGAGACGAAGACGCTGGACACGCTGAACACGATGTACGCGGAGAAGAGGAAAGCCCGCAAGCTCTACCAGGAGGAGCACACCAGAATAGCCCAACAGTTCACGCACGTGAGTATTTTTAGTGCATCCTGTATATTTAGACGGGCCGGTGGATGGATGCAATTCCTCAGAGGTCGTGTGGATGTTTGCACCGATTAGCACCTCAAGGTAGCTAATTTTGAACAGTTTTACTTACAAAATGTACACACAAAATATTTCAAAACAAATAACTGTTCAACTAAGACAGAACCTACAGGCAAAGAACCTATGTTCGTATAACACATTTCGTCTAACCTATGTTCGTATAACACATTTCGTCTACCAAAGTTTGTCACTGACCTCATAGATGTACCCTATATTTACGATGATTTGAATTTCGCAAAAATTTCAGTTTTCTCGTGATTTTTGCCATCTGGATGAAAGATGGACATAGAGCATAGATGTCCCCTAGGCATGTAAATGTAATAAAAGGGAAAACGTATATATATAAACAATCTTTATTGGGCTATTGACCCCATGGGATCTTTCCGCCTAGGGAAAACGTATTTTCCAAGTATTTTATGATTATTTGTATTATTTCGTTACTAGTTGTTTAATTATGTTGAATTATATCGACGTAATCCTCAAGAAAAAACAAACATAATTCGCAGAAAACTAATTGGGCGTCTTGTTGACCTAATTAGTTTGCTAAAATTACCGGTAAATAATTTTTTTTGCAAAAATTGAAATTATTATGAATTAATTTCGGTTGTTTATCAATGGTGGAGGCGCCGGGTTAAGAAATTTGTTTTATATTTTTTTCGCGGTAAAATTAGTTCTGAGTTAAGAAATGCAAAGTAATATATTGGAGGGGGTTGGGGGTAAGTATATTTTGAAGTGGGTCACAAATATAAGAAGGTTGAGAACATAATCACTGTTCTAACGAACCAAACATACTGTCTAACCAGGGAACACAAATAAAAGCAAAAACCATCCAACAAACTTCTGGACATCTTTATATCGAATAGATTTAGCCAAATCGTCAAACAAATAATTTTTTTTCTTGAATTTCAATTTATTATGAATTAATTTCGACCATTTACCAGATGGTGGAGGCGCCGGGTTAAGAAATTTGTTATATATTTCTTTCGCGGTAAAATTAGTTTTGAGTTTAGAAATGTAGGGTAATTTATTGGGGGGTGTTGGGTAAGTAATATTCGAATTGGACCACCGGTATAAAAAGGTTGAAAACCACTTTTCTAATGGACCAAAAATAATATCTAACTGGAGAATTCAAATAAAAGTAAAAACGATCCTACGAACTTCTGGCTATCTTTATATTGAATGGAGATGTCCAAATGTTCGGAAAAAATGACAAACGCCTAACTGGACATCTTCATATTGAATAGAGGTGTCCAAATGTTCAAAATATTTTTTTTCTTTCTAAAATTTGAATTGTTATGAATTAATTTCGACCATTTACCAGATGGTGGAGGCGTCGGGTCAAGAAATTTGTTTTATGTTTCCTTCGCGGTAAAATTAGTTTTGAGTTTCTAAATATAGAGTAATGTATTGGGGGGTATTGGGTAAGTAATATTCGAATTGGGACACGGGTATATAAAGGTTGAAAACCACTCTTCTAATGGACTAAATATAATATCTAACTAGAGAACACAAATAAAAGCAACAACGATCCTACGAACTTCTGGACATCTTTATATTGAATAGAGATGTCCACATATTTGGAAAAAAATAACACCTATATACCCTAAAATAACACCTATATTATATACCATGTTTTCTAGTAGACTACAAGATTTTACCACTAAAGCCTAGTTCATGCACAAGCATTTACGATTTTTGTTCTTTATGGGTAAATTGGAAATCAATTTACATGGGAACATGTACTATACCAGGGCTAGGTAAACTGTTGAGTAAGAAAAGTCATTTCGATCAAATCCTGACCCTTACAAATGTTTCACAAATCTGGCACAAATCTGGCATAAAATTTTCAAAATATCCGTCAGATAAATTTTCAGGAATTTTAGTAACAGATAAGCGATACTTGTCAATTTGGAAAGATAATAACTAGATTTTCTCACTTATTTAAGACATCCTCTCTGTCAAATTTTCACAGGAAATACCTTCAGGCATTCTGTATGCAGATCTAGCATAAAATATTTGTCAGATAAATTTTCAAAAATTTCGTTGACAGATAAGCGATACTTGTCAATTTAGAAAGTTAATAACTCGATTTTCTCACTTATTTAAGACATCCTTTCTGTCAAATTTTCAGAGGAATTACCGCCAGGCATATTGTCTGCAAATCTGGCATAAAATATTCGTCAGATAAATTTTCAGAAATTTCAGTAACGGATAAGCGATACTTGTGAATTTGGAAAGTTAATAACTCGATTTTCTCACTTATTTAAGACATCCTCTGTGTCAAATTTTCACAGGAAATACCTTCAGGCATTCTGTATGCAGATCTAGCATAAAATATTTGTCAGATAAATTTTCAAAAATTTCATTGACAGATAAGCGATACTTGTCAATTTGGAAAGTTAATAACTCGATTTTCTCACTTATTTAAGACATCCTCTGTGTCAAATTTTCACAGGAATTACCGCCAGGCATATTGTCTGCAAATCTGGCATAAAATATTCGTCAGATAAATTTTCAGAAATTTCAGTAACGGATAAGCGATACTTGTGAATTTGGAAAGTTAATAACTCGATTATCTCACTTATTTAAGACATCCTCTTTGTTAAATTTTCACAGGAATTACCTTCAGGCATACTGTATGCAAATCTGGCATAAAATATTCGTCAGATAAATTTTTAAAAGTTTCATTGACAGATAAGCGATACTTGTCAATTTGGAAAGTTAATAACTCGATTATCTCACTAATTTTCCTCTCTGTCAAATTTTCACAGGAATTACCGCCAGGCATACTGTATGCAAATCTGGCATAAAATATTCGTCAGATAAATTTTCAAAAATTTCATTGACAGATAAGCGATACTTGTCAATTTGGAAACTTAATAACTCGATTTTCTCACTTATTTTAGACATCCTCTCTGTCAAATTTTCACAGGAATTATCTTCAGGCACACTGTATGCAAATCTGGCATAAAATATTCGTCAGATAAATTTTCAAAAATTTCATTGACAGATAAGCGATACTTGTCAATTTGTAAAGTTAATAACTCGATTTTCTCACTTATTTGGGACACTCTTTCTGTCAAATTTTAAGAGGAATTATCTTCAGGCATACTGTATGCAAATCTGGCATAAAATATTCGTCAGATAATTTTTCAAAAATTTCATTGACAGATAAGCGATACTTGTGAATTTTGAAAGTTAATAACTCGATTTTCTCAATTATTTAAGACATCCTCTCTGTCAAATTTTCACAGGAATTACCGCCAGGCATACTGTATGCAAATCTGGCATAAAATATGCGTCAGATAAATTTTCAAAAATTTCATTGACAGATAAGCGATACTTATCCATTTGGAAAGTTAATAACTCGATTTTCTCACTTATTTAAGACATCCTCTCTGTCAAATTTTCACAGGAATTATCTTCAGGCATACTGTATGCAAATCTGGCATAAAATATTCGTCAGATAAATTTTCAAAAATTTCATTGACAGATAAGCGATACTTGTCAATTTGGAAACTTAATAACTCGATTTTCTCACTTATTTTAGACATCCTCTCTGTCAAATTTTCACAGGAATTATCTTCAGGCATACTGTATGCAAATCTGGCATAAAATATTCGTCAGATAAATTTTCAAAAATTTCATTGACAGATAAGCGATACTTGTCAATTTGGAAACTTAATAACTCGATTTTCTCACTTATTTTAGACATCCTCTCTGTCAAATTTTCACAGGAATTATCTTCAGGCACACTGTATGCAAATCTGGCATAAAATATTCGTCAGATAAATTTTCAAAAATTTCATTGACAGATAAGCGATACTTGTGAATTTTGAAAGTTAATAACTCGATTTTCTCAATTATTTAAGACATCCTCTCTGTCAAATTTTCACAGAAATTACCGCCAGGCATACTGTATGCAAATCTGGCATAAAATATGCGTCAGATAAATTTTCAAAAATTTCATTGACAGATAAGCGATACTTATCCATTTGGAAAGTTAATAACTCGATTTTCTCACTTATTTGGGACATTCTTTCTGTCAAATTTTAAGAGGAATTATCTTCAGGCATACTGTATGCAAATCTGGCATAAAATATTCGTCAGATAAATTTTCAAAAATTTCATTGACAGATAAGCGATACTTGTGAATTTTGAAAGTTAATAACTCGATTTTCTCAATTATTTAAGACATCCTCTCTGTCAAATTTTCACTGAAATTACCGCCAGGCATACTGTATGCAAATCTGGCATAAAATATTCGTCAGATAAATTTTCAAAAATTTCATTGACAGATAAGCGATACTTGTCAATTTGTAAAGTTAATAACTCGATTTTCTCACTTATTTGGGACATTCTTTCTGTCAAATTTTAAGAGGAATTATCTTCAGGCATACTGTATGCAAATCTGGCATAAAATATTCGTCAGATAATTTTTCAAAAATTTCATTGACAGATAAGCGATACTTGTGAATTTTGAAAGTTAATAACTCGATTTTCTCAATTATTTAAGACATCCTCTCTGTCAAATTTTCACAGAAATTACCGCCAGGCATACTGTATGCAAATCTGGCATAAAATATGCGTCAGATAAATTTTCAAAAATTTCATTGACAGATAAGCGATACTTATCCATTTGGAAAGTTAATAACTCGATTTTCTCACTTATTTAAGACATCCTCTCTGTCAAATTTTCACAGGAATTACCTTCAGGCATACTGTATGCAAATCTGGCATAAAATATTCGTCAGATAAATTTTCAAAAATTTCATTGACAGATAAGCGATACTTGTCAATTTGGAAAGTTAATAACTCGATTATCTCACTTATTTAGGACATTCTCTCTGTCAAATTTTCACAGGAATTACCGCCAGGCATACTGTATGCAAATCTGGCATAAAATATTCGTCAGATAAATTTTCAAAAATTTCATTAACAGATAAGCGATACTTGTCAATTTGGAAAGTTAATAACTCGATTTTTACACTTATTTAAGACATCCTCTCTGTCAAATTTTCACAGGAATTACCTTCAGGCATACTGTATGCAAATCTGGCATAAGATATTCGTCAGATAAATTTTCAAAAATTGCTTTGACTATTAAGCGATACTTGTTAATTTGGAAAGTTAATAACTCGATTTTCTCACTTGTTTAAGACATCCTCTCTGTCAAATTTTCACAGGAATTACCTTCAGGCATACTGTATGAAAATCTGGCATAAAATATTCGTCAGATAAATCTTCAAAAATTTCATTGACATATAAGAGATACTTGTCTTATTAGGAATTATCTTGAGGTATACTGTATGCAAATCTGATATAAAATTTTCAAAATATTCGCCAGATAAATTTTCAGAAATTATAGTGACAGATAAGCAATACTAAAAGTTAATAACTCGATTTTCTCACTTATTTAGGACATCCTCCCTGTCAAATTTTCAGAGGAATTATCTTCAGGCCTACTGTGTGCAAATCAGGCATAAAAATTTTCAAAATATCCGTCAGATAAATTTTTAAAAATTACAGTTACAGATAAGAGATACTTGTCAATTTGGAAAGTTAATAACTCGATTTTCTTACTTATTTGGGATATCCTCTCTGTCAAATTTACAGAGGAAGTATCTTCAGGCATACTGTATGCAAATCTGGCATAAAATATTCGTCAGATAAATTTTCAAAAATTACATTGACAAATGAGCGATACTTGTCAATTTGGAAAGTTAATAACTCGATTTTCGCGAAAAAATTTGAGCGTAGCTTTTGTTTGACCACGTGTCCCTCGTGACTGGTGCAACGGTCTGCTGCACTTTTCCGACGATTCCCGGCGAAACGAAACGCTCGGCCGGAATTGATATTAATCCGCTGCGAGTCGTGAAAGAGCAGCCGAAGTAGGCCGGGCATTTTTGAGCTCGCGAACGTCCGCTGAATACGAATGAAGCGGACATTCCTCTCCTCCTCCTCCTCCTCAAAGCCGACCGACAAAGGCGCACCTCCACCCCCCTCAAACCCCTCGTGCTCGTACTTTTCGCAAACCGCCAAGGCCCGAGGAGTTACGGCTTCTGCGAATCCCGCGGACGACAATGAAAGAGAACGCAAACCACCGAGAGGGCAGACTAAGGACAAAGCATGTACGAGGAGCGAGTTAAGGCTCTGGTTTATTAATTAGCGTAGGCTAATTAATAGGAAGGATATCCTGGGTTAGAAATTTAAGGCAATGATTCGGCCTAATATCCAATTAACTATTTAAATCAGTTGTCAATGAAGTAAAAGTTATCATGATATCCAACCTCCGGTAGGAGATGGAACTTTAAGAAGAATAAGTTTAACTTATAATAATATGTTGCTGAAAATCTTCGCACGTACTTAGTAAATATAATATGTGCGTTGCTATTCCCAATTTTATTTTATTACTTGTATTCTTCATTAGGATCCTGGTCACGGCACCAGTTTTCTCAAAAATTTCAATTGTCCGTAGTTATGACAACCGTCTGACAATTTGACAATCAAACTACTCACTTTTATTTCGATAATCGTTTGTTGTATGTTATCTTGAACGAAAAAAAAAAACGATTTGGCACTGAATGTGAACGCACGTCTTATTCTTTCGTGTTTAATGGTGATTCTCGGGGCGATCTCTCACTACTCGACCGGTCAGTTCTATTTCCGATCGCGGATTAATATTGATTGCAAAATCGCCCATTCACGAGTGAGCGGCCTCATTATTTGGCCGACGCCTGATGTGTGTGCAAAATGTAAATCTCCGTCATCATCGACGCCGGTTTGGCCATCGGAATGTCGCCGTCTAAATTTAAACGCGCATAATGCGCGAGGTAATCGGGAATTGCCTGCTTCCTTATCTGCCAATCAAGTGGTTTTCGTTGACGCAGAAGAATGCAAGACGTGTGCAGTCGACGTCGATTTCAGGGACACCGACGATAGGTGTGATATTATACTGTCAATGTTTAAGTCTGTGAAATATGGCCAAATAACGAGAAACATTTAAAAATAAACGTATAAATAAGAAATAAAGAATATTTGGCCCTATTCTGTAAAATATGGCCAAAAACCAGGTATACGAGTATATTTGGCCCTGTTCAAGAAAATGTATGGTAAAAAGTAATAATTGATCATAATGTACTTAGTAAATAGGTACGTTACTATTCCCAAACTATTGTTGAATTTTATTGCCAGGATTCCTCATTGGGATCCTGGTCACTGCATCAGTTTTCTCAGTTGTTAAAAATTTCAATTGTACATCGTTATAACAATCGTCTGATAAAATATGTAAAATATGGCCAAAAACGAGGTATACGAGTATATTTGGCCCTGTTCAAGAAAATGTATGGTCAAAAGTAAGAATTGATCATAATGTACTTAGTAAATATGTACGTTACTATTCCCAAACTATTGTTTAATTTTATTGCCTGGATTCCTCATTGGGATCCTGGTCACTGCACCAGTTTTCTCAGTTGTTAAAAATTTCAATTGTCCATCGTTATAACAATCGCCTGAAAATTTGACAATCAAATTACTCACTTTTATATTGATCATGATTTGAACAATATCTTTTTAGACTTTCTTAGGATTTGATCGAGAATCCTGAGGAAATTCGTTCTCAAAATTTGACGAGCCTATTTTAAATACGACGTTTTCAGGGCAAATCGTTCAATTTTATTTTGATCGTGATTCGAACATTATCTATTTAGACTTTCTTAGAATTTGATGGAGAATACTGAGGAATGCCCGAGGAAAATGGTTCTCAAAATTTGACGAGTCTATTTTAAGTACGACGTTTTCAGGTCAAATTACTCACTTTTATTTTGATCATGTTTTGAACATTATCTTTTTAGACTTTCTTAGAATTTGTTCGAGAATCCTGAGGAATGCCTGAGTACAATTTTTCTCAAAATTTGATGAAGAATCTATTTTAAATACGACATTTTCAGGTTATGTACAAGACCAATCCATGAATATTTGAGAGGCACTTGCGTACATATTACAAAACCATATCGCAGTCAGTTAATATGCATGGGGTTTTCCATCCTGGCCTGGATCAAACTTACGGGAAACGTAAAGGTAATCGTAACGTGAAATGGTCCAGAGGAGGCCCGAGGCGAAGAAAGCGCGGCCGCTCCTCGGTATCAAGGCAGGAATAACGTGCCATTACAAAACCCAGTCTAACATAACAACCTTTACTGCGAGCAGTTATGCAAGACAGGTAATTTACGAGATTCCTCTTGACCAACAATTACGAGAATTGTCAGAGACCTACATTACTATCAGCCCTGAAATCTTTGGCCGGTGATTAAAAGGTCATTCTGCAAGAGTAACACTGTTGGTTCCCAGATGTTCCTGCGGTATAGCTTTACCCCATAGTATGATAATGAAACATTCTTGACGCATGATTTGTTGTCAAATATAATATTTCTTTGCCTAACAATCTATAAACAAAAAAATCTAGACGGTAATAGTTTGCGATAACAAATCATTGTTAATATCAATATTGATTTGTGGTAGAAATGGTGCCGTGACCAGGATTATACAGAGACAGAGACAATTAACAAAACAAAATTGCAAGAGTGACACTGTTAGTTGCCGGATGTTCCTGGCTTGTCGAATACTACTAGCTATAAATAATAGCTAACTACTAGCTATAGGAATAATACTATACCCCTATAGTACGATAACGAAATATTCTCGACGCAAGGCGATTCGTTGCCAAATATAATATTGCTTTGCCTAACAATCTATAAACAAAAAACTCCCGACGGTAATAGTTTGTGCTAACAAATCATTGTAAATATAAACATTGATTTGTGGTAGAAATGGTGCCGTGACCAGGATTATACAGAGACAATTAACAAAACAAAATTATAAGAGTGATACTGTTAGTTGCCGGATGTTCCTGGCTTGTCGAATAACTTGTCCTTCATAGAATAACTAAATATTCTCGACCCAAGGTGATTTATTGCCAAATATTATATTCCTTTGCCTAACAATCTATAAACAAATGATTCCCGACACTAATAGTTTGTGATAACAAATCATTGTTAATATCAATACTGATTCGTGGCAGAAATGGTGCCGTGACCAGGATTAAAGGTCATTCTGCAAGAGTGACACTGTTGGTTTCCGGATGTTCCTAGCTTGTCGAATAACTTTTCCCCTCTAGTATGATAACGAAATATTCTCGACACGAGGTGGTTTGTTGCCAAATATAATATTTCTTTGCCTAACAATCTATAAACAAAAGACTCTCGACACTAATAGTTTGTGATAACTAATCATTATTAATATCAATACTGATTCGTGGTAGAAATGGTGCCGTGATGATTTGTGGTAGAAATGATGCCGTGACCAGGGATTACACCACGATCCAAGGGCCATTGTTAAACGCCAGCCTCCAGTTATCCGCCAACGTCCTCAATTATTAAAAACTCTTCGAAATCGCATCAATTTCTAGTCGAAATTGGCAGCTCTTAAAGTAAAATGCTTGAAGCTGCCCGATTCCCATTGCCTCTTACTAGTATTGAAAAATAGCAGAAATGACAATGACCCTCGGTTTTAATTTGAATTTCAAGGGATGAATAGAAATAAATTAACAGAAAAAATAATGAAAATTAGTAGTTGAGCAGCGCTGGTTCTGGCTCACCCGATGAAATCTGGCGCTGGTCTGGCTCACTGAAAACATGTGAGCTAGAACCAGCGCTGCTTAACTACTACGCACAAGAATCATAATTAGAAAGATTAGCAATACCTTCAGAAAAATTTAATGTTTTTCATGATGTTTAGTTTGTTGCATTCTTGAGTAACGACCATTACGTTTTCAAGAATTGATTTCAATATGTAAATTTTATTAGTGCACCGTATATATACAGTACGTACAGTATGTACAGTGTAAATAAATTAACAGAAAAATAATGATAATTAGTAGTTAAGCAGCGCTGGTTTTGGCCCAACCGATGAAATCTGGCGTTGGTCTGGCCCACTGAAAACATGTGAGCTAGAACCAGTGCTGCTTAACTACTACGCACAAGGATCATAACTAGAAAGATTAGCAATACTTTCAGAAAAAATTAATGGTTTTCATGAAGTTTACTATGTTGCATTCTTGAGTAACGACCTTTAAGTTTTCAAGAATTGATTTCAATATGTAAATTTCATTAATGCACCGTATATATACAGTATGTACAGTATAAATAAATTAACAGAAAAAAGAATGATAATTAGTAGTTAAGCAGCGCTGGTTCTGGTTCAACCGATGAAATCTGGCGCTGGTCTGGCTCACTGAAATATGTGAGCTAGAACCAGCGCTGTTTAACTACTACGCACAAGGATCATAATTAGAAAGATTAGCAATACTTTCAGAAAAATTTAATGGTTTTCATGAAGTTTGCTATGTTGTATTCTTGAGTAACGACCATTACGTTTTCAAGAATTGATTTCAATATGTAAATTTTATTAGTGCACCGTATATATACAGTATGTCCCAGGATTGAGTTTACAAGAGGGATTTTTTTTAATGTTTACTTTTCAGTAAAAATGTTATAGGAATTAAAATTCCTGCTTGGTCTCAAACTACCATTTGAGTAATTAAAACAAGGATTTATTTATACAGGGTGTTGGCTAAATAAAAATTAAATGAATACAATTGAGACACTTTAGAAAAATATTATCATTTAAACAATGCCCCACCATTTTCTCCACACAGTTCAAGCCTGGCGTGGAACTGAAAACTGTTTTGTATTTCCTCAATAGTTATCGATGCAAATGCCTCTCGTAGGCAATATTTAGTACTTTAATTTTTTTTTTTTGTTTAAAAAACTACATTTCAAATAAATTCAGGATATAAAACATTAAATACATATGCCTCGAAATAATAACGACGATAATAATGGCAACTATTTATCGATAATATTCATCGATGATAATTTAAGATAATAATAACGATATTTTATTCATAATCAGGAACAGAGAAAATCGTTCATTTTACATCGTTCAAATATTCTTACTCACAATTATTTATCTTAAGAACCTATCATTGCATCTAAATCAAATTCTGCAGATCACATATTAGTACATCAAGCAATATTAATAAAAATTTACGTATATATCAATACGCCAGTTTTAGAGATATCTTCATATAAATGCGAAATGAATTGCAGATACACTTAAAATAGCATCGAATTCTAATTTTGTTAAGAATCGCTCATTGGTTAATTTGCACAGTTTCCATACAAGTTTATCACTTGATATAGGTAATAAATTTCATGCATATCCATACGCTAGTTTTGGAGATATCATTATTTACATGCGAGACTGATCAGAGAAACAACAAACGACCACAAAATATCGTCGGTTTAAACAAAAAAAATAATATCTTGATAATCACTCATTGGTTATAAATTAAATTACACAGTTTCCATACAAGTATATCACTTGATATAGATAATACATTTCATGCATATCCATACGCTATTTTTGGAGATATCATTATTTACATGTGAGACTGATCAGAGAAACAACAAACGACCACAAAATATCGTCGGTTTAAACAAAAAAAATGATATCTTGATAATCACTCATTGGTTATAAATTAAATTACACGGTTTCCATACAGGTATATCACTTGATATAGGTAATAAATTTCATGCATATCCATACGCTAGTTTTGGAGATATCATTATTTACATGTGGGTTTAAACAAAAAAAATAATATCTTGATAATCACTCATTGGTTATAAATTAAATTACATAGTCTCCATACAAGTATATCACTTGATATAGGTAATAAATTTCATGCATATCCATACGCTAGTTTTGGCGATATCATTATTTACATGTGAGACTGATCAGAGAAACAACAAACGACCACAAAATATCGTCTGTTCAAACAAAAAAAAAATCTTGATAATCACTCATTGGTTATAAATTAAATTACACAGTTTCCATAGAAGTATATCACTTGATATAGGTAATAAATTTCATGCATATCCATACGCTAGTTTTGGAGATATCATTATTTACATGTGAGACTGATCAGAGAAACAACAAACGACCACAAAATATCGTCTGTTAAAACAAAAAAATAATATCTTGATAATCACTCATTGAATTTTATCGTAATTACACATATCAAATACAAATATATGACTAAATACATAACATTTAATTTGACACGCTAGTTTCTGACACGAATAAAACACCTAATATTCGAAATTTTTATACAAAAAAATATATATCTGAAGAATTAATCATTGGATTGAAATTAAATTATACCCATGCAATATCAGTATATCACTATATATCAGTAATAAATTACATTGATATTGATACGGTGGTTATTGAGAATTCATTGTTTAAATATGGGCCTAATCGGAGGAACACTTAATATGGTTCTATACCTTTTCTAGTTCAAATTGAGACCAATCAAGTTCAAATTGAGACCAATCAATTTCAAATTATGACCAATCAAGTTCAAATTGATACCAATCAATTTCAAATTGAGACTAAACAAAATCAAGTTGACACTAAACAATATCAAGTTGATAGTACACAAATAAAATTTATTATGACAACATAGTGTCAACTTGATTTTGTTTAGTCTTAATTTGAAATTGATTGGTCTCAATTTGAAATTGATTGGTCTCAATTTGAAATTGATTGGCCTCAATTTGAAATTGATTGGTATCAATTTGAACTTGATTGGCCTCAATTTGAAATTGATTGGTCTCAATTTGAACTTGATTGGTTTCAATTTGAACTTGAAAGGGTATAGTATTCGATATTTTCAAACAAAAATTGCTATATCTGAAGTATCTCTAATTGGATATCTTTTAAATTTAAATATTTGTAATACCAGTATATCGGTTGATATCTGCAAAAAAATGCAATTACATTGATACACTAGTTCTCTAGATTCCATTATTAATGTGTGAAAATTGTAAAAACAGCTTCAAATATTTTATATTTTCAAATAAAAATTGATATCTCAAGAATTCCACATTGGATTTAAATTTAATTATACCCATTTAATATCAGTATATCACTCTCTAGCATTAATAAATTACATTTGTATGGATGTTGCGTTCCTTAATGTGCTTAATGTCATTCCGGATGTTCCTGGCTTGTAGAACAACTTTTCCTCCGTGGTATGGTAACGAAATATTCTCGACGCAAAGGTATTCGTTGCCAAATATAATATGTCTTTGCCTAACAATCTATAAACAACAGACTCTCGACACTAATAGTTTGTGATAACAAATTATTGTTAATATCAATACTGATTCGTGGTAGAAATGGTGCCGTGACCAGGATTAAAGGTTATTCTGCAAGAGTAACACTGTTGGTTTCCGGATGTTCCTGGCTTGTCGAATAACTTTTCGACCCTATGATAACGAGATATTATCGACACGAGGGGGTTTGTTGCCAAATATAATATTTATTTGCCTAACAATCTATAAACAAAAGACTCTCGACAGTAATAGTTTGTGATAACAAGTCTTGTAAATAACAATATTGACTCGTGGTAGAAATGGTGCCGTGACCAGGATTATACTGAGATAATTAATAAAACACAATAAAATAGTAGATATATTCTAAATGTTAAAAACATGTATGTCATTGTGGTGATTTCTACTGTCGTGTGTTACAAAAACTAATGTTTATTTAATAAAAATATGGTGGGAATTTTGGCGTGGTCTAATTGGATTTCACCATGAGATGCTTCTCTCATTTATTTCTGTTTATGTTTTTTTTTTACTACATTTCATCGCTGACTCGATTTCTGTAGATATTCGTGGATGAAGCACTCCCTCCTGTGATGTTGTTTTTGCTTAAACGTTTAACACCTTCGTTTCATCACTTTGCGTTACGCTGGTCTCTTCGTGTGGAAGTCGTTCCGTTGTGAGGTGCACAGCTGTGCAAAGAAGTCGGTCGCCTCCATTGAACGCCTGAGCCGGTCCACGGGAGAGTCAATGAACCAGCTCAACGTCAAGCTCTCTCAGCTGACCACCGACAAGCCGTAGTAGCTCTTGCGTTTGTTGTTGTCGTCGAGACCGGGTTTTTCGCCGGTACCAGGAGAGACCGGATCCGGTGCTCTTGACCTCCACATCCTCGCACAGGACGTCCGTCCGAGGCGATGGCGAGTTCAGAGAAAGACTTGAAACATCACCAGCATTATCTTTTCATCACCAGTCGACGCCCCTCGTCGACTAACTCATTTGTGGAGTCCCTTATTTGTAAGGTAAAATTATGTGGAGCCCTTCGTTTCACCCACCCCACTCTCCGGCATCGAGGGCCAGGCCATCCTCGTGGAGAATTTGAACAAAATATGTTACACATATAAATGTGTATATATAATATGTTATATATGGTAATATGTTAACATAAGTTACAAAATGTTACAATTTGTATCAAAATAATAACGAATGTTAGTTAAGTTAATTATCTTCTGCAAACACAAGCCTTTGTTTACCATCGTCCAAATCTGAAGACCGGTCGTCGCAATCGCGATTAACTTTGATTGACGTTTAGTTGGTTTCCGACATCCATTGCATCTGAGGAGACCAACCGTGTAACCGACGATTAAAGATAGCCGGACACTGTAAGACGTATCCTGGATCTGTATCCGAAGCCTTCGGGGGGTTTCAAGTAGCGCCGATCGCCGATCCCCCTCCTCGACTAACTCATTTGCCCTTATTTGTAAGGTAAAATTGCGTGGTGCCCTTTTTTTCACCACCCCACTCTCCGGTATCGAGGGCCAGGCCCTCCTCGTTGTACCCAAAGGGACGTCCAGTTGCTCCACGACCTACGTGCTGATAGCCCATTCTATCGTCGCAGACGAAATGTTCTCGAAATATCAATTCGAGTTGGGAGGTGTTTGAGCACGAATTGAGCATGGTGCTCGTCGATTTTCATCGGTCCAATGGCGACAGACTGGAGCGAGTCGAATTTTCGAAGGCTGCACGATTGCGCAAAAACCCGATTTGCATCCCAGTACTGTCGCAAGAGTAAAAGTCGTGGCCATGGAGCTGCCCGAGAGCGAAAGAGCTCAGCGATCAACCTGTCCACCAACCTCAATAGTAATAATAATAATAAGAATAATAATTATATGTAGCAGGGTTTTGGAGTACTTACTGGCATTTGTATAAAAAGTATAGTAAGTACTCCAAAACCCTACTACATATAATTTATAAAACTGGTAATTTGGATATAACTCTTACGAAAGAATAACAATGATAATAATTAGAAAAAAAATTGACATAATAGTGACAATAATAATAATCACGATAATTAGAAAACATTACAATACGTGCAGAAATGAAATCTTCAAGTTGCTGTCATGCTGCCAACATTTAGTTTTTCTTTCGGACTAAACCCATACAAAAAATAAGTTGAAGATAATCGAAAGAATTCTGTTGGGTCAAGAATAGTCAAATTTGTATTAGTCTATTAATATAACTAACAGACTAGTTTTACACTGGTTAGTTATATTAATAGTTTATTAATATAACTAACAGACTAGTTTTACACTGGTTCTCCAATTTTTTTTTGCTATTTTCGTCAATTTTTTTTGACTATTCTTGACACAGCAGAAGTCTTTCGATAATCTTCAGCTTATTTTTTGTTTATAAAAATACAGTGTAAAACAACATTGTTGCAATTTTTAAATTTCACATTTCTTCTTTAAAAATACACCAAAATCTTTGGTGTAATATCACCTCATATCTGGGCGAAAATTTGTACTTAAAAGGATATAACGTAGATGAAACCAGAAAATAGTGTAACTCCAAAAATATAAATTTCATAGGAGGGCATTGTAATGTCATGATTTAACATATTCATAGGAGGGCATTGTAACGTCATGATTTTACATATTCATAGGAAGGCATTGTAACGTCATGATTTTACATATTCATAGGAGGGCATTGTAACGTCATGATTTTACATATTCATAGGAGGGCATTGTAACGTCATTATTTTATCATGCCATATTCATAGGAGGGCATTGTAAAGTCATGATTTTACGTATTCATAGGAGGGCATTGTATAGTCATGATTTTACATATTCATAGGAGGGCATTGTAACGTCATAATTTTGTAGACGCCAATGTACAATTTCTAACAATGTTTTTAGACAACTCCAAAATTATAAATTTCATAGGAGGGTATTGTAACGTCATGATTTTACATATTCATAGGAGGGCATTGTAAAGACATGATTTTACGTATTCATAGGAGGGCATTGTATAGTCATGATTTTACATATTCATAGGAGGGCATTGTAACGTCATAATTTTGTAGACGCCAATGTACAATTTTTAACAATGTCATTAGACGAACCTCAAATAAATCTGCAATTACATTTAATCAACAGAAAGATCAACTACTGGTTAATATATGGCGCTAAAATATCATTTATCAGTAAAAGTAGAATTACACTGTTTTCTGGTTTCAGCGAAGATATGTTCATGTATTATTAGAGATCAACCAGAAATCTGTACGCGATCAAACGGTTGATCGATCTGCAAGTTGGTGATTAGCTATAGAGGAGAAGAGAACCTGACCAGTTGATTAAAGGGATCAACTTGGGGATCTTGGGATCTAGGCATATCGTTTTGATAGTTGACAGGTCACTCATGTGATCAATGCCTATTGTACTGACAGTTGACAGGTCACTCCTGTAATCAATGCCAATTGTTTTGAGTTGACAGGTCATTCCTGAAAGCTATGCCTATTGTTTTGACAGGTCTAAATTCATCATTTCCGTCAATAAAAAGCTGTCGGTGTAACTTCGCCTTTGAGGTACGTTTCAGGGGGCATGAGTAATTTCGAAATCCATCTAAGCGGAGGGCGTAAAGCCCACGACTAGTTAATCTATTTGTGTGTAGCACAGAAAAACTTTTAGTCAGGTATACTCTTCTTGGTGTTCTTACTTACACTGCCAATACTTGGGATCTAGGCATATCGTTCTGATAGTTGAGAGGTCACTCCTGTGATCAATTCCTATTGTTCTGACACTTGACAGGTCACTCCTGAAATCAATGCCTACTGTTTTGACAGTTGATAGGTTACTACTGAATTAGACTAGTCAATCTATTTGTGTGTAGCACAGAAAAACTTTTAGTCATGTACACTCTTCATGGTGTTCTTATTTACACTGAAAATACTTGGGATCTAGGCATATCGTTCTGATAGTTGACAGGTCACTCCTGTGATCAATGCCTATTGTTCTGACACTTGACAGGTCACTCCTGTAATCAATGCCAATTGTTTTGAGTTGTCAGGTCATTATTGAAAGCAATGCCTATTGTTTTGACAGTTGACAGGTCACTCCTGTAATCAATGCCTACTGTTTTGACAGTTGATAGGCTTCTACTGAAATCAAGTCCAATTAGACTAGTCAATCTGTTTGTGTGTAGCACAGAAAAACTTTTAGTCATGTATACTCTTCTTGGTGTTCTTATTTACACTGCAAATACTTGGGATCTAGGCATATCGTTATGATAGTTGACAGGTCGCTCCTGTGATCAATGCCTATTGTTCTGACAGTTGGCAGGTCAGTCCTGTAATCAATGCCAATTGTTTTGAGTTGACAGGTCACTCCTGTGATCAATGCCTATTGTTTTGACAGTTGACAGGTCACTCCTGTACTCAATGCCTACTGTTTTGACAGTTGATAGGTTACTACTGAATTAGACTAGTCAATCTATTTGTGTGTAGCACAGAAAAACTTTTAGTGATGTACAGTCTTCTTGGTGTTCTTATTTACACTGCAAATACTTGGTATCTAGGCATATCGTTCTGATAGTTGACAGGTCACTCCTGCGATCAATGCCTATTGTTCTGACAGTTGACAGGTCACTCCTGTAATCAATGCCGATTGTTTCGAGTTGACAGGTCATTCCTGAAAGCAATGCCTATTGTTTTGACAGTTGACAGGTCACTCCTGTAATCAATGCCTACTGTTTTGACAGTTGATAAGTTACTACTGAAATCAAGTCCAATTAGACTAGTCAATGTATTTGTGTGTAGCACAGAAAAACTTTTAGTCATGTATACTCTTGTGAGTGTTCTTATTTACACTGCAATTACTTGGAATCTAGGCATATCGTTCTGATAGTTGACAGGTCACTCCTGTGATCAATGCCTATTGTTTTGACAGTTGACAGGTCACTCTTGTAATCAATGCAAATTGTTTGAGTTTACAGGTCATTCCTGAAAGCAATGCCTATTCTTTTGACAGTTGGCAGGTCACTCCTGTAATCAATGCCTACTGTTTTGACAGTTGATAGGTTACTACTGAATTAGACTAGTCAATCTATTTGTGCGTAGCACAGAAAAACTTTTAGTCTTGTACCCTCTTCTTGGTGTTCTTATTTACACTGCAAATACTTGGGATCTAGGCATATCGTTCTGATAGTTGACAGGTCACTCCTGTGATCAATGCCTATTGTTCTGACAGTTGACAGGTCACTCCTGTAATCAATGCCAATTGTTTGAGTTTACAGGTCATTCCTGAAAGCAATGCCTATTGTTTTGACAGTTGGCAGGTCACTCCTGTAATCAATGCCTACTGTTTTGATAGTTGATAGATTACTACTGAAATCAAGTCCAATTAGACTAGACAATCTGTTTGTGTGTAGCAAAAAAAAACTTTTAGTCATGTATACTCTTCTTGGTGTTCGTATTTACACTGCAAATTCTTGGAATCTAGGTATATCGTTCTGATAGTTGACAGGTTAGTCCTGTAATCAATGCCTATTGTTCTGACAGTTGACAGGTCACTCCTGTAATCAATGCCAATTGTTCTGACAGTTGACAAGTCACTTCTGTAATCAATGCCTATTTTTCTGACAGTTGACAGGTCACTCCTGTAATCAATGCCAATTGTTTGAGTTGACAGGTTACTCCTGAAACATTTGCACGCTGGCCATCCCGTTGGTCTGGTTTTTCTCGATTTCAGGTGGAACGAGTGGAGCGTGGAACTCCCATTCTCGGCGCTGCTCGGATAAAAAGGTAACGGTTAACCGGACCGTGCCATTTCGCCGGCAATCGGCGATATCTCCGGACGGCTCTGAACCTTGGGCGTTTCGCAATCCGGTCGGTCCGAAGCAGAGTTTCCGCAAACCGCCGGCCGAGAACGGCAACAACCTCTTGCAAGAACAAACTAGTTTTCCGCGATAAGAACCAGTCCCGAGCGTCTGCTCCTTCAATTGTTTAATTGCTGCTCATCTGTCGCAATGGGACGGAATTGTTTTGTTTTTCTCGAACCCACACGATCGGCAGCGACGCTCGGTTATGGTTACGGCATAAATATTTCAGAAATCAAAAATACTTATGTCTGTGGATATTTTGGACACGTCAAGATACGAGTCCAGCAACAATATTGCGTAGATAATTATATAAATATGAGACAATAGAAAATGTAATGTAATGCAACGAGGAGGGCCTGGCTCTCGGTGTCGGAGAGTAGGGTGGGTGAAAAAAGGGCTCCACGTAATTTTACCTCGTCCGTTGCTTCGTATTAAGGATCTCCACGATTATATCCCTCGACAAGCCCGTGGAGTTTGGGGATTAGCGTAGATGCGCAGTTATGCTCACTCGTTTGGGATTATGGCTGTTTTAGAAGTGCACCTATGCTCATACTTTCAGGTAAAATAAATTTCCGAGCGCAGATGTGCCACACCGATATTTTCTAGTCATGAGAACTATTACAAGAATTGTAATATCAAATTTCAATTTCCCTGAATATGTTATGAGGTTTCAATTGAATGTTTGGTGCAAATAGTTTAAGACATTTACAGCAATGATTAACAAATTCGCAATTATTTTGCAAATGATCCGTAATTTTATGTTAATTACTCCTAGCATTAGCTAGTAAACTTGGAAACAGCGGTGCTGTTAATTGCGCTAACACCGCAATTACGCGATAAGTCTAATTACCCCGATTACAATGATGCTCGTTTAAGATCCACAGCGATAAGACAATAATGGGCATTGTTGGTTTAATTCCTCAGAGACGCCCAAAGACATTAATCTGCACATAACAATTTGGATCTCCACACCTACACGCAGACAAGCCTGGGCACGTGGGATGGAAAACAAACAAAAAAATAGACAAAGACAAGCACAAATTCCACTTATTGCCCACACTTTCTCCGCATAAGCATATGGGTAAATAATAGTATTCGTGGAAAGTTTCGAATTCGAAATATGCGCCCCGAGACAATTAAGACCTTTTTTTATTATTTTTTTAATCTTTTTATAGAAGTATTAAATTTTTTAAATGTGTGTAGTAACTATGAGTCGAAAAATGTGCAAAAGTGTGCAAATAAATGTGCAATTCAGAAAACTGAAAGTTTTGAATTAAGTAAGATTTTTATAACAAAGTGTAGATAGATTTTTGTTTTGAAAAATATGAACGAGAGTCAAAAAATATGCAAAAGTGTGCAAAAAAATGTGCAAGTCAGAAAACTGAAAGTTTTGAATTAAGTAAGATTTTTATAACAAAGTGTAGATAGATTTTTGTTCTGAAAAATATTAACGAGAGTCAAAAAATGTGCAAAAGTGTGCAAAAAAATGTGCAAGTCAGAAAACTGAAAGTTTTGAATTAAGTAAGATTTTTATAACAAAGTGTAGGTAGATTTTTGTTCTGAAAAATATGAACGAGAGTCAAAAAAATGTGCAAAAGTGTGCAAAAAAATGTGCAAGTCAGAAAACTGAAAGTTTTAAATTGAGTAAGATTTTTATAACAAAATGTAGATAGATTTTGGTTGTGAAAAATATGAACGAGAGTGAAAAAATGTGCAAAAGTGTGCAAATATGTGCAAGTCATATAAGATGAAAGTTTTGAATTAAGTAACATTTTTATAACATAATGTAGATTGATTTTTGTTTTGAAAAATATAACAGCGAGAAGGATAGTTTCATATCGTCATTAATTTCAAGAATATGAGATTTTTGAAGAAAAAAGATTACCAAATTAGCAATAGAGTACACAAGGTTCTTAGGGGTTAATCATTACACTGAAAAAAATCTGTAAAATTGGTAACATTTATGCGAAATATCAAGTTTGGTTAGAAATTTTGAACATATTTCAAAAACTGGAGCTGTTGTACAAAAACTAATGTCGCATTGACAATTAGCACATTAAAATAAAAGAAAAACGTCAAACAAATCCAAGGAAAAAAACAAACGGGATATTTTTGTTGGGCAGTGTTATAAATGACAATAAATGAATACACATGTATATAATAGTAGGTATGTTAGTTAAAGATCTAAGAATGAAACAGAATTTCTAAGATGATCTTTTTACATTAAATTAATTCAGTAATTCAAAATTCAATTAACATAATTAAATTCCTCAAAAATTGCCGAATACAGGCACATACTACATGCTACATACTACTATATACATACATACATACATACATACATACATAATCCGTTCCTCTTGTACCCTTAGGCCTTAGGGTGTCGAGGGGTACATACTACTATATATGTACTATAAAAACTACATACTATAATTCAAAAATTTGATTCATCATTTCTTTTTTTTTTTATCCTGAATAAATTGTTTTCAGGTGAGCTATAATAACGTCCAACGACCGTCGTAATCGTAACTTATACGCCTTACAACTTCACCGCGAGTCCCACACAAAGGACGGCTTCATAAGTCACTGCCTGGCCCTCATCACGCGTCATCGTTCATCGTAAATGTCCGCGTCTTGCCGATGACACTATCATCGCTGCCGGCTAATTAGATTCAAAACCGCGTGACGGAGCCGTGCCCAGCACTGACGTTCTCAGAAACAATTGAGTGCTATGGACGTAGGCCCGTCACCTTTAATTGTGCGCCTATTTTTAATACACAGCGTATTTGTTTTGCAAAACTGACAATGACAACATAGAATAATTTAAAAAAAATTGATGGCAATCATTGAAATTATGACTAAATTATTAAAACTTTGGCGGAATATTCCAATTTTTGATAAATCTAATTATGAGTATTCATAGAGAAGAAGAAGTATTCATTGAAAATGTAGTAGAAAAAATTGAAAAATGGACAGGAATCGTCAGAATTTCGATTTAACAATTATAATTTGACCTTATAATTGGACCATAATTGGGCCTTATAATTGGACCATAATTGGGCCTTATAATTGGACCATTGAATGTTTGACAGTACTGATTCAAAATTAGATAGAATAATTAAAAATTTGATGGAAATAATTGACAATTTTGAGTCATTGACATTTTGACGGAATAAGTGACACATTGGTAGCAATTATTGAAATTTTGACAGAATAATTGCTAAATTGAGAGTAATCGTTGGAATTTTGAAGGAATAATTGAAAAAAACCGAAAGAATGAAATAATTGGAACCAATTATTGGTATTTTTGACAGAATGATTAAATTTTGACCAATAGTTGAATATTTCGGTAGTGTTATGGCAAAACATGTTATCTGCCATTTTTGTTATTTTACAGGAAAAGCAAAACCAGTTTTGCATTTATAATTGTGAATGTATGTTGGCATGTATCATTGCCATTGTTATTTATAATACAAAGGTACAGTAAAGATACTTCGTTCATTCATACTTAAAGTATGTTTTATTTGTGGCCATTTAATGCCAAAAAGTGAGTATAAAAAGTGCATTTTACAAAAAAGGGCAGATGGAATGTTTTGCCATAACACTCTGATTTAATAGTGATCATATAATCATTAAAATTTTGACAGAATAATTGATAAATTGACAGGAATTATTTAAATGTTGGCATAATAATTGAAAATTTTATGGCAATCGAAATTTTGAGTAAAGTATTAAAATTTTGGCAGAATATTCCTATTTTTGATAGAACTATTTGCAAATTTAATGGAAATCATTGAAATTGTAATAGAACTAATTGAAAAACGGACAGTAATCGTCAGAATTTTGATTTAACAATTACAATTGTACAGTAACTATTGAATGGTTGACAGTAGTCATTCAAATTTAGACGGAATAATTGAAATTTGACGAAAATAATTGGCAATTTAACAGTGTGTTACAATTGTGTAACAAATTATGTAAATTTTGTGACAATTTGAGTTTTTGACACTTTAACGAAAAAAAGTATACTTTATTTGTGGCCATTTAATGCCAAAAAGTGCATTTTGAAAAAAAGGGCAGATGGAATGTTTTGCCATAATACTACTGATTTAATAGTGATCATATAATCATTAAAATTTTGACCGAATAATTGATAAATTGACAGGAATTATTTAAAAGTTGGCATAATAATTGAAAATTTTATGGCAATTGAAATTTTGACTAAAGTATTAAAATTTTGGCAGAATATTCCCATTTTTGATAGAATTATTTGCAAATTTAATGGAAATCATTGAAATTGTAATAGAACTAATTGAAAAACGGACACTAATCGTCAGAATTTTGATTTAATAATTACAATTGTACAGTAACCATTGAATGTTTGACAGTACTCATTCAAATTTAGACGGAATAATTGAAATTTGACGAAAATAATTGACAATTTAACAGTGTCTCTTACAATTGTGTAACAAATTGTGTAAATTGTGTGACAATTTGAGTCTTTGACACTTTGACGAAATAAAGTATACTTTATTTGTGGCCATTTAATGCCAAAAAGTGCATTTTGAAAAAAAGGGCAGATGGAATGTTTTGCCATAACACTACTGATTTAATAGTGATCATATAATCATTAAAATTATGACAGAATAATTGATAAACTGACAGAAATTATTTAAATGTTGGCATAATTATTGAAAATTTTGTGGCAATCGAAATTTTGAGTAAAGTATTAAAATTTTGGCAGAATATTCCTATTTTTGATAGAACTATTTGCAAATTAAATGGAAATCATTGAAATTGTAATAGAACTAATTGATAAACGGACAGTAATCGTCAGAATTTTGATTTAACAATTACAATTGTACAGTAACCATTGAATGTTTGATAGTAGTCATTCAAATTTAGGCGGAATAATTGAAATTTGACGAAAATAATTGACAATTTAACAGTGTCTGTTACAATTGTGTAACAAATTGTGTAAATTGTGTGACAATTTGAGTCTTTGACACTTTGACGAAATAAAGTATACTTTATTTGTGGCCATTTAAAGCCAAAAAGTGCATTTTGAAAAAAAAGGGCAGATGGAATATTTTGCCATAACACTACTGATTTAATAGTGATCATATAATCATTAAAATTTTGACAGAATAATTGATAAATTGACAGGAATTATTTAAATGTTGGCATAATAATTGAAAAATTTATGGCAATCGAAATTTTGAGTAAAGTATTAAAATTTTTGCAGAATATTCCTATTTTTGATAGAACTATTTGCAAATTTAATGGAAATCATTGAAATCGTAATAGAACTAATTGAAAAACGGACACTAATCGTCAGAATTTCGATTTAACAATTACAATTGTACAGGAACCATTGAATGTTTGACAGTAGTCTTTCAAATTTAGACGGAATAATTGAAATTTGACGAAAATAATTGACAATTTAACAGTGTCTGTTAGAATTGTGTAAATTGTGTGACAATTTAAGTCTTTGACACTTTAACGAAATAAAGTATACTTTATTTATGGCCATTTAATGCCAAAAAGTGCAGTTTGAAAAAAAAAGGCAGATGGAATGTTTTCCCATAACACTACTGATTTAATAGTGATCATATAATCATTAAAATTTTGACAGAATAATTGATAAATTGACAGGAATTATTTAAATGTTGGTATAATAATTGAAAATGTTGTGGCAATCGCAATTTTGAGTAAAGTATTAAAATTTTTGCAGAATATTCCTATTTTTGATAGAACTATTTGCAAATTTAATGGAAATCATTGAAATTGTAATAGAACTAATTGAAAAACGGACACTAATCGTCAGAATTTTGATTTAACAATTACAATTATACAGTAACCATTGAATGTTTGACAGTAGTCATTCAAATTTAGACGGAATAATTGAAATGTGACGAAAATAATTGACAATTTAACAGTGTCTGTTACAATTGTGTAACAAATTGTGTAAATTATGTGACAATTTGAGTCTTTGACACTTGGACGAAATAAAGTATACTTTATTTGTGGCCATTTAATGCCAAAAAGTGCATTTTGAAAAAAAGGCCAGATGGAATGTTTTGCCATAACACTGCTGATTTAATAGTGATCATATAACCATTAAAATTTTGACAGAATAATTGATAAATTGACAGGAATTATTTAAATGTTGGCATAATTTCAAAATTTTATGACAATCGAAATTTTGAGTAAAGTATTAAAATTTGGCAGAATATTCCTATATTTGATAGAACTATTTGCAAATTTGACAGTAATCATTGAAATTGTAATGGAAATTATTGAAAAATGGACAGTAATATTTAGTATTTTGACGGAATAAGTAAAAAATGGTTGTAGTCATTGACATGTTCACTGAATAATTGCTAAATTAAGAGTAATCCTTGAAATGCATTAAACATTAACTGTTTAAATTTTTTATAATATAAATATTGAAAAATTGGCGCTAAAAATTGTGCAACATTTTGGAAATTATTATGAATAACATATGCTGGATTATGTTAGTACATTTAAAATATGGCACCTGACGTACAAAAACGAACACAAGTTTATATGTCACACTCAAATGACATTTAGATTTTAGACATTAGACATACAAAAACAAAAATTATTTGATTTTTATGCGAGAGATTTTTTTTGTAAACTTTTACGCGTTTTCAATATAATAATTATTATGAGGGCATTACCATTGGCAATCATGTCGCAGACATCTAAACATCGCTGATTTACGACCGCCTCAGTGTTCTAGGCTTCTAGGTAAAGCACCTCTAAGTGGTCTCGCAGGCAAATGGACGCATGTCCATTCGGAAATCGAGGACTCGCTTCCGCGTCGCGCATGTAAACGCGTTTTTCTCTTCTAACGGTACTCTTAATTAGAAAGAACGCACCATTGACATCATTCCTCCTCGTGGCCATCCGCAGCATGTAAATCCGCCCGTCTCGATCCCACCGGCGAGCGGATTGTGCGACGATTATAAATAGATTCTGCTTCTACCTGAAGAGGCGAGACGAGTCAAGGCCCATGGAATCGCGGAAGGACTCAAAGGGGCTTACCTGCCCATAGACGAGGCTTCGTAGGCGGTCGACGTGATCAGCGGATTTCGGACGACGCCAGCGTTGCCAGATGACAATACGAAAAATCCATCCACAATCTTAGAATCACAAATGAACGATGGTTCTGTCTGGATACTTATACATTAATAAAACTTCGGCTAGAAGGACCAAGCTACTAGTACTCATAGTTATAACTTAAAACAATAATACAATACTTAAAGAAATACAAACTATGGTTGAATAGAATTAGTAAACGTATACAGGAAAACATAGAGAATGGATGAAACGAAAATGATGAACAATTCAAATAAACATAGGTGGAATAATAGCTCCCAAATCTTTCAAATAATTAGTAGTTTTTTTATCATGTCAATCAACGTAGACAATGGAAAAACTGGGTGGCATTCCTGTGGACACAAACACAGTCATGTGATCCAGGGAGATCGCGAAATATCGGTTGTTATGTTGTATTATTTATGATGTTTCAAAATCTCTGAGTGGTTCTACTCTAATCATATCAAGCAACGTAGACAATGGAAAAAACTGGGTGGCATTCCTGTGGACACAAACACAGTCATGTGATCCGGGGAGATCGCGAAATATCGTTTGTAACCTTGTGTTATTTATGATGTTTCAAAATCTCTGAGTGGTACTATTTTTAATCATATCAATCAGCATACTGTCAAAGCAATTTCTTCCAAGGTTGCTACTGGTACTCATAGTTATAACTTCTAACTACAAAAACTTGTATTCCCAGTACTTACGAAATCTCAGCTCGTTTTTCCCGTCGGAAAACCCACCTCTACAGGTATTAACAATGCCCCAAAGACAATGAGGCCTCATCACAATGGCCGGACCCTCTCGAATCCATTGTCTGCAAATCGCAGAAAACGCGAATCCGAAAAATCTGGATCGATCGCGACGGACATATGAGCAATGCATTTAGTGGGAATTACGCGTGACTAACCAGAGGAAATTTAAATGCCTTACTGCATTGGTCTTAATTGCTTCAATTGGCTGAGACGCTTCGGTCGTTAGTGGTCTCGATTTTGTAAGGAAAAAAAACGAAAGTTTTGGGTTACATCTGTGGCTTGCTTATATGCAACGCGACATAACAATTATCCACTGAAAGTTTTCGTTAATTCGTCAGAATCTATATTTAAGCTTTCGTGACAACATATCTTAGATGACTACGATTCTAATTTACAATTAAACGAAATTCAACACACAATTCGTAAATTTCCAAAGATATGTTTCTGTTCTATGCGTTGTATTACTTCTTATGGATGCAACATGTGACTGACTATAGTGGTGACTTATCATATCATAGTAGTCATTGTCTTCCAATAGTTATTTATTTGACGGTTTCGTGCCGTTCATCATCTGGAAAGAATATAGCATTATGGAAAGTATAATAAATGGACCAACAGATTTTAGTTCCCTTTACCACTTATAGAATTATGTAATAGAAACCGTAACTATTTGAGAAATATCAACAGGACCTTTTTCGGTATAGTTTTAGAATTGTACAATACAATTAGAAACTTTGAAAAAACTTTTTTTTTGAAAATCATTTTATATTACTATACCTTTTCAACTTCAACTTGGCACTAATCATATTCAAGTTGGCATTAAGCATTTAACATATTCATGTTGTCATTGTTTAATGCCAACATGATTTTGATTAATGCCTAACTGATAAAAATTTATGCCAACTTGACTGTGATTAGTGCCAGTTGAAGTTGAAAAGGTGTCATTATCAATTTGGCATTAATCACAAATTCATGTTGACATTGTTTAATGCCAACATGATTTTGATTAATGCCAAACTGATAATAATTTATGCCAACTTGACTGTGATTAGTGCCAGTTGAAGTTGAAAAGGTATCATTATCAATTTGGCATTAATCACAAATTCATGTTGTCATTGTTTAATGCCAACATGATTTTGATTAATGCCAAACTTATTATAATTTATGCCAACTTTACTGTGATTAGTGCCAGTTGAAGTTGAAAAGGTATCATTATCAATTTGGCATTAATCACAAATTCATGTTGTCATTGTTTAATGCCAACATGGTTTTGATTAATGCCAAACTGATAATGATTAATGCCAACTTGACAGTGATTAGTGCCAGTTGAAGTTGAAAAGGTATAGAACCTTTTCAGATTTTTTGTTCAAAATTTACAATTAGTCTGATATCGTTCAACTCATTAAAAACTTCGCAAACTCTGCAGTTTTATGACGTGGCTATCGATATTTTTTTAAATAATTAATAACTTATTCCACAAATAGCTGGGAAAGTTTTTAAGCAAACGATCTGTAAATATATAATTAATTGTTGTAATGTTTCTCTGCTGGAGGATTAATTATTTTAATCCTTATTTTCCTTATTCCTTATCCTTATAGTCCTTATTTTGAACCTTTAACTAGGAAGAAAAAATGACGAGATACTCTGAAAAATATATTATCTGAAGCAAAAAGTTCTAAAAGTTCTAAAAGAAGAGAGTTCTAAAACAAAATCTAAAAAGGTCCTGAAATTTTGTTTTAGAATTGTGCAATACAAACAGAAACTTTTCTAGTATTGGATAATATAAACAGAAACTTTTCTAGTATTGCATAATAAAGGGTTTTCCAATAAGAGGTGTTATTTTGATATTCAAAGAAAAATGCCATTTTTTATTATAAATCATCAGATGTTTATTTCATTACAAAGAGGAAGGTATGCCGTTAATAGTGGAAAATAACATCAAGCAAATGACCACCACGGCCACGCTTACAGGACAAAATCCTTTTCATGAAATTTTCCATAACTAAATCGCAAAGTGGCTGCTGTATGTCCTCGATAGCCTCACGAATTCCATCTTTGAGGTCTTGAATCGATACTGGGCTGTTGGCGTAGACCTTCTCCTTCACGTGGCCCCAAAGAAAGAAGTCGCAAGGTGTTAAATCACAAGATCTCGGTGGCCAATTGTGATCACCTCTTCGAGAGATAACACGGTCCGGAAACTTTTCCCTTAAAAGATCAATGGTTTCGTTGCTTGTGTGGCACGTAGCGCCGTCTTGTTGAAAGTGAACGTTGTCCAGATCAATACCATCCAATTCCGGCCATAAAAAATCGTTAATCATCTCTTGATAGCGCAATCCATTCACCGTAACTGTTGCGCCAGCCTCATTTTCGAAAAAGTAAGGTCCAATGACTCCGCCGGACCATAAACCGCACCAAACAGTCACACGTTGAGGATAGAGAGGCTTTTCAACAATAACTCTTGGGTTTTCTGAGCCCCAGATGCGACAATTTTGCTTGTTGACGAAGCCACCGAGGTGGAAATGGGCCTCATCACTGAAGATGATTTTTCGATGGAATTCCGGATCATTTTCATGCATTTCAACGACCCAATCAGCAAAGTCACGACGTTGTTGATGATCGGCCGGCTTGAGTTCTTGTGTTAACTGGACTTTATAAGCCTTAAGACCCAAATCTTTATGCAAAATACGGTGTAATGACGTTTGTGGAATACCTAATTCCAAAGAACGACGAGGAATGGACAAACCTGGGTTTTCTTCAACACTTTCGGCTACAGCAGCAATATTCTCGGCTGTTCTTGAGCGACGTGCACGGGTTTTATTCTTCTCATCACTAACTTGTCCCAACAGCTCGAATTTTTCCACCAATTTCTGTATTGCGGTCCGACAAGGTGCTTCACGACGACCCAAAAATGTTCGAGTTTTACGAACCGTCTCTGCCAAATTTTCACCATTTTTATAGTGAATTTTAATAATTTCAATGCGTTGTTGAAGCGTGTATCGTACCATTTTTATTAATGGCGTAGTTTCTACTTGTCAAATGCCAAGAAATGACAGCTTCAAAAGTGACATCTACCGAAATAGCGGGCTATTCAAAATAACACCTCTTATTGGAAAACCCGTTATAAACAGAAACTTTTCTAGTATTGTATAATATAAACAGAAACTCTTCTAGGATTGTATCAATAAATAGAAACTTAGAATTCTACAATACTAACAAAAATATATAATACTAATAGAAAACTCGTCTTAAATTTTGTAACGTTCACAGAAACCATTCGAGCATAATATAATATTGGTGAAAACTTTTCAGATTTTATCTGGATTCATATAATACTATCAGAAACCTTTCCTAAATGCTATAGAATAAACAGAAACTTTTCTGAAATTCTATAACTTTTCGACTATAACTCAATATTAGAAGAACCTTTACAGATTTTTTTTTTGCTTTATTATCAGACAGTTTTCTACATTGCTATATTATAAATATATACTTGTATGACACTCTATGAGAAGTTTCTAGAATTGTGTAATGTTAACTCAAACTTTTCGAGAAACATTAAATATTAAGGCCTATTAAAGGCACTTTTCGACTATAACTCGATATCAGAAGAACCTTTTCAGATTTTTTATTTCGAGCTTCATTATCAGAAAGTTTTCTATAATGCTATGTTATAATTATAAAGTTTTCTGAAAATCTATGAAAAGTTTCTAGAATTGTGTATTGAAATATACACTCTCTGAAAAATATATTATCTGGAGCAAAAAGTTCTAGAAGTTCTAAAAGAAGAGAGTTCTAAAACAAAATCTAAAAAGGTCCTGAAATTTAGTTTTAGAATTCTGCAATACAAACAGAAACTTTTCTAGTATTGGATAATATAAACAGAAACTTTTCTAGTATTGTATAATATAAACAGAAACTCTTCTAGGATTGTATCAATAAATAGAAACTTAGAATTCTACAATACTAACAAAATATATAATACTAATAGAAAACTCGTCTTAAATTTTGTAACGTTCACAGAAACTATTCGAGCATAATATAATATTCGTGAAAACTTTTCAGATTTAATCTGGATTCATATAATACTAATAGAAACCTTTCCTAAATGCTATAGAATAAACCGAAACTTTTCTAGTATTGTATAATATAAACAGAAACTCTTCTAGGATTGTATCAATAAATAGAAACTTAGAATTCTACAATACTAACAAAAATATATAATACTAATAGAAAACTCGTCTAAAATTTTGTAACGTTCACAGAAACTATTCGAGCATAATATAATATTAGTGAAAACTTTTCAGATTTTATCTGGATTCATATAATACTAATAGAAACCTTTCCTAAATGCTATAGAATAAACAGAAACTTTTCTAAAATTCTATAACTTTTCGACTATAACTCAATATTAGAAGAACCTTTGCATTACTTTTTTTAGGTTTATTATCAGACAGTTTTCTAGAATGCTATATTATAAATATAAACTTGTATGACACTCTATGAACAGTTTCTAGAATTGTGTAATGTTGACTCAAACTTTTCGAGAAACATTGAATATTAAGGCCTTAAATAATTAAAAATATTAATATTTTCCATAATAGGCACTTTTAGACTATAACTCAATATTAGAAGAACCTTTCCAGTTTTTTTTTTCGAGCTTGATTATCAGAAAGTTTTCTATAATGCTATATTTTTAATTATAAACTTTTCTGAAACTCTATGAAAAGTTTCTAGAATTGTGTATTGTTAACTCAAACTTTTTCAGAATCATTGACACTCTATGAAAAGTTTCTAGAATTGTGTAATGTTAACTCAAACTTTTCGAGAAACATTGAATATTAAGGCCTATTAATAGGCACTTTTCGACTATAACTCAATATTAGAAGAACCTTTTCAGATTTTTTTCGAGCTTCATTATCAGAAAGTTTTCTATAATGCTATATTATAATTATAAACATTTCTGAAACTCTATAAAAAGTTTCTAAAATTGTGTATTGTTAACTCAAACTTTTTCAGAATCATTGAATATTAAGGCCATTTTAGAAAACTGCTCTGTTTGTCTGTCTGTCAGTGTGCATATATCTCAAACAACTTTTTCTGCAAACACGAAACGGAAAAATAAAAAAATTACAGATTAGCAAGTAAATTTACAAAAAAAAGTGTGTATATGTCTGAAATTCTGATTTTATCTAGATTCATATAATACTAATAGAAACATTTCCTAAATGCTATAGAATAAACAGAAACTTTTCTGAAATTCTATAACTTTTCGACTATAACTCAATATTAGAAGAACATTTACAGATTTTTTTTTAGCTTTATTATCAGACAGTTTTCTAGAATGCTATATTATAAATATAAACTGGTGTGACACTCTATGAAAGTTTCTAGAATTGTGTAATGTTAACTCAAACTTTTCGAGAAACATTGAATATGAAGGCCTATTAATAGGCACTTTTCGACTCTAACTCAATGTTAGAAGTACCTTTTCAGTTTTTTTTTCGAGCTTAATTATCAGAAAGTTTTCTATAATGCTATATTATAATTATAAACTTTTCTGAAACTCTATGAAAAGTTTCTAGAATTGTGTATTGTTCACTCAAACTTTTTCAGAATCATTGAATATTAAGGCCATTTTAGAAAACTGCTCTGTTTGTCTGTCTGTCAGAGTGCATATATCTGAAACAACTTTTTCTGCATACACGAAACGGAAAAATAGAAATAAGTTACAGATTAGCAAGTAAATTTACAAAAAGAAAGTGTGTATATGTCTGAAATTCTGATTTTATCTGGATTCATATAATACTAATTGAAACATTTCCTAAATGCTATAGAATAAACAGAAACTTTTCTGAGATTCTATAACTTCTCGACTATAACTCAATATTAGAAGAACCTTTACAGATTTTTTTTAGCTTTATTATCAGACAGTTTTCTAGAATGCTATATTATAAATATTAACTTGTATGACACTCTATGAAAAGTTTCTAGAATTGTGTAATGTTAACTCAAACTTTTCGATTAACATTGAATATTAAGGCCTATTAATAGGCACTTTTCGATTATAACTCAATATTAGAAGAACCTTTTCAGATTTTTTTTCGAACTTAATTATCAGAAAGTTTTCTATAATGCTATATTATAATTATAAATTTTTCTGAAACTCTATGAAAAGTTTCTAGAATTGTGTATTGTTGACTTAAACTTTTTCAGAATCATTGAATATTAAGGCCATTTTAGAAAACTGCTCTGTTTAAAGAGCAAGTATTAGCAAGTAAATTTATAACCAAAAAAGTGTCTGTCAGTGTATATATGTCTGAAACTACTTTTTTCTGTAGACACGAAAGGGAAAAATAAAAAAATATATAGATCAACAAATAATGTTAAAAACAATGTGTAGCTTCATAAAAATTCTGTCAGTGTATATATGTCTGAAACTACTTTTTCTGTAGACACGAAAAGGAAAAATAAAAAACATATAGATCAACAAATAATGTTATAAAAAAATGTGTAGCTTCATAAAAATTTCACTACTGAATTTTATTACAAAATATAATATCAAAATTTGATTCGAAAAATACCAACTTTAAAATTTAAGGTAATATACTTATAGATATATATATATATATATATATATATATATATATATATATATATATATATATATATATATATATATATATATATATATATATATATATATATATATATATATATATATATAATAGATATATACTTTAGATAGTCTTTTATTGTGCCGCAAAAAAAAGTAGTCTCATACATGACTTCCTCAATAGACAGATATTTTTCAAAAATGGTCTTATGTTTTGGAAATCATTCTTCTATGTCATGGATGATTTAATTTGAAATATTTTTTGAATTCGCAATACTAAATATGAATTCCCAATCTTTACTTTCAAATCTTCCAGATTCGAACGAGGGAAGGATTTTTTTTAGATTTTTGGCAAATTCAACAAATTGTGTGGGTTGAAACATCAGAATTTTGAAATCCTAAAACGTCTGGATTTAATTTAAAACTAATCAGTTGTCAAAGTTTACAGATTTATGAAGCGCAGTTAAATGACAAATTTATTTGTCAATTGAACGTTTGACAGTTTATGACAATTGTAATTGCAAAAACTGACAGATTGGAATATTTGACAGATTTAAGTAATTTTAATAGAAAATTTAACAAACACGAACTGTTGCAATTGAAACTTTGACAAATTTTGCTTATTTCAGTAGAAAGTTTGTCAGACTTGTACATTTACAGCCAAAAAATCAGGTTTTCCCATTTCACTTATGGATGAAGAACAAATCTGGTTTGCTTGTCGGATAATATTTACTACATGGGCAATAAGAATAATAATCTGAAATACAAATGATATTAAGCATATATTTGTACTAATCCTTCTTCGAAGCAACTTTTATTCCAAGCAAAATAATCAGTTAATTGTGCAAACTAATGCATAGCCTGGATTGCTTTATGCATGGAAAGTCAGCTAGAACAATCAGTACGAACTTTTCTTCGCTGATATTGCGCTTTGCCATGCCATCATTTGCGTGTTTCCATGCGGGCACTCATCTTTGGAGATACGTTCCTCCCCATATCCGGTTTAACATCCTGCTAGCCTGCAGTCGACGCGCGCGTAATTTCTTTTACATAAATTTTCAGAAATTTCAGTGACTGATAACCGGTCAACTCGGAAAGTTAAACATTCAGAATATTTAAAAATATCATAAAAAGTGTGCATCAAACTGTCGTCCAATGAAACTTATGTGTGTTAGTCCTGGAGGGTCTGTGAATATACCGTAACCCATCCGGTTCGAAGGACCAAATGTGTTTTCACATGCCAAGGACGAAACCGCAGTTGTGCTTACAAATGATGTGATTTTGATGTAGTTTTTAGTACTATGATGTTGTAGTAGATTTAGATGTGGTATTGCATGGCTATTAGCAATTTAGCATAGCATTGGCATTTTAGCATTAGCATTACAGTGTGCATCAAACAGTCGCCCGATGAAACTTATGTGCGTTAATCCTGAAGCGTCTATGAATATACCCTGACCCATCCGGTTCGAAGGACCAAATGTGTTTTCACATGCCAAGGACGAAACTGTAGTTGTGCTTACAAAAGATGTGGTTTTGATGTAGTTTTTAGTACTATGATGTTGTAGTAGATTTAGATGTGGTATTGCATGGCTATTAGCAAGTTTAGCCTTATAGCATTGGAATTTGAGCATTAGCATTACATGGAATTGGGTTTAGATGTAATTAAAACTGGTGATCACCACCATTTAAAATCGGAGCAAACACGGATACAATGAATGATGATTGCTGTTATTATTTACACATTTGCCATTGATGGTGCATCAATTTCGTGTTTCCATTGAGGAGGTTGAAAAGAGTCGGAAGCCTGCGTGCTTCCTGCTTCACGCTCGGGCTGAGGAATTGTCGCCGAGCAGTGGCTGTGGGTTTTTAGAAAACCTCCGCTTGTTTTTTTTTTCATGGTGCGTTCGATGCTGGGCAATTACCATGAGCGCTGGACCGAGCCAACGAAATCTGACCTTGTTCTTTCGAACGCTCTCGCCCGATATATTCCAGTCACGGTTTTTTTGTGCCACCTCCGCCAGCGCCATGGCTGCCCTGAATTTCGCCAGACGTTTCCATGGAAATTGGCACCGGAGTTACGTGCCTCGTGTTAAAACAAGTGCCTGCGGACGCCAAAATAAGCGGGGGTCGTTTGTTTGCGCAGCCTGCGCGCGAGGGTCTACATCCGGTTCGAAGGACCAATATTTTTTTTAGCAAAGGACAAAACCGCAATTCTACCAATGTGTACTAGTATCTTACTGCTTTGATGGCGAATGTCATAATGTCGTCGATGGTAATGTGTTGCATCGTGGGCAACACATGAAAAAGATGTATGTCCACAGTCTCGATGGGTGCGTTTATCATTTGTAGCATTATATAATGTCTATAATGTCTGTATTATGTCTGTATTATGTTAAGAATGTCTGTATTAGTCGGATCCTAAGATTACCTGACTACCAGTATGTGTTAGTTCATTTAGCGTTATCCAGGGTGCACCACGAGGAGGCGAACTAACTTTACACCCCTATTCTATCACATAACTATTGCTTATTATTAAAATTGAAACGAATAAACAATAACTAATAAATATAAACTGAACTTTCTCTATACTGAATTTTTGCTTTCTACGATAAATACATCGTTTCAGATTAGTTCTGAACTAACATTTCTAACTCTTATTCAAACATTTTTTCCAAATATTTATCACAATTGGCACCGGAGTTACGTGCCTCGTGTTAAAACAAGTTCCTGCGGACGCCAAAATAAGCGGGAGCCGTTTGTTTTCTCGGCCTGCGCGTGAGGGTCTACATCCGGTTCGAAGGATCAATTTTTTTTTTTTTTTTTTGAGCAATGGACAATACCGCAATTCTACTAATGTGTACTAGTATCTTACTGCTTTGATGGCGAATGTCATAATGTCGTCGATGGTCCAGTGGTAATGTAATTTCGGAATAGTTTTCCAAACATCGAAATTCTATTCAATTAACTTATCAGCTATTGACGCATCGTATCCACAAAAATGTTGTCCATCCACACAAATACAGGCAGAAATTTTTGAAAAATGGCCTCAAAGGTCTCCACAGAGACCTCAAAACGGATATTCGAAATGATTTTCCAAAAAATAAGATTTCATTCAATTAACTGAGACTTATCTTGTCTACAAAAATTTTGCCAAAAACAATTATAGGCAGAAATGTTTCAAAAATGGCCTTATGGACTCGTAGACACCTTAAAACGGATATTTGTGTTTCCAAAAGTAGAATTAAGTGTTTTCCAAAAATAAATCAAACCATCAAAAATAAATGTGAACTGATGGTCAAATGTTAGAAAAAATAAATGTACATGGTTAAGTTAGAATTATTAAGGGAATTTTGCCAAAAACAATTATAGGCAGAAATTTTTCAAAAATGGCCTTATGGACTCACAGACACCTTAAAACGGATATTTGTGTATCCAAAAGTAGAATTAAGTGTTTTCCAAAAATAAATCAAACAATCAAAAATAAATGTGAACTGATGGTCTTATGTTAGAAAAAAAAATTTACATGGTAAATTTAGAATTATTAAGGGGAGATTAATGATTCAATTATTAGGGAAATGATAATATAAAGTTAATGGGTTTCAAAGTGTTAAAATAGTTAATCTAAATGTTATAATTATAAATCCAAATAAATCCTTAAAAGAAAAATATGGATGGAAAGGAATTTTATCAAGGTTTAATATCAAATAGATAAAGAACCAGCCTGACTGTTAAGGTTCTTCTGGTCAAGTTAAGCCAGGTCAGGTCAAGTCTGGTCTTCTCTTAAAGTTTCAGCATTCAAAATTTAAAAAACCCAGATGTACCACAAGAAAAGAATAATCTTAATTCTAAATAATCTAGAGACTTGAATGAATAATTTAAAGAAAATTTAGGTCAGGTCAGGTCTGGTCTTCTGTTAAGGTTTCAGAATTCAAGATTAGAAAAACCCTGATGTACCACAAGAAAAGAATAATCTTAATTCTAAATAATCTAGAGACTTTAATGAATAATTAAAAAAAAAATAGGTCAGGTCAGGTCTGGTCTTCTGTTAAGGTTTCAGCATTCAAGATTTGAAAAACACAGATGTACCACAAGAAAAGAATAATCTTAATTCTAAATAATCTAGAGACTTGAATGAATAATTTAAAGAAAATTTAGGTCAGGTCAGGTCTGGTTTTCTGTTAAGGTTTCAGAATTCAAGATTAAAAAAACCCTGATGTACCACAAGAAAAGAATAATCTTAATTCTAAATAATCTAGAGACTTGAATGAATAATTTAAAGAAAATTTAGGTCAGGTCAGGTCTGGTCTTCTGTTAAGGTTTCAGCATTCAAGATTTGAAAAACACAGATGTACCACAAGTAAAGAATAAACTTAATTCTAAATAATCTATAGACTTCAATGAATAATTTTGGGAAAATTTGGAAAATTTTATACTGTACGAGCATTTCCGATTTAAGGGGAGATAAAAAACATCTAAAAAAATTACTATGCATGTTTTCGTGTCTCCAAATACACTTTCTAATAATGACACACTATTTATCGTTTTATCAGCGCTCAATAATTAACAGGTGCGCAAATGCAAACAAAGTAGGTAATTGCCTATTGGAAAACAGATGGCCAAACATTAGTAATGCCACATGCTAGTTACAAATTGAATATATTCAATTTCAAATATACATATATGTATTTTGTCAGCAAAAGTGATTGCATGGGTTTGATAGGGAAAAACTGATAGAGAGGAATAAACTGATTACAAAATATTATGCTTCACAATAGTTATTTATGATACAAGTTCGTAAATCACTACTTTACGAAAATGTATCATAGAAAGTTTTTTCTACGCTTGTTTTTATTATTTTATTAAACTAATGCATGTCCAGATATTGCGTTGCAAAATACATTTTCGGTGATGTTTTGTTTTTGTTATTACACTTTTATTATACATAGTTATTTATGATACAAGTTCGTAAAGCACTTCTTTACGAAAATGTATATAGAAAGTTTTTTCTACGATTTGTTGTTATTTTTTTAAACTAATTCAATATCCAGCTATTGCGTTACAAAATAAATTTTCGGTTATATTTTGTTTTTGTAATTACACTTTCATTATAGTTATTGATGATACAAGTTCGTAAAGCACTTCTTTACGAAAATGTACACAGAAAGTTTTTTCTACGATTTTTTTGTTATTTTATTAAACTAATGCATATCCAGATATTGCGTTGCAAACTACATTTTCGGTGATGTTTTGTTCTTGTTAGTACACTTTTATTATAGTTATTTATGATACAAGTTCGTAAATCACTACTTTACGAAAATGTATCATAGAAAGTTTTTCTACGATTTTTTTGTTATTTTATTAAACTAATGCAATATCCAGATATTGCGTTGCAAAATAAATTTTCGTTGATGTTTTGTTCTTGTTAGTACACTTTTATTATAGTTATTTATGATACAAGTTCGTAAATCACTACTTTATGAAAATGTATCATAGAAAGTTTTTCTACGATTTTTTTGTAATTTAATTAAACTAATGCAATATCCAGATATTGCGTTGCAAAATAAATTTTCGTTGATATTTTGTTCTTGTTAGTACACTTTTATTATAGTTATTTATGATACAAGTTCGTAAATCACTACTTTACGAAAATGTATATAGAAAGTTTTTTCTACGATTTTTTTGTTATTTTTTTAAACTAATTCAATATCCAGCTATTGCATTGCAAAATAAATTTTCGGTTATATTTTGTTTTTGTAATTATACTTTCATTATAGTTATTCGTGATACAAGTTCGTAAAGCACTTCTTTACAAAAATGTACATAGAAAGTTTTTTCTACGATTTTTTTGTTATTTTATTAAACTAATGCATATCCAGATATTGCGTTGCAAAATAAATTTTCGTTGATATTTTGTTCTTGTTAGTACACTTTTATTATAGTTATTTATGATACAAGTTCGTAAATCACTACTTTACAAAAATATACATCGAAAGTTTTTTCTACGATTTTTTTGTTATTTTATGAAACTAATGCAATATCCAGGTATTGCGTTGCAAAATAAATTTTCGTTGATGTTTTGTTCTTGTTAGTACACTTTTATTACAGTTATTTATGATACAAGTTCATAAATCACTACTTTACGAAAATGTATCATAGAAAGTTTTTCTACGATTTTTTTGTTATTTTTTCAAACTAATGCAATATCCAGCTATTGCGTTGCAAAATAAATTTTCGGTTATATTTTGTTTTTGTAATTACACTTTCATTATAGTTATTCATGATACAAGTTCGTAAAGCACTTCTTTACGAAAATGTATCATAGAAAGTTTTTTCTACGATTTTTTTATTATTTTATTAAACTAATGCATATCCAGATATTGCGTTGCAAAATACATTTTCGTTGATGTTTTGTTCTTGTTAGTACACTTTTATTATGCATAGTTTTTTATGATACAAGTTCGTAAATCACTACTTTACGAAAATGTATCATAGAAAGTATTTTGTACGATTTTTTTATTATTTCATTAAACTAATGCATGTCCAGATATTGCGTTGCAAAATACATTTTCGGTGATGTTTTGTTTTTGTTATCACACTTTTATTATACATAGTTATTTATGATACAAGTTCGTAAAGCACTTCTTTACGAAAATGTATATAGAAAGTTTTTTCTACGATTTTTTTGTTATTTTATGAACCTAATGCAAATACAGATATTGCGTGGCAAACTAAATTTACGGTGATATTTTGTTTTTGTTATTACACTTTAATAGTTATTTATGATACAAGTTCGTAAAGCACTTCTTTACGAAAATATACATCGAAAATTTTTTCTACGATTTCTTTGTTATTTTATGAAACTTATGCAATATCCAGATATTGCATTGCACAATAAATTTACAGTGATATTTTGTTTTTGTTATTACACTTTTGTTATAGTTATTTATTATACAAGTTCGTAAAGCACTTCACTACGAAAATGTATCACAGAAAGTTTTTTCTACATCGGTTGAGGTTGAGGCGTTCTCGAAATTTCATCGAGATGGCAAATGGTTACCTACCAAAACATTATTTAATTACTGGCGAATACGTGTTTACAACTAGTTCGTGTTTAGTGGCACAATATTGTGACCTTGGTTTTAATGATCCTCGAGCCCATTGTGGCCCACAGAAACACAATGGATGCGATACCTGAAATGTGTGCCGTTATTGAAACAGTATGCAAATGACGATGTGTGCCTAATGTGCGCCTGTTATTGTGCATCCCACACGAGGATCTCATGGCTTTCCTCCGATCCGAGATCCATGGATGTAGTCACATTGTGTTTGATCCGTTTGTCTTCACAAATCTTCAAGAGCAATTCTATATGTTAACAGTATTGCAGGCGATTATGATAAAGCGAGTGATCACAATAATCAAATGCATCAATAAATGGCAGAAGAGATCAAAATAAAGGGTCAGGTATGCAATCAAAAACAGTAGAACATCAAAAATGACAAATGACAGTAGAAACTGATTTTACGACAAACGAGTGCGAAAAACGTTTGTTTTGATTCAATTCAGAGCAGATCAATATGTTAACAGCATTGGAGTGATTATCAATTTTAAATTAGCGAAATTTTCATTTTTTCGTTTTTCCAAAACCAATTTTTACTGTCATTTGTCGTTTTTACTTTTCAACTGTTTTTTTATCGCCCTCTATTTCGATCAATTTATTGAATTATCTTTAAACTGAACTAAACTGATATTGCAAATACCTAGCATATCTGTATCACATTTAGTTTTGTTGTATGTGCTGTCCATTCGATTCCTCAAGACTCCACAAGATTAGTTAATCGGTTCGCTGCTTCGTATCAACGGTGCGATAAGCCGGGTGACTTTCCACGTGACATTCCTAAACCCACCTGTAATGAATGACTCACTCAACACTTACTTAGTAAATAACATACCAGTTTATCAACCGTGGATACTGTTTTCGATTATTACAGTGAGTTTGTTGGTTCGTTTGCAGTTAATCATTCTGTAATATACAATCATACGATGAAGAGTGAATGTGACAAAAATAAAAACATCACCATCGATGGTAGATGTAAATGTAATTAGGTAAATTTTTTGTTTCTAAACTTTTTTGTACTTGTACTTTTTCTCTAAATTAATCGGGGAAGCAGGGAAATGCATAAATGTTATTTTACATGTTAAATTCCTATGTAAACCAAACCAATTCAAGACCTAGTATATTACATGCTGCAAAGTTTCATCAAGCAGCGACATTTTTCAGAAATTTGTATGTGTACTAAATATGGAATGTCTGAAAGTATCTACTCAATTACAAAATAATGTTCCTCTATATAAAAATTGAAAATCTATTGAAAAAAAGTGACAAGAGGAAGAAATGTCTTCATCTTAGTTACAAGTTTACAGGCCTGTTCGAGGTTGTTTGCACAGAGTTTTCCTAAGCACATGTCAAACAACCTCGTACAGGCCTGCACATTTGTAACTAAAAAGAAGACTAAGAAGAACAAGACAATGAAGACAACTTGAAAATTCGACAATCCTGCCAAATATACCCAGAGTTTTCCTGAGCACATGTCATACTTGGCAGGATTGTCGAATTTTGAAGGTGTTTTCATTGTCAATTCATCAATTTGTGTAAATTCGATTTTTGAATAATCGTTGAAATTTTTTTGCAAAATTTTTTTCGATTGCAAAATCGTTTATAACGAAATATGTTTGCAATATTTTTTCTCTGTGCGTATTTTGACAGAATTATCGAATTTTGAAGACACAAATTCCATTTTTGCAAAATCGTTTATAATAATAATAATAATAATCCGTAATAATCCGTACTACTCCTCCAGCTATGGACCTATGAAATGAAATATGTTTGGAACATTTTTTCTCTGCATATTTTCGTAACGTTTCGTAATTTTCGTTTCGTGCGTAACAGGATTACCGAATTTTGAAGACATAAATTCGATATTTGCAAAATCGCATACCATAACGAATTTTTTTTGCAAATTTTTTACGATTTTACAAAATTTTCAAAATATTTGCAAAATCATTACGAAATATTTTTCTAATTCCCAACAAGCATACGATCCTCGAGACGCTCGCGTGTGTTATGCAACAGCACCTGGACAGACGTATAATTTTCCGGGCTGCGAACATCACGACCCGTTTTGTTTACAAGCCAGCTCGCGAAAGCGTAACGACGTTTCGAACCCACGTCTCTGAGGCGGGCGTGTGAGATCACCACCGCTTGCGAAATCGAGAGTGCTCCGAAACGGAGAACAAAAGGCGTATCGGCCAAACAAAAGAGGCACGAAACATTTGGTACAGACATTGACATAAGATTTCGTATTAAAAACAAGTTAAGATTAGTAGTGCAAATAACTAGTTTATTTGCTTTGATTGCTTGCATGAATGAAGATGCACGAAATGGACAGACCTGGCTTCAACCAGGTATAGTCCTGAAAGAAAAAGACACAACTACAACTGGCGAAAACGTTACAATCTTTAGAAAATCTGAAAGATAAAAATCAATTTACAAAATGTTTCTTGATCTTAAGCAGATCTTAGTAATTTGGCAATTACTGTACACCTATATACTAGACTAAACGAAATGGAAAGACGTGGATTCAACCACCAGGTATAGTCCTCAAAGAAGTACAAGAAACAACTACAACTCGTGAAAACGTTACAATCTTTTGAAAATTTGAAAGATTAAAAAAAACTATATACAAAATTTTTCTTGGATTTTGACAGATCTTAGTAATTTGGCAATTACTATACACCTATATAGTAGACTATACACCAGGTATAGTCCTCAAAGAAGAAGAAGAAACAACTACAACTGGTGAAAACGTTACAATCTTTAGAAAATTTGAAAGATAAAAAACAATTTACAAAATGTTTCTTGATCTTAGGCAGATCTTGGTAAGTTGGCATTACTGTACACCTATATACTAGACTAAACGAAATGGAAATACCTGGATTCAACCACCAGGTATAGTCCTCAAAGAAGTAGAAGAAACAACTACAACTCGTGAAAACGTTACAATCTTTTGAAAATTTGAAAGATTAAAAAAAACAATATACAAAATTTTTCTTGGATTTTGACAGATCTTAGTAATTTGGCAATTACTATACACCTATATAGTAGACTATACACCAGGTATAGTCCTCAAAGAAGAAGAAACAACTACAACTGGTGAAAACGTTGCAATCTTTAGAAAATTTGAAAGATAAAAAAACAATTTACAAAATGTTTCTTGATCTTAGGCAGATCTTAGTAATTTGGCAATTACTGTACACCTATATACTAGACTAAACGAAATGGAAAGACCTGGATTCAACCACCAGGTATAGTCCTCAAAGAAGTAGAAGAAACAACTACAACTCGTGAAAACGTTACCATCTTTTGAAAATTTGAAAGATTAAAAAAAACTATATACAAAATTTTTCTTGGATTTTGACAGATCTTAGTAATTTGGCAATTACTATACACCTATATAGTAGACTATACACCAGGTATAGTCCTCAAAGAAGAAGAAGAAACAACTACAACTGGTGAAAACGTTGCAATCTTTAGAAACTTTGAAAGATAAAAAAACCATTTACAAAATGTTTCTTGAATTTAGGCAGATCTTAGTAATTTGGCAATTACTGTACACCTATATAGTAGACTATACGAAATGGAAAGACCTGGATTCAACCACCAGGTATAGTCCTCAAAGAAGAAGAAGGAACAACTACAACTGGTGAAAACGTTACAATCTTTTGAAAATTTGAAAGATTAAAAAAAACTATATACAAAATTTTTCTTGGATTTTGACAGATCTTAGTAATTTGGCAATTACTATACACCTATATAGTAGACTATACACCAGGTATAGTCCTCAAAGAAGAAGAAACAACTACAACTGGTGAAAACGTTGCAATCTTTAGAAAGTTTGGAAGATAAAAGAACCATTTACAAAATGTTTCTTGAATTTAGGCAGATCTTAGTAATTTGGCAATTACTGTACACCTATATAGTGGACTATACGAAATGGAAAGACATGGATTCAACCACCAGGTATAGTCCTCAAAGAAGAAGGAACAACTACAACTGGTGAAAACGTTACAATCTTTTGAAAATTTGAAAGATTAAAAAAAACTATACACAAAATTTTTCTTGGATTTTGACAGATCTTAGTAATTTGGCAATTACTTTACACCTTTATAGTAGACTATACACCAGGTATAGTCCTCAAAGAAGAAGAAGAAACAACTACAACTGGTGAAAACGTTGCAATCTTTAGAAAGTTTGAAAGATAAAAAAACCATATACAAAATTTTTCTTGGATTTTGACAGATCTTAGTAATTTGGCAATTACTATACACCTATATAGTAGACTATACACCAGGTATAGTCCTCAAAGAAGAAGAAACAACTACAACGGTGAAAATTTTTTTTAGAAAATTTGAAACAATAAAAAAAAAACAATTTACAAAATTTTTCTTGAGTTGTGGCAGAACTTAGTAATTTGGCAATTTTTAATAACATTAAACCACAAGTCGCCCACTTTTTCAACCAGATATAGTCCTCAATGAAGCAGAAGAATCCACTACAATAATATTGCCTGTTCATTTCTTCTCAGAGTACTTTTTCAACCAGGCATAGTCCTCAAAGATGAAGAAAAACCACTGCAATAATCTGCCTATTTAATTTCTTCCTTGAGTACGTTTTCAACTGGGTATAGTCCTCAAAGAAGAAGAAGAAAACACTAAAATAGTACTGCCTATTTCATTTCTTCTCAGAGTACTTTATCAACCAGGCATAGTCATCAAAGAAGAAGAAGAAACCACTACAATAATCTGCCTATTTCATCTCTTCCTCGAGTACGTTTTCAACTACGTATAGAAGAAGAAGAAACTACTGCAATAATAATCAGTACGAAAATAGGCATACCATGAAATTGGCAGTATTATTGTTGTAGTTTATTCTTATTTTTCTTTGAGGACTATACCTGTTTGAAAAAGTACTATGGGAAGAAATGAAATGGGCAGTATTATTGCAGTGTTTTGTTCTTCTTCTTTGAGGATTATGCCTGGTTGAAAACCACTCGGAAAATAAATGAAATAGGCAGTATCATTGCAGTGGAAAGATTAATGTATTAAAAACAAGTTAATATTAGTAGTGCAAACAACTATTTTACTTGCTTTGATTGCTTTCATCAATGAAGATGCACTAAATAGAAAGACCTGGATTCAACCACCAGATATTGTCCTCAAAGAAGAAGAAGGAACAACTACAACTGGTGAAAATGTTACAATTTTTAGAAAATTTGTAAGATTAAAATAACAATTTACAAAATTTTTCTTGAATTTTGGCAGAACTTATTAATTTGGCAATTTTGAAAGAATTATAAGGAATTAAGGAAAATAGAATTCCAAATATTGTATTTTGCCACAACCACTTTGTTAATCATGTGTTAGGCTGCTTCGTGTCGTGTTGTAGGCACTGAAGATATCTTTTTATTATTTTGCACCAGTGCACATTATCCACCTGAGCAAAAATAATCAAGCTGTGGCAATTAATTAAACTTCAACTCCACTCTAATTAACCGGGTTTACATAACGCCTTTCAGCAGATAATGCGGCGTGCAAACGCAGCATTCCCTCATTGCGACAGGCCGTTGCATAATCAACAAGCCAACGTATGCAAATCAGACCTTAAAAGGATTAAGAGTTGATAAGCCATGTGTGTGCATTGTCTCTCTGCGGCTTTCCAGCGCCTTGATTACATGAGTACCGATAATTAATTGGCAATTGCTAATTATAACAGCGCTGAGCTCTCGCGCTTTCAAATGTCAACCGGTAAACCAGAGCAGCAGTCTTCGCCTGGAAATATGTTTGCTGAAGAGACTATGGCACTGAAATATTTAAACTTTAAAAAAATAGTTTAGTTTAGTGGTTTCTTACAAGACTATTACATTGTCAAGAATTCAATGTAATACCCAAAAATATATAGAACATAGAAAGATGAAACTAATTCCAAAGTGCAATAAAATTATGTTTGGCTTTATTATCAATGTTTGGAGATTTAGATGGAAATGTTACCCTCTCATTTGTATTTACCAAACTTTTTAAAAATTAGTTTAGTTTAGTTGTATATGTTCTCTTACTCGTATATATTCTTAAGAGTATTACATTGTCAAGAATACAATGTAATACCAAAAAAATATATAAAACATAGAAAGATGAAACTAGTTCCAAAGTGCAATAACATTTGGCTTTATTATCAATATTTGGAAATTTAGATGAAAATGTTACCAACGTATTTTTATTTACCAAACTAAAAAAAAGAAAAATTAGTTTAATTTTATATGGTCTCTTACAAGAGTATGACATTGTCAAGCATACAATCTAATACAAAAAAATATATAGAACACAGAAAGATGAAACTAGTTCCAAAGTGCAATTAAATTTGGCTTTATTATCAATGTTTGAAAATTTTGATGAAGGATGAATTTCACCAAAGTATGCCTTCGATATAGAAAAAAAGTAACACAAGCAATATTGCAAAATTTAGGTCATTTTCTACTGCAGATGAATTATTCAATCGTCAATACATTATAATTTCGTCATGTCAGAAATTCTAGAATTTTGTTTTGGAAATACATATTATACACTAAGCATACAAATTGTGATCTACATGTCATTTACTGTAATAAGTAACACAAGAAATATTGCAAAATTTAAGTAATTTTCCACTGAATTGTCGCATTTTACTCTTGATAAAAAATAACTGTTGCCATTTTTTATTTTGAATGAACAAAAAACGAATACCAACGTAGAAGAAAAATTTTCAAGAAAAAAATAAGACAAACTGATTGGAATTTTAGAGTAGACGGAATTTTTTTTCGCAGTCCAATGATTTTTCAATCTTTTTGGAAAATTCCATAAGTTTCCAGGATTTTAAGGGCATTTTGGAACAATTTTGAATGTTTAAGAATATCTTCTAAATGTATTGTTTACTATTGTTTTTTATTATTCTATTAGAAGTTGTTTGGAATTTTATATAGATATGTTTATCATTATCATTTAATTTTTCAACATTGCAAAATAGGCTGCTATTTCTGTAGAAACAATGATCTGTTTGTGAACATGCAATTCATAGTTTATCATAGTTTGACTTTTTGGTAATTTTTCCTACAAATTTCTAAATTCTATTCTAAATGTTTAAGTTTAAAATTCCTCCAAACCTCCAAACAATGTAAGTTCTAATTATTGACTAATTAATGGCTTCCTTGTTTGATTGAAAGAACAAACTTCGAGTAATTGCGGTAAATTTTACACCTGACGACGCAACGTTTCGCAACAAATAGCCACTCACACAAACAGCGCATTTAATAACAACAATTAAATTTCCGATTAAGAGGTTTTACTGGCAAATGCCCGTAAGGATTCACAATCCTGAGATCTTCAAGTTCAAGTTGCAGCAACTTCCTCTTCTGCAACAGCACCAAGACGAATGTTGAGTATTAAAACAAAAAGCAATTACAATATCCTCTGGTCCGAAAGACCATCATTAGTTGTACTAATTTAATGATTATTAAAGTTTACTTTCTCCATATGAGCACATGGGAAAAGTAGATATTTTTTTTCAAAAGTTCAAAAATTAAGTTCAAAACTAACATCCGCTTTGGAGCCATTTTTGATCAGAGCCAAATGTCTGTTTGTATTTGTGTGGATGTGACAAGATTTTTGTGGGCAAGATAAGTCTAAAGCTGCTGAGTTAATTGAATGTAATTTAGATTTTTGGAAAACTATTCCAAAATGTGGCATATATTTGTAAAAAAAAAAAATAATACGAGTTAGTGATAATCTGAAACGCTATATTTATCGTAGAATGCAAAATTTCAGTATCCTCTTGTTTATGGAGAAAATTCAGTTCACATTTATTTTTGATTGTTTGATTTATTTTTGGAAAACACTTAATTCCACTTTTGGAAACACAAATATCCGTTTTAAGGTGTCTGTGAGTCTATAAGGCCATTTTTGAAAACATTCTGCTTGTATTTGTGTGTGGCAACATTTTTGTGGACAAGATAAGTTTCAGTTAATTGAATGTATTTTTATTTTTTGAAAACCATTTCGAATATCCGTTTTGAGGTCTCTGTGAAGACTTTCAAGGCCATTTTTCAAAAATTTCTGCCTGTATATGTGTGGATCTGACAACAGTTTTGTGAATAAGATATGTCTCAAGCTGCCAAGTTAATTAAATGTAAATGGGATTTTTGGAAAACCATTTCGAATATCCGTTTTGAGGTCTCTGCAAGTCCATGAGGCCATTTAAAAAAAATCTGGCTGTATTTGTGTGGATCTGATAACATTTTTGTGGCTAGATAAGTCTCAAGCTGCCAAGTTAATTTAATGTAATTTTGATTTTTGGAAAACCATTTCGAATATCGGTTTTGAGGTCCTTCAATCCATAAGGCCATTTTTGAAAAATGTCTGCCTGTGAGTGGATGGGACAATATTTTTGTAGACAGGATGAGTCAAAGTTAATTGAATGCAATTTAAATGTTTCGAAAACTATTCCAAAATGTGGCATATATTTGTAAAAAAAAAATTAATAAGCGTTAGTAATAATCTGAAACGTTACATTTATTGTAGAATGCAAAATTTCAGTATCCTCTTGTTTATGGAGAAAACCATATGCCTGTCCTGACCTGAACTTGAAGAACTTTAACAGCAAAGCTGGTTCTTAATCTGTTTGATAATACCTTAACAGAAGACCAGACCTGATCTGATCTGCACCTGAAGAAACTTAACAGTAAAGTTCTACCTATTTGATAATAAACCTTAACAGAAGACCATACCTGACCTGACCTGAACTGACTTGACCAGAAGAACCTTAACAGTAAACCTGGTTCTTTATCTATTTGATAATAAACATTAACAGAAGTCCAGACCTGACATGACCTGAACCTGAAGAACCTTAACAGTAAAGCTGTTTTTTTATCTGTTTGATAATAAACCTAAACATAAGACCAGACCAGACCTGGCCCGACCTGAACTGAACTGACTGAACTGAACTGAACTGAACTGAACTGAACCTGACCTGACTTGACCAGAAAAACATTAAGAGTAAAGCCGGTTCTTTATCTATTTCATAATAAACCTTAACAGAAGACAAGGCCAGACCTGACCTGCCCTGACCTGTACTTAACCTGACCTGTCTTGACCTGTACCTAACCTGACCTGACCTGTACCTGACCTGATTTGACCAGAAGAACCTTAACAGTAAAGCTGGTTCTTTGTCTATTTAATAATAAACCTTACCAAAAGACCAGACCTGGCCTGACCTGTACGTGACCTGACTTGACCAGAAGAACCTTAACAGTAAAGCTGGTTCTTTATCTGTTTGATAATAAACCTTAACAGAAAGCCAAAACTGACATGACCCGAACCTGAAGAACCTTAACAGTAAAGCTTTATCTATTTGATAATAAAACTTAACAGACGACCAGACCTGGCCTGACGTATACCTGACCTGACTTGACCAGAAGAACCTTAACAGTAAATCTGGTTCTTTATCTGTTTGATAATTAACCATAACAGAAGACCAGGCCTGACATGAGCTGAACCTGAAGAACCTTAACAGTAAAGCTTTATCTATTTGATAATAAACCTTAACAAAAGATCAGACCAGACCTGACCTGATCTGAACTGAACCTGAACTGACTTTACCAGAAGAACCTTAACAGTAAAGCTGGTTCTTTATCTGTTTGATAATAAACCATAACAGAAGACCAGATCTCACATGACCTGAACCTGAAGAACCTTAACAGTAAAGCTTTATCTATTTCATAATAAACCTTAACAAAAGATCAGACCAGACCTGACCTGATCTAAACTGAACCTGGCCTGACTTGACCAGAAGAACCTTAACAGTAAAGCTGGTTCTGTATCTTTTTGATAATAAACCTTAACAGAAGACCAGACCTGGCCTGACCTGAACCTGAAGAACCTTAACAGTAAAGCATTATCTATTTGATAATAAACCTTAGCAGAAGACCAGACCAGACCAGACCTGACCTGATCTGAACTGAACCTGACCTGACTTGACCAGATGAACCTTAACAGTAAAGATGGTTCTTTCTCTATTTGATAATAAACCTTAACAGAAAACCAGTATCTGTACCTAACCTGACCTGACCTGTAGCTGGCCTAACTTGACCAGAATAACCTTACCAGTAAACCTAGTTCGTTATCTATTTGATAATAAACCTTACCAGAAGACCAGACCTGAGCTGACATGTACCTTACGTTACTTGACCAGAATAATCTTAACAGTAAAGCTGGTTCTTTATCTATTTGATAATAAACCCTAACAGAAGACCTGACCTGACCTGACCTGAACCTGACCAGAAGACCAGACCTGAGCTGGCATATACCTAACGTGACTTGACCAGAATAACTTTAACAGTAAAGCTGGTTCTTTATCTATTTGATAATAAACCTTAACAGAAGACCTGACCTGACCTGACTAGAATAACCTTAACAATAAAGCTGCTTCAAATTGACAAACGATCAAAGCTAGTGATTTCTGGTGGCGAAAATATTTTCTACTGCTTATACATTTACAATTCGAATGAATGCCACAAACAATTACAATTCTATACAAACTTCTCGCACTTTTGAATTATACATGTTCTTACATGCTGCGTGCTCAAAATATCGACGCACTGTGCACTTCGGTGCATCTTAATTCCAATAAGGCACTCGTTTCTCATGCAAGCGCACGCCGATGATAATAATAAGAATAGAAACAAAAGTAAGGCCTCTTTCACTTGACACCAATTTCAATTCATCCCTCGTAGCCGCGTACAATTTTATTTATAATACGTTTTCCATCGTTTATCTTTGCAGCTCTCCGAGGACGTGACCAGGAAGAAGACGGAATACCAAAAATACCTCGAACTCTACAAGCTGATGAGGTCCAGGTTCGAGGAACATTACGTTAAATGTAAGTGTAAATGTAAATGTAAGAGACATTTTATATTTTATTGATTATGTTAGTTATAATGCTTTTTAACTTTTCCGTAGAAATAGCTGTTTGTTTATGTTTGAGGTATGATAATAGTTGCTTATGATACAAGATCGTAAAGTAGTGCTTTTTGGAATAAGTGTGAATAAATTCATAGAAATTTTATTGATTATATTAGTTCTAATGATTTTAATTTTTCCATAGAAATAGCTTTGTTTATTGTTTGTTTATGTTTGAGGTATGATAATAGTTATTTATGATACAAGATCGTAAAGTAGTGCTTTTTGGAATAAGTGTGAATACATTCATAGGAATTTCATATTTTAATGATTATGTTAGTTCATATGGTGTTTAATTTTTCCAAAGAAATAGTTTTGTTTATGTTTGAGGTATGATAATCGTTATTTATGATACAAGTTCGTAAAGTAGAGCTTTTTGGAATAAGTGTGAATAAATTCATAAAAAAATCATATTTTATTGATTATGTTATTTCTAATGATTTTAATTTTCCCATTGAAATAGATTTGTTTATTGTTTGTTTATGTTTGAGGTATGATAATAGTTATTTATGATACAAGTTTGTAAAGTAGTGCTTTTTGGAATAAGTGTGAATAAATTCATAGAAATTTCACATTTTATTGATTATGTTAGTTCATATGCTGTTTAATTTTTCCATAGAAATAGTTTTGTTTATTGTTTGTTTATGTTTGAGGTATGATAATAGTTGCTTATGATACAAGATCGTAAAGTAGTGCTTTTTGGAATAAGTGTGAATAAATTCATAGAAATTTCATATTTTATTGATCATGTTAGTTCAAATGCTGTTTAATTTTTCCATAGAAATAGTTTTGTTTATTGTTTGTTTATGTTTGAGGTATGATAATAGTTATTTATAATACAAGTTTGTAAAGTAGTGCTTTTTGGAATAAGTGTGAATAAATTCATAGAAATTTCACATTTTATTGATTATGTTAGTTCATATGCTGTTTAATTTTTCCAAAGAAATAGTTTCGTTTATTGTTTGTTTATGTTTGAGGTATGATAATAGTTGCTTATGATACAAGATCGTAAAGTAGTGCTTTTTGGAATAAGTGTGAATAAATTCATAGAAATTTCATATTTTATTGATCATGTTAGTTCAAATGCTGTTTAATTTTTCCATAGAAATAGTTTTGTTTATTGTTTGTTTATGTTTGAGGTATGATAATAGTTATTTATGATACAAGTTCGTAAAATAGTGCTTTTTGGAATAAGTGTAAATTTTGAGAAATTTGTGAAAACGCGAGTGCAAAAAAGCACTACTTTACGAAAATGTATCATGCAAAGTTTTGAAAAATCTATTATGAAAAACAGCTAAAATTTGATGCAAAATGCAATATTTTTTTTTATAATTGGCGAATGAATGAATTGTGTGTAAATCTTATTTTGCGGACAGCTGATGTTGGGTGATTTTTTTTACGCACTACTAAAAGTATCACTTTACGCGAAAAGCGCACTTGTGCTAAAAAGTATCACTTTACGCGAAAAACGCACTTGTGCTAAAAAGTATCACTTTACGCGAAAAAACTTAGTTTACGCACTGTCGGAGAGAAAGTTATACCTTGGCTACGTCATATTTAGTATTGATTTTATTCGAATTAGAACTGATGCGCTTTTTCGTGGAACGTTAATTTTGCAATCCATAAAATTGGCAATAACCTTCGCACAGGACAGTCCGAAAATAGCCGTTTGGATGCGTCCGGCATAGAAATAGTGTCAGTTTTTCGGCGTTTTGGCGGCCATACGGTATCTCGAGCCAAGACGCAACAAACGTTCGACAGACACCTGCTTACGGTGAGTGAACGTGTACACAACGTGAAGACTGTTTTGTGCCGAAACGTGGTCGTGATGCGTACAAAACGCCACTTTATTAAATTAAACGCTGCAATTTGTAATTATAATCGCATAATCGTGGGAGCTCGCAAATTGCTTTCTCGCTGTGCTGCCAATGCACTGTGTCGAATTAAACAATTGCCGCTCTAATTCCTGCTTACGAGATTTTGTTTTGTTTTTACCTGCTATGCCTGTTTTGACATTCTCTATGACGTATCCTGTAGGCTTAGACTTTGCCAAAAATGACATCCACGCTTTCAAATCATGTATGCTTCATTTGTTATTGCATGTTTTTGCATAAAATTATTCAAATATTTTCCTGGCTATTGAATTTATGGTTACTTTTTGTCAATTTGAGGGACCATTGAATTGACAACGATTTCCTGACTAATTATACCCTCCTGATTCCAAAAAGCCCATTTCCAGATATGTAGCCTAAGCGGTTTCCAAAATATACAAAATAGTTTGAAATTAAAAACAAAATTGTAAATATAAAATAAAATTTCAATTTTTAGAACCGTCGATAAAGTTTCTGTATGTATAGTCTGAAGAGTAATAGTTTAGCTTCCAGTAACTGTAAAGAACATATTTCTATCATTCGTTTTAACCAATTGCTTTCAAAGTTGAGCAATAGTTTTCCAATTTAAATAAATGCCATGCTGCGTCTCTCCCTACTCTCATGAATTTTTCGAACACCTCTACAAATTTTCTGTCAGTATAGTCTGAAGAGGAATATTTTAGCTTCCAGTAACCGTAAAGTACATTTTTCTACCATTCGTATTTACTCGTGCAGTTGCTTTCAAAGTTAAGCAATACTTAATCGAATTTAAATAAATGTCATACCTAGTCTCTCCCTACTCTCATCAATTTTTCGAACACCTCCATAAAGTTTCTGTTAGTACAGTCTGAAGAGTAATATTTTAGCTTCCAGTAACCGTAAAGTACATTTTTCTACCATTCGTATTTACTCGTCCAGTTGCTTTCAAAGTTGAGCAAACTTGTTCGAATTCAAATAAATGTAGCACTGTCTCTCCCTACTCTCATCAATTTTTCGAACACGTCTACAAATTTTCTGTCAGTATAGTCTGAAGAGGAATATTTTAGCTTCCAGTAACCGTAAAGTACATTTTTCTACCATTCGTATTTACTGGTTCAGTTGCTTTCAAATTTGAGCAATAGTCAGTCGAATTTAAATAAATGCTATACTGCGTCTCTCCCTACTCTCATCAATTTTTCAAACACCTCTAGAAATTTTTTGTCTGTATAGTCTGAAGAGGAATATTTTAGCTTCCAGTAACCGTAAAGTACATTTTTCTACCATTGGTATTTACTCGTCTAGTTGCTTTCAAAGTTGAGCAAACTTATTCGAATTTAAATAAATGCTGCACTGCGTCTCTCCCTACTCTCATCAATTTTTCGAGCACCTCTACAAATTTTTTTGTCAGTATAGTCTGAAGAGGAATATTTTAGCTTCCAGTAACCGTAAAGTACACTTTTCTTCCATTCGTGTTTACTCGTCCAGTTGCTTTCAAAGTTGAGCAAACTTATTCGAATTTAAATAAATGCCGCACTGCGTCTCTCCCTACTCTCATCAATTTTTGGAACACCTCTAGAAATTTTCTGTCAGTATAGTCTGAAAAGGAATATTTTAGCTTCCAGTAACCGCAAAGAACATATTTCTACCTTTCGTATTTACCCCTCCAGTTGCTTTCAAAATTTAGCGAAATTTTCAGTTCTTTGCTATCTCGACTTATTTCTTCACCCATTTCATCGTTAATGCCTTAGTTATCTAGTATCTATGTGTTCGTTATTAATTGGTGTTTTTAATTTTCAGCTGGACGTGGTGGCCGAAAGCTGGACGAGGTCCGCGACAAGTACCAGAAGGCCTGCAGGAAGCTCCACCTGACGCACAACGAGTACGTCCTGCTGCTCTGCGAAGCTGCCGAGTTCGAGAAGGATTTCCGGACGGTTCTGCTTCCCGGCCTGCTAGAGCACCAGCAGTCCGTGCAAGAGGCTTTCATCTCTGCCTGGTAGTTATAATACACAGAGAAGATAATATTAATATACATAAATACCTTCAACTTACTAAACTATTAATTAACATAATTTCCCCTATAAAATTAGCTCATTAATGTTTGTGCCGTTTGAATTTGGCGCGTTATATTTCGTCTCGCAATGTTGGCATCGTTGAAGTGGCATCAATTGTCAAGTGATTTTAGGTTAAACAATTGAAAATAAGCGGGAAATTCAAACGTCCATCAATCATTTACGAACACCATGTACTGCAGACGGATTTTAATACGCAGCACATTGATATCTGAACACTTACTAATTGCAAATTTGTTGCTAATAATATGAATTGTTTACAGGAGGCAGATTACTAATTGAAAATTTGTTGCTAATAATATGAATTGTTTACAGGAGGCAGATTACTAATTGAAAATTTGTTGCTAATAATATGAATTGTTTACAGGAAGCAGATTACTAATTGAAAATTTGTTGCTAATAATATGAATTGTTTACAGGAAGCAGATCACTAATTGAAAATTTGTTGCTAATAATATGAATTGTTTACAGGAAGCAGATCCTTTCGGAGGTCGTGCAGTACACAGATTTCACCTCAGAGAAGTTCAGGGAGATCCAGAAGAAGATTGAGAACGGCCTGGAAGCCATAAAGCCTGGTGATGAGTACAATGACTTCACGGAGAAACACAAGTAAGTATCAAAATAATATATATATACATATATATATATATATATATATATATATATATATATATATTTATCATTACACCTTCTACCAATTAGTGTAGGTGTTAGTATCAAAATAATGAAAACTCAAATTTCAAATATTTTTTGAAATTTTGTTTTGTTATGTTTTTGTCCTTAAACGATCAGGAAATAAATGAAGCAAAAAAGGGCATGAAAAACTAAGTAATATGATGTTCTCCTTAATGCAAAATAAATAATGTTGATCAATTTATTGGGGCTATTTGTGGAAATAAAAATTATTAATAATTAATGATTTTAGTATGACAAACTAATGTTATTTTTTAACTAGATTAGCTGAAACTAATCGAACTCCATTTGATTTTGCTGAAGGGGAATCTGAATTAGTTTCACGCTGACTCAACCTTCACTATAATTCTTTGGGACATAGATTTATGACTAGGTCTGGGATATTTATGTTTTTACATACAAGAATATGTAAAAGCATATTTCGTCATTTATTTTATAAAAAAACTATTTTTACCTCTTCTACTTTTACTCTTACTCTTTGCATATTCTGCACATTTTTAGATTTTTTTGCATATTTTCACAACAATTTCGCAATTTTGCCAAGTCTCAAAACACAGAAAACATTATAACTCTTACTCTTTAACTCTTACTCTTAACTCTTACTCTTTGCATATTCTGCACATTTTTAGATTTTTTTGCATATTTTCACAACAATTTCGCAATTTTGCTAAGTCTCAAAACACAGAAAACATTATAACTCTTACTCTTTAACTCTTACTCTTTACATATTCTGCACATTTTTATATTTTTTTTGCATAATTTTCACAACAATTGCGCAATTTTGCCAAGTCTCAAAACACAGAACACATTTCAACAAATATGTCATCACTCTTTTTTGTTCAAACACAGATTTTTCTAGATGGGGTTTACATTGTGTATTTAGTATTATGTAAATATCAGTAACATTTTAAACCCACTTCTATAGGGATTATCACTTAATTACATTTCTTAGAAAGGACCATTAGGGCTATTTGGGGATATATTTTAAGGATTAGTTTTATTATACCAGCAATACAAAACTCATTATTGGGCTGCATTGCTCATTTCTAAGAAACCTATTTACCTAGAAGGTTTACAGCACAATAAAATGTTCATATATTTTAACAGCAATGTATAACTATCAAAAAAATGTTTTTGTTTTTGTTTGGGAATAAGAGAATATTTCCAGCTTTTTTAGAACATTAATGAATGCATATTTTTCGAGCATAAATTCCTGCCCTACTTATGACAATTAATGACAATTATGACTAAAAAAAAAACATTCTTTTAGTATAAGTTATCAGCTGTATACACTTACTTACTTTCCAGCTTTTTTAGAACATTAATGAATGCATATTTTTCGAGCATAACTATTCCTGCCCTACTTATGACAATAAATGACAATTATGATATCCAAAACCATTCTTTTAGTATAAGTTATTTGCTGTATACACTTACTTAGTTTCCAGCTTTTTTGGAACATTAATGAATGAATACTTATAACAAGTGCAATTTATGACAATCAATGACAATTATGAAATCCAAAACCATTCTTTTAGTATAAGTTATCAGCTGTATACACTTACTTACTTTCCTGCTTTTTAGAACATTAATTAATGCATATTTTTTGAGCATAACTATTCCTGCCCTACTTATGACAATAAAGACAATTATGACATCCAAAACAATTCTTTTAGTATAAGTTATTTGCTGTATACACTTACTTACTTTCCAGCTTTTTTAGAAAATTAATGAATGAATACTTATAACAAGTGCAATTTATGACAATCAATGACAATTATGAAATTCAAAACCATTCTTTTAGTATAAGTTATCAGCTGTATACACTTACTTAGTTTCCAGCTTTTTTGGAACATTAATGAATGAATACTTATAACAAGTGCAATTTATGACAATCAATGACAATTATGAAATCCAAAACCATTCTTTTAGTATAAGTTATCAGCTCTATACACTTACTTACTTTCCAGCTTTTTTAGAACATTAATGAATGCATATTTTTCGAGCATAACTATTCCTGCCCTACTTATGACAATCAATGATAATTATGACATCCAAAACCATTCTTTTAGTATAAGTTATTTGCTGTATACACTTACTTAGTTTCCAGCTTTTTTGGAACATTAATGAATGAATACTTATAACAAGTGCAATTTATGACAATCAATGACAATTATGACATCCAAAACAATTCTTTTAGTATAAGTTATCAGCTGTATACACTTACTTACTTTCCAGCAGTTTTAGAACATTAATTAATGCATATTTTTTGAGCATAACTATTCCTGCCCTACTTATGACAATAAAGACAATTATGACATCCAAAACCATTCTTTTAGTATAAGTTATTTGCTGTATACACTTACTTACTTTCCAGCTTTTTTAGAAAATTAATGAATGAATACTTATAACAAGTGCAATTTATGACAATCAATGACAATTATGAAATCCAAAACCATTCTTTTAGTATAAGTTATTTGCTGTATACACTTACTTACTTTCCAGCATTTTTAGAACATTAATGAATGCATATTTTTCGAGCATAATTATTCCTGCCCTACTTATGACAATAAATGACAATTATGACATCCAAAACCATTCTGTTAGTATAAGTTATTTGCTGTATACACTTACTTACTTTCCAGCTTTTTTAGAACATTAATGAATGAATACTTATAACAAGTGCAATTTATGACAATCAATGACAATTATGAAATCCAAAACCATTCTTTTAGTATAAGTTATCAGCTGTATACACTTACTTACTTACTTTCCAGCTTTTTTAGAACATTAATGAATGCATATTTTTCGAGCATAACTATTCCTGCCCTACTTATGACAAGAAATGGCAATTATGACATCCAAAACCATTATTTTAGTATAAGTTATTTGCTGTATACACTTACTTACTTTCCAGCTTTTTTGGAACATTAATGAATGAATACTTATAACAAGTGCAATTTATGACAATCGATGACTATTATGAAATCCAAAACCATTCTTTTAGTATAAGTTATCAGCTGTATACACTTACTTACTTTCCAGCTTTTTTAGAACATTAATGAATGCATATTTTTCGAGCATAACTATTCCTGCCCTACTTATGACAATAAATGACAATTATGACATCCAAAACCATTCTTTTAGTATAAGTTATTTGCTGTATACACTTACTTACTTTCCAGCTTTTTTAGAACATTAATGAATGAATACTTATAACAAGTGCAATTTATGACAATCAATGACAATTATGAAATCCAAAACCATTCTTTTAGTATAAGTTATCAGCTGTATACACTTACTTACTTTCCAGCATTTTTAGAACATTAATGAATGCATATTTTTCGAGCATAACTATTCCTGCCCTACTTATGACAATAAATGACAATTATGACATCCAAAACCATTCTTTTAGTATAAGTTATTTGCTGTATACACTTACTTACTTTCCAGCTTTTTTGGAACATTAATGAATGAATACTTATAACAAGTGCAATTTATGACAATCAATGACAATTATGAAATCCAAAACCATTCTTTTAGTATAAGTTATCAGCTGTATACACTTACTTACTTTCCTGCTTTTTTAGAACATTAATGAATGCATATTTTTCGAGCATAACTATTCCTGCCCTACTTATGACAATAAATGACAATTATGACATCCAAAATTATTCTTTTAGTATAAGTTATTTGCTGTATACACTTACTTACTTTCCAGCTTTTTTGGAACATTAATGAATGAATACTTATAACAAGTGCAATTTATGACAATCAATGACAATTATGAAATCCAAAACCATTCTTTTAGTATAAGTTATCAGCTGTATACACTTACTTACTTTCCTGCTTTTTTAGAACATTAATGAATGCATATTTTTCGAGCATAACTATTCCTGCCCTACTTATGACAATAAATGACAATTATGACATCCAAAACCATTCTTTTAGTATAAGTTATTTGCTGTATACACTTACTTACTTTCCAGCTTTTTTAGAACATTAATGAATGAATACTTATAACAAGTGCAATTTATGACAATCAATGACAATTATGAAATCCAAAACCATTCTTTTAGTATAAGTTATCAGCTGTATACACTTACTTACTTTCCAGCATTTTTAGAACATTAATGAATGCATATTTTTCGAGCATAACTATTCCTGCCCTACTTATGACAATAAATGACAATTATGACATCCAAAACCATTCTTTTAGTATAAGTTATTTGCTGTATACACTTACTTACTTTCCAGCTTTTTTGGAACATTAATGAATGAATACTTATAACAAGTGCAATTTATGACAATCAATGACAATTATGAAATCCAAAACCATTCTTTTAGTATAAGTTATCAGCTGTATACACTTACTTACTTTCCTGCTTTTTTAGAACATTAATGAATGCATATTTTTCGAGCATAACTATTCCTGCCCTACTTATGACAATAAATGACAATTATGACATCCAAAATTATTCTTTTAGTATAAGTTATTTGCTGTATACACTTACTTACTTTCCAGCTTTTTTAGAACATTAATGAATGAATATTTTTTGAGCATAACTGTTCCTGCCATACTTATGACAATTACAATTTATGACAATCAACCAATATATTGTTGTATACAACCTTAATAAAAAAAATTAAAATTCCTTAGTGTGAGAAATGTATCTACTGATTTCCAATAAATTACTAATGAATACAAATTAAATTATAAATGAAAAAATATAACTTGGTCTAACCTAATCTAACCATTATTCTTCACCACATTGAATAATTAGTTGCAATTTGTCGCAATGCATTAACACAAAATATGTATTTGTCAATAGGACGACGCCAGCAGAGCCAATAAAGTTCATATTCGATGAGAGTTTGGTGGAGGATTCGGCCGGTAAGCTGCTGCCGAATCAGTTGACTGTGGACAACCTCACCGTCGAATGGCTCAGGACGAAGCTCTCTGATCTGGAGTCAAGCCTGAAAGAGAGCCAGGAGAAACGGGCCCTACTGGTACCTGGCAACCACGAAGCCCTGCAGAACGGGAAAATAGGCTCTAATAACGATACTAATAACAGGTACTAAAATTTCAAATGATTCCGATCAAATATTTCAAATTTAATGTATTGTGTTTGTAATTTGCAATTTTCCACATTTCTGAATATTTCTGCCATTCAGTAATTTTATTTTAAGCCTTAAGCTATCTGGGTATTTATTAATTGTGAATTATTTGTAGGTTGTCCGGTGTTGTGGAGACCAACAAGAAGGAACTGAATGAGCTGAAGTGCATGGAACGGAAGATGCTCAAGCAGACGGAGCTCATCAAGAGCGCACTGAACGAGCTCGGGTGCGAGGAGGTGCCCTCAGGGCTGGATCTGAGTATAGACAACCAGACGTTCATAACCAACACCACCGAGCAGGTAAATTTATCATAGGCACAAATATTACACATGTTGAATTGGTGCTGGCAATTTCTTGTAAGCTTGTAACTCAGGGGATTATTTATGTATTAAGTATTTAATTAGTCTCCATATTTAATTAATCTAAGCATTAATAAATTTTAAATTATACATAGAATGTGCACTTCGTGATTATATCTAGTTTAATGAGCCATTTAATGAGTTAAAGAGGGCTAATTACGTCTCGCAAAACAAAGATGTTATTAATAATGTCTTGGAATGGTTCTCGGGTGCCTAATTGATCATTGGCGCCATTGAACCACCACAGTTCTTGTCTAAGTGCACTTTTCACAATTAATTAGACATGAACTAATACTAATAATTGTTTCAGTGAAATCATCCTGTTATATTTGCAATTGTTACAGTCGAATTAACAATTGTTTCCACTAAATTTGTAATTGTTTGTGTAAAATTTACAAATTAAGAATAGAATCATCATTATTTGCAATTATTTCCACCAAATTTGCCATTTTCATGATTATTATTGATATCTTTATCCATATCCTGTTATGTTTGCAATTGTTACAATCAAATTAACAATTGTTTCCACTAAATTTGTAATTGTTTCTGTAAAATTTACAAATTAGGAATAGAATCATCATTATTTGCAATTAGTTCCACCAAATTTGCCATTTTCATGATTATTATTATCCTTATCCATATCCTGTTATGTTTACAATTGTTACAATCAAATTAACAATTGTTTCCACTAAATTTGCAACTGTTTCTGTCAAATTAAGAATAGAATCGAATCTTGACAAATTTGCAATTATTTCCAAAAAATTTGCCATTTTCACAATTATTATTTTCCACTTCCATTTTATTATTAAGGTTTGGGCAATTCCTTGCTTTATGTGTGTGGGTTCATACATGGTGGTTGGGATTAACATTCTACATATTCTTCCCATTTCTGTTAACGTAAATGCAGGGGGACGGTTCTCACACCGCCATCCACAAAAAGGGCCTGGCTGCCCACCGGATAGTAAACATGTTCCGGAAGCCATTTCGCAGAAAGTCGGCCCCGTCTTCTCCGATTGCGCCCCCCAGGACCAAGGCCGGACGCAGGAACTCCTCCACGCAGAGCGAGGGGGCTGATCCCGTAGGTCGCACAGCCGGGCATGGAATTTAAGCTTTAAAATTGATTGTAACATACAGATAATACAGCCGCTTGTTGTAATGTACTGGCATGGGATTGGACGTACTAAAACTGCTATAGCTTGTAATTATTCACTAGCTACTAATGCAACAGAGTTACAGAGAAATGATAATTATACCCGAAGCATGTTACAAAGTAACTACCCTGGTAAAACAAAAATGTAACAGCTGTCAATATTTTTTTTTATATATATATATATATATATATTTATCATTACACCTTCTACCAATTAGTGTAGGTGTATTATTTTTTTTCTACGAAAGTGTTGAAAGACACGTTTTCTGTCATAAAATTTAACCTTGAAAGTTGGTATTTGTTACAAGGAGTGCAGAAAGTACTTTCCGCACTTATATGAGTGCGGAAAGTACTTTCCGCACTCACTTTCCGCACTCCAATACCTCTCTTTTGATTTTTGAGGCAATAAATCGGACGAAACTGTGGATGCAATGGCCGCAAGTTCCGGCGGAGTGTTTGTTATATCGTCACTATCGGAATCCATTATTGATATTCTTCTACTTCCAGTATTAATGTATAAATTTCGAGTCTCGATTTGGTGACAAGCGATTTATAAATTTTCTGACGTTTAAATTAATGACAATGACATTTATTTTAAATTAATGATTAAATTTACATTAATCTTTAGTTTTCTACACTTTCGTAGAAAAAATAGTATGTAACACTCTTGCGGAAATGGCCATTGCAAAACTCGTATGAATGGAGCACTCGCTGGCGCTCGTGCTCCAACTTTCATACTCGTTTTGCAATGAAGCCCTTTCCGCACTCTTATTACAATATACTATTTTATTTATCTTATTATTTATTTAATGCTAATATAAATTATCGCCTTGTAATATTGTAACAAAATTGTCGCCTTGTATTGCCTGCAAAAATTGCCATGGATAATTAGAGCTGAAAGTTGTGATTACTAAATGATTACTCGGTATTTAGCTTCTTTGACAGCTGTCACACTCGATCCTCTAATCTGTAATTAACTTAAAAAATTAAATAAAAAGTAGCTATCAAAATCGTGTGTTTCTTAACTGTTGACTGCTTGGTGTGTGACGTTTCTGATGTTGCTTTGTAGGTGTCGCTGAGTGTGAACAAGCCCCTGGTGGACGAGGAGTGGTTCCACGGCGTGCTGCCACGCGAGGAGGTCGTCCGGCTGCTGACGCAGGAGGGCGACTTCCTGGTCAGAGAGACGACGAGGAACGACGAGTGCCAGACAGTGCTATCGGTCTGCTGGGGCGGACACAAGCATTTTATCGTGCAGACCACGACAGAAGTAAGAAAAAGTTAACTCTGAGAACGGAATATTTTGCCCAAAAAATAAATATAAGACAGCTTAAGCGAACGTTTTTGTTGTATGTGAGGACATTTTTTTATAATAAATTTTACACCTGCAAGAGTATGGCCTTCAAATTCATCGCATTTAAATTTGAATGTGAATTCAAATACTAATACTAAAGCTACTTGAATCCAACTTGATTCAAATTTTAATTTGAATAATAATTCAAATACTTATACCTAAAGTTAAAATTTGAATAATCCAAATATTAATACTAAATTGCATGAATTCAAAGTCATTCAAATTTAAATTTGAATAATAATTCAATTACTAATATTAAAGTGTTTACATAAAATAATATAATTCCACCCCTTATTCTCACCTTCATGGTTATTACGTGTATTAACTAAGAAGCCATTAAATGTTTCTTTGTAAACGCAAATTTATTAGTGTATTTCTTTAGGGGCACTACAGGTTCGAGGGCCCGGCATTCCCGAGCATACGGGAGCTGATACTTTACCAGTACAATAGTGGTTTGCCCGTCACTGGGAGATCGGGGGCCATACTGTACAAGCCAATCCCCCGAGAACGATGGGAATTAAATAATGATGATGTCGTGCTTTTGGACAAAATCGGAAGAGTAAGTATCTATGCTATAACCACTAATTGTTGTTGCATTGCTGGAATTGTTATTGTTGTTATTGTTATTAGTATTATTCAACCGCGAGTTTTTTAATCATATTGTTTTCATTGCATTGGTACTATTGTTATTATTTTTAATATTAGTATTACTGAATCAGCAAGTTTTTTTATTCGTATTGTTTTCATTGCATTGGTAGAATTGTTATTGTTGTTATTATTATTAATATTAGTATTAATGAATCATCGAGTTTTTTATTCATATTGTTTTCAATGGATTGGTAGAATTGTTATAATTATTATTAATATTAGTATTAATGTACCGCCGAGTTTTTTATTATATGGTTTTCATTGGTTCCCTTCTTTCAGGGTAATTTTGGGGATGTGTACAAGGCGCAGCTGAAGAGCAGCAACCAGGAGGTGGCGGTGAAGACATGCAGAGTGACGCTGCCGGACGAGCACAAGAAGAAGTTCCTGCAGGAGGGGCGCATCCTGAAGCAGTACGACCACCCGAACATCGTCAAGCTGATCGGCATCTGCGTGCAGAAGCAGCCGATCATGATCGTCATGGAGCTGGTGCCGGGAGGGTCCCTGCTCACGTTCCTGCGGAAGAAGGCATCCACCCTCACCGACGGCCAGCTGATGAACATGTGCCTGGATGCCGCCGCCGGCATGCGCTACCTGGAGTCTAAGAACTGCATACACAGGGACTTGGCGGCCAGAAACTGCCTAGTAGGTACGTAAAAATCAGTGGGTATGACATAAATAGAAGTGGAACATTCAAGTATTTCTCTTATTTCTTAAAAAAAAATTAAATACCAATTGTTTTCTCCATTTGGAAGCAGTACACAACAAATGGAACGAAATTTTAGTATCAATTGTTCTCTCCATTTGGCGGCAGTGAATTCAAGTGGAATTGAATTTTATACTAACATATTAATTTCATTTCAGGTTATGGGAATATAGTAAAAATATCTGACTTCGGGATGTCCAGAGAGGAGGAGGAGTACATTGTGTCGGACGGAATGAAGCAGATCCCCATCAAATGGACTGCACCGGAAGCCCTCAACTTTGGTAAGACTGCACTCATAAACATAACTTGAAACGACAGTAAAAGCATTTCATTTCAGGTAAATACACATCTTTGTGTGACGTGTGGAGCTACGGGATCCTCTGCTGGGAGATTTTCTCAAGGGGAGGAACACCATACAGTGGCATGAGCAACTCCAAAGCTCGAGAGAAGATTGATGCAGGTAACTGAAACTATTAAATCATACTCTTCTTTAAATAAGAGTCCTTTTTAACAAAAGTGACGAGTTTTTAATGAATAAGGTGCTAAGACTGTTGTTTATTGTCTTATAATATCGGTTCTGTCGTTTTTAGGTTACAGGATGCCGGCCCCTGAGAACACTCCGGACGAGATGTACAGGCTGATGTTGCGCTGCTGGGAGTACCAGCCCGAAAACCGTCCAAACTTTGAGCAGATCTACACCGTTGTGGATACACTGTGTGCGGCTTACAGGGTCTCGTTTTTATAGTTCAAATTTCCGCCAGTCAAAGATTTTACAGCAATTTTCCGCTGCGAGGAAAAGACAGGCTTCATTACTTGCAATATATTACCCGCCTATTGACCTACAGGGCGATAACCAGAAGGACTGTCATCAATTATTGTTCCCTTATCAATTGAACATCATCTATGTCCCTTATCATCAAACAATGGCCACTTATCAATCCATGATAACCGAAGAAAGTATTAATAATCATTATAGAATCTTGGCAACTGGAATAAATGATAATTATAACTGTAGCAGCTACAATATATAATCCAAAGCTGTGACAAATAAAATAATGATATTATCCATAAAACCGTGGGAAACTAAACGGATTCTTAAACATGGCATCTAAAAGGGCAAATAGTAGCCCTTATAAAATGCGGCTTAAAGATTGCATTGTAAAATCCTGCTATGGAACGGCCGTTACGGACTAGGATATGAATATTTTTCAGATGTAAAGTGCCTTAATGAGAAGTTAGTGTGAATGGGTCGGCTAGGATGCGAATCTTTACTTTTATTATGTATCATTTTGTATAACAAATCCTCTGTGATTAAGCCTTGTAAATTAAAAAAAAAGTGTATTAATGTAACTGTAAATAAGCTTACAATTAAGTCATTAACAGGTGCCTATAAGTCCACTTAACTGTCGTGTAGAAAGAAATATTTTATTAACGGCCGCCGGTGTGCAACGCCGGATGCGCCAGATTTTATCCGGAAGCCCTAAAGCAGATTTTTTATATATATATATATATATACGTGCATATAGATGTGTTACTTTATCCCTAGGTACTCAAGATATTGTTTTATAAATATTATATGTAATATATTTAAAATGTACTGAGTGATATGATTATGTAGACGTGTAGGATTTTTATTAAAGTTTGGAGAAACTTGATGCGTGTTAGTAAATGGCCCCAAAAATTAAATCCTCAAACCCGACTCACTTTTGCTAATGTTTGTTTTTTTGCATGATTCTGCAATTCCAATTTGAAAATAAAATAATTTTATTTCGCATCGTCATAACATTCACAACTCAGAGGTACAGTTTTATGAGCTCATCGCTCACTGCGGACGGTGTAAGAATGCCGAGGTCAGTGAAGAGCAGCGTGATGTAAGTGGGCGGCGTGTAGTCCACCAGCGGGTCTTGCTTCGACACATCGGACATTCTCATGACTGGTGTGTACTACAAAAAGAACATATTTGCCAGTAATCCAAAACTGTACAGTAGTAATGCCAACATGTTTTGGTTTTTTGATGACAACAATCACTTCAATAAAGTTGACATAATAAAATACATGCCAACACTATACCAATCCCTTTAATATGACTTCCCCTGCCATTCAGATGTTTGTTCATACTGCAGTAATACCAACATGTTTTGGTTATTTGATGACAACAATCGCTTCCACAAGGTTTTTAACAGTGGTTACTTTTGGTAAATACCATTCAGATGTTTGTTCGTACTGCAGTAATACCAACATGTTTTGGTTTTCTGGTGACAACAATCGCTTCAATAAGTTTGACATAATAAAATATATGCCAATACTATACTTATCCCTTTAATATGACTTCCACTGCCATTCAGATGTTTCTTTGTACTGCAGTAATACCAGCATGTTTTGGTTATTTGGTGACAACAATCGCTTCCACAAGGTTTTTAACAGTGGTTGCTTTTGGTGAAATCAGATTTTTGTTTCTGGATATATGAAACTCACCTTGTACTCTTCGGGCAAATCAGACTGACTCAGGGGGTACAGTCTTGAGAACTTGAAGCTTTCCGTCAATACATACAGGGGCTTCTTCATCTCTCGAGCGCAAATTCCTAATGTGTAGGTGCCGATCTGCGGACACGATTCAATTATTAGCCATAGTTATGTTTTCCTTAAAGGTCCACAGACATCGCATTTTCTCTCAAAAGTATTAGTGGCAACTCTTTTAGTGTTTCTCAAAAATAAAGTTACTGTTGAATATGTAGTGATTTTTGTTTTGACCAACATAAAGTAACTTAGATCTTTAAAAAAAAAGTAACAATGTGTTTAAATTTTTCCACTTAAAAATCCCACCAGTTGAGTGATCGACTACAAAATGGGGAAACTAACTCTCTCATTCATCGCTTCTCACTTTATTAATGATTCCACCGCTCTCGACGACAGCCTCCGCGCCGACCATCACAAAGTCGACCTTCTCCATGACGTAGCCGATTGCCGAGTCCAGAATCAGGGTGCAGGGGATGTTGGCAGCATTTAACTCGGCGAGCACTTCCTTGCTGTGCAAGAAAGAATGAGTTTGATGGTTCAATTTGAGTTTGCTTTCGTTTACCCGGAGTTGTCCGGCGCGGAAACCGTGACATACACCTCGAACCTGGTCCCCAGCCGAGCGGCCTCTTTCAGGGCGTGCAGCACGACTCGTGACCTGGAGTGGGTCAGCACTTTCTGCGGTACAAAAATAACTTCATCAGCCAATCTGCGGGTACAATGCATCAAGACTTATCTGCTAGCAATACAAAGTTCGATACTAACGGAACCGTCGACGATGAACTGCGCTGCCAAAGTAGCAATCCTCCCCCTCGACTTGTCCAGTTTCTTCAGGAAGAGCTGGCCACGGTCCAGCATGTTGCGTTTGCACTCATCGAAAGTCAGCTGTTGAAAATATATAGATATTGACCACAGAGTAGGACAAGATTTTTTGGTTTCATGGTGTATACAGGGTGTATTTGATCTTCGTATTTTTTTAGTTCTTTGGTGTGTACAGGGTGTTTTTGATCCTTGAATTTTTATTAGTTTATTTGTATATACAGGGTGTATTTGATCTTCGTAATTTTTTTAGTTTCATGGTGTATACAGGGTGTATTTGATCTTGGATTTTTTTAAAGTTTATTTGTGTATACAGGGTGTATTTTATCTTCGTATTTTTTTAGTTTCTTGGTGTATACAGGGTGTTTTTGATCCTTGAATTGTTCTTAGTTTATTTGTATATACAGGGTGTATTTGATTTTCGTAATTTTTTTAGTTTCTTGGTGTATACAGGGTGAATTTGATCTTGGATTTTTTTTAGTTTATTTGTGTATACAGGGTGTATTTGATCCTCGTATTTTTTTTAGTTTGTTGGTGTATACTGGGTGTATTTGATCTATGTAATTATTTAGTTTCTTGTTTTATACAGGGTGCTTTGATGTTCGTATTTTTTTAGGTTTTAGGTTCTAGGGCCCGTATCTAGAATACGTCCTTGAGCTTGAGTTCAACTTAAGTCGTATATTTGGTTTGGTGCATAAGCATTATAGAAAATATACGATTTGAGTCGAACTCATGCTCAAGTAAGGATTATAGATCTTAGTTTATACAGGGTGTATTTAATCATGGTAGTAGTAAAGGGGCACTAAAACAGACATGCTCATTTATCTATTTAATTACCGTGTCTAGAGCAGCCAGTGTGATAAACCTCAAGAACAGCTCGCAACCAGAGTTTATGGCTGCAACAGTGTTATTGGTGGCACGCATCACATTTATGCCTATTGTCAGCTTTTCCCTCAGTCCTTGCACCGTTTCAGCTGAAAATTACATTGGACTAGTACACAGAAACACAGAGGATACATTTCAAAGATTTACTTATTGTTATTATGTAAGATAGTAAATAGTCATTTTTTTTTAAATATGAATAATTTTACTAAATTGACAGCTGTTATTGTTTTATGATCCTCCAGGTCTATGTTTTATCATTGGGCAGACTTATTTCGTAAATAATATTTAGGCATTAGAAAACCATTACAAATAAAAGGCATTAGAAAACCATTACAAATAAAAGGCATTAGAAAACCATTAGAAATAAAAGGCATTAGAAATTTTCTGACAGCCGTCTGTGATATAAATTTTGACAGGCGCTTTGTTATAAATTTTGTAGCCATCTTTGATTTAAATTTTGACAGCTGTCATTAATATATGATTTAACTGCCAACGCTATTCTGCAATTTAAGAATCCGTTAAGGCACCTATGAATCATTCTTCGCTGATTTATTTTGACTAGTTCATTTATAATTTCCTAAGGTACACTTATTTGAAGTTCTAATAGCAACACAATCATAAAAACAGTTTTTGTTGAGTAATATTTGTAACTTTAACTGTGTATAAATTTTTTTCCAAGTTACATTTTGAGTGTTTGATAATTTCCATACGGGTTTTTATGTTAGGGCACCTAAGAATCATTCATAGCTGTTTTGTTTTGACTGCAGTTCATTTACAACTTCCAAAGGTATCATAATTTGAAGTTCTAATAGCAACACAATCATAAAAACAGTTATTCTTGAGTAATATTCGTAACTTTAACTGTGAATAAAATTATTTCCTAGTTACATTTTGAGTGTTTGATAATTTCCATGAGGGTTTTTATGGCGGCGATGCCCGTCGATGACTCCCCATCCTTCCCTATGCTCCTGTCGAAGAACTCCTGTATCTCTGGAAAATAAACCTGTACTTTATTGATAAGCGCTATACCGTTTACTTCAAGAGTTGTCCGTTAGTATGTCAATTGGTTGTATTTATAAATGAGCCGTTGAAAACCGGAGTATGTAAATTGGTTGTATTTATAAATGAGCCGTTGAAAACCGGAGACTAGTTTTTCTTAGTGATTCAGATAAATCCAGAAATATACAAGGGATGTTAACCCTTGGGACATATATTTCTGGACTTACATGAATTAATAAGAAAAACTGAGTTATGCCGTTTGAATTCAAATAACAGCTGGGATCAAATAATGGCTGATGTTCATAAGCTGACGGAATATTATAAGACGGTGGTAATAGACAAGCGACGACAAGAACCTGAGAACTAATATCAGGTCCTCGTCCTGGAGTTTTGTGTTCGATTTTACATCTGTAGGAGCTTGTGATTCTCGCTTCGAGTAATGTAATCGGTTTTCTCTCCGATTGGGGTTTGCCCACAGCATATTCAGCTTGATTATTGTACCAATGGGAGTCTTAAGAGCCAAATTGGGAGTTGATATTGTTGTAGGGGTATTTATGAGGTTAAGGGCATGAAATTTTGAGGTTATGTACGTGTTTTAGTGATCAGACCTTTTTCCTCCATAGCAGCCTGCGCTGGTGTACCAGAAGCCTCCACAAATCACTGTTGTATCAAATAACGGCGAAACGACCAACGTTTTCAAAGATATTAAGGAATATGTGATTGTTTTGACAGCCTAATTAATTGCGCAATAGTGCCACCATTTGCACGATGTGTTGCCTACATTTGCATGATGCAATATTACCTGAATATTCGTCAATTAACCCCTTAAACTGGGCCTAATTAACAATGTTGAAACTTAATGGGTTCCTTTGTAGCGTTTTTTAAGGTTTTCGTGGTTTTCTGGAGGCCGTGGGGTGAGTTTTAACGGTTTTCGTGGCTTGTAGTTCAGTGGCGACGTTCAGAGATGTCGCCAGTGGTAAGTGTCGATGGCGGTTATGCCGCCCAATCAGCGGGGCGGCGCGCGTCACGTGGCCCAGTAAGTCCATAATTTTATCAATCGTGTGGTCGTTGGTTCGGATTGCCCTGTCATCTTTTACGGTTTTAGTGCGTCCCGGAGGATTACCGAAGGAGACACTGTGAGTATGAACGAACATGAGTATGCTCGGGGGCCGTGGGGGGCGGTTGGCGGCCCCGGGGGCGGCCGCCGAAGCCACGGCGCCCCGTCGACCGTATCGACTGGGTCGCCATTTTCTTTGGCCTCCTGGTAGCCCGCTGGCCCCCGGACGCGGCGGTCCTCGCGAGCCCCGGGGGCGGCGAGGGGCTCACGACGCCGAAAACGGGGCTCCGAGGGGCCGTGCCCCGCCCCGGCGCTGCGCCCCCGCGCGGTGACGGTGTGCTTGCGTAACCCCTCGAGAGGGGCAAACGTCTCCTGCGCCCCTATCGATTCACGTCTGGGCTAAGTGCCCGCGGATTCCACTCGCATTCGCCCCCTACCCCCCCAAAGAAACCAGAAATCATTAAGATAATCATCGCATTTTTAATTGCAGTTTAAAATGCGTTTTTATTTGGACGCTTAATGATGATTTTTGTTTTTCCATTAATTAACAAAACGCGAACGTCGCTCTAGGCAACACGATCGCGCCTTGATTTGATACACACATTTGTTATGTCACAATTTCCCCAATAATCCCAAAAACGATTTATTTTTAAATAACTTTAACATTACACATCATTAATTGACGGGCTATGGGGAAGCACCATCAATTGAAGGGCTATGGGGAAGCACCATCAATTTAAGGGCTATGGGGAATACCATTAATTGAATGGCTACGAGGAAGAACCATTATTTGAAGGGCTATGGGAAGCACCATCAATTGAAGGGCTATGGGGAAGCACCATCAATTTAAGGGCTATGGGGAAGAACGATTAATTGAATGGCTACGAGGAAGAACCATTATTTGAAGGGCTATGGGGAACCACCATCAATTGAAGGGCTATGGGGAAGCACCATTAATTGATGGGATATGGGGAAGCACCGTCAATTGAAGGGATATGGGCAAGAACCATCAATTTAAGGGCTTTGGGGAAGAACCATTAATTGAATGGCCATGGGGAAGAACCATTATTTGAAGGACTATGGGGAAGCACCATCAATTGAAAAGCTATGGGGAAGCACCATCAATTGAAAAGCTATGGGGAAGCACCATCAATTGAAGGGCTATGGGCAAGAACCATCAATTTAAGGGCTATGGGGAAGAACCATTAATTGAATGGCTATGGGGAAGAACCATTATTTGAAGGACTATGGGGAAGCACCATCAATTGAAAAGCTATCTGGAAGCACCATCAATTGAAGGGCTATGGGCAAGAACCATCAATTAAGGGCTATGGGGAAGAACCATTAATTGAATGGCTATGGGGAAGAACCATTATTTGAAGGACTATGGGGAAGGACCATCAATTGAAAGGCTATGAGGAAGCACCATCAATTGAGTTGCTATGGGGAAGCACCATCAATTTAAGGGCTATGGGGAAGAACCATTAATTGAATGGCTATGAGTCAGCACCATCAATTGAAGGACTATGGGGAAGCATCATCAATTGAAGGGCTATGGGGAAGCACCACCAATTGAAGGGCTATGGGCAAGAACCATTAATTGAAGGGCTATGGGGAAGAACAATCAAAGTCCATTTTTATGGAAATCGAGCTAATGGCCCCATCTTATAGCATGGGAGAAGTAGTTAAGCCGTTTAACTTCGACACGAAGTTAAACGGCGAAACATATCGTCATTCGCTTCAAAAACGAAGAAATAAATAGGTTTCTCGGCTAAAAACGATAGGAGATAAAGAAAAATAAGTGCAATTTATAGAATTGGGCACAGAATCTTCTAATGGCACTTTTACGTCAAAGAAAACCCCCAATGGACGAAGAACTATAATCATAATAATATTTAATCAATAATTTGTGATCATCCTTCGTAGAAAACTAGGGCCCAGTTTTACAACCGAGGATTATCTTTGTTCGTGGTACATTTGCCTAGGATACCATTGTGTAATGGTATGTAAAGGATACCATTGTGTAATGGTATCCTAGGCAAATGTACCACGAGCAAACATATGCACGATTGTAAAACTGGGCCTAGTACAGGGCAATTATCAAGATACCCTAATTTTTGAATATTTTAGTTGTGCAAATACGAACTGATGTCAGTGTCATATGACATGAGTTTGTTTGAATTTGTCATTTCACAGCCTAATTCAATCTTGAAAATTGGCTTTGTCATTTCACAGCCTAATTCAATCTTGAAAATTGGCTATACCAGTTTTCTATGAAGGCGATTGTACCTATAGAAAATCTAAGAAAAAAAGTAAAAAAGGGATCAGAGTCCACTACTTGTTAGTAACAATATATATTTTAATAGTTTTGCTAATGTTTATTCTGTTTTGCTCAATATTTCAAATACGTGCAAATACCAACTGATGTGAATGTCATATGACATGAATTTGTTTGAATTTGTCATTTCCCAGCCTAATTCAATCTGTTGAAAATTTGCTATACCAATTTTCTATGAAGGCGATTGTGCCTATAGAAAATCTAAGAAAACATGTAAAAAGGGGATCAGAAATTGGGTATACCAGCTTTCTATGAAGGCGATTGTACCTATAGAAAATCTAAGAAAAAATGAAAAAAATGGATCAGAGTCCACTACTTGTTAGTAACATTATATATTTTAATAGTTTTGTTTATGTTTATTCCGTGTTTTGCTCAATATTTCAAATTCGAACTGATGTTCGAATGTGTCATATGACATGACTTTGTTTGAATTTGTCATTTCATAGCCTAAATCAATCTGTTGAAAATTGGCTATACCAGTTTTCTATGAAGGCCATTGTACCTATAGAAAATTTAAGAAAACATGTAAAAAAGGGATCAGAGTCCACTACTTGTTAGTAACAATATATATTTTAATAGTTTTGCTTATGTTTATTCTGTATTTTGCTCAATATTTCAATAAACCTGTTGTTCAATTATATACATGGTCTTTTTTAAATATGGAACCAAAGTGCTACTGCCTAGATAGCTCGAAAAAATAAAAAAATCCTCGAGCAGATCGATTTTTGTAATTAATTCCGCATTTTTTGACCCACTCAAAAAATATGACGTCAGTATTTTTTACTTTGACGTGTTGATATTTAAAAAAAATGGAACTCAATGTTTTTTAGTCTCAACTTTTGTAGAGCTCTTAAAATTCTCTTTACAGTAACCTATTTTTGTTTTTGCAAATACTTATCATTTCCTTTAAAAAGTCGAGTTAAAAAGTTAAAAAATAGCCATTTTTTATTGGGAAATCTTTAGATTTATTGAAAAAACAACAGAAATCTTAATAATCATTGCAAAATCTGCAGAGGTCTCTAGAAATAATTGAGAAATTAGGGAAATTATTGAAATATCATTCGAAATCCAAATGGAATTCGATGTTTTTTAGTCTCAACTTTTGTAGAGCTCTTAAAATCCTCTTTACAGTCACCTAATTTTGTGTTTGCAAATATTTATTGTTTCCTTTAAAAAGTGGAGTTTTATTGGCAATTTCTTATTGGAAAATCTTTCGATTTATTGCAAAAACACCAGAAATCTTAATAATCATTGCAAAATCTGCAGAGGTTTCAACAAATAATTGAGAAATTAGGGAAATTATTAAAATATTTTTCGAAATCCAAATGGAATTCGATGTTTTTTAGTCTCAACTTTTGTAGAGCTCTTAAAACTCTCTTTACAGTCTCATATTTTTGTGTTTGCAAATACGTATCGTTTCCTTTAAAAAGTGGAGTTTTATTAGCAATTTTTTATTGGGAAAACTTTAGATTTTTTGAAAAAACACCAGAAATCTTAAATCTTAATAATTATTGCAAAATCGGCAGAGGTCTCTGGAAATAATTGAAAAATCAGGGAAATTATTGAAATATCTTTCGAAATTTAAATGGAATTCGATGTTTTTTAGTCTCAACTTTTGTAGAGCTCTTAAAATTCTCTTTAAAGTCACCTAATTTTGTTTTTCCAAATACTTTTCGTTTGCTTTAAAAAGTGGAGTTTTATTACCATTTTTTTATTGGGAAATCTTTAGATTTATTGAATAAATGCCACAAATCTTAATAATCATTTGCAAAATCTGCAGAGGTCTCAAGAAATAATTTATAAATCGGAGAAATTATTAAAATATTTTTCGAAATTTGATAATATTTAGAAATATTTTCATAACAATAATAATAATAATGATGTAAAACAATTATTAAATAATAATAATAATGCTTTATTCACAAGCTACAAAATTTTACAGAAACATGTGTTTTATTGCGAATGTGCAAGTAAATTTTTGTGATACGATTACAGATATTTTTTGAATTATTGACAAATTTTGAGAATGATAAAATGTGAGTAATAATAATGTCAATCATTTCTAAAAAAATTTCTTTCTCGAAATTTTTGAGTAATCTTTCAAAATCTTTAGAATTATTGGGATATCTTTACAAACCTTAAAGATTACTGGGAAATCTTGGGAATTATTCAAAAATCTCTGGAATTATTGATATTTATTGGAAAATCTGTGGAAATCTCGAATATGTTTGAGATATCTTGAGAATTATTGAAGAATGTCAACCAATATCCATTATGTAATCTCGAAATTATTAGAAAATATCCCGAAATCACGATAATTGTTGGTTAATATGCAGAAATTTCGAAAAATATTGATCAAATTTGGGAATCATTGAAAAATGTCATCCGATATCGATTTTTTGAACTGGAAATTATCGAAAAATCTCCAGCAATCATGATTATGATTGGTAAATCTGTAGAAATTTCGAAATATATTGAGAAATCGTGGAAGTTATCGGAAAATCTCTCGGAATCTTGATAAAATTAAGAAATGTTTAATTAGTACGTGAAAAAAATTACGTACTAATCGTGTCATTCGTGTGAACCAATTTGGATTTTAATGATTTCTAAATTATTGTAAAATCACTCGAAATCGTGAAAATTAATGAGTATAAAATTCTGTATAGTCAGTAACCATCTCGAAAATTATTAAAAAAATCTTGGGAATTATTGAAAAAATCTCTTGAAATCTCAATACTTATTGAAACATTTTGAACAATATTGATAAATCTTGGATATGATTGAGAAATCTCTAGTACTGTTGGTAATGCAAAACATTGAGAAATCTTGGATATTATTGGAAAATCTCTCGAAATCTTAATACTTAGAAATGACTAGATATTTAAAAAAATGATCGAGAAATTTGGAAAATAAAAAATGTATGTAATAATCGTGTGAACCAATTTGGATTGTCTGGTTCAAATGATCTCTAAATTATTGAAAAATCTTGAGAATTAATAATAAATCTTTATAAATCTCTAAACTTATTAAGAAATTTTGGGAATTATAAAAAAATTTCTAGAAATATCGATAATATTAAAAATTCTGTACAAATCTCGTACAATATGAAAAATCTTGAAAATGATAAAGAAATCTCTAGAAATCTTGGCAATGAAAACTGTTGAGAAATCATGGAAATTATTGGAAAATCTCACGAAATCTTGATGATATTTGGAAATGACTAGATATTTTAAGAATTATCGAGACATTTGGAGAATGAAAAATGGATGTAATAATCGTGCCAACAATTTGAATTTTTTGTTTTAATGTCAATCGTGTGAACCAATTAACCAATTTGGATTTTCTGATTTTAATAATCTCTAAATTATGAAAAATAATGAAAAGTATCTCAAAATCTCGAAAGTTATTAAGAGATCTTGGGAATTATTAAAAAATCTCTAATTTCGATAATTTTTGAGAATTCTGTAGAAATTTCGAACAATATTGACAAATCTTACAAAATGATAGACAAATCTCTAGAAATCTTTTTATCCACCTTTTAAAGGAAAGGATGACTATTTTTGCAAAAAAATATGTGGCTTTGGGGAGAATTAAGAGCTCTACACAAGTTGTGAAATAAAAAATAATAGAATTCCGTTTTAAAAAAATTACAATGATGTCATTAGTCAAAAATTGATGACTATAATTTTTCGAAATGCGCCAGAAAATGTGGAATAATAACAAAAATCGACCTGTCCGAGGATTTGGATCTGCAAAGTTCATACTCACAGGTGCCAGATGCCAGATAGGATGTCACTTTTCACATAAAACCGAAATCCCCCCACTGGTGGAATTGGACCAATGAGATTGCATCCGAAAACCGCGGGAGATGTTTTGAGCCATAAAGTCATAAACCATAAATTTGTTCGCAATAAAAGTTGCAAAATTGGATTTGACTGTTTCTTAATTTTTGGCAGTTGTAGATAAAATTTTGTGTATATCAAACATGGGCTGGAGCATGGTACAGTACTCAGTCTACAGTACTCAGTCTACAGTACTCAGTCTACAGTACTCAGTACTACAGTACCACTTTATCATCTAAAAACTTCACACTCAAAAGACATACTGTAGTAATGCTTCTATCCCTCTAATAATACACATAACTGTTATGCCAACTTTAAAATCTACTTTACTTTCGTCGTTTAAAAAGTGAGTTGGATTCATAATCAGCTTTATTTAAAGCTTACTTTGAGGCCCATGTCGTAATCTACTTACTATTATATTACTTTATATTATAATTATTCGCTCGTAAACGGTAATTACCTGTTTTTTTTTCGTTTAAACAAAAAAAATGCGTGCCTGGATCTCGCGGCTCGCGTTATTTTGGTGTTTTAATTTAATACAGCAGTGTTTTTTCCGTGCTGCAGAGCCTTGATTGTTTTTTTTTCTGCGTTCCCAATGTTGTAGCGATTTTTTTATAGATTGCTAGACGCGTGTTGATGTTTTTCACCGCGCCGTTTCACCGATTGTGATTCTCGCAAATAATTATGTTTATTTCTGTTAACAGTGTGCACCGCATTTGCGAAAACAAAATCGCCTCGGGCGAGTACACAAAAACAGGCGCATTGTTAACCTTGCTTATCACCCAAGTGAGAGAAATGCGATGTTGAAAATTACGCGCTAAATAATGACTCGGCAAAACGAAACATTGGGACTTTGTAGTTCTGTTAATTAAACAACTGAGTGTTTTTGCTGCAGTGGTTAATTACCGTTGTTCCACAATTAAAGTATTGCTTGTGTAATAATGAACATTACACGATAGTTTTTCGGTACTAATGGTCCATGTCGGTGTCGTATTTGATTTTTTCCATTTCACCCCTCACTCATATGTAGTAGTATGTTTATTAAAATGTACCGGTACATATGAATAACATCAATCAAATATATATGTATACGTAGTACATGATCGTACTACGTAGTACATTAACGTAGTACATTATCGTACTACGTAGTACATTAACGTAGTACATTATCGTACTACGTAGTACATTAACGTAGTACAAATTCAAGTACATTAACATATCAGATTTGTTTTTTTATATAATTTGACAGAACACGTTTAATGTTGCTAACATATATTTTCACTGTATTGATGTTGAAGAATATTCGTTGTAAATCCATAAAATAATGAATTAGGTTTAGTCAATAAAAAAGCTATAAAAAAAATGAAACTATACGTAAGTAGTTAAGCTAGGATAGTTCCAGACCACTCCCCCGCAAGTCAGAATAAGAATATTCGTTGTAAATCCATAAAATAATGAATTAGGTTTAGTCAATAAAAAAGCTATAAAAAAAATATGAAACGATACGTAAGTAGTTAAGCTAGGATAGTTCCAGACCACTCCCCCGCAAGTCAGGTTATCTTGTCTTGTAAGGAGCAATTTGAACAATTTCTGTTCGACTGTTCGACTGAAAAATGTATTAATAATGACTAGAAAGTATTCTTTAAGAGCTTTCCAACGATGTATCACAAGTAAGGGGGTGCGATTTACATTTTTTAGATGGAGGTGGCTGTGGCTTAAAGGGTGGGTAGGGGGTCGACACTACCTACGTCATTTTGGTTCCCCCTTCGAACCATCCAAACGGTTTTGAGTAATTTTAAAAATAATCATGTGTTCTATGAAAAAATGCGATGGCAACTTTTCAAATTGACACCCTGTATAACCGTAGTTCTGTGCGAAACAAGAATGTGTGCACATTTCCGTTCCAGACGAATTCCATTGCGATCAAGTGGAGAAAAAAACAATGTAGGGAACTCAGATTAATCTTGATCCGGGCCGGGGCCAGATGATTTACGTCCAGCGCGTAATAACCGATTATTAGAGCACGATTCAAGGACTGTAATTTCGAAGAATTAATTGCGCACCGAAAATCCTATGGCGTATAATTCCCTCCCGCGGACGCGTGTAACGCCCGGTAATGATACACACGGATTCTTGGAACGCGTCCTACCAGCATGTCCGAACAGACCGGCAAAGAAACGGAAAATACACAGATTTTTATACATAGAAAAATTGGGCGAAATCAGCTTTGCTAGCACAGTAAGCCGAATGGTAAATGAGAAAAATTGGGGAAAATTCAACTGCAATTAATATTTTAAGTATGTTAATTTTTGCGGTTGTTTTGACGTTTGAAAAATAAATCTTCATAAATGTGTAGTTCTTGTAGGTATGGTCTTAGTAAAAAAACGTACATTGGTGACCCCGATCAGAAGGTTGCGTGTTCAGATAACGCCGGGGTCAGTAATACAGGAGTCCTTGGTATGGTGTGACGCTCCCAACGCACGGGTTTAGGTTGTGGGGCTCAGGGTATCCCTTCGGAGGGGCTGTGAGGGGGCTAGCTCGCAACGTGTCGGTGAGGGGGTGGGTTATAAGAGGGCTTCACGCAATTTAACCCTCACGGCTCCTCCGGGCCTTGAAGGGGCGCTGCAAGAAATGCCCTGCTCGTTTGCACGGGTTATGGGTTATGGACCGGGTGAACACAAATACGCAATGGAGATACGTTTATTGAACCCGGTGCCTTGTTCCAAGGAGGTTAAATTGAGACGCTACTGAATAAATTGTGGCGAATAAAGGACGTTGTTGCCGTGTGGGTGGATGGTCAAGTTCTGTTTTCTCGGGTAATTTGCATCGTTTTAGGGTGGGTCCAGGTACCGTCTTCGATTTTCTAGATGTGTCCGGTCAGAACCCGCCACATGCAACTAGGTTGGGCAGTTCCAAAGCCTGACAGTTCGTTTTAATAATATGAAATGCATTACCTAACCGTCACCACAAATGTATTTCCGAAAATCGTAAATGGATAACGGGACCATTGGTCCTTCGAACCGGGAAGTGTGGGAAGGCCGTCCGGCCGAAGCCGCTCCGTAAACGGTAATTATTCGCCGCCACAAGGGACGTCAAGAGCTAGGGAATCAGGAAGCGATTTTTAATACATACAAACAAACGCTAGCGCAACTTATCGCGGTACCCTTGAGATACGTGGAATTGAGCGCGTGCCAAGTGGACGACGTCTGAAATGACAAAAATCCCTGTGCGGCACAGCACACACATGCACAAGTGTACCGTCACACACAGCCGTACACACACTAAAACGAAATCGGCTCCCGCATTGAAAATAAACACTGATGCATCTGGGAACAAATTGGATCCACGAGGCACGCGCGACCAGCGAGATTTTTATGCACAGATGCAACGAGGAGTCTATTTTTAAAGCCACCCGATTCCCTAGGAATTAAAGGAAAATCCCAAACGGGGTTGGCCATTATTTAATCTGTGAATGAATTTAAATTTGATCTTTATAATTGCTATCTACTAATAATCTTTATAAATTTATAATTTCAAACATTTGTACATTTGGACTGGTACTGGCCATAGTCTGTATGAGGCTGCCCGGGCTGCTCAATATAGGGACATATGGGCGGCAGAAATAGGATCAGCACATAGATGACGTCACCAAACCCTCACGAAGGGTAAAGGATCGAGTAGAGGAGAGATATTTGGGTATTGTCTCCCCTAACAACGGATATAGGTTTCGACCTGATGGGGCTCATCAGTCCAGTGCGTCCCTAGTTGATTCCTAAATACACGATTTGCCATCGTCGTCATTTTGATTAAACATTTGTACATTTGGACTGGTACTGGCCATAGTCTGCATGAGGCTGCCCAATATAGGGACACATGGGCGGCAGCAAAAGGATCAGCACCTAGATGACCTCATGAAACACTCACGAAGGGTAAAGGATCCAGGAGAGGAGAGATATTTAGATATTATCTCCGCGGACAACATAGACCGATTTCAACCTGATGAGACTCATCAGTCCAGTGCGTCCGTAGTTAATTCCTAAATGTACGATCTGCAGGGCTTTTGATGTTCGGTTTACGAGTTTCGACTCGGAATACTCCATGTATTCCTTATCCGGCGGTCGTTGGTTAACATGGCCGCGCTATTTGCGTGTGTGTATTAAGCTCAAGGTATGTATGAACCGTAAAAACACACTCCCACCGCTTTGGTTATAAAATTCAGATTACTCTGTTGCTTTGTCCTGTGTTTTCGTGGAATTGCTGTGGTCACAGGGTTCAAATGCGCAGTATTCGGCCGTTTGTTATGAACCGCCGTGTTGTTTACCCCCCGAGATCCTCGGTTTCGGCGCGCAGGATGTAAACACGGCGCATTTTCGGCCCGTTACTACGGAATTCTGCCGCAAATAACGGCAAACTTACGCGCACGAAAGTGTTTTCACTCGCTGAGCCCCGTTTAACTTAACAGCCATTGTTCCCAACAAAGGCTAGACTCTGACCTTAATTAGTAAAGTATCTATTTACGGTATGCACACACGTGCGATCGTGGAAAACTGATCCGCTCACAAACCTCTACACCCATTGCTTTAATTGATCTAACAGTGTATGTATCAGAATCGGAAATTTGGCGCTACTTTTTATGGAATCGTAAAAATTCGCATTGCAAGGATTACGGCTACCGTTGTGGACCGGGTGACGCACTGATTTGATACGTTTATTGAATTGTTCGAAGTACCTTATAAAGCTTATTGAGCACATTAATCAACGCTTAGTTTCCATGACTGTAAGCTATGTAACGGTACAAAAATGACTACTTTTTTTTTGCCGTTTGGCTTAGCTTAAGGTACCCGCAACGCCCTCGGCCGGGCGCGAAGGAAAGTGGACAGTTGCAATTTTGCGATTTATTGGAGCCTGTCGTTCGCCGTCAATATTTCTTGCAGGGTCCCTTCAAGGACCGGAGGAGCCGTGAGACTTAAATTGCGTGGAGCCCTCTTATAACCTACCCCTCGCCGACACGTTGCGAGCTAGCCCCCTCACAGCCCCTCCGAAGGGATACCCTGAGCTCCACAACCTAAACTCGTGCGTTGCTCATTGGGAGCGTCACACCATACCAAGAACTCCTGTATTGGTGACCCCGGCGTTATCTGAACACTCAACCTTCTGATCGGGATCGCCAATGTACGTTTTATGTGATCACTGTCACAGTGACAGTTGCAATTTTGCAATTTATTGGAGTCTGTCGTTTCCCACCCCGGTGTCAATATTTCTTGCAGGGTCCTTTTAAGGGCCGCAGGAGCCGTGAGGGTTAAATTACGTGGAGCCCTCTTATAACCTACCCCCTCGCCGACGCGTTGCGAGCTAGCCCCCTCACAGGCCCTCCGAAGGGAGATCCTAAGCTTCACAACCTAAAACAGTGCGTTGCCCATTAGGAGCGTCACACCATACCAAGGACTCCTGTATTGGTGACCCCGGCGTTATCTGAACACTCAACCTTCTGATCGGGATCGCCAATGTACGTTTTATATGATCCCTGTCACAGTGGGTCTTGCAGGGTCCTTTTAAGGACCGGAGGAGCCGTGAGGATGAAATTGCATGGAGCCCTCTTATAACCCACCCCCTCACCGACACGTTGCGAGCTAGTCCCCTCACAGCCCCTCCGAAGGGATACCCTAAGCTCCACAACCTAAACCGGTGCGTTGCCCATTGGGAGCGTCACACCATACCAAGGACTCCTGTATTGGTGACCCCAGCGTTATCTGAACACGCAACCTTCTGATCGGGGTCACCAATGTACGTTTTATGTGATCACTGTCACAGTGACAGTTGCAATTGTGCGATTTATTGGAGCCAGCAGGGTCCTTTTAAGGACCGGAGGAGCCGTGAAAGGTAAATTGCGTGGAGCCCTCTTATAACATACCCCCTCGCCGACACGTTGCGAGCAAGCCCCTCACAGCTCCTCCGAAGGGATACCCTGAGCCAAACAACCTAAACCCGTGCGTTGTCCATTGGGAGCGTCACAGCTATGTGATCACTGTCACAGTGACACTTGCAATTTTGCGATTTATTGGAGCCTGTCGTTCCCCACCCCGCTGTCAATATTTCTTGCAGGGTCCTTTTAAGGACCGGAGGAGCCGTGAGGGTTAAATTGTGTGGAGCCCTCTGATAACCTACCCCCTCGCCGACACGTTGCAGGCTAGCCCCCTCACAGCCCCTCCGAAGGGAGACAATCTAAAACCGTGCGTTGCCCATTGGGAGCGTCACAACTATGTCATCACTGTCACAGTGACAGTTGCAATTTTGCGATATATTGGAGCCTGTCGTTCCCCAGACCGCGGTCAATATTTCTTGCAAGGTCGCTTCAAGAACCGGAGGAGCCGTGAGGGTTAAATTGTGTGGAGCCCTCTTATAACCTACCCCCTCTACTCAATTTTTCTTTGGGACCGGAGGAGCAGTGAGGGTTAAATTGCGTGGAGCCCTCTTATAACCTACCCCCTCGCCTACACGTTGCGAGCTAGCCCCCTCATAGCCCCTCCGAAGGGATACCCTGAGCTCCACAACCTAAACCCGTGCGTTGCCCATTGGGAGCGTCACAGCTATGGTCACAATTATATTTACATAGGTATTCACACAACCTAACTATCGATTAAAGTTAACCGGAGACTGTAAGAATGGGCATCATATACCTTCCATATTTTTTTTAAAGGCCCTCTACGTTATTACATATCGTCGGCTTACAAGTGAAATACACTAAGTCCATTTTTTGCTGTTTTTAGTTGTACTGTTCTTAGTGGCTAAAATCGCAAAAATGTGTATTTGGAAATAACACATTTTCAACATTTTGGAGTACTCAAGTTTTATTTTGATGGTTTACTAAATTGTAACAAATCTCAGGCTCAGTAGGGGTATAGTAAAGGGTCCTGTAGCCGAACTTCCAAATTCTTAACTCATTAAATGACTGAGTAGGAAAGGTAACAGCAGAATATAAAACTTTAACTACAGTTTCTCACATTTTATAGTTTTTGACTCAAGTGATTTCACTTGTAAGCCGACGATATTATTATTATAAGGCATTGTTTATATTCATTGTGTGTGTGGTGCTGAACGATGAGCAACACAGTAAGTTATTTATTGATGGAAACAATAATTATTCATTACGTAATACAACAGGCGGATGCCAAAACGGTAAGGATTCTCGATGGTGCCAAATATAGCACATAGTTCCCTTAATAGACTGTTGTAGTGCAGGTTTCTCCTGCCACATTATAATACGCCTGGTACAGACAATGCAAATTGGAAATTGATTGTCCGGCCCGAAATTAATTGAAATTGAATAATTGATTGATAAATTGGCGTCGATAATTATATTACACAAGACGAGATCACTGATAATACTGGCGATGAAAATTTCAGGTTTCAATTAAACTGCAACTTATTGTAATGTAAGTTTATGCATGCGGCGGTTAGCACATCCTGCAGGCTTTAATACGTAATATTAATAGTGAGGTTAGGTTTGGTTATGTAATGTTATAATTGGAACTCACTGGTTTTATCGCATGTGCCTATTAATAGTATGTGCAAATAAGCTCATTCTAAATTAATTGGTCTATACTTTTGCAATGCAAATTAAATATTATCCCTATTACAGTAATAATCTCGATTTTATTCTGCATTAATAAGAATTATTTATTTTTAATTGGCTAGGTGACTGAAGTTTGGGTACGTTTAACAGGTCATTATCAAAAGTAGTGTGCAATTACAAAAAAAAAACTGCTTTTTAAGTAAGCAAAATTATTCAAGTGGGCGATTCTCGACTTTTGTTTTTGTTTTAACATCGCCGATGCGATTTCTGTATACCGATTGTGTGGCATGGTGTGGAGATACGTTGTGGAAATTATACGTGCACCATACACGTTGGTCATCAATTGTAGTGCGCTGTTGGGAGGATGCGTGTGTAATTGTGGAGAGAGCGAGTGTATCATTACACACGGTATAATGCCACTCGTCCATCGAGCACCACGAAATGTGTGGACGGCGGTCACGAACGTGGCCAGCAAATTGTTACTCGCAGACAAGCAGGAGATTGCGACGAACACGAGAATGACGCAAATGTAAAACAGAGGGCGATTAGAGGCACGTACGCGAGATTTTATAGGCTCCGGTACATCATGGAAGCTGATAATAATAATAATATTGTTTGTGTTACAATGGGGAATCTCAAATTTCATGAACATATCAAATATGCATTCATATTAATTATTCAAACACTACAGAAACACATGAAGTTGCTGATGAGATCGGGTACCATTGAGCTAAAAGGGGAACTATTCAATCTAGTAGAATATGAATGATGGCGAAGAATGATAACGAAGTGTGAAATTAGTGAAACTACAAATCGGGCCCTACGTTGGGCGGCAAAGGGAACTATATTCTTAATCCAGTAGAATATGAATGATGGCAAAGAATGATAACGAAGTGTGAAATTAGTGAAACTACAAATTTAGCCCCACGTTGGGCGGCAAGGGGAACTATTTTTTCATTCTAGTAGAATATGAATGATGTCAAATAATGATAACGAAGTGTGAAATTAGTGAAACTACAAATTGGGCCCCACGTTGGGCAGCAAGGGGGAACTTTTTCATTCTAGTAGAATATGAATGATGGCAAAGAATGATCACGAAGTGTGAAATTAGTGATACTACAACTTGGGCCCCACGTTGGGCGGCAAGGGGGAACTATTTGTTCATTCTAGTAGAATATGAATGATTGCAAAGAATGATAACGAAGTGTGAAATTAGTAAAACTACAAATTGGGCCCCACGTTGGGCGGCAAGAAGGCCAATGAAGGCCGCTAGCGGTGACGTCAGGCAGGCACGAACCTCCAAACGTATTGCGTACATAAAAGATTTCACGCCATGTGAAATGATCCATATCTACGTGGGAACAATGATAAATTTTCGTGAGCCGTTTTCAGAAGTACCAAGTCAGCTCATTGTTGAATCCATATCACAACAAAGCTGATATTGGTAATAAACATACTTTTATCTCGTCTGTTTGCTTGTTTACCGTCCATTTAACGACATCGCTGCGGCTAATTACCGTAATAACATCAATATCTGGTATTAATCATCGTCGTTTGCTAATCCGCGTGTCTTTCTTTGTTGCAGGTGCCCCGTGGAAAGTGCGCGCCCCGGCCACGTGTCCGGTCGCTACCCCGTGTGCTCCACGTGACCATCATCCACCTTCTGCAGAGAGTGTCCCCCCCCAAACCTCCCGCGCGAGAGTGCGAGTGTTCTTGACAGAGAATGGTGAGTGAGGGACTTCCTTTATTCGAATTAATCACGGACTTACGAACGCATAATCGCACGAGTCATTGTGTCTGGTCACTATGTTGTAACATGCTTTATGAGCTGTTTAATGCGATCATAAAGTTATTTAGTAGCGTTTCTTCACAGAAAATAACTCCCCGAGTAAGTGTAGAGTCTTTAGCATCTTAATTTTGTTTAGATTTACTTTGTACACAAATGACGTCGATAGAACAATGCACCTATTGTGATTTATTCGTTGGTTATTAAATGTAGTACATTGTGAATCACTTTTTTTCATTTCAGCATAGCTGCAACTTCACACCGTGCACAATATGCATATTGTGCACGGTGTGACAGCTGCAACTTCACCCCGTGCACAATATGCTTATTGTGCACGGTGTGATAGCTGCAACTTCACCCCATGCACAATATGCATATTGTGCAAGGTGTGATAGCTGCAACTTCACCTCGTGCACAATATGCATATTGTGCACGGGGTGAAGTAGTGGAGTACCTGTCATCCAGACAGTATTAAAAAAATAGATTTTTATTGAATGGATAAATAATCTAAAGAAAAGTGATTTAATAAAAATCTGCAAAAAATTGTTAAATACATGTATAGAATATAATAGAATGGAATATATTTTCATGCCTGTCGTCATACGACTTACACAAGTCAAATTAATAAATTAATTACATGTTAAAAAGATTTCTACAATACGATACTACAATACAATGCTTAAAATAACATCGAAGACACCGCAAGCATATCACAAATCATAAGCCAATAAGTCCATGCAACTAGATACCATCCACAAGGAAAAAATCTCTGAAATCGTACAGAGAAAGTCCGAGTAGCAACGTCTTAACGTTCTTCTATAATTGTCTAAGTTGATTATAATAATGATTGTTGATGGTCCTTTAATTTTGGCGATCGACGAATTGTGGTTTACAAATATCGCATCAGATTTGCATACAATTTGATTTTAACTGACACACTCCATTAATTGAATGTTTATTTATTTTAATTGTACGTGCTGTTTTATGGATTCAGTGCGGTTTAACTGTGAGGTCGCTTTGTTTAATGTAGGAAAGCCGCACGTTGAAGTAGGTTTTGATTTTAGGGGGGTGGGGGGTAATTAAAAGGCGGCTGCTTTAATTACCCCATTGTCCCGCGTGCACCTTTGCGCCTCGCCATTTGAATAATTGCCTAGTTAAGGTACCTTTTGTTTACGATATTGAACCCGGTTAATTGATAATCCACTGAACGATAATAATTCATTTCGTGTTGAAAATCGATCGGTGAAATATTTGAACGGACTAAATGAGATTTGCAATATTACTCGTTCCTGCACATCTTCATGAAGCTAAATCTCCTGAAAATTTGACAAAGTTTCAGTATTAAATATAATAATACAACTTTCTGCAATGACAAGTATCGGTTAGCTATTACTGAAATTTCTGAAAATGTATTTATTACATATTTATTATTAAATATCTGTTAAGTATACCTGAAGCAAATTCTGCTAAAAATTTGACAAAGTTGCAGTATTACATAAACGAGAAAATCAAATATATAACTTTCTGCAATGACAAGTATCGGTTAGCTATTACTGAAATTTCTGAAAATTTATTATTTGCAACTTTGATATTAGATATCTGTTAACTATACCTGAAGCTAATTATTCTGAAAATTTGATAAAGTTTCAGTAATAAATATGCGAGAAAATCAAATATATAACTTTCTGCAATGACAAGTATCGGTTAGTTGTTACTGAAATTTCTGAAATTTTATTTATTGCATATGTATTATTAGATATCTGTTAAGTATACCTTAGGGTAATTCGCCTGAAAATTTGACAAAGCTTCAGTATTAAATAAGCGAGAAAATCAAATATATAACTTTCTGCAATGACAAGTATCAGTTCGTTATTACTGAAATTTCTGAAAATTTATTTATTGCATATTTATTATCAGATATCTGTTTAGTATACCTGAAGCTAATTGGCCTGAAAATTTGACAAAGTTTCATTATTCAGGAAGTGGGAAAATCAAATATATAACTTTCTGCAATGACAAGTACCGGTTAGCTATTACTGAAAATTATGAAAATTTATTTATTGCATATGTATTATTAGATATCAGTTAAGTATACCTGAAGCGAATTCTCCTGAAAATTTGACAAAGTTTCAGTATTAAATAAGCGAGAAAATCAAATATATAACATTCTGCAATGACAAGTATCAGTTCGTTTTTACTGAAATTTCTGAAAATTTATTTATTGCATATTTATTATTAGATATCTATTAAGTATACCTGAAGCTAATTCTACTGAAAATTTGACAAAATTTCAGTATTAAATAAGCGAGAAAATCAAATATATAACTTTCTGCAATGACAAGTATCAGTTCGTTATTACTGCAATTTCTGAAAATTTATTTATTGCATATTTATTATCAGATATCTGTTAAGTATACCTGAAGCTAATTCTCCTGAAAATTTGACAAAATTGCAGTATTAAATAAGCGAGAAAATCAAATATATAGCTTTCTGCAATGACAAGTATCGGTTAGCTATTACTGAAATTTCTGAAAATTTATTTATTGCATATTTATTATTAGATATCTGTTAAGTATATCTGAAGCTAATTCGCCTGAAAATTTGTCAAACTTTCAGTATTAAATAAGCGAGAAAATCAAATATATAACTTACTTTAATGACAAGTATCGGTTAGCTACTACTGAAATTTCTGAAAATTTACTTATTGCATATTTATTATCAGATATTTGTTAAGTATACCTGAAGCTAATTCTCCTGAAAATTTGACAAAGTTTCAGTATGAAATAAGCGAGAAAATCGAATATATAACATTCTGCAATGACAAGTATCAGTTCGTTTTTACTGAAATTTCTGAAAATTTATTTATTGCATATTTATTATTAGATATCTATTAAGTATACCTGAAGCTAATTCTACTGAAAATTTGACAAAATTTCAGTATTAAATAAGCGAGAAAATCAAATATATAACTTTCTGCAATGACAAGTATCAGTTCGTTATTACTGCAATTTCTGCAGTGACAAGTATCGGTTGGCTATTACTGAAATTTCTGAAAATGTATTTATTGCATATTTATTATTAGATATCTGTTAAGTATACCTGAAGCCAATTCTCCTGAAAATTTGACAAAGTTTCAGTATTAAATAAGTGAGAAAATCAAATATATAACTTACTTCAATGACAAGTATCGGTTACCTATTACTGAAATTTCTGAAAATTTACTTATTGCATATATAATATTAGATATCTGTTAAGTATACCTGAAGCTAATTCTTCTGAAAATTTGACAAAGTTTCAGTATGAAGTAAGTGACAAAATCAAATATATAACTTTCTGCAATGACAAGTATCGGTTAGCTATTACTGAAATTTCTGAAAATTTATTTATTGCATATTTATTATTAAATATCTGTCAACTATACCTGAAGCTAATTCTACTGAAAATTTGACAAAGTTTCAGTATTAAATAAGTGACAAAATAAAATATATAACTTTCTGAAATGACAAGTATCGGTTATTTATTACTGAAATTTCTGAAAATTTATTTATTGCATATTTATTATTGGATATCTGTGAAGTATACCTGAAGCTAATTCTCCCGAAAATTTGACAAAGTTTCAGTATTAAATAAGTGACAAAATCAAATATATAACTTACTTTAATGACAAGTATCGGTTAGGTATTACTGAAATTTCAGAAAATTTATTTATTGCATATATAATATTAGATATCTGTTATGTATACCTGAAGCTAATTCTTCTGAAAATTTGACAAAGTTTCAGTATTAAATAAGCGAGAAAATTAAATATATAACTTTCTGCAATGACCAGTATCGATTAGCTATTACTGAAATTTCTGAAAATTAATTTATAGCATATTTATTATTAGATATCTGTTAAGTATACCTGAAGCTCATTCTCCTGAAAATTTGATAAAGTTTCAGTATTAAATAAGCGAGAAAATCAAATATATAACTTTCTGCAATGACAAGTATCAGTTCGTTTTTACTGAAATTTCTGAAAATTTATTTATTGCATATTTATTATTAGATATCTATTAAGTATACCTGAAGCTAATTCTACTGAAAATTTGACAAAGTTTCAGTATTAAATAAGCGAGAAAATCAAATATATAACTTTCTGCAATGACAAGTATCAGTTCGTTATTACTGAAATATCTGAAAATTTATTTATTGCATATTTATTATCAGATATCTGTTAAGTATACCTGAAGCTAATTCGCCTGAAATTTTTACAAAGTTTCAGTATTAAATAAGTGAGAAAATCAAATATATAACTTTCTGCAATGTCAGGTATCGGTTAGCTATTACTGAAATTTCTGAAAAATTATTTTTTGTATATTTATTATTAGATATCTGTTAAGTATACCTGAAGCTAATTCGCCTGAAAATTTGACAAAGTTTCAGTATTAAATAAGGGAGAAATTTAAATATATAACTTTCTGCAATGAGAAGTATCGGTTAGCTATTACTGAAATTACTGAAAATTTATTTATTGCATATTTATTATTAGATATCTGTTCAGTATACCTGAAGCTGAATCTCCTGAAAATTTGACAATGTTTCAGTATTAAATATGCGAGAAAATCAAATGTATAACTTTCTGCAATGACAAGTATGGGTTAGCTAGTACTGAAATTTCTGAAAATTTATTTATTGCATATTTGTTATTAGATAACTGTTCAGTATACCTGAAGCTAATTCGCTTGAAAATTTGACAAAGTTTCAATATTAAATAAGCGAGAAAATCAAATATATAACTTTCTCCAAAGATAAGTATCAGTTAGCTATTACAGAAATTTCTGAAAATTTATTTATTGCATATTTATTATTAGATATCTGTTAAGTATACCTGAAGCTAATTTGCCTGAAAATTTGACAACGTTTCAGTAGTGATATGATATAGTATATCAGGGAATGTAGAAAATAATTCCTGTTATTAATCCCATCTGAAAACTAAATTGTTGTTACAGTTGTAGGAAAGTAACTTTAATTATGAAACTCCGACAACTTGTAGTTATTAAAGTTTGAAACAACTATCGCTTTCATATCGTTTTGCTTCCTTTTTGACCTCGTTATGACCTATCAGAAGTGAACTGTGGCCATATGAGAGAACAAGGAGTAGTCAAAGTTCGTCTTGGTGCTTAAATATATCCATCTATCTAACTTAAATATTTTGAGTCAATTTGCATATCAATAAAGTGAATGCACATAAATGTGTAATTATGTTAGCTTATCTAAGGAATTCGTGAACTAAGTGAATGAGCTGCGTATTGTAATTTAATGAATAGATAGTCATAATTGGTGCAATAAGTGATGCTTAATGATAATTATGGGGACATTATACGATTTTTATTATCGTTTGTCACTGACGTGATTTCTACTGACGTTCGTTGCAGCATGGCATCTACTGTCCATTGACGCAATTTTTACTGTCGTTTGTCGCTGGCACGGTTTTGACAGTCGTTTGTCGCTGACACGGTTTTGACAGTCGATTGTCGCCGACACGATTTTGATAGAGTCGTTTGTTGCCAATGCAATTTTGACAGTTGTTTGTCGTCGACACGATTTCGACAGTCATTTGTCGCCGATGCGATTTTGATAGTCGTTAGTCGGCGTTACCATGCTGACAGTCGTTTGTTACAGATGAGATTTTGACAGTGGTTTGTTGCTGACATGATATTGACGATCGTTTGACGCCGTTGCGACTTTGTCAGTCTTTTGTCGCCGATACCATTTTGAAAGTCGTTTGTCGCTGATACGATGTTGACAGTTGTTTGTCGGCGACACGATTTTGATAGAGTCGTTTGTTGCCAAAGCGATTTTGACATTCGTTTGTCGTCGATACGACGTTGAAAGTCATTTGTCGCCGACACGATTTCGACAGAGTCGTTTGTCGTCGATGCGATTTTGATACTCGTTTGTCGCCGATGCGATTTTGACAGGCGTTTGTGGTTGACACGATTTTTACAGTCGTTTGTCCCTGATGCCATTTTGATAGTCGTTAGCCGCCGTCATGATGTTGACGGTCGTTTGTCACTGATGAGATTTTGACAGTGATTTGTCGCTGACATGATTTTGACGGTCGTTGGACGCCGTTGCGAATTTGTCAGTCGTTTGTCGCTAACACTATTTTCAAAGTCGTCTGTGGCTGATACGATGTTGACAGTCGTTTGTCGGCGACACGATTTTTATAGAGTCGTTTGTTGCCAAAGCGATTTTGACATTCGTTTGTCGTCGATACGACGTTGAAAGTTATTTGTCGTCGACACGATTTCGACAGAGTCGATTTTGATAGTGGTTTGTCGCCGATGCGATTTTGACAGTCGTTTGTGGCCGACACGATTTTTACAGTCGTATGTCGCTGATGCGATTTTGATAGTCGCTTGTCGCTGACACGATTTTGACAGTCGTTTATCGCCGACACGATTTTGACAGTCGTTTGTTGCTGACATGATTTTGACAATCGTTTGACGCTGTTACGATTTTGCCAGTTGTTTATCGCTGACACGATTTTGACGGTCATTTATCGCTGATGTAATGTACGGCACAGTTCTGACCCACGTGCATTTTTTTAAGTGCGCTGCAACACTATGACGTCACGTTCGTGTGCTTGTCCCAGTTCTAATTAAAGCCCTCTTCTATGCACGTCACTGTGACGTCATTCGAGTGCATCGTGGATCGATGAAGCTTGAGGTCTTGGGGGTGTGAATATCCCCGAATGTAGTATGTATGTAGTTCACCATCAGTATTTATGTGACAGATAACTTTTTCTTTGCTTTCGAACGACCGACCCTTAGAATACATCGTTGTCATCTTATCTGCTGATATATTGATATTCACAAGTAATGCTACAAGAAGTGGACAAGAAGTCGATTATTTATAGTATTTAAACTATCGAGTGTGCGCCTTATCAATTTGATGAGACAAAATTTGCAATTAATAATCTTATAGATCTACAGTGCGAAGCACGAGGGAGGGGGGTACTATCTCTGACAAGCCGAAAACATTTTACAGATTCCATTCAAATTTGATGGCAGTCCATAAGGTTTTATTTTACAATTTTACATGGAATTTGATAACTGAATTCTAACCGTCTTATGGATATATCTATCCGGCAGATAACTAGTCAACCTAACCGTGGATGGACGCCAAAAACTCACGTTCATATTCCGCCAGACACGAACGGACGTACCTCGAGCCTCGCTTCTCTGACCCTTCTACGTACGTGTGTTACGCAACAGCGCAACACCACCCCCGGCCGGAATGGGAATGATGGATGAATAATAGGTCCAAAGGGTTGGTGGCGTCGGGGGGCGGCTGCTGGTGCGCGCGCGCTGACCCAAGGGGGTGGGCGCCACCGCGCCGGCCGCCCTCGGCTTGGGGCCGCTTTCCAGGGGGTCAGGGGCGGCGGCGGCGCCTACGTCGATGCGAGCGGGGGGCAAGGTCGTCCGCGGGGCTGGACGCATCAAGGGTGCGGGGGCCCCGACTCCGCGGGGGTCACTGACCTCGGGCGTGCGTCTCTGACTCAGGGGGGTCGGGGGGAGGAGCGGAACGGAGCCGCACGTGCGTTTGCATGTTTGTGCGTATGGATCGCCGAAGCCCCCGCGAGCTGCCGTGCGCTCCGAAAAAGTGCGGGCCCCCTTTATGACCTCGGGCCCAATCACACTTTTTTTATTTGCTACTGACAGGCTCTAGTTCACGGGGCGATCAAAATTAAATCAACGGCAGGAATGGTTTTTGCCACAGCATGCAGGACTAAACATTGTAATTATGTTTGTATACCTGCATTTGTAATCACGAATTGCAAAATTCATTTGAATAAACTGGTTTAGGCGAATAAACCGTTGTTTCAAATTTTCATACTTATTCATAATCATTTTTTGTGTTACGTAAAAAAAATCGTGATATTACGATCAAAACACCGATCACATGTGTCACAGTCACTCTCATTATGGTTAGGTTTCTCATTTGTACTATTGTAGAATGTGTCTTAGTCATGAGATCCTAATATTATCTGACTCCCAATGTGTTAGTTCATTTAGCGTTATCCAGGGTGCACCACGAGGAGGCGAACTAACTTTACACCCCTATCTGATAATATAATCATTATACATACTTGTGTTTCTTCAATTATTTTGATATACAGGGTGTCTACAAAAGGATTTACTGCTTTACCACTCCTCGCCTTAAAGCACATTATTGTTTAAAGCGTGTTTTCTTACCCAGAGAAGGCTGGGCATAACTTTACTGCAAAAGTGACAACACATTTGACACGGACTATAGCTCCAAATTATCCAATAAAACGCGTCTCAATTCTTTGTCTGATTTCCTATGGACAGCTTGAAATGAAAGGCACTGTATATCAATTTAATCATCGGGTAATTCCCTGCCATTGCATTTATTTTCGTCGAGTATTGACGAACTCTCAATGCGATCTTGCGCTTGGTACAATACAACAGGCAGTAACTATCACCCACCATTGTAGTAGTAATTAAAAATACAAAAACCTATCAGGACGATAAGGGCGATATAACGGTACGTCCATTGCGATAAGTGCCACGCACGTGCCGCAGTTCGCGGAAAACACGGTCGATCCGCTCACGTACACTTCCGGATTGATTGCGCACCTGAAGTTCCGGGTCATGGCGGACCCGGAACCCCCCTCCCCCACCCGGGGACAAGTGAAAACACCCGCACACGTGTGTTCTGTTCGGAGATGTGCGGGTGGCACGTGCCAGCGCGCTCGTGTCGCGAGCGTTATCGCGGGGGCGATTCGATTGCGCGTATCTCTGGACAGGAAATGCGCAATATAAACACAAGTTTCCGATGGCAATATTCAATAACTGATACTGAAATCCGCAAAACTGCAACTAATGATAATTTTTTTAACCTTTATCCGGCCGATTATATTGGAAATCGTGGCATTGGGTTTTAATATGTTTTCGTATAGACGAGCGAAAATCGCGTCAGAAAGTATCGGAACAAAAGGTAATAGGTTAAGTAAATGACGCATGCGATTGTTAACGACGATGATTTTATAAGACCTCAGCGACCTCATCGTTTTCGATCATTATTTTGTCATTTCTGTAATAGATTAAAGATGAATCGAAAGGTTTAGTTTGCTCCCAGACAACATATCTTAGTGCGATCCTGGTCACGGCACCACGATGCTAATCACCACTGCAATTTTTGGATCATAATTTTGTCATTCCTGTAATAGATTAAAGAAGAATCAAAAGGTTTTTATTTTGTTCCCAGGCAACATATCTCATTGCGATCCTGGTCACGGCACCACAATGCTAATGATCACTGCAATTTATAAGTTTCACGCAAATGCATTTGTAGTAATAACATGTATTAGCTCTGTAGTTATTAACGATTTTGATATCATGCTTAGCGACCTTGCTGTATAATTGTTTGGCTGTCCCTATGAAATTGCTATGGGGGTGGAGGTGGAACGTTAAACACAATAGATCGTCCCCCCCCTCGCTCCGTCACCCGATGCGCTGTCTGCTGAGCCTGGCTTCACGGGGTTGGGGGGATTAAAGGCTGTCTGATTTCCAAGCGAAAGCCTTACATGGGATGGGGGCGGCGGTTGGGCCGTGATGGGGTGGACTTTTACTCGATTAATCGAGCGCGTGTCGCGACGAGGACTCGTGGGCGGTGGCGGCGGCGCTGCGATGGGGGTGGCAGCCCCCCTTCCCCCGCCCATTCCGGCTAAGCAAACAGACGTGACGCAGCCGCCTCCTCCGGGGGCCGGCGGGGATCGATTCAAGTGGGACATTGTGCCCGGCGGCGCACAAAGCCGCAGCAATAATTGGAGCGGCATTATCCAATGACGGGCAAAGTGCACTCCAAGAGAATTATCTCATCATGCACAAACGGGTGCGTGCGTGTAAAGGGAATTGTCCTCAAGGAGAGCGCGAAAAGATCGCCTCACATGGCGATCGAGTAGACGTGCACATTTCTTGTCCGCAGTTATATTGAGGATTCAAAATCGAATGATTCACTGGACGAGAGATTGCATTTAAGTCATAAAAAGTAGGCAACTACTGTCATTGGATGAAACCGTCTGAGATGTAAAAACGTTATCGTCTTGTTCGTTAAGCCTCGCCCACACAAGCGAGCACGATGAACAAGCGTTCGCAAACGTTTGCATGTGTTTAACAAACGTTTGCATGTGTTTGACAAACGTTTGCATGTGTTTGACAAGCGAGCACGATGAACAAGCGTTCGCAAACGTTTGCATGTGTTTGACAAACGTTTGCATGTGTTTCACAAACGTTTGCATATGTTTGTCAAACGTTTGCATATGTTTGTCCAACGTTTGCATAAGTTTGTCAAACATTTGCATGTGTTTGACAAACATTTGCGTGTGTTGGGCAAACGTTTGCATGTGTTTGGCAAACGTTTGAATGTGTTTGGCAAACATTTGCGATTATCTGTTAAGTATACCTGAAGCTAATTCTCCTGAAGATTTAACATAGTTTCAGTATTAAATAAGCGAGAAAATCAAATATATAACTTTTTGCAATGACAAGTATCGGTTAGCTATTACTGAAATTTCTGAAAATTTATTTATTGCATATTTATTATTAGATATCTGTTAAGTATACCTGAAGCTAATTCTCCTGAAAATTTGACAAAGTTTCAGTATTAAATAAGTGAGAAAATCAAACATTTAACTTTCTGCAATGGCGAGTACCGGTTAGCTACTACTGAAATTTCTGAAAATTTATTAATTGCATATTTATTATCAGATATCTGTTTAGTATAGCTGAAGCTGATACTCCTGAAAATTTGACAAAGTTTCAGTATTAAATCAGCGAGAAAATCAAATATATAACTTACTGCAATGACAAGTATCAGTTCGTTATTACTGAAATTTCTGAAAATTTATTTATTGCATATTTATTATTAGATATCTGTTAAGTATACCTGAAGTTAATTCGCCTGAAAATTTGACAAAGTTTCAGTATTAAATAAGTGAGAAAATCAAACACTTAACTTTCTACAATGACAAGTATCGGTTAGCTACTACTGAAATTTCTGAAAATTTATTTATTGCATATTTATTATCAGATATCTGTTTAGTATAGCTTAAGCTAATACTCCTGAAAATTTGACAAAGTTTCACTATTAAATAAGTGAGAAAATCAAACACTTAACTTTCTGCAATGACAAGTATCGGTTAGCTACTACTGAAATTTCTGAAAATTTATTTAGTGCATATTTATTATCAGATATCTCTTTAGTATAGCTGAGGCTAATACTCCTGAAAATTTGACAAAGTTTCAGTATTAAATAAGTGAGAAAATCAAACACTTAACTTTCTGCAATGACAAGTACCGGTTAGCTACTACTGAAATTTCTGAAAACTTATTTAGTGCATATTTATTATCAGATATCTCTTTAGTATAGCTGAAGCTGATACTCCTGAAAATTTGACAAAGTTTCAGTATTAAATAAGCGAGAAAATCAAATATATAACTTACTGCAATGACAAGTATCAGTTCGTTATTACTGAAATTTCTGAAAATTTATTTATTGCATATTTATTATTAGATATCTGTTAAGTATACCTGAAGTTAATTCGCCTGAAAATTTGACAAAGTTTCAGTCTTAAATAAGTGAGAAAATCAAACACTTAACTTTCTACAATGACAAGTATCGGTTAGCTACTACTGAAATTTCTGAAAATTTCTTTATTGCATATTTATTATCAGATATTTGTTTAGTATAGCTGAAGCTAATACTCCTGAAAATTTGACAAAGTTTCAGTACTAAATAAGTGAGAAAATCAAACACTTATCTTTCTGCAATGACAAGTATCGGTTAGCTAGTACTGAAATTTCTGAAAACTTATTAATTGCATATTTATTATCAGATATCTGTTTAGTATAGCTGAAGCTAATACTCCTGAAAATTTGACAAAGTTTCAGTATTAAATAAGTGAGAAAATCAAACACTTAACTTTCTGCAATGACAAGTATCGGTTAGCTAGTACTGAAATTTCTGAAAACTTATTAATTGCATATTTATTATCAGATATCTGTTTAGTATAGCTGAAGCTAATACTCCTGTAAATTTGACAAAGTTTCAGTATTAAATAAGCGAGAAAATCAGATATAGAACTTTCTGCAATGACAAGTATCGGTTAGCTATTACTGAAATTTCTGAAAATTAATTTATTGCATATTTATTATTAGATATCTTTTAAGTATACCTGAAGCTAATTCGCCTGAAAATTTGACAAAGTGTCAGTATTAAATAAGTGAGAAAATCAAACACTTAACCTTCTGCAATGACAAGTATCTGTTAGCTCCTACTGAAATTTCTGAAAATTTATTTATTGCATATTTATTACCAGATATCTGTTTAGTATAGCTGAGGCTAATACTCCTGAAAATTTGACAAAGTTTCAGTATTAAATAAGTGAGAAAATCAAACGCTTATCTTTGTGCAATGACAAGTGTCGGTTAGCTACTACTGAAATTTTTGAAAATTTATTTATTGCATATTTATTATTAGATATCTGTTAAGTATACCTGAAGCTAATTCCCCTGAAAATTTGACAAAGTTTCAGTATTAAATAAGTGAGAAAATCGAATATATAACTTTCTGCAATGACAAGTATCGGTTAGCTACTACTGAAATTTCTGAAAATTAATTTATGGCATATTTATTATTAGATATCTATTAAGTATACCTGAAGCTAATTCGCCTGAAAATTTGACAAAGTTTCAGTATTAAATAAGTGAGAAAATCAAACACTTAACTTTCTGCAATGACAAGTATCGGTTAGCTACTACTGAAATTTCTGAAAATTTATTTATTGCATATTTATTATCAGATATCTGTTTAGTATAGCTGAAGCTAATTCTCCTGAAAATTTGACAAAGTTTCACTATTAAATAAGCGAGAAAATCAAATATATAACTTTCTGCAATGACAAGTATCAGTTCGTTAATACTGAAATTTCTGAAAATTTATTTGTTGCATATTTATTATTAGATATCTGTTAAGTATACCTGAAGCTAATTCGCCTGAAAATTTGACAAAGTTTCAGTATTAAATAAGTGAGAAAATCAAACACTTAACTTTCTGCAATGACAAGTATCGGTTAGCTACTACTGAAATTTCTGAAAATGTATTTATTGCATATTTATTATCAGGTATCTGTTTAGTATAGCTGAAGCTAATACTCCTGAAAATTTGACAAAGTTTCAGTATTAAATAAGTGAGAAAATCAAACGCTTATCTTTGTGCAATGACAAGTGTCGGTTAGCTACTACTGAAATTTCTGAAAATTTGTTTTTGCATATTTATTATCAGATATCTGTTTAGTATAGCTGAAGCTAATTCTCCTGAAAATTTGACAAACTTTCAGTATTAAATGAGTGAGAAAATCAAACACTTAACTTTCTGCAATGACAAGTATCCGTTAGCTACTACTGAAATTTCTGAAAATTTATTTATTGCATATTTATTATTAGATATCTGTTAAGTATACCTGAAGCTAATTCCCCTGAAAATTTGACAAGGTTTCAGTATTAAATAAGTGAGAAAATCGAATATATAACTTTCTGCAATGACAAGTATCGGTTAGCTACTACTGAAATTTCTGAAAATTAATTTATGGCATATTTATTATTGGATATCTGTTAAGTATACCTGAAGCTAATTCGCCTGAAAATTTGCCAAGTTTCAGTATTAAATATGCGAGAAAATCAAATATATAACTTTCTGCTAAGGCAAGTATCGGTTAGGTATTACTGAAATTTATGAAAATTTATATATTGCATATTTATTATCTGATATCAGTTTAGTATAGCTGAAGCTAATACTCCTGAAAATTTGACAAAGTTTCAGTATTAAATAAGTGAGAAAATCAAACACTTAACTTTCTGCAATGACAAGTATCGGTTAGCTACTACTGAAATTTCTGAAAATGTGTTTATTGCATATTTATTGTCAGATATTTGTTTAGTATAGCTGAAGCTAATTCTCCTGAAAATTTGATAACGTTTCAGTATTAAATATGTGAGAAAATCAAACACTTAACTTTCTGCAAATACAAGTATCGGTTAGGTAATACTGAAATTTCTGAAAATTTATTTATTGCATTTTTATTATTAGATATCTGTTAGGTATACCTGAAGCTAATTCTCCTGAAGTTTGACAACGTGCATGTGTTTGCCAAACGTTTCCATATGTTTGTCAAACGTTAGCATGTGTTTGGCACATGTTTGCACAAACGTTTGTATGTGTTTGGCAAACGTTTGCATATGTTTGTCAAACGTTTGCATGTGTTTGACAAACGTTTGCATATGTTTGTGAAACGTTTGTATGTGTTCGACAAACGTTTGCATAGGTGGTGTGCAAGTGATGCGCTCGAATACGTCCACACCTCTCAAACATTTTCTTACCGAAAGTTTGCGAATGTTTTGTGCTCTTGGTGTGGGCGAGGCTTAGGGTGTTCATATCTAAGAATATAAGAGAATATTTTTTGTGTCTCTTTGAGAGTTCGATACGATTTGCTTTTAGGTTTTGCGTTTACCAACTGCAATCCTCGTTTCGAATCTCGCGCGATGCATTTCGATTAAACGCCGCGTAGATAATCAACTTTAATTGCTACGTCAGTCGCTCGCGTCGTGGACAGTGAGCGCGCCCCCTATCGCCGAGTCGTGGCATTGCAAGTGCTACCCGGGGCCCCCCGATGGGCGTCCAGTCCGCCCCTGAGTTATGGATTGCGGCCCGCGCTGGGATGCGTGGGTGGGGCAGGTGGTTGATTGATTGCCCCCACCCACCCCCGCCGGTGTACACTCGCTCGCATGGTTGATATGCATCGGGCACATTCCTGCCAGAGCGGGCGGTGTTCAATAGGCGCTGCCAGAATCGATAGGTGCACGTTTACACTCTCACTCTCTCTCTGTGGCCGCCGCCGTCTCTGCATCGCGTGGCTGCGAAGGGCTCGCGCCGGGGCGGGGGCGGCGCCCTGGACGGTGTCAGACGCCCTTAAAGGGGATGTGCTGCTCGCGCCGTAGGGCCGGGTGGATCGATACCCGGCGCCTCTGGCGCCCTAACTCCAACCTGCATTATGCAAAAAAAGCGAAGGGGTGTCCCTCGTGCTCTGAATTAATTACTTAACCCGGTTAGGTTAGGGGTAGCCGGCATGGATTTTCGTGATGAGAGCGAAATTAAACGATATCGTACTGATGGAATCGCCACAGTAAGAATGGTACCCTTTATATGGAAAACGTGGAACAATTTTTCAGATTAGAGACGTATAGCGGCAACCAATAAAATCTCCCAAACCTCTACGCAACGGTAGATAGCACGGTCGTCTCCTTGCGTACTTACGACGTTATGGTTTTTCAAAAGGGGAACATTCTTTTGTAGACACCCTGTACTGGGTGTCTACAAAAGAATGTCCCTCTTTTGAAAAATCATAACGTCGAAAGTTTACTATAGTTTTTGCTATTTTAGTTCATGATTTAGCCAATGTCAGAGGCTAATGTATTCCAAATGACCCAATAAATATTTACGATATTTATCTATCTAAAGGCACGTTGTCACGAATCAAGTTTAATTGATCGATTGTAGTTGATCCACAAAAGTTGAATGACAACTACAATCGATTGATTAAACTTGATTCGTGAGAGATGCATAGTTTGAATCAGATTTAGAAAATCGTTTTGTTTTCATAAACTGATTTCAATTCTTCTGCCCCCTTTTTTTCGTATTGGTCATACTTGATGACCAATAAGTTGGTGTCAGAGGCCTGTACGCAGTCTTTCCACCTTTACGCACCGACTTTCAAAGGTCAAAGACTGTCTGCGTGCCAACAAAAAGTCCGCTCCTAAATATACGGTGTGCTGATCCTTTCATGCGGTTCGTTTGCACGGCCGAAATAGACCCTCGGCCCGAGACCAGGCACGCACCTCGCGGTCTCCTTGTTAACGGCCGCAAAATATTTACGCGCACGAAAAATCGATTTTCCCGGCTTGTGGAGTCTTTCGAGTGAACCAGAAACCGCGGTGTACACGCCGATAACAAATAAACACAGCGCACAAAGCGCATTGTTTGCTAGGAACGGGCGTGCAAACAGCGCTGGATCCCCCATTAGTCTTCCACAAACAAAGCGATTAATCATATGAAAAAGACGATTGTCAAAACCGCGTTGCATGCAAATACTGCGTGTTTCGTTAAACTGGCGATACAATTTTTTGTATAACTAAAAGATAAAGCTGCAACTAATCGACGGCATTTAAATGGTCAAATGCAATAATAATCGTAATGTAAATGGTGCCGTGACCAGGATCTTCAACGATTACCAAATTCGAGGAACACAATTATACAATATTACCTATAATGTTATAAATGGTCATTGAGTCGGCTCAAATTTTTGAAAGCTGTTATGATATGCATGCCAAAGTTGCGAACGTACTTAGAAGAACTACTTAGAAAGAAAAACTTCCCCAAAACAGGGGTTCGCAGCATTGTGTTTGCTGAAGGTGCCTTGCAGTAGTGTAAATAGAAGCAACGCCCGCATCAGTAATTCATGAGGGGAAAGCGATGACATCTGGATACAGGTATGGCAAGTAATTATCGCCTATCGTTAGTAATACCTCTTCATTTACCGTTATTTTTTTGATAAAACATGCCATCATATCTGTATTTACGCGAAACTTATAAATTGCATTCCAAACAGAGAATGGAAGAAAAGCTACAACGAAAACTACAAGTAATCGCAATAATAATCGTTATGTAAATGGTGCCGCGACCAGGATCTTCAACTATAACCTAATTCGAGGAACACAATTATACAATATTACCTATAATTGTATACATGATAATTGAGTCGGACTCAATTTTTTTAAAGCTGTTATGATGTTCATGCCAAAGCTGCGGAAGTATTTAGAAAAACTACTTATAAAGAAAAACTTTCCAAAGCAGGGGTTCGCAGCATTGAGTTTGCTGAAGCTGCCTTGCATTAGTGTACATAGAAGCAACGCTGGATCACTAATTCATGTGGGGAAAGCGATGACATCTGGATACAGGTATGGCAAGCAATTATCGCCGGTCGTTTGTAATACCTCTTCATTTGCCGTTATATTTTTGATAAAACATGCCATCATATCAAGTATTTCCATTTTTACGCGAAACTTATAAATTGCATCCTAAATAGAGAATGAAAGAAAACCTACAACGAAAACTACAAGTCATTGCAATAATAATCGTAAAGTAAATGGTGCCGTGACCAGGATCGGCAACGATGGCCTAATTCGGGGAATACAATTATACAATACAGGGTGTTCAAGATAAGGATCAACAGCATGGGGATCTCGGAAACCGTATAAGTTACAGGCCACGGTTTCCGAGATCCACGTGCTGTTGATGCTTATCTTGGACACCCTGTATACTACAGATCGCTCAAGAAAGTGCTGTCAACTTTTAAGCTGGATACTGATAGGTGACACTGTTGAAGATGCAAATCAAATATGTTTTGCAATTGCTGAAATTTTTCACATGCTTTTGATGCTTATCTTGGACACCCTGTATACTACAGAGCGCTCAAGAAAGTGTTGTCAACTTTTAAGCTGGATACTAATAGGTGACACTGTTGAAGATGCAAATCAAATATGTTTTGCAATATTGCTGAAATGTTTCCTAAGGTACAAGCACATAATTTATTTCTTAAAATGTCAATATTTCGTTGGAACTATTTGGAAAAGTTTATATCACTTTCTTGGGCGCTCAGGACTAAATACTAAAATAAAAAGAATATGGTGCTGAAGTGACTAAGTGACCATTTCGGCGAATCTTTACGGGGAAGCGTCTCGCTAGTTTATTTCAATGTTGTTCCGGAAAATGCGAAAATAGCCTAGGAGGCTGCCAAATGTGTGGCATCGGTGTATAGCTGAAATGTGTTTTTTTCTAAATACGTCGCGTTATTTGCGAGTTCCGCTTACTTTTTTCGCACGTTTTCGGGGCAGTGGACAAAGGCAGTCGTTAACCTCAGTGTGTTGACTGTCGTTCACCTCGACGTTTTCGCAAATCCTAACAATTCAACTCACGTTAATCCAAAAACAAGTGCTTAACCCCCAAGAGGTAGCAAACTCAAGTTAATGCAAGTAGTATACAGGGTGCAACAAAAATCATGCACGAAACTTTTTCAGGGGGCTCTTGGGAAATATTTGAACAAATTAGCTGTTACACATATCACATTGATGAACTCAGGTACATAAAAAAAAAGTGGATAACCCCCAAGAGGTAGCAAACTTAAGTTAATGCAAGTAATATACAGGGTGCAACACATATCATGCACGAAACTTTTTCATGGGGCTCTTGGGAAATATTTCAACCAATTGGCTGTAACTTTTGAGGGCCCCATAGACTTGGTCATAGAGTGGATCAAACTGTCTTTACATTAGATGGCATCGTGATCCTGGTCACGGCACTATAACAAATCATTGCAATTTATGGGTACTAGGTAAGTGCATTTTAAAAAATGTCTGGAACTGAATTTCTAATGACACATGAAGTGTCTTTACGTTAGATGACATCGTGATCCTGGTCACGGCACTATAACAAATCATTGCAACTTATAGGTATTAGATAGGTGCATTTTAAGAAATGTCTGGAACTGAATTTCTAATGACACTAGATGTTTAAACAAATACTAAATCACGCACGAAACTTTTTCAGGGGGCTCTTTGGAAATATTTGAACAAATTGGCTGTAAATTTTGAGGACTTGGTCATAGACTTGGTTATAGTGGATCAAAGTGCCTTTACATTAGATGACATCGTGATTCTGATCACGGCACTATAACAAATTATTACAATTTATAGGTATTAGGTAAGTGCATTTTAAGAAATGTCAGGAACTGAATTTCTAATAACACAAGATGTGCCTTTACATTAAGTGACATCGTGATCCTGGTCACGGCACTGTAACAAATCATTGCAATTTATAGGTATTTGGTGCATTTTAAGAAATTTCTGGAACTGAATTTCTAATGACACAAGATGTGCCTTTACATCAATGATATCGTGATCCTGGTCACGGTACTATAACAAATCATTGCAATTCATGGGTATTAGGTAAGTGCATTTTAAGAAATGTCTGGAACTGAATTTCTAATGACACAAGATGTGCCTTTACATTAGATGACATCGTGATCCTGGTCACGGCACTATAACAAATCATTGCAATTTATGGGTATTAGGTAAGTGCATTTTAAGAAATGGCCGGAACTGAGTTTCTAATGACACAAGATGTTTAAACAAAATACAAAATCACGCACGAAACTTTTTCAGGGGGCTCTTGGGAAATATTTGAACAAATTGGCTGTAAATTTTGAGGACTTGGTCATAGACTTGGTTATCAAAGATCAAAGTGCCTTTACATTAGATGACATCGTGATCCTGGTCACGGCATTATAACAAATCATTGCAATTTATAGGTTTTAGGTAGGTGCATTTTAAGAAATGTCTGGAACTGAGTTTCTAATGACACCAGATGTTTAAACAAATACAAAATCACGCACGAAACTTTTTCAGGGGGTTCTTGGGAAATATTTGAACCAATTGCCTGTAAATTTTGAGGACTTGGTTATAGTGGATCAAAGTGCCTTTACATTAGATGACATCGTGATCCTGGTCACGGCACTATAACAAATCATAGCAATTTATGGGTATTAGGTAAGTGCTTTTTAAGAAATGTCTGGAACTTAATTTCAAATGACACAAGATGTGCCTTTACATTAGATGACATCGTGATCCTGGTCACGGCACTATAACAAATCATTGAATTTATAGGATTAGGTATGTGCATTTTAAGAAATGACCGGAACTGAGTTTCTATTGACACAAGATGTTTAAACAAAATACAAAATCACGCACGAAACTTTTTCAGGGGGCTCTTGGGAAATATTTGAACAAATTGGCTGTAAATTTTGAGGACTTGGTTATAGTGGATCAAAGTGCCTTTACATTAGATGACATTGTGATCCTGGTCACGGCACTATAACAAATCATTGCAATTTATGGGTACTGGGTAAGTGCATTTTAAGAAATGTCTGGAACTGAATTTCTAATGACACAAGATGTGCCTTTAGATTAGATGACATCGTGATCCTGGTCACGGCACTATAACAAATCATTGCAATGTATGGGTATTAGGTAAGTGCTTTTTAAGAAGTGTCTGGAACTGAATTTCAAATGACACAAGATGTGCCTTTACATTAGATGGCATCGTGATCCTGGTCACGCACTACAACAAATCGTTGCAATTTATACAGGGTGCAATAAAAATCATGCACGAAACTTTTTCAGGGGGCTCTTGGGAAATATTTCAACAAATTGGCTGTAAATTTTGAGGACTTTGTCATAGACTTGGTTATAGTGGATCAAAGTGCCTTTACATTAGATGACATCGGGATCCTGGTCACGGCACTATAAAAAATCATTGCAATTTATGGGTATTAGGTAAGAGCATTTTAAGAAATGTCTGGAACTGAATTTCTGATAACACAAGATGTGCCTTTACATTTGATGACAGTGATCCTGGTCATGGCACTATAACAAATTATTGCAATTTATAGGTATTGGGTAAGTGCATTTTAAGAAATGACCGGAACTGAGTTTCTAATGACACAAGATGTTTAAACAAAATACAAAATCACGCAAGAGACTTTTTCTGGGGGCTCTTGGGAAATATTTGAACAAATTGGCTGTAAATTCTGAGGACTTGGTCATAGACTTGGCTATAGTGGATCAAAGTGCCTTTAATTAGATGACATCGTGATCCTGGTCACGGCACTACAACAAATCGTTGCAATTTATAGGTATTAGGTAAGTGCATTTTAACAAATGTCTGGAACTGAATTTCTGATAACACAAGATGTGCCTTTACATTAGATGACATCGTGATCCTGGTCACGGCACTATAACAAATCATTGCAATTTATAGGTATTTGGTGCATTTTAAGAAATTTCTGGAACTGAATTTCTAATGACACAAGATGTGCCTTTACATTAATGACATCGTGATCCTGGTCACGGCACTATAACAAATCATTGCAATGTATGGGTATTAGGTAAGTGCATTATAAGAAATGTCTGGAACTGAATTTCTAATGACACAATATGTGCCTTTACATTAGATGACATCGTGATCCTGGTCACGGCACTATAACAAATCATTGCAATGTATAGGTATTAGGTAGGTGCATTTTAAGAAATGTCTGGAACTGAATTTCTAATGACACAAGATGTTTAAACAGATACAAAATCACGCACGAAACTTTTCCAGGGGGCTGTTGGGAAATATTTGAGCAAATCAGCAATTTGAAATTTCTATTAAAAGAAGAAAGTGTATTGACCTTTTAACTTTCTGCATTGGGAAATGTGGGCGAGGTAAGTCAAAAATAAACAGGCCTCCTCAATCTGAGGCAATCACCAGTGATCATTTAGAGATAGTCGATGGCATTGTTTATGTAATGGATTTCGTTTTGGGGTCGTTAATGTGGCCAAATAAGCGACTGCAAACAGCAAATGGGTTTTAAACGACGACGAGGCAAGTCTTGGATCCAGTGCAAACCGAATCACAATCGGGTCATTAACGGTAATAATCCCCCACAAAAGCGTCCGAGGAAGACGAGTGAAAGAGTAACGAGGCGCAATTAAAAGTTCTGCCGTGGGTGAGGAGTGTGGGGAACGAACTTCTTGTAATGGAAATCGAGAGTTGAGCGCGAGGTGTGTGTGCATGTGTGTGTGTTTGCCTTATAAATAAAAGCGTCGATAACTCATCCGCCTCAGTAATTATCTCTGCGGGATAATCTCGAGTTTTAGCAGTAACCACCCATGCACACGCACAGTAATTACGGGACGCAATTAAGAAGACGCGGCGCAGGGTATTAATCTCTGGTTATTATCTTTAATGCAGAAATGGCGATTATCGGGTTCTTAAAATTCCTTTGGTAATGAAAACACGGAGATATACTCGGGGCTAGATTAACTTGGATCTAAACTTTCACAGCTATTTGTTGCTCCGTTGCATAGATGCTCCCCAAGGCTTGTATAAGACGAGGATAAAACATTTGAAGTATGCGTACCATTCTAAAGGTGACGAAACGTTTAGACCTTCCGCAATTATTTTCAAGCAACCTTTTAATTTCAAAAATATGATGACTTATGATTACCCACACGTTATAATAATCGTAATGTAAATGGTGCCGTGACCAGGATCGGCAGAGAAAATGGTGCCGTGACCAGGATCGGCAGCGAAAATAGTGCCGTGACCAGGATCGGCAGCGAAAATGGTGCCGTGACCAGGATATGCAGTGTGGGTCCTATTTATAGTATGCGATATAGCATACTTTGATGATGAAGGCATAGCTTCTGTAGCAATAGATTGAAAATCTAGTTTTTGGAGAAATTCTGTTAGACAAGATTTTCATTTCTTCGTGCAATACTATTCCACCTGGTCAGTCAAGATTCGAATGTTTTGAGGCCTCAATCACATCGCTGTGATCGCAATCACTAATAAATAAGTGCGATGGGTTGCGGCCAAGTTGATATAGTTCCGACTATATCCAAGCTCCACACTCACCGCACATGCTTGCGATATTGGTGACTGTTTGGTGATAACCCAAAAACTCCGCAGTAAACAGGATGACGAAACCCACGAAAGCGCTCCTTGCCGTGCAGATACTGCGCGAAAAATCGATCCTCGTATATGTGCACACACAACACGTGCACGTGCACGGTTTGCTGATTGCGTGCAACCGAGTGATAAGTACACACAAAACGTATCCTTGCCGCTTCAAAATGCCAGCCTGATTATCGGGGCTCCGTGCAAGTGATAACAAGGCCACATGCATATACAGAGCGCAAGTGTTTTTGTTGTTATTATTATTATTGTCGCGCCGTTCGTGTTCTAGAGCGGCTCGCTTTGATATGTCGCAATGTCTTATTACTATTAATGCACGGAGGTGTGTACGTCACTTATTGCGCCTTTGACACTGTTACTGCGTTTACTCTCGATGGTAATAAGTTTAGAACTCGTACTATGAAGAATTGTCTTCATACTGTATACAAATCTGGCATGGAATATACAAACTAATCACTCCAATCAACATTATAATTTTTTCTACGACAGTGTGTAAACTAAGTTTTTACGCACTGTTCATATGCGCAAAGTGATACTTTTTAGCACAAGTGTGTAAAAAAATCACCGCATAAATAGCTAATAATTGCGCTGTTTTCTGCTGCGACAGTGCGTGAACGAAGTTTTTACGCATAGTGCGTAAAGTGATACTTTTTACGCATAGTGTGTAAAGTGATACTTTTTTGCACAAGTGCGTAAAATAAATCACCAGCGCGTAAAAACATCAACGGTGCGTAAAATAAGTTTTACGCACAATTCATTCACCCACCAATTAAAAGAAAACATTTTTTTGCATCAAATATGAGCTGTTTTCAAAATAGCTGTCGTACAAAAAACTTTTTATGATACACGTTCGTAAAGTACTGCTTTTTTGTACTCATACAAAAAAGCACTACTTTACGAACTTGTTTCATAAATAACTATTTTTTTTAATAAACGTTTAAATTTCTATTATTGCCATTGATACTATAATGGTTATAATTACAAATTTCTTAACTGCTTCCTGGAAGTTTTCATTATTTGATGTGTTAAAGTCCGCTAATCCGTGCCAGACGCAAAAATCGTTTTGATCACGGCGCCCGAGATATCGGGCAATGTAGGATGTAGGCTAGTGGAACTGCTTATCGCCCACAAATAACCGCACAATTGCATCACCGACGAAATATCCGCGATACTTCGGGCAATAGCCAATGCCCATTACGCAACTCATTCGGAGATTGCGCCCGTTGCAATCAAATTGTTGAAACATGAAGCGCATTTGTAGGCGTGTGGCCATTGAGCATCACTATTTCCACAATCTCGCAAATATGTGTGTGATAATACGCATAAATATTTGTGAGTTATGTCACACACAAATACGATCATAGTATACCACACACAAGTACATGGTACACCAAAAATCTCGCAATATATAGCTTTTGGACAAGCCAAGTTTTTTTTTAATTTGAGAATTTGACAAGTTTAAAAATTTGAGAATTTGTAAAGTTGATCCATAAATGTGATAATTACAAAGTTTTTTTTTTCTCCTGGGTAGGTTTCTTAAAGCCCCTCGGCACTTTGGTCCAATTACAAAGTTACAAGTGTTTCTTATTTATATGATTTGTAAAGTATTCAAAAACACCCTGTATAATATGGTGATTCCCACATTGTCAAACCACAAAAGAGCCTGAAAAATACGGATTTAAAAGGCTGTAACTTTTGATGACCCCACAGGCTGGGTCATAGAGTGCCTCAAAGTGTATTTACATTAGATGATATCGTGATCCTGGTCACGGCACTAAAGCAAATCATTGCAATTATAGGTACATATTAGGTAAGTGCATTTTAAGATATGTTTGGAATTGAATTTCTAATGACACAAGATGTTTAAACAAGTACAAAATGTTTCCAAGATTTCATCAACTAATAATTGCCGTTTTCTTATTTTTGATGACTTTGCCAGAAAGGTTGTGTCTTAATTATTGTTTTAGCTTAATAATAATAATCAATATTTACACGTAAACATTTATTTGCTACGAATTTTTAAATATCTTCGGTCACTATATGTTCCAGAATATAGAAGTAGGTTAGGTTAGGTTAGATTAGGATAGGTTATGTTAGGTATACCCAATCTATAGTGACCTTCTTGTTTTTACTTTCGTCATATCTTATGAATTGTAATTACACTGGTCGACTAATTTTGACAAATGTGTTGTCCCTTCAATTTAAATTAATTTTTCGTAAAGTAAATACTATGCAACATTCAAAAATTTGTCGCATCAAAAATCGATTCGCGATCCACAGGTGTGTTCTAGAATGTAGAACTGCACATTCTAGAATATAAAACCTGGTAAATTTGTCTACAAGTAGCGTGAATCACGCGCTCGGGTTCGCGGAATGCGCTCGGGGATCGATTGTTGTTCGCAATGAAAAGTTTTCGGCGCTTCACTGGCGATGAGTCACGTTTCCTGCGATGTTGCGCAACACCGCGATTCCCGGTTTACGGTGATCCAAGCGGCTGTGATACAGCGAAAAGCCGACTGGAAAATAAAATTGATACCACGTAGTTGAAAAACGACAACATGTTTTTCCAATTACCCTGCGGTGACCTTAATGCCCACCCACCTTATCAAATTTACCGAGAAGGTGCAAAACACTAACAATGACAATAACAATTTTGGTCACTGAGAATAAGAGGGCTATAATATTTTTCATACCCAGCGGAATAGTGTCATCTTTGTCTATCTCCTGTAACCTGAATGAAATGAAAAACTACCAAAAAAGGTAACGTCGAATATTAGACGGGTTTACAAATTTCGGCTATTTTTTTGACTCGAAAAGACAAAATAGAAAGAAAAAAACAGCAGACAATTTGTCTGGATCGATCTGTCTAACGCCCGTATCTATAGTCCGTACTTGAGCTTGAGTTTGACTCAGGTCATATATTTGGGCTGTCTTCAAATTCAAAAATACCCCGTGTCGTATGTACAGTCAGTGCTCACCCATGCAGGGTACCAATGTTACGTTAACGCCGAGGATGGGAATTCCCTGACGTATGAACATATTGCGTAGTTTGGAACACTGAAAGTATTCCTTAATACTCTCTAGAAATCGGGGGCAACTTTCTAGAGTAACAAGCCCTAAACTCAATACACACATTTACACAAATCACACGGCAGAAGGACCCACGTTGGTTGATGGCCAGTTAGGGATAATATCCCTAACAAATACAGTCCCTACTACTACTACTACTACTACTACTACTACTACTACTACTACTACTACTACTACTACTACTTTTAATTCGCATCAAAGAAAAAAAAACGTTGTAATGTGTGTGGATCCGTGCTGAGTTAATGATGAGGTAATGAAAATATGATTTAAAAAAAACAGTTGTATACCTACCAAGATAATCTTGAGTGTAAAAACCTAACCCAACCTAACCTAACGAAAAATATTGATTCATTTGTTAGATTAGGTTTGTGCATGGCTTGGTAGACCCATGTTATAGTAGTAGTAGTAGTAGAAGCATGAGAATTCCCATGCTCAGCGTAAACGTAACATTGATACCCTGCATGAGTGAGCACTGACCGTACATACCTAACCTAACAAAAAATAATGATTCATTTGTTAGGGCAGGTTTGTGTATGGCTTAGTAGACCCCATGTTATAGTAGTAGTAGTAGACCGCACTGTAAAGTAACACCTGTAATAGTTGTTTCAATTCTTGTTAATCTGTGTGCCAAACGTAGAATTTATAATTACCACATTAAATGAGCTATATAAAAACCTTAACCAACCTAACCTAACAAAAAAGAATTATTCATTTGTTAGGTTAGGTGTATGTATAGCTTGGTAGACCCCATGTTATAGTAGTAGTAGACCTAACCTAGCAAAAAATAATTATTCATTTGTTAGGTTAGGTTTTTGTATGCCTTGGTAGACCCCCCATGGTATAGTAGCAGTAGATCGCACTGTAAACTAACACCTGTAATAACTCTTTCAATTCTTGTTAATTTGTGTGCAAAACGTAGAATTTGTAATTACCACATTAAATGAGCGAGCGAGGAGTCTCGCGTCACCCATTTTTCCGGTTGACGTCATATTTGTTGTTATTTCCCAACGTAGTGGAATACCTGAGATCATTCTAGACGTATTAGACGAATCGGGAATTTTCGATGTTACTTTTTCCTTCTTCTTGTGGTGCCATTCTTGTGGTGCCGTCTGGCACATAGGGTTCAACATAGGTTGATCAAGATTCACGTTGTGGGAACTGATCCTGGGCAGATTATTGTGTGGTGCCATTCTTGAATCTGAGCGTAAGGTTTCGGTTACACCAGAGTATGAGCCTATATCGTAGATACACTGCCGTCTGGCACCTAGGGTTCAACATAGGTTGAGAAAGATTCACGTTGGGGAAACTAACCCTGGATAGATTATTGTGTGGAGCCATTCTTGAATCTGAGCGTAAGGTTTCGGTTACACTAGTGTATGAGCCTATATCATAGATACACTGCCGTCTGTCACCTAGGGTTCAACATCGGTTGAGAAAGATTCACGTTGAGGATACTGACCCTGGATAGATTATTCTCGGTGGTTTTTCATTGCGTTTCAAGAGTTGACGAGCGGAATTTTTAAATTTTATTTTTCACGTAGCTAAGAATCGACTCAGGTCCGCTGCGTGAAAAGCTGACACTCGCCTCTTCGCCTCTCGTTTTTCTTTCCTTATTTTTACCTTCTAACACATCTTCATCTGCAGCTTCTTTGCTGAAGATTAGCGACCACTTCACTATAAACTTCCGAGCTGTGTGGAAGATTTGACCAACACTCAACCGGGTCCAGTTACGGATGTAGGGCAACCATCGAACCGTCTCTTCGCCTCTCGTTTTTCTTTGCTAATTTTTACCTTTTAACACATCTTCATGTGCAGCTTCATTGCTGAAGATTGGCGACCACTTCACTATAAAGTTCCGAGCTGTGTGGAACAGTTGACCAAAACTCAACCGGGTCCAATTATGGATGTTGGGCAACCATCGAACCATCTCTTCGCCTCTCGTTTTTCTTTGCTAATTTTTACCTTTTAACACATCTTCATGTGCAGCTTCATTGCTGAAGATTGGCGACCACTTCACTTGAAACTTCCTATATCCAGCTGTGTGGAACAGTTGACCAACACTCAACCGGACCAATTACGGATGTTGGGCAACCATGACAGACTCGTCAACATCGGCTCTGCTGCCGATTGATCGTTTGCCCTACCGGATCCAATTATAGATGTTGGGCAACTATGACAGACTCGTCAACATCGTCAACATCAGTTCTTCTGCCCATTGGTCGTTTACCCTCATTACGCCCTTCCGTTATTAGCTACAGGATGTTATATTTTTCGTTTGCCCTACCGGATCCAATTACGGATGTTGGGCAACTATGACAGATTCGTCATCATCGTCAACATCAGCTCTTCTGCCGATTGGTCGTTTGCCCTCATTACGCCCTTCCGTTATTTGCTTCAGGATGTTATATTTTTCGTTTGCCCTGCCTGATCCAATTACGGATGTTGGGCAACTATGACAGACTCGTCAACATCGTCAACATCAGCTCTTCTGCCGATTGGTCGTTTGCCCTCATTACACCCTTCCGTTATTAGCTTCAGGATGTTATATTTTTTCCCTACCGGATCTAATTACGGATGTTGGGCAACTATGACAGACTCGTCAACATCGTCAACATCAGCTCTTCTGACGATTGGTCGTTTGCCCTCATTACGCCCTTCCGTTATTTGCTTCAGGATGTTATATTTTTCGTTTGCCCTATCGGATCCAATTACGGATGTTGGGCAACTATGACAGACTCGTCAACATCGTCAACATCAGCTCTTCTGCTGATTGGTCGTTTGCCCTCATTACGCCCTTCCGTTATTTGCTTCAGGATGTTATATTTTTCGTTTGCCCTGCCTGATCCAATTACGGATGTTGGGCAACTATGACAGACTCGTCAACATCGTCAACATCAGCTCTTCTGCCGATTGGTCGTTTGCCCTCATTACACCCTTCCGTTATTAGCTTCAGGATGTTATATTTTTTCCCTACCGGATCTAATTACGGATGTTGGGCAACTATGACAGACTCGTCAACATCGTCAACATCAGCTCTTCTGACGATTGGTCGTTTGCCCTCATTACGCCCTTCCGTTATTTGCTTCAGGATGTTATATTTTTCGTTTGCCCTATCGGATCCAATTACGGATGTTGGGCAACTATGACAGACTCGTCAACATCGTCAACATCAGCTCTTCTGCTGATTGGTCGTTTGCCCTCATTACGCCCTTCCGTTACTAGCTTCAGGATGTTATATTTTTCTAACACACGTTCTTATTCTTATTTAATCTTCAGGTGCTTACCCGCATTGGGACGTTCGCATCAGCATGGCCGTCTAAACTTTGTTGGCTTTAATTTTGAATAACTCACTGGATGTTTTCCTAGCCTAGCCTAACCAAATTGATTTTAGTTCAGATTCAGCCCCGACACGGTCTCTGTACGTGTCTAACGCGTCTAATTGAGGACTCTGGTGTTTCACTGCGCCGGGCAACTCCAGGCTGTCTAAATTGGCGGGAAAATAAGAATATGCGCGTTTCTTTTCCAGTGCCTACCTTCCATTATTCGCAGGTCTGCTCATGACTGTCCTCTTCTGGTCCTGCATATGTTTCCGGACATAAGCCCGTTTGGCATACTCATTTATTTTCCAGGTAGCTTTGAACTCTGGTTAGCTTTGAACTCTGGTGGTGCGCATGAAAATAATAGTTTGCAAATGTTGGTTGTAGTTATAGTCCTTGGTTGTTGTTTCGGTATTTATAGAAAATTTCGCGTATTTATCGCGCTGTTTACAAAATATATGCACGCTACATTTGCATATATTATCAATCGAGTGTCCTCCGCGGTTCGCTCCTGCGACATTTGCGGCACGTGCGTGCGTCAGCTGTGTGCGACGCGCGATTGTTTCTAGGACGCTGACGCGCGCTTTTGTCGCCCGGAATACCCGAGGTGAACGCTTCCGAAACAAAAAACAAGCGGCTTCGCGATGCTCCTTTGTTTACGTCGGCGAGGTGTTCACCCCAAGCCCAAACCGAGCGCTGCTCATTTTTTTTCTGTTTACCTTTGTGTGTGTTTGTGTGTGTGTACCTGCCTCGGACGACCTCGCAGGCGACCTTTCATCGAGACGCAGACACACAGCTGAGTCGGACTTTTTTTCGCGCGCGTCGGATATCAAGGATGCCCGTTTATTCGGGCGTCCGGATAACGGGATCAACAACCTCGACGCGTATTTTCGGTGCCTTTTGTCGCTACTTATCCGCGGATTGGAAGGTCGGCGACGCCGTTTTCGCACTTTTGTTTATTGTCTGTGCGAGCAACAATAATAAATGTGTTGCCCCCGGGGCAGTGGTGGGGGCAGCGCGGTCCAAGTCCAACGAAACCACCGCCGTCCGCCATGATTACTCCACAATAATTCGCTGTTGCCGTCTCGTTTGCACTCGTCTAGCCCCACGGGGCATCCTTTGCAGGGACGCATGCGCGTTGAAGGAGTCTGGCAACAGTCCTCTCTCTTTGCCTTCGCAGTCGTCAGTCCTCGACGCCTCGCTCTTCAGTCACGAGCAGATATCGAGTGAGTCGAGACGTGCGGTCCATCCGCGACCAGGCGCAGAGTTGCAGAGTTTTCTTGATTCTTTTGTTCGGGTACGGTGCGGCAGAAGCTGATCTGATCGCGTGTGCTTTGCGTGGTACCGACGAGAATAGCTGTGTTTCAAAAGTGCTGTGCCTAGAGGATACGCTTTCGTCTCTTGTTTTTTTTTTATTTTTTTTTCTGTGTTCGCCCGCCGACGCAGTTTTATTTTGGATAAGCTGTACCATGCCGATCAGCTGATTGTGCCAGAAGGTGGGTTCCTTTTGTTTTGGGAGAGCTCGCGCGCGTGACGTGCGCATATGATTACCACCTATCCGCAATATGGCGCCTGTGCGAGCGGAAATGCCAGGCGCGTTTAGTCATGTTTCTTTGTATCTACATGACGGTGCAAGATAACGAGCCAGCGCCACTCGCCCGATGCGTGCTCACCTGGCGAGATGGCCAACCTTCCAGGGGGCCAAACCCGAAACCAGAGCGCGTGCGATATTAATTTTTTTTCCGGGCAAATATTTGCGGTTGCGACACGCTCGCCAGATGCACGTGTCGCAATTGCGCACTTGCTCCACAAATAGTGAGCGCACCGAGGATAGATAACGAGTTTTTTCGGGCGTCGCGGTGTTCGCCTCGAAACGTTGCAGTACGCAAGGCTTTCGTGGAAACTTGCGTCATCTCGGGTTTTTTTCGCTTTGGTTTTTGCAGTCGTGGCGTGGCCCGAGCCATTAGTCTCGCGATCCCATCGGAAATTGGGTTCAGAGGTGACCCCTTGCATTTATATTACTGTGGAGGCCCTGGATCATATTTGCAATCTCTTGCGGCAAAGCCAGCCAGGGCACGAACATTTTCGTGCGAGTTCCCAGAAATCGTTCTACTAATAACGCAGCTTATGGGCAAACCTTTGAAGCTCTCTATTTTTGGGCTTCTAATATTCTTTTGATCGCTTCTGATGTTGACGATCATTTTGGCAAGTCGGTATTTATCTACTTCAGATCTGAAGAGGCACCAGAACAATTTCCCAGAAATTGTCTTATGGGCAGACCTTTGAAGCTCTCTATGTACCACACTGGTTAGGCTTCTAATATTCTTCTTCTTTTGATCGCTTCTGATGTTGGCCATTATTTTGGCAAGTCGGAATTTATCTACTTCACACCTGAAGAGACCCGTTGTTGTTGTTTTGATATATAAAATTAGTAATATCCCACATTCCTGATTTTAAGAGGTGACCTTTGCACCAATCCAGGAGCCCGGCAAAATAATTAACGTTCAATTGAAGTTTGGTGCAACCCGATAGATTTAAGGGCTTAGAGCCGAATCCCACTGAGCGACTGCTTTGCACCATTTCATAGTTTCATCTTCCATTGGTAATATTCAACATTCCCGATTTTAAGAGGTGACCTTTGCACCAATCAAGGAGCCTAGCATAATATTCAAATTGCAAATGAAGTTTGCATCGGCATGATCTGTACCCAACCTGATAGATCTAAGCAGAATCCCACTGAACGACTTCTTTGCACCATTTCATAGTTTCATCTTCCTCCAAATAACAAATTCTTTTCAATAAAGTAATTGTAGTGTGCCCATCCACCCACTCTCAAGCTCATCTATTGTATCAAGCCTATAATCTTTTGACCCAGCGACATACAGTTTTGTGTCTTAATTTTTTTTTCTTAGACATCTCTATTTACACCATTTCACTAAATTTGCATTTCACGTTCTTAAGTTATTTCGATGTATTGGGTCTAGGACACAACCTACATGCCTTTGACCCATTGTCCTCGGAATACCGTCTAGTACATAAAGAACGTATTTCGATGTATTGGATCTAGCTACATGCTTTTGACCCATTGTCCTCTGAACACCGTCTAGTACATAAAGAACGTATTTCGATGTATTGGATCTAGCTACATGCTTTTGACCCATTGTTCTCTGAATACCGTCTAGTGCCTAAAGAACGTATACATTCGGGTTCTTGAGTTATTTCGATGTATTGGGTCTAGGACACAACCCAATGCCTTTGACCCATTGTCCTCTGAATTCTGTAGAGTGCCTAAAGAACGGATGCATTCTTGTCACGTTGATACGATGTGCTGGGGTAGAATTGTTAAATTACTGTTATACAGGAAGAGCTTTTTTCAATCACCGTTTTTGTAGCCTCAGACGTGTATAAGAATGTTCTTGTTAAATTACCGTTAAATTGGAAGACCTTTTTGCGCGACCACAGTTTTTGTAGATCTGCTTTTTGTAGAGTCTGATCTGGAAGGTAGCTGAAAAATTTAATTTCCAAGATTGATGGACAAATTTACCTGTAAAAGCGAAATGCGTAAACTGGTATTTGCTTTATTTGAGATATTTAACTTACCTATTAAGTTGATTTTTGAAGAAATGGACTGTTCAAAAAATCAACCCCATTCAAACATAAAAACTTTTTTGAGTAAACTAACGTATTTAGATAGATAACTGCCTCTTTTGTTCCTAGCTGGGTAGTCCTAGATGCCCTGTCTTCGAAATTTTTTCATGCAAATTAACTCCACAAAATGGGAGAGATGTTTAAAAAGCTATGAGACTTCTCTGAAGAAATTAATTTACATGGTGATAACTGCCATTTTTGTTTTACCAATCTACTCATATAGTCAAGATGGTTTAAATGCCATTAGACTAATTTATGGATCTTAACTTACCTAGCGAGATAACGGCTCAGTGCTACGAAGTTTTTACGCACTGTGCGTAAAGTAATACTTTTTAGCACAAGTGCGTAAAGTAATACTTTTTAGCACAAGTGCGTAAAAGCATCAACTGTGCGTAAAATATGTTACTAATATTTTCATTTACTCGCCAATTAAAAAGTTGCTGTTTATGATTTAAGTGAATAAAGTCGAATTTTATCCACGAAAAAATAGTGCAGCGCTAGAGGCGAAGCCGAGTGCGATAATATTTTAGAGTGGATAAAATTGATCTATTCACTTGTATCACACAAGATTTTTTTCCAATTCGATATAAGTTTCGTTATATAATTCAAGAATTTGCGTGAAGTGTCGTGAACAAAAATTTCGAGGGTTGTGAATAATTATATATTTTTTACTTTATTCACGTTGTCAATAGTAATAGTGAATAAAGTGAAAATGTAAACGTTTTATTCACCCATTCGATTAAAGTGTTGTTTTAAGGACGAGATTCAATATACATAATGAGCATTATATATATATATACATATATATATATATATATATAAACAATCTTTATTGGGCTATCGACCCCATGGGGTCTTTCCGCCTTTTAATTCCGCCATTTTAATATTGCGAATTGGAAAAATGTATTTTTCCAATTATTTTAATATTGCGAGTTGGAAAAATGTATTGTTCCAATTCGCAATATTAAAATGCTCATTATGTATATTCAAATTTTAAATTCAAACGTGAAATTTCAGTTAGAAGTTAATATTCAATAATACGAAAGAAGTTCAAGACTTTAAACATTCAAGTTAATGATACAATTGGTACAATGTGAGATATTCAATTATTTCATAATAACTGTAACAGAAAAAAACTTTTAAAGGTATATTCACTGGAAAATAATATTTATTTCTATTTATTTTATGATTTATTTCTTTCGCCTGACTAGTTTCTGTTATGAACAACCATCATCAGAGGCATATGCATTCAATGTTCATACATCTTGAATTCACTTGAAATGTAATTTTTAAATTTTGATAATGTTTAATTTTCCGGATAAAACCTGAAACTTAAAGAAAAAAAAATTGTATGATATACTTAAAAGTTTATGTTAATGTTCATTTGTGTTGCAAAGACTCGTTCAGAGACTTTCTCACTAAGTATGTTTATGTTCATTTGCATAGCAAAAACTCGTTCAAAGACTTTCTCACTTTTTCTCCCCTTGAACTTGGCTCTGCCTTGTTCAACAGACGATTTAAGCTCGTACAAAAAAGCACTACTTTACGAATTTGTCACATAAATAACTATTATATTTTCTTCATTTAACATGCAGGGCGAGTAAAAAGTAAGGAACCTCCTCCCTAGAGCCTTTATTATTATTTTTTGGAAAAAAAGTTACTAGAAAAAATTCTGTTGCCATTTAAATAAAGTATCGATGACATAATGTCAAAAAGTTTCGGGACCCAAAAAACAATTGCCAAATTGTGGCTAAAAAATAGCTGTACAACCTTTTTTTTTTTTTGTTGAAAACTGTTTTTATAAAAATAATAAAGGCTAGCCCCCCTAGGGGCAGGTTCGATACTTTTTACTCACTCTGTATATGTGAAAGAATTTTTGTACTTCATTGGAAATAGCTGTTTTGATTGTCATTGTCAAAAGGTTTCGCGACCCATAAAAAAAAGAAAATTGTCAAATTGTGGCAAAAAATTAGCTACACAACTTTTTTGTTGTTGCTAAAAACTGTTTTTATAAAAATAATAAAGACTAGCGCTAGGGGTAGGTTCGATACTTTTTACTCACTCTGTATAATTTTTGTATTTCATTGGAAATAGCTGTTTTGATTGTCATTGTCAAAAGGTTTTGCGTCTCAAAAAAAAAATAGAAAGAAAATTGCCAAATTATGGCAAAACATAGCTATACAACCTTTTTTTGTGTTAAAAACTGTGTTTATAAAAATAATTAGGACTAGCAGGCACTAGGGGCAGGTTGCATACTATTTTCTCACCCTGTATATGTGAAAGATTTTTTGCATTTCATTGGAAATATCTGTTTTGATTGTTTTTGAAATATGTCACTCTGTTGTGGGCGCAAATAGCCAAATTCTGCCCAAGAAAATCAAAATTTTGAACAGCTTTTGGAGGAAAGTATGTGTACTCAATTATTTTTAAGTTTCTTTATAAATAATTTCTTAGTCTAAGTATTATAAAAATTGAAATCGCCTTTGATTGCATATATTTCGAAAGTTTTATTGAATTTTCCTTGGGTATTGATTAACTATTTACTGAATTGAAAATCGGTGTCTGATGATGGATTATTTTTTCAATCATCAGTCTTCAAAATCGTCTTGGGCTTGCATATACTTGGAATTATTTAGCCACAATGTCATGTGGGTACAATTAGCCAAATTCTGCCCAAGAAAATCAAAATTTTGAACAGCTTTTGGCGCAAAGTATGTTTACTCAATTATTTTTAAGTTTCTTTATGAATAATTTCTTAGTCTAAGTATTATCAAAGTTGAAATCGCCTTTGATTGCATATATTTTGAAAGTTTTATTGAGTTTTCTTTGGGTATTGATTAATTATTTACTGAATTGAAAATCTGTGTCTGATGGGTTTTTTTTTTCAACCATCAGTACATTTAGTTGCCATCATTTTTTTTTTCAATAGCATATTGTTCTAGTTAGCAAATGATATTTCATCGATTCTCATCATTTGAAGAAATTAAATCATTAAGTCATCGAATCTCATTTTTCATTCATCTGTTTTGATTGTTTTTGAAAAATGTCAGTCTGCTGTGGACACGATTAGCCAAATTCTGCCCAAGGAAATAAAAATGTTGAACAGCTTTTAGAGGAAAACATGTTTACTCAATTATTTTTAAGTTTCTTTATGAATAATTTCTTAGTCTAAGTATTATAAAAGTTGAAAATCGCCTTAGTTTTATTGAATTTTTCTTGGGTATTGATTAATTATTTACTGAATTGAAAATCTGTGCATGATGATTTTTTTTTTCAACCGTCAGTACATTTACTTGCAGAAAATCGGTGCCTGATGATGATTTTTTTTAACAATCAGTCTTTAAAATCGTATTGGACTTGCATATACTTGGAAAGTTTTATTGAATTTTCCTTGGGTATTGATTTATAATCTTCCGAATTGAAAATCTGTGTCTGATGGTATTTTTTTTCAGCAATCAGTACATTTAGTTGCAGTGCATATTGTAACTCAAACTATGGAAATTTTATTAGATGAATTCTTAAAAAATGCTTCAATTTTGTTTTCGTTTAGTGGAATCTTGAAATTATTCCTTTGGAGTGAAAGTTTTAACGAATGTTAGTACAAGTTTATGATTAATACTATAAAAATGTCAATTGTATTTGAATTGTCAATTTCGAAAATGGATTATTTTTTCAACAATGAGTACATTTAGTTGCAGTGCACATGTAACTCGAACAATGCAAAATTTTAGTAGATAAATTCTTAAAAAAATGCTTCAATTTTGTTTTCGTCTAGCGAAATCTTGAAATTGTTCCTTTGGAGCGAAAGTTTTAACGAATGTTAGTACAAGTTTATGATTAAAACTATAAAAGTCTCGATTGTATTTGAATTGCCAATTTCGAAAAGGGCTCATCCCTGAAAAGAAAAATTTTTCAGGAGACAAAAGAAACTGAATTTCTTACGTGAAAGTTTTTGCTAATGTTAGTACAAGTTTATGATTAGATACTATAAAAATGTCGATTGTATTTGAATTGCAAATTTCGAAAATGGATTATTTTTTTTCAACCATCAGTACATTTAGTTGCAGTACACATTATAACTGGAAATATGGAAATTTTAATAGATAAATTCTTAAAAAAATGCTTTAATTTTGTTTTCGTTTAGTGAAATCCTGAAATTATTCCTTTGGAGTGAAAGTTTTCACGAATGTTAGTACAAGTTTATGATTAATACTATAAAAGTATCGATTATATTTGAATTTCCAATTTCGTAAAAGGATCATCTCTGAAAATGAAAATTTTTCAGGAGACACAAGAAACTGAATTTCCGATGAACCATTTGACTCACTAAACTTTTCGAAATTTGCAATTCATTTGCACTCATTTGGAGTGAAAGTTTTAACGAATGTTAGTACAAGTTTATGATTAATACTACAAAAGTATCGATTATATTTGAATTTCCAATTTCGAAAAAGGCCTATCTCAGAAATTTAAAAATTTTCAGGAGACAAAAGAGACTGAATTTCTGTTGAACCATTTGACTTACTAAACTTTTCGAAATTTGGAATTCATTTGTTATTCTTTTGACATGTTTCAATTTATTGTTATTTTTTAATAATCTCTTGGAATAATCTCTAAATAATAATAAAAATCTTATTTTGTGGAATATCGAAATATAACCTGGGCCAAATTAATTTCGAAATTTGCAATTCATTTGTTAATCTTTTGACATGTTTCAATTTATTGTTATTTTTTAATAATCTCTTGGAATTATCTCTAAATAATAATAATAATCTCATTTTGTGGAATATCGAAATATAGTCTGGGCAAAATTAATTTCGGTGAACCCAACGCGCAGTTATTTGTTAGTATCTCTAATAAAATATGGCTTCATTTCGTATTGATTTGCATTGATTTCAATCTTGCACAAATAACGATGAATAATGCGATGGGTAATTCCCAGAAAAAATAGTGTGGATTTCTGAAATGTTAATCATCCTATTAATAGATAACTATTGCTATTTTATGAGAACATTTTAAATCATACATTAATTGTACTGGAGATATTCTAGCGAATTAGGAAGTTATACAAACTCCAAATTGTATTGTAATGATATTTAAGTAGTAAAACCTATTCAATTATCGAATTATGAGAAATACTTAATAATATTGGGCTTGCATTGTCATGCTGATTATATCTACAGAGTTTCTAGAATATTCTTACTTTATCTGTCATCCACATCCTGTACTAACGACTAAATAAGGATGACTAAATCTTTATAAATGATTATCGCATTGATTGCCAAGATTAGACGAAATTAATATTAAGTGCATTTAAATCGGGTAGCACAAGTAATTGCAATATCTAGGATTCAGTCTTTTCAAGCAATGAGCATATTATCAGTCAGTAGTTTTACTTACTTCGGCAGTGTGTCTTATGAGGTGATTAAAGAATTATTATATCCTCTGTGAGGTGAGTTTAAGTTGTTATTTAATGAATACTGCCTGTATTAAATTTTTTAATCTACGTATTAGTGATGGGCATAATCGAATGATTTTAATAATCGAATTATGCGAATACGAATTATTGCAATAATCGAATTATGAATTATTCTATTCAAAATCATTCATAATTCGATTTTCACGAAGATAATCCGAATGATTTTACCGAATGATAATCCTAGTAATTTTTACGAATGATAATCGGAATGATTTCCACGGATTATAATTCGAATGATTTTACTGAATGATTTTAGACCCAACGATTTGAACGGAATGATATTCCGAATGATTTTCACGAATTATAATCGGAATGATTTTACCGAATGATAATCCGAATTATTTTGATAATAGAATTATTCCGAATGATATCAATAATCGAATTATTCGATTATTATAATGCGAATTAGCTCATCACTACTACGTATTGTGTGTGTGTTTTTTTTAATATTAATTATCTTATGGTATCTATGGTTATGGGTCAAAACCATAACATTAAAATGGTTCAATAATTTTATTCCGTACTGAAAAATCAGATGGAAATAGGACAGTTGTATTACCAATGTTTCCGAGCAATTACGAAATTTCTTGACCCGGCGCCTCCACCATTTAATGGTGGAGGCGCCGGGTAATATAAAAAATAGTAATAATTTTAGTCTTTATTATTTTTATAAAAACAGTTTTTAACAAACAAAAAAGGTTGTACAGCTATTTTTTAGCCACAATTTGGCAAATTTTAGAAAAAAACTTACTTCAACTATAATTTTAGCAAATTAATTAGGTGCCAAATCAGATTTCCGTGAATTATTTTATTTTTTTTAAGAATAACGTCGACATAATTCTACATAATTAAACTCTAAAAAAACAGTTTTTAACAAACAAAAAAGGTTGTACAGTTATTTTTTGTCACAATTTCTCAAATTTTAGATAAAACTTACTTCAACTATAATTTTAGCAAATTATTACATCCCAAATCAGAATTCCGTGAATTATTATATTTTTTTTAAGAATAACGTCGACATAATTCTACATAATTAAACTGGTTTTAGTACTAAATACTAACTTAGTAATTAACCAGTCTACTGTATGTATATGCAAACTCGCCTAACTTTATAACTATCAAGTTCTAAAGTGGGCAATTAAGACCTATTGACTTAAGGCTCCGGATGATCAATAATCGTGACTTCGATTCACGCCCAGGCCAATATTAAAATTGTTTAAAATTGATTAAAATCGCTTCAAAGGTAACTTCTGCTGCGTATTAAAAAAAATGATCGCGATAACTTATCATTCAGATAAGGCAGCAGTCGATGGCCTAAGTCATACGAAACTATTGCACCTATACATTTCTAGCCAATAAATATTATAATTACCATGTTATCTGGTAATTTTATACAAACATTGCTTGATAAATATACTGCATTAAGCCACAATATTTACGTGTATTCAATCAGTTCAAATATTTGTTGTACATTTTCAATTTAATTTACGCAAATTACTTATTTATCTCATAATGACTTTGGATCAAAGTCCTTACGAGCACCATTATTTATGATGTTGTGCTTATTTAATTCTTTAGTACAGAATTGGTAATCGCCAATTATTGATATTTTAGAATATGCCATACAGAATTGATAATCACCAATTATATTGCATAATTTTAATATTGCCCTGGGTGAAAATCAATTCCATGATGATAGATATAAATGCCTTAATTCATTACGCTAACTGGTTAATTATAATCGGTCATAAATAATCGACGTATTTTTTTTAAATCTTTATCCACGTTTCCATGGTTATCTTTTATCATTACAAATAATCAACGCGTATGTTTTTATTGAGTCATATTTTTGCGTAGAGTCAACAACTTCATGATTGCATCACCTTTTTTCGCGAATAAATGTTAACGCGTATGTTTTTATTGAGTCATATTTTTGCGTAGAGTCAACAACTTCATGATTGCATCGCCTTTTTTCGCGAATAAATGTAAACTTATTGATGTCAATTTCTAAAACAGTTTTATATTCATCAATATTATATTTTGTGACCAATGACCTCGTGAATGGTGCAAAAATGAAAACATTTTTATTTACAAGTTCTCCATACTTCGGAATTTGTGAATAATTTTAATTTTCATGTCTCAATTATTCGCAACTTTATATGTTTTCTCTAATTGTTCATCACGTTTTTCGTGAATAAATGAAAAGTTATTGGTATCAATCTTTTGAACAGTTTTATATTCATCAATATTACATTTTTCGAGCCAATCTCGTGAATGCTGCAGAAATGAATACATTTTTATTTACAAGTACTCCATTCTTCAGAATGTGTATCGTCGATTGTTCTTGTGAAATAATGAAAAACATGGAATCAAATTTTCCCAAGCAGTGAAGCTGACCGGAGAAATAAACTTTTTCGTTTCGATAAGTTTTATTCGATTCGATATTCATCAACTTTGCATGTTTGTGGTTGACCTGGAGAAATAAACTTTTTCGTTTCGATACGTTTTTTCAATTCGATACAGTTTTCGAAGATTCGATACAGTTTTTGTTAATCACCCGAAAAAACTTTTATCTTTAAACATTTTTGTTTTCGTTATCAAGTTTTAAGTTTGATCTCCCGAAAACTTGAACTTTTCTATTGCTTAGAACGTTAGCAACTCATTTATCTTTGTAGTCGCCTTTACTTTATATATTTTAATTTTTTTTCTCGCCAACAAATGAAAACTTCTCTTACAATTTCTGTATCAGTCACTAACTTGATATCATTTTTCTGGCCGATCTGCTGAAGAAATTCAGCTTGCAACTGATCTGGCCGTCCGTCGAGCGTGAACGCAGTTGGGCGCGGAGTATTTTTGAAGAGAGACGACTGCATGACGTTCACAAGGTGCAAAGAGCGCGAGAGAAAGACGGCAATAGCCAGGAGAGGTCTTTGGCATCGTCGGCTGAATCACCATGGGGGCAGGTGCTGTGTGTGCTTCGTGCGGATGCGGGACACGTTTTTTTGTTTTCTAAGGGGGATACACCTGGCTCTGAGTCGGATTACGGTAATGCCAAGGCTAGACTCTGAGAAAACAGATTCCCACGAGCAATTTTTGAACTTTAATAAATAATAATAAATGATTTTGAACGGTATTATCGCAACGGTTACTACGAGATGATTTATTACGTGATAAATGCGCAGAAAATTGTTTTATTCAATAGTGTTTGGACGTTAAAACTGCTGTAATTCTCGTAGAATACATTGAAAATGAAACACTATTGCTCAACCCCATGATTCATATGTTGCTTGTGCGACTATTGAAGCTAATTGTCATTGGTGCAAATATACTGGGTGATTCAGAAATAGCGTAGGGTTTATTCGTGTTATAATGATGTAGACGCGACTTTTGAAAACATTAGAAGTTAGATTTACTCAAAACCCAACACGGGTAAAAAAGAGAATATCGATCAAGAAAGAAGTTAGATTTATTTGAGAGCAGTTTTGGCTGTCCCAGTGACATCACTGATGCCACTTTGCCGGAAAAGATTAGAAGTTAGATTTACTTAACACCCAACACGGGTAAATGAGGATGTCGATCAAGAAAGAAAAAAGTTAGATTTAGTTGACAGCAGTCATTCCCTTGGCTGTACCAGTGACATATCACTGATGTCACTTTGCCGGAAATTATTGGAAGTTAGATTTACTCGACACCCAAAACGGGTAAAAGAGGATATCGATCAAGAAATATTGAAGTTAGATTTAGTTGACAACATCATTCCCTTGCCTATCCCAGTGACATATCACTGATGTCACTTTGCCGGAAAAGATTAGAAGTTAGATTTACTCAGCACCCAACACGGGTAAACGAGGATATCGATCAAGAAAGAAAGAAGTTAGATTTAGTTGACAACAGTCATTCCCTTGGCTGTCCCAGTGACATATCATTGATGTCACTTTATCGGAAAACATTAGAAGTTAGATTTACTCAACACCCTACACGGGTAAAAGAGGATATCGATGAAGAAAGAAAGAAGTTAGATTTAGTTGACAGCAGTCATTCCCTTGGCTGTCCCAGTGATATATCACTGATGTCACTTTGCCGGAAAATATTAGAAGTTAGATTTACTCAACACCCAACACCGGGTAAAACAGGATATCGATCAAGAAAGAAATAAGTTAGATTTAGTTGGCAGCAGTCATTCCCTTGGATGTCCCAGTGATGTATCACTGATGTCACTTTGCCGGAAAAGATTAGAAGTTAGATTTACTCAACACTCAACATAGGTAAAAGAGGATATCGATCAAGAAAGAAAGAAGTTAGATTTAGTTGACAGCAGTCATTACCTGTCTGTCCCAGGGACATATCACTGATGTCACTTTTCCGAAAATGACAGAAATTAGAAGCATTTTTTCAGGATTACAGAATCATCTTCTGATGTCGCTGACGCTGATGAAGACATATATGATTCAGAAGCCAGAATTAATTTAGAGTAGTTCTTCCGTTGAAGAATGTCGCTAACAATTGATAAATGCAATATTCGTGTTCAGATGTTGCAACCCGAAATAGATGGCATAAGAAGCTAGATTCGGTACATAGAAGTATTCTAGAATTAGATAAACGCTGTCTTGTATTGGTTGTTGCTTGCTGTGCTTTTTACTGTTTCAAATAGTTTACTTCAGTCGGTCTCATTTTTTCTGTGTTATACGATCATAAATGACGGTCCATTTCGAAAACGGATACCTTTTCAAAAATCTCGATTTCGAAAACGGATATTTTCGTAAATATCCCGATTTCGAAAACGGTGGTTTTCGCAACAATCCCGATTTTGAAAATGGATATTTTGGCAAAAATCCTGATTTCGAAAACGGATATTGTCCCAAATATACCTACTTCGAAAAGTGTTATGATTTACATTTACCGCGCAAATGAAAGTAAAATTTGAATTGAATAGGCGTTCGATTTCAGTTGAACAAATTTCGAAACGCGCCGTTTTCGCTCGTATTTTTTACATTTTCGTTTTCGCAAGTAATTGGCGAGCTTTCCAATTTTAGATGGCATAAGAAGCTAGATAAAGTATTCGGTACATAGGATTATTCTAGAATTAGATACAATTTGTAAACGTTGTCTTGTATTGCTTGTTGCTTGCTGTCCTTTTTACTGTTTCAACAGTTTACTTCATTCGGTCTCATTTTTTGTGTCATACGATCATAAATGACAGTCCATTTCGAAAACAGAGACCTTTTGAAAATCCCGATTTAGAAAATGGATATTTTGGCAAAAATCCTGATTTCGAAAACGGATATTTTCGCAAAAAAAACTAGATTTCGACAACGGAACCATTCGCAAAAATCCCGATTTCGAAACCAGATGTTTTCGCAAATATCCCGATTTCGAAAATTGTTATGATTTACATTTACCGCGCAAATGAAAGTAAAATTTGAATTGAATAGGCGTTCGATTTCAGTTGTGCAAATTTCGAAACGCGCCGTTTTCGCTCGTATTTTTTACATTTTCGTTTTCGCAAGTAATTGGCGAGCTTTCCAATTTTTGCAACGTTGTGCAACTCTGGTGGGCCTCCTCTGGGCCGTGCCGCCACGTAACGCGCTTTCTCCGGCGGCACCGCATTTAGTTTGTTATTATTAATAATAATAACAAACGATAATAACCGGCCGCCTCGATTCGGCGGACACGTACGCACCGAGCACGCCATTAACGTCTCCTTTTTTTATTGTTGCAGGTAAGCACACGAGTTTCACTGCCCGTCTCTCTCTTTGACCAGCCGCAGGTGAGTCGGTAAGGACTTGGCCCAGAGCGGTGGGTTTTTACCGTAACATGTTTCACGTTTTTGCATACCAGCGAAGCATTAGTTTTAATAATGAGCAAATCATGTTGTTTGTCGTGTAATTGTAGCTGGAAAAGTTCTGTTCGCAGCAGTAATGTTGCTCCTGTAATGCGCCCCATATTGCATGCAAGCCACTATTAAGGCCACTCACTGCTGGCGGGTTTGTACCATGCAGTGCCAACATCAATAGGTAGAGAAGTTGCAAACGTGCCAGCAGCATAATGATGGCTGCTACAATTGTGGAATGAGATTCTTACTCGGAGTTCAGACTCGCTTAATTGCTACAAGGAAAGCACCTGTTGTAGGAACCTACAGTGAACCACTGGAGGTGATTAAGTCATCTGTGGACCAGAGGTTATGCTACATCTGTGGCTTGGTCATTAACCGCATGGCAGCGTGGAGGGTTGGGGGTCTGGAATGCTTATAGACCTTCGAAATTTGTTTGGGTTACAGGGTTTGAACCCAAGGTCTGTACCGCAGCAGCCGGGTGCCTATATTGTCATAAGCTAACATATTCCCCCACGATTAGACACCTGTTGCCACGTTATAATACATGCTCCATTATGACCACTATTATAAATCTTGATTTACATTTTTTGATGTGGTATAGCCTACGACGGTGGTTGATACCAATTATTTGAGAAGGGTAAGATCGCAAAAGATCGGCTGTAATCTTGGAACGTTCGTGGGTCATAATTACATACAGATCAACCATTATTTTGTCAAATTCAAGGTCGGCCAAAATATCACATGGTATAATAATTTTGACAGTGTACTTGTTAAAAACTAGTAACAAATATGTCATTGATGTCAACATGTGTTTTGAGGTTATTGCCACCAAACTTAAATAGTTAAAATACCCATTGGCGTTCCTAGTAACTTTATCATTAATGCCAACCCAATGGCACTTTGACAGTTCATACGGATTGAATGGATTTAGTTTACACGGTGAGAACCGAACTTGTTCAGTCTTCTCAACTGCATACCCAAAAAATAGGCCTACAGCACCAATAAATTGCGTACAACCAAAGAAGATACCTTGGATTGTATGATCCCCTGCATTGTAACATCACCAAAGAAGATTCAATGTTTATCCAGGGGATTATACAATCCAGGTATCTTCTTTGGTTGTGGCCAATGTATTGGTGCTGCAAGACCATTTTTTGGGTATGTGGCTGAGAAGACTGAACAAGTTCGGTTCATCAAGACTCCTCATCAAGATCTAGGCACCAAACGTAATAACCGTGAATTTAGCACGCAGATCTCGTCGAACTGTTAAGAGAAACTGCAATCACCTTTTATTTCTATAATTAGCCCGGACTGGCAGTCTGGAGCCTGTAACGGTGGTTCTCTTTCTCCTTCTCTGGCAGACTGGAAAAAATCCGCTCGCCGCGGCCGGCCTTCAGGGGTAGCGACCTCGGGTCCGCACAAACACACACACACAATCACGTGCAATGGACCCGAGGTCCGGGACCTGTCGGCGCTTCCGGTCGCGACCCGGAAGCGGCGCGCATTTTGTTTTGATCGGGTTTCGGATGTTTACGGCGGGCCCGGATTAAAGTGGCGCTCCAGGGGTGGGGGGATCTTTCCGCGGCGGCATCTGTTCGCGTGGACCCGCGGAACTGGGTCAGACTCCGATGCGCTCTTGTTTATTTTTGTTCCCGTCTGCCATCTCGCTCCCGCCCGACAGGCAAGCGCACTCCGTCCTCGTCTCGGCCAGACCTCGGCGATTGTCTTTAAGGGCGACGTGCCGGATAGGGGAGATTGGGTCTATTAAAGGGGATCTTCGAAACAGACGTCGTTCACACAAACCACAATAATACTCACAGCTAAAGCTGTATTTATATGAAGGCTACAGGGGATAAACGATGAGGGTACATTTTTGGTCAAAATTGAGATATTAGTACCATTGATGGTTAATTGGTTGTACTAACAATCTTAAAACCTCAAGTCCGTAGAATCAAGAAAATAGCTTTGTTATTTCAATGGTCGCTATAAGTTAGACCCGAAGATTTCAAACTTCAGGATACATTCATAAACGACTGGGGTACATATTTGGCCAAAATTTAGATATTAGTACCATATGATGGTTAATTGGTTGTACTAACAATCTAAAAAACCTCATGTCCGTAGAATGAAGTGAGTTCACTGAAAATAGCTTGGTTATTTCAATGGTCGCCATAGGTTACACCAGAAGCTTTAAAACTTTAGATTTTAGGTTTTTTAGATTGTTGGTACAACCAAAGATTTCAAACTTCAGGATACATTCATAAACGACTGGGGTACATATTTGGCCAAAATTTAGATATTAGTACCATATGATGGTTAATTGGTTGTACTAACAATCTAAAAAACCTCATGTCCGTAGAATGAAGTGAGGTCACTGAAAATAGCTTGGTTATTTCAATGGTCGCCATAGGTTACACCAGAAGCTTTCAAACTTTAGATTTTAGGTTTTTTAGATTGTTGGTACAACCAATCAGCCACCACATGGTACTAATATCTCAATTTCGACCAAGAATGAACCCTCTTCGTTTTTCTGAAGTATCCTTCATATGGAAAACTATGTTTCCCCAATATTTTTTGCTTAAAACACATTCTGGGTACAATGAACCTACGCCTACCCTGGTGTTGATACGAAACGACATCAATATGAGGTACAGCCACGGACTCGGAAACTGACGCGCTCCATAAGACTGAGCAGTCTGCTATCTTTGTCTACCGTGATCCTACCTTGCGAGACCATTCAAATATGTCAGCTAGCAACAGTTAATGGTATGCCATATTTAGTTGGTATCCCCTGTAATAAATTCAGATCACCGCAGGTCATTTGGGAAGTTACGATTAGTTCTTCTGTCGTATGCCGTGTAAGCGACTTTACAAGTCACCTGGTACTTAGAAACAATTGATAAACGGTTCTGGTGTCCGGTTCTGTTTTCGCTGGTGCGACTGTGGAAGACGTCCGAAAGGTTAGTTTCTTCGTTTGTCGCCGTGAACAGTTTACCTTGCGTGTTGATTTTTCGCCGTGTGCGTGCCTCGACGTCGTCCCATTACTTTTCACTTCCAAACACCCGGATCGATTCCACGAGTCCGCGAAAGTGACGGCCTTTGCTCGCGTTTCTGTGAATTTGGCTGGCCACCGTTACCCAAATAAACTTGTCACCGAATATAGAAAGCCTTGGGACATCACACCTTCAAACGAGCCGTCGAAAACCACAGTGGTGTAAGTCCTTTTTCTTTTAATTCAGATAAGTCACAAAATTAGAAGGGTCCCTTGTATACTTCGCGCAACGATAGTTTGTTTTTATTGACTTGTAATAAAAATTATAAGGGTAGGATTGTTACACCACTTCAAGTTAGGTATCATAAAAGTCTAGGTATCGGCCTGCCCTTTCTCACTGGCAACTCTTTGGTGCTTCAACATTCAAGCCAAAGCCTGGACTGGATACCTGGACTTTTATGATACCTAACTTGAAGTGGTTTAACAACCCCACCCTTATAATTTTTATTGCAAGTCAATGTCATAAAAACAAACTGTCGTTGCGCGAAGTATACATTTCTGGACTTCTGAATTTCAGTGGACACCACTTTAGGTTTTCAAGATTCAAATATGCAATACATCAGTTTTGATGAGTAACGCTTGACAGCTCTACTTTGTGATACACTATGAAATATGTAAAACACACACACAGGTTTGCTAGTATCACTTAGATTTATTTAGTAGTGACTATAGTTTCGACACCTTAACGGGTTATTATCAAACTTACAATGTAGGTGTTACAATGTACTATAGTTTTGACAGCTCAACGGGTTATTATCAAACTGCCATGTAGGTGTTACAATGTACTGTAGTTCCGACAGCTTAACGGGTTATTATCAAACTTCCAATGTATGTGTTACAATGTACTATAGTTTCGACACCTTAACGGGTTATTATCAAACTTCCAATGTAGGTGTTACAATGTACTATAGTTTCAACACCTTAACGGGTTATTATCAAACTTCCAATGTAGGTGTTGAAACTATAGTCACTACTAAATAAATGTAAGTGATACTAACAAATTAACCTGTGTGCGTTTTTTACCTACACCACCCAAAATTGTTGATGTCTAAGGGTCAGTTTAAAAACCTCAGTAATTAATCTACCGTATAGGCATAAAACAATGCACGGAAGTTACCTTCGGAAAAGATTTACGTAGGCTTAAACGTTTTCGTAGGTATTTTAAACCTTCAGATTACTATTCGCAACTAAGACCTTTGGTGTTTTCCTACCTTAACCATTGACGTGTGTGTTTGTATAGCGGAAGAGACGCTGACGGCGACCTCCCCGTACTATGAGAAACAGCACCTAAGTCACGAGTCTCCCGTGGTGAACGGAACGAGGTCATGACGTCACCCGAGATCGCCGACCTTGAGATTATCGCTCTCGGATCGAGCTGGCCGCGGTTTCACACGGGATTTTAAATGAAGCGGCGCACGACACGCATCAGTGCGCAATTTTCACGAGATGCGAGAATTGCCAGGGTCTACTGTGGCATTTGTAGTTCGTTCCAACATTTTGGCAGCTGCCATTCTATCAATTCTTGATGTTTTTTATTTATTTGTCGACGGCCTATTTATGTTGCTACGGCTGATTCCAGTCTCCAATGAGCAAGCTATTAGGCGCATTTAAATTTTAATTCCATTGGTGGGATTCTGCCAAATTAGCAGGAGCAGTTTCTGGGAGCTATGAAATTTTTGTCAACAAGTGTCTTATTTGCTCACGTTAGTATCGGTACAACCTTAATCAGAATTATTTTATTGGTCCTCTTCAGATATCGGTAGAAAATTAGTAAGACTTGTTGTTGGCAATGACTACACTTTGTTATCCGTTGCTACTCATAATGTTTTCAGGTCTGCCATGGCATTTGTAGTTCGTTCCAACATTTTGGTAGCTACCATTCTATCAATTCTTGATATTATTTATTTATTTGTCGACGGCCTATTTATGTTGCTACGGCTAATTCCAGTCGCTAATGAGCAATCTACTAGCTGCCTTTAAATTTTAATTCCATTGGTGGGATTCTGCAAAACTAGCAGGAGCAGTTTCAGGGAGCTATGAAGTCTTTGGTAACAAGTGTCTTGGCGAATAAATTTGCATTTCATCCTGAACAATTGCTTCGCATTTCTGGCCATTTCCGGTAAAGTGACATTTGTGATGTCACTGGGACATATCCCTTTCTTTTCTTCTTCTTCTTGATCGTTCTTTCTTGATCGATATCCTCTTCTACCCGTGTTGAATGTTGAGTAGATCTAACTTCTAATGTTTTCAAAAGTCGCGTCTACATCATTATAACAGGAATAAACCCTACACCATTTTTGAATCATCCAATATATTTGCACCAATGACAATACTAACTTGTATTAGCTTCAATAGTCGCACAAGCGACTGCATTAAGGTGCAGAAATAACTGAAAATGTATCTGAACTAATTTACATGTAAGGTGCAGAAATAACTGAAAATGTATCTGAACCAATTCACATTACAAGACATAAATTTTGGCAGACAGATTCCTAAACAATTCCAGCTGCTCAATTCGATTGTTTGGAATGGCAGTTTTAGGTGACTAATAATCTTGCCTCAAGAATTTGATTGGAATTTCCGATCGGAATTGGAAGTTTAATGGGATTCTATCTGTGGCCCAGTTTTTTTTCCATTCGTTGGATTAAAAAGTGAAAACTAATTGATCGCTGTGCGTGGCTATTTGGACGCAGGTCGCCGAGAGGAAGTTGTTAGGCTGTTATTGCTGTGCTCGCGGCCAAAGCGACATTCCACGAGGCGAAGTTTAAAACGCATTACAGACTTTGTGCTACTTCACAAAGATTCGCAGATTTGCACAGGATATTAATTCCAGACTAGAATCGGCCGGCCCTTTGTCACTGGCAACTCTTTGGTACATCAACATTCAAGCCAAAGCCTGGACTGGATACCTTGTAACGGTCCAGAAACGTCTTTGGCAGAAACTGCATTTTAATAATTAATTGGCGCATAGACCTGCACTGTAGACGACCGTACTCGCACCTTTTTTTGTTGTGGTGACGCGTTTCCCATGTGTGCGATTTTTAAATTCGCCGGCGAGATGCCGCCATAGAGGCAGAATTCAGCTACCTTGCGTACAGTACGGACGTGCCAGAAGAACCGTTGTAATAGGTGTACCACCATCCGGTTTCCGGGATAATCAACGGGGACTCAGTTAACCACCCTTGAGGGGATTGAGGCACCAGGTACAGGGCAAGGAACTATCCATACGCTCATAACATCTGAGTAAGTAATTAAGCCCGATATTTTTTTCCTTTTCGTGAAGCCACGTGTCCGGCCATTGTTACTAAGGCCATGTGCTTTGCAGGCGTTTTTTTTTACGGGGTAAGGGCTAAGTAGCTCAGCCAACCAGTTCTTGGCTGGAGGCAGCGATCATCCTGCTCTGAGGCCGGAATCGAGTGATCGGCGTCCACGACGCAAACCGCCGCCATCCAGGAGCTGAACCCAGCCGCCAGCGAAGACATACTAGGAACACAGGCCAGATACAGATATAGATATTGATACCTATTTTTTTTGTGTTCTCAATTGAGCCAGACCTTTATGTTTGATTGTTGGTCTCAATTGAATTTAATTCCATATTGACATATCGTTTATTTCTGTTGTGTAAAATTTGCGTTACGTGTTTCGTGCCGTACGTGTTTTGCGCTTGTGTAAGAGAAAGGTCGCTCCGTCGGCCCTTTGAATCGCGCGACCAGGAGCTCGCAATATTCGGCCGAATAGGGTGAACCCTGCGTGAAAGGGTTGCGTACGGAGGTATTTATTTCAGGAGCGTAGACACGGTGTCCGTCGTTTGTGTGAATAAACGCCGATATTTTACACTACAAAATTCACACCTGTTATTTTTTGTTCCCCCCACGTTTTCTCGATCGGGCATTTGTTTCAGTTTTTATTCTCACTGCGAGATTTAAATCTGGTGGTGTTGGCGCCAAATGGTCAGCGTTGTGACAGTTCGTGATTTCTGAACTTCGCTGACTGTCTGCCGTCCACCCACGCAGGTAGGGTGGAGCCACCCTTTGCGACGAAGTAGCGACGAGGTTAAAATTACGTGGAGCCTTTTTTAACCCCCCCACTCTCTGACACCGAGAGCCCGGCCCTCGTCACTGCTTCGAAGGGACCCTCCACTCGCTCCACGGCCTAACGCGCTGATTGCCCTTCAGGTACGTCACAACCTGGACTTTTATGATACCTAACTTGAAGTGGTTTAACAATCCCACCCTTATAATTTTAATTGCAAGACAATGTCATAAAAACAAACTGTCGTTGCGCGAAGTATACATGAAAATGCAGTGTGAACATTGGAGTGCGACTATGCCAGTTCCTACATTTTTGACCTGAGGCTTGGGTCCATTGGGACCTAGGACACTTATCCCAATGGGAGATAGGACACTTATCCCAATGGGAGATGGGACACTTATCCCAATGGGAGATGGGACACTTATCCCAATGGGAGATAGGACACTTATCCCAATGGGATAAATGTCCCATTCCCATTCCCCTTATTCCCATCCCCCCCCCCCCCCCCCACACACCAGCATCATACCCAACACCCTCATAGGCGTTCCGTCGTTTATACCAAAGTTCATTGTTGCATTGGAATCTTTGTGTCCGTCTTCAACGGTGGTCAACACAATTTATGGTAGGGTTGCTTCCTTTCGAGTAATTTATGGCATACCAGAACCGAGAAGATTGCCGTCTTGTATTACGTGATTCGGCCCGAGAGAATGGTATACCTCGCATACCGCTATCCTCGGTTGATTGGTCATACACATTATCCTGCCTTAACGAAGTACACACACGCAAAAGTACTGTTGCGCGAATCTTCAATCGATTTGATAAGAATGCGATTGGAGGTTGTTAATCGCGAAAAACAACGGCCATGAATCATCGTGGCACGGAGGGCAAAACAAGTATGACCCAATCTTCAGTGATTAATAGGAGTTAACGACCACGCCACACACACACGTACACCTTGCGATGACGTAGGATATGTATGCAACACCAACACACGTGCGTGGATCTATTTTAATCCAGTGGCGGGGAGCGGGGAAGGAACGGGAAAATGTGCAAATCGAGAGTTTCCCACAACAGACGCCCACCGGATCGAAGTCGAGTGGTGTTTATTGGAAAGGCCTGCCAAGCGCTCGCCCATATTTCACTCCACATTGACCTGAAAACCCGACCGAACGGGCGACAAGTGCACGCCGACGAAAATTAATAAAGTCAAACCGGGCGAGTGGAAATTCGTCCAAAATGTGGAGGGCTGGTTCAAGTTTTGGCACTCTCTGTCTGTTTTACATCTGAATAGGCCGTCAGGGTGAAGTGACAGGTGCCAATCCAATTTGTTTTTAGGTTATGCCACTTCATTTAAAGTTGCATGACGCTTGAGTAACACCGGATTAACTTTCCACCAGGCATTTTACGCAAAAGACCCCAGTCGCCTTGGTTCAGTTAAAAAGTGGTTGGTTTGCATATACGATCTTAATTGCAGCCATCTTATTAGTTGCTAGGCTTCAATTTCAGTAGTCTTCTCTTCAGCAGCTTAAAAAGGTTGATAATCAATCTTTTGTATGCCAATTGGTTCAGTTTATAAATCACGACAGACACCTTACTTCTGTGAGTACATAAATATTTTGTCCCTAACAAAAATGCTCGTAGCACAAAAATGCTCGTAGCGACGTGGTTATGCGCTCGCAGTGTATAATTCACGCTCGCCTCTTGCTCATCACATGCCGTGATTGCCTGCACGTTGCGTGCCTCCACGGAGCCCCGTTCATAGAGGAGAAACCTAGTAATGACGTGTGCGCGCCTGTGTTGGTGGCGATCCTTCTGCCGTAATGACCCCAAACTCCTGGACGTGACGAGGAGGTAATCGCCGCAGAAGAAAACGCAACTCGCAGACACGTCCGCAGCGGCACTAACTTCGTTTTAATGGGTGCGCCACGGGGAGGGCTGCCAAGGCTGCTCCTCCGCTTTCCAAAACGTTTAAACGCGGAGAAATTAGTTACACCTCGTAATCACCTGCAGCCATCGCCGGTGCAGATCCTAGGGTTGGACGCAAAAAGTAGCCGTTTTACCCGTCTCACGGATGCAATCGCTTGGGTGAGCAGGGTTTTTCTTACAGGTGCGCCATTTATGTATTTGTGCATTGACGCTGCCATTCCTGACTATAAAGGATGCAGCATAAACAATTGTACACTACAATAAACAGTTTCTTGTATGGGTTAGTCTTTCCATCTACCGAAAAAAACTATGTTTGAATTGCCGATTAGTTATTTGAAGACTTCAAGGCAGGGCCTAAACTATCTGCCTCCTTGATGTTCCTTAATATATTTTATATCAGCTTCTTGTATGGGTTAGTCTTTTCATCCACTGAAGTATGCTTTAATTGCCGGTTAGTTATTTGAAGACTTCAAGGCTGGGCCTAAACCATCTGCCTCCTTGATGCTCCCTGATATGGCAATTGCGCGAAAATCTTAAAATGCAGCTAGCTCTTGACAATTCTGGTCGCACAGCAGGAAAACCGATTGGCTCGCACTCTCCACTTGTTGAGCCGCCTTGCGGCCGTCGGCGTGGGTAAATTGCGCCCGCGCCGGCCCCCTTTACGCAATACCCAGACCGATTATCCGGTGACCCGGTTCGTAAGTGTGGCGCGGAATGCATAATTCACGCTGCCGATGAAGAGTGAGACCAGGAGAACGTCGGCGGCTATGTGGGACGCCGCGGCATCGTTTGCCACTTCCCGCCACTCTTCCGCCCGACAGCGAAAACAAAAGGCGGCCGAATTGCGGAACGCTCAATGGGACGGGCGTTTATGGGAACTACCCGAGAGTTAAAGTTAATTGGAGACCGTAAAACCAGGCCTTGGGAGCGCATATGTAATAAAGTATCTAGCGATTTTGACTAATGCAATGAGACCTACCGAGGGGGGTTACTGCCACCCTCGGTAGGTTGAATTTGATCACCGTACCAACTTGAATATTAAACAGTCACTTACGTCCTCGCCTGGGTTTTTGCCAAAGACAATTCCCCAATCACATTTGTTCAGTCACGTAATTGCCGTTTTCATCAAGTCATCAAGTCCTGGTATGATTGGTTTGCATCTACGATCTTAATTGCAGCCACCTCATACGGTGGTCGACTGATACCGCGACAGTGGCAGGCGAGATTATGAATACAATATTAACCCCATAAAATTTCTCTTCTCGCTGGTGGGTCTGCCTTACATTGCACTCATCTTTTGATTTGAGTTAAGAATGAACGCACACCTGCTAGAAGAATTTACTGAAATGAGAATAAGCAATTAAAGATTTAATATCAGTTTGATGTAAACAAATTAAAGAAATAAAAAAACTTTTCCACCCAAACTTTTCGTTTGGGTATAGTTGCGCCTTACCCAGGCAAAAAACTTACCCAGGACATTTACTTCTATCGCCGCCCTATGCAATTACCTTTAAACCAAAAATGCGTCATACAATTCAAAAACACTTCCTCATCTCTTCGGCTTTCCTTTTCTTCATCTCTTCGGCTTTCCTTTTCTTCATCTCTTCGGCTTTCCTCTTCTTCATCTCTTCGGCTTTCCTCTTCTTCATCTCTTCGGCTTTCCTCTTCTTCATCTCTTCGGCTTCCCTCTTCTTCATCTCTTGTCTTCTGGCCTTTGCGTTCACCGGCCCGAGACTGGCAATTACCAAACGTCCGCTCGAACAAAAAAAAAAAAAACGCTGGGGCCGCGGTACATTTACCGTCCGGAATGCGGGGCAAAAGAAATTACAAAACAGTATTATACTTGTGTAGCTGGACCGGCGACTTGCGCAGATCCTGTTCTTAAATGCCGCACTGGAAGACTTTCTCCGGGGCAAAAAAAATCACACAGGCGCAGGAAAGTGGGCCGCGCCGAAAACTGGTACGCCGACCAAACTGCGAATTCGGAGTTCAAAAGTAAAGTGTGGATCAGATTAACTTGGGTGCGACAGTTTTTGCGAAAAAAAAACTTTTTCTACGACTATACTGGGTGTCCTATTAACCCTGACAAAAAAAATAGGGTTCCCATTTGAAATTTCAAAGTTGCCCCCGGTCTCACCCACTGGGGTTGGATGGGGAGGGCTGATTTTATTACAGGAACATGTCCCATTTGGAAACATTTATTTATTGTCTGAAGCAATTTTTCCTAAGATGCGTATTTTTCGAGTTATTTTGATTTATCAGGTTAAATGGGATACCCGGTAGAACAACGCACCTACTGTGATTTATTCATTGGTTATTAAATGTAGTACATTACGAATGACTTCTTTCATTTCAGAATAGCTGCAACTTCACCCCGTGCACAATATGTATCTAGTGCACAGGGTGAAGTTGCAGATTAGCTGTCAGCTGTTGAAAATATCTGAGTGTGCTTAATGATTGCAGAACAATCACCAATTGTGATTTATTCATTGGTTATTAAATGTAGTACATTGTCAATTACTTTCATTTCAGTATAGCTGCAACTTCACCCCGTGCACAATATGCATTTTGTGCACAGCTGTCAGCTTTTGAAAGTATTTGAGTGTGCTGATCGACTATAGAACAATCACCAATTGTGATTTATTCATTGGTTATTAAATGTAGTACATTGTCAATAACTTTTTTCATTTCAGTATAGCTGCAACTTCACCCTGTGCACAATATGCATCTTGTGCACAGGGTGCAGTTGCAGATTAGCTGTCAGCTGTTGAAAGTATCTGAGTGCGCTGAATGACTATAGAACAATCACCAATTGTGATTTATTCATTGGTTATTAAATGTAGTACATTGTGAATGAGTTTTTCATTTCAGTATAGCTGCAACTTCACCCCGTGCACAATATGCATTTTGTGCACAGCTGTCAGCTTTTGAAAGTATTTGAGTGAGCTGAACGACTATAGAACAATCACCAATTGCGATTTATATTTTGATTATTAAATACATTGTCAATGACGTTTTTCGTTTCAGTACAGCTACAACTTCACCCCGTGCACAATGTGCATCTTGTGCACAGGGTGAAGTAGCAGAGTAGCTGAGAGCTGTTGGAAGTATTTGAGTGTGCTGAACGACTATAGAACAATCACCAATTGTGATTTATTCATTGGTTATTCAATGTAGTACATTGTCAATGACTTTTTGCGTTTTCAGTATAGCTGCAACTTCACCCTGTGCACAATATGCATCTTGTGCACAGGGTGAAGTAGCAGAGCAGCTGAGAGCTGTTGGAAGTATTTGAATGTGCTGAACGACTATAGAATAATCACCAATTGTGATGTATTCATTGATTATTAAATGTAGTACATTGTCAATGACGTTTTTCGTTTCAGTACAGCTGCAACTTCACCCTGTGCACAATATCTAGTGCACAGAGTAAAGTAGCAGATTAGCTGTCAGCTGTTGAAAGTATTTGAGTATGCTGAACGACTATAGAACAATCACCAATTGCTATTTATTCATTGGTTATTAAATGTAGTACATTGTCAATGACGTTTTTCGTTTCAGTACAACTTCACCCCGTGCACAATATGCATCTTGTGCACAAGGTGAAGTAGCAGAGTATCTGTCAGCTGTTTAAAGTATCTGAGTGTGCTGAACGACTATAGAACAATCACCAATTGTGATTTATTCATTGGTTATTAAATGTAGTACATTGTCAATGACTTTTTCATTTCAGTATAGCTGCAACTTCACCCCGTGCACAATATGCATCTTGTGCACAAGGTGAAGTAGCAGATTAGCTGTCAGCTCTTGAAAGTATTTGAATGTGCTGAACGACTATAGAACAATCAGCAATTGTGATTTATTCAATGATTATTAAATGTAGTACATTGTCAATGACGTTTTTCATTTCAGTATAGCTGCAACTTCGCCCCGTGCACAATATGCATCTTGTGCACAAGGTGAAGTAGCAGAGTAGCCAATGAGAAATTTAGAAGAATCCATTCCTACGTAGCTTACGTGATTTCTGATGGAACAATTTTATGTCTGGGTGTATTTTGATATTTGAATTTTGATATTTTTATACTAAACTTAATTAAAATAATTGTTAAGCCATGTTGCCATGTACCAATAAGTTAACCTATGAGAAATTTAGAAGAATCCATTTCAACGTAGCTTACGTGATTTCTGATGGAACAATTGAATGTATGAATCATGTCGCTTACGAGATTGCTGTTTTGGAACAATCGAATTCTTAAAATATGAAATTAATGGTTATTTCGTCTTTACACAACAACTTCTAAAAACCACTTTTGCGTCTCTGATGTGGTTATCTTGTTTTAATTTTATCGGATAACTAAGTACAACTGTATCTAGGATAAGTGACTGGTCTTAAATATGGTTATCTCGTCTTTACACAACAACTTCTAAAAACCACCTTTGAGCCTTTGTTATGGTTATCTTGTTTTAATTTTATCGGATAACTAAGTAAAACTGTATCTAGGATAACTGACTGGTCTTAAATATCGTTACACTAATTACAGTTTTGCTGTTGGATCCGTGCCAAAAGTTTTCCCGGTATCCATGAGTCGGACATCGGATTGTTTTGTTTTGGTTCTAGAGTAGATCCGAGTCTAATTAACGAGCCGCTGTCGTTGAGCTAGACGGCTTTTTGCACTGTTGACCTTCGGTCGACTCCCACTAAAAATAAGTCTCCAACCAAAGTTCCCGGTATGCAGACAAAAGAGGAACCGAGGCGAGCGACCTTGCTGGAGACGTCATGTGAGGTTGATTGCGGTTTAGGAAGTCTCATAATTACCGGCCTTGCGAATTTGCGCCGGTAGATCACAGCATCCGATAAAATCGAATGAGAGTGTCTTCAATAGTTCTAACAATTTTGTTCTATTAATATGCTGTAGTTTTTAATTGCGATTCTTTTGTTTTTCATCATTTGTTTTGGGGAGCTGACGCCTTTCGAATTTGGTTGTGGTGTTATTGAGTGTTTTCAATAGTTCTAACAATGTTGTTCTATTAATATGCTGTACTTTGTAATTGCGATTCTTTTGTTTTTCATCATTTGTTTTGGGGCGCTGACGCCTTTAGAATTTGGTTCTGGTGTTACTGATGCCTCGTACACTCCTTTTGTTCTTATGTTGATGACGCGACAGTATCAACATATTCTTTGTTCGTGCAAACTGGTATAGTGTTTTCACTTAAAATTGAAAATGTACATGCATGAGGGTTTATTACGGTCAAGGGTTCTCCATTGTATGGCGTGCTGCGAAGAGGCTCTGGACTCTGTTCTCTTCCAATTACCCGTCATAAAATTCCGTTCGCACAGTGGACCGCAATAAACACCCTTCGTAGGTAGATTTTCAATTTCAAGTAAAAACACCATACCGTTTAAATTTGTGTTCTTCTGCTATCTTCTATTCTAACTATCGCGATTTCATTAGCGTTGACGCCGCTTAAATGTTTCCTTTGTTCTTTTGTCTGATGTGCCCAAAGTATGACACTTTGGAGGATGATGATATCATCCTGGCTTCTTTGGCCACATCATCATAAATTTGTAGATATATTCACTGGACTTGTACCAGAGTATCCATAACACCTCACAGCGTTAACACATATTTTGTAATCTTTTGTCGTTGGCGTCACTGACTGACTGACGTTTAGTCGGTCTCTTTTGTTCTCATGCCACTAAAGCCACTTAAACTTCACATTTTGTTCTAATACCTTTGAGGCTCAGTTGTATGAACGTAGATCAGTTTGACTATGGTTCAGTTACCTAGGATACCATTATTGACACAATTGTATCCTAGGTGACAACCATGATCAAGCTGATCTCCGTTCATACAACAGGGCCTGAATCTGGTTAATCTATCTTCGTTTCTTCTAAACTGGTATAATCAAAACTTCCTTGCATATTAGATTGTTTCTTCTAAACTGGTATCAGCTAAATTTCCTTGCATAATTGGTTGTTTCTTCTAAACTGGTCTAATCTAAACTTCCTTGGATAATTGGTTTGAGCAGTTTGTACTTTTCGTTATTTTGCTTGATTTGCCCAAATTATGACACTTTGGAGGATGATGATATCATCGGCTTCTTTGGCCACATCATTATAAATGTGTAGATATACTCACTGGACTGGTACCAGAGTATCATTAACACCTCACAGCTTTAACACATATTTTGTAATCTTTTGCCATAGGCGTCACTTAAACGTCAGTCTCTTTTGTTCTCATGCCACTTACGACACTTGACTCCACATTTTGTTCTTATATCTTTGAATGGGCTTAAAGTATCTTTGTTTCTTCTAAACTGGTACCATTTAAAATTCCTTGCATATTTGGTTGTTTCTATCTAAACTGGTATCATCAAAACTTCCTGGCATAATTGGTTGTTTCTTCTAAACTGGTATCATCTAAAGTTCCTCGCACAATTGGTTGGACCAATTTGTACTTTTTGCTGTTTTGCTTGATGTGGCTGAGGTGGTACACTTTGGAGGATAATGATATCATCCTGGCTTCTTTGGCCACATCATTATAAATGTGTAGATATACTCACTGGACTGGTACCAGAGTATCCTTAACACCTCACAGCTTACACACATGTTTTGTAATCTTTTGTCATTGGCGTCACTTAAACGTCAGTCTCTTTTGTTCTCATGGCACTAACGACATTTGAACTCCACATTTTGTTCTTCTATCTTTGAATGGGCTTAATGTATCTTTGTTTCTTCTAAACTGGTATCATCTAAATTTCCTTGCATATTTGGTTGTATCTTCTAAACTGGTATCACCAAAGCTTTCTTGCACAATTGGTTGTTTCTTCTAAACTGGTATCATCTAACTTCCTTGCATAATTGGTTCTTTCTTCTAAACTGGTATTATCTAAACTTTCTTGCATAATTAGGTCGAGCAATTTGTACTGTTTGTTGTTTTGCTTGATGTGGCCAAAATATGACATTCTGGACGATGATGATATCATCCTGGCTTCTTTGGCCACATCATCATAAATGTGTAGATATACTCACTGGACTGCTACCAGAACTCCAAATTTTGTTTTATATCTTTGAATCGGCTCAATGTATCTTTGTTTTTTCTAAACTCGTACCATCTAAATTTCCTTCAAAATTTAGTTGTTTCTTCTAAACTGGTATCATCAAAACTTCCTTGTATAATTGGTTGTTTCTTCTAAACTGGTATCATCTAAACTTTCTTGCATAATTGATTGAAGCAATTTGTACTTTTTGTTGTTTTGCTTGATGTGGCCAAAGTATGACACTTTGAAGGTTGATGATATCATCCTGGCTTCTTTGGCCACATCGTAAATGTGTAGATATACTCACTGGACTAGTACCAGTGAATATTTGACACCTCACAGCTTTAACGCATCCACCTATCTCGAAGATTTAAAATTAGTCCATTAGTCCTCTAACAATATGACCCATAGTTTTCAGATATCCTCCGCTCCTGATAATTAATGTAGATCTAATTCCTTGGGCACCCACCGTTTTCACACCAACACTATCCGCTCCATTTCAGCAACTGTATGCCTCTATTGCTAATTAGCTGTATCGACAGAAATAGATTTGTAACGAAACCAATATGATACTCCCACGCGTACACATAATTGTCGTGTTTCGCGGATGACGCAACGGCGATGGGTGCAGTTAATTGCAGTTTCGTCGGTAATTAATCGGGCTGTGTAACATGTAACATAGCTCGCGAGTTATCCAACGCAGTTTCTTAATTTTCTGTCGCAATGGGCGCGTATGCACGCGTTCGTGACATTTCGGGAAACGCGCCAGGCGGGAAAATTATATTCAGAATGTGTCGGGCTTGGAATTGGAGAGAATTGTCGAGAATTCCGCACACGAAGCAGCGGATTATCATAATCCGTTATATAATGGCGCTGGGGACGGTGGGCCTGAAAGTAGGACGAGCGGTGCAATCGCGTCCCACTTTCCGAAGCGAACTTGCGCCCGTTTGACGCTCTGTGCACAGAACGCACAGGACGCGTGCACTTTCTACCGGGCAGGTCTTGTTTTCGATTGTTGGCTCAAGAAGTGAAGCAAATCACGTCAGTCCGCACAAAGCAAGTAATTCAACTTCTTTGTAGTTATTTATGTACCGAGAGAGTTATGCCGATGGTAATGCTGGGATTGCGACGTGGTCCAGCCCGAGGGCCCTTGGCCCGAGCGGTGGATGTCGCCCGATGGGATTGGGATTGACTTCAGAAGTCAATACAACAAACTTGTTGCTATGGTACAGAAGCTTCCAGAGTAGCTTCAGAAGAAGAAATAGGCCATCTATTTTCATATTTTCTATTCATATTTTCTACACTATTTACCCCGATGGCAATAGAATTAATGTTTTTTTGTAAACATTTTAGAAAAAAAAGTTATTTGCAACACGTACCTAAATTAAGTTTCTTCGAACTCGTCTGCTATTCCAGGCCTACGCCTCGGAATCTGCAGTGATCGAGCAACGGTATCTCCGATAAAACTTCATTTCAGGTACTTATCATTACATGTGTTATTCCGCCTTTTTTAGAAAGGATGTTTCGTATGGTCCTTAGAGCCGTTTATTATAGGATGTACATCATGATACGATAATAGGGCATTCAAAAAAGCCAACCTTTGCTAAAAACCTAACTGTTTTCTCGCTTCACTATTCGAACTTATAGCTTTCGCAATCGCTGAATCACAATTTAACGGTTTCTATTATCGCGCCACGTACTTCCAGCGGTCGAAACGCGCCGCTTTGCTAATCGCTCGTAGATCGCTGAAGATTTGCATGGCCGGTCGTGAATTGCGCGGCCTTGCGTCATCGGCGTATAAAAATCGCGTGCAGCAATCCGGAGCTCGTCGGAATTTTTCATATCGCACCGACAACTAGGCGACGTCCGCCGTAATAATAACGGTCATGCAGGCGCGCGTGTGCCTCATAAATATAAAAAATAGATAAGTGCGAGCTTACTGTACGAATTTAAGCCGCGTGATTAACATTTGCCAAGATAACCAAAGATTAAATGTATAATGTACGCTGTTTGTAGATATTAAAATTATCAAAATTTTCAGAAGGCATGAAAATTTATTCCACATAAAGTCTATTTTAAACATCATAATCTTTGGTTATCGAACTCATAAGCGTTAAAGCGTTTTAAAGTTGCCTTGTAACAGCACATTTATTAACCAACTTTCACTGACAATAAACGCCAGGCAGTATTAATGAAACCACCCTATATATCTGTATTTATATTTTAAGGGGAAAGGGTCTTAAATGAAGTAAACAAGTCGACGATAATTTATAAGTGTTGACACATTTGCTACCCTTGTAGTTTGTGGTAGCAAATGTGTCCACACTTATAAATTATCGTCGACTTGTTTATTTATACCTACGCCTCTGATTAAGGATATCTTCAGTAGTTTGCAGTACTAATATCCTCCAAAAAATCTATTTAAAACATCATAATCTTTGGTTATCGAACTAATAAGCGTTAAAAAATCTTTTTCTAGCACGGCGTGTTTTAAAGTTGCCTCGTAACAGCACATTTATTAACCAACTTTCACTGACAATAAACGCCAGGCAGTACTAATGAAACCACCCTATATGTTTGTATTTAAATTTTATAGGGAAAGGGTCTTAAATGAAATAAACAAGTCGACGATAATTTATAAGTGTTGACACATTTGCTACCCTTGTAGTTTGTAGTAGCAAATGTGTCAAAACTTATAAATTATCGTCGACTTGTTTATTTATACCTACGCCTCTGATTAAGGATATCTTCAGTAGTTTGCAGTACTAATATCCTCCAAAAAATCTATTTAAAACATCATAATCTTTGGTTATCGAACTAATAAGCGTTAAAAAATCTTTTTCTAGCACGGCGTGTTTTAAAGTTGCCTCGTAACAGCACATTTATTAACCAACTTTCACTGACAATAAACGCCAGGCAGTACTAATGAAACCACCCTATATGTTTGTATTTAAATTTTATAGGGAAAGGGTCTTAAATGAAATAAACAAGTCGACGATAATTTATAAGTGTTGACACATTTGCTACCCTTGTAGTTTGTAGTAGCAAATGTGTCAAAACTTATAAATTATCGTCGACTTGTTTATTTATACCTACGCCTCTGGTTAAGGATATCTTCAGTAGTTTGTAGTAGCAAATGTGTTAACACTTATAAATTATCGTCGACTTGTTTATTTATACCTACGCCTTTGGTTAAGGATATCTTCAGTGGTTTTTGGTAGGAAATGAGTCAACACTTATAAATTATCGTCGACCTGTTTATTTATACCTACGCATTTGGTTAAGGATATCTTCAGTAGTTTTTGGTAGCAAATGTGTCAACACTTATAAATTATCGTCGACTTGTTTATTTATACCTACGTCTCTGGTTAAGGATATCTTCAAGAGTTTGTAGAAGCAAATGTGTTAACACTTATAAATTATCGTCGACTACTATATATTTTTTATTAATTTGACTTTAAACATGAGGTAGAATAGAAACAACAAGCAACACGATTCAGTTAAGGTTAGATCTGTCACATGTCATAAGTTGCAGTTAAGGATGAAATGAATCAAAAATAGTTGCTTTTATAGAGAGGACAATGTTGCATTTGCCGATCTTTTACTGTAACTCGAATTCTTTAAGTGCCGTCGTTTCTTCGCTACTGGGAAAGATGTGGGCGCGTTTCCAGTGACGAAATAGAATTCCCTAGGCTGCGACGTCACGTGAGGTCACCAATGTGTGTTATATCACACCTTGGCGCGGCCAGTTTTCCAGCGCTGACGTCATGCCTCGTTATCGTGATTCACGGCCGGCTAATTTTTGTATGCGTGTGTGCTTACGTATGCCTGTCGGGCTCAGTGTGTGTGGGGAAAAGTTCCAACCTCGTTAATCGGTGTAAATGTATTCTTTACAACTCATTTCTTGCTCCGCAGTTTCAGGACAATCGCACGATTTTTGACTGGAAATTGGTGGACGCAAGTAACATTCACAATGGCAAAAGAAACGCTGTGATTGTCAGTCATTGACAGGCTGGGTTTTGTAGAAGTCTTACATGCATTTTTAAACGCGTTATATATAGTTATTCGAAAGCCCATAAGTTAGGTTTAAGGTGTTTTTAATGGGTTTAGGAACGGAATTGTTCGACTCGTTTTTAATAAGTTCTTCGTGCCTTCGTATTCATTTTTTGTTCGCGAACGTAATGTGAAGGAGTGACTTCAGGTAAATATTACCATCTATGTTTCTTTGAAACCTCTGGGATGTAATCTTAGAACAAATTCCATCCCTAATGTTAATTGTAGGCAACTAAACTTTGGTTTTCTACGACTATAGAACAATGCACCTATTGTTTATTCATTGGTTATTAAATGTAGTACACTGGGGTTGACTTTTTCATTTCAGTATAGCTGCAACTTCACTCCGTGCATAATACGCATATTGTGCACAGGGTGAAGTAACAGAGTAGCTGTCTTGCTGTTATTAACTGTGAATAAATTTCATTTCAGTATAGCTGCAACTGTACCCCGGGGACAATGCACATATTGTGCACGGGGTGAAGTAGCAGAGTAGCTGTCATGCTGTTATTAGCTGTGAATGACTTTTATCATTTCAGTATAGCTGCAACTTCACCCCGTGCATAATACGCATATTGTGCACAGGGTGAAGTAGCAGAGTAGCTGTCATGCTGTTATTAGCTGTGAATGAACTTTATCATTTCTGTGTAGCTGCAACTGTACCCCGTGCACAATACGCATATTGTGCACGGGGTGAAGTAGCAGAGTAGCTGTCACGCTGTTATTAGCTGTGAATGACTTTTATCATTTCAGTATAGCTGCTACTGTACCCCGTGCACAATACGCATATTGTGCACGGGGTGAAGTAACAGAGTAGCTGTCATGCTGTTCTTAATGGTGAATGACTTTTATCATTTCAGTATAGCTGCAACTTCACTCTGTGCACAATACGCATATTGTGCACAGAGTGAAGTAGCAGAGTAACTGTCATTCTGACAGTGTAAAGTGAAAATACCTGACACATAATATTAGAAGTCATTCAGTAGATAATCAGTAAAAATAAAAAGTGAAAGTGATGTGAAATGGATTTAAGACCTCCTAATCTTATGAAAGCTGCACATGTGATGACTGAAAATGAATGATGACCGAAATTAACCTTCTCGTTCAGCAGTATGTTCTGTTTAAAAATACATATTTAATCTTTCGGTCTAATTACTTTTGATCAGTTTTCTACTACCACAGCTTATGTTTTGTGAGATTTTTTGACAATCAGACGTTTGGTTTTGCATAAATATTTATCTACGATCGTCTAGTTTTGACTAACGTACGATTTTTTTATCAAATAAGCAACATGTGTTCAGATTTTGCGGCGCTTTTTCCAATTTCCCAACGTACGTTGACCCTCCCACTCGAGGCGCTATATATAGAAGCATCCGACTATCGTCCCGGAATACGCAGAGGAGCGGAAAAGCTCCTCACGCAACGCGGGCGTCTGATGCGGTTTTAAGCTCCCACTTCCGCATCCGGCTGGAAATATCGAAACCGTTCACACGCAGGTGCACGTTTTTGTACGTCCACCAAAGCATCCCGCACACATTCACCCGAGATTAATCTTCAAAAGGCACATTGGATTCGGTTTTGATCCTCGTAAAGCAGCAAACGTGAATCAGTGGATTGTATAGGAAATCTTGATATTTTTAAAGATACATCAGTAATTAATCATCGGACGTCATCATCCTGAATCATCCTATATAGCTGAATTGGTTGGGTTGCTAAATGTAAATGTCTAGTGGTGGATGTTAATTTTGGACTAGAGACTTCAAAACTAGTTAAAGCACTTCAATCAGAATTTAATGTATACAAGTATATCTGTCAGTGACAGATAACCAATACTTGTCAATTTGGAAAGTTAATAACTCGATTTTCTCACTTATTTTAGGCATTATCTGTGTCAAATGTACAGAGGATATACCTTCAGGCAAACTGTATGCATATCAGGCATAATATTTTCAAAATATCCGTCAGATAATTTTTCAGAATTTCAGTGACAGATATCAAATACCTGTCAATTTGGAAAGTTAATAACTCGATTTTCTCACTTATTTCAGGTATTCTCTCTGTCAAATTTACAGAGGATATACCTGCAGGCAAACTGTATGCAAATCTGCCATAAAGTTTTCAAAATATCCATCAGATAAAATTTCAGAACTTTCAGTGACACATAACCAATACTTGTCAATTTGGAAAGTTGATAACTCGATTTTCTCACTTATTTAAGACATTGTCTGTGTCAAATTTGCAGAGGATATACCTTTAGGCATACTGTATGTAAATCAGGCATAACATTTTCAAGATATCCGACAGATAAATTTTCAGAAATTTTAGTGACAGATAACCAATACCTGTCAATTTGGAAAGTTAATAACTCGATTTTTTAACTTATTTAAGGCATTCTCTCTGTCAAATTTACAGAGGATGTACCTTCATGCATACTGTATGCAAATCAGGCATAACATTTTCAAAATATCCGTCAGATACATTTTCAGAAATTTCGGTGACAGATAACCAACACCTGGAAATATAATTACTCAATTTTCTCACTTATTTAAGACATTCTCTCTGTCAAATTTACAGAGAATATACTTTCAGGCATACTGTATACAAATCTGCCATAAAGTTTTTAAAATAACCATCAGATAAGTTTTCAGAAATTTCAGTGACAGATATCAAATACCTGTTAATTTGGAAAGTTACCTACTCGATTTTCTCACTTATTTAAGGCATTCTCTCTGTCAAATTTACAGAGTCCATACAATCCAAATGTCCATACAAAATTGGAAGTCTAATATCGACATTCATGATAAAAAATTAACTAATAAGTACACTACTAAAAAGAAATATCGCATCTTCTAAAAAACACCATAATTATTTTATTTTTAAATTGCCGATGTTTCAAATTGGACGTAAAAACAAAGAATGTAAAATATGCGATAATTCTTATGAATAGTGTATTATAAATATTGAGGCGAACCTTCAGGCATACTGTATGCAAATCAGGCATAAAATTTTCAAAATAACCTTCAGATAAATTTTCAGAAATTTCAGTACCAATACTTGTCAATTTGGCAAGTTAATAACTCGATTTTCTCATTTATGTAAGACATTGTCCTTGTCAAATTTACAGAGGATATACCTTCAGGCATACTGTATTGAAATCTGCCATCAAATTTTCAAGATATCCGACAGATAAATTTTCAGAAATTTTAGTGACAGATAACCAATACCTGTCAATTTGGAAAGTTAATAACTCGATTTTTTAACTTATTTAAGGCATTCTCTCTGTCAAATTTACAGAGGATGTACCTTCATGCATACTGTATGCAAATCAGGCATAACATTTTCAAAATATCCGTCAAATACATTTTCAGAAATTTCGGTGACAGATAACCAACACCTGGAAATATAATTACTCAATTTTCTCACTTATTTAAGACATTCTCTCTGTCAAATTTACAGAGAATATACTTTCAGGCATACTGTATACAAATCTGCCATAAAGTTTTTAAAATAACCATCAGATAAGTTTTCAGAAATTTCAGTGACAGATATCAAATACCTGTTAATTTGGAAAGTTACCTACTCGATTTTCTCACTTGTTTAAGGCATTCTCTCTGTCAAATTTACAGAGTATATACCTTCAGGCATACTGTATGCAAATCAGGCATAAAATTTTCAAAATAACCTTCAGATAAATTTTCAGAAATTTCAGTACCAATACTTGTCAATTTGGAAAGTTAATAACTCGATTTTCTCATTTATATAAGACATTGTCCTTGTCAAATTTACAGAGGATATACCTTCAGGCATACTGTATTGAAATCTGCCATCAAGTTTTTAAAATATCTGTCAGATCAATTTTCAGGAATTTCAGTGACAGATAACCAATACTTGTCAATTTGGAAAGTTAATAACTCGATTTTCTCAGTTATTTAAGACATTGTGTCTGTCAAATTTACACAGGATATATCTTCAGGAATACTGTATGCATACAGTTTTTAAATTATCTATCAGATAAATTTTCAGAAATTTCAGTGACAGATAACCAATACTTGTCAATTTGGAAAGTTAATAACTCGATTTTCTCAGTTATTTAAGACATTGTCTCTCTCAAATTTGCAGATGATATACCTTCAGGCATACCTATGCAAATATGCCATAAAGTTTTTAAAATATCCATCAAATAAGCTTTCGGAAAATTCTGTGACAGATAACCAATACTTGTCAATTTGCAAAGTAAACAACTCGATTTTCTCACTTATTTAAGACATTGTTTCTGTCAAATTTACAGAGGATATACCTTCAGGCATACATTATGCAAATCTGCTCTAAAGTTTTTAAAATATCCATCAGATAAGTTTTCGGAAATTTCAGTGACAAATTCAGACAATTTGGAAAGTTAATTACTCGATTTTCTCACTTATTTAAGACATTATCTCTGTCAAATTTACAGAGGATATACCCGCAGGCAAACTGTATGCAAATCTGCCAAAAAGTTTTCAAAATATCTGTCAGAAAATTTTTCAGAAATTTCAGTGACAGATAACCAATACTTGTCAATTAGGAAAGTTAATAACTGGAGTTTCTCACTTATTTAAGGCATTCTCTCTTGTCAAATTTACAGAGGATATACCTTCAGGCATACTGTATGCAAATCTCCCATAAAGTTTATTAAATATCCATCAGATATTTTTTCAGAAATTTCAGTGACAGATAACCAATACTTGTTAATTTGGGACGTTAATAACTCGATTTTCTGTTTATCAAATTTATACAGGATATACCTTCAAGCATACTGTATGCAAATCAGGCACAACATTTTCAAAATATCCCTCAGATAAATTTTTAGAATTTTCAGTGACAGATAACCAAAACTTGTCAATTTGGAAAATTAACTACTAGACTTTCTCACTTATTTAAGGCATTATCGCTGTCAAATTTACAGAGGTTATACCTTCAGGCATACTGTATGCAAATCAGGCATAAAATTTTCAAAATATCCGTCAGATAAATTTTCAGAAATTTCAGTGACAGATAATCAATACCTGTCAATTTGGAAAGTTAATGACTCGATTTTCTTACTTATTTAAGACATTATGTCTGTAAAATTTACAGAGGATGTACCTTTAGGCATACTGTATGCAAATCAGGCATAACATTTTTAAATTATCCATCAGATTAATTTTCAGAAATTTCAGTGACAGATAACCAAAACTTGTCAATTTGGAAAGTTAATAACTCGATTTTCTCACTTATTTAAGACATTGTGTCTGTCAAATTTACACAGGATATATATTCAGGCATACTGTATGCATAAAGTTTTTAAAATGTCCATCAGATAAGTTTTCGGAAATTTCAGTGACACATAACCAATACCTGTCAATTTGGAAAGTTAATAACTCGATTTTTTTACTTATTTAAGGCATTCTCTCTGTCAAATTTACAGAGGATGTACCTTCATGCATACTGTATGCAAATCAGGCATAACATTTTCAAAATATCATATGCATACAGTTTTTAAAATATTTATCAGATAAATTTTCAGAAATTTCAGTGACAAATAACCAATACTTGTCAATTTGGAAAGTTAACAACTCGATTTTCTCACTTATCTAAGACATTGTGTCTGTCAAATTTGCAGAGGATATACCTTCAGGCATACAGTATGCAAATCTGCCATAAAATTTATAAAATATCCGTCAGATAAAGTTTCAGGAATTTCAGTGACAGATAACCAATACTTGTCAATTTGGAAAGTTAACAACTCGATTTTCTCACTTATTTAAGACATTGTGTCTGTCAAATTTACACAGGATATATCTTCAGGCATACTGTATGCATAAAGGTTTTAAAATATTTATCAGATAAATTTTCAGAAATTTCAGTGACAAATAACCAATACTTGTCAATTTGGAAAGTTAACAACTCGATTTTCTCACTTATCTAAGACATTGTGTCTGTCAAATTTGCAGAGGATATACCTTCTGGCATACAGTATGCAAATCTGCCATAAAATTTATAAAATATCCGTCAGATAAAGTTTCAGGAATTTCAGTGACAGATAACCAATACTTGTCAATTTGGAAAGTTAACAACTCGATTTTCTCACTTATTTAAGACATTGTGTCTGTCAAATTTACACAGGATATATCTTCAGGCATACTGTATGCATAAAGGTTTTAAAATATTTATCAGATAAATTTTCAGAAATTTCAGTGACAAATAACCAATACTTGTCAATTTGGAAAGTTAACAACTCGATTTTCTCACTTATCTAAGACATTGTCTTTGTCAAATTTACAGAGGATAAACCTTTAGGCATATTGTATGGTTTTTAAAATATCCATCGGATAAAATTTTAGAAATTTCAGTGACAGATAACCAATACTTGTCAATTTTGAAAGTTCATAACTCGATTTTCTCACTTATATAAGACATTGTCCCTGTCAAATTCACAGATGATATACCTTCAGGCATACTGTATGCAAATCTGCCATAAAGTTTTCAAAGTATCCGTCAGATAAATTTTCAGAAATTTCAGTGGCATATAACCAATACTTGTCAATTTGAAAAGTTAATAACTCGGTTTTCTCGCTTATTAAGGCATTCTCTCTGTCAAATTTACAGAGGATATATCTTCAGGCATAGTGTATGCGAATCTGCTATAAGTTTTTAAAAAATCAATCAGAAAAATTGTCAGAAATTTCAGTGATAGATAACCAATACTTGCCAATTTGGAAAGTTAATAACTGGATTTTCTCACTTATTTAAGACATTGTCTCTGTCAAATTTACAGAGGATATACCTTAAGGCATACTGTATGTAAATCAGGCATAAAAGTTTCAAAATATCGGAGTATACAAGTTGATGTATTGATGATTACAAAATGGATCATCTGCTGTCTGTTCAGGCGCGATACCACCTGCTCTCGTATTCGGTCTTCGAGACAGGTGATCATCGAGCTGCGGGTTCCGGTGGCAGGCAACATCCGGAAGCCCCCTCCCACACCCCCATCCACGACTTCCCGCTCCAAGTCTGTAGAAAGCGAAGATAACGGGCAATGCGCGCCCGATAATTCGCCGGCAATCGAATATCCAGTGTCTCAATTCCGTAATCCGCTTGCCGTTTCATAATGAATAAATTAGAAATGATTTTCTTCGATGATTACTTCTTCGCTTGGCTACGCCCAGGTTTCACTTTCTTCGCGTTGCGCGTTCATCGGCGGGCAATTAGCACCATCCCCGTCTTGCTTTTCGCACACAAAATCGGTGCGTCTGTTTGTGCGCGGTTGTGCAAGAGGCCCGCTGGGAAGGCTGTTGCGTAAGGCCCCGACGGTGGCGTTACAAATACTGTAAGGCACACAATGCAGAAAACCAGGTCAATATCAGCCGATGGAACAATGGCGGTTTTCCTATTGCGGTCGATGCAAACGCTCTCCAGCACGAGCAGTGCTAGCGTTGGGCAACCAGCCGAGCCTGGGAGGTAAAGGAAGGGTGTTCTATTTGATATCCATCAGATGTGAAATAATATCGTTCAAAAACGCTATTAAATATTTGATGATTTAATACTTTCACCGTAGCTTTTGCTATAGTTTACTTCGTGCATAGCGCTCGACAGACCTTGCGCTAATTTGCTTACCCGTGAGATCCTATAAATGCAGATTTTTCTGTCAGTACAAATCTTCTCAGCTCAGCTAACACACCATAGCCTTGTGCTTCCTGTATTTTAAATATCCACTGGAAGCACATTAGGATCGATTTCATCCAGAGATTAGTATTACGTTTCTCGACATACGTTTCTGATTTCATTTCATTCTATTACATTTAAGCAGACGAACGAGCATAGATAGTGTCCTAGTTCAAAAAAGTATGAGTCATTGTCAGCTTTCGTCGGGGGACTACTATAGTAGAGTCGTATCAAACGACCATTGCCTCGATCTATATTATGTTTGCTATTGAGTCAATGATGAAATACCTTCAAAGGAAGGTAGTGTTTCTCAACTTTTTTTTAAATCGCAGCCCTCTTCGATTAATATAAAGCTACTAAAGTCAAAAAGATAATAAAACAATCAAAAGAAACATCGTGGGAAAAAATCGGAGAAAAATGAAAAAAAAAACATGAGAGCCAGAAGGTATTCTACAACATTATCAGAAGAAACAAGAAAGACCAAACGATAAAACTACACCACATAAAGGATGAGAAGGGGAAACATGCTTACAATGGAAGAACAAATATGAGAAAGATGGAAATAATACTTTGAAGGTTTACAGAAAAAAGATGACAAAACAAAAGATAAACAGAATACAGAACGAATAATAGAAAACAATAACAATAAGAGAGACCAAAAAGACAACGAGGAAGAACAAGAAATAGGTATAGAAGAAGTTAGAACAGCAATAGGGAAAATAAAACTTGATAAAGCGCCAGGAATAGACAAAAAAAAAAGAAACTAAAGAAGCCATAAACATTAGAATAAATAACGAGAAAGTAGAACAAGTAGAACACATAAAATACTTAGGACAAATTATTGAAAGTAAAGGGAACATGGAAACAGAAGTAAACAACAGAATATAAGCAACGACAAGAACCTTTCACACGATTAACAAAATTATACTAAACAACAAAAAAATACCCCAAAAAACAAAACTTATGTACAAAGTACTATTTGTACCTACCCTACTATACGGCTGTGAAACGTGGATACACAAGAGACAAAAAAGCAAAATTTAAGCCCTTGAAATGAAATACCTGAGGAAAGTATACGGAGTAACAAAACTAGACAGAGTGAGAAATGTGGACATCAGAAATGAACTAGAAATCGTCGAACTTAATAAACAGATAGAAAATATACAATTACAATGGCTGGGACACCTAATCAGGAGAGAGGACAACAACCAAACGAAGAAGATATGGGAAGCAAAGATAACAGGAAAAAGAAGAATTTGAAGACCAAAAGAAGATGGGACAAAAATATTGGAAACATTAAATAAGAGGGGGATAACCACTGCACAAGTGAAGGAAATAGCAAGAAACAAGAAACGGTGGAACTAAATGATAAAAGAAAATACATAAAGAAACGATAGCACCACTTCGACACCTGAAAGGGTAAAAGAAGAAAGATTATAATAATAATAATAAAGCTACATTTCTAACGTTACTGTGGCGCACGAATGATACCAAATATTACGTTATAATCTGTCGTCTTGTTCAATGTTTCTATTTCAATGGAATCATTGAACAAAAACGTTTTGAAAATTACTTATATATTATTATATATTATTATATATTATTATATATTATTATATATTATATATATATTATATATATATATTTATATATATATATAGTATTACTTATATCCTCTTCCCTCCTTCCCAAATGTATTACGCTGCATTTCTAAACTCAAAACTAATTTTACGGTGTTTGAATACCAACCTGAAATTTATTGACCCGGCGCCTCCACCATATCAAAAACCATCAAAATTAATTAATAATATTTACAAAAAAAATTATTCGCCAATAATTTAAGCAAATTAATAGGGCCAAAAAGGCGCCCAATTAGTTTTCTTGGAATTATGTTTATCGTGGCACGAGGAAATTGATGAAATTGATTTACCCGGCGCCTCCACCATTGGAAAAATGATCAAAATTAATTAATAATAATTTCAAATATAAGGAAAAAAATTACTGAACAATAATTTTAGCAAGTTAATTAGGCCAAAAGGACGTCTAGTCAGTTTTCCGCGAATTCTTTTTGTTTTTTGTAATAATTACGTCGACATAATTCTACACAATTAAACAACTAGTAAAAGAATAATATAAATAATTACAGCATACTTGGACTTTTTCATTTCATCACATTTTACTTGCCTAGAGGGTCCTATGCACTGCTAAAATCGCGGTGATATTGGTAAGATGGTTCTCGATCTTGAAATTAATCGAGATGGCAAATCGCAAAAACTTTTTTTGCCAATTTTTACTTTAACTACACTTTTTATGACAGAATGTATTTTAGAAGGACGCAAGTTCTATCCGGTGTACGGAACAGTGTAGCCAACTAGCATTTGGCATTACTTCTTCAAATTTGACATCGACATTTTTCATAGCAGAACACATTTTAGAAGAACGAAATTTCTTTCCGGTGTAAGAAACAGTGTAGCCAACTAGCATTTGGCATTACTTCTTGAAATTTGACAATGAGACCGATCGAAAGGGTTTACAGGTTCACAAATGTTTTGGAACCACTCAAATACAATGTAGTTGATCACGTTGTCCACATGCTATGCACTGAAACCCAATGTAGTTTATCCTCTTCTCCAAATAAGCGATTTTGGCGAATCGTGAGGGATTTGCATATGCAGTGCACAATTACCTCGGACGTGCCTGAAAGACCCTATCCCGGTTTCCTCGCGTCCTTGGCTCTCGCTCGCGACACACTGCATTTAGCCATCCGGCCCTGACCTTTTGGCGCCCCGTTTGCCCATCGATTTCGTTCGTACGGACAATGACGCCCTTGAACACTTGGGCAATTATCAAATTATCATCAGCGTGCTTCCCGCTCGTACTCGTTTAATCTGGTGTGCTCCTGGCGTTTCAGGTCTCCAGACGCGTGATCGTCTGTATGCATTAACAATGCAATTACCGCACGTGCCGTGCAAATATACAATCGTAAATGCGCCAGCTCAGACTAGGAAGTGATTAACGCTCGCAAGGATTAATATTAATTGTAAGCAATTGTAAGCAGCTCACTCAAAGAAAATATAGTAAGGTAGCTTTTAAGTTTGCCAGGGGCATCAGTGGTACGCTGCTAATATTAAATTTGCAGATAATAAATTTTCAGAAATTTCAGTAGTAGCTAACCCATACTTGTCAATGCAGAAAGTTAAGTGTTTGATTTTCTTCCTTATTTAATACTGAAACTTTGCCAAATTTTTAGGAGAATTAGTTTCAGGTGTACTGTACACGAATTTAATATCAAATTTGCAAATAATACATTTTCAGAAATTTCAGTAATAGCTAACCCATACTTGTCAATACAGAAAGTTAAGTGTTTGATTTTCTTCCTTATTTAATACTGAAACTTTGCCAATTTTTTAGGAGAATTAGTTTCAGGTGTACTGTACACGAATTTAATATCAAATTTGCAAATAATAAATTTTCAGAAATTTCAGTAATAGCTAACCCATACTTGTCAATGCAGAAAGTTAAGGGTTTCATTTTCTCCCTTATTAAATACAAACACTTTGTCAAAGTTTCAAGAGAATTAGTTTCAGGTGTACTGTACACGAATTTGATATCAAATTTGCAAATAATAAATTTTCAGAAATTTCAGTAATAGCTAACCCATACTTGTCAATGCAGAAAGTTAAGCGTTTGATTTTCTTCGTTATTTGATAGTGAAACTATGCCAAACTTTTAGGAGAATTAGTTTCAGGTGTACTGTACACGAATTTAATATCAAATTTGCAAATAATAATTTTTCAGAACTTTCAGTTATTAACCCGTACTTGTCAATGCAGAAAGTTAAGTGTTTGATTTTCTTCCTTATTTACTACTAAAACTTTGCCAAATTTTTAGGAGAATTAGTTTCAGGTGTACTGTACACGAATTTAGTATCAAATTTGCAAATAATAAATTTTCAGAAGTTTCTGTAATAGCTAACCCACATTTGTCAATGCAGAAAGTTAAGTGTTTGATTTTCTTCCTTATTTAATACTGAAACTTTGCCAAATATTTAGGAGAATTAGTTTCAGGTGTACTGTACACGAATTTATTATCAAATTTGCAAATAATAAATTTTCAGAAATTTCAGTAAAAGCTAACCCATACTTGTCAATGCAGAAAGTTAAGGGTTTCATTTTCTCCCTTATTAAATACAAACACTTTGTCAAAGTTTCAAGAGAATTAGTTTCAGGTGTACTGTACACGAATTTAAAATTAAATTTGCAAATAATAAATTTTCTGAAATTTCATTAATAGCTAACCCACACTTGTCAATGCAGAAAGTTAAGTGTTTGATTTTCTTCCTTATTTAATACTGAAACTTTGCCAAATTTTTAGGAGAATTAGTTTCAGGTGTACTGTACACGAATTTAATATCAAATTTGCAAATAATAAATTTTCAGAAGTTTCTGTAATAGCTAACCCACATTTGTCAATGCAGAAAGTTAAGTGTTTGATTTTCTTCCTTATTTAATACTGAAACTTTGCCAAATATTTAGGAGAATTAGTTTCAGGTGTACTGTACACGAATTTATTATCAAATTTGCAAATAATAAATTTTCAGAAATTTCAGTAAAAGCTAACCCATACTTGTCAATGCAGAAAGTTAAGGGTTTGATTTTCTCCCTTATTTAATACTGAAACTTTGCCAAATTTTTAGGAGAATTAGTTTCAGGTGTACTGTACACGAATCTAATATCAAATTTGCAAATAATAAATTTTCAGAAATTTCAGGAATAGCTAACCCGTACTTATCAATGCAGAAAGTTAAGTGTTTGATTTTCTTCCTTATTTAATACTGAAACTTTGCCAAATTTTTAGGAGAATTAGTTTCAAGTGTACTGTACACGAATTTAATATCAAATTTGCAAATAATAAATTTTCTCAAATTTCAGTAATAGCTAACCCATACTTGTCAATACAGAAAGTTAAGTGTTTGATTTTCTTCCTTATTTAATACTGAAACTTTGCCAAATTTTTAGAAGAATTAGTTTCAGGTGTACTGTACACGAATTTAATATCAAATTTGCAAATAATAAATTTTCGGAAATTGCAGTAATAGCTAACTCATACTTGTCAATGAAGAAAGTTAAGTGTTTGATTTCGTCCTTGTTTAATACTGAAACTTTGCCAAATTTTTAGGGGGATTAGTTTCAGGTGTACTGTGCACGAATTTAATATCAAATTTGCAAATAATAAATTTTCAGAAATTTCAGTTATAGCTAACCCATACTTGTCAATGCAGAAAGTTAAGTGTTTGATTATCTTCCTTATTTAATACTGAAACTTTGCCAAATTTTTAGGAGCATTAGTTTCAGGTGTACTGTACACGAATTTAATATCAAATTTGCAAATAATAAGTTTTCAGAAATTTCAGTAATAGATAACCCATACTTGTCAATGCAGAAAGTTTAGTGTTTGATTTTCTTCCTTATTTAATACTGAAACTTTGCCAAATTTTTGGGAGAATTAGTTTCAGGTGTACTGTACACGAAATTAATATCAAATTTGCAAATAATAAATTTTCAGAACTTTCAGTTATAGCTAACCCATACTTGTCAATGCAGAAAGTTAAGTGTTTGATTTTCTTCCTTATTTAATACTGAAACTTTGCCAAATATTTAGGAGAATTAGTTTCAGGTGTACTGTACACGAATTTAATATCAAATTTGCAAATAATAAATTTTCAGAACGTTCAGTTATAGCAAACCCATACCAGTCAATACAGAAAGTTAAGTGTTTGATTTTCTTCCTTATTTAATACTGAAACTTTGCCAAATTTTTAGGAGAATTAGTTTCAGGTGTACTGTACACGCATTTAATATCAAATTTGAAAATAATAAATTTTCAGAAATTTCAGTAATAGCTAACCTATACTTGTCAATGCAGAAAGTTAAGTGTTTGATTTTCTTCCTTATTTCCTCTTATGATACGTAACTTGAAGTGGTTTAACAATCCCACCCTTATAATTTTTAGTGCAAGTCAACGTCATGAAAACAAACTATCGTTGCGCGAAGTATAGAGAGAAGTGGGCCGAGTCCTACCGCAGCCTTATTTATAATCGCTGCAGGAGAGGCATCGAGTTTCATTCCTAAGCACCGTATGTGGTTGGCTGGTGGTGCAATAAAAATATGATATATTTTCCTTTCGTAAACCCAATTTATTCAGAATAAAGACAAACGACACCCGAACTATGGAATCATACCGCTTAATCATCGGATTACAGTTGACTAGTCAAATTTCAACTAATCTAAACTTATCAATTTCAATCGCGTCTAAAGTATTGAATATCCATTGTTTCGGGTAGCACCGGAGTCGTCTCCTATCAATCCGTCGTTCTATTGCGCACTCAGATAGCCGTTTAATCGCTAGTGGATTAGAATGACACGTGCCAGCCTCGGTGCCGAGGACAAACGCAGGCGAATCAGACAATAACAAGGCGCTTTCGAGCGTCGTAATCGCCGAAAAACTTCGCGAATCACCTCTTTCCGCGTTTCCAGCGACATTATCGCCGTACCTAGACGTGTTGCGGCGAAAAGCTTCACCGATTTGCATAAATAGCATTTCCTTGAACCGAGCCCGCGCGCGTGCACGGCTGTTTTGATCAAAGGCTGCCTTGCCTGTCCCAAGGCGACTCGCACAGATGATAATTTAAAACGACGACCGTCTGAGTTGCCGATATTTCCGGAGTTTCATGCTTCCTAATTAGATATACTATAGGTAGCAAGAGCGCAATTTGGAAAACTAAAATCTGGTGTTCAAGTATTGGTTCGTCTTCAAACATCGATCTTCTTCAAACATCAATTGTAGGTGTGGGCATAACAACAAACTGTCGTTGCGCGAAGTATAGAGAGAAGTGGGCTGAGTTCTACCGCAGCCTTATTTATAATCGCTGCAGGATAGGCATAGAGTTTCATTCCTAAGCACCGTATGTGGTTGTCTGGTGGTCCAATCAAAATATGATATGTTTTCCTTTCGTAAGAATTGATATTTAGAGCGGGCGGTATGTTTGCACGCAGTTTACACACGTATTATTTACGCGCGAATACAGCGCTCGTATTTATACTATTCTTTTCGTTGTTCACTGCCCGGCCCACCCTCCAGCTGGGAGTACTGGGAGTAGTTTTTAATTCTGTACGCTCGATATCTTCGGTACGAATTTAATGCAAAAAATCAACCCTACTGTTCAGACTTGGCAATTTATTCTTTGCATACCATAGTGTGTGGTCTCGGCAAATGCACGCATAAGGGGTGACTACGCTTGGGCCGTTGACCCAGGCGACTCACCATGTGGGTGCATAGCTTCGCCGGAACGAGGGGGCCATTCACGATGTATTGACGTTATGCACCCTCACCCCACCAAGTGCCACGTTCCCTCATATGGGCACACATACACTAATACGATAAATATTTATGCGGATGCAACAGGTAGCCTCGTAATTATCCTCGCTAAAAATGTTGCTGGCGCGCACTGGTGGAAGGAGAAGTGGAAAGAGAGCGAGAGGGAGAGTACGCCGGTAACGGTACACGCCCCGTGAGAACGCGGCCTTCGCCGCAATTCACGAAAACGGGTTTCCCAAAATCCCTGTTCGAAACTCTCTCCTCGTGCCGCCTCCTCTCGCTCACTTCCTGAAATGGACTGGACCGGGTCCGGTGAACAGTTACGCGGGTGCTCCACCCGTCTGCGGAAAAATTCGGGCCCATTAGGCCTCCTCTCTCGTGACCTTCTCGTTCGGCGTTTATCGACCACGGCTGGGCGCAGAAACTGCCCAAGTGGAATTTTTAATGGGCCAAGATTGCACCACTTAAAACATATCTCAGGCAACCACTCCGAAACCAGAATCAAAGTACTATCGTAATGACCAGTCGTACATCAACATTCGCTTGCCCTTAATCTTTGCTTCAATGCCCATTAAGGCCAATACATCACGCCCAAGTAGTATCACACATACATGGAGATGGTTGGTCCAAATACCTGATTTGAAGCGGCATACCTACCCCCTACCCTACCTACCCTACGGGGAAGATCACTGACACGATGGGCAGATGCGACATCTCACTGGTCATAGTCTGCAGACATCTGATGCCACATGGGCTTCAGAAATAGGATCGCCTAACCCTCACGAAGGGTGCAGAATCGAGGAGGAGGACCTACCCTAACAACTCGATACTGTACCTCAAAGAAAGATATTGTCCCCAATGATATGATTTTCAGTTTATGATTATGGCCAACATATCACGCCCAAGTAGTATCACACATGCATGGAGACGGTTGGCCCAAATACCTGATTTGAAGCGGCATACCTACCCTTCGGGGAAGATCACCGACACGGTGGGTAGATGCGACATCTCACTGGCCATAGTCTGCATGAGGCTGCCCAATATAGGGACACATGGGCTTCAGAAATAGGATCGCCAAAACCTCGCGAAGAGCGAAGGATCGAGGAGAAGGACCTACCCTAACATTTCTAGGACATACCTACCCTACGGGGAAGATCACCGACACGATGGGTAGATACGACATCTCACTGGCCATAGTCTGCATGAGGCTGCTCAATATAGGGACACGTGGGCTTCAGAAATAGGATCGCCAAAACCTCACGAAGGGTGAAGAATCGAGGAGGAGGGCCTACCTTTACATCTCCATTCTGTACTTAATGATACTGTCCCCAATGATATGATTTTCGGATTATGATTAAGGCCAATATATCACGCCCAAGTAGTATCACACATGCATGGAGACGGTTGGCCCAAATACCTGATTTGAAGTGGTATACCTACCCTGCGGGGAAGATCACCGACTAGATGGGTAGATGCGACATCACACTGCCCATAGTCTGCATGAGGCTGCCCGGGCTGTCCAATATAGAGACACATGGGCTTCAGAAATAGGATCGCCAAACGCTTACGAAGGGTGAAGGATCGAGGAGGAGGACCTACCCTAACATCTCGATAATGTACATCAAAGAATGATACTGTCCCCAATGATTTTCAGATTATTATTAAAGCCAATATATCACGCCCAAGTAGTATCACACATGCATGGAGATGGTTGGTCCAAATACCAGATTTGAAGCGGCATACCTACCCTACGGGGAAGATCACCGACACGATGGGTAGATGCGACATCTCACTGGCCATAGTCTGCGTGAGGCTGCCCAGGTTGCCCAATATAAGGACACATGGGCTTCAGAAATAGGATCGCCAAACCCTCACGAAAGGCGAAGGATCGATGAGTAGGAGCTACCCTAACATCTCGATTCTGTACTTCAAAGACTTATACTGTCCCCAATGATATGATTTTCGGATTATGATTAAGGCCAATACATCACGCCCAAGTGGTATCACGCATGCATGGAGATGGATGTCCCAAATACCTGATTTGGCGCGGCATGCCTACCCTACGGGGAAGATCATCGACACGATGGGTAGATGCGACATCTCACTTGCCATAGTCTGCATGAGGCTGCCCGGGCTGCCCAATATAGGGACACATGGGCTTCAGAAATAGGATCGCCAAAACCGCACGAAGGGTGAAGGATCGAGGAGGGAGGCCTACCCTAACATCTCGATTCTGTACTTTAAAGAATGATACTGTCCTCAATGATATAATTAAGGCCAATATATCACGCCCAAGTGGTATCACACATGCATGGAGATGGTTGGCCCAAATACCTGATTTGAAGCGACATACCTACCCTACCCTACGGGGAAGATCACCGACTTGATGGGTAGATGCGACATCTCACTGGCTATAGTTTGCATGAGGCTGCCCAATATAGAGACACATGGGCTTCAGAAATAGGATCGCCAAAACCTCACGAAGGGTGAAGGATCGAGGAGGAGGACCTACCCTAACATCTCGATACTGTACTTCAAAGAATGATAGTGTCCCCAATGATATGATTAAGGCCAATATATCACGCCCAAGTAGTATCACACATGCGTGGAGATGGTTGTCCCAAATACCTGATTTGAAGCGGCATACCTACCCTACGGGGAAGATCACCGACACAATGGGTAGATGCGACATCTCACTGGCCACAGTCTGCATGAGGCTGCCCAATAAAGGGACGCATGGGCTTCAGAAATAGGATCGCCAAACCCTCACGAAGGGTGAAGGATCGAGGACGAGGACCTACCCTAACATTTCTATTCTGTACTTCAAAGAATGATACTGTCCCCAATGATATGATTAAGGCCAATATATCACGCCCAAGTAGTATTACACATGCATGCAGACGGTTCGCCCAAATACCTGATTTGAAGCGGCATACCTACCCTACGGGGAAGATCACCGACACGATGGGTAGATGCGTCATCTCACTGGCCATAGTCTGCATGACGCTGCCCAATATAGGGACACATGGGCTTCAGAAATAGGAACGCCAAACCCTCACGAAGGGTGAAGGATCGAGGAGGAGGACCTACCCTTACATCTCGATTCTGTACTTCAAAGAATGATGCTGTCCCCAATGATATGATTAAGGCCAATATATCACGCCCAAGTAGTATCACACATGCATGGAGATGGTTGGCCCAAATACCTGATTTAAAGCGGCATATCTACCCTACGGAGAAGATCACCGACACATGGGTAGATGCGACATCTCACTGGCCATAGTCTGCATGAGGCTGCCCGGGCTGCCCAATATAGGGGACACATGGGCTTCAGAAATGGGATCGCCAAACCCTCACGTGGAGCTACCCTAACATCTCGATTCTGTACTTCAAAGAAAGCTACTGTCCCCTATGATATGATTTTCGGATTCTTTCCTTGTAATATCCGTTAATAACTTTCCTTGTTGCGCGACGCCAAATTTTACATGTGTTCACGTCAGACCTGTTACTAATACCCCGTTTCTTTTTCAGGTGTTTTGTCCAGGGCAGTTGTGACAGGGTGTCCCGATTCGACCCACCCGTTGGGATAAGTGCAATAGTTAAAGCAGCTCGAGAGGCATCCACTTCCGAGGTGCGGGCTTGCGAGGACCCACGGGAAACATGGAAAGGGAGAGTAACCCAATGCAAGCGTTGTGTCGGTCTGGCTGCGGCTTCTATGGAAATCCCGCCACGGACGGTCTCTGTTCCCTGTGTTTCAAGGTATGTACCAATAATTTTATATCTAACGCGACATGGCACATGATATTAATTTCGTAATCCAAACACTTCACCACCAATTGAGCAAGCGCGATTCCCAAAAACTTTAGAACAGATTTGAATAGTGCTTTCGTCGTACTGTTTCATCATTAGACCAATCGGATTTTTTCAAAGTAACGAACATATCCGACGTATGTTCGCACGGATCCGCTGCTTTGGTCCACTGTTTACATAGGGTTGTACCTCGAAGATGTGTTCAGACTAACGACGTGCCCATGTGTCTGTGCGTGTGTTCACTGCTTCAATATTATGATCTGCTTCAAATTGAATTTTACAAGTAAACTCAGGTGTCTCGGACAGGTACAAGTAATTAGATGCGTCCGATTTGACCCAGCTGAAAGTTTGTCCCAAAACCAGACGCGCTCTCCGAGTAGTTCGTATCTCCTTCTCGCCGAATGTCATTTGACTCTCCGCGACTCCACCCCATTATATCTCTAGATGAACTGGCCGGCCTGTAATAATAGTCTCGAGAGATTTACGTAGCTGTAAAGGCTGTCCAGGTTATTTAGTTTGTGCTTTTTTTTGCAGGAAGCGTTAAAAAAGAAGCAGCAACCCCCAGTGTCAGCGCCGAGTCCCTCCTCAGTCAGCAACGTCCCTGCGCGTAGCAGTTTCATGGAAACAGCAACCGCGCAGCCGACTGTCCCGTGCCTGCCTACTCCAATTGTACCCGCCTCAGAACATCAACCCGCAGAAGTAAGTGCGACCAAAATTGTTAATTGCAAATGAAAAGCCACCCCCCTAGCTCGCAACGAGCGAGATCCCCATGTAAAGGTCGAATAAGAAACACCCTGTATTTGCAACTCTTGGACACAGTCCTGGCTCGCCCTGTATCTGCCATTCTCATGGGAAAAAGTTGCAGTTGCAATAACGTCCACACCCTGTATTTGCCATGGTCGTGGAGGTATTCCAATTGCAACGATGCCATGCGAGTCTTGCGCGTTGCCAAGGTGCTTTGTTTATCCCCTTCATCACGACTGACACTGACGCAGCACCCCCGGAGTGCCCCGTGTCGGTGCGCAGACGTCACTGACATGACACTTTTGGCACCCATGTTAAGCAAATTCCCAGATTATGTCACGAACCCACATCCCTGCCGAGAACATCAAGGATCGTGACAAGTCATCAAACAGCACGAACGGCAATGCGCAAGTGCAGGGGGGTAGTGACGACCCGGAGGCCGCCAGGTCAGCCAACAGCGAGGACGGGGACGAAGCCATCACCGTCGAGGGGGTCTTCGATGCTCACAGCAGCGATAGGGTGGAGAGCGTCGCGGTGGACGTTGGAATTTTCAAGGTTAACACTTTGCACACACGGGGACGTTAATTATGAGACCACCTTGTTTATAAGAAGTCATACATTTTAGTAATTTATAATTGAATGCACAGATATAGCTACAACCCAAATTTCACAATTAAATATACCTAGACTAAACGGTACTATCGTTTAGACTTAGCACGCCGCGGCTGCGCGATCTATATGGCTAAGGCAGCTTTACTCTTAAGCCTAGATCATGTACACACATGCAATTTTTGCTCTGATTGGTTATATTTAAAAGTATTTTACGCGGGAACTTATACTACACCAATCAGAACAAAAATCGCAAATCGCAAATCGCCAGTGCATGAACGAGCCTTTAATGAGACGCGCGTGCGTAAATTCGCGAACGATCCTTGCCTGCAATTCTGTTCTTTAGGACACAAGTTTTTAACCATTTTAGAGTGGGAATCGAGAATTACATTAGGGCATAGTATTGTGTTTATGCCAAATATTGAATAGTTTTCGTTATATACAGTGTGTGCCAAAAGTATCTTTCCGATTTAAAAAAGTATATTTGTTATTGTATTGCGCTAAGACCTCTAATACTGGTCAATTCAGAAAGTTATAAACTTGATTTTCTCACTTATTTAAAACAGACTCTTTATCAAATTTACAGAAGAATTGTCTTCAGCTATACTGTGTACAAATCTGGCATGATATATGGAAAATATTCATTAAATGAATTTTGAGAAATTTCAGTGATTTACAATACATACTGGTCAATTCAGAAAGTTATAAACTGGATTTTCTCACTTATTTAAAACAGACTCTACATCGAATTTTCAGAAGATTTGTCTGCAGCTATACTGTGTACAAATCTGGCATGAAATATGGAAAATATACATTAAATAAATTTTGAGAAATTTCAGTGATTTACAATTACACAAAGTAATTCTTCAATTCAGAAAGTTAAGTGTTTGATTTTCTTCCTTATTTAATTTAATTCTGAAACTTTGCCAAATTTTTAGGAGAATTAGTTTCAGGTGTACTGTACACGAATTTAATATCAAATTTGCAAATAATAAATTTTCAGAAATTTCAGTAATAGCCAACCCATACTTGTCAATGCAGAAAGTTAAGTGTTTGATTTTCTTCCTTATTTAATACTGAAACTTTCCCAAATGTTTAGGAGAATTACTTTCAGATGCACTGTACACGAATTTAATATCAAATTTGCAAATAATAAATTTTCAGAAATTTCAGTAATAGCTAACCCATACTCGTCAATGCAGAAAGTTAAGTGTTTGATTTTCTTCCTTATTTAATTCTGAAATTTTGCCAAATTTTAAGGAGAATTAGTTTCAGGTGTACTGTACACGAATATATCAAATTTGCAAATAATAAATTTTCAGAAATTTCAGTAATAGCTAACCCATACTTGTCAATGGAGAAAGTTAAGTGTTTGATTTTCTTCCTTATTTAATACTGAAACTTTGCCAAATTTTAAGGAGAATTAGTTTCAGGTGTACTGTACACGAATTTAATATCAAATTTGCAAATAATAAATTTTCAGAAATTTCAGTAATAGCTAACCCATACTTGCCAATGCAGAAAGTTAAGTGTTTGATTTTCTTCCTTATTTAATACTGAAACTTCGCCAAATTTTTAGGAGAATTAGTTTCAGGTGTACTGTAGACGAATTTAATATCATATTTGCAAATAATAAATTTTCAGAAATTTCAGTAATAGCTAACCCGTACTTGTCAATGCAGAAAGTTAAGTGTTTGATTTTCTTCCTTATTTAATACTGAAACTTTGCCAAATTTTCAGGAGAATTAGTTTCAGGTGTACGGTACACGAATTTAATATCAAATTTGCAAATAATAAATTTTCAGAAATTTCAGTAATAGCTCACCCATACTTGTCAATGCAGAAAGTTAAGTGTTTGATTTTCTTCCTTATTTAATACTGAAACTTTGCCAAATTTTAAGGAGAATTAGTTTCAGGTGTACTGTACACGAATTTAATATCAAATTTGCAAATAATAAATTTTCAGAAATTTCAGTAATAGCTAACCCATACTTGTCAATGCAGAAAGTTGAGTGTTTGATTTTCTACCTTATTTAATACTGAAACTTTGCCAAATTTTAAGGAGAATTAGTTTCAGGTGTAGTGTACACGAATTTAATATCAAATTTGCAAAAAATAAATTTTCAGAAATTTCAATAATAGCTAACCCATACTTGTCATTGCAGAAAGTTAAGTGTTTGATTTTCTTCCTTATTTAATACTGAAACTTTGCCAAATTTTAAAGAGAATTAGTTTCAGATGTACTGTACACGAATTTAATATCAAATTTGCAAATAATAAATTTTCAGAAATTTCAGTAATAGCTAACCCATACTTGTCAATGCAGAAAGTTAAGTGTTTGATTTTCTTCCTTATTTAATACTGAAACTTTGCCAAATTTTTAGGAGAATTAGTTTCAGGTGTACTGTATACGAATTAATATTAAATTTGCAAATAATAAATTTTCAGAAATTTCCGTAATAGCTAACCCATACTTGTCAATGCAGAAAGTTAAATACTCGATTTTCTCACTTATTTAAAACAGGCTATTCATAAAATTTACAGAAGAATTGTCTTCTGGTATACTGTATACAAATCAGGCATGAAATATACAAAATATGCATTAAATAAATTTTGAGAAATTTCAGTGATTTACAATACACATACTGGTCAATTCAGAAAGTAAACTCGATTTTCTCACTTATTTAAAACAGACTCTTCATCAAATTTTCAGAAGATTTCCAGGTAATATACAAAATTGCTGTAATAAATTTTGAGAAATTTCAGTGATCGATCCATACTAGTCAATTCAGAAAGTAATATTCTCGATTTTCTCTCTTATTTCAACATACTCTGTCAAATTGATTAATTTTCAGATTTAAATAAAAATACATGCAAATAATAATACCAAGTTGAAACTTGATGTTCATGGGGTCGCGAGCAATTGATATTTAATTTTGAAAAGGTTGTACTATACTGGTGATGTACCTAAACCCAACCAAAGAAAACGTCGATCCTTGTGGATAACTCTTGTTTTTCGTTGCAGATTCCAGAAGATAGTGCTAACGCTGGTAGCAGCGTAGAGCAGCCGGATAATGATAACTCAGACAAGGAGGATAAGGATGCCAAGAAGAAAAAGAACCGCTGTGCCGTGTGCCGCAAGAAGGTTGGCCTTACAGGTAACGAACGGCGGCTCACCCTTTGTGCCATGAATGTGCTGACATTGTGTTTGTTCTGTTTCAGGGTTTGAGTGTCGCTGCGGGGGCCTGTTCTGCGCGGTGCATCGATACAGCGACAAGCACGACTGTTCGTTTAACTATAGGGAAATGGGAGCACAAGAAATTAGACGTAACAATCCGGTAGTAGTCGGAGAAAAGATTCAGAAGATATGAACCCCGCCACTAGTGCCATCCCCTCCAATGCCCCGTTTCTAGTGCTCGGACGCTTGACAAAGTGACTAGTGCGAGAAAACAAAAGAGTGTTAGTTAATCGCGCCATGAGTGTGAGAGCTAATCAGTACTTTATTATAACAATTGCCACTCAAATTCTCTGTAATTTAGTTTTAATAAATTCATAGGTACGAGTATATGTCTTTTTAGCTTCTATACTTGGGATTTGTTCTCATAGGACTTAGGCGCTAAAGGCAACCGTCACTCAGTTTCGGACACACTGCCTACCTCTGTAACCGCCCGCCAGATGCCGCCGAGAAGCGCGAAGCGAGAACCGCAACTAAACCATATAAGCAAAACAAAAATGATGAAAACCGTTGCTCCTTTACTGCCTAAGCTCTAAGCGTTATTATTTGTATATATAAATATACACATAGTTTGATATGTTTTTATTGTTTGTAAGAATGTTTTTGTTTCTGCCGGCTCGGCCGCGCACAACATCGGCGGGCCACGGCTGGCAGAAGCATCGGGCATTATGGTGCACATAGACAATGCAGACAGTAATCAAAAAACTCACTCCTTAAAGTCAAAGTCAGCCGGGCAACCGCAGGAATAGCGCGGGAAAGTTAGCGCGCATTATAATGCCTCAAACATTCATACTCGTATATCTTTTTGTTGTCAAGCACTTATATTTCCTAAAGCCTAGCATTATTTACAATTTCTTCATATATTAAAAAAAATTATATATACACATAAACCTTAATATTTTTATGTTATACCCGAATGGGCGTCGGGGCGCTCTCTGCTCGCCCCGGCGCGCATCCTATTGCTCTGTATACTTGTAACGAGTACTAACTTATAACTTACACCACCCTTTATTTGACTGTACTTGATAGAAGTATAAGGGCGGTGGTAGAAGCGATTTGTTTTGGAAATTGGTTTGCGTTTTTAAGTTTTTCAAAGCTGACCCCCTCTTTTGTTTGCAAATTGAGCTGTAACTGAAACAAAAAATTCTTTACTCGGACAGATGGATTCATGTATTAAATGTTGCCAACTCCGTGGAATTGAAATCACTGGGTGTTGTTGGTTATGTCAAGTACATTAGGATTGCATATCGGGAGTGTTTATTTTGTGCATTAGTTTGTAAGGAGAAATAATAAATGTTTATGTGTCGCCAAGCAAAAGAAATGACCGTCGTTACATTTCCGATATACAATTGATTAATTTCCTTTCAAACTCTTTATTTTGTTCTGACATTTTGCTTTCGGTTTTCGCCCCCCTCCACGAGCCTACCTAATAGTTTAATTTCTTCTATTTGGCGATCTCCACATAAACTGCTGTGAATAGAAATTATATGCTTTCTTGTTTTTCGTTGTTTTACCACAGAGATGTTAACGGCTTCTCGGTGTATTTAGAATTTGAAATTACATTTCTGTCCGTACCCTTATATGTAAGAACTATTCAAGTTAATATATCGATCAATATTACCATGACGTTTGCCTGAACCCAGTGTTTCTCTCATAACTTGACGCTTCTCTTTGCCGTGCTCAAAACAGTGCAATATTTATCGTTAATATCTCCCAGCCGTGCAGCAAAGGGCGGCATGTAATTGCGCGGGCGTTCAGATCAAGCGTCAATATTTATCTGTATATTTCTGGCAGTTTCTCTAACATTTCGCTAAAAAATTAATCTAGATCAGTGACGAGTAACTGTTAGACTTGTGTGGTTTGTATTTAATCAATCCGATGATTGGGTTCACCCCGCTCAGACCATCCGTTGGCGAAAACACCTAAAATGTAACGGCCGCGCTAGTTTAGTTTGTGCCCCACTCCCACCGCCCAACCCCTTTATTCGCTCCCTGGCACGGTTTTCTCCAAAATTTCGTTCTTAACAAGTGGCTTAACTGATAATCAGTTGATCAGATACAAACTCTTTACATATTATTATATATATATGAATATATATTGAATATTAAGTACTGCCGTTTGGCAATATCTAATAAATATTTAAAGAAAAAAAGTACTTGAACACCTGTGTATTATTTCTATCAACTCCGACACATCTTATCTCTACCCCATCAGGTGAACTTGCTTCGACAGAAACTTTTCATGAATTTAATTTTAAGCGAGGAATTGCAATTGATAATTATAAATAGAAGACTTTTGGTCCATACACCATTGAATATTTAAACAAATATAGATGACTTAAACTCATATCAATAATTTGCGAACATTAAGAATGTGTGTGAGAATTAATTCTCATTGGTAACATTGCAGATTTTTTCGGAACTATGTGCCAGTTTGAAATTTAATGGGAATCAGTTTGGTGGCATTTACCAACTGTGGACAACGAACTAATAATGCGGAAGAATTGGTCCAATTCCTCCATAAATACATACATTGAGGCCTGCATGCATTTTATCAAAATAGAACTCCCTGCTATTTGCAGAAAATTCTTCAATATTTCTGACAGCTCATCACTGAAGCTTGAACTGGAAACTCATAGACTATTAAGTAATTTATCTTGTTGATGGGATTTGGTGAACTCTCAGGTTTAATGTTGTAAATAAAATTTTAAACAAAACAAAGATAGGAAAGTAAGTTAATGTTCTACAATATTAATCCACTGAGGTCTGCTTCTGCGATATTGCCGTGCAATTTAAGACTCTAAAAGGATTCTTCGACATGGAATATTATTATTGAGAAATGAGATTAACTTATTTGTACATTTGTGGTGTCGGTTGGGTGTAAAAGATGCAGTCAGATAAGACTTTTTTTTTTATGAAATATAAAAATTAAATAATATTTTAAATAATTAGTAGTTAGGGACATTATCCCTAACTGGCTATCGACCTTAAAATAATAAATTATAATAAATTGAAAACAATTGGTGTAACCAATTATGCCAAAGGTGGAGGAGCAGTAGAGATTATTATTATTATTGGCTGGTATATCTTATCATCCAAAAATCAGTTGCACATAATAGAATAGTAATAATTAAAAATTCTAACTAAACTACTGGATTGTTTAGAGATCATCTTAGAGATTGTTTAGAGAGCATATCTAGACCAGTATTTCTTAAAAATTATGAAGCATACAGGGCACACTAATTAGATAAGAAAAATTAAGGTTTCTCTAGAATATCAGGTAAAAATGTAGCCCAAGATACGCTAATAAATTACCATGATTTTCAGGCATAATTTCTATTTTCAAATATCTAATGTGGGCAGCATATAACTCCACATTCATATGAATATAATGAAAGCTAATTTTTAACGTAGATGGAATTATATCGATTTGAATATAGGGGTACGAATATCCATTATGTTTAATAGTTGTTCATGTATTGTTATTATTATATTATATTATGACATATTACATTATGATATTAATTCAAAATTTTGCATATAAATCCTAAGAAAGTATGCAAACGCACACTGTTATGCAAATTTGGTTGCCTATGATGTCAATGGGAAGGCGACGACAGCGCAGAAACTGGTGAACTTTATACCTATGATTTTAACTGTAATATTTCGTCAATTCGATCTCTTGGGCATTATGGGGCACTTTTTTAACTACGCGTAGCACCCTTTTTTGTCAATAATATTGTGCAGATATTGATTTATAAGGCATTTAAATGTTCGCCTGAATCTAGGCAACCAAACGTACAAAATAGACAAGTTTAAATTGCAAATGTAAGTTTGGTTGCCTAGAGTGAAGCAAAAATCAATCACAATGTCAATAAATACAAATAACTCGACTACGGCAACTAGAGGGATAAATACGACGGGTAGAAACATGTACTGTACGGTTATGGGAAGCTAAAATATTCCTCTTCAGATTGTATTAACTGAAACTTTATAAAAGGGTTTGAAAAATTGATGAGAGTAGGGAGAGATGATGGCCTTTATTTTTAATTCGAAAAGTATTGCTCAATTTTGAAAGCAACTGGAGGAGTAAATACGAAGTGGAGAAATATGTACTTTGCAGCTATTGGAAGCTAAAATATTCCTCTTTACAGTATACTAACCGAAACTTTATAGAGGTGTTCAACAAACTGATGAGACTAGGGAGAGACGCATGATGCCATTTATTTATATACGAGAAAGTCTTGTTCAACTTTGAAGGCAACGGGAGGAGTAAATACGAAGGGTAGAAATATGTACTTTACGGTTACTACAAGCAAAAATGTTCATCTTGAGACTATGCTAACCAAAACTTGGTAGAGGTGTTCAAAAAATTGATGATAGTAGGGAGAGACAGTACACTTTAATTTTGACATAGCAAGCTCGATAGCAAATTACCCAATTAATATCAATAACTGGTACTACTAATCTAGTAAGCAGATCAAATAAAATTTATTGAGTTAATTCAAATACTTTAATTCTAACGAGGATCCTAAACAATCATTCACAATTGTATAACAGGTAACCAAAACCACAGGTGATAAAGTATAGGGAGAAAAAGGGTTTTCAGGCTTAGAAATTTAAGACAGTGGTTCTGCTTAATATCCAATCAACTATTAAGATCAGTTGTTAATAAAGTAAAGATTGTTATGATGATATCCAAGCTAAAAGAACTTTAAGAAGAAGTGAACCACTCATATAGGAAGAAGAAGGATTTCCAGTCTTAGAAATTTAAGGGAATGGTCCTGCTTAATATCCAATCAACTTTTTAGATCAGTTTGTTAATAAAGTAAAGATTGTTATGATGATATACAAGCTAAAATAACTTTAAGAGAGTGAACCACTCATATACAATGAATTTAATTATTTCTATTTATTGATCGTTGTTTTGTGATAGGCAGCAATTGTTAATCCGTTATTCTTTAATTTAAACCTTAAATACCATAAACCTTAAATTTATAAGCCTGGAAATCCTTATTATTAAACTTCTCTTTTCCCTGTGATTTTGGTTTCCTGTTATACTATTATATGATTGTTTAAGATTCAAGTTAGAATTAAAATTTTCTGAGTTAATTCAAATACTTTATTTCTGACGAGAATCATAAACAATCATTCACAAAAGTATGACAGGTAACCAAAATCACAGGTGATAAAGTATAGAAAGAATAATAATTTCCAGGCTTAGAAATTTAAGGGAATGATTTGGCCTAATATCCAATCAACTATTTAGATCGGTTGTTAATAAAGAAAATATTGTTATAATGATATCCAAGCTGAAAGAATTTTAAGAAGAAGTAAACCACTCATATACAATGAATTTTATTATTTCTATTGATTGATCACTCATATACAATGAATTTAATTATTGCTATTGATTGATCGTTGTTTTGTGATGGGCAGCTATTGTTAATCCGTTATTAATTAATTTAAACCATAAACCATAATAATGGTTTAAACCATAATACCATAAACCTCAAATTTCTAAGCCTGGGAATCCTTCTTCCTGCTATATTCTCTTTTCCCTTTGATTTTGGTTTCCTGTTACACTATTATATGATTGTTTAAGATTCACATTAGGATTAAAGTATTTGAAGTAACTCAGCACATTTTAATTGATCCATTTATTAGATTAGAGGAGAGTGTAATATTAAATTTGTAATTTGCAAGGATAAATGATATGGTTTAGACTTTAAACTACTTGACTTGGTCCTTTAAACTAATTTAAAACTATTTACTAAAATAATTTAAATTATTCACTCCTCGATTAAGAATTTTGCCCTCATTTTCTATAACCAGTGAAAACATAATTAGACAGCATGAAGACAGTATTAATATCACGTTAGAAATCAGGTATTTAAATTAACTTAGGAAATTTTAAATGATATATTTACTAGATTAGATGAGAGTGGTTGTATCAGTTATTGATTTGTAATACAGCATAAAATGTTAAAGTCGAATCTAGTTTCAGATAATTACACCAATAATTTTGTGAAATAGAGCTTGAGAATCCCAAAATACATCGAAAAGAAAAGTTTAAACACTACAGTCTTAAATTCATTCATAATTTTTTTGTACAACATAATTATTCGCTGTACTATTTATTAACGAAACGATATTTGTCTGCACTTTGTGAGTTTTTAGTCCAACTGCTAGTACAATATTCATGTTTCCAGTTGTTACTAATTCTGCATTATTTATGGTGTAATACAGAAAAACTATTTATTTATAAATACATGAGTGTATTTATAAATTTGGTGTGTTGGCCGGAATTATTGAAAACAAATTTAATACTCATATTTTCTATTTTAACATTATCTAATGAATTATTGCAATTTAAATACTCAGGATTAGAGCTTTGTTTTTAATCATTTCGTTAGTTAAATCAAATAGCAAACATTCATATATTGCATCAACTTTAATTAAGTAAATGCTTCCCAGCATCAATAATATCAATAGTCATCAGCATATCATCAGCATCAATAATCAATAATATTTATCGTTTTATGGTATAGTAAAAATGTAAATGGTATAAAAAATACGATAATTGCTTCAAAAGGGGGCTGTAATTGTCTATGAACTGAGATATATTTTTGCCTTCCTATGATCCTGGCAACAAATGCTCGTAAGAAATCAGATAGCGAGAAGATGAGATTTATATTAAATATAATCGCGGGAGAAATAAATATATTTTGCTTGAATATTCATTATTTCTAATTATTTCCATTGATTGAACGTAGTTTTGGATGGGCAGCAATGTGCTCGCTCTTCAAACTGCAAACGTTAATCGTTTGTTAACTTATTTATAATAGAACTTGTGCGGTATGTTGATTATTGTTAGTCCAATTAAAGTAGTTTAATTTAATTTAATTGGCGTTATTTATATTTAATAAAATGTATTGCTTCACTATAGGCAGCCAAACTTACATTTACAAATAAAACTTGTCTATGTTGTACGTTTGGTTGCCTGGATTTAGGCGAACATTTAAATGCCTTTTAAATCAATATCTGCACAATATTATTGACAAAAAATGGTGCTAGGCGTAGTTAAAAATGTGCCCCATAATCTCCAGGGGATCGGTTTGACGAAATATTGCAGTTAAATTCATAGGTATAAAGTTCACAGGTTTCTGCGCTGCAGTCGCCTTCACCGCGAACTATAGGCAACCAAAATTACTCGTTAGAGTACGTGTGCATGCATACTCATGTCTTCATCTAATAAAATAAATCTAATGAATTATTCCCATTGAAATACTCAGGATAAGAGCATTGTTTTTAATCATTTCGTTAGTTAAATCAAATAAACATTCATATACTGCATCAACTTTAATTAAGTAAAAGCTTCCCAGACCCCAATTCAATAATATTTATCGTTCTATGGTATAGTCAAAATGTAAATGGTATAAAAAATACGATAATTGCTTCAAAAGGGACTGTAATTGTCTATGAACTGAGAAATCTCTTTGCCTTCCTATGATCCTGGCAACAAATGCTCGTAAGAAATTAGATAGCGAGAAAATGAGATTTATATTAAATATAATCGCGGGAAAAATAAATATATTTTGATATTAAATATATTTGAATATTCATTATTTCTAATTATTTCTATTGATTGATCGTTGTTTTGAATGGGCTGAAATGTGCTCGCTCTTTAAACTGCAAACGTTAATCGTTTATTAACTCATTTATAATAGAACTTGTACGGTATGTTGATTATTGTTAGTCCTATTAGAGTAGTTTATTTTAATTTAATAGGCGTTATTAGTATTTAATAAAATGTATTGCTTCAATGTAGGCAGCCAAATGTACATTAGCAAATAAAACTTGTCTATTTTGTAAGTTTGGTTGCCTAGATTTAGGCGAACATTTAAATGCCTTATAAATCAATATCTGCACAATATTATTGACAAAAAATGGTGCTACGCGTAGTTAAAAACGTGCCCCGTAATCCCCAGGGGATCGGTTTGACGAAATATTGCAGTTAAATTCATAGGTATAAAGTTCACAGGTTTCTGCGCTGCAGTCGCCTTCACCGCGAACTATAGGCAACCAAAATTACTCTTTAGAGTACGTGTGCATGCATACTCATGTCTTCATCTAATATAATAAATGTAATGAATTATTGCATTTGAAATACAAAGGATGAGAGCATTGTTTTTAACGAAATTGTCTGGAAATTAAAAGTTTGTCTGGCTTTCTTTATGTGTTTTCTGTAGAGCTGTACACAGCTTGATATTATATAGTGTATTTTTAAATAAGTGAAAAATATTTTAATGAAAACTTCTGTTATACACAACTGTTGTAGTGTTAAGAACTGTTGGAACTTTAAATGTGTAATTTGACTTGTGTAAAACTTTAATGTTACTGAACACCAATAAAATACTTTACTTTACTTTACTTTAATCATTTCGTTAGTTAAATCAAATAACAAACATTCATATACTGCATCAACTTTAATTAAGTTAATGCTTCCCAGCATCAATTCAATAATATTCTTCATTGTATCGTTGACTGAATTTGATAAGAATAATATTGTAATATTAGGTTTAATATTGTACAATATTCAATCAACGATTACATTGTGATTGGTATTTGCATGCAATTAGTTTTTTGTAATTGTGATACACATAAAAGATTCAAATGGCTTGTAAAAAGGATTGTGGTTAACTTTCTTATTTTTTTGTTTTTTTGCACAAATAGTATTAGCACAGATGACATATATAATATACTTATATATATATATATATATAAGTCATCTGTGGTATTAGTAACTACTTCTGATATATGAACATTATAAAACAAGCTATTGTGTAATTGTGGCATTATTACTAATATTTTAAGTGATACACTGGTGTGTTAGATGTATAGACGTAAAACAAGTCATTATTTTAAGAAACTATCTATAAAACACACTTTTATGTGATTGTGGCATTATTACTGTTACTCTAAGTGCTATTTCATAAACTGGTGTATGAAATGTATAACATTTGTTTACTTATATAGGGCAATATATTAGTATTTTTTGAATAAAGTAGAATTAAGATCAAATGGACCCTTCTTATTGTTATATGGCCTCCAAAGTGAACATATTTTAAAATTGGCTTCCAATATACTAAAAAGTGACTAGTACTTATTTAGTACTATTTACTTCTTATTATTACTAGTACTTATTTAGTACTCTGGAAAACAAGCGCAGCAATATTAATACTATATATCAATAGATTTAAAACAAGTCATTATTTTAAGAAATTATCTATAACATACACTATGGGCTCCAAAGTGAACATATTTTAAAATTTGCTTCCAATATACTGAAAAGTGACTAGTACTTATTTAGTACTATTTACTTATTTATTATTACTAGCACTTATTTAGTTCTCTGGAAAACAAGCGTAGCAATATTAATACTCTTTAATATTTACATTGAGTAATAAATGTGTATTTAACTGTTTTAGTTTAATCAATATCCAATGTGTAACTATTGAGATATTCTCTCTTTAGTACAATTGTATAATTTTTCATGATATTTGAAGTGTATTATTATATTAATATTTACTGATTCTATAAACTGATTAATTTATAGATAAAGCACTGCTAAACCCTAATCTGTAATTGGCTGCTTTATTTTAAAATATATAATAATTTCATAAACTGCAACTAAAAATACAATTTCTAATGACCATTTTTGTCATTGCAGGTAAAACTAAAACATTAAATAATAATTTTATATTTCTGCAACTGAATCTAACATTCAAGTTACTTTATTCGCTCGAGAGAAAGTAAAAATCTATTTAGTTTCAATGACACTATTATGTCTACCCTTATTTTTACACAATGCATTTGAAACGAACGAATTCATAAGCAGAAGCATGTGTAATTATTGAGATATTCTCTCTTTAGTGCAATTGTATAATTTTTTCTATGGTTATTTAACAATAATTTAACATTTTAAACTTGTACTTATGTACTGCCACTTAGATAGGGTAAGTATGCATTAATTATCAACAAATCACGCTGCTAACGCAATATTAGTACTTCTAGGGGTTTATTGTTTCGTTTAAGATGCCGAATAATGTTATCAATTTTGTAGACAAAGCCAAAAGAAGTTTTAATCGAGGTGGAATAATTATGTCTGCAATACGTATGATAAAGTAAAAATAGTATAAATTACTGTGATCGTGTACTACAAACGCATGTGAAAGACTTATTACTTTCGTAGTATTCAATTTGTGCATTTGTACAGATGATGTGAAAGAAATTTATGGGAAATATATATAATCTCTGGTTTTACTGCAATTCCAATTTAAAGTTATTGCAGCGATATTATCCAAAATACATGTCACAATTTTTAATAAAAAAATGTTATAATCCATTTTTGATAGCGTTCAAACTTCAAAATTAAAAAAAAAGTTCAAACGTCGCACAGTTAATAAGTAGACCTGAAGGTGTTAAAGTAGACTTGAAGGTCCATTGTCTAAATTTTCTGAAATTTTAGTTCAAAATCAGAGAAGTAATATTGTAACACATGCAGTTTGCACATTTTATGTTTCATTTTGTTTTAACCTACTTATAGTTATTTAAAGAATTTTAAATTTCATAGCACAATCCAGGAAAGGTTTGACTGCATGGAAATGCATTAATCTGAAAATATCTTATGTCTATTTTTGTCGTAATTCCCATATTAAATCTGAGCTGCAATATTATATAAGGTGCATTTTGTGTATTTCTGATTGGAATTTTCGATAGAAGCGTATAAAGTCCTATGTGGTCTTTCAACAAAACAAAAGATTTCGGGCTGCCTGTCTAGAAGATAAAACATCTAAATGGCTCATTTATCAAAAAAATTGGGGACTCTTATCGTTATATTTTATAGCAAAATAAGTACTAGTATAGTACCTATTATAGTATAGTACATACAGTACAGTACAGTATAGTACATATAGTACATAGTATAGTACATAATATAGTAACTTTCGACACATCTTGGTACATTGATTTTCTCTGCGAATTGCAAATTTTCTAATCTAAATCTGTGCATGGCTTATTTTTTGTAATGGTACTATTGTTTTAAAAGTTGAAATAGGTCGATTTAACCAAATTTGATTATTCTTTAATCGAACAGCAATTTTGTCCATTTTTAATTCGTTGAATTTATTTTTATTTTTAAATGTATCCTGAATTCAAAAGGTTGAAAGACGAATGTTGATGGCCCATTCCATATATCATATCATATACACTGTGTTTCACTTAAGACTGTAACACCTCAGTACCTTTTTATTTTTCGGTGGATTAAAAAAAAAACCATTACAAAAATTAAGCCTTACATTTTTCAGATTTTGGTTAGAAAATTTGCAATTCGAGAGAAAATCAATAAACCAAGATGTGTCGAAGTTTGTTTTTGTTTTGTTTTGCCATAAAATGTAACGGTAAGAGTCCCCAATTTTGTTATGGGCCATTTAGATGCTTTATCTTCTGGACAGGTCTGCCCGAAACCTTTTGTTTTGTTGAAAGACCACATAGGACTTTATACGCTTCTAGGCGAGCATGACTAAAAGCTTTTCTGTCTGATACTCGTATATATATATGTATTACACGTATTACATGTATACATGTATAATTACATGTATTATACGAAATGTTAAAACACCTACTTCTAGAACTGTAATATACAGGGTGTTTCTAAATTGGACAAAAAACTGCACGTAGCTATGTTGGTAAGGTTTGGTTAGGTTAAGTTAGGTTAAAATTCTGGGTAAAATTAGCCTAAAAGTAGAAAATTGTATTACCAATATATTGAAAACAAAATAAACATTAATCCAAACCTTAATCTGTAATTAGCTTTGTTTTAAGTAATATAATAATTTCGTAAACTGCAACTAAGAAAACGAGTTCAAATCAACATTTTCGTCATTGCAGGTAAACTAAAACAGTAAATAATAGTAATTTTATATTTCCGCAAGCGAATCTGAGACTCAAGTTTCTGTTTTAACTCTAGAAAAAGTAAAAGTCTATTTAGTTTCAATTACACTATTTTGTTTACCCTTATTTTATAGAGGCAACGACATGTATTTGAAATTAATTAACTCATAAGCAGAATTTTAATTAAAGCCATTGTTGATTAATACTCCAATTTAATTCATAAGCATAATTTTACTTTATACATTGTTGTTTAATACTCCACATTAATTCTTAGGTAGAATTTGAACTACAGCCATTGTTGTTTAATACTCCACATTAATTCTTAAGTAGAATTTGAATTATAGCCATTGTTGTTTAATACTCCACATTAATTCACAATCAGAATGTTAACATTATTCATTGTTGTTTCTACTTCTTCTTCTTCTTTGGTCCTATTACTCCATAAGGGAATGTAGGGCATCTTTCGATCTTTCTCTGACTGATCTACCAATAAAATGTCGTCACCTATCTAAATCTATCTATCTATCTATCTATCTATCTATCTATCTATCTATCTATCTATCGCCATTTTACTGTCTTCCTCCTGCTACTACTCCTTTTCGTCTTCGCATAGTTGATCCACCATTTCTTTCCACCTGCCCTTATTTTGTGCAATGTGCTTTGCCTGGTTCCATGTTATATTTCGGCGTTCAAGCTCTTTCCTTACGGTTCTTCTCCATGTCGTCTGTGGTCGACGTCGTTTCCTTTTTCCCCTTATATTAAAATCTAGTAACTGTTTGGTCATTGTTGTTTAATACTCCACATTAATTAATAAGCAGAATTTTGTCATTATCCATTGGTGTGTAATACTCCACCGAAGAAAGTAATGGCTTGATATATTCCACAAAAAGAGAAATATGAAATATATTACATGTGCTGTAATTGATTGATTGATTGATTGATTGATTGATTGATGCAATATAATATTAGAGATAACTCTTAGAAACGACCCACTTTACAGTTGGCCATAAGACGATGGAATACAAATTAATATTTTCTACAAGCTTTGATAATGAGAGGAACACGAGGTCCCACCGAAGATCGCTCACGAGGAACTGACCACTAGCACTTTTATCTTGTATAGGTACCTTCTACCAACGCATGGATTGTGATATATAGGATATATAGAGTTGACTCTTTAGAGACAACGACCCACTTGTGTTAGTTCATTTAGCGTTATCCAGGGTGCACCACGAGGAGGCGAACTAACTTTACACCCCATTCATAACAGCAAAACAATATTGTAATTGTTTTATAATTTTGAGTTTTTTCGTGTTTTTGCCATTTCCAGATCAATAACGCATTGACCGATAATGATATTGACCAATTTAGACGGTGCATAGAAGGTCCCTAGGCAAGTGAAATGTGATGAAATAGACTAAGTCTAAGTTTGTTGTGATTATTTATAGTATTATGTTACTGGTTGTTTAATTATGTAGAATTATGTCGATGTAATTCTTAAAAAAGTAAAAATAAATCGGGAAAAACTGATTGGGGGTCTTTTAGACCTAATTAGCTTGCTAAAATCATTGGTGAGTAATTTATTTTCCAAGATTTGAAATTATTATTAATTAATTTTGATCATTTTTCCCATGGTGGAGGCGCCGGGTAAATCAATTTAATCAATTTCGCCGTGCCACGGTAAACATAATTCCAAGAAAACTAATTGGGCGTCTTTTAGGCCTAATTAATTTGATAAAATAATTGGCGAATAATTTTTTTTGTAAATATTATTAACTAATTTTGGTTATTTTTAATATGGTGGAGGCGCCGGGTCAATAAATTTCAGGTTATTATTCGACCACCGTAAAAATAGTTTTCAGCCTAGAAATTTAGAAGGAGGAAGGGGGATATAAGTACTATTTCGAAAAGTTTTCGAAGCGTTTTTGTTCAATGTTTCCATTGAAATAGAAACACTGAACAAGACGACATATTATAAGGTAATATTTGGTATAAGCTCCGATTTTTCTGCGTTATGATTCAATGATTCTTTGCATAAATTCAATATGATAAATATATGCTATGATAGCAGAAACAAGATATTACAGATAACATTAATATACATAATTATCTTTAACATGATGAAAAAATATGATAAATTCTATCTCAAATGTTTCGCTGTTTATATTTCTCAGTTTTTGCAGCATAATTTAAAATCCGGATGTAAAATACTTATACCACCACTAATCACCAATCTAAAGGTATTTTTAGTCTTGTGGTTGCTTGCATAAGTTGTATCTTAGACTTTAAAAGTAATTTTTCCAAATGTTGTCGCAGGTACTAAAAAAAATTGCATCGCGAGAGTCAAATTGATGTTATTGGTGCAAATGTCCAATTTTATTTGCAATTTTTCTCCCCCTGAACATTTTTGGAATGTTCGAATTTGAGTATGGAATTTGAAAAGGGAGAGAAAGAGATAATTTAAAATCCGGATGTAAAATAATTACACCACCACCAATCACCAATCGAAATGTATTTTCGGTCTTGTTGTTGCTTGCAAAAGTTGTATCTTAGACTTTAAAAGTAATTTTTCCAAATGTTGTCGCAGGTACTAAAAAAAAATGCATCGCGAGAGTCAAATTCATGTTATTGGTGCAAATGACTATTTTATTTGCAATGTTTCTCCCCCTGAACATTTTTGGAATGTTCGATTTTGAGTATGGACTTTGGAAAGGTAGATAAAGAGAGTGCGATATTGAGGAATTTTTTATGAAAAATTATCCTGTGGAGCAGCAGAATCAATTTACACCACAGTTCATTGAAACGCAACAAATTTTAAAGAGTTCAGTATTAGTTTACAGCTTTCTAAAACGTCCATATCAGTCCATATCGTTGTTAACAGTGCAAAAACTAGTATGTGCGACATAATGCTGAAAATAGATCATTGCTCTTATAGAAGAAAGTAGGTTTTTATTTAATATTTTCAGTGTGTATGAGACATATATCAATGTCAATGAATTGATTTCTTTAACTCGTTTTCATTAACATTTGTCGCACTTCATATTTCCATAGTATAAATAGAAGTATTATTCTGGTGCTACTTATTGCTAAAATTAATTGCTTAATTAATTATAGCTCAATATTGTAACATATGCTAATATAGATATTCTAATGAATCTTGATCTAAATTCTTATAGACTGTTCTTCTTAATAAAATGGGAAAGTTATTTGTTTAATTAAAAAAAAAATAAGTAAATTGGTATATATTTTTTTATAATAATTTGAAATTTAACTGGATATACCAAAGAAATTACCGAAGCAATTAATAATTTGGTGTAGAAGAGCAAAAACTTGTAATTATAAATTATATTATATTATCATGTCATCAGTATCGTCAGTATGACGAACAATAATCGGTTGACTGTTGTAAAACTACGACTATGTAAAATGACATATATTCAAGTCAATGAATTTATTTCTTTGAATGAATTTCATTCGATTCAGTTTTATTGTTCAATGAATTTTTCTATTTCTTTAACTGGTTTCCATTAAAATTTGTGGTCTCACTTCTTGTTTCCATAGTATTGTTAGAAGTATTAATCTGCTGCTACTTATAGCTCAACATTGTAACATATTCTAATATAGATATTCTGATCAACCTTGATCTAAATTCTTATAGACTATTCTTCTTAATTAAATGGAAACGATTTTTGTTTAATTAAACAAAAAAGTATATTGATAATATTAGTATACATTTTTTTATAATAATTTGAAATTTAACTGGATATATACCAAAGAAATTTCCGAAGCAATTAATAATTCGGTGTAAGAGAGCAAAAACTTGTAATTATAAATTATATAACATTATCATGTCATCAGTATGACGAACAATAATCGGTTGACTGTTGTAAAACTACGACTATGTAAAATGACATATATTTATGTCAATGAATTTATTTCTTTAACTCGTTTCCATTAAAATTTGTAGTCTCACTTCTTGTTTCCATAGTATTGTTAGAAGTATTATTCTGCTGCTACTTATAGCTCAACATTGTAACATATTCTAATATAGATATTCTGATCAACCTTGAGCTAAATTCTTATAAATTATTCTTCTTAAATAAATGAGAAAGTTTTTGTGTAATTAATATAAATAAATTTAAGTATAATGATAAAATTAGTATACTTTTTTTTATAATAATTAGAAATTTAACTGGATATATACCAAAGAAATTACCGAAACAATTAATAATTTAAGGTATTATTATTTGGTACTTATTACTGGTAAAATTATTTATATTTTATTTTATTTCGCCTGAATAGTTTCGGTTTTTTAAAAACCATCATCAGAGGCATTACATGTATTTTAATATGTGGATATATACAGTTATGTATTTAAGGTATTATTATTAGGCACTTACTGGTAAAATTATTTTTATTTTATTTCATTATTAATTTATTTATTTATGTTAGTTTCTGTTTAAAAAAAACATCATCAGAGGCATTATATGTATTTTAATATGTATATATTCTGATCTTATGTTTATGATAAACATTTGTAGTCAATTTGAATTTTGAAGTTTTTTGACTTAAAAAGTGGACTACATATTTATCATAAAACTAAGATCAGGATATATACATATTAAAATACATATAATGCCTCTGATGATGGTTTTTTACAAACAGAAACTAGTCAGGCGAAATAAAATAAATAATTAATAAAATAAAATACAAATAATTTTATCAGTAAGTACCTAATAATAATACCTTAAATACATAACTGGTAATTTATGGATAAAACTTGAAACTTAATTAATAATTTGGTGTAAAAGATCAAAACTTGTAATTATAAATTATAATAGATTCTCATATCATCAGTATCATCAGTATGAAGAACAATAATCGGTTGACTGTTGAAAGTGACGCTGGAAACTTACAAACCTTCAAGCTTACAAGAAAAAGGAGAAGAAAAAAGGCTTTCACAGAGAATAAATTACAAATACTTTATTGGTTGTACAATCTAAAATAACAATTTTTTATATATATATGTAACAAAAATATATTATTAATAGTTGGTAGGTACATATAATACTCTTAATACATATTATCTATCATCTGCACTTCTGGTCTAAGTAAAGTCTGTAATCCGTATTTTTTTCTAGAAATTGGTATAACTTTTTGTGCAATTTCTAAACTTCTCGTAGTGACTTCCTTAAAAAAGTAGATTAATATCGTTGTAAACGACTTCCCATTAAATAATAATACTTAAAATAAAATGTTTTGTAATAATACGTTATAAATTTGATTGTTTCCGACATTAATATTATTAATTATTAATCAATTAATAATAGTAATTAATATAACTACATCTTCGTATACATTTTTCTTGGCAAGGTGCTCAAACACAATAGAGTGTACAGTAGCAACCTTAATTTAAATAGAATTAGTTAAGCTATTTGTATTATAATTAAAATGCAATTTTCGAAAAAGTCACGTTAAAATAAGGTGCTCAAACACAATAAAGTGTACAGTAGCAACTTTAATTTAAATAAAATTAGTTAAGCTTTTTGTATTATAATTGAAATGCAATTTTCGAAAAGGTCACGTTAAATTTTTTCAGACACAAAAGACACAAAAAACTGCATTTCTGTTGAACTATTAGACTTATTTGAGCAGTTTTTTCCACAAAAAACTGAATTTCTGTTGTAGCATTAAACTTATTTGGGCAGTTTTTTTCTACAAACATTTGTAGTCTTTCGCCATGAATTAGAAAACCAAATATTAGCTTATCCAAAAAATTTCGGTCTATATGTGTACATGAAAAAAGGATAAGTTAAGCTATTTGTATTACAATTGAAATGCAATTTTTGAAAAGGTCACGTCAATATTTTTCAGGAGACACAAAAAACTGAATTTCTGTTGAACTATTAGATTTATGTGAGCAGTTTTTTTCCGCAAAAAACTGAATTTCTGTTGAACCATTAAACTTATTTGAGCAGTTTTTTTCCACAAACATGTGCAGTCTTTCGCCATGAATATAAAAACCAAATATTAGATAATCCAAAAAAAAAAATCGGTCTATATGTGTACATGAAAAAAGGATTCGTTAAGCTATTTCTATTACAATTGAAATGCAATTTTCGAAAAGGTCACGTTAAAATTTTTCAGGAGCCACAAAAAACTGAATTTCTGTTGAACTATTAGACTTATTTGAGCAGTTTTTTCCACAAAAAAACTGAAGTTCTGTTAAACCAATAAACTTATTTGAGCAGTTTTTTCCACAAAGATTTGTAGTCTTTCGACGTGAATATGGAAACCAAATATTAGCGTATCCAAAAAATATCGGTCTATATGTGTACATGAAAAAGGGGCGAAAAGTCCATTTTGAATCATCCCGGAGATGAGCCCTTTTCGAAATTTGCAATTCCATTGATGTAGATTTATCATTGATTAGTATTATTACACCTCTATACTTTTCGAAAATATTAAGCTTGTTGAATTGGTTAATCACAACGAGTTCCAGACTGCCAAATAAACACTATCAAGGCCGGTCTCTCGATGTACTGATAAAGTTGCGTATGGTATCTATTGGTTAATACCCACAAGGAGATTGCACTGGGGCTTTAATTTCGTTTTGATTATGTATAACCAAAGACTTTTTTTGTAGTTGACCCAGATCTGGAACTTATCCTCATCTATAAAAATAATGGGGCTAAGGGGTTCAAGGGGGCTAATGTACAGTTATATAGGCTGACTAAGCTGCAATTGATGGTTTAGCTAATCACGGGATTAGATATGCATTAGGCAGAGAGTATATAACATCCTTGCAGATGGGTCTATCCGGCAGATAACTTATCCTCAACTGTGAAAAGAATGGGGCTAAGACTTTTGTAATTGATGCAGAACTGGAACTTATCCTCAGCTATGAAAATAGTGGGGCTAAGACTTTTGTAACTGATCCAGAACTGAAACTTATCCTCATCAATGAAAATAATGGGGCTAAGACTTTTGTAGTTGATTCAGAACTAGAACTTATCCTCATCTATAAAAAGAATGAAGCTAAGGGGTTCAAGGGGGCTAATGTACAAGTTATATCGGCTGACTAAGCTGCAATTGATGGTTTAGCTAATCACGGGATCAGATATGCACTAGGCAAAGAGTATATAACCCTTGTAGATGGGTCTATACGGCAGATAACTTATCCTCAACTGTGAAAAGAATGGGACTAAAACTTTTGTAGTTGATCCAGAACTGGAACTTATCCTCATCTATGAAAATAATGGGGTTAAGACTTTTGTAGTTGATCCAGAACTGGAACGTATCCTCATCTATGAAAATAATGGGGCTAAGACTTTTGTAGTTGATCCAAAACTGGAACGTATCCTCATCTATAGAAATAATGGGGCTACGGGGTTCAAGGGGGCTAATGTACAAGTTATATCGGCTGACTAAGCTGCAATTAATAGTTAAGCTAATCACGGGATTAGATATCCATTAGGCAAAGAGTATATAACATCCTTGCAGATAGGTCTATCCGGCAGATAACTTATCCTCAATTGTGAAAAGAATGGGGCTATGATTTTGTAGTTGATCCAGAACTGGAACTTATCCTCATCTATGAAAAGAATGAGGCTAAGACTTTTGTAGTTGATCCAGAACTGGAACTTATCCTTATCAATGAAAATAATGGGGCTAAGACTTTTGTAGTTGATCCAGAACTGGAACTTATCCTCATGCATGAAAAGAATGGGGCTAAGACTTTTGCAGTTGAGCCAGAACTGGAACTTAACCTCAACTATGAAAATAATTTGGCTAAGACTTTTGTATTTGATCCTGGAATTTATCCTCATCTATAACAATAATGGGGCTAAGACTTTTGTAGTTGATCCTGGAACTTATCCTCATCCATGAAAATAATGGGGCTAAGACTTTTGTAGTTGATCTTGGAACTTATCGTCATCTATGAAAATAATGGGGCTAAGCTCTTTGTAGTTGATCCCGACCTTTAACATATCCTCAACTATGAAAATAACTGGACTAAGACTTCTGTAGTTGATTTAGACCTAGGTCAAGCGCGCACAGATAAAACATGGTAATTACGAAACATCACATTATAAATTCATTTCACCCTCAACGTCCCTCAAACCTACTCCAACTTATTGCAAATCTGCGCCTGCTGGATGTCCTCCTGCCTCATATCCCTATCGCCCCAGCCCCAAATGCCCTCGACCTTCTCTGCATCTTCGGCGACGTCAGCTGTACCATTTGAGGTCACCTGCCTGGAACCATCTCCGGTCCTCATCGATCTCCTGTCGATCATCTCCTTGGGCACCGTCTTCAGGTCATAGGCCCATCCCTTCCTGGCGAACCAGTCGATGATGCTAGTCGTCACGTTGCGATGGTACCCCAGCTCAGAAGCTTTGTAGTCCCATGGGAAGACGTGGTGGTAATTGTGCCAGCCCTCGCCAAAAGCCACGGTTGCCACGAATTTGTTTTCGGTTGGACCGATTGACCTAAATAGGCAGTGGTCAATATTTTACAAAAAAACAAAATATACATCTGTATCAATTCATAATGATTAAAAGTAGAGGTAATACAAGGACAGCATAAAAAAAAATCAGTTAGTTATTCAATAACATAATCGTCAACTACCATACTAAGTCAATATGGAATTGTGTTAAGAAACATACAAATTTAAGCTTCACAATGGTATTTAATTGAACGACGTTTAAGAGCTGATCTTTCCATTTACTGGCAAAGCTGCCTGAATGTTGTAAACTACCCATCAAAATATGCCTGAATGTTTCAAAATAACCATAAAAGTAGGAACACATTGATCAAGTACTTTGCAGCATATCTATGGTTATCTGGTAGATAACGCATCTCCAACTTTGGAAAGATCGGCCTTTGGAGAACGGTTCGCAATTCAACTCACTTATCGTATGGTTTGGTTCCGTAAATGTGTGCTGCACTGTTGACCAGCCAAGTCCCGTTCAGGCTGAGGGTGTACCTGAAGATGGCCACCACGTACCAGCAAACCCACATATCTTCGCCCCAGAGGTAATAAGGCACAGCCGTGGGTAAGACGAAGGCGCACAGAGGCATCAGCAGAGGGTAGAATCTGAGAGAAAAAAGTTCTCAGTTTACTGATAAAGTCAAAATTGACCATATCTATTCAGTTGACCTTCACCAGTTGTGTTTCTGGATTGAAACTGTTAGAGAAAATAAATATTTGGCAGGAAACTGGAAAATAGATTTTTGGGCGGAAAGTGGAAAATAGATATTCGGCAGGAAACTGGATCTTAGATATTTGGCAGGAAAGTAGAAAATAGATATTTACATAACATTATTACACCTAAAGAAAATATATATTTGGCAGGAAATGGAAAAGAGATTTTTGGCAGGAAACTGGAAAATAGATATTTGATAGGAAACTGGAAAAAAGATATCCAAATATATGCCAAATAAATATTTGGCAGGAAACTAGAAAAATATTTTTGGAAGGGAAAATGGAAGATTCGGCAGGAAACTGGAGCTTATATATTTGGCCAGAAACTAGAAAATAGATATTTACATAATATCACTACACCTAAAGAAAATAGATATTTGGTAGGAAACTCGAAAAAATATATTTGGCAGGAAACTAGAAAATAGGTATTTGGTATATTTGACCAGAAACTAAAAAATAGATAAGTATTTACATAACATCATTACACCTAAAGAAAATAAATATTTGGCAGGAAAAGGAAAAGAGATATTTCGGAAATTGGAAAATATATATTTGGTAGGAAACTGGAAAAAATATATTTGGCAGGAAACTAGAAAATATATATTTACATAACATTATTACACCCAAAACAATTGAAATGCGTGCTGTAGGTACAGTCATACTCACATAAATCTAGTACAAACATATTGACATTGCTATATAAAATTGCAATTGTAACCTAATTTCTCGTACTAGATTTATGTGAGTACGTCTATCTATTCGACAGATAACGTATCAGCAACTTTGGAAATTTTACGAAATGTTTCGCTATAATTAAAACTATTGCAAACGGAAATCATCTCTTATGTACACGCCATATCTGGATGCTGTGATCTCATAATTTCCCAATGGAAATAACAGAAATGGCAATGATAGGCCAAGCCTTAGGGAAATGGCGAGATCACTTTCTCGTCTCCAGCGAAAGTGAAAACTACACATAACTCACTTTTTCTGAAACCTTACGACCGGATCTTCTAGGAGGTCGGACATATCCACGGTCCTTCCTCTGGACCGTACGTCCCTGTGCTTTCTCAGCATGAGCCATCCGACGTGGGAGAAAAAGAAACCTGCGAAGAACAACAGATTTTTGCGCGATTGTTTGAGTGAAAGTCGCGGTCTTTGGAAAAATGCACAATTTTCTGCGGGAGCAAATACCAATGGCACGGTTCGAACAACTATAATTTTAGCAAATAACAGTATTCACGCCAGTATAAGCAGAGAAGTTCGTAATGATGTGTAATTGCATTTGTGCGTGATGCTAATTAGTTTACGTCTCGTTCATTAAGATAAGTAAGAATTTCAAATTTGCATGGGAAGCATACATTATTTGGTTTCGGTAATTTTTTTGGGCATTTTTTGAGAAAGTTTTTGTTATTGGTTACTCATAGCGTTTTGACAATAACACCTACTCTGTAACGTAAGATAGTATAATATATCATGTTACACTGTATGATGGCACCTGTTTGAAATTAAATTTTGCATTTGATTTTTTTGGGCATTTTTTGAAAAAGTTTTTGTTATTGGTTAATCATAGCGTTTTGATAATAACATCTACTCTGTAACGTAAGATAGTATAATATATCATGTTACAATGTATGATGGCACCTGTTATAAATTAAATTTTGCATTTGATTTTTTTGGGCATTTTTTGAGAAAGATTTTGTTATTGGTTAATCATAGCGTTTTGATAATAACATCTACTCTGCAAAGTAAGATAGTATAATATATCACGTTACAATGTATGGTGGCACCTGTTAGAAATTAAATTTTGCATTTGATTTTTTTGGGCATATTTTGAGAAAGTATTTGTTATTGGTTAATCATAGCGTTTTGACAATAACACCTACTCTGTAACGTAAGATAGTATAATATATCACGTTACAATGTATACTGACACCTGTTAGATATTAAATTTTGCATTTGAAGTTTTTGGGCAGTTTTTGAGAAAGTTTTAGTTATTGGTTAATCATAGCGTTTTGACAATAACGTCTACTCTGTAACGTAGTATAGTATAATATATTATGTTACAATGTATGGTGGCACCTGTTAGAAATTAAATTTTGCATTTGAATTTTTTGGGCATTTTTTGGTTAATCATAGCGTTTTGACAATAACATCTACTCTGTAACGTAAGCTAGTATAATATATAATGTAACAATGTATGGTGGCACCTGTTAGAAATTAAATTTTGCATTTGAATTTTTTTAGCATTTTTTGAGAAAGTTTTTGTTATTGGTTAATCATAGCGTTTAGACAATAACATCTACTCTGTAACGTAATATAGTATAATATATCATGTTACAATGTATGGTGGCACCTGCTAGAAATTAAATTTTGCATTTGATTTTTTTGGGCATTTTTTGAGAAAGTTTTTGTTATTGGTTAATCATAGCGTTTTGACAATAACGTCTACTCTGTAACGTAGGATAGTATAATATATAATATATAATGTTACAATGTATGGTGGCACCTGTTAGAAATTAAATATTGCATTTGAATTTTTTTGGGCATTTTTTGAAAAAGTTTTTATTATTGGTTAATCATAGCGTTTTGACAATAACGTTTACTCTATAACGTAGGATAGTATAATATATAATTTTACATTGTATGGTGTGGCACCTGTTAGAAATTAAATTTTGCATTTGATTTTTTTTGGGCATTTTTTGAGATTTTTGTTATTGATTAATTATAGCTTTTTGACGATAACATCCACTCTGTAACGTAATATAGTATAATATATCATGTTACAATGTATGGTGGCTCCTCTTAGAAATTAAATTTTGCATTTTTTTCTAAAACAAACTTTTTTGGTTTAACTTAATGATTAAAGATGACAACTAATAAACTTGATGATATTTTATGTTCCTATAAACTTTTGCAAATTAAACATTTATGATTATTTGAGGTATTACTCTGTTTTGCAAATTTTTGCAAATTTTGGCGAATTTTGGCTCATTTGATTGGTTTTTGGTTCTCTTACCCCTTTTGGCGTTATGTGGGTCGGCGTCAGTGTCAGTGAACTTGTGATGGACGCGATGATCCCTGACCCACTCGTAGATGTGGTTCTGGAAGGCCATGGTCTGGAGAAAGGCCAAGACTATGCGCAATGGCAGCTTGGCTTTGTAGCATCTGTGTGCCCATAGACGATGGGCGCCCATCGTTATGCCCTCACCTGCCATGATGCCCACAAACAGAGCTAAAACAGTCATTTCAATGACATTAGCAAGTGTCATTGAACAAGATTTTGTCATTAGCTACTGTCATTGGTAAGTGTCATTGTTCACCATTTGTTCATTTGTTTGTCATTAGTTACCGTCATTTGTAACACTTCTGGAATATTTTTGTTTAATATTCTGTCAAATCTACTATAAACATTGTTTATTTACATCTGTATATATTATTCAGTTATGGTCATATTGTTTATTTGCTTGTTAATGCCAAGTTGTAGCTATTCCTTGTTAACATCAACAGGAAGCAATAATAAGTATAAAATAATAATAATAAGTAATATAAAATAAACTAGCTGTAAGAAAAAAAACCAAGAAAATCTGATTAACTGGGGGTTAATGTCAAATGAGCAAATAAATTATAAGCAAAGTATAATGTAAAGAAAAACAAGGAAATCTGATCAAATGGGAGTCAATGTCAAATGAGCAAAGAAATTAAAAGCAAAGTATAATATAAAGAAAAACAATGAAATCTGATCAAATGGGAGTCAATGTCAAATGAGCAGAGAAATTATAAGCAAAGTGTAATGTAAAGAAAAACAAGGAAATCTGATCAAATGGGAGTCAATGTCAAACGAGCAAAGAAATTATAAGCAAAGTATAATGTAAAGAAAAACAAGGAAATCTGATCAAATGGGAGTCAATGTCAAATGAGCAAAGAAATGATAAGCAAAGTATAATGTAAAGAAAAACAAATAAATCTGATCAAATGGAAGTCAATATAATGTAAAGAAAAACCAGGAAATCTGATCAAATGGGAGTCAATGTCAAATGAGCAAAGACATTATAAGCATAGTGTAATGTAAAGAAAAACAAAGAAATTTGATCAAATGGAAGTCAATATAATATAAAGAAAAACAAGGAAATCTGATCAAATGGGAGTCAATGTCAAATGAGCAAAGATATTATAAGCAAAGTGTAATGTAAAGAAAAACAAGGAAATCTGATCAAATGGGAGTCAATGTCAAATGAGCAACGAAATTATAAGCAAATTATAATGTAATATAATATAAACTAGCTGTAAGAAAAAAAAAGGAAATCTGATCAAATGGGAGTCAATATAATGTAAAGAAAAAAAAAAAGAAATCTGATCAAATGGGAGTCAATGTCAAATGAGCAGTGAAATTATAAGCAAAGTATAATGTAATATAATATAACATAATAACATGTAACATAATATGTTACAGCCATAAACAAGCTGTAAGAAAAAAAAAAGAAATCTGATCAAATGGGAGTCAATGTCAAATGAGCAAAGAAATTACATCAACAGTTCAATGGAACTCAATGGCAACGTTTCTATTAAGGAGTTACGAGCAAGAAGAGAAGAGTTATTCAAGTTATTGCCATTCGATAATATTCCATTCCGTATTGGTACTGTGCTCCCCGATGGCGTACGTGCAAGATAAATGCTTATTAAATTTCTCCACACTTTCTCCAGTAGAGCTTTCAATTTCCTCTGCGTTGGATGAGTTATGCCTCCTGACTTAACACGATGTTTGCTATTTTCTCCTTATTTGTATTAATAGCACTCGTAGTTTTTGATAAAAATAAGCTCGTGCTGATGCATCAACAAATAGAGATATTCAGAATGTCATCAAAGTGACCTCCAGCAGATGAATTGTACAGTTTTAACAAATAGAGATATTCAGAATTTCATCAAAAGTGGGCTTCAGCAGATTAATTGTACAGTTTTTAATGTATCTTTTGTTTAATGGACTCATTCTGCACATTTGAGGAGTCTAGAAGCAAAAGGGTGCATGTTTGGTAATTCTGAGATAATTGGCTTTAAAGTTAACTTAAATTTCAAAATTTAAGGAATAAATTTAGAAAACTGTGTTAATATTTTAGTCTAAAATTCTAAATTAATAAAACGTGAATTTCAAAATTCCAGGAATAAGTTTAGAAAAGTGTGTTAATATTTTAGTCTAAAATTCTAAATATTAAAACTTGAATTTCAAAATTCCAGGAATAAATTTAGAAAACTGTGTTAATATTTTAGTCTAAAATTCTAAATAAAAAAACTTGAATTTCAAAATTCCAGGAATAAGGTTAGAAAACTGTGTTAATATTTCAGTTTAAAACATTAACACACTTTTCTAAACTTATTAGTTCTTAAACTTAAAAGTTTAGAAAACTGTGTTCATATTTTAGTCTAAAAATTAACACAGTTTTCTAAACATATTCCTGGAATTTTGGAATTCCAGTTATCTTTAAAGCCATTTATCTCAGAACTGCCAAAAATGCACTTAAACCCTTTTACTTCGAGACCCCTCATTTCATCCCGATTGAAGGTTACCATTTTGACAACTTTAACGTTACTATTTTGACAGTTTGTACTTGAAGGTATAGATTTTGACAAATTGTATTTGAAGGTTATAATTTCAATAGTTTGCAGTTAAAGAGAATTAAGATTAAAAAAATTATTTGTGATGGACAAAAGGATTATTTTCCTGGGCATCTGAAAAGTACACCTTGACAGCAAAATATCAATTGAAAGATATGATATTTGCAATACAGATGTTTAGGCATAGACGTAACAAATGCCAAATAGCAACATTTTTTTCCAGTGGACAAAATGAGTTGATAGCTTTATAATATATGAAACTGCTAGTTTAAGGGCAACTCATTCCTTGCAGGGCAACTCAAAAAATATGTAGATGGACATTTTGACAATATTCTGCAATCTTTTATTTGATAGTTTGTATAGAGATATCCGAAACAAAAGTTGATAACTAGTAAGAATAAGAATTAAATTGCATTTGCTGGTTACCAGTTTGTATAGAGATATCCAGAACAAAAGTTGATAAGTTGATAAAAGTTGATAAGTTGAATGAAGAATAAAATTTTATTTCTGATGGACAAAAGGATTATTTTCCTGGGCATCTGAAAAGTACACCTTGTCAGCATAATAACTATTGAAAGACATGATATTGACAATATAGATGTTTAGACATAGACGTGACAAATGCTAAATAGCAACTATTTTTTCCAATGGACAAAATGAGTTGATAGCTTCATAATATATGAAACTGCTAGTTTCAGGGCAACTCATTCCTTGCAGGGCAACTCAAAAACATGAAGATCGACATTTTGACAATATTCTGGAACCTTCTTTTGATAGTTTGTACAGAGATATTCAGAACAAAAGTTGATAACTAGTATGAATAAGAATTAAATTGCATTTGGTGGTAACCAATGTAATAGAAGAATTTGTAGGTTAAAATTGTGACTATTTTAGATTGTTGCCAAATAGTTCAGTTCGCGTTTAAGAGTTATACTTTTGACAGTTCAAAGAGAATCAGGTGGAGATGGACATTCTGGCAATATTCTGGAATCTCTATTTGTTAGTTTGTATAGAGATATGCACAACAAACGTTCATAACTAGTAAGAATAGAAATTTATGTGCATTTCATTGTTACCAATGTAACAGAACAACTTTGTAGGTAACGATTATGACAGTTTTTCATTGTTACCAATTTGTCAGTTCGCGTTTAAAGGTTTTAATGTTGACAGTTTACAGCTGACGTTGTTCCTTAGCCCAGAAGAAGGTCTTCCATGAGCAGACGGAGATGGACATTTGAAAAATATTCTGGAATCTCTAGTTGTTAGTTTGTATAGAGATATCCTGAACAAACGTACAGAGATATGTAGAATAAACGTTTATAACTAGTAATAATAGGAATTTGATTGTATTTGCTTGTTACCAATATAACAGAACAACTTTGTACGTTACGATTATGACAGTTTTTCATTGTTACCAATTTATCAGTTAGCGTATAAAGGTTTTAATGTTGACAGTTTGCAGCTGACGTTGTTGTTTACCCCAGAAGAAGGTCTTCCATGAGCAGACGAGAAGCATACATTTTGTGCTTTCGATACTTTTTTTGGGCATTTTTTGAGAAAGATTTTTGTTGTTGGTTAATCATAGCGTTTTGACGATAACATCCACGAAGAGGATCAGGTGGAGATGGATATTTTGGCAATATTCTAGAATCTTTATTTGTTAGTTTGTATAGAGATATACAGAACAAACGTTCATAACTAGAACGAATAGGAATTTGATTGCATTTGCTTGTTACCAATATAACAGAACAACTTCGTAGGTTACGATTTTGACAGTTTTTCATTGTTACCAATTTGTAAGTTCGCGTTTAAATTTTTTAATGTTGACAGTTTGCAGCTGACGTTCTTCCTTACCCTAGAAGAAGGTTTTCCATGAGCAGACGAGAAGCATACATTTTTTGCTTTCGATACTTTTCTTGGGCATTTTTTGAGATTGTTTTTCTTGTTGGATAATTATAGCGTTTTGACGATAACATCCACGAAGAGAATCAGGTGGAGATGGACACTTTGACAATATTCTGGAATACTCTGTTAGTTTGTATAGAGATGTCCAGAACAAACGTTCATAACTAATAAGAATAGGAATTTGATTGCATTTGCTTATTACCAATATAACAGAACAACTTTGTAGGTTACGATTTTGACGGTTTTTCATTGTTACCAATTTATCAGTTCGCGTTTACAGGTTATAATTTTGACAGTTCGCAGCTGACGTTGTCCCTTACCCCAGAAGAAGGTCTTCCATGAGCAGACGAAGAGAAACAGGTAGAAATGGACATTTTGACAATATTCTGGAATCCTCTATTTGTTAGTTTGTATAGAGGTATCCAGAAGAAACGTACATAACTAGTAAACATTAGTATTTGATTGAATTTACTTGTTACCAATGTAACAAAATAACTTTCTAGGCTATGATTATGACAGTTTTTCATTGTTACCAATTTATCAGTTCGCGTTTACAGGTTATAATTTTGACAGTTCGCAGCTGACGTTGTTCCTTACCCCAGAAGAAGGTCTTCCATGAGCAGGCGAAGAGAAACAGGTAGAAATGGACATTTTGACAATATTCTGGAATCCTCTATTTGTTAGTTTGTATAGAGATATCCAGAAGAAACGTACATAACTAGTAAACATTAGTATTTGATTGCATTTACTCGTTACCAATGTAACAGAATAACGTTGTGTGTTACGATTATGACAGTTTTTCATTGTTACCAATTTGTCAGTCCGCGTTTACAGGTTATAATTTTGACAGATTGCAGCTGACGTTCTTACCCCAGAAGAAGGTCTTCCACGAGCAGACGAAGAGGAACAGGTAGATGCCGTACAGGCTGAAGGTGTGGAGGTAGAGCATTCCGAAGACGTTCGTCCAGACGATGTCCCACTTGTAGGCGGGCTCGCCTCTGCCCTGCTGCTTCTGGTGCCTGACCTGGGGCACCGTCACCTGCTGGTGCTTGTTCAGGAGGTCTATGGAGTCTGTGGTGGACGTGGCCTCGGCTATGAACAGCGCCGAGCTGCCGATCAAGTTCGGAGCCATAACTCTAACAAACAAAAAAAAACTCTTGAGGCGGGATGAGTTAAGGCTATGACTATTCAATAGTCGTGACATGGCATCAAAATTGTTCAATCACTCTACATATGAGCAATTTTGCTTGATCCAAAAAATTTACCGTGAAAACCAAATTGATGTGTTAGTCGAAAAAAGAGCAGATTTCTTAAGAGTAAGATTTTGTTTTTTTTTAGTTTTAGACTAAACTAAAATAAAAAAAAAACTTCAGTTTGGGCATTACAAGAAAAGTTACAATTGATAATTTGTAGCTGTAGTTGCTAACAAAAAAGTACATAAGAGCAAGTTTGTTTGTTCCAAAAAATTTACCGTGAAAACCGAATTAATGTGTTAGTCGAAAACAGAGCAGATTTCTAAAGAGTAAGATTTTGGGATTTTTTTCAGCTTTAGACTAAACTAAAACAAATATATGGAAGAGACAATAACAAAAATAAAACAAAAACGTTGTTTTGGGTACTACAAGAGAAGATACAATTGATAATTTGTAGCTATAGTTGCTAACAAAATCTATATTTTTTAATATAATTGACAGTTAAGATATAAGTACTTTACTTACTACTTACATACTTACTATATTACTTACTCATAAGTTATAAGTTATAAGTATAAGTATTACTTACTTATACTTATAACTTATATATTAAGTGTCAGTTATATTTAAAAAAAATGTTACCAACTATAGCTACAAATAATCAATTGTAACTTTTCTTATAATGCCCAAAAGAACGTATTTGTTTTATTTTTGTTATAGTTTCATCCATATCTTTGTTTTAGTTTATTCTAAAACTACAAACTAAAAAACCCCCTCAAAATCTTACTCTTAAGAGAAAAGTGATGAAATGTTATTGGAATATTTTTTGATTATGTCCTGTTTTCAACTCACCCATTCAATTATCATGCATTCAATTGCGTAAATAAGGAAAGTAATCAATTTTTCATGTAATTACAACATGTCGCCAAATGGAGTCAAATTAACTCTTGATACATGATGAGTCAAGGCTACGACTAATCGATAGTCGTGGGTTCATGCGCAGGACAACATCAAAATTTTGTTCTTAACATGAGCAATTTGATTTGTTCAAAGAAATTGACCATGATAACCATTGTCCAGTAGACAATAATGATGATAATAATAGATACATGATATTGGATGATACTGCAAACAGTTGGGATATGATTGCAGCGGAGTCAATGGCGTAAATAATGAAAGTAATCGAATTTTCATGTCGCCAAATTAAGTGTCATTAAGTGTTACTGAAGAACTAAATAGCTGAAATGAGAAAAACCTCATTAATTTGTAGTAATTTGCTTGTGATAAAGTAGGATGAACCAAATCTAAGAAAAAAACGGAAACCAGCTTATAATATGCGCCTCATTAATCATCTCCAATCATCTTTACATTAAGGTTAATAAATTGTGTGACGGACGTATAGAGGATGCCATAGCAATGTTCATTGTGTTATAAAATTGACCCACTTATGCCTAAACATGCTTTACATTAGCAACTCTAATTTACGGATGTTATTGCTTCCCCATTATACACTGAGCACTTTGATTTAGGGCGCAGATTTCTAGTCATTAATTTCTAACAATGTGATGCAGAATATTCAATCATTAGCATCTTATAGAAAGGTGTTACAATCATCCGATCATATCCAAAGGCACAGTGTTAAGAATTAGGATGTTTAGAATGGGAAAGTAATCAATGTTTCATGTAATTACAACATGTCGCCAAATAGAGTCAAATTAACTCTTGGTACATGATGAGTTAAGGCTACGACTAATCAATAGTCGTGTGTTCAAATCTCGCGCAGGTGAACATCAGAATTTTGTTCTAAATAGCAATTTGGCTTATTCCAAGAAATTTGAAATATACCAAAAAGAAAGAAGAAGAAAAAGATAGCCCAATAAAGATTGTTTATATATATTGACCATTATATCCAATTATAGCGGAGTCAATGGCATAAATAATGAAAGTAGTCTAATTTGCACGTCGTCAAATAGAGCCATTAAGTGTTACTGAAAAAATAAATAGCTGAAATGAGAAAAACCTCATTAATTTGTAGTAATTTATACTTTACAAACTCATAAATAGTAAGTACCTACCAATAAATATCAAACATATAATTATCAAAATTATTGTCACTTCATTATATTTTAAAATTTAATAAATCAATTTGGAAGTTTTGCAGATATCTTTCAATGGTTCTCAGCAATTTGGAATTCAGTACATAAACTTGCAAATGTTAAATTTCTAATGCCATAAATTTAATAAATCAATTTGGAAGTTTTGCAGATATCTTTCAATGGTTCTCAGCATTTTGGAATTCAGTACAAAAACTTGCGAATGTTAAATTTCTAAGAATTTTCAAAGTATATAAAGTAATATCAAAATTATTATCACTTCATTTTATTTCATAAATTTAATATATCAATTTAGAAGTTTTGCAGAAATCTTTCAATGGTTCTCAGCAATTTGGAATTCAGTACAAAAACTTGAGAATGTTCAAAGTATATCAAGTAATATCAAAATTATTATCAATTCATTTTATTTCATAAATATAATAAATCAATTTGGATGTTTTGCAGATATCTTTCAATGGTTCTCAGAAATTTGGAATTCAGTACAAAAACTTGCAAATGTTAGATTTCTAAGAATGTTCCTAAAATCTTACTCTTAAGGAATCTCCTCTTTTTCAACTTGCACATTAAATTGCTTGTCATGGTACGTTTTTGGAACAAGCAAATCTGCTCATATTTAGAATTAAATTTAAAAAAAATTCAAAACAATTGAGGGGTCTACAAATAAAACGGATTAAGTGCATTTTTGGTAGTTCTGAGATAAATGGCTTTAAAGTTGACTTCAATTTCAAAACTGTGTTAATATTTTAGTCTAAACCTAAGTCTAAAATACTAACAGTTTTCTAAACTTATTCCTGGAATTTTGAAATTCAAGTTAACTACTCAGAACTACAAAAAATGCTTGACCAGACCAGAAATGCAAAAATGCCAAAAAATGCTCATACTTCTAGACCCCTCAATTAGTTGCATATTTCTCTTTGTTCTTAATGATTTTTAAGAAAAATTTCGTTGGCTCTCGTTAGCTACTTAGCTACCCTTCTAGTAGAAGCCAAAATATAATTGAAACTTAAACTTTAAATAATTTTCAATAATTATTAGATTGCAGACAATTGTTGATAAACTAGACATATATTTTAGTATTATAATCATTGCAATCAATTGAACGTTACATGCTTGAAATACAAGTTGGATTGAAGGTTGGGTGAATTTCAACATTTTAATATCACTATTAAAATGTTGAAATGTTTAGACCTTAGTGAGTCTAAAAAATCGAAAGCAATAGAAGTTATTGTATTTTGGTACGATGTCATAATTAATAAAGTTTGCATGAAAACAATATAACAGTAGTAGACAATAATGATGATAATAATAGATCCATGGTATTGATGATACTGCAAAAAGTTGGTATATGATTAAAATTGACGACCGATAAAATTTAGGGGATGATAAACGTTTTCACCTCCAACATTCGCTTCTGATCATAGCAAAAAAATTATTGAAACTTTAGGAATTATATTTCAGTGATGATTATTAAATTATAGACAGATAGTCTATAGATAGGATGATAACCGTTTTGACCTCCATCATTCGCTTCCGATCATAGCAAAACAATGATTTAAACTTTAGGAATTATATTTGAGTGATGATTATAAACTTCAGATAGATTATCTGATAGAATATCATTGAATTTTAGTACGAAATCATAAATAATAAAGTTTGCATGAAAACAATATACCAGTAGTAGACAATAATGATGATAATACTAGATTCATGATATTGGATGATACTGCAAAAAGTTGGGGTAAGATTAAAATTGATGAACGATAAAATTTAAGGGATGATAAACGTTTTGATCTCCAATATTCGCTTCTGATCATAGCCAAAAAATGATTGAAACTTTAGGAATTATATTTGAGTGATGATTATTAAATTATAGATAGATAGTCTATAGATAAACTATCTGATAGAAGATCATTGAATTTTGGTACGAAATCATAAATAATAAAGTTTTCATGAAAACAATATACTAGTAGTAGACAATAATGATGATAATAATAGATCCATGATATTGGATGATACTACAAAATCCCATCTTTTTGTAGTATCATCCAATAGCATGGATTAAAACTGCAAAAAGTTGGGGTATGATTAAAATTGACGACCGATAAAATTTAATTCATGATAAACGTTTTTACCTCCAACATTCGCATCTGATAATTGCCAAAAAAATGATTGAAACTTTAGGAATTATATTTGAGTGATGATTATTAAATTATAGACAGATAGTCCATAGATAGACTATCTGATAGAAGATCATTGGATTTTGGCACGAAATCATAAATAATAAAGTTTTGCACGAACACAATATACAAGTAGTAGACAATAATGATGATAATAATAGATCCATGATATTGGATGATACTGCAAAAAGTTGGGGTATGATTAAAATTGACGACCGATAAAATTTAAGGGATGATAAACGTTTTGACCTCCAACATTCCCTTCTGATCATTGCCAAAAAATGATTGAAACGTTAGGAATTATATTTGAGTGATGATTATTAAATTATAGACAGATAGTCTATAGATAGACTATCTGATAAAATCATTGAATTTTGGTACGAAATCATAAATAATAAAGTTTGCATGAAAACAATATACTAATAGTAGACAATAATGATGATAATAATATATCGATGGTATTGGATGATACTGCAAAAAGTTGGGCTATGATTAAAATTGACGACCGATAAAATTTAAGGGATGATAAACGTTTTGACCTCCAATATTCGCTTCTGATCATTGCCAAAAAATGATTGAAACTTTAGGAATTATATTTGAGTGATGATTATCAAATTATAGACAGATAGCCTACAGATAGACTATCTGATAGAAGATCATTGAATTTTGGTACGAAATCATAAGTAATAAAGGTTGCATGAAAACAATATACTACTTGTAGACAAAAATGATGATAATAATAGATACATGATATTGGATGATATCTGCAAAAAGTTGGGATATGATTAAAATTGACGACCGATAAAATTTAAGGGATGATAAACATTTTGACCTCCAACATTTGCTTCTGCTCATAGCAAAAAAATGATTGAAACGTTAGGAATTATATTTGAGTGATGATTATTAAATAATAGACAGATAGTCTATAGATAGACCATCTGATAGAAGATCATTGAATTTTGATACGAAATCATAAGTAATAAAGTTTGCATGAAAACAATATAACAGTAGTAGACAATAATGATGATAATAATAGATCCATGATATTGGATGATACTGCAAAAAGTTGGGATAAGACTAAAATTGACGACCAATAAAATTTAAGGGATGATAAACGTTTTGACCTTCAACATTCGCTTCTGATCTTATCCAAAAAAATGATGAAACTTTAGGAATTATATTTGAGTGATGATTATTAAATTATAGACAGCTAGTCTACAGATAGACTATCTGATAGAAGATCATTGAATTTTGGTACGAAATAATAAATAATAAAGTTTGCATGAAAACAATATACTAGTAGTAGACAATAATGATGATAATAATAGATTCATGATATTGGATGATACTGCAAAAAGTTGGGGTATGATTAAAATTGACGACCGATAAAATTTATGGGATGATAAACGTTTTGACCTCCAACATTCGCTTCTGATCATTGCCAAAAAATGGTTGAAACTTTAGGAATTATATTTGAGTGATGATTATAAAATTGTAGACAGATAGTCTATAGATAGACTATATAGACGATATAGACAATAGACTATACGACAGATAGTCTATAGATAGACTATCTGATAGAAGATGATTGAATTTTGGTACGAAATCATTAATACTAAAGTTTGTACCAATAGTAGACAATAATGATGATAATAATGGATCCATGATATTTGATGATACTCCAAAAAGTTGGGACATGATTAAAAATGACGACCGATAAAATTTAAGGGATGATAAACGTTTTGATCTCCAACATTTGCTTCTGATCATAGCTAAAAAATGATTGAAACTTTAGGAATTATATTCAAGTGATGATGATTAAATTATAGACAGATAATCAGTCAACATCCAATTCCTCCAATCCTATTTTTGACTCGTCTAAAGTATTTACAATTACCTGTAATTTTATAATCTTTACTGAAAAATTATTAAAAATTAAGTTTCAAGTATCCTCTAAATTAGTAGAAATCGCTACATCGTTGGCAAGAAATCATCAATTTAATGGCATATAAAAATTTGTCTAATAAATTTTAAAATTAATCAAAATCCAATTATTCCAATCCTATTTTTGACTCATGCCTCACGTATTTACAATTCCTTGTAATTTTATAATATTTACTGAAAAATAATTAAAGATTAATATTTTGAATGGTGGTGCGTCTACTTCGTGATACATTTTATTAATTGTAAATAAAACTCATTACTTTGTTAGTATAACATAAAATTATTTATTGATCTGTTACTAGTTTCGACTACTTAAGTAATCATTTTCAAACAGAGTATCAAGATAATGAGTAGTATCAAGATACTCTGTTTGAAAATGATTACTTAAGTAGTTGAAACTAGTAACAGATCAATACATAATTTTATGTGATACTAACAAAGTAATGAGTTTTATTTATAATTAGTATAATAAGTTTCAAGCATCCTCTAAATTAGTAGAAATCGCTACATCGTTGGCAAGAAATCATCAATTTAATGACATATAAAAATTTATCTAACAAATCTGAAAATGTAATTAAAATTACTGCTTTCTTCTGTTTATTGTTGCCATAAAATGTTAATTATTATTTAAATAATTATGCAATTCAAGAAAACACTCTCACTCATTACACAGTAATATTGCTGTCTGCATGGTTGGTACTTCATTCATATATTATTTTATTATTATTGTTTCCTACTAATTTAAGTAACATATTAAGTAAGACTTATTAAGTATATTGTACTTTCGGAAATTCATATTATTTTATTACTATATTAGGTATAGTCATTTATATGACTCAGGCCTAGTTCAATCATCCTTGACCATGGTTCAGTTACCTAGGATGCAATTGTTAATACAATGGTATCCTTAGAAACTGAACCATGATCAAAGATAATTCACGTTCGTACAACTGGGCCCAAGGCCAAGTGGTACGATCTAGGATCAACTTTGACCATGGTTTAGTTACCTAAGATACAATTGATAATACAATGGTATCCTTAGAAACTGAACCGCGATCAAAGATAATTTACGTCGTACAACTGGACCTAAGGCCGAATTGTACAATCGTGGATTATCTCTGACCATGGTTCAGTTACCTTGGATACAATTGTTGATACAATGGTATCCACAGGAACTGAACCACGATCAAAGATAATCCGAAATGGTACAACTGGGCCTAAGTGAGTAAAAAATTGTGCTCAGAGAACTATCAAAATTGTTAAATGACAGCTGAATATGGCATAAGCCTGGATGCCTTAGTGAGTTAAGACACCAAATTTACTTCATTCTGATCTTTAAAACCTCTGAATATTAGTAAACTTTTTGGTAGCAGGAAAGCAACATTTTTGATTTTGTTTCGTTGAAATGTGTATGGTGTATTAAGTTAAAAAGTGAGTCAAAAAAGGTGCTCAGAGAACTATCAAAATTGTTAATTGACCACTGAATATGACTTAAGCCTGGATGTGAGTTAGTGAGTTAAGACACCGATTTTACTTAATTCTGATCTTTAAAACCTCTGAATACTAGTAATTTTTTTGGTAGCAGCAAAGCAACATTTTTGTTTTGGTTTCGTTGAAATTTGTATGGTGTATTAAGTTAAGGTACCGGCAGTGAAATAATAAAATATCTTGGAATTAGTAAATCTGGGTTCGTCGCTTGACGCAGCAGACCCAGCATAGAGTCTCCAGCGCCATGTTACATAATTGCACGTCATTTCCTTCAGGTTGTGATTTTTTCAAAACCGTTTTCGGAATTTGATTGCCAGATAGTTGCTTATTATGCATACCAAAAATGGTTAAATTATCTTATGAAACTATGTAGTTATTCGTAAGTAAACTCAAAATATTGTTAAAGTTGTTATATTTAGTACTTACTAAATATAAATACTCAAAATATTGTGTTTTAAGGTATTACTTTACATTTATTATGCTCTGAGCTTTGTGAAAAATTATTGCAGTTAATTTAAATATGTTTTACGTTTATTTCAGAGTTTATGAAGATGAGCTCATAATGCCTGAAGAATATATTTAGTTATATTGAGACTAAATTCTTGTCGTAGGTTGAATTCTTGCCCAAGGCAATACTAAAATTATTAAAATTTCGTCTGAATGTGCATGTGAAGTACAATTTTTTTTTTAAATGGTAAGGACTATCTCCACTGAATTCGATAAAAGCAGTTTGAACTCAAATTCAAATTGTTCTCAATTTTCTAAAATCTGTTCAAATTTCTTCTCTTCAGATTATTTCTTCTAACAAAATGTAGATGTGTAAATATACTAAACACATCTAATACTAAAATTGTTAAAACTCCGTCTGGATATGCATGCGAAGTACAATATCCTTTTTGAAATTAGTAAGGACTATCTCTACAGAAATCGACAAAAGCAGTTTGAACTTCAAATTTTTTCTCTTCAACTTACTTCTTCTAACAAAATGTAGATGTGTTTAGATATACTAAACACATCTAAAACTAAAATTGATAAAACTCCGTCTAGATATGCATGCGAAGTACAATATTCTTTTTCAAAATGGCAAAGACTACTCCACAGATATCGATAAAAGCAGTTTAAAGTTCAAATTTCTTTTCTTCAGCTTACTTCTTCTAACAAAATATGGATATGTTTAAAAGAGGCCTATATTCAGCACTAGATGAAACAATGACTGACAAATGATGATGATGGAGACTAAAAATAGTCAGATAATTAATTTAAGCACATATAAAATAAAATATGAACAGGCATAAGCGTTGCAAATCAACGGCCGATTTTGCAGATGATTTGCGGAGAACAGATACAAAGAGATGTGCAGATGAGGAGACAAGAGCAAAACGGCACTTTCTACTAACCTCGTTTCTCGTATGCAAGTACAGCATGGATGTATCGGATGCCGATCGTGAAGCGATTTCCGTTACGGTCTGGCCTTTGGTCTACCTTCTCATCACAGTCTGAGCAGAATGCCAGTATTTAAATCTCACTTCTAAATTACCATAATACAAATATATTTGCATTTATACACGCCATACCATAAAATAATATTAGATATTATTTGGTACATAGGATTTATGCTTTACAGCACTAATCCTACACTACGCAAAACAATTATCACATATTCATACTTAGTAATAATTGTTAATGCAATTATAAAAATGTATATTATTAATAAATATAAATTGTTTTGAATGTGCGATAATTATTTTGAATATTTTCGAATACTAAAAACGTGTAGAATATAAATTATTTATTTATTTATCGGCACATGTTGGTATTTGAGAAAGTTGCAACGCAAATATATTAATAATAATAACTGAAGTACATCATTAAGGTTAACAGGATATATAATTATTATTATTAAAATAGTGCAACCAGTAGATAGCTTAAACATGTTTTCAAATAACCATAACAGCTTCGATTGCTGTGTTCACTGCCCTTATTATTAAGGCCGAATTGTACAATTTCCGGTTCATTTTAATCGTAAAATAGATAATAAATAAATAATATAATAATAAATAGATAATCTGACGACCTTCCAACAGATAATGATTATATTCTCTAATTATTATTTAATAATAAATATTAGATTGGAGATAATTAATGATAACTAGTTAATCATTGCTTTATGCTACACAAACTTCATATTTGAATGTAATTCAAATTTCATGAATGTAATGAACTGTAAATTAAAACAAATATATGTTTAATTGAAGTGTCGAATTGAAAATGTTTAAAAAATATATATTTGATTTGAACAAGAGGTGGCATTCATATGCTTCTCCAATACGTCATTAAATAAATGTTTATTTAAAGAAAAAGTATTTCAGTTTTCTCTTTAATACTTCATTAAATAAACGTGTATTGGTGTTTATTTCTAATTTTATTAAAAAAAAATATTTCAACCATTTTAACATTCATATGCTTCTCCAACACTTCATTAAATAAATGTTTATTTAAAGAAAAAGGATTTCAGTTTTCTCTTTAATACATCATGAAATAAATGTGTATTGTTGTTTAATTGCAATTTTATTAAAAAAAAAAATTCAGCAATTTCAACATTCATATGCTTCACCAATACTTCATAAAATAAATGTTTATTCAAAGAAAAACGTTTTTCAGTTTTCTCTCTAATACTTCATTAAATAATTGTGTATTAATATTTAATTGTAATTTTATTAACAAAAAAATTGTCAACAATTTCAACATTTATATGCTTCTGGAACAATTCATTGAATAGAAGTTTATTTAAAGAAAAAGTGTTTCAATTTTCTCTCTAATACTTCATTAAATAAATGTGTATTGGTGTTTAATTGTAATTTTATTTAAAAAAAAAACAACAATTTCAACATTCATATGCTTCTCCAATACTTCATTAAATAAATGTGTATTAATGTTTAATTATAATTTTATTAACAAAAAAAAATGTTCAACAATCTCAACATTCATATGCTTCTGAAACAATTCATTAAATAAAAGTTTATTTAAAGAAAAAGTGTTTCAGTTTTCTCTCTAATACTTCATTAAATAAATGACTATTGGTGTTTAATTGTAATTTTATTAAAAGAAATCAACAATTTCAATACTTCATTAAATAAATGTGTATTAATGTTTAATTGTAATTTTATTAACAAAAAAAATGTTCAACAATCTCAACATTTATATGTTTGTGGAACAATTCATTAAATAAAAGTTTATTTAAAGAAAAGGTGTTTCAGTTTTCTCTCTAATGCTTCATTAAATAAATGTGCATTGGCAGAAAAAATGTGTTTCAGTTTTCTTTAATAAGCTACAAGTCATTAATAATATGTGGTAAGAATTTCTCTTTCCCCCAGGACACTACTTAGCCATAAATTGATTGTATTTTGAACATTTGATGTATTTTCTAACATAAATAATTTAATACACACATAAACCCGATAGCTTAAGCTTTCACTTCGTGATACATGGTTGATATTTAAATGAAGTGCACTTTAAACGTTTCAACTTAACACTTCAATATCACATTTATTTAAAAACAGTGACTACACATATATGACTAGGTTTGATTCAGACCTGGTAATTTTGGTACTACAAGAACTTGTAGTACGAATAGTATAGTCACTATTTTTATAAATAGATGTTATATTAGCAAAGTTGAAAGTACAAGAACTATAAGAATAGTGTAGCCACTATTTTTATAAATAAATGTTATATTAGCAAAGTTAAAAGTTGTTACTTATTTAAATAACTTTAATTGGTATTAAAACTAAATGCACGAACAATTAAAAGGCATTACTGAATCCCAACTCATGGCACTCTAAGACTGCGAAGCGTGTGTAGAAAGTGGTATAATGCCTATAATTATTTAACACTTTAATATCACATTTATTTAAAAATAGTAACTATATATGAATCAGTAGTTTTGATCAAGACATGATAATTTTGGAACTACAAGAACTTGTAGTTTGAATAGTATAGCCAATATTTTATAAATAAATAATATATTAACAAAGTTAAAAGTGTTATTTATTTAAATAATTTTAATTGGTGTTAAATGTAAATGTACGAGTAATTAAAAGGCATTACTGAATCCCAACCTATGGCACTATAAGTTTGCGAATCGTGTGTAGAAAGTGGTATAATGCCTATAATTATTTAACACTTTAATATCACATATATTTAAAAATAGTAACTATATATGTATCAGTAGTTTCCATCAAGTCATGATAATTTTGGAACTATAAGAGCTTGTAGTTTGAATAGTATAACCAATATTTTTATAAATAAATATTATATTAACAAAGTTAAAAGTGATACTTATTTAAACAACTTTAATTGGTATTAAAACTAAATGCACGAGTAATTAAAAGGCATTACTGAATCCCAACCCATGGCACTCTAAGTTTGCGAATCGTGTGTAGAAAGTGGTATAATGCCTATAATTATTTAACACTTTAATATCACATATATTTAATAATAGTAACTATATATGTATCAGTAGTTTTGATCAAGACATGATAATTTTGGAACTACAAGAATTTGTAGTTTGAATAGTATAGCCAATATTTTATAAATAAATAATATATTAACAAAGTTAAAAGCGTTATTTATTTAAATAATTTTAAGTGGTATTAAATGTAAATGCACGAGTAATTAAAAGGCATTACTGAATCCCAATCCATGGCACTCTAAGTTTGCGAATCGTGTGTAGAAAGTGGTATAATGCCTATAATTATTTAACACTTTAATATCACATATATTTAAAAATAGTAACTATATATGTATCAGTAGTTTTGATCAAGACATGATAATTTTGGAACTACAAGAGCTTGTAGTTTGAATAGTATAGCCAATATTTTATAAATAAATATTATATTAACAAAGTTAAAAGTGCTATTAATTTAAATAATTTTAATTGGTGTTAAATGTAAATGTACGAGTAATTAAAAGGCATTACTGAATCCCAACCCGTGGCACTCTAAGTTTGCGAATCGTGTGTGGAAAGTGGTATAAGGCCTATAATTATTTACAATAGCACGCGAAAGCTTGCAACTTTTTTATGCACAATGAAGAATGCATTCACATATTTGAACTTTCCCACATTGCAATTTATTCGGAAACTTTGGACAATGCCAGGGAAAACCTATAACTGAGATGATGTAGATTACGCTTATTTGTGTAACGAGGTACAAAAGTTTAATTTTTCAGTACCAATATCATTAGCACCACAAAAAATCAATAGATACGTGATGAAAGATTAAACTTTAGTAGCAAGTTTTTTAGCACCACGGAAAATCAATAAATATATGATAAAAGATTGAACTTTAGTAGCAAGTTTTTCAGGAAATCAGAAATTAAATAATTTGAAACATCATTTTTTGGTTAAGTTTATTTTATGCAAATAAGTTATATTAGCATTTTCAGCACAAATATTATTATCGCCTCGGAAATTAATAAATATATGATAAAAGATTAAATTTTTGTTGCAAGTTTTTTAGGAAATCTGAAATTAAATAATTTGAAACATAATTTTTTGGTTAAGTTTATTTTATGCAAATAAGTTACATTCGCATTTTCAGCACCAATATTATTATCGCCTCGGAAAATTAATAAATATACCATAAAAGATTAAATATTAGTTGCAAGTTTTTTTAGGAAATGTGAAATTAAATAATTTGAAACACACATTTTTTGGTTAAGTTTATTTTATGCAAATAAGTTACATTAGCATTTTCAGCACCAATATTATTATCGCCTCGGAAAATTAATAAATATATGATAAATGATTAAATATTAGTTGCAAGTTTTTCAGGAAATCTGAAATTAAATAATTTGAAACATACTTTTTTGGTTAAGTTTATTTTATGCAAATAAGTTACATTAGCATTTTCGGCACCAATATTATTATCGCCTCGGAAAATTAATAAATATATGACAAAAGATTAAATATTAGTTGCAAGTTTTTCAGGAAATCTGAAATTGAATAATTTGAAAACTAATTATTTGGTTAGGTTTAGTTATGCAAATAATTAACAATAAGTTATTTATTATTAACTTATTAGAATAAACAAATTGAATAGATAATAATTTAATAGATTTAATTATAAATTTAAAAATAAAAAAATCTAAATATATTATTACTCATCATAATTTAATACATTGTTAAAGAAAATATTTATGTACTGGGCTGAAAGTCGATAGCCCATTCCATATATCAATATTAGCAATATATCATCATATATCATCATCAATATATCATCATATATCAGCATGATAGAATATATTTTTACTCATCATAAATTAATACATTGTTAAAGAAAATATTTATGTACTGGGCTGAAAGTCTATAGCCCATTCCATATATCAATATTATTAATATATCATCATATATCATCATCAATATATCATCATATATCAGCATGATAGAATATATTTTTACTCATCATAAATTAATACATTGTTAAAGAAAATATTTATGTACTGGGCTGAAAGTCGATAGCCCATTCCATATATCAATATTATCAATATATCATCATATATCATCATATATCAGCATATATTATCATACATCATTATCAATATATCATCATATATGATCATCAATATATCATCATATATCATCAACAATATATCATATTATATCATATTACATGTCATATCATATCATATCGTATATCATCATCAATATGTCATCATAATTATGTAATACATAATTGTACAAATGCTATATGGAATAAATATTCATACTACTAGTATTTATGTAGGTACTTAGCTTTGATTTAGGATCTTGATTCGATAATAATGTGACACAGCACACAGCACAAAAAAAAAGATAATAAGTTATATGGTTGATTATGTTGTGTAGACAAGCCAATTTGAACAAAATCGTTCTATAATGAATTACTTTAGCGCCAATTACATCTCACTTTACTGCCGATTTTATAAAACTCATTAACTTTTTATATATTTTTGTTTATCGTATTATATTTATCGAAAGATGATCTTCCAACTCAGTTTACTGTTATTTCGCAGTTTATAAGCAGCTTTAAAATATTATTTGTAGAAAAACACTATAAATTATAATTTGACGAGTTTATTGTTGCATTAGTAATCGTGGGCTAACAATAAAATGTGATTTATTGTTAGCCCACGATAACTAATGCAACAATAAAGTCTTCCAATTATAAATTATAGTGTTTTTCTACAAATAATATTTTAAATCTGCTTCAAAACTGCGAAATAACAGTAAACCGAGTTGGAAAGATTATGTCTCGATGAGAGTAATGCGATAAAGAAATATGTAAAAAAAGTTGAACAGTTTTATAAAATCAGCAGTAAAAAGTCAAAAAAGATAGTGCATTTGAAATTTCAACACTTTTTGATAAATCAAGTTTCAATATTTATTGATTGCCAATTGCAATTTTTTTATTAACATTCCAGTGAATCGTGATATAGCATACACTTCTTCCTGATGAATACAATGCACTTTTATGCTATCTGCTTATTTCAACTAATTTTTGCCAAATTTTGATTTGGTAATTTTTTTTGTATGCCCACTATAGGATTAATAAATGTTTAAGGTTGTTATATTTAGTACTTATATTGTTGTACTTATTGTTATATATTGTTGTACTTATATAATTATGGTAACAAAATTATTTTAATTTTATTTTATGATTTATTTTATTTTTTATTTATTAAACTTATAATTTATGGATAAACCCTTTAACTTAATTAATAAATGTATGTCATTTTCAGGTTTGTTAGTGTTGTAAAATAAATGTGCTCACATAGTTTAATATTACATTAAAAATATTAAGAACGTGTAGAAAAGCACTATAATTTATAATTGGAAAAGTTTATGGTTACATTAGTTTATAATAAGGAAATGCATGTCATTTTTAGGTTTAGTGGTGTTGTAAAATAAATGTGCCTACATAGTTAAAATATACATTTTTTTGCAGAGAAATTAAAATTTCACATGAAATATGTGAAAACTCAAATATGGAACTCGTCAACTGTAACAAAACGTATAAGTGAAAGAATTTTTACAAAGTGAAGATAATAGTTTTTATGTTTAGTAGTGTTGTAAAATGAATATGCCTACATGGTTAAATATATACATTTTTTACAATTACGTTGCAGAGAAATAAAAATTTCATATGAAATATATGAAAACTCAAATATGGAACTCGTAAAATGTAACAAAACGCATAAGTGAAACATTTATTACAAAGTGAAGATAATAGTTTGAATATGGTTAGAAACTAGTCATGGTCAAATAAAGGCTCAGTAATGGCCTTTGCATGGCCATACATTTGCATTTATTGAGATAATCGTGTTGTTGCTGCTGTGACATTTGACATCAGCAGCAAAGATTACCCTTCAAATATGGTGTTGATTTAAAATTATACCCAAACAATCTAACTTAATCTAACCAATACTGTAGAGAAATTCTAAGATTTATAAAAAAATCTGATGTGTGCAGTACATGACTTTCTCCATACAATATAATTATTTGATAATACATAATTAAGATCCTGATGTTGAGAAGTGATAAAAATAGTACTTTACAGGAGAAGCAAAAAATTGGTACTTGTGCTAAAAAGTATCACTTTACGCACAGTGAACAGTGTGTAAAATCTTAGTTTACGTACTATCGTAGAAAAACATATTTTTTTTTAAATTTTTGCCACTTGGTTAAACTTTTCAATGACAGACTTTCTCCATACAATATAATTATTTGATAATACATAATTAAGATCCTGAGATTGCGAAGGATATAAGTGAAAAAAATAGTACTTTACAGGGGAAGCAAAAAAAATAGTACTTTACAGGGGAAGCAAAAAAAATGCACGTGTGAAAAGCACTTGTGCAAAGTACTTGAGCTAAAAAGTATCACTTTACGCACAGTGAAACAGTACGTAAAATGTTAGTTTACGGACAATAGAAAAACATTTTATTTTTTTAATTTTTTGGCATTTGGTTAGACTTTTCAATGACAGGCTTTCTCCATACAATATTATTATTTGATAATACATAATTAAGATCCTGATGTTGAGAAGGATATAAGTACCAAAAATTGTACTTTACAAAGGAAGCAAAAAATGTCAACTTGTGCTAAAAAGTATCACTTTTCGCACAGTGAACAGTGCGTAAAAATTTAGTTTACGCAACTAGAAAAACATTTAATTGTTTTATTTTTTGGCACTTGGTTAAACTTTTCAATGACAGACTTTCTCCATACAATATTATTATTTGATAATACATAATAAGGGTCCTGACATTGAGAAGGATATAAATGTCAAAAATAGTACTATACAGGGGAGGCAAAAAAATTGCACTTGTGCTAAAAAGTATAACTTTTCGCATAGTGAACAGTGCGTAAAAACTTACACAGTATCGCAGAAAAACATTTTATTTTTTTATTTTTTAGCACTTGGTTAGATTTTTCAATGATAGACATAAACATGAAAACATGAATTTCAACCTAATCTTCTGCACATACAAGTTATACTGTTACGAAATTTTATATACGCAGATTTCGAATATCGTTAATTTTTTTTTAATATCGTATTTTTCAAACTAATGAAAAAAACAGAAATGAGACTTTTTGAAAGTAATTTTTTACAAAATCTACAAACTGTAAATATGTTGGGCCTGAAATTTGAAGTGCAGCCCAAAAATTTTAGACCCAAAAATAATATATTTCAGTGGAATTTATATAATAAGATTGTTTCCTGCAGAGAAAATTACGCAATTCCAGTACGATTTTTTGCCCTGAAATTTTGCAGAGAAAAAATCAGACTGCAAAAATGCCGAGACTGATCTTTCTTTATATCGCATTTTTAATCGATAAAAACGATAAATATGAAACTGACAATTACGACAATTAAATAATATAAATTTATCGTTTATCGTTTTAAAACTATTGATATAAACAGAAATAAGACTTCTTGATAGTAATTTTTTTACAAAATCATTTTCAATTCATATTTTGTTCAAATATGTAAACTTCACTTCTTAAATCATAAATGTCACTTCTTGTTGTCAACTTTTATCTTATTTTAACTTATTTCGTTTTCTAACTTCTAACTTTTTTATATCGTATTTTTAATCGATAAAAACGATAAATATGAAACTGACAATTACGACAATTAAATAAAATGAATTTATTGTTTATCGATTTAAAACTATTGATAAAAACGGAAATGAGACTTCTTGATTGTTTTTTTTTACAAAATCATTTTTAATTCATATTTTGTTCAAATATGCAAATTTCACTCCTTAAATCATAAATGTCACTTCTTGTTGTCAACTTTTATCTTATTTTAACTTATTTCTTTTTCTAACTTGTAACTTCTTTATATCGTATTTTTAATCGATAAAAACGATAAATATGAAACTGACAATTACGACAATTAAATAAAATGAATTTATTGTTTATCGATTTAAAACTATTGATAAAAACGGAAATGAGACTTCTTGATTGTATTTTTTTACAAAATCAATTTTAATTCATATTTTGTTCAAATATGTAAATTTCACTTCTTAAATCATAAATGTCACTTCTTGTTGTCAACTTTTATCTTATTTTAACTTATTTCTTTTTCTAACTTCTTACTTTTCTATATCATATTTTTAATCGATAAAAACAATAAATATGAAACTGACAATTACGACAATTAAATAAAATGAATTTATCGTTTATCGTTTTAAAACTATTGATAAAAACAGAAATGACTTATTCATATTTTTTTTTACAAAACCTTTTTTAATTCATATTTTGTTCAAATATGTAAATTTCACTCCTTAAATCATAAATGTCACTTCTTGTTGTCAACTTTTATCTTATTTTAACTTATTTCTTTTTCTAACTTGTAACTTCTTTATATCGTATTTTTAATCGATAAAAACGATAAATATGAAACTGACAATTACGACAATTAAATAAAATGAATTTATTGTTTATCGTTTTAAAACTATTGATAAAAACAGAAATGAGACTTCTTCATAGTATTATTTTTACAAAATCATTTTCAATTCATATTTTGTTCAAATATGTAAATTTCACTTCTTAAATCATAAATGTTACTTCTTGTTGTCAACTTTTATCTTATTTTAACTTATTTCTTTTTCTAACTTCTAACTTTTTTATATCGTATTTTTAATCGATAAAAACGATAAATATGAAACTGACAATTACGACAATTAAATAAAATGAATGTATCGTTTATCGTTTTAAAACTATTGATAAAAACAGAAATGAGACTTCTTCATGGTAATTTTTTTACAAAATCATTTTCAATTCATATTTTGTTCAAATATGTAAATTTCACTTCTTAAATCATAAATGTCACTTCTTATTGTCAACTTTTTATCTTATTTTAACTTATTTCTTTTTCTAACTTCTAACTTTTCTAACATATATACAAAATCTGGATTAAAATCATGATGGTATGAATATGTAAATTTCAAAATTTTATTTTTTTGTCGTGAGCAGTTTCAGATTTATCATATCCACATACCAACACCGACATATATGGGCATCATTTTACAACAATCGTGTTAATAGCCTCTGATGACTTCAAAACGAATAGTTTCGTTGAAGTAGTTACACAATGGAGAAAGTAAAAACATTCATTAACGATTTAAAAAATTCCTGTAAATGATATAAGTATTTTAAATTTAAAAATACAACAAAAGTTAGTTATGAATTCTTAGTGCTGAAATTTGTAGTGCAGAAAAAATCGTACTACAAAAATATTTAGACCGAAATTTGATGTGGAACCTTAAAAATATCAGACCAAAAATAATATGTCTTAAAGATGTATCATAAAAACGTGAATTTTGTATTCTTTGCTCTGAAATTTTGCAGAGAAAGAAACAGTATTGCAAAAGTGTTGACACTGAAATTTTAAGTGAAGCCAAAAATGTCAGACCAAAAATATTATGTTTCAAAGATACATCACAAGTAAGTTTTGTATTCGTTACACTGAAACCACAGCAAAAATTCGTGCTACAAAAATGTTGAGTCTGAAATTTGAAGTGCACCCAAAAATTTCAGGCCAAAAAATAATATATTTGAGTAGAATTTATATAACAGGCTTGTTTCCTGCAGAGAAATGTACACAATTCCAGTATGATTTTGTACAGTCTAAAACTTGAAGTGCAACCCAAAAATTTCAGACCCAAAAATAATATATTTCAGTGAAATTTATATAATAGGCTTGTTTCTTGCAGAGAAAATTACACAATTCCAGTACGATTTTTTGCTCTAAAATTTTGTAGAGAAAAAAATCGTACTGCAAAAATGTTGAGACTGAAATTTGAAGCCAAAAATTTCAGACCAAAAATTATATGTTTCAAAGATACATCAAACGTAAGTTTTGCATTCTTTGCACTGAAAGTTGCACAGCAAAAATTCGATCTACAAAAATGTTGAGTCTGAAATTTGAAGTGCAACCCAAAAATTTCAGACCCAAAAATAATATGTTTCCAGAAAACTCTTACCTGTTTGTGCGCACTGTTGGTCCAGAATCGCGCTGCCACCAAAAATCAACAATCCGGCAACAACAAGTGAAGAGGAAACTCTCGAAAAACGGCACAAGCTCTACCGCAGCACTGCGAGTTCCCCTTCACCGACATTGGCTTATAACATTGAACTTGGGCACTCAAGTGTCGTTTCCGTCCATCTCCTTCCCACCGATCGATTTCTTCATTTCTTCGGCGCGGCCGAAGACTCCAAAGGTCGTCTTTCTCCTCTGCGATTCGCAATGGCGTACACCTCTCCTACGGCACTTGCTGTACGTTTCTCTTCTCACTACCGTTAAACTTTCCCAGCTTCGGCGAATCCTCCAGAAATGGCATATCAGGGAGCGACGACCATCGACGGTGATCAGCTCTGCCACCATAATTTATATAATAGGCTTGTTTCCTGCAGAGAAAATTACACAATTCCACGATAATCCCAGCTAATTATGACAATTTTCTAATTCATCATGTGAATTGTAACTGGTGTTAAATGAACAATGCATAAGTATTGATGACACGATAATAACCAATGATTATACACGAGGGTTAACTAAGTAACAGGTAACAAGAAAATAATTAAATTTTTAACGAAAAAAAAATGGAAACATTCTAAAAAAATCATTAATTATTCTAAATTGGTAAATTTTAACTTAAACATTACGTTAATAACCAATGATTATACACGAGGGTTAACTAAGTAACAGGTAACAAGAAAATAATTACATTTTTAACAAAAAAATGGAAACATTTTGAAAAAAATCATTAATTATTCAAAATTGGTAAATTTTAACTTAAACATTACTTTCTTGTATAACGTAAGATTGCTTAAAATAGGTTGTCTGAATATGTACATAAAATCAATGAAATAGTTTCTAAAGATTCCAGCATTCTGTACAAAAGCCACAATATAATTTAAAAGTACAAAATTAAAAAGTAGAATTAATCCAAATATCCCGTAAGGAAAAACTGGAAACGAGAAAATTTGCAATAAAAAAAATATATATAAAAAAATGCGATTGATACAAAACCAGATAACAAATTTAAAAAAAAAAACAGTTATTTAGATCAAATCCAGATTTGCAGAAAATCGAGACTTGAAAAAAAAAATAGAAACGTAAATTTGTCTTGATTATTCATAAAGTTAATGTGCCCAAATCTACTGTCCACAATTCAAATATCCAAATATTCAAGAGCACTTCCATAAAAATTCAATAAATGTAAAACTTTCATGTTAGCTGATAATAGTAGGTATAGGTTACTACTATACTTCTATAATAGTATGAACTATACTATATTATACTGTAGCAAGTACAAGAGCAAATCCATAAAAATACGACAAATGTTATAACTTGGGATTAAGTGATAATGCTTGCATAAAGGTATTTACATAAAATTCCAGAAATAGGAAACGTAAATTTGCATATTATTATTATTAGAGCATATCTTTTTTATTATTATTGAAATAAATAGGACAAGTATACATACTAATGTCATATCTATATAAATCTAATAAATGTAAAACTATCAGGTTAAGTGATAATAGTATAGGTTACTACTGTACTATGCTATACTGTAATATAGTATAGATAAAAAAATAAATACAGTTATTTATATAATATCTAAAAAATATACTAATAAATACCGGGATTGTGACCGCCATTAAAGCGTGATTTGTTAGTTGAGTGGTCATTTGTGGCCCCACTACCCTCAATCAAATAACTGGACCATACGATCTCAGCTTACATCACTTATCGGCCGTTTTAGATCTTTAGGTAAGAACTAGCCCTCAGTGCTATCTTTTGGCCGTTTCTTGCGGGTGCCTTCATCCCGTACCTCTCTACGAGTACGACTTTGGGTTAAGAGCCACGTATAGACCAAGGGACCACGATTACGAGGAAAATCTGTCAAATTTTCAATTGCAACTGCCAAAATATGTCAAATTCTTAGCTTGAGCTGTGAAAATCTGTCAATTTTTCAATTGATACTGCCCGAATCTGTTAAATTTGTCAATTTTTGATATCCCAGTTTCAAAATGTAAATATCTATCAGATTTTTAAGTGTAACAGTTCACATACGCCAAATACTCAATTAAAACCGTCGAAATCTGTCATATTTTCAATTGCAACTGACAAAATATGTCAAATTCTTAGCTTCAGCTGTGAAAATTTGTCAATTTTTCAATTGATACTGCCTGAATCCGTTAAATTTGGTCAATTTATGATATCCGAGTTTCAAAATGTAAATATCTATCAGATATTTAAGTGTAACAGTTCACATACGCCAAATTCTCAATTAAAACCGTCGAAATCTGTAAAATTTTCAATTGCAACTGCCAAAATATGTCAAATTCTTAGCTTCTGCTGTGAAAATTTGTCAATTTTTCAATAGATACTGCCTGAATCTGGTAAATTTGGTCAATTTTTGATATCCCAGTTTCAAAATGTAAACATCTTATCAGATTTTTAAGTGCAACAGTTCATATACGTCAAATTCTCAACTAAAACCCTCGAAATTTGTCAAATTTTCTATTGCAACTGCCAAAATATGTCAAATTCTTAGCTTCAGCTGTGAAAATTTGTCAATTTTTCAATTGATACTGCCTGAGTCTGTTAATTTTGTCAAGTTTTGATATCCCAGTTTCAAAATGTAAACATCTTATCAGATTTTTAAGTGCAACAGTTCATATACGTCAAATTCTCAACTAAAACCCTCGAAATTTGTCAAATTTTCTATTGCAACTGCCAAAATATGTCAAATTCTTAGCTTCAGCTGTGAAAATTTGTCAATTTTTCAATTGATACTGCCTGAGTCTGTTAATTTTGTCAAGTTTTGATATCCCAGTTTCAAAATGTAAACATCTATCAGATTTTTAAGTGCAACAGTTCATATACGTCAAATTCTCAATTAAAACCGTCGAAATCTGTCATATTTTCAATTGCAACTGACAAAATATGTCAAATTCTTAGCTCCAGCTGTGAAAATTTGTCAATTTTTCAATTGATACTGCCTGAGTCTGTTAATTTTGTCAAGTTTTGATATCCCAGTTTCAAAATGTAAACATCTATCAGATTTTTAAGTGCAACAGTTCATATACGTCAAATTTTCAATTAAAACCGTCGAAATCTGTCATATTTTCAATTGCAACTGACAAAATATGTCAAATTCTTAGCTTCTGCTGTGAAAATCTGTAAATTTTTCAATAGATACTGTTTGAATCTCTCAAATTTTGACAATTTTTGATATCCCAGTTTCAAAATGTAAACATATATCAGATGCTCAAGTGCAACAGTTCACATACGTCAAATTCTCAATTAAAACCGTCTAAATCTGTAAAATTTTCAGTTACAACTGCCAAAATATGTCAAATTCTTAGCTTCTGCTGTGAAAATTTGTCAATTTTTCAATCCATACTGCCTGAGTCTGTTAAATATTGACAATTTTTGATATCCCAGTTTCAAAATGTAAACATCTATCAGATTTTTAGGTGCAACAGTTCATTTACGTCAAATCTTCAATTACAACCGTCGAAATCTGTCAATTTTTTTAATTGCAACTGCCAAAATATGTCAAATTCTTAGCATCTGCTGTGAAAATCTGTCAATTTTTCAATAGATACTGCTTGAATCTGTCAAATTTTGTCAATTTTTGATATCCCAGTTTCAAAATGTAAACATCTATCAGATTTTTAAGTGCAATGGTTCATATACGTCAAATCTTCAATTACAACCGTCGAAATCTGTCAAATTTTCAATTGCAACTGCCAAAATATGTCAAATTTTTAGCTTCTGCTCTGAAAATCTGTTCATTTTTCAATAGATACTGCCTGAATCTGTTAAATTTAAAAGGTTTCGGGTTGAAATCATTTAATCAGTATTTTGAAGCAAAAAATGTTAGATCAAAAATAATATGTTTCAAAGGTACATCAAAAGTAAGTTTTGTATTTTTTGCACTGAAAGTTGCACAGCAAAAATTCATACTACAAAAATGTTGTGTCTGAAACTTGAAGTGCAACCCAAAAATTTCAGACCAAAAAATTATTTATTTCAGTAGAATTTATTAATTAAATAATTAGTATATCGTGTTCTTTGCACAATTCATTAAAGTCTGCAAACTATACTTAATCCATACATTTTATTTAAATAAATGCATTATCCATACATTTGTGTTTTACTCTTCATAATCAATTAACATAATCGAACATAAATAATAAAAGCAGTTAATTAATTGCACAATTCATTAAAGTCTGCAAATTATACTTAATCCATAAATTTTATTTAAATAAATGCATTATCCATACATTTGTCTTTTACTCTTCATGATCAATTAACATAATTGAATATAAATAATAAAAGCAGTTAATTAGATTATATGAAATATGTTTGTTATTCTGGAAAATTATGTATTGTGCACTTTAATTAGAAATTTTTTTTATCACAGATTCTTAATAATCCGAATTTAACCTTCCAACAAGTTAAAAAGTCCCGCTTTGAAAACATATAGCCCTGAAAAGCTATAGACCTGAAGATTGAAAAAATGTAACATGCAACCTTATAACACCAAGCCGACGAAATGTGTACTGAAGATGACTACGTAGTGGTTGAAATGTACATTTGGAGAAATAAATGTCGTTGTGAAAAAGGAAAATTTGTTATTTTTCTTTTAAGTATTAATATTTCACAAGCTCCAACCGATTATTTTAACCAAGTGCTTTATTTATACTAATAAAAAGCAGTTATGTTGAAGGTTTATTAATATGTGCATGTATTTCTCATTAATTAATTATTGCACAATTTATTGAATATGTAATAACCGTGGAGTAATAACGAATTAATTAACCGACTAATCTTGATCGACGTATCGTATAAAATACAGGTTTATCAATCTTGTAGTAGGCAACACTCAATAAACCTTTCTATTATCATGCATAATGTGTGTAGGTAAATTCACTGAGCAAAATCTACATACGGACAATCTCGTGCTTAAAAAATATTTATGACTTCGCTTTTCTGCTTCTAGTTATTATTATAATTAATATTATTATTACAATAATGATTATTGTTGATTGATTTATTGATCTGCTGCAGTGTTATAGGAATACATTTGCGAGTTCATGTTTAGAATTCTTGGTAGTATGAAAATCCTGCGGAGTATGAAAGTATGTTGCAAATCAGCCAATTGCGATGAATGAGTTGCCGAACTAATACAAATTGCGTATTATTTGCTAGGCTTGGGAAATCGACATTCAAATGGTCTTCTTTTTTCTCGGTCTATAAAAGTTTGTTTATAAAAGTAATTGTACAATAATAAGGAAATTTAATAACATAATTGTTATTCTTAGTCCTATATTTTCTAATAAAGTTAATAATAAATGAGCAGCAATTATATTAGCATCTAATCGAACTGCTAATGTTCCTAATAAATGGATATTCATAATGCATATTCATAATGCGAATGTCGGTGTTTTGTACAGAAATGGATTAAAATTTGAATGTACGAATAACCAATTCGTACATTCAAATTTTAATCCAATCTTCAGAATTCTAAACAAATTACATTGCTTACTACGTTATTAACTAATTTCATATTTAAATTAGTCATGTTTAAATTAATAAATGCATATTCATAATGTGAAGTATTGTCAGTGTTTTTTACAGAAATGGATTGAAATTTGAAGTACGAATAATCAATTCAATATAATATATTTAATATTACATTTGTCTTTAGTATACCTGAAGCTACTGCTCTTGAAAATTTGACAAAGTTTCAGTACTAAATAACTGAGAAAATAAAAATGAAGTTAAGTTACGTTAGGTTAGGTAAATAAAATATAGGTTAGGTTAGGTTAGGTATAGCTATAACTGAATTTTTTTTAATATTAGATTTGTGTTCAGTATAGCTGAAATTAGTTCTGCTGAAAATTTGATAAACTTTCAGTACTAAATAAGTGAGAAAATATAGCTGGAGAGGTATAGCTGGTACGGAAATTTTTGAAAGTTTATGTTTCGTATAATTAATATTACATTTGTCTTTAGTATACTTGAAGCTACTGCTCTTGAAAATTTGTGAAATTTTCAGTGCTAAATAAGTGAGAAAATAAAAATGAGGTTGGGTTGGGTTGGGTTAGGTTAGGTTAGGTATAGCTGTTACTGAATTTTTTGAAAATTAATTTTTTGTATATTAAATTTGCTTTTAGTATATCTGAAGCTACTGCTCTTGAAAATTTTACAAATTTTCAGTACTAAAAACGTGAGAAAATAAAAATGAGGTTGGGTTAGGTTAGGTTAGGTATAGCTGTTACTGACATTCTTGAAAATTTATTTTTTGTATATTTAATATTACATTTGTCATTAGTATATCTGAAGCTAATGCTCTTGAAAATTTGACAAAGTTTCAGTACTAAATAACTGAGAAAAAAAAATGAAGTTAAGTTACGTTAGGTTAGGTAAATAAAATATAGGTTAGGTTAGGTTAGGTATAGCTATAACTGTTTTTTTTGTAATATTAGATTTGTGTTCAGTATAGCTGAAATTAGTTCTGCTGAAAATTTGACAAACTTTCAGTACTAAATAAGTGAGAAAATAAAAATGAGGTGAGGTTACGTTAGGTTAGGTTAGGTATAGCTATTACTGAAATTGTTGAAAATTGATTTTGTGTGTATTTATTATTACATTTGTCTTTAGTATACCTGAAGCTACTGCTTTAGAAAATTTGACAAATTTTCAGTACTAAATAAGTGAGAAAATAAAAACGAGGCTCGGTTAGGTTAGGGTAGGTTAGGTATAGCTATTACTGAAATTTTTGAAAATTTATTTTGTGTATATTTATTATTACATTTGTCTTAAGTATACCTGAAGCTATTGCTTTAGAAAATTTGACAACTTTTCAGTACTAAATAAGTGAGAAAATAAAAACGAGGTTAGGTTAGGTTAGGTTAGGTTAGGTTAGGTATAGCTGTTACTGAAATTTATGAAAATTTATTGTTTGTATATTTAATATTATATTTGTCTTTACTTCAGCTGAAGTTACTGCTCTTGAAAGTTTGACAAATTTTCAGTACTAAAAAAGTGAGAAAATAAAAATTAGGCTCGGTTAGGTTAGGGTAGGTTAGGTATAGCTGTTACTGAAATTTTTGCATTTTTTTTTGTATATTTAATATTACATTTGTCTCTACTTCAGCTGAAGCTACTGCTTTAGAAAATTTGACAAATTTTCAGTACTAAAAAAGTGAGAAAATAAAAATGAGGCTCGGTTAGGTTAGGGTAGGTTACGTATAGCTATTACTGAAATTTTTGCAATTTATTTTGTGTATATTTATTATTACATTTGTCTTCAGTATACCTGAAGCTACTGCTTTAGAAAATTTGACAAATTTGCAGTACTAAATAAGTGAGAAAATAAAAACTAGGTTGGGTTAGGTTAGGTTAGGTTAGGTATAGCTATTACTGAATTTTTTGAAAATGTATTTTGTGTATATTTATTATTACATTTGTCTTTAGTATACCTGAAGCTACTGCTTTAGAAAATTTGATAAATATTTAGTACTAAAAAAGTGAGAAAATAAAAATGAGGCTCGGTTAGGTTAGGGTAGGTTAGGTATAGCTGTTACTGAAATTTTTGACAATTGATTTTTTGTATATTTAATATTACATTTGTCTTAAATATACTTGAAGCTACTGCTATTGAAAATTTGACAAATTTTCAGTACTAAAAAAGTGAGAAAATAAAAATGAGGCTTGGTTAGGTTAGGGTAGATTAGGTATAGCTGTTACTGAAATTTTTGGAATTTTTGTTTGTATATTTAATATTAAATTTGTCTTTAGTATATCTGAAGCTAATGCTCTTGAAAATTTGACAAAGTTTCAGTACTAAATAACGGAGAAAATAAAAATGAGGTGAGGTTACGTTAGGTTAGGTTAGGTATAGCCATTACTGAAATTTTTGAAAATTTATTTTGTGTATATTTATTATTACATTTGTCTTTAGTATACCTGAAGCTGAAGCTTTAGAAAATTTGACAACTTTTCAGTACTAAATAAGTGAGAAAATAAAAACGAGGTTAGGTTAGGTTAGGTATAGCTGTTACTGAAATTTTTGAAAATTTATTTTTTGTATATTTAATATTAAATTTGCTTTTAGTATATCTGAAGCAACTGCTCTTGAAAATTTGACAAAGTTTCAGTACTAAATAACTGATAAAATAAAAAGTTAGGTTACGTTAGGTTAGGTTAGGTATAGCTGTTGATGACTGAATTTTTTGAAAATTTATTGTTTGTATATTTAATATTAAATTTGTCTTTAGTATATCTGAAGCTAATGCTCTTGAAAATTTGACAAAGTTTCAGTACTAAATAACTGAGAAAATAAAAATGAAGTTAGGTTACGATAGGTTAGGTTAGGTATAGCTGGTACGGAAATTTTTGAAAGTTTATGTTTCGTATATTTAATATTACATTTGTCTTTAGTATTCTTGAAGCTACTGCTCTTGAAAATTTGACAAATTTTCAGTACTAAAAACGTGAGAAAATAAAAATGAGGCTTGGTTAGGTTAGGGTAGATTAGGTATAGCTGTTACTGAAATTTTTGCATTTTTGTTTTCTATATTTAATATTACATTTGTCTTTACTTCAGCTGAAGCTACTGCTCTTGAAAATTTGACAAATTTTCAGTACTAAATAAGGGAGAAAATACAAATGAGGTTCGTTTAGGTTAGGTTAGGTTAGGTTAAGTGACCTAAGGAGGTGACCTAATCAATTCTAAAGATTCTGAATTTTCTGATTAAGAAGATACAATTATGTGCAAGCAATAGTTAATTAATCTCCATAAGTAATTTAAAAGAGAAAAAAAATCTCTGGGCAGGTAAAAATATAAGTGTAGGGCAAATGAACGGATAGATAATAAAATAAAATTAGAAAAAAATGACTAATTGTATGTAAAAATATAAGAAAATTGATGGAAAACGTCATAAACTAAAGAAATATTAACTACATTTCTAACTTCCAGTGGTGGTTTGAAAATATATTTATCGTACATCTTATGTATATCTAATAAATTTGTAGTATACAGGGTGGTTACTTTTACGACGCCTACCATTAGGATCTATTATACGGAAATATATACAGAGTTGGTCAAATGGGATAAAAGTTTCTCATTTTTGTGCCTTCCAATATACTGAAACGAAATCCGGAATATCTTGCACAGTTCCTGAAATATCGCTCAAAAACTGAAAAAGTGCACTTTCCTTTTCCTTTTATAACTTTTTTACTTTTGAAGTAAAATTAGCCATAAAATTTCTAATAGGGCATATGTTGCAATGCAATGTTTTTACCACACAATTTTTATTGAAATGACATATACAATAAAATAACGACGCGAGTTTCGACTAATGGCGGTCACAATTCCGGTATTTCTTTGTATAAAAATGTATATATTATAATAATTCCTGCAGGTATTTTTCAACTTTAAAATGACCGTATGAAGTCGAAACTCGCGTCGTTATTTTATTATATATGTCTATATATCAATAAACATTTTGTGGTAAAAACATAACAAGTTGTTTCTCTGTTTTTCAAAATGATTAATGTAAATTGAGACAGGTAATTCAGGTGTCAAGTTGACGTTGTAAAGCTGAGAATACCTACAATATGGTTAGGTTAGGTTAGGTCACCTAAGGAGGTGGCCTAATCAATTCTGAAAATTCTGATTAACAAGATACAATTATGTGCAAGCAAGTATTAATTAATCTACATAAGTAATTTAAATGAGAAAAAAATTATTAATCATCAGGATGGTGTCGACCTTTACTACGTGGTAGTCCATATTAAAAAACAGAGAAACAACTTGTTATGTTTTTACCGCAAAATGTTTATTGAAATGTCATATACAATAAAATAACGACTTGAGTTTCGACTAATGGCGGTCACAATTCCGGTATTTATTTGTATAAAAATGTATATATTATAATAATTTATGCATGTATTTTTCAACTTGAAAATGACCGTATGAAGTCGAAACTCGAGTCGTTATTTTATTATACAGGGTGTCTCCTAAAAAACGCCGCTGGCCATAACTCCTTTATTTATTGGCCGATTTCAAAAAAAACAAAAACAAGATTAAATGGCTCCACATGTTCTACAAAGGGGCCCAAAATTTTGTTTATTGGGAAAATCAACTTTCATTACAGCGATGAAATGAAATTGTATAACTACCACTAGTGGTAGTGGTATGTACACTGTATCAATTAATTGTAATATATGTAAAAATGGAGTCTTTTTTCCGTTAAATAAATAAATAAATAACAAGCCAACTTGTTATACATCTTTGGATTCAGAAAAATAATCTCTACCAGAAAATAAAAATAAGAAAATATATGTAACCATTTGAAAAATAAAAGTTAAGTATCGCTGAAATGTAAGTTGATGTTGCAAAAAAAAAAAATTAGGGCCTCTTTGTAGAACATGCGGAGCCATTTAATCTTGTTTTTGTTTTTTTTAATCGAGCTGCGGCGTTTTTTAGGAGACACCCTGTATATATTTCTCTTTTTTTTAAATGATTAATATAAATTGGGACAGGTAATTCAGGAGTGAAGTTGACACTGTAAAGCTGAGAATACCTATAATATGCGCCAAAGAATATTATTCCATGCAAAGGTTTTTGTATTAAATTGTCATGTAGGTAAATTATACTTAATCCATAAATTTTATTTAAATAAATGCACTATCCATACATTTGTGTCTTATTTTTCATAATCAATTAAAATAATCGAATGTAAATAATAAAAGCAGTAAAGTTGAATGTTTATTAATGTTTGCATGTGTTCTTTTTGGAAGTAAAGGTTTTTGTAGTAAATTGTCATGGAAATTTCCAAAATTTTCTTGATGACCGCAAAAAGTCGAAACTTAAGTTGTGCTTATAGTAAATATACTTGTGATTTAAAACATATTAATAGTTCTGTGTGAATATGAATTCCACTTGGTACAGGTCACAAGCATCGTGATGATTAAATTGATTATTTATTAGTTTATTATAGAATATTGACCCCATTTCTATTTTGGAATAGTTGCATTGCACTTACCTTTATTACTATTATCATCTGCGTGCTAAATTGGGACGCGGTATAGAGCATTGATGCATTTGACACAGATAACGAACGTAAACGCAAGAAGTTGAAAGAGATTTTTAGCTAAAACGGAACTCGCTATATAACTGCACATGGGCATTTGCCAAGGCTTTAGTCGTCAATTCCTCTTCAGGTTACGAACAAGACGAGCTACAGTGAAAATATACGGTGAGTAGAAAATATATGTTAAATGTTATTTGTTCTAAAATTGGCGTTTGCGTTAATGAAACTATTTTTACAACTATTTATAGTTGTAAAAATGAATAAATAAAATGATATTAATGATATAAAATCAATAACGTACAAAATATACTTTAGTTTGTATCTTTATCAGTTGCAAAATTTAGGAGTATGTAAGAAAATACTGAAAATATTACGGTAATAAATTGGTACTGCATATATTTTCTAAATGATTGATTGCAACCGGTTTACCGGTGTTCTACTTTATTATTATTTATGTATGTATTACTTAGATCCGTTTACGATTACCATCATTTGTTAGATTATAACTTCATTAAAACGCATTAAAAAGTTCTAAAAAAATATGGAAGGTTATAATTATATAAAAAAACAACATAAACATATAATAGTGAGGTGTGCTAATTTCTGAGGTGTGCCAATTCTGCGTAATTTCAACCTAACAATATAACAACATAAACACACACATATATATATATATATATATATATATATATATATATATATATATATATATATATATATATATATATATATAACAACATAAACATATAATATACAACATACTTATAACATATAAGTTCGGACGTGCGCTAATTCTGCGTCCTTTCAACCTTTAGAGGCATTGAAATGATATTTATCGGCCGGAAATTTTCCGCGAAACTATAAAGCTGTGAGCATATTTTCATAATGAGGACAATATTGAAGTAGCGGAAACGTGCGAAAAGATACTTCTTCATAACAGGGTCATATCTTATAATGGCGAATTATTTTCTTTTGGACAATGTGCTGTAAAGTTGCGAGAAGACAATGGTGAATTAAAAATTAAAATTAAAACAATAGTAAACTAAAATCTACGAGTAATCTATACTAGAGAATAACTGGGTTTGCACGATAATATCGTTTCAATGTAGTTTTTCCATATACACTGTGTATCAGCCAAATGGAATAAATTCGATAATAAATAACTTAGGGCGTGTTCCAAAAAACGCTCGGACACGTCGATTGTTATTATTAGTTGCGCATTTATTTAAACAATAACTTTTTATACAGGGTGTGTCATGTGACCGTGGCCAATACCAACTTTCTTATTTTAAATGCAACACCTGGTATATTATTCAATTTTTGGATTCTTCAGAAAATTCTAGACATATTTCATGTACAATGTCCTATACCTATCTTCAACTGTTTCGGAAATATTAAGTGTTTTCAGATTTATTGCAACAATTAACATTAAAAAAAGAAAATTATTTGATTACAGAAATTCGTTACAACACACTCAAAAACTAATAAGTAATACTGTTTATTTCTTGATAATGTAAAAAAACAAAAAAAAAACAATAAATTTCAATGGAGGAGATGTTCAAAATGCTCGCCGTGAACGTCTTGGCAACATCCTAATCTCAAATAGAAATTTCTTCTAACGTTACTCAACATCTCAGGCGTGACCGATCTAATCGCAAGCATTATTCGTCTTCTTAAGTCAGCTAAGTCGAGGGGTTTAGTTTTGTATACAATACTTTTGACATATCCCCATAAGAAGAAGTCTAATGACGTCAGATCAGGGGATCGTGCTGGCCATTCCATCGATCCTCGCCTCCCTATCCACCGATTTGGAAATATTGCAATAAATCTGAAAACACTTAATATTTCCGAAACAGTTGAAGATAGGTATAGGACATTGTACATGAAATATGTCTAGAATTTTCTGAAGAATCCAAAAATTGAATAATATACCAGGTGTTGCATTTATAATAAGAAAGTTGGTATTGGCCACGGTCACATGACACACCTTGTATAAAAAGTTTTTGTTGAAAAAAATGCGCAACTTAAAAATAACAATCGACGTGTCCGAGCGTTTTTTCGAACACGCCCCCATTTATTTATTATTGAATTTATTCCATTTGGCTGATACACAGTGTATATGCTAAATAAAATAAAACATGCATTTGTGTGTAAAATATGAAAAAATGTTGCTGTAGGTATTAAGACCCATTCGGAATATGATTTTTTTTGTTTCAATGAAGTTTTTCCATATCTGCCAAATAAAAAAAAATGCCTTTGTGTGTAAAACATAAAAACATATTGCTGTAGGTGTTAAGACCCATTCGGAATATGATTTTTTTTTGTTTCAGTGAAGTTTTTCCATATGTGCCAAATAAAATAAAAAATGCATTTATGTGTAAAACATGAAAAAATGTTGCTGTAGGTGTTAGACCCATTCGGAATGATTTTTTTTTTAAATTTGAAAATATGAAAATTAATTTTCTTATGGGGATTGAGCACAATCAGGTAAATAATAAGATAGTGCTAAACCCCTACAAGATAAAAAAAAAAGAAACAAACGTGTTTCAAGTTATTTTTATATCAGTCTTTTCGTCCACTGATAAAAGTTGCGAATAGTTATTTGGCGGTTGACTGTTTAAGATACCTACAGGAACTGTTAACTCCAATGCATGCCATTATGGAGTACCTACAGATATCTTATCCTGACCTTGAAGCCTTTAGATTATACGACTTTATATAAACATTCATTCCATCAAGTTATAAATACAATCATGGGCAGTATTACAATATCCGGTTACCGTTAACCGAAGTATAGTTTCGGTTCCGAACAAGTGTTTGTGCAATGTAGTTGGCATAGATACAAAGTGTTTGTATCTATGCCAACTAACCGATGATTAGAGTTAATCGAAGATTGTGCACCCGATATTATGTATTGCGTTGTATAATTGCTTCTGCGTACATTACAATAGTTAACAAAATTGCTTATATTTCTACGGTAGTAATATGGTCTCGGTTTTCAATGATTCATGGTTTCTTGTGAATGGTGTGAAAGAAGCGTAATTTGCAAGTTTCTGGACGGTAAGCAACTTTAATGCTGCCTGGGATAAAAGCGCGGCTCGGCGATTGTCGAGCTGCAAATATTTGCAGTAAGTACACAGCACTTGTGCTCATACTCATATGCACATTTCACACTCCAATACAATAAAAAATCGCGAGAGTTCAAGTGGTGATTTGCGTAAATACTGGCGGTTTGTTCATTCTTGTTGCAGTTAATAATTTCTCTAACAAAAGTGAGTACCATCTTGATTTTCTCACTTATTTAAGACATACTCGTCTTCAAATTTTCAGAGGAATTATCTTTAGGCATACTGTATACAGATCTGGCAATATATATATATATATATATATATATATATATATATATATATATATATATATATATATATATATATATATATATATATATATATATATATATATTGTTACGTTTGTTTACTCTGCCTATTTTGTTAGTGTTGAATATTTAAGCATTTACTTGTTTTGTAACTTTTTGTTCTTTCTCTTATCTCAGGTTCAATAGTAGGTTCAATCATAACTAAATAGAGTTTTGTTCAAATACTTTAATGAATTGAAAATAACCAAAAATATTAAAACGTCTAATATAAACAGAACTAAACAAACAAATCAAAAACAATAGAAAACAAAATTATTAAATACATAATAAACTATGGCCAACATTAACAAAGTAAATCCTATATACACAAGCCAACTTATGTGATAATATGACTCTTGCACTTTACGCAAACTTTCTACTTGCAGTTTTCTTCTTGTGGTTCCTTGATTAATTCGTCCTCTTGTCCCTGCGTTCTCCTTTTGATCCTTTGTTGATTCCCACAAAAGTAAACAGCTACTTTTGTGTGCGAAGTTGAGCGGCTTGAAGTCCTGATTTTTGAATATCTCCGTCACGGCTCCTATCTTGTTGAACTCCTCTCCTGGTTGACTGTCTTCTTCCAGTCCTATGTCCAATCGTTGAAACCCCGTTAATATTTTGTAATGTATTCGTATTAGTATCGCAACATCTCCACCCGCGATCCACACGCGTCTCTCCCACTCGTCAATCTCCTTGTTGATTATTTTCGACTTTCCATTATTCAATTCCCCAAGCGTCTATGCACGAAGTCACCTGTCACCCGTGGTAACCGATCAACAACCTCCATCCGTGGATTGCTTTGTATATTTGTGCATACTTGTTCATATTCACATTTACAATATTTACAATAATTTTTGTTAGCTTGTGCCCTAAAGATTATAATTCTATCTAATACCTATATAATAATAACAATAAATCTATTCTAATTAATCTAAATAAATAATACAAATACCATCACAATATATATATATATATATATATATATATATATATATATATATATATATATATATATATCCGACAGATTAATTTTCAGAAATTTCAGTGATTTGATAACTGGTCAACTCGGAAAGTTGATCATTCAGAATATTTAAAAATATCATAAAAAGTGTGCATCAAATTGTCGCTCAATGAAACTTATGTATGTTAGACCTAAAGGGTCTGTGAATATACCCTGTAAGTAACACTTTCCAATTTCCCATAGGAGGGTAGTAAATCAACCCTGAATATTTATAAAAATCTGATCAACTCCGAAAGTTAAACATTTGATTTTTTCACTTATTGAAGACATACTCATCTTCATGTTGCCCAAATGACAAAACGACTAAACTGCTCATGTGTCAGAAGTCATGCTAAAAAGTATCACTTTGCGTACTGTGCGTAAAACCGTAGTTTACGGACTGTAGGAGAAAAATAACCGTACATCTCAGTTAATGTTTACCTTTTAACTGAAGCTTAAGTAATTTTCCTTTATTTATTCACATTTTCTATTTCAGGTGTGACAATGCCGTCTATGCATATCTGTGCCATAGGCTCCCAAATAGAAATCTCCAAGGCGGAGGAAAAACCGATTCCAAGGGTTCCCCACTTAGCAAAGTCCTCGCGCACAAAAGTTTACGAATGGAATATTGTGTGGAGGAACGTGATAATTTTCACCGTCCTGCATTTGTTCAGTTTCTATGGAATCTACCTGATCCTATTCCAGAATAAGTGGCTGATGTTTATCTACTGTACGTTTTTCTATGTATCCCTTTATTATGTGATGCCTTTCGTATGTTTTATAAGTTTTACAAACTGCAATTTGGAAGCTACAAAATTATAAAAATTGTCATTTTTGAAGTTTTGAGAAACTTTTTGGCTTATGTATAAAAATTAAAGAAGCTTAATTTACGAATCAAAAATATGCTGAAACACTATATTTTTTAGCTGTATTTCAAACAATTTACTTTAATAGCTTAGGAGTAGTTAAGCAACAAGAGTTCCACTTCACCCCCAGCAGATATTTCGAATAAATTAATTCGAGGTTTTTATTCGCGGTTTGAATCGACATTCTAATCACCGCGAGCAATTGCAATGGGATGATTGCGGAAATTGCGAGTAATCTAATCGAAATCTCTGCGGGGGTGAAGTGGAACTCTTGTTGCTTAACTACTCTTAGGACTTAAAGATCTTCAAAGTTGACAATGCTACAAAACATAAATTGTATCCCATCTGCATTCAGTGATTCATTTATATACTTCCAGGCAGTTTCACTAATCACAGTCAAGTTGGCATTAATCGTTATCAATTTGGCATTAATCAAAACCATGTTGGCATGGTTGTTCATTAAACATGAATTTCTTTAAAGCCAACATGGTTTTGATTAATGTCAACTTGACTGTGATTAGTGAAACTGCCTAGAAATATATAAATGCATCACTGAATGCAGAGAGGATACAATTTATGTTTTGTAGCATTGTATGATTGTCAACTTTGAAGATATTTAAGTCCTAAGTTGAAGTTCAAAAGGTGTAGTGAGGGTTGTGATTATTAATTATTCAAAAGTTTACTTGGAACCGGTTTCGGAATAATCACAACCTAATGGTGATTATCATGAATTCCATCATGAATGTCATCATGAACGTCCTCATGAATGTCCTTATGAATGTCATCATGAACGTCATCATGAACGTCATCTTGAAAGTCCTCATGACTGTCCTCATGAATGTCATCATGAATGTTCTCATGAATGTCATCATGAATGTCACATTAGTGACTCATAATGTCCTCGTAATGTCCTCATAAATGTCATCATGAATGTCATCATGAATGTCACATTAGTGACTCATAATGTCCTCGTAATGTCCTCATAAATGTCATCATGAATGTCATCATGAATGTCATCATGAATGTCATCATGAACGTCATCATGAAAGTCCTCATGAATGTCCTCATGAATGTCATCATGAATGTTCTCATGAATGTCCTCATGAATGTCATCATGAATGTCCTCATGAATGTCATCATGAATGTCACATTAGTGAAGGTTATGAATGACATGATCCCATCATTAAAAATATTATTGTTAGACAAACAAAATTTTAAAAGGCATTGTTGAATGAAAATGTAACAATGTTACAAAAAATGTAACAATTTCCAGTCATCCATTCTCTTGCAAAAATGTTTCCCTTAATTTTTTTTTTTTGTATTTTAGGTTACTCTTATGGTATCTTCGTGTCTCAAGGTATAACTGCTGGGGCCCATAGACTCTGGGCCCATAGGGCTTACAAAGCCACGATGCCTCTACAAGTATTCTTGCTATTCCTACAAACCTCTGCATTCCAGAACAGCGTTTACGTCTGGGTCAGAGATCACAGGCTTCACCACAAGTACACCGATACAGATGCAGATCCTCACAACGCAAGAAGAGGTGAGGCTGAGATACCTCTGATAAAAGAATACCTCAGAGATACCTCCGATAAAAGAATACCTCAGAGATACCTCTGATAAAAGAATACCTCAGAGATACCTCTGATAAAAGAATACCTCAGAGATACCTCTGATAAAAGAATACCTCAGAGATACCTCTGATAAAATAATACCTCAGAGATATCTCTGATAAAAGAATACCTTAGAGATACCTCTGATAAAAGAATGCTTCAGAGATACCTCTGAATACCGTACTAATCGCACAGCGCATAATACAAAATATTACTTTATAAATTAATACACCATAAGTAAGTAAGTAAGTAAGTAAGTATGAATGAACATGTGGTACTGCCACCAAAGTATAGTTTGCACCAAAAGTATAGTTTCCACCAAAAGTGCAAAAATTAACTGGGATTTGAAAATATCACAATATTAAAAAAAAATGGCATAAAGAAACCTGTAGTAAACTTGCTTGCAAAAAAATATGATAATGATGGAAATTATTCGTATTTCAATAATTTCCATCTTTATCATATTTTTTGCATGCAAGTCTGGAGACAATAAAAAATAACAAAGTATTAATTTAATTCCAAAGCCAGTTAATCATAAGTCCAGTCAAGAATGTTGTTGTGAACGTATTAATTATAAAAACGAATTTTGAATAAATTCGCATGCTTAGGGCTACTTCCTGGGTTCAAATCCTGAACATATGTTTCACCAGGAAGAACCGTGGTAAATGTTGTATCCTGGATTTGAACCCAGAACGTACTCATAAGCAAGATACCATTTGTTGGTTTCCCATTTTTTTTTTCGAAGAACCGTGGTAAATGCTGTATCCTGGAATTGAACCCAGGACGCAACATTTACCACGACTCTTCCCAAGAAAGTCAATGGGCATCCAGGAAAGGGTATCTTGCTCATGGGTATGTCCTATAAGCACGTACCCAGGTGCATAAGGTATCTTGCTTATGGGTACGTCCTGGATTCAAATACAGGACACATTTACCATGGTTCTTTCTAAAGTCAATGGGCAACCAGCAAGGGTATCTTGTATATGCATACCCATAAGCATAAGCAAGATACCATTTGCTGGATGCCCATTGGCTTTCGTGAGAAGAATCGTGGTAAATGTAGCGTCCTGGGTTCAAATCCAGGACATAGCATTTACCACAGTTCTTCCCACCAAAGTCAATGGGCAACCAGCAAAAGGTATCTTGTTATAGGTACGTTCTGGGTTCAAGTCCATGACACAACATTTACCACGATTCTTCCCAAAACCAATGCGCAACCAGCAAAGGTCATCTAGCTTATGCTTACCCATAAGCATAAACACGATACCATTTGCTGGATGCCCATTGACTTTGGTGGGAAGAACCGTGGTAAATGTTGTGTCCTGGATTTGAACCTTGGACGTACCCATAAGCATACTCAAGATACCCTTTACTGGTTGCCCATTGACTTTCGTGGGAAGAGTCGTGGTAAATCTTGTGTTCAGGGTTCAAATCCAGGACACAGCATTTACCACGGTTCTTCCCACCAAAGTCAATGGGCAACCAGCAAAGGGTATCTTGATTATGTTTATGGGTACGTCCTGGGTTCAAATCCAGCACAGAAAACTTACCACGTTTCTTCGCATGCAAGTCAATGGGCAACCAGCAAAGGGTTTGAACCAAAACATATCTACTTGACCAAGTCAATGGTTCGCCAACGATTAGATGCGAATACAAATGAATAAAAATGTAGCAAATAAATAACAATTATGTCTTGCTTTTAGGATTCTTCTTCTCCCATATGGGCTGGTTGCTTCTGAGGAAGGCCGAGGAAGTTAAAGAGAAGGGCAAATGCCTGGACATGAGTGACATCACGTCCGACCCTCTGCTGATGTGGCAACACAAGTAAGTCATTGAATGGTTATTACAAGATATCAAATATTGCTGCTGTAGGTGTTATTGTTATGACCAATCGTGATATAAAGTTTTCTATACCTTTCCAACATCAAGTTGGCACTAATTATGTCAAGTTGGCATTAATCTTTATCAATTTGGCATAAATCAAAACCATGTTGGCATGGTTCTTCATTTAAACATGAATTTGGTTAATGCCAACATGGTTTTGATTAATGCCAAATGAAGAATTTGATGACTAATCACAATCAATTTAGCATTAATCGTTACCAATTTGGCATTAATCAAAACCATTTTGGCATGGTTGTTCATCAAACATGAATTTGTTTAATGCCAACATAGTTTTGATAAATGCCAAATGATGAATTTGATGACTAATCACGGTCAAGTTGGCATTAATCGTTACCAATTTGGCATTAATCAAAACGGTTGTTCATTAAACATGAATTTGTTTAATGCCAACATGGTTTTGATTACTGCCAAATGATGAATTTGATGACTAATTACAGTCAAGTTGGCATTAATCGTTACCAATTTTGCATTAATCAAAACCACGTTGGCATGGTTGTTCATTAAACATGAATTTGTTTAATGCCAACATGGTTTTGATTAATGCCAAATGATGAATTTGATGATTAATCACAGTCAAGTTGGCATTAATCGTTATCAATTTGGCATTTATCAAAACCATGTAGGCATGGTTGTTCATTAAACATGTATTTGTTTAATGCCAATATGGTTTTGATTAATGCCAACATTGTTTTGATTAATGCCAAATGATGAATTTGATAACTAATCACAGTCACGTCGGCATTAATCGTTATCAATTTGGCATTAATCAAAACAATGTTGGCATGGTTGTTCATTAAACATGAATTTGTTTAATGCTAACATAGTTTTGAATAATGCCAAATGATGAATTTGATGATTAATCACAGTCAAGTTGGCATTAATCGTTATCCATTTGGCATTAATCAAAACCATTATGGCATGGTTGTTCATCAAACATGAATTTGGTTAATGACAACATGGTTTTGATTAATGCCAAACGATGAATTTGATGACTAATCACAGTCAAGTTGCCATTAAGTGTTATCAATTTGGCATTAATCAAAACCATGTTGGCATGGTTGTTCATTAAACATGAATTTGTTTAATGCCAACATGGTTTTGATCAATGCCAAATTGATACTGATTAATGCCAAATTGATACTGATTAATGCCAACTTGACTGTCATTAGTGCCAAGTTGAAGTTGAAAAGGTATAGTGAGGGTTGTGATTATTAATTATTCAAAAGTTAACTTGGAACCGGTTTGGGAATAACCACAACCTGATGGTGATTATCATGAATGCCATCATGAATGTCCTTACGATTGTCCTCATGAATGTCATCATGAATGTCATGATAAATGTCATCTTGAATGTCATCGTGAATGTCATCATGAATGTCATCATGAATGTCACATTAGTGATCATCATGAATGACCTGATCCCGTCACAAAAAATATTATTGTTAGGCAAACAAAATTTTAAATGTCATTGTTGAATCGCCAATTATAAATTTTATTGCTTAGCAGTATAGTGTACTGAAATAGCTTTGTTTAACAATTACATACTTCAAACATTGTTGTTTGACTGACTATTTGAAACGTAATAGTTGAACAATAAAAATCAATCGAATACTTCATATGTTATTGTTTAAAAGTCATATGATTTAATACTTCTTGATTCAGATCGATAATAGTAAATGCCATTGTTTGAAAAATGATTCTTTGAAATGTTATTCTTACATAATCTAAAAATCTCAGAAATCATTTTCGATTTCAAAAATTGAAACTTTCATTATAACTGAAAAACAAAATATAATTGGTTGTCACCATTGAGTTTCTCAAAAAAAAAGACATTTCAATTTGAAACGTAACAATAAAAATCAATCGAATACTACATATGTTATTGTTTGAAAGTCATATGATTTAAATCTTCTTGATTCAGATCGATAATAGTAAATGCCATGGTTTGAAAATTGATTTTTTGAACTGTTATTCTTACACAATCTAAAAATTTCAGAAATCATTTTCGATTTAAATTTGAAACATAATAGTTGAACAATAAAAATCAATCGAATACTTCATATGTTATTGTTTGAAAGTCATATGATTTAAATCTCCTTGATCCAGATCCATAATATTAAATGCCACTGTTTGAAAATTGTTTTTTTGAAATGTTATTCTTACATAATCTAAAAATCTCAGAAATCATTTTCAATTTCAATTTGAAACGTAATAGTTGAACAATAAAAATCAATCGAATATGTCATTGTTTGAAAGTCATCTGATTTAAATCTTCTTGATCTGGACAATATTAAATGCCACTGTTGGAAAATTAATTCTTTGAAATGTTAAATGTTAATCTTACACAATCTAAAAATGTCAGAAATCATGATGTCCTATATTCTCTGTTTTTTTGGTAGTTTTTCATCTATGATTTACATGTAAGCAAATACAATTTTGTGTTATAGAATTTATACCCAGAAAATTAATGATGACATATAAAATATGCCTTTCTACTTAAAACAAGTGCTGCAAAATGTGCAAAAAAGAAAAAAAAATAAGCTTGTGACTTTAACGTTTCGTAACTGGACTGCTTGGACGATTGTACTTTCCTATGGATGTACTTCAATATATCAAGATATTTTTTGCGCAAATCTGATGTCAAATTCGAATGTAATTCAGGAAATCTTGAAAAATGAACCAAAATTTATTAGAAATGGAAATGTGCCATTTTTCATTAATGTTCCTGAATTATTATCATGTACTAAAAAAAAAAAAGACATCGAAGAAGTTTCATCCATTTTGTCATGAAAAAGCAAAACAAAAGCTTTTGACTTTAACGATTCGTAGCTTAGCCATTGCTTGGACGATTGTACTTTCCTATGGATGCACTTCAGGATAAGATATTTATTGCGCAAATCTGATATCAAATTTGGATGTGATTCAGGAAATCTTGAAAAATGAACCAAAATCCTACCAAATTTATTAGGAACTTATTATGGAAATGTGCCATTTTTCATGGACGCTCCTCGATTATTATCATGTACTATCATGAATCAACGAAAAATCAAAACTTTCATTATAACTGGAAAACAAAAAAATTTTGGTTTGCACCATTTACTACCTCCAAAAAAAAGACATCGAAGAAGTTTCATCCATTTTTTCATGAAAAAGCAAAAAAAAAAGGCTTGGGACTTTAACGATTCGTAGCATAGCTATTGCTTTGACCATTGTACTTTCCTAGGGATGTACTTCAGGACAAGATATTTTTTGCGAAAATTTGATATCAAATTCGGATGTAAGTCAGGAATCTTGAAAAATGTACCCAAATCCTACCAAATTCGAACGTATGGAACGTATTAAGAAAATGTGTTATTTTACATGGACGCTCCTTGATTATCATCATGTGCTATCATGAATCAACGAAAAATCTAAATTTTATTATAACTGGAAAACAAAATATGATTGGTTTTCACCATTGACTACCTCAAAAAAAAAAAAAAAAACATCGAAAAGTTTCATCCATTTTTTCATGAAAAATAAAAAAAAAAGCTTGTGACTTTAACGATTCGTAGCTTAGATATTGCTTTGGCCATTGTACTTTCCTATGGATGTACTTCAGGACAAGATATTTTTTGCGCAAATTTGATATCAAATTCGGATGTAACTCAGAAATCTTGAAAAATGAACCAAAATCCTACCAAATTCGAACGTATGGAAGGTATTATGGAAATGTTTCATTTTTCATGGACGCTCCTCGATTATTATCATGTACTATCATGAATCAACGAAAAATCTAAACTTTCATTATAACTGGAAAACAAAATATGATTGGTTTTCAACATTGACTACCTCCAAAAAAAAAAGACATCGAAGAAGTTTCATCCATTTTTCCATAATTGTTATAAGTACAGAGTACCTCTATACGAAGTGTAGAGTACTTCTATACGATATACTATATATATATATTCTTCTTCTTCTTCTTAAAGTTCCATCTCCTATCGGAGGTTGGAGATCATCATGGCAATCCTACTTTATTAACAACTGTTCTAAATAGTTGGCTTGATGTTAATCCGAACCATTCTCTTAAATTTCTGAGCCGAGAAATCCTTCTTCTTCCTTCTTCCTTTATATTCTATATTCTACATTCTATATATTTATATATATATCAAAATTTGCTCAGCCTGTGGATATTACTGAATAATTGTATTTCTTCTTGCCTTTACAGATATTACTTCCCATTGATGCTGATTTGCTGTGTGGCAATCCCCACAATAATCCCTTGGTACTTCTGGAATGAAAGTTATTTGCACAGCTTTGCAATAGCAGGAGCGTTTCGTTATATCCTCAGCGTGCATTCGACGTGGCTTGTGAACAGTGCAGCACACATCTATGGGATGAAGCCATATGACAGGTAAAAAACAAAAAAAAAAACATAAAATACAGAAATAATTTATTTTTGTATCGTTTACATTAAACACACTTCAATAGACTATGTAGTTCTGCTACAATTTGGGCATGTTCATGAAATTTTTCCACTTTCTTCCTTGTTTTCAATTAAGCCTATACAGGATGAGTCGGGAGGAACGGACCAAACTCCAGGAGTGTATTGTACACGTAAAAATGATTTAAAAAAACTCAAATGTTATTATCCGATTTTCATTTGTTTTCAAGTGATAGTTTCGAACACTTTGTTGAAAAGTCGGATAAATACATTTTTATCCAGAGTTTTCTGATGTGGAAACCGTTGACGATATCTTTTAACAGCAGCTGCAGCACTCCCATTACAAAAACCATAGACAAACACCACATTTGCTTATTCAAGATTTGAAACTATAACTTGAAAACAAATGAAGATCGGATAACAACATATGATTGTTTTAAAAATTATTTTCAAGTGTACAATGTACTCCTGCAGTTTGGTCCGTTCCTCTCGACTCGCCCTGTATAATACTTTACTATCATGAGCTAAACTCCTACTCCTATTATAGTATTCAAAATAGAGCCTTTTATCGTAAATGTATCTTTAATGTCTAAGCAGATCTTACCCAAAGCAGAGGTTCGATGTGTTTACCTGCAAGTACTTTGTATTAGTGTAAAAACAAGGAAAAATCCAATAAAAATACCTATATTGGGAACCGTCGGTCTAATTTTGTTGACGGTAGTCTCACTCGACTCAGAAGGCCTTCTTAATGTCTTAAGATACTAACCTTGAAAATGATCATTTTCAATCGACTAAAGATCAAATCGAATAAAAATAAAATAGCGTTTTTTGTCAAATTTCGAGTTGCTGCTAGAGCCTTTTGAGGTACATCTTAACATACTAACCTTGATAATAATGATTTTCATTTAACTAAAGAACAAATCGACTAAAAACAATATAGCGATTTTTGTGAAATTTCGAGTTGCTGCTGGAGCCTTTTGAGGCTCCTTCCTTACTAATTTGATTCTCCTGATTCCAAAAAGCTTACTTTCAGGTCCATAGCTTTAACGGTTCCGAAGATATCCGCCTTCAAAGTTTGAAATTTAGAATAAAAAAAAATTGCAAAACTCCAATCTATCAATCTATCTCAAGATTTTTTTCCCAAAAAGCCCACTTTCAGGTCCATGGCTTTAACAGTTCCGAAGATATCCGCCTTCAAGGTTTGCAGTTTAGAAGAAAAAAATTGCAAAACTCCAATCTATCAATCTATCTCAAGAATTTATTTTGAGAACAGTTCGTCCAATGAGGTTGGATGTTGAAACATGTTGGATATATAGTAAATCTCCAATAAAACTTCGATTTTGGGAACTATCAGTCTAATCTTGATGCCATCAGTCTCATTCGACTCAAGATACTCTTACAATTCAGACGAGACCAAGGCCCATATTTGACGATAATTTTGTGGTAACTTTCAGTATTTTTCGTGTTAGTTCATGGATAATTCTACCATTCTTTATGACATTTGAGACGTGCATTGTTTTGGTTACCAGGATGCGAATTTTCAGTACTTTTCGTGTTAGTTCATGCATAATTCTACCATTCTTTATGACATTTGACCGAAGATATCAGCCTTCAAAGTTTGAAAGTTAGAAGAAAAAAATAGCAACACTCCAATAAAGAATGTATGTTAAGAACTATTTGTCTAATGATATTGGATGTTGAAACATGTTGGATATATTGTAAAAATCCAATAAATTTTCCATTTTGAGAACCATTTTTGGTAACTTTCAGTATTTTTCGTGTTAGTTCATGGATAATTATACCATTCTTTATGACATTTCAGACGTGCATTGTTTTGGTATTTTCAGAATTTTTCGTGTTACTTCATGCATAATTCTAATATTCTTTATGACATTTGACCAAAGATATCTGCCTTCAAGGTTGGGAATTTAGAAAAAAAAAATAGCAAAACTCCAATACTGAATTTATGTTGAGAACCGTTTGTCTAATGATGTTGGATGTTGAAACATTTTGGTCATATCTAGTAAAAATCCAATAAAATTTCCATTCTGAGAAAAGTGAGTCTAATCTTATTGTCATTAGTCTCATTCGACTCAAGAGACTCTTACAATTCAAACGAGACCAAGGCCCATATTTGACGATAATTTTGTGGTAACTTTCAGTATTTTTCGTGTTAGTTCATGCATAATTCTACCAATCTTTATAACATTTCAGACTTTCAATGTTTTGGTTTTCAGGACGCGAATTTTCAGTATTTTTCGTGATACTTCATACATAATTTTACCATTCTTTATGACATTTGACCAAAGATATCAGCCTTCAAAGTTTGAAATTTAGAAGAAAAAATAGCAAAACTCCAATAAAGATGTTGAAACATGTTGGATATATTGTAAAAATCCAATAAATTTTCCATTTTGAAAACAATTTTTGGTAACTTTCAGTATTTTTCGTGTTAGTTTATGGATAATTATACCATTCTTTATGACATTTAAGACGTGCATTGTTTTGGTATTTTCAGTATTTTTCGTGTTACTTCATGCATAATTCTACCATTCTTTATGACATTTGACCAGAGATATCTGCCTTCAAGGTTTGGAATTTAGAAAAAATATATAGCAAAACTCCAATACTGAATCTATGTTGAGAACCGTTTGTCTAATGATGTTGGATGTTGAAACATGTTGGATATCTAGTAAAAATCCAATAAAATTTCCATTTTGAGAACCGTTTGTGGTAACTTTCAGTATTTTTCGTGTTAGTTCATGGATAATTCTACCATTCTTTATGACATTTCAGACGTGCATTGTTTTGGTATTTTCAGAATTTTTCGTGTTACTTCATGCATAATTCTACCATTATTTATGACATTTGACCAAAGATATCTGCCTTCAAGGTTTGGAATTTAGAAAAAAAAAATAGCAAAAACTCCAATACTGAATCTATGTTGAGAACCGTTTGTCTAATGATATTGGATGTTGAACCATGTTGGATATCTAGTAAAAATCCAATAAAATTTCCATTTTGAGAACCGTTTGTGGTAACTTTCAGTATTTTTCGTGTTAGTTCATGGATAATTCTACCATTCTTACCATTCTTACCATTCCTACCATTCTTACCATTCTTACCATTCATACGACATTTCAGACGTGCATTGTTTTGGTTTTCAGGACGCGATTTTTCAGCATTTTTCATGTTACTTCATGCATAATTTTACTACTCTTTATAACATTTCAGATATTCAGTGTTTTGGTTTTCAGAACACGAATTTTCAGTACTTTTCGTGTTAGTTCATGCATAATTCCACATTATTTATGACACTTCGGACTTTCAATGTTTTGGTTTTCAGGACGCGAATTTTCTGTACTTTTCGTATTAGTTCATGAATAATTCTATCATTTTTTATGACATTTCAGACTTTCATTGTTTTGGTTTTAGGACGCGAATTTACGGTATTTTTCGTGTTATTTTAGTATGATATTTCAGACTTTCAATATTTTGGTTTTCAAGACGCAAATTTTCAGTATTCTTCGTGTTACTTAATGCATCATTCTACCATGCTTTATGACATTTCAGACTTTCATCGTTTTGGTTTTCAGGACGCGGATTTTCAGTATTCTTCGTGTTACTTCATGCATCATTCTACCATGCTTTATGACATTTCAGACTTTCATTGTTTTGGCTTTCAGGACGCGAATTTTCAATATTTTTCGTCGTAGTTCATGCATAATTCCACCATTCTTTATGAAATTTTAGACTTTCAATGTTTTTGTTTTCAGGATGCGAATTTGTACTTTTCTTGATAGTTTAGTATAACATTTCAGACTCTGAATGTTTTGATATTTCAGGACGATTGCGCCTACTGAGAACTCCTTCGTCTGCTTCATGGCCTGTGGAGAGGGTTTTCACAATTACCATCACGTCTTCCCATGGGACTACAAAGCTGCGGAACTGGGAAAATACGGGGCCAACTGGACACTGGCCATCATCAATTGCTTTGCTAGGATCGGTTGGGCTTACGACATGAAGACTGTGCGCAAGGAGCTGGTGATGAAGAGGGCTGGACGTACTGGAGATGGCAGCTGGAGGCAGGAAGGAGCTGTGGATGTTTGGGGTTGGGGAGACCAAGATATGGACGAGGAGGATGTCAAGAATGCTGTAGTTATTAATAAGATTGATTAGAGTAGTTATGAGCTGAATGTATTAAAGTAGTTATAGTTTTGTAATAAGTTGGTTATTAAAGTTATGTAGAAACAAATTGATTGTATGATGATTGTCTCTAAATATTTGACATATATTGGATATATATTGGAAATATTGGACATATTTAGGAAATATTGGACATATATTGGAAATATTGGCCATATATTGGACATATATTGAAAATATTAGACAATATTGGATAGTAGTAGATGATTGTCTCTAAATATTGTTCATATATTGGACATATATTGGAAATATTGGACATATATTGGAAATATTGGCCATATATTGGACATATATTGGAAATATTAGACAATATTGGATAGTAGTAGATTATTGTTTCTAAATATTTGACATATATTAAAAATATTGGACATATTTTGGAAATATTGGACATATATTGGATAGTAGTAGATTATTGTCTCTAAATATTTGACATATATTGGAAATTTAAGACAATATTGGATAGTAGTAGATTATTGTCTCTAAATATTTGACATATATTGGAAATATTGGACATATTTTGGAAATATTGGACATATATTGGACATATATTGGAAATATTAGACAATATTGGATAGTAGTAGATTATTGTCTCTAAATATTTGACATATATTGGAAATATTGGACATATTTTGGAAATATTGGACATATATTGGAAATATTGGCTATATATTGGACATATATTGGAAATATTAGACAATATTGGATAGTAGTAGATTATATTGGACATATATATTGGACTATTGGACTAAATATTGGACATATATTGGACATATATTAGAAATATTGGACATATTTTGGAAATATTGGACATATACTGGAAATATATTGGACATATATTAAAATTATTAGATAATATTGGATAGTAGTGGTAATATCGGGTAATATCGACAATATTACCAGGATCGGATGGACTTACAACATGAAGACTGTGCGTAATGAGCTGGTGATTGGTGAACCAAAAAATCAGAACTTATAAATCGAACATTATTAGCATTTAGAACATTTAGAACTGATAATTTGAGGATTGAAGATTATCTGTTCTAAATGTCTCTGATGATATCTCAGTTAAAATAACACATCATCGGAACATACAAACTGAAAATGATCAGTGAAGACGTGACCACATGAATCAATTGACAATCATAAACTGATATATCGAAAATAATCAGTTCTGTGTCGCTGTCAATTAGAACAATGCGTAATCAGAAACTGATAAATAACAAAAATAACTGATGGGCATTCATTAGAAAGAGTCCTACAAATAATATATAATTGGTCTTAAATTGGCGTAATGCAAAATTTGGAAAAGCATATGTTGGAACCATAACTGTTGCAGGAGGAACATCTGTGAAGTATATGGAAAACGAACTATAATAATAATAATAATGATATGTATGTGGATCCATCCTGAGTTATGAGGTTAGAGTCTCTGGAGGTTGGAGGCTGGAGGTCTGGATCTGGAGGTTGGAGTTGGAGAATCTACATCCTCAATAATAATAATAATAATAATCCCTACTGCTGCATACGAATGCTGAGTTTGTTGAGCATAGTTGTCTCATGCAGCATGATGAGATATACAACCAAACTCACATACGCAATTAATAGAGTATAATGTATGAATGTCGGGTATGCAAAATAAAGATAAAAAGCAGAAAAGAGACTGTTTAAGATGAAATCTTGCAGGATTGAAGTAAAAGACTACATTAAAAGACTGTCAGACATGATTCTAGAAAACATTTTCTGCTTTTGGCTTGCTCAACAAATTTAGTATTAAATTTTATGCTGCTATGTTACAAATATGTTAAGTAACTTTTGCTGAATTAATATTTTTCCATCAGTAGCATGTTTTGTTAATCAACTATTAATTTTGCAGTCATAGAAGCTGAATAATTTTTTTTTTAAGTATTTCATTTCAAACATTTTCAATATTATTGACAGTTTTTGATTGGAATTTGGATTTTGATTGAATTTTTGAACATTTTAATCGATAATTTTAAATTTTCAAAGAATATATGTATCAAAATACATGTATCATGTGTGTTGATGTTAATATACATATTGATACATGTATCATGTGTAATAATAATAATATACGTATTACTAATGTATGAAATAAAGTTACGCACTTTTTAAAATTTTCATTTTTTTTTATTATTCACGACAATTGTTTCGCCACACTGTGGCTTCTTCAGGTGAAGAAATGATACATAAATTGGGTACAATTTGCAAAAAAACAATTTTGAAAATTTTAAAAAGTGCGTAACTTTATTTCATACATTAGTAATTATGAATTTTCAACAAATAAAAGACACATCGATCAATCTAATATACGTATTGATACATGTATCATGTGTATTGATATTAATATACATATTGATACACATATCAATATATCGATAGAATTTGATATATGAAAAGTCAGCTACATAATGGATATTGGAATCGATAATTAAAAATGTTAAAAGATTTCATTTTAAACATTTTCAATATTATTGACAGTTTTGATTGGAATTTTGATTTTGAATGAATTTTTGAACATTGGAATCGATAATTTTAAATTTTCAAAGAATATATGTATCAAAATTCATGTATCGTGTGTATTGCTATTAATATACATATTGATACATGTATCATGTGTATTGATGTTAATATACATATTGATACATGTATCATGTGTAATAATATTAATATACGTATTGATACATGTATCATGTGTATTGATGTTAATATACATATTGATACATGTATCATGTGTAATAATATTAATATACGTATTGATACATGTATCATGTGTATTGATATTAATATACATATTGATACACATATCAATATATCGATAGAATTTGATATATGAAAAGTCAGCAACATAATGGATATTGGAATCGATAATAAAAAATGGTAAAAGATTTCATTTTAAACATTTCACTGTCATCAATATTATTGACAGTTTTTGATTTGAATTTTGATTTTGATTGAATTTTTGAACATTGGAATCGATAATTTTAAATTTTCAAAGAATATATGTATCAAAATACATGTATCATGTGTATTGATATTAATATACATATTGATACATGTATCATGTGTATTGATATTAATATACATATTGATACATGTATCACGTGTATTGATATTAATGTACATATTGATACATGTATCAATATATCGATCCAAATTTGACATATCAAAAGTCAGCAACATAATTCTTCAGTAGGGTAATTTATCGATTTAATCCTGATTGCGCTGATATATGTATCAAAATACATGTATCATGTGTATTGGTATTAATATACATATTGATACATGTATCATGTGTATTGATATTAATATACATATTGATACATGTATCACGTGTATTGATATTAATGTACATATTGATACATGTATCAATATATCGATACAATTTGATATATCAAAAGTCAGCAACATAATTCTTGAGTAGTGTAATTTATTGATTTAATCCTGATTGCATCAACATAATGAATATTGGAATCGATAATTAAAAATGTTAAAATATTTCATTTTAAACATTTTCAATATTATTGACAGTTTTTGATTGGAATTTTGATTTTGATTGAAATTTTGAACAATGGAATCGATCATTTTAAATTTTCAAGGAATATTTGTATCAAAATACATGTATCATGTGTATTGATATTAATATACAGATTGATACATGTATCATGTGTATTGATATTAATATACATATTGATACATGTATCAAGTGTATTGATATTAACATACATATTGATACATGTATCAATATATAGATCCAACTTGATATATCAAAAGTCAGCAACATAATTCTTGAGTAGGGTAATTGATTGATTTAATCCTGATTGCATCAACATAATGAATATTGGAATCGATAATTAAAAATCTTAAAAGATTATCATATATCAATATATTTATCCAATTTGATATATCAATATATAAAAAACAAACGTCAGCAACATCAAACTTCAGTTCAGAGTCAGTTCACCTTCAGTCTACAGTCAGGGAAATGAAATGATAATAAGTATGTCGTTGAAATTCCCAAATTGGAATAACATGCAATTAAAACAGACAAACATCACTTCTGTTGTCGTTGAAGCGGTTGCATACCTATTTATTACACCAATTCTAAACGAAATTGACTGGGTAACCCAGAAAACTTAGAATTAAATTAATTAATCTGCGGAATTAAACTACTTTTTTATAGAAGAGTGGCAATCACTGTTCACATTACTGTAACACTTAAAACGATCTGCAGAGCAAATCGTTGGTGAAAACGAGACAACCCAGAATTACTTTCGTTTGAGCTCGTTGTTTTGAAAGTAATTCCATCGAGAACAAATCGATTGGACGATGGAAATAAATTAAAGTATCAATTAATGCGTAGAGCCGTAATTCTCAAATTGTAATCCGAGAACTTACAGGTTTTCTATATTGCAGCAGATAGAGAAACACTGACCCAATGGAAGATATTTGGAGCGTTTAATAGCTAACAGCGATAATTGATTCGATCTGCGAGCAATACATTTTCTACACACGTATAACGAATTGTAATTTATTTTATCAGATCAATAACAATGCGAAGAACATGTCTATTTTAAAATACCTGGGAGAAAGGTGCTTCATGGTTAGTTAAATGGTAATTAGGATTGCTAATTTATTGTAATCTTCGACGCATTTGGCTCGTGATACATGTTTAATTGTGTCATTACTACTAATTTATTTTAATCTTCAGCACATTTGTGATACATGATTAATTGTGTCATTGATATTAAAACTGATAATAGTACAGTTACTGAACATATCTCATTGTTAACCAAAATATTTCACATCATTTTAATATAATATCAGATGATATGTCTGCAATTATTTAATGATGAATAAACCATTAAATATTAATATCAGCTAGAAGTAAATCAATTGAATCTACAAAATAGATAAGTATTATTTTGAGCACAAAAATAATTATAAAGCTACCTGGTAGCAAAAAGTATTCAACCCCTGTTTACGAGATCCCCATGTTGAGCACAATAATTGGGACAATTAAGACGAAATCAGTTCACATTATTAATAATTAATAATGAATAATCAATCAAATATAAATAAATAAATATAATTTGAGAAAATAAAGAGCTTATAAAGCAAAACGTAGCCAGTTTTTAATTTAAATATTGCTAAATATGACGCAATTGTTTTAAATTATTGAAAATTTGACAGTAACTTTTTAAATTTTGACAGAAATTATTAAAAATTTGACAAAATTTAATTGAAATTGTGGAAAATATTACTGACATTTTACCAGTAATAAATTAACTTTTGTTAAATATGTCACCGTAGCCAGTTGTAAATTTAAATATTGTTAAATATGACACAATTTTGTAGGAAATCATTGAAAATAATTGACATTGACATTTTCCCAGATTTTTTTACCAACTATAACTAACTATAAAAGTTTTGACAGAATACGTGAAAATTTCACATATTAACGTAGTTTTAGTAGAATATTTTAAATTTTGGTAAATATGGCTCAATTTTGTTAGAAATTATTGATAATTTGACAGTTGTCATCGATATTTTGACAGAAATGAATAAAAATTGGACAGTAATTATTGAATGTTTAACAGAATAATCAAAATTCTGGTAAGTTTTATTGACATTTTACCTTAAATAAATATAATCTTGCTAAATACGACTGAATTTTGTTGGAAATCATTAAAAAAAATTGCCACCGACATTTTCAGAAAATATTGAACATTTTATGGTGACATTGACATTGAACTTTTTTTTTACATAATTCAACCAATTTTCGCACTACTTAGCAAAGTTTAGGCAAAATAATTTAAATATGACACAATTTTGTTAGAAATGATTGGAAATGTGACAGTTATCCTTGATATTTAGACAGAAATGAATGACAATTTGGCAGTAATTGTTGAATGTCTGGCAGAATAATTGAAATTCTGGTAAATGTTAATAACATTTTACAGGTAATAAATAAAATATTGCTAAATATGATTGAATTTTGTTAAAAATAAATTAGACAGTTTGTAATTGACATTTTGACAGGAATAATTGAAAATTTTACCGTAACTATGTACATTTTTTTATAGAGTACGTTAATTTTCACAGTACTTGGCGAAGTTTTGACAGAAAAATTTAAATTTAGTTAAATGTGACTCAACTTTGTTGGAAATTATTGATAATTTGACGGTTATCATTGATATTTTGACAAAAATAAATAAAAATCGGACAGTAATTATTGAATATTTAACAGAATAATCGAAATTCGGTAAATTTTACTGACATTTTACCAGTAATAAATATAATTTTGCTAAATATGACTGAATTTTGTTCGAAATCATTGAAATTTTTTACCACCGACATTTTCACAGAAATTATTGAACATTTTACGGTGACTGGATTTTTTTTGACAGAATTCAACAAATTTTCGCACTACTTAGCCAAGTTTAGGCATAATAATTTAAATATGACACAATTTTGTTAGAAATTATTATCCTTGATATTTTGACAGAAATGAATGACAACTTGGCACTAATGTCTTACAGAATAATTGAAATTCTGGCAAATGTTACTGACATTTTACCAGCAATAAATATAATATTGCCAAATATGACTGAAGTTTGTTATAAAAAACTTAGGCAGTTTGTCATTGACATTTGGGCAAACATTTTTGAAAAGTTTACGGTAACTATACATTTTTTGATAGAGTTTGCGAAATTTTCACAGTACTTGAGCAAAGTTTTGACAGAATAATTTTAATTTTGTAAAATATGACTAAATTTTGTTGGATATTATTGATAATTTGACAGTTATTATTGATATTTTTACAGAAATGAACGAAAATTTGGCAGTAATTGTTGAATATTTTACAGAATAATTGAAATTCTGGTAAATATTACTGACATTTTGTTGAAAATTATTGTCATTGACGTTTTCACGGAAATGTATGAAAATTTTACGATAACTATACAATGTTTGACAAAATACGATAAATTTGTACAGTACATGACGAAGCTTTGGTAGAATAATTTAAATTTTTATAAATATGACACAATTGTATTGGAAATGATTGAAAATTTGAGATTTTTCCTCGATATTTTCACAGAAATGAATAAAAATGTGACAGTAATTAATAAATATCTGACAGAAAAGTATACTATATACATATCAGGCATAACATTTTCAAAATATCCGTTAGATAAATTTTCAGAAATTTCATTGACTTATAACTTATAGTGGTCAACTCGAAAAGTTAATAACTCGATTTTCTCTCTTATTTGAGACATACTAGTGGTGAAATTTTCAGAAGATTTATCGTCAGGCATACTGTATATAGATCTGACATAAAATTTTCAAAATATCCATTAAATAAATTTTCAAAAATTTCAGTGACTGATGATAACATATACTGGCCAACTCGGAAAGTTAATAAGACGATTTTCATACTTATTTAAGACATATTTGTAGTCAAATTTTCAGAGGATTTATATTCAGGTATACTGTATACAGATCTGGCATAAAATTTTGAAAATACCTATTAGATAAATTTTCAGAAATTTCAGCCACTGATGATAATATATACTGGTCAACTCGGAAAGTTAATTACACGATTTTCTCACTTATTTAAGACATATTCGTGGTCAAATTTTCAGAGGATTTGTATTCAGGTATACTGTATACAGATCAGGCATAAAATTTTCAAAATATATGTTAGATAAATTTGCAGAATTTTCAGTGATTGATAACTTGTACTGGCCAAGTCGCAAAGTTAATAACTCGATTTTCTCACTTATTTAAGACATATTTGTGGTCAAATTTTCAGAGGATTTGTATTCAGGTATACTGTATACAGATCTGAGATTGAAATTCTAGTAAATGTTACTAAGATTTTGAAAGTAATAAATGATATTTTGATAAAGATGATTGAAAATTATTATAATTGACATTTTCACAGAAAATACTTGAAATAATCTCAGTACTTGGCGAAGTTTTGACAGAATTATTTAAATTTTGTTAAATATGACACAATTTTGTTGGAAATGATTGAAAATTTGACAGTTATCACCAATATTTTGACAAAAATTAATAAAAAACTATTATATTGACAATAATTATTAAATGATTAACAGAATCATTGAAATTCAGAAAAATCCTGGAGTAACGAATGAATTTTTGTTAAATATGACTGAATTTTGTTGAAAATAATTGAAAATTATTGTCAATAACAATAAAATTTGCACAGCACTTAGCGAAGTTTTGACAGAATAATTGCAAAAAGTCAAGCAAGCAAAAAGTAGCCAGTTTTAATTTAAATATTGTTAAACATGACAGAATTTTCTTCGAATTTATTAAAAATTTCACAGTTACCATCAATATTTTGACAGAAATTAATAATAAATTGACTGTAATTACTGAATATCTCACAGACTTATTGAAATTCTGGTAAATATTACTGACATTTTGCCAGAAATAAATGAAATTTTTCTAAACATGACTGAATTTTGTCGAAAACCATTTGAAAATTATGGTCATTGACATTTTCATAGAAAATACGTAAAATATTCACAGTACTTTTTAGATTAGATAGACAATTTAGATTATGTTAAATATGTCACAGTTTTGCTGAAATTAAATAAAAATAAAATGAACTGAAATAAAAAATTGACAGTAATTGTTGAATGTTTGACTTTGTTTGAATATTTTTTTTAAGTTGTTTCCAGTATGGAATTGTTTCAATGTACTTTCATCTGGAATAAATTTTTTATTACATTTCGCGATAAATATATTTTGAGGAAATATGCAAAATGTGCGAAACTATGCTTGTGTGATATTATTTTTTTTAAACGTGTAAATACTCTGACGATAATATTGTTACAAAAACATGTCAAGCTGATAATTTTAGTAACAATTTCTTCAAAGCAACTATCACATATTCATATTTGAGGATGTAAGATTATTTTTTATCAATTGAACATTAAACTAACTTAAACATTATTTTCTGCACTGTCAACTTCAACTCTGTCAACTTTATCTGTTGTTTGAAATATGTTAATACGTTGATGTATGCTTAGCCTGTACAGGTGTTCTCAATCAAAGGTATGCCATGGTATTCTAGGCGGTTCATCAAATCGAGAAGTTTTGAATATTTTGTTTTTGAAAATGTATTTCCTATGATCTGAAACGTTGATATAAATTTCTTGTAAATAATACATTTTTTTAAAATTAATAGTCGTCTTCAACTTACCTGACCTACCTCTACTAGTGACTGAGAATCACTAGTAGAGACAACTTATTACATAATTAGATATTAAATTTTTACCACATTTTAACTTATTACAGGTTTGAGCATTTGATATACAGTTGTCAGCATTTAAAATTGGCCAACGTTAGAGGTTTAAGATTATGTGTTTTGGAAGGTGAACTCAAAGTTGGTGATTCTTCCTGATTAGGACTACTAATGTTATAAACACAATTTACCACTACCGAATATACCGCCTCAAGTAAAAAAACATACCATGATGCTCATTGGTTTATTTATAACAATAAAGTAACGAAACAAAAAAGTGCTCGCAAAACAAATAAATAAATAAATAAATTAAGAGGTAGGTAGTAGGGTGACGATCGGAAAAAATCAGTGCTATGTACATACATACAAAAGGGTAACGTTGAACTCAGAACTCGGCCACAGATGGCATCACGTGCCCTCGTGCTGATGCCCATGGGAGATCATGTGCCGGTGCTCATGAAGATCCATGTGCTGGGGCTCATGATAAACCATGTGCTCCGGAGCGTTCATTTTCTTGTACCCGTGGTTGATGTAGATGATGTGCTCGTCCTTGGCCGTGTTGAAGACGTAGTTGCGCACCAGCGTGAAGACCGCCGTGGAGAAGGCCATGTTGTTGATCATCGTGGCGAACATGACGGCCATCTTCAGCGGCGGGATGATCCAGGGCATGATGCCGGCGAGCCACAGCGCCGGCACCAGGGCGTACGGCAGGAAGTCCATCATCTTCTGCTTCATCCCCCTGGAGCTGGCCTGGACCACGCTGAGCGCGTAGGTGTCGTTTTCTTTGGGGGCGACCACCACCTCGTAGCCGTCGCCCACGTCCACGTTGAACTCCATGGGAGCGGCGGCGGTGAGCCGCTCCATGTCCTTGGCGAAGTTCCCCAGGTACTTACTGTACACCCTGGCGTTGGTGAACGTCCTGTTCGACAGCTCCTCGTAGAACAGGTTCTTGTAGCACGCGGCCGGGCGTTTGTCCTGGAAGCACTGCAGCACCTTCTGGGCGAACGGCTGGCCGTCTTCGCCGCAGCGAGCCACCGTCCACCACGTGGCCATCAGGAGGAGAGCGCGTTGTCCGCACATTATGACCGACTGCTTTAGAATGGGCTGTGCCCCAGATTGTCCCGCATCTGACTCCACTTCTGATTTCGCCAAAGTGCTGGGGTTTAAGTGAACGCATGACCGCATCTCGCGACAAGACTACAAGAGGTAGAGGAACGCGTCGTGGTCATCTCGATGTCATCCGCTGCATGCAAATGTGCGAAGATGTGTACGTCCACCTGTGCGCAACTTCTTATACTTGAGCACCGACTGGAGGATTTGCGCAATTAGAATCATAACTGTTGTCCAGGCTTATTAACTATTCCCACAAATTCATCACGTGCTAATTATTGTGTAACAGTTAAATGCGTAAAATAACAGTTTTGCCTAATTAAAAGTACGTGTAATTTCAGTTATGTATTTACAGCCTTTGTCTGCGCGTGTCTGCTCCAGAGTGATTTAAATCTGACTAAAACACTTATAATTTTCAACTTACATCCATGCAGTTTACACACCAACACTTATACTGAGCGTAGAGTTTTGCTTCTTTTTGTTGGATTTTTTTACATCATGATCAGTGAGCAATGTACTATACCACTTGCAACAATGAATGATCAGAACTGATCAATTTGACATTATCTCAACAATCTAAATTGATAGATCGAAGATTATCGAGTCTAATGTCACTTACACGACTCTAGTTAGAGCAATAATAATCAGGACTGATGAATTGTAGACGAATAGATCTCATATCGCTGAAGAGATTCCAGACGCAACAATGAACGATCAAAACTGATTAATTTGACATTAACTTGACAATCTCCGTTGATAGATCGAAGATTATCGAGTCTAATGTCACTCAAATCAGTTTAGTTAGAGCATAATGCAATCAGGACTGATGAATCCAAAAATATTAGATCTTATATCGCTGATAAAATATCAGTTGCAACAATGAACGATCAGAACTGATAAATTGGACATTATTTTGACTATATCCGTTGATAGAACGAAGATTACCGAGTCTAATGTCACTCATATGACTCTAGTTATAGCGGTAGGTAATCAGGACTGATGAATTGAAAACTAATAGATCTCATGTCGCTGTGATAATTTGACATTATCTTGACAATCTCTATTGATAGATCGAAGATTATCGAGTCTAATGTCACTTAAGTTACTCTAGTTAGAGTAACATACAATCAGGACTGATGAATCGAATATTATTACAACTGATATCGCTGATAAAATAGCAGTTGCAACAATGAACGATCAGAACTGATAAATTTTACATTATTTTGACAATCTTAATTGATAGATCAAAGATTGTGGAGTCAAATGTCACTCACATGACTCTAGTTAGAGCAATAGGTAATCAGGACTGATAAATTGAGGACTAATAGATCTCATATCGCTGATGAGATTCCAGATGCAACAATGATCGATAAATACTGATAAATTTGACATTATTTTGACAATCTCCGTTGAAAGATCGAAGATTATCGAGTCTAATGCCAGTCAAGTGAGTTTAGTTAGAGCATAATGCAATCAGGACTGATGAATTTAAGATTATTAGATCTGGTATTGCTGATAAAATATCAGTTGCAACAATGAACGACCAGAACTGATAATTTTGACATTATTTTTACAATCTTAATTGATAGATCAAAGATTGTCGAGTCTAATGTCACTCACATGACTCTAGTCAGAGGAATAGGTAATCCGGACTGATGAATTGAATACGAATAGATCTCATATCGCTGATGAGATTCCAGATGCAACAATGAACGACCAAAACTGACAAATTTGACATTATCTTGACAATCTCCGTTGATAGATCGAAGATTATCTAGTCAAATGTCACTCAAGTGAGTTTACTTAGAGTAACATGCAATCAGGACTGATGAATCGAATATTATTAGATCTGATATCGCTGTTAAAATATCAGTTGCAACAATGAACGATCAGAACTGATAAATTGGACATTATTTTGACAATCTTAATTAATAGATCGAATATTATTGAGTCTAATGTCACTTACATTACTCTAGTTAGAGCAATAGGTGATCAGGACTGATAAATTGAAGACTAATAGGTCTCATATCGCTGATGAGATTCCAGACGCAACAATGAACGATCAAAACTGATTAATTTGACATTATCTTGACAATCTCCATTGATAGATCGAAGATTATCTAGTCTAATGTCACTCAAATGAGTTTAGTTAGAGCATAATGCAATCAGGACTGATGAATCCAAGATTATTACATCTGATATCGCTGATAAAATATCAGTTGCAACAATGAACGATCAGAACTGATAAATTTTAACATTATTTTGACAATCGTATTTGATAGATCGAAGATAATCGAGTCTCCTGTCACTCACATGACTCTAGTTAGAGCAGTAGGTAATCAGGACTGATGAATTGAAGACTAATAGATCTCATATCGCTGATGAGATTCCAGATACAACAATGAACGATCAAAACTGATAAATTTGACATTATCTTGACAATCTCTGTTGATAGATTGAAGATTATCGAGTATAATGTCACTCACGTGACTTTAGTTAGAGCAGAATGCAATCAGGACCGATGAATCCAAGATTATTAGATGTGATATCGCTGATAAAATATCAGTTGCAACAATGAACGATTAGAACTGATGAATTTTACATTATTTTGACAATCTTAAATGATAGATCGAATATTATTGAGTCTAATGTCACTCACATTACTCTAGTTAGAGCAATAGGTAATCAGTACTGATGAATTGAAGACTAATAGATCTCATATCGCGGATGAGATTCCAGATGCAACAATGATCAATGATCAATATCAATACTGATAAATTTGACATTATTTTGACAATTTCTGTTGATAGATCGAAGATTATAGAGTTTAATGTCACTTACGTGTCTCTAATTAGAGCAACAGGAAATCAGTACTAATAAATTCAAGACAATTAGATCTGATATAACTGATGAGACTCCATTTGCAACAATAAACGATCAGAGCTGCTGATAAATTTGACATAATCTTGAAAATCTCTTTTGATAGATCAAAGATTATAGAGTCTAATGTCATTCAAGTGACTTAAGTTAGAGCAAAATGCAATTTGGACCGATGAATCCAATATTATTAGATCTAATATCGCTGATAAAATATCAATTGCAACAATGAACGATCAGAACTAATAAAGTTGACATTATCTTGAAAATTTCTATTGATAGAGCAAACATTATAGAGTTTTATATCACTTACATGACTGATTAGAGCAACAGAAAATAAAAACTAATAAATTCAAGATAATTTTGATCCGATATCACTGATGAGACTAAATTTGCAACAATGAACGATCAGAACTGATAAATTTGACATTATCTTGAAAATCTCTTTTGATAGATCAAAGATTTATAGAGTCTAATGTCACTTACGTGACTCTAATTAGAGCAACAGGAAATGAGTACTAATAAATTTAAGACAATTAGATCTGATATCACTCCATTTGCAACAATGAACAATCAGAACTGATAAATTTGACAATATCTTGACAATCTCTGTCTATAGATCAAAGATTATCAGCCTAATTTCACTCAAGTGACTTAAGTTAGAGCAAAATGCAATTAGGACCGATGAATCCAAGATGATTAGATCTGATATCGCTGATAAAATATCAATTGCAACAATGAACGATCAGAACTAATAAAGTTGACATTATCTTGAAAATCTCTATTGATAGAGCAAATATTATAGAGTTTAATATCACTTACATGACTAATTAGAGCAACAGGAAATAAAAACTAATAAATTCAAGATAATTTGATCTGATATTACTGATGATACTAAATTTGCAACAATGAACGATCAGAACTGATGAATTTGAGATTATCTTGAAAATCTCTTTTGATAGATCAAATATTATTGAGTCTAATGTCACTTACGTGACTCTAATTAGAGCAACAGGAAATCAGTACTAATAAATTGAAGACGATTAGGTCTGATATCCCTCCATTTGCAACAATGAACAATCAGAACTGATAAATTTGACAATATCTTGACAATCTCTGTTTGTAGATCAAAGATTATCAGTTTAATGTCACTCAAGTGACCTTAGTTAGAACAAAATTCAATTAGGACCGATGAATCCAAGATTATTAGATCTGATATCGCTAATAAAATATCAATTGCAACAATGAACGATCAGAACTAATAAATTTGACATTATATTGATAATCTCTATTGATAAATCGAAGATTGTCGAGTCTAATGTCACTTACGTGACTCTAATTAGAACAGTAGGTAATCGGAACTGATGAATTGAAGACTATTAGATCTGGTATCGCTGATGAAATTCCTATGAACGATCAGAACTAATAAATTTGACATTTTATTGACAATCTCTATTGATAAATCAAAGATTATTGAGTCAAATGTCACTTACGTGACTCTAATAAGAGCAACAGGATATCAGGACTAATAAATTGTAGACAATTAGGTCTGATATCACTGATGAGACTCCATTTGCAACAATGAACGATCAGAACTGATAAATCTAACAAAATTTTAAAAATCTCTAATGATAGATCGATGACTATAGAGTCTATTGTCACTTACATGACTCTAGTTAGAGGAATATGTTATTAGGACTAATAAATTGAAGACAATTAGATCTGATATCGCTGATGAAATTCCATTTGCAAACAATTAATAATAATAATAATTATTATTATTTATTTTGATGATGATGATGATGATGATGCTGATTTTGATGATGAATTAGATCTGATATCACTGATGAAATTCCATTTGCAACAAAGAACGATCAGAACTGATAAATTTGACAATATCATGACAATTTCTATGGATAGATCGAAGATTATCGAGTATAATGTCACTTGCGTGACTCTAGTTAAAGCAATCAGTAATCAGGACTGATGAATTGAAGACTATTAGATCTAATATCGCGGATAAGATTCCATTTACAACAATGAAGGATTACAAGTGATAAATATGACATTAACTTGACAATCTCTAATGATAGATCGAACATTATCAAGTCTAATGCCACTCACGTGACTCTACTTAGAGCAATAAGTAATGAGGAGTGATGAATTGAGAACTATTGGATGTGATATCGCTGATGAAATTCCATTTGCAACAATGATCGATCAGAACTGATAAATCTGACATTACCTTGACATTCTCCATTGATAGATCGATGATTATCGAATCTAAAATCACTCACATGACTCTAGTTAGAGCAATGGGCAATCAGGACTGATGAATTGAAAACTATTGGATCTAATATCGCTGATGAGATTCCATTTGCAACAATGAACGTTTAGCACTGATAAATTTGACATTATCAAGTCTGACGTTGCTTGGCATAATGTTCAGTTAAATACTGATGGAATCATCAGTTCTGATTGAATATTTCAACAAGTGAAAATTATAACTCATTACCCTGGTCACACAATTTTTGTCCCTTAAACATAAATAGCCGATTCCAATAGAATTTTTGTTGCTGATTTCAGAAACGTCAAAAAAAAATTCTAGGACGTCAGGTTTTTGAGATATTTCAATGTTTGCAAAATGTGTATTTCGTTTACTTGAATTTTTTTATAATTTTATAATTAATTTAATTTTTTTCGGGATGAAAAACAGATTCCGATAATTTTATAAGGCAATACTGGATTCAAATTGCAGTTTGACAGTTACTGGCATCAGTTTTCTAACCGATCTTTAACTGAGAACTTATTTTTGTAAATAAATAATGGAAAAACTGTGCAAAACATTAAAAAAAATAACCTCCAACAATTTTTGTTTGCATTTCGTACATTTCGTACATACATAGTAAATACTTTCCGAAAAATGCAAAATGAATTGACAACACATTAGTCAAAATTTGTTGGCCAGTGTTATCAGGTAAAATGGAAAAAAAAACAAGAAAGGAAATTGAAAAATAGGAATATTATTTGTTGTGACAAGCAATTAAGTATGAAGATAAAATTACTCCATCAGGCAGATTGTATCTGTACGTAAACAGATATTATTTTATGTGATTATTATTATTATTTTATTAGGATATTTTATTGAACAAATAATTATTATTACGTGATTAATAATGTTTACACTTTTATTATGTAAAAGATCAAATAACTCAATCAGGCAGATTGTATCTGTAAATAAACAGATATTATTTTATGTATGGGCGGAAAGACCCCTTCTGGGGTCGATAGCCTTAATAAAGATCGTTATATATATCTATATATATATATATATATATATATATATATATATATATATATATATATATATATATATATATATATATATATATATATTATGTGATTATTATTATTATTTTATTATGATATTTTATTAAACCAATTATTATTATTACGTGATTAATAATGTTTACACTTTTTTTACCAGATATAATATCGTTTAGTTCAAATTTAATTCGATTTAATTAAAATTATTGGATCGCTAAGTAAGACACCTAAAAACAAAATTAACCGGATAAACATAAACTTTCTCTAAAAAAAATGTGTATATGTGGTTAAACATAAACATATATGGAATAATAAATAGTGTCACTCTTCAACCGAAAAATGCACGGATTCTTACTTTCACGCGAGCTCACCCGAAGAATTAGATTAACCCAAATTTATCATTTGCACAACGACGATGCGCAATTAGTGCAATTTTTTGCGGGTTCAACTCGAGCAGACACACAATAAAAAGAAACGAGAACCAAAAAATTACTACCTCGTACAAAAAAAAGTGGCACGTTTATAAGTACATAAAAAGATCTTGACGTGGATCAATTGTGCCATGTTATTGAAAAACAATGAAACAACTGACGACTAGGAAATGCAGCATTCGATTGTTTGTTTCTTGTACTTATTTGCATAATCATAACCAATATCAATGTCTGAAGCAGGTATTTTGTGATAATTAATCTTGATCACACATTTTACTTTCCAAAACTTTTCTTTCCATCAAACTTACCACCTTTTAGATATTTAGAACTTTTGGGTTTTAAGAATTGCTGGACAAGATTCAAAAATTGAAGAAAATTTGAAGAAAATTATGAAAATTTGAATTTTCAAACGATTCGAAGAATTTAATAATTTTGTGTTTTAAAACAATAAATTATGATCGCATTACATTTGCATAATATTAGACGCAGAACTAACACAATATTAATTATTTCTATGATTGAGTTTCCAATAGAAAAAACATTCATTTTTGATTTTTGAAAAAATGCCATTCTTTGATGATCTAATCCAAACCACCAATATGTAAAACCAAAGACAATATCCAAATTACGTCACTGAATGATGTGAATTTAAAGATGAGATATTAGGACATGGATAGTTTTTTAAACTAATGATTAAAGCTTCTTGGAATTTTGAGATGCAATTTTTTTTTCAAAGAATGACAAAAATTTTCATAACGAATGGCAAAAATTTACAAAAAGGATGACATTTATTGAAAATCAAAATTAAAAAAGCTTTTACTGAGAACTCAATCCATGGACCAACTGTGCATCCAATAAACACAAATATCTGAACGAGCAATATCTCAGCATTGGCCATTGCTCATCCAGACAATTGTGGTAATTGAGCTCTTAAATGCATTTATTTTAACTACCAGAGAAACATCGATATCTACATATTGATTTAGTACTTCGAAGGTGCTAATTACACTCATTTAGAAGAATGATTGAACGACTGCGACAATTACTAAAAGCAATTAACCGTAATATATTCCTTTGGCCTCACAGCGACGTCCAACCAATAAATCTGATTTCCAAGCACGTCCAGTGCAAATATACGGTACCATGAATCAAAAAAACCGCAACTCTATGCGTTCTGCGAACAATAATCGACGGTTATGGTCAACTGTACCTCAATTAAGATGTAAATTCGTGTCAGAATTCGGGCGGAAAATTCCGCACTTAAAATTGTGATGAGCTGCGGTCCGTGATAAAACTTACGTGCTTGAAATTTCATGGGGCTATCAGATGAAAGCCGGGACGTGATTTTTGCGGTTTTTAATAGTTTAACACTCCGATTGCGATTTTAATGATCGAATTCGCGAGTTGCATAATTAGTGGGCACTAAAGTGACCAGTTAGATTTAATGAGGGAGATGTTATCAAGTGTGTACTTTGATAATTTCTAATAATATGCGTGAAAACGAGGAAATTTAATCAAATTTTGAAATTAAAATTGTTATAATAAGATTCGAAGAGATGTTGCGTAAAAGTTTCAGCTGAAAGTGGATAATTAAAAAGTTTCAGCAGAAAGTGGATGATTAAGTCATATTTTACTTTCTTACCAATTATTTCTAAAATTGTTAAATGTGTGGGTTAATTGGTGTATGATTCTGGTGCTGTCCATATTGGTAGGTGGAGAGGTAAAAAATCATGAACAAATATTGATTTATTTGTGACGTCTAAGATAATGATAATAACCTGAAAATATTTATGCCAAATTTTGCAAATTATGAGAAATATGAAAATACTGACGTCAAACAGAAGAAATTGAATTCCAAAATTGTGACGACTAATCGCAATTATGGGGTTCACATTTATGACATAGTATTGCAAAATATAAGAGGTTGATGCATTTTTTTTTTAAATTTGGCATTTCCAAAATTTTGAAGATGTATACCAAAATTTAGTTTCAATATATAATACACCAATATATCACTGAATATCGGTGCCAAATTTCATTAAAATTGATGCGCCAGTTTTTGAGATATCTAAAAAAGTGTCAGCACTATTTGAGAATATCACCATAAAATCACACTAAACTGCAAATATCTTAACAATCATCCATTGGAAATTAACTAATTTAAATGATTGATATTCACACTGATATCACTGAATATCAGTGCAAAATTTTATTAGAATTGTTGCGCCAGTTTATGAGATATCGCTAAAAAAGTATCAGTACTATCAATACTTTAAGAATATCATCGAAAAATACATGATCATACTACTATGCAAATATCTCAAGAACCAACCATTGAATATTAAAGAATTTAAATATATGATATAACAATATATCAGTCAATGTCACTGTCTAATTTCATCAAAATTGATACGCCAGTTTTTGAGATATCGCAAAAAACGTATCAGTACTATACTATCAATCATTTAAGAATATCATCGAAAAACATATGATCATACTAATATGCAAATATCTCAAGAACCACCCATTGAATATTAAGGCATTTAAATATATGATATAACAATATATCATTCAATGTCACTGCCAAATTTTATCAAAATTGATACGCCAGTTTTTGAAATATCGCTAAACACGTATCAATACTATTTAAGAATATTATCAAAAAACACATGATCACACTAAAATGCTAATATCTCAAGAACCAACCATTGGATATAAAGTTATTTAAATATGTAATACACCAATATATCACTGAATATTGGTGTCAAATTTAATTAAAATTGATGCGCCAGTTTTTGGGATGTCGCTAAAAAAGTGTCAGCATTATTTGAGAATATCGCCAAAAAAACACATGATCACACTAAAATGAAAATATCCCAACAACCACCCATTTGACAATAACTAATTTATATGAATGATATACCAATACATCGCTGAATATCGGTGCCAAATTTTACTAAAATTGATGCGCCAGGTTTTAAGCTATCGCTAAACAAGTGTCAGCATTATATGAGACTATCACAAAAAATCACACTAAAATGAAAATATCGCAACAATCACCCATTGGGTATAAACTAATTTAAATAGATGATATACCAATACATCACTGAATATCAGTGCCAAATTTGATTAAAATTGATGCGCCAGTTCTTGAGATATCGCAAAAAACGTATCAGTACTATACCATCAATAATTTAAGAATATCATCGAAAAACATATGATGATACTAATATCCAAATATCTCAAGAACCACCCATTGAATATTAAGGAATTTAAATATATAATATAACAATATATCAGTCAATGTCATTGCCGAAATATATCAAAATTGATACGCCAGTTTTTGAGATATTGCTAAAAACGTATCAATACTATTTAAGAATATTTTCAAAAAACACATGATCACACCAAAATGCTAATATCTCAAGAACCAACCATTGGATATAAAGTTATTTAAATATGTAATACACCAATTTATCACTGAATATCGGTGCCAAATTTCATAAAAATTGATGCGCCAGTTTTTGAGATGTCGCTAAAAAAGTGTCAGCAATATTTGAGAATATCGCCAAAAAAACCCATGATCACACTAAAATGAAAATATCACAACAACCACCCATTAGACAATAACTAATTTATATGAATGATATACCAATACATGCTGAATATCGGTGCCAAATTTTACGAAAATTGATGCGCCAGGTTTTAAGCTATCGCTAAACAAGTGTCAGCATTATTTTAGAATATCACCAAAAATCACACTAAAATGCAAATATCGCAACAATCACCCATTGGGTATAAACTAATTTAAATAGATGATATACCAATAGATCATTGAATATCAGTGCCAAATTTTATTAAAAATAATGCGCCGGTTTTTGAGATATCGCTAAAAAAGTATCAGTACTATACTATCAATAATTTAAGAATATCATCGAAAAACACATAATCATACAAATATGCAAATATCTCAAGCACGACCCATTGAATATTAAGGCAATTAAATATATGATATAACAATATATAATTCAATGTCACTGCCAAATTGTATCAAAATTGATACGCCAGTTTTTGAGGTATCGCAAAAAACGTATCAGTACTATACTATCAATAATTTAAGAATATCATCGAAAAACATATGATCATACTAATATGCAAATATCTCAAGAACTACCCATTGAATATTAAGGCATTTAAAATATAAGATATAACAATATATGATTCAATGTCACTGCCGAATTGTATCAAAATTGATACGCCAGTTTTTTAGATATCGCTAAAAACGTATCAATACTATTTAAGAAATTATCAAAAAGACATAATCACACTAAAATACTAATATATCAAGAACTAACCATTGGATATAAAATTATTTAAATATTTATTACACTAAAATATCACTGAATATCGGTGCCAAATTTCATTAAAATTGATGCGCCAGTTTTTGGGATGTCGCTAAAAAAGTGTCAGCATTATTTGAGAATATCGCCAAAAAAACGCATGATCAAACTAAAATGAAAATATCCCAACAACCACCCATTAGACAATAACTAATTTATATGAACGATATACCAATACATCGCTGAATATCGGTGCCAAATTTTACTAAAATTGATGTGCCAGGTTTTAAGCTATCGCTAAACAAGTGTCAGCATTATTTGAGAATATCACCAAAAATCACACTAAAATGCAAATATCGCAACAATCACCCATTGGGTATAAACTAATTTAAATAGATTATATACCAATACATCACTGAATATCAGTGCCAAATTTTATTAAAATTGATGCGCCGGTTTTTGAGATATCGCTAAAAAAGTATCAGTACTATACTATCAATAGTTTAAGAATATCATCGAAAAATACATGATCATACTAATATGCAAATATCTCAAGAACTAGCCATTGAATATTAAGGAATTTAAATACATGGCATACCAATACATCAGTCAATGTCACTGCCGAATTGCATCAAAATTGATACGCCAGTTTTTGAGATATCGCTAAAAAAGTATCAATACTATACTATCAATAATTTAAGAATATCATCGAAAAACATATGATCATACTAATATGCAAATATCTCAAGAACTGCCCATTGAATATTAAGGCATTTAAATATATGATATAACAATATATGATTCAATGTCACTGCCAAATTGAAAAAAAAAAACGTATCAGTACTATACTATCAATAATTTAAGAATATCATCGACAAACATATGATCATATTAAAATACAAATATCTCAAAAACCACCCATTGAATATTAAGGCATTTAAATATATGATATAACAATATATAATTCAATGTCACTGCCAAATTTTATCAAAATTGATACGCCAGTTTTTGAGATATCGCTAAAAACGTATCAATACTATTTAGATAATATGACAATATTTATGCAATATCTATAAATGCCAAGATTATGCTAAGAATATTATCATCAAGAATAGTTAGAATGGAAATTGAATATTCTATCGGTATAGATTATTAAATATGTACAACATTTTTGACTTAGTTATATTTCACTATTATGCCAAAAATATTTCAATATTTCACAAACCTGAAAATAATTATGCCAAATTTGAAAATTATGACTAACTTGAAAATTATGCCATTATGAATTATGACGTCTAACATAAGAAATTGAATCCCAAAATTGTGACGACTAATCGCAATTATGGGGTTCAGATATATGACTATAGTGGTACGAAATTTAAGGAGGTTAATGCCAAAATTTTGAACATTTGGCTTTACCAAAATTTTGAAGATTTATTGAAAAATTTTGAAATATGTATGACGTCCATGATAATATTCACACTAAACTTTATGTCTAATTTGAAAATGTCATAAATAAGAAAATTGACACCCAAAATTTAGATAATATAACAATATTGATGTAATATTTATAAATGTAGATGCCAAGATCATGCCAAGAATATCATCATCAGAAATAGTTAGTATGGAAATTGAATATTCTATTGACATAGGTTAGTGGATATGTACAAAATTTTTGACTTAGTTATATTTACTCCAAGCGCGAAAATATTTATGCCAAATTTGAAACTTATGAGAAATATGAATTATAACGTCAAACAGAAGAAATTGAACCAAAATTGTGACGACTAATCGCAATTATGGGGTTCAGATTTATGACTATAGTGATGCGAAATTTAAGAAGGTTAATGCCAAAATTTTGTAAATTTTGGGATTACCAAAATTTTGAAGATTTATACTCAAATTTTGAAATATGTATGACGACCATGATAATATTCACAACAAACTTAAACAGATTTATGTCTAATTTGAAAATGTCATAAATACGAAAATAGAGACCCGAAATTTAGATAATATTGTGACGACTAATCGCAATTATGGGGTTCAGATTTTGTAGTGGTGCGAAATTTAAGAAGGTTAATGCATTTTTTTAAATTTGACATTACCAAAATTTTGAAAATTTATACCAAAATTTTGAAATATGTGTGATGTCCATGCTAATATTCACACTAAACTTAAACAGATTTATGTCTAATTTGAAAATTATCATGAATACCAAAATAGAGACCCAAAATTTAGGTAATACGACAATATTGATGTAATATTTATATATGTAGATGCCAAGATTATGCCAGGAATACAATCATCAAAAATAGTTAGTATGGAAATTGAATATTCTATTGATATAGGTTATTGGATATGTACAAAATTTTTGACTTAGTTATATTTACTCCAAACCTGAAAATATTTATGCTAAATTTGAAAATTATGAGAAATATGAATTATGATGTCAAACAGAAGAAATTGAATCCCAAAATTGTGACGACTAATCGCAATTATGGGGTTCAGATTTATGACTATAGTGGTGCAAAATTTAAGAAGGTTAATGCAAAAATTTTGAAAATTTAGCATTATCAAAATTATGAAGATTTATACCAAAATTTTGAAATATGTACGACGTCCATGATAATATTCATACTAAACTTAAACAGATTTATGTCTAACTTGAAAATGATCATAAATACGAAAATGGAGACACCAAATTTAAGTAATATGACAATATTGATGCAAAATTTATGAATGTAGATGACATGATTATGCCAAGAATATTATCATCAAAAATTGTTGGTATGGGAATTGAATATTCTATTGATATAGTTTAATGGATATGTACAAAAATTTTGACCTAGTTATAGTTCACTCCAAACCTGAAAAAAATTATGCCAAATTTGAAAATTATGACTAACTTAAAAATTATGAGAAATATGAATTATGACGTCAAACGAAATACGAAAATAGAGACCCAAAATCTAGATAATATGACAATATTGATGAAATATTTATAAATGTAGATGCCAAGATTATGCCAAGAATATTATCATCAAAAATAGTTAGCATGGAAATTGAATATTCTATTGTTATAAGTTATAGGATATGTACAATTTTTTTGACTTAAGTTATATTTCATTTTGATGTAGATGTTACGAGTACATTTTGTTAAAGTAGGTAGAATACCATTATTGTCTAATTGCTATATTATCCTATACGAACCTATGAATCCTACTATTCATTAATATAACAAGAATTGCTTCTTATGAAAATTTTTGGCTTGAGAGTATTTTAGAGGTAATACCACATCCTTTCCAAGGATTAGGACAGTAATTATGCCACAATGATGAGGTATGCAATTGGAATAAGGCGATGGTAAGGGAATGAGGTGCAAATGAGTTTTATAACTGTGCTAAAGAGTGGCAAATAAATAGTTATATTTGAGATAAATCTAAAATACTAAAATTGGGAAATATGCTGCTTTTCATAAGTTATTATCAGAAAATGCAAATATAAAAAGTCTTCATATTCATCAGTCTTCATTTTGTCAACAAAAAGGACATCGTAAGCAATCTATTTCGAAAAAATACCAACATCCCTATTTTGATAGCAATTCTTATGAATGGCATTTTTTTCGAAAAAGATTCGTAAGCATTCCATGGATCCCAATTCTTATGAATTGGGATGAATGAAGATATTGTCAGAAAATGCAAATACAAAAGTCTTCATCTTCATCAGTCTTCATTTTGTAAACAAAAAGCACATCGTAAGCAATCTATTTCGAAAAAATACACAATATCCCTATTGTGATAGCTATTCTTATGAATGGCATTTTTTTCGAAAAAGATTCGTAAGCATTCCTTTGAGCCCAATCTATTTCAGAAAAATACCAACTTCCCTATTTTGATGCCTATTCTTATGAATGGGATTTTTTCGAAAAAGATTCGTAAGCAATCTATAGCAGGATTTTTGGGCACACTAATTATGCCACAATGATGAGGTATATAATTGGAATAAAGTGATGGTAAGGGAATAAGGTGCAAATGAGTTTTATAACTGTGCTAAAGAGTGGCAAATAAATAGTTATATTTGAGATAAATCTGAAATACTAAAATTGGGAAATATGCTGCTTTTCATAAGTTATTATCAGAAAATGCAAATATAAAAAGTCTTCATCTTCATCAGTCTTCATGTTGTCAACAAAAAGCACATCGTAAGCAAACTATTTCGAAAAAATACCAATATCCCTATTGTGATAGCTATTATTATGATGGTATTTTTTTCGAAAAAGATTCGTAAGCATTCCTTGGATCCCAATTCTTATGAATTGGGATGAATGAAGATATTGTCAGAAAATGCAAATGTAAAAAGTCTTTATCTTCATCAGTCTTCATTTTGTCAACAAAAAGCAACAATATCCCTATTTTGATGCCTATTCTTATGAGTGGCATTTTTTCGAAAAAAGATTTGTAAGCAATCTATAGGTATATACCAATATCCCTATTTTGATTCCATTTCTTATGAATAGTATTTTTTCGAAATAGATTGCTTACGATGCTTTTTTTTTGAGAAAATCAAAACTGATGCATTTTCTAACAATATCCTTAAAAGTTAAAAAAAAGCATTTTCTGACAATATTCTTAACTTATGAAAAGCAGTATATTTGAATTGATAACCAAACGGTATATCAAATACAGCACATGCCTTGTAGCCATTCATTACCAAATACCTCCACAATTCTATGTAAACTGATACAATTACAGAAAATATTTACTCATTAGTAATTAGTTTATAAAAACTAGCACAGATTTCCCCTCAAAGATGCAAGCAATTCCTTGCCCAAATATGTTGAGCAAGGCCCACATTCGCCACACACCTACACGGTTTTTGGCATTAGATTCTGGTTAAGGTTTCAACGCTTCTGGATAACACAGAAATGTCGGTGTTCAGAGTTGAGCACGTACTGTGTCACACGTGCTTTCAATGACAATAGGCAGACGCATTGTTTGGATACTTGAAATGTTGGCAGCTAGTCAGGCCGTGGGTCATTCAATAACATAAAGTGACCAGCAGCGTTTCGATAAAAGCTTTTGACCAGCTAAAAATACTGTGAATATTCTGAGAGTGAAGATGAGTTTAGTTAAAAGTACAGTTGTTGTATTGGTGGCTATGCTTGCGTTGGTGTCCGCCACTGAAGATAATGGTGATGCTGTTGATGTTGGAAGACAGCTGGTCGAACAAGGTAAATTAATATGTTAAAAATCTACGAAGTTTCTTCCAGAAATGGCAATTTATTAAAAAATGGTCAAGATGTAAGATGTTAAATATAATGATTTAGAACGAACTGAAATAGATTTCATCAAAATTTGGCAAATCAATGATAAATGTAAGAAGTTTCTTGCAGAAATAAAATTTTCATTGCAAACGTCGCAAAAATTCAAGATGAAATCAGAAATTTTCTTGATGAGATGTATGTATCTTATGAATGTAAAAAGTTACTTGCAGAAATTAAATTGTCATTGTTGCCAAAAATTCAATTTTTTGATAGAATTGGTAAGATGTATGTACGCAAAAAGTTGAAAATGGATTCAGAAATGTTCTTGATAGAGCTGATAAGACGTGGGAATCTTATGAATGTAAGAAGTTACTTGTAGAAATTAAATTTTCATTGTTGCCAAAAATTCTAGATGAATTCAGACATTTTCTTGATAGAATTGGTAAGATGTATGTACGCAAAAAGTTGAAGATGAATTCAGAAATGTTCTTGATAGAATTGATAAGATGTATGAATCTTATGAATGTAAGAAGTTACTTGCAGAAATTAAATTTTCATTGTTGCCAAAAATTGAAGATGAATTCAGACATTTTCTTGATGGATTTGGTAAGATGTATGTACGCAAAAAATTGAAGATGAATTCAGAAATGTTCTTGATACACTTCATAAGATGTATGATTCTTATGAATGTAAGAAGTTATTGCAGAAATTAAATTTTCATTGTTGCCAAAAATTGAAGATGAATTCAGACATTTTCTTGATAGAATTGGTAAGATGTATGTACGCAAAAAAATTGAAGATGAATTCAGAAATGTTCTTGAAACAATTCATAAGATGTATGAATTTTATGAATGTAAGAAGTTACTTGCAGAAATTAAATTTTCATTGTTGCCAAAAATTCTAGATCAATTCAGAAATGTTCTTGATGGATTTGGTAAGATGTATATACGAAAAAAGTTGAAGATGAATTCAGAAATGTTCTTGCTACAATTCATAAGATGTATGAGTCTTATAATTGTAAGAAGTTATTGCAGAAATAAAATTTTCATTGTTGCCAAAAATTGAAGATGAATTCAGACATTTTCTTGATAGAATTGGTAAGATGTATGTACGCAAAAAAATTGAAGATGAATTCAGAAATGTTCTTGATACCATTCATAAGATGTATGATCCTTAAGAATGTAAGAAGTTACTTGCAGAAATTAAATTTTCATTGTTGCCAAAAATTCTAGATCAATTCAGAAATGTTCTAGATGGATTTGGTAAGATGTATATACGAAAAAAGTTGAAGATGAATTCAGAAATGTTCTTGCTACAATTCATAAGATGTATGAGTCTTATAATTGTAAGAAGTTATTGCAGAAATTAAATTTTCATTGTTGCCAAAAATTGAAGATGAATTCAGACATATTCTTGATAGAATTGATAAGATGTATGTACGCAAAAAAATTGAAGATGAATTCAGAAATGTTCTTGATACCATTCATAAGATGTATGATCCTTATGAATGTAAGAAGTTACTTGCAGAAATTAAATTTTCATTGTTGCCAAAAATTCTAGATCAATTCAGAAATGTTCTTGATGGATTTGGTAAGATGTATATACGAAAAAAGTTGAAGATGAATTCAGAAATGTTCTTGCTACAATTCATAAGATGTATGAGTCTTATAATTGTAAGAAGTTATTGCAGAAATTAAATTTTCATTGTTGCCAAAAATTCAAGATGAATTCAGACATTTTCTTGATAGAATTGGTAAGATGTATGATTCTTATGAATGTAAGATGTTACTTCCAGAAATTAAATTTTCATTGTTGCCCAAAAATTCTAGATGAATTCAGAAATGTTCTTGATAGAATTGGTAAGATGTATGTTCGCAAAAAAAATGAAGATGAATTCAGAAATGTTCTTGATACAATTCATAAGATGTATGAATTTTATGAATGTAAGAAGTAACTTGCAGAAATTAAATTTTCATTGTTGCCAAAAATTGAAGATGAATTCAGACATTTTCTTGATCGAATTGGTAAGATGTATGTACGCAAAAAATTGAAGATGAATTCAGAAATGTTCTTGATACACTTCATAAGATGTATGATTCTTATGAATGTAAGAAGTTACTTGCAGAAATAAAATATTCATTGTTGCCAAAAATTGAAGATGAATGCAGTAAGTTTCTTGATAGAATTGGTAAGATGTATGTACGCAAAAAGTTGAAGATGAATTCAGAAATGTTCTTGATACACTTCATAAGATGTATGATTCTTATGAATGTAAGAAGTTACTTGCAGAAATAAAGTATTCATTGTTGCCAAAAATTCAAGATGAATGCAGAAAGTTTCTTGATAGAATTGGTAAGATGTATGTATGCAAAAAATTGAAGATGAATTCAGAAATTTTCTTGACAGATTTGATAAGAGTTTGTAAGATGTGTGTACGCAAAAAATTGAAGATCAATTGAGAAATTTTCTTGATAAATTTCTTTGCATGGCTGCTTAAACCAAAAGTGTTTTTCGGGGATCAGCTCGTACTGCCCCATAAACAGCGCATTTGGCACGAACATTATCTCATCTTTCACAAAACGCACTTGTCTTATAAATTTAAAATTTTGCCTTTGTTATTCTAACCCCTTCAATTACATTTTTCCCCATCATGTTTCAATTACGAAAGAAATTTATGCCCAAGTGCTCACTGCTTCGTCATACCTTTTCTACTAGGGCAATTATCAAATTATGAACGGAGCTGCGGATTCGCTTCAGACGGTCCATCCTCATTAGAATACATTTGCATCAGAAGGAAACGCCGAGGATGGTTTATTGGCGTTGTTATTATTAGCAGGTGATTAAACGGGTCGCGGACGCGTGGACGGCCGAAATAATTCGGGCCGTGAACATTCAAATACCCGATTCAGGGCACTCCTCGATCCGATACTCGGATCCGGGCGAGGTCCGACGAAATCTTAATTTCACGCCCACGCAGACGCGATAATTGGCGACTGTTGAATGCCCACGAAACGTAAGCTCTCAAAATCGCGAAACCACAGGATGGATAACGGTTAACTTGTCGTTGACATCGTATAGATCGGTGGTCAAGTGAAATCTGTAGAGCAAAATTGGCAAGTTTGGTTCTGGAGGTCCTTGGCAATGGTATTTAATTAGCCACTACAGAACAATTAGTTGGCACTCATGTGGTGTAAATTGCAGCCCTCGTTTCGCTTAGGCTACAATGCACATTCCTGTTGCTATGGCTTCTTTTGCACAAGTTATACATCCTTTTTTTTCTACGATCGCAAAGCAAATAATACTTCTTGTAACCATGTGCATTGCAACCTAAGCTAAGTGAGGGCTGCAATTTACACATGAGGGTTACAAAAGGCTGTTTTCGCACAAGTTATACACGATATTTTTTCTACGATCGCAAAGTAAATAATATATCTTGTAAACATATGCATTGCAGCCATCGCTTCGCTTAGGCTGCAATTTACACATGAGTGTTACAATGGCTGTTTTCGCCCAAGTTATACACGCAGTTTTTTCTACGATCGCAAAGTAAATAGTATTTCTTGTAACCGACTGATAATCTGTTATGTATGTAAAACTGTGCCACAATTGTGATTCTGATATTTTTGTTATTTCAATTTTTTGGCCAGGATTAAATGAATTTATAATTCATATCATGGTTCATAATCCAATTTCAGGTTTCAGAACCTTCGTCCACCACGCCATGAAACGCATGGCCATCATCCTGTTACTTCTTGTAACCATGTGCATTGCAACCTAAGCTAAGTCAGGGCTGCAATTTATACATAAGTGTTACAAAGGCTGTTTTCGCACAAGTTATACGTGCAATGGTTTCTACGATCGCTACGTAAATAGTATTTCTTGTAATCGACTGATAATCTGTTATGTATGAAAAACTGTGACTTTGTTGATTCAAGGATCCAATTTTTTTCCAGAATTAAATTAATTTGTAATTCATAATCCAATTTCAGGTAGAACCTTCGTTCATCACGCCATGAAACGCATGGCCATCATCCTCCCAGCAATCTTCTTCAAAATGGGCGTCGCCTTCACGCTGCTTATCCTGGTGACCATCGTGGCGGTCAACAATGGCTTCATAGGCTTCATGCTCCTCGTCGTGGGTCTCAGCACGGTTCTTGCACGTCTTCAGGAGGCCAAGCACCACCCCCACGTTGAACACGTTCCCTTAGCTGCGTGGCCATCATCCCCACATCATCATCTCACGCACTTCATCGACAGAAGCGACGTTGCAGACACGACATATAAGACTCCTTACGTAAACACGAACGCGAATGTTAACGCTTACTCGCCGTATTCTTACATCAAATACACATAATTGATGTAGAGTAGGTGATAGAGTAATGTATGTAAAGTTAGTATGCGAGTTTCCATTGCGTTAAAAACAAAACGAAGATGTGAGCGATTTTTGTTTCATCTCGCTTTCTTTTTACTGTCATCTTTTTTATTACTCGCCGTATTCTTACATCAAATACACATAATTAATGTAGAGTAGGTAATAGAGTAATGCATGTAAAGTTAGCATGCGAGTTTTCATCTCGCTTTCGTTTTACTCGCATCTTTTTTTTACTAGCAGTATTCTTACGTCAAATACACATAATTAATGTAGAGTAGATGATAGAGTAATGTATGTAAAGCTATTATGCGAGTTTTCATTGCGTTAAAAACAAAACGAAGATGTGACCGATTATTTGATATTTTTTTCATCTCGGTTTCTTTTTACTCTCATCTTTTTTTTTACTAGCCATATTATTACATAAAATACACATAATTAATGCAGAGTAGATGATAGAGTAATGTATGTAAAGTTACTATGCAAGTTTTCATTACGTTAAAAACAAAACGAAGATGTGAGCGATAATTTTATTTTTTCGCCTTCTTTTTACTCTGATTTCGTTTTTTACTCGCCATATTGTTAGATCAAATATATATATAATTAATGTAGAGTAGATGATAGAGTAATGCATGTAAAGTTATTATGCGAGTTTCCATTACGTTGAAAACAAAACGAAGATGTGAGCGATTATTTGAATTTTTTTCATGATTAATAATGTTAATCCTTATAGGTGCCACAAAATACATTGTTATACATTGTATAAACAACGTATTTTGTATTACACAATTATTACACTATTGTATAAATTGTATTATATAATTTACAACAATTACACAAAGAATTATATGTAGGTATAGAAACACAAATAAGATATCACAAATTATAATGTAATTAAAATTTTCAACACAGTCATAAAATAATGAAGAATGAGTTAAAATCTATTCTCATCAATCAAATTCAATCATCCTCTTGTTAAAATCAATTACAGCGGAGATACATTTCGAAAGATAAACGGCATTTTGAGCATAATCATTGAAATTTTCACAGAATGCACATTATTTTCAGATAATATTTTTTAATAAGTTTTTTATCAATGATTACGTTTAAACTGTGGCACCAGTGTGATTATTCAATTGTTCTGCCAGGATTAATCATTACTCTAACAATTTCAATGTTTATTGTTAAAATTGCAATATTTGCTCCCAAAACTATAATATTTCAATTAGTTACAATTTCATTTGCTATTGTGAAAATTTCAAAATTTGACTGCCAAAATGGTACATATTCTGCCAAGTTTCAATGAGTACTAAAAAAAATACGACAGAATAACTACATTTGAGAATAATCATCAAGATTTTCACAGAGTGCAGAAAATTTATACATTTTACTATTAAGTTTTATACGCAATCATTGAAATATCCTCGGTAACGAATAAAATTTGGAAATTTTCAGTTTTTACAGTCAAAATGGTATGTCAATGTTATTGTAACGTCAAATCGTCAATTTTCAATGATTATGTTCAAAATTTCGACAGAATAACGACATTTGAGAGTAATCATTGAAATTTTCAGTGTGTAGGAAATTTGTACCGAATAATACTTTTTACAAATAAGTTTTACCAATTGCAGTCATTGATTTTTTTCTGTAACTATAAAAATTTTGAAAATTTCAATTTTTACTGTCAAAATGGTATATATTCTGCTAACACTCAATGATAACTTTCAAAATTTAGGCAGAATAACGATATTTGAGAATAATCATTGAGATTTTCACAGTGTGCAGAATTTTTTTACAGAATAATACTTTTTATTAACAGTTTTATAAGCAATCATTGTTTTTTTTTCTGTAACGATTAAAGTTTTGAAAATTTAAATTTTTATTGTAAAAATGGTATGTCAATAGTATATCAATGCTAGGATAATGTCAAATGTTCAATTTTCAATGATTACTTTCAAAATTTCGACAGAATAATGACATTTGAAAATAATCATTGAAATTTTCAGAGTGCAGAAAATTTGTACAGAATAATACTTTTTATTAATAAGTTTGATATGCAATCAGTGAAATATCCCCAGTAACGATTAATATTTGAAAATTTCATGATTTACTGCCTAAATGGTATGTCAATGGTATTTCTATAGAATAACGACATTTGAGGATAATAATTCAAATTTTCACGAAGTGCAAAAAACGTTTACTGAATAATGCTTGTTTTAATTAATGCTTTTATAAGCACACATTCAAATTTTCTCTGTAACGATTAAAATTTTGAAAATTTCAAATTTTAGTGTCAAAATAGTATGTCAATGGTATGGTAATGTCAAATGCTCAATTTTTAATGATTACTTTTAAAATTGCGACAGAATAACGACATTTGAGAATTATGATTGAAATTTTCACAGGGTGTAGAATTTTTCTGCAAAATAATACTTTTTACAAATAAGTTTTATAAGCAATCATAAATTTTTTTTGTGTAACGATTAGAATTTTTTAAATTTCAATTTTTACTGTTAATATAATATGTCAATGGTATGCCAATGGTGTGGTAATGTCAAATGGTCAATTTTCATAGATACCTTTTAAAATTTTGACAAAATATCGACATTTGAAAATAATCATTGAAATTTTCTCACTGTGCAGGAAATTTGTATAGACTATACATTTTACTAATAAGGTTTATAAGCAATTATTAATTTTTTTCTGTTGTGTCAATGGTGTGGTAATGTCAAATGGTCAATTTTCAATAATTACTAACAAAATTTTGACAGAATAACGACATTTGAGAATAATCATTGAAATTTTCACAGTGTGCAGAAAATTTGTACAGAATAATACTTTTTAGAAATAAGTTATGTAAGCAATCATTGAATTTTTATCTGTAATGATTAAAATTTCGAAAATTTCAATTTTTACTGTCAAAATGGTATGTCAACGGTATGTCAATGGCAATGTAATGCCATATGGTCAATTTTCAATGATTACTTTAAAAATATCTACAGAATAATGACATTTGAGAATAATCACTGAAATTTTCACAGGGTGCAGAATTTTTATACAGAATAATACTTTTAACGAATAAGCTTTATAAGCAATCATTGAAAATTTCTCAGTAACCATTAGCATTTGGAATATTTCAATTTTTAGTGTCAAAATAATTGAAAATTTCAATTTTCACTGTCAAACTGGTATATATTCTGCCAATACTCAATGATTACTATCAAAATTTCGGCAGAATAACGATATTTGAGAATTATCATTAAACTTTTCAGAGTGCAGGAAATTTGTACAGAATAATACTTTCTGCAAGTAAGTTTTATAAGTACTTATTGAATTCTTTTCTGTAACAATTAAAATTTTGAAATTTTTCTGTCAAAATGGTATGTAAACGACATGTTAATGGTGCGGTAATGTCAAATAGTCAATTTTCAATGATACATTTTAAAATTTTGACAAAATATCGACATTTGAAATAATCATTGAAATTTTGACAGTGTGCAGGAAATTTGTACAGAATAATACTTTTTACTAATAAGTTTTATAAGCAATCATTGAAATTTCTTTTTAACTATTAAATATTTGAAAATTTCAATTTGTACTTTCAAAATGGTATGTCAATGGTATTGAAATGTCAAATAGTCAACTTTCAATGATTACTTTGATGTGTTACTTACTTGTGTTACTTTCAATGATTAATGATTTCGATAGAATAACGACATTTGAGAATAAACATTCAAATTTTTTACAGGGTGCAAAAACTTTTTCTGTATATTACTCATTACCAATAAGTTTTCTGAGCAATCATTGGAATTTTCTTAGTAACGATTGAAATTTTGAAAATTTCATTTTTTACGCCTAAATGGTATGTCAATGGTGTGGTAATGTCAAATGCTCAATTTTCAATGATAACTTTCAAAATTTCGATAGAATAACGACTTTTTGAAGATAATCATTAAAATTTTCACAGGGTGCAAAAAACTTTGACTGAATAATACTTCTTACTAATAAGTTTCATAAGCAACCATTGAAATTTTCTCAGTAACGATTAAAATTTTGAAAATTTCATTATTTTTACTGCCTAAATGGTATTATATGGTATTGTAATGTCAAATTCTCAATTTGAGGATAAACATTTCAATTTTTACAGGCAGCAAAAAACTTTTACTGAATAATACTCCTTACTACTAAGTTTTATAAACAATCATTGGAATTTTCTTAGTAACGATTAAAATTTAGAAAATTTCATTTTTTACTGTTCAATTTTCAATGATAGCTTTCAAAATTTCGACAGAATAACGACATTTGAGATTAATCATTGAAACTTTTACAGAATAATACTTTTTGCTAATAAATTTTATAAGCAATCATTGAAATTTTCTCAGTAATTTTGACAGTAATCATTGCAATATTGTCAGAATATATTAACAACAAATTATTATGTACTCATATGTAACCTTATAGATTTTCAATTAATTTTTTTACGTTGTTCTTAATACAATTGCTTTAAATTGTTACATACATTATTATATTAATATGGCAATGATTACTGTGTAATTTTCTGTAATTATTTTCAAAGTTTCAAGTTTCAAGATAAAAAATTACGACCAATGGCACCATATTGAACTTGCACCAATTGCACTTTTTGGATATAAACTTAGAACAATGAAAAATGTATGTAATTCTGTATGTAAATTTCAAATTTCGATTTCGAAATTTACGACTAATGGCACCTCATTGAATATTTTTGAATGTAAACTTAAGACGAAAAAAAATTATGTACTCAAATGTAATTCTATATTTTCAATCCAAAATTTTCTCATTAAACACAATTGCTTTCAATTGTTACGTACATTATTATGTGTTTATATGGCAATTATTCCTGTGAAATTTTTTTGTAATTATTTTCAAAATTTCAAGTTTTGCGTTTAAAAATTACGACCAATGGCACCATATTGAACTTTTTGGATATAAACTTAGAACAATGAAAACTAAAATTCAATGTAAGTAACTATGTATGTAAATTACAAATTTCGATATCCAAAATTACGAACAATGGCACTACATTAAATTTTTTGGAATATAAACTTTGGACGATATAAAATATGGTTCAATGTATGTAGCTCTTATAACAGTTATACAGGTATTACTCTAATTATAGGTCTTTCCATCCTCTGGCAAAGTTACGAATAGTTAGTTATAATCTTTTTTCTAACCGTGATTATTTATTTATTTATTATAATATGTGCGAACACAACTTTTGTTTCCTTAACATCCATTCTATTTTAAGACAGGTCTGTGTCCACATTGTTCTTAACATAATTGTTTTAAATTGTTACATAAATTTCTTATGTTAATGTAGCAATGATAACTGTGAAATTTTCTATAATTATTTTCAATATTTCAAATTTCGTGTTCAAAAATTACGACCAATGGCACCATTTTGAACTTTTTGGAGATAAACTTAGAACAATGAAAACGAAAGTTCAATGTGTGTAACTCTGTATGTAAATTTCAAATTTCGATTTCGAAAATTACGCACAATGGCACCACATTAAATTTTTTTAAATATATAAACTTTGGACGATGAAAAATAAAGTTCAATGGATGAAACTATTATTATACAGATATTACTCTAATTACAGGTCTTTTGATTGCCCTGGCAAAGTTACGAATAGTTAGTTATAGTATTTTTTCTAACCGTGATTATTTATTTATTTATTTATTATAATATGTACGAACACAACTTTTGTTTTCTTTACATCCATTCTATTTTAAGACAGGTCTGTGTCCACATTGTTCTTAACACAATTGCTAATAATTGTTACATAACTTAATAAGTTAATATGGCAATGACTACTGTAAAAAAATCTTTAATGATATCCAAAATTTCAAGTTTTGAAGTTCAAAAATTACGACCAATGGCACCGTATTGAACTTTTTTGATATAAACTTAGAATAATGAAAAATAAAGTTCAATGTAATGTAACTCTATATGTAAATTACAAATTTCCATTTCGAAAATTACGACCAATTGATTTTTTTTTAGTATAAACTTAAAACGATGAAAAATAAAGTTTAATGTATGTAACTCTTATTACAGTTACAGAGGTATTACTCTAATTACAGGTCTTTCCATCCTCAAAGTATGTAACTCTTATTATACAAGTATTACTCTAATTACAGGTCTTTCCATCCCCAATGTATGTAACTCTTATTATACAGGTATTACTCCAATTACAGGTCTTTCCATCCTCTGGCAAAGTTACAAATAGTTAGTTATTGTAGTTTTTCTAACCGTGATTATTTATTTATTAATTTATTTATTATAATATGTACGAACACAAGTTTTGTTTCTTTATTTCTTAACATCCATTCTATTTTAAGACAGGTTTGTGCCCACACTGAGTGGATTTGTCGTCTCCATCAGTTATCTTTATTCTTTATGTTTGTACCACATTAAGCAAATTCCTGCCTTCTAGATCTGAATCTGGACCGTCGCACTTTCACCATTCTGCCAGTCTGCGATAAGTCAAGTGACTGCCCCAAGGATATATCCGAAAAATACATTTCGATTCCATGATTAATAGTTTGTTATTAATTGCTTCTTTTGTGTTCAATTTAACACGTCAATTGCTACTGGCATCGACCTTATCATGGTCAGTTTTTTTGAATAAATATTCAAATATTCAAATTTAAATATTGCTCTGGGCGGTAATCGAACACACAACTATTAATAACAATATAATCGAATAAATAATAATTCTAAATACAATTCGATAATAATAATCGAAAATGGAACATACAACAATAAATAACAATAATATATTTGTTGAGCACGTGAGGGGGAGTTTAACACAATAAAACACTTTAGTGAGCAAAAGGTACTCAAGTGTTTTATTGTGTATAAATAACAATATTATGAATAATCATAATCGTGAATGGAACACACAGCTATTAATAACAATATTATTATTAATAATAATCCTACTACTACTGCTCTCTATGTGTTAATTTGTTATTTTTATAATATAAATAATAATTTATTATAAAAAAATATAATATTATAATTATCATTCAGTAGGACAAAAATAAATGTTATCGGTTACAAAATTTAGTGCTGATTAACGTAGAATTACGTAATAGAATATAATTAGAGTAGAATTACGTAGGAACACGTAGAATTCACATGGTTTTCAAAGTTGTAATTCTAATGGACATTTGATTCAATAAAATAATTTTATCAACACTGGAGGCTTTTACTTGATACGTGATATATTATGTATACATAAATAATGATATTTTTACTTTGTAGGTATCACACTTTATTTTAATACGGTGACTAGTTTCGACCGAACAGTTAGTCATTTTCAAACATATAATAATAGGTTATAATTATTAGTGGAATAGAAACATTATTGCAGGAAAAATTAAGACAATTGGTATAAGTTTACAAACATTTTTTTGTGAAACAAAAAATATGTCAAACTGATATAACTGTCGGGGCTGATTCATAGATGGCAACATACGAGCGCTTTCTAAAGTAACACACGCAGAGTTCCTCGCATGCCAACGAGCGCACGAGGGCACCCTATGTATAAATATCGTTTATCTATTGTTTTGTATTTTTTCAGATCTTCATGATCCACCCCCCTAACTCCGCTGAGCTATCCGGTGTCAAAACTTATACCAAATTCCTATTCAATTATACAGAGCGTTCGAGAATCATTTCCTCCCGGGATATTTAATTTATTTAATCAAAATCTTAGAAAGTGAATAAGTATTACTTATGAACTTAGGAAGTTATGAAGATCTGTTTTCAACCTTGGTCATTTTTTATTTCATATTTTGCATACATTGTATTATTAATAACACGGCGTTCATTGCGTGCGGAAAGACGAGGAAAAATCAGCATTCACTTTTCTCGCAAAAGTGGCACAGTGTGCTTACCGGTGTGGCGTTCCACAGGGTTCTCGCTACATTAACCTGCAGTGACCAACCCGGTAATTTTGAAGCAAGAAAAGTTGTAACAATTATATGTGGATAATAACTAGATATCGGTTTCTTCTGGCTCTGAAGATTAACGACCACACAGCTCGTTAATAAGTGATCAAGGCGTGCTAATTATTTCGGCGGAGTTTCACTCATCTCCAACCATGTATCCATCTAAGAGTAATGAAGTAGCTTGAATGATTGGTTCAAATTGATGATTTTGGAACTTTTAGTTCAGCACGAAAATCTGATACATCTAAGAGTAATGAAGTAGCTTAAATGATTAGTTCAAACTGATGATTTTTGAACTTTTAGTTCAGCACGAAAATCTGATACATCTAGGAGTAATGAAGTACCTTAAATGATTAGTTCAAATTGATGATTTTGGAACTGTTAGTTCAGAATGAAAATCTGATACATCTAAGAGTAATTATGTAGCTTAAATGATCAGTTCAAATTGATGATTTTGGAAGTTTTAATTCAGCATGAAAATCTGATGACTTGATCGTACTTATTTTTGGTGCAGTTGGAGCCTAAATACTTCACTGGAAGATTGACATAATCGTCTGCGCCAAAAAATATCTCGCTTTCGCAATATTACAATTGTTCCTTCAAAGACCAATCAGCAATACTAAAGCCAATGACCACTGCAATCGAACATAAAACTCAAAAAACTCAAAAACTACCCAATTTTGAATAATCTTTGATATACTATTTTCAAAAACTCATACTCTCCACACTTTAAAATCATCTTTCCTATCTTTCCTAGTTCAGCACGAAAATCTGATACATCTAAGAGTAATGAAGTAGCTTAAATGATTAGTTCCAAGTGATGATTTTGGAACTTTTAGTTCAGCACGAAAATTTGATGACTTCATCGTACTTATTTTTGGCGCAGTTGCAGCCTAAATAATTCTCTGGAAGATTGACGTAATCGTCTGCGCCAAAAAATATCTCGCTTTCGCAATATTACAATTGTTCCTTCAAAGACCAATCAGCAATACTAAAGCCAATGACCACTGCGATCGAACATAAGACTCAAAAACTCAAAAACTACCCAATTTTGAATAATCTTTGATATACTATTTACAAAAACCCATACTCTCCACACTTTAAAATAATCTTTCCTATCTTTCCTAGTTCAGCACGAAAATCTGATACATCTAAGAGTAATGAAGTAGCTTAAATGATTAGTTCCAAGTGATGATTTTGGAACTTTTAGTTCAGCACGAAAATTTGATGCTTCATAGTACTTATTTTTGGCGCAGTTGCAGCCTAAATAATTCTCTGGAAGATTGACATAATCGTCTGCGCCAAAAAATATCTCGCTTTCGCAATATTACAATTGTTCCTTCAAAGACCAATCAGCAATACTAAAGCCAATGACCACTGCAATCGAACATAAAACTCAAAAACTCAAAAACTACCCAATTTTGAATAATCTTTGATATACTATTTTCAAAAACTCATACTCTCCACACTTTAAAATCATCTTTCCTATCTTTCCTAGTTCAGCACGAAAATCTGATACATCTAAGAGTAATGAAGTAGCTTAAATGATTAGTTCCAAGTGATGATTTTGGAACTTTTAGTTCAGCACGGAAATTTGATGACTTCATCGTACTTATTTTTGGCGCAGTTGCAGTTTGAATAATTCTCTGGAAGATTGACATAATCGTCTGCGCCAAAAAATATCTCGCTTTCGCAATATTACAATTGTTCCTTCAAAAACCAATCAGCAATACTAAAGCCAATGACCACTTGAATCGAACATAAAACTCAAAAACTCAAAAACTACCCAATTTTGAATAATCTTTAATATACTATTTTCAAAAACTCATACTCTCCACACTTTAAAATCATCTTTCCTATCTTTCCTAGTTCAGCACGAAAATCTGATACATCTAAGAGTAATGAAGTAGCTTAAATGATTAGTTCAAATTGATGATTTTGGAACGTTTAGTTCAGCATGAAAATCTGATGACTTCATCGTATTTATTTTTGGCACAGTTGCAGCTTGAATAATTCTCTGGAAGATTGACATAATCGTCTGCGCCAAAAAATATCTCGCATTCGCAATATTACAATTGTTCCTTCAAAAACCAATCAGCAATACTAAAGCCAATGACCACTGCAATCGAACATAAAACTCAAAAACTCAAAAACTACCCAATTTTGAATAATCTTTGATATACTATTTTCAAAAACTCATACTCTCCACACTTTAAAATCATCTTTCCTATCTTTTCTAGTTCAGCACGAAAATCTGATACATCTAAGAGTAATGAAGTAGCTTAAATGATCAGTTCAAATTGATGATTTTGGAACGTTTAGTTCAGCACGAAAATTTGATGACTTCATCGTACTTATTTTTGGTGCAGTTGCAGCCTAAATAATTCTCTATGCCAAAAAATATCTCACTTTGGCAATATTACAATTGTTCATACAAAGACCAATCAGCAAAACTAAAGCCAATGACCACTGCAATCGCATATAAAACTCAAAAACTCAAAAACTACCCAATTTTAAATAATTTTTGATATACTATTTTCAAAAACTCATACTTTCAACACTTCAATATCATCTTTCCTATATTTCCGGTATGAAGACATTAACAACCATCCAACCATCACCAATTTGTACCAAATTTTTCACGTCTAGCTTCACGTCTCGTGTGCTCCAAGCACGCAATAGCGGAGCATTTAATTTCAATTCGAATTAAAATGAGGTGTAGGACCAGTTATTAACGCGTTTTTGGGCAGTTCCTAACAACTTTATGAATACATTAATTGATCGTGCGCAAATCCGTGGAAAATTAATTGGTCACGAGGCTAAGCCCAAAAATGCGTCCGACCCAAATAAGGTGCAAGTAGTATTTCTTTTATCCATTGTTGCGATTGAGGATAAACCCGATTCCAAAGCTTAGATGAGATGAGTGACAATTATTTGTATGGACAATTTTTTTTTCTCCAAATTTGGATATCGGCCATTTAGGCCATTACCAGTAATACATTTTTTTTGAAATTTTGCTATCATCGAGACATTACAAACGACCATTCTCTTCGCCGAGATTTGAACTCGGGACTCCTCTGCTGCGTTGCTATATAAATATATACAAGGTGTCAACGAAGTCTGAAATACATTTATTATTTGGGAAATTACGAATATTTTAGAAAAATCCTCGGACACGTTGATCTTAGTTTTCCAAAATACACATTTATTTTAGAAAAATCCTCGGACACGTCGATCTTAGTTTTCCAAAATATACCTTTTGCTATAAATCTATAATATTTGTCATCATTTGTGTTTGAGTTATGACGTCATCATTTTTTTTTAAATGGCAACCCTAATATTATATTATTTTATTTGGCAGACTCTTTTTTTTCTGGCTATAACGGTATACATTTTTGATACCTTACATAAGAATTTATTAAGAATTTATAAGAAGAAAAATTTCGCTCAAAAAGCAATTAAGAATTTAGAACTCTATGACGTCATATATCAAAAACGAATGGTGACAAAACTTTTAAATTTATTAAAAAATGTGTAGTTTTAAAAACTTGAAACGACATGTAGGTACGAAGATTTTTCTAAAATATTTTTAATTTCTAAAATAATGCAAATATTTTTGACACACTGTAGGATATCATTCACATACACACTATGATGAGTGTGCGTAATATGATAGTGAGTAATATGATTCCCTCTATGATATGGATTATAAATCTCTCATTCCCACGAAGTAGAAATAAACATTACTTTATCACACGGAGTATAATTACATTAAGTATTTCATTTAATGCAGCTCAATACAAAAATTCTATTTCTATTACTATATTCTATTGGCACCAAGAGAAGTAGACTAAATTCATGAATATGCTAAGAGCCCGCACAATAATTGCACTAGAGTTTCACTGTTTTCACTATTTCCCTCCACGTGGGAAATTAATTAATTCGCATCTGCATCTCGATCATAACTTGCACTTCGCTCTTCGATCAGTTCTTGGAATACAGGTTGAGTGCCAAACGAGCGCTTTTGCGGTGAGAAAGCGGAAACTCTTTCCTTTGCTAATTGTCATCTTTAATTACAGCAGTTAACAATTAATTCAAATCAAGTCATAAATACGGACGAATTTTCTGCAGTGGGTCAATCTATGTAGAATTGGATCCGACATTTTATAGTTGGTTTTATTATTTTTTAGTATTAGAGAAGGTAATAAACAATAATAAACAATTTCCTCTCGAACGACGTTTATATCTAAATAAAGTGAGATTTGAATTACTTATTATTGGAAGGCTCTAGACTTTATTTTAAATTTTTATTAGTGTTTTAATATTTTTGAAAAAAAAAAAACGTAAAATTTATGTGTAATCAAAAAACATATTTCAATGACCTGCTCAAAAAATATTGATTTGGTCATTTTCAATATATTCAATATTTCAATAAATACCTTTCTGATAGTGAATACAATTCTAACCAAAGAAGACTATTCTATGAAACACTAATTAAAATGACCTGCACCAGAAAATATTGATATTTCAATGACCTGCCTAAAAATATATTGATATTTCAATGACCTGCTCCAAAAATATTGATATTTCATAGACCTTATCTAATATAATATTGATATTTCAATGACTATTTTCAAGAGTATTGATATTTCAATGACCTGCTCCAAAAATATTGATTTGGTCATTTTCTTTGTCCTACTGCAAAAATATGTTGATGTTTCAATGGCTTGTTCCAAAAATATTGATTCTTCAATGACCTGCTCCAAAAATATTGATATTTCAATGACCTGCCCAAAAAAAAAAGATATTTCAATAACTTGCTCCAAAAATATTGATATTTCAATTACTTTCTCCAAAAATATTGATATTTGACCTACTCGAAAAACATTTCGAGCAGGTGTGAATATTGACAATGGCCTGCTAAAAAAAAACATTCATATTTCAATAAGTCACTCCAAAAACACTATTGATATTTCAATGACCACCTCCCAAAAATATTTCAACAAAGGTAAGCATAGCCAAGAATACATGATATTTTAATAAACAGCCTTTATGCAGAACACAATTCTAACCAAAGTAGACAAAGTTCTATGAAACACCAATTAAAATTACCTGTTCCAAAAAAATATTGATATTTCAATGACCTGCTCTAAAGATATTGAAATTTCAATGACCTGCTCCAAAAAAATATTGATATTTAAACGAGTTACTCCAAAAAATATTGATATTTTAATGACCAACTCCCAAAAATATTTCAACAATGGTAAGAATAGCCAAGAATAAATAATATTTCAATAAAAAGCTTTTATACTGAACACAATTCTAACCAAAGAAGACAATGGTCTATGAAATACCAATTAAAATGACCTGTTCCATAAAATATTGATATTTCAAGGACCTGCTCCAAAAAATATTCATGTTTCAATGACCTACGCTAAAAATATTGATATTTCATAGACCTTCTCAAAAAAAAAATATTGATATTTCAATGACATTCTCCAAAAATATTGATATATCAATGACCTGCTCGAAATAAATATTGATATTTCAATAAGTTTCTCCAAAAAATATCGATATTCAATGACCAACTCCAAAAAATATTTCAACAAAGGCTAGAATAGCCAAGAATACGTGATAGTTCAATAAAAAAACATATATACTGAACACAATTCTAACCAAAGAAAACCATGTTATATGAAACACCTTTTAAAATGACTTGTTCCAACAAAATATTGATTTTTCAATGATCTACACCAAAAATATTAATATTTCAATGACCTGTTTCAAAAACATATTGATATTTCAATGACTTGTTCGAAAAATATTGATATTTAAATAATCTGCTCGAAAAAATATTGATATTTTAATGACCTGTTACAAATAAATATAGATATTTCAATGACTTGCTCCAAAATAATTGATATTTCAATGACCTGTTCGAAAAACAAAATTGATATTCAATGATCAACCCTAAAAATTATTTCAAAAAAGGTAAGAATAGCAAACAATACATGATAGTTCAATAAACAAATACATATATACTGAATACAAATCTAACCAAAGAAGACAATGTTCTATTAAACACCAATTAAAATGACTTGCTCCAAAAAAATATAGAAAATTCAATGACCTGCTCTATAAATATTGATATTTCAATGACCAGATAAAAAAAATATTGATATTTCAATGACTTGCTCCCAAAATACTGATATTTGAATAACCTGTTCGAAAAAAATATTGAAATTTCAACATTGGTAAGAATAACAAAAATACATGATATTTCAATAAACAGCCTTCAAATACAGCATACAATCCTCACCAAAGCAGACAATGTTCTATGAAACACTAATTAAAATGACATGGTCTAAAAAAATATTTATATTTGAATGGCCTACTCCAGAAATATTGATATTTCAATGATCTGCTAGAAAAAAATATTAATATTTCAATGAGTTACTCCAAAAAATATCAATGTTCAATAGTTCAATAAAAAACATATGCGGAACACAATTCTAACCAAAGAATATAATGTTCTATGAAACACCATTTAAAATGACCGGTTCTAAAAAATATTGATATTTCAATGACCTGCTCCAAAAAAATATTGACATTTCAATGACTTGCTCCGAAAATATTGACATTTGAATGACCTGCTCCAAAAAAATATTGATATTTAAACGAGTTACTCCAAAAAATATTGATATTTTAATGACCAACTCCCAAAAATATTTCAACAATGGTAAGAATAGCCAAGAATAAATAATATTTCAATAAAAAGCTTTTATACTGAACACAATTCTAACCAAAGAAGACAATGGTCTATGAAATACCAATTAAAATGACCTGTTCCATAAAATATTGATATTTCAAGGACCTGCTCCAAAAAATATTCATGTTTCAATGACCTACGCTAAAAATATTGATATTTCATAGACCTTCTCAAAAAAAAAATATTGATATTTCAATGACATTCTCCAAAAATATTGATATATCAATGACCTGCTCGAAATAAATATTGATATTTCAATAAGTTTCTCCAAAAAATATCGATATTCAATGACCAACTCCAAAAAATATTTCAACAAAGGCTAGAATAGCCAAGAATACGTGATAGTTCAATAAAAAAACATATATACTGAACACAATTCTAACCAAAGAAAACCATGTTATATGAAACACCTTTTAAAATGACTTGTTCCAACAAAATATTGATTTTTCAATGATCTACACCAAAAATATTAATATTTCAATGACCTGTTTCAAAAACATATTGATATTTCAATGACTTGTTCGAAAAATATTGATATTTAAATAATCTGCTCGAAAAAATATTGATATTTTAATGACCTGTTACAAATAAATATAGATATTTCAATGACTTGCTCCAAAATAATTGATATTTCAATGACCTGTTCGAAAAACAAAATTGATATTCAATGATCAACCCTAAAAATTATTTCAAAAAAGGTAAGAATAGCAAACAATACATGATAGTTCAATAAACAAATACATATATACTGAATACAAATCTAACCAAAGAAGACAATGTTCTATTAAACACCAATTAAAATGACTTGCTATAAAAAAAAAACAGAAAATTCAATGACCTGCTCTATAAATATTGATATTTCAATGACCAGATAAAAAAAAATATTGATATTTCAATGACTTGCTCCCAAAATACTGATATTTGAATAACCTGTTCGAAAAAAATATTGAAATTTCAACATTGGTAAGAATAACAAAAATACATGATATTTCAATAAACAGCCTTCAAATACAGCATACAATCCTCACCAAAGCAGACAATGTTCTATGAAACACTAATTAAAATGACATGGTCTAAAAAAATATTTATATTTGAATGGCCTACTCCAGAAATATTGATATTTCAATGATCTGCTAGAAAAAAATATTAATATTTCAATGAGTTACTCCAAAAAATATCAATGTTCAATAGTTCAATAAAAAACATATGCGGAACACAATTCTAACCAAAGAATATAATGTTCTATGAAACACCATTTAAAATGACCGGTTCTAAAAAATATTGATATTTCAATGACCTGCTCCAAAAAAATATTGACATTTCAATGACTTGCTCCGAAAATATTGACATTTGAATGACCTGTTCGAAAAAAAAATTGATATTTCAACATTGGTAAGGATAACAAAAATACATGATATTTCAATAAACAGCCTTTTGCTACTGCATACAATTCTCACCAAATTAGACAATGTTTTATGAAACACTAATTAAAATGACATAACCTGAAAAAATATTGATATTTCAATGACCTACTCCAAAAATATTGATATTTCAATGACCTGCTCGAAAATAATATTGATATTTCAATGAGTCAAACAAAATATCGATATTCAATAGTTCAATAAAAACACATATAATGTAATGAACACAATTCTAACCAAAGAAGATAATGTTCTATGAAACACCAATTACAATGACCTGTTCCCAAAAAATATTGATATTTCAATGACCTACTTAAAAAATATTGAGATTTCAATAACTTGCAAAAATATTCATATTTTAATGACAGGTTCGAAAAAAATATATATTTTAATGCCCAACTCTAAGAAATATTTCAACAAAGCTAAGGATAGCCAAGTGAAATATCAAGTATTATTTCAATACAAAGTTCTTATACTGAACACAATTAAACGAATTAAAATGACCTACTTCAAAGGTTCATCTCTAATATTAGTAATTATAATTATATGAAGTATTTAATATTTATATTTGTGTAACATGAAAATAAAAATTGAAAAAATGAAATTTGGATTACATATGTTCAACCTTGTTAAAATGTATGTATTACACAAACGTGAAGCAAATAAGTGTATCAAATAACGAACCAAAAATTTACAAAAACTGTAAATAAATATGAAACTAAACTGAATGATATTTGTAAAAAACAAATTGACAAGAAAACACCAAGAAATTTGAATAAAATGCCCATAAATTTAAAAAAAACAAATGAAATCAAAATCCATGGATTTTTGGAAAACACTCCACTGAAACCAGAATTATCGCATTTCAGTAAACATTGCACAAAAATAGAACTTGGCAGGGAAACAATATTTTACAAAATTCTAAATAAAACTGCAAAATAAAGTACCACTATACAAACATGTATCATACAAAGCATTTTCTATGAGAGGTATAAAAAATCAGCTGAAATATGATGCAAATGCTAACTTTTTTTTAATTGGTTAGTGATTGACTTATTTTGCGCACAGTATAATAATAAGTGTATTTTTTAAAACCTAAGTGGACGTGTCCGAGGATTTAAAAAAAAAAATTAATTTCCAAAATATTATATTGGAATATTACATATATTTATTATTATCATTATAAATGTTATAAATATTGTGGAACCCTCCACTGAAACAAGAAATATCGCATTTCAGTAAACTACATACACATTGCACAAAAAATAGAACTTGGCAGTGAAATAATATTTTACAAAATACTAAATAAAACTGCAAAATAGTTATTTATGATACACGTTCGTAAAGTACTACTATACCAAAAATGTATCATACACAGCTGTGTATGACACACTGTGAACAGTGCGTAAAAACTTGGTTTATGCACGCTCGTAGAAACAAAAATATACGTAATCATTTTCAAATCATTTTGAATTAAATCAAATCAAATCAAATCATTATACGTAATCATTTTCAATCAATTGGCATGAGGCTTATATCCAGAGTAATTCAGCTGATATTTAAAACAGACAATTACTGATATGCTAGTGAAAATTCTCCAAAGAAGATTACAGGAATTGATATGTCTAAAACGATGCACACGTAAACTAGACTATTATTGATAATAACATAGTTCGCTTGGATAGATTGTCTTTCAGATAATAACCAGAGCGATGCCTTTTCAGTTGCTGATAATTCTAGAGTAATCATTTTGGGAAAGATCTTACTGGGATTGTTCGGCTTGTGGCAACTCAGATCAAATCTAGAGAGGACCATTGCTGATAATGCTAGCGTAATAATTATCCTTTGCAGCTCTTGAAATTAATTGGCTTAGCGATTATATCCAGACCGATACAATCTATGTTTAACTAGATAATTGATGGTACTGCTAGCGCAAAAAATACCTGAGAAAGCCTACAGTGATTGCTTGGCTTGTGGATTATAACCAGAGCCTTTGCCCATGAATGCCCAAATATCTGGGTTCTGAATTAGTTTTGGTCTCTCATGGTCTCGTAGTCATGGTCTGTCATAGTTATATAATTATATAGAAGAATAATTGGAAACAGTAAAAAATTTGGTCAAAACTTATAACCAGTTGATGTTTACAGAAATGATTAGTCTCTCATAGTTATATAATTCTATAGAAGAATAATGGGAAACAGTTAAAAATTTGGTAAAAAATTATAACCAGTTGATGTTTACAGAAATGGTTAGTCTCTCATAGTTATATAATTCTATAGAAGAATAATGGGAAATAGTCAAAAATTTGGTCAAAAATTATAACCAGTTGATGTTTACAGAAATGATTAGTCTCTCATAGTTATATAATTCTATAGAAGAATAATAAAAAAACAGTCAAAAATTTGGTCAAAAATTATAACCAGTTGATGTTTACAGAAATGATTAGTATTTCATAGTTATATAATTCTATAGAAGAATAATGGGAAACTATCAAAAATTTGGTCAAAAATTATAAGAAGTTGATGTTTACAGAAATCAGATTATATTTTGTGTTGAATTACTTTGCCACTCCATTCATCGTGTCTTTTAGCTACATGACCAACTTGTTCCCTTCTAAAAATTGCTGGTCTGCTGACCATATGAGGCATATCTTTTTTCTTGGCTGATTCGTGGATTGGTCTATCATGGTTTCATGGTCATGGTCTCTCCTAGTTATATATTCTATTCCATATAGAAGAATCTTTTTGGTCTAAAATTATAACCAGTTGAAGTTTACAGAAATCAGATTATATTTTTTGTTGTATTACTTTGCCACTCCATTCATCGTGTCTTTTAGCTACATGACCAACTAGTTCCCATCTAAAAATTGCTGGTCTGCTGACCATATGAAGCACATCTGTTTTTTTTTGGCTGTTTCATGGATTGGTCTTGGTCTTTCAAAGTCTATCATGGATTCATGGCCATGGTCTCTACTAGTTACATAATTCTATTCCATACAGAAGAATCTTTTTGGTCAAAAATTATAACCAGTTGATGTTTACAGAAATCAGATTATATTTTGTGTTGCATTACTTTGCCACTCCATTCATCGTGTCTTTTAGCTATATGACCAACTAGTTCCCATCTAAAAATTGCTGGTCGGCTGACCATATGAGGCACATTTGTTTTCTTGGCTGTTTCATGGATTGGTCTTGGTCTCTTAAAGTCTAGCATGGATTCATGGCCATGGTCTCTACTAGTTACATAATTCTATTCCATACAGAAGAATCTTTTTGGTCAAAAATTATAACCAGTTGATATTTACAGAAATCAGATTATATTTTGTGTTGTATTACTTTGCCACTCCATTCATCGTATCTTTTAGCTACATGACCAACTTGTTCCCATCTAAAAATTGTTGGTCTGCTGACCATATGAGGCACATCTGTTTTCTTGGCTAATTCATGGATTGGTCTTGGTCTCTCAAAGTCTATCATGGATTCATGGTCATGGTCTCTCCTAGTTATATAATTCTATTCCTTATAAAAGAATATTTTTGGTCAAAAATTATAATCAGTTGATGTTGACAGAAATCAGATTATATTTTGTGTTGTATTTCTTTGCCACTCCGTTTATCGTGTCTTTTGGCTATATGACCAACCAGTTCCCATCTAAAAATGGCTGGTCTGCTGACCATATGAGGCACATCTATTTTCTTGGCTAATTCATAGATTGGTCTTGGTCTCTCAAAGTCTATCATGGATTCATGGTCATGGTCTCTCAAAGTCTATCATGGATTCAAGGTCATGGTCTCTCCTAGTAATATAATTCTATTCCATATAGAAGAATCTTTTTGGTCAAAAATTATAACCAGTTGATGTTTACAGAAATCAGATTATATTTTGTGTTGTATTTCTTTGCCACTCCGTTCATCGTGTCTTTTAGCTTATGACCAATCAGTTCCCATCTAAAAATTGCTGGTCTGCTGACCATAGTAGGCACATCTGTTTTCTTGGCTGATTCATGGATTGGTCTTGATTTCTGAAAGTCTCTCATGGATTCATGGTCATGGTTTCTTCTAGTTATATAATTCTATTCCATATAGAAGAATTATGGGCAAAAGTCTCTCTGCCGTCCAAATTCCTGAGACCAGGTATTAGTTCCGAGCAGGAATTTTAATTCAATTTTTATTTTCTACGTTTGGTGTTTTCCAAGTGCAAATACTAGGCTATTGGTGGAAAGTGAGAATGACTGCATTGAAAAATGTGTTGGTGTTTAGAAACATTTCAAGAATTTCTTAACATCAAGTCGAATCTGGAGGAAATTTGGTCGATAGCCAAGTAGAGATGGTTCCAGAGGAAACGTTAGCAAACATGGATACAGTTATTTTGAATAATTTATTTTTAACGATTCTAGAGGAATTTTGGGCGTTCTCAGTGTGCAAAACTTTCTGGGTCAGTGCATCCGAAAAAACCGGTCCTCGCGAAAGTGCACTTAGCCACCTCACGCAGCCTCATGGACCAAGAGTAGTTACAACCGAGGAATCACACTGGCGCTCGTCTCCGTGGTGGCGAAACGTCGTCCAGTGGTCAAATCCCGTAAACGCGGAGCACCAGCTCGACCATGACCAAGACCTCCGATGATAAACGCTCACTCCTACCCGATGGACGGCATTCGTCCGTTCGCGCGCCTCCAGGAGACATGTAAAAGAATCGAACCACGGACCTCCCGCTACCTCCGCACACACCAGAAGCACCATGCGAGGACTCATCGTGCTCTTCGTCACCATCACCTGCTGTTGTGCGGCGACGACGACCCTCCCCAGAGGCGGGTGGAGGCGCAAGGTCATCAGGTTCGCCGAAGAAGACAAAGCGGCGCTAACAGTGCCAATATTAGCGAGGGAAGCCAGGAAATACAGTGAGTAATTTTATATGGTAATCCAACGTTCACTGTGAAGTGTCGTCGATGCACGTAAATTAACATCTGATCCAGTTTATTTAACCTACATATTGCGATAGCGGTGGTTATGAGAGGCATTCTTTGCTCCGGTAGATAATGCATTTTTATGATCAATTTGCAATTCAAGTAATTAGAAAAACATCTTATTGCAGAGATTTTTATCATTAATATGCGAAGTAATTATAACTATTTATCAATGAGATTTTACCACTAACTTAAATTAATTATATACAACTTCTTTATGCTTGAGGATATGTGCATGTGTCTATAAACTGCAACTATATAGCCTGCTCATAACAACTGTTGTTTAATTTGTAACAAGATGCAAACGAGAAAGTCTTATTTCTACTGTACCTAATAAATGGGTTTAGATTGTAAATCAGAAATGATGCGATTGTAATTGGCATGGATGAGCTTGAACGAGATTCGCACACCGGATGCTATTCTGCTCAATGAACAAAGTATAATTCACTATTTCTTCCAAAAATGAGATACAAACAAAGATACAATAGGATAGGAATTTTTGGTATTCTGCTCAATAGACAAAGTATAATTCATTATTTGTTCCTAAAATATGAGATACAAACAAAGATACAATAGGATAGGATTTTTTCCTAGAAAACCATTCCCATTCCCTATAGACATATAAAGATAAAAATGATAGAGTATTTCTTTCGTAGTAAAACATTCCCATTCCATAAAGACATACAAATATAAAATATGATAGGATAATTTGGAATTAGGATGAACAGGATATTTCCTAGTAGAACATTCCATTGTATTGCTTGCAATATCGACAATTAAATGATGATACCACGTAAATACATTTTGACAAACTTTACATGAGAAGCACAAACCTGTTTTAAAAACCATAGTTTAAATATATTTTTGAGATGTGAGTGTATATTGTTTTAATTTGATCAATGAAAATTCATTCATGTGAGTTGATGCTAATTGTAACGCGCATCATTTTTTCTGAAAAGTTTGATGGACACCAAAGTTTGATGGTCATCAAAATTTGATGGTCAAATCATTTTTGAAAATATGTAGATACCATATATCACCACTTAAACCGTCGATTTATCATTTTGAAATTCGATTATTATGTCTTTCCCATCTAGAGTGTATATAATAATAATAATTTATAGTATAGATAATCATTGTTTAGTAAGCATAAGGAAAATATTGTCTTGCTTCATGTTCTATGAATATATCATTTTGAACTTCGATTATTTTATTTTTCCCATCTAGAGTGGATATAATAATAATAATATATAGTATAGATAATCATTGTTTAGTAAACATAAGGAAAATATTGTCATGCTTCATGTTCTATGAATATATCATTTTGAACTTCGATTATTATATTTTTCCCATCTAGAGTGGATATAATAATAATAATATATAGTATAGATAATCATTGTTTAGTAAACATAAGGAAAATATTGTCTCGCTTCATGTAAATATGACAAAATCATAATTATGCCAGTGTTTCGTGTAAATATGACAAATAATAATTATGCCTCTGTTTCGTGTAAACATGACACATAAAAATATTCTCACTCTCTGATTTCCATACAAAATGATGCAGGAATTTAGGCACTTGCCTGAGGGCCATTAGATTTATCTGTTATTGAAAGTGGACTTATGCAAATGGCGGTGAACCAATAAATAGATTTTTTTTAATGGAATAATCTTCAAGTTTCTAAAGACGTATGAATGTGCTCAATTAACGTAGAAAAATGTAACGGTATAATAAATCTATCATACAATTTAGATTTGGTTCGACGCAGTGGGAATGAGAAATAAATTATGTCTGTATTTTTGTAATATGTTAATGATTTTACTATGTTATTTGCATTAAGTAATAAATTAGGGGTGTGGAAAGCACACGACTTTCGTCTATGATTATATATAGTGGACATTTTTGACAAAACAATATTTCATCAATCATATTTGTCATTTTTGATAGAAACACATTTCGTCAATCATATTTGTCATTTTTGACAGAAACACATTTCGTCTGTAATTAGCAGGTCAGAATAATTAGCAAGTCTTCGTTGAAATACTACAGAAATTATTTTGTTGAATATTTCATATAAGTCCAGTTTTACAATCGTGGATTATCTTTGTTCGTGGTACATTTGCCAAGGATGCCATGTTGACACAATGGCATCCTAAGTAAATGTACCTCGAACAAATATAATCAATGATTGTAAAACTAGACCTTAAAACACACAGTATATTTTTGATGGTTTTCGAAATATTTGTAGAAAAACGAAAAACCTAAGCAATAAAATACCATTTTGGATTGATGGTGATGATTTCAGTAAAAAATCAGTGTGACATTCCAATTTTTCTATAAAAAAAGTTAATTATAATTTTCAAGTCGAACAGACATATATAACAGAATAAGATTTGAAAGCTGATATTTCCTCAAGATGTTATCTTAAATTGCACCTTGGCATCTTTAAAAATTCCTCGGTAACCATTGATACCTTTAGTATTATCGTACAAATTGTAGATTTAACAGCATAAATTGAAATTTCCATTACATTCATTGCAACTTATTATGTTCAATAATTAAAATTTTGACAAAAATAAATGAAAATTTGACAAGAATCATTGAAACTTTTATAGTATCTTTAAAAAAAATTCAGTAACCATTGAAATTATTAGTATGATCATACAAATTGTAGATTTAACAGGATTAATAAAAAAAATTATTACACTCTTGAAACTATGACATAATTACTGAAATTTTTGCCGAAACAATTGAAAATTTGACAGGAATGTTTGAAAATTTGACAACATCCTTCGAAACTTTGTAGATTACCATTGAAATTTCTAGAGTTATCATAAAAAAGGGACAGGAATTGTAAATGTAACAGTATTCATTGAAAATTTGACATAATAAGTGAAATTTTGACAGAAATAAATGAAAATCTGACAGGAATCGTTGAAAATTTGAGAACAATCTTCGAAACCTTGTAGATAGCTGTTGAAATTTCTAGAGTGATCATCAAAATTTGGACAGAAATTGTAAATTCGACAATAATTGAAATATTGGCAGAAATAAATGAAAATTTGAGAGGAATCATTGAAAATTTGACAGAAACCTTAAAAAAATTCTCAGTAACCATTGAAAACGTTGGCATCATCATAGAAATTATAGATTCAGCGTTTATTGAAATTTCGATTACGTTCATTGAAACTTTAACATAAATAATTGAAATTTTGACAGAAATAAATGAAAATTTAACAGGAATCATTGAAAATTTGATAACAGTGTTTGAAAATTTCTCAGTAACCACTGATAGTTTTAGTATGAACATACAAACTGTAGATTGAACAGTATTAATTGAAATTTTTAATACTCTCATTGAAACTTGGACATGACTTTTTTTACAAAAATAATTATTGAAAATTTGACAGGAATCGTTGAAAATTTGAGAATAATTTTCGAAATTTTGTAGATAACCATTAAAATTACTGGTGTTATTACAAAAATTTGGATAGAAATTGTAAATTTATTAATTGAAACTGTGACATAAGTGAAATTTTGACAAAAATAAATGAAAATCTGACAGGAATCATTAGAAATTTAACATCAATCGTTGAAAAATCCTCAGCAATAATTGAAAGTTTTAGTGTGATCAAACAAATTGCAGATTTAACAGTATTCATTGAAATTTCGATTACATTCATTGAAACAATGATAATTTTGATTACACTCTTGAAACTATGACATAATTACTGAAATTTTTACAGAAAAAAATTAAAAATTGACAGGAATAATTGAAATTTTTACAACATCCTTCGAAACTTTGTAGATATCCATTGAAATTTCTAGAGTTATCATACAAAATTGGACAGGAATTGTAAATGTAACTATATTAATTCAAAATTTGACATAATAAGTGAAATCTTGACAGAAATAAATGAAAATGATAGCCGTTCAAATTTCTAGAGTGATCATCAAAATTTGGGCAGAAATTGTAAATTCAACAATAATTGAAATTTAGGCAGAAATATTTGAAAATTTGACAGGAATAATTGAAAATTTGACAACATCCTTCGAAACTTAGTAGATATCCATAGAAATTTCAAGAGTTATCATATGAAAATAAACAGAAATTGTAAATTTAACAGTATTAATTGAAAATTTGGCATAATAAGTTAAATTTTGACAGAAATACATGAAAATCTGACAGGAATCATTGAAAATTTGACAACAATCTTTGAAAAATCCTCAGTAACCATTGAAAATTTCAGTATCATCTGACAAATTGTACATTTAACAGTATTAATTGAAATTTCGATTACAGTCATTGAAACTTTGACAATAATAGTTGAAATTTTGACAGAAATAAATGGAAATTTGATAAGAATCATTGAAAGTTTTACAGAACCTGTGAAAATTCCTCAGTAAACATTAAAATTTTTAGTATGATCATACAAATTGTAGATTTGATAGTATTAATTGAAATTTCGATTAAATAATAATAATAATAATAATCGCCTTTATTCTTTTAGACCTTTCGGTATAGAATATGTCAGTTACATTAAGTTATACACAAAATAAAATTAATTGAAACAATGACATAATCACTGAAATTTTTACTGAAATAATTGTAAAATTTGAATAATTGTTATTAGCATTATTATTTAATTGAAAAAATATATTAATTTATGATTAGAACTCTTGTAATTACAAAAATTTTGAGCAAAATTGTAAATTTAATAGTATTAATTGAAAATTTGACTAAATAAGTGAATTTTTGACAGAAATAAATGAAAATCTGACAGTAGCCATTGGAAATTTGACATCAATCTTTGAAAAATCCTCAGCAACAATTAAAATGTTTAGTATGATCATACAAATTATAGAATTAATAGTACTAATTGAAATTTCGATTACATTCATTGAAACAATGACATAAGTACTAAAAATATTATCGAAACAATTGCAAATTTGACAGGAATCATTGAAAATTTGTCAACATTCTTCGAAACTTTGTAGAAATCCATTGAAATTTATAGAGTGATCATAAAAATTTGAACATAAATTGCAAATTTTTTACTGGTAAATTTTCAATTTAACTTTTTAACAATTTACCAAAGTTTCAATTTAACTTTGACATAATAATTAATATTTTGACAGAAATATATAAAAAAATTACAGGAATCATTGAAAATATGTCAGAAATCATTGAAAATTCCTCAATAACCTTTGACATTTTTAGTATGGTCATACAAATTGTAGATGTAACGGTATTAATTGAAATTTTGATTATACTTATTGAAACTTGGACTTAATTTCTGAAATTTTTTCAGAAATAATTGATAATTTGACAATTATCTTCGAAACTCTAAAGATAACCATTAACAGAACAATTTTAATATAAATCAATGAAAATCTTTGATAATTTGACGGCAATCTTTGATCATTTGTATTATCATTGATCATATTTGTATGATCATTGATCATATTTGTATGATCTTGATCATATTTGTATGATCATACAAAGTGTAGGTTTAACAGTATTAATGGAAATTTTGATTATACTCTTAAAAACTTACACATAATTTAGACATAATTAGACATAATTTCAAAAGGAAAAAACTTGAAAATAAAAATTCTGAAGAGCTGACAATATCATACCTGACTGAATCAGCTATGACCATATATTATTTCATTGTTTTCTTAGGAAAAAACTTGAAATTTATAATTTTGCATAGCTGACAATATCATAGTTGACTGAATCAACTATGACCATGTCTTCATTTAATGTTAACTTAGGAAAAAACTTGAAAATTAAAATTATGCATAGCTGACAATATCATAGTTGACTAAATCAACTATGACTATGTCTTCATTTAATGTTATCTTAGGAAAAAAACTTCTTAGGAAAATAAAAATGATTCCAAAAGATATTCCACGAATACGTATCACAATCACCCCATAAAAAAATCGAATGACAGATAATAACATCTATGACGTAATTGGCTAGTGACATAGATTCATTAAATAAGTAATAAATAAAATTTGTAAAACATACATAACAGTTGAAAAACATAATATAAATATACAGACATATAAATGAGACCATGTCAAGAATAACGTAGATAATCTAAACGCCGTATAGTTAATCAATTAAATTGAGACTTTTATACATGTCATTTAGAAACTTTACGAGAATACTTCGATAATTCATAGAGTGAATTACAACCAATTAGTAAATTTCTTCAGTTTTGAGGCTCACCCGCTTTCTGGTGAAACTACTCTGTATCGAGTTAATCCGTTTTGAATTAATTAGTGGTTCCACATGCCTGGGGCCAAAATACTTCGTAACGGTCCGACAAGAAACACCAATCTTAACGAAGGATCTAAATTCGCCAGCAAATATAGATCATACATAACCCAAATACAAAAGCTAATTGAGTCAAAAGTAAGGTGGAGATTGTATCTACTGAATTACCATTTTTATATAAATATAAGATTATTAAAAAAAATGTTTTAGTTTTTTTAGCGCGTAAGTTTAGCAAATTAGCAATTTTTGAAACCATTTAGATTTTCTTGCAGTGATATTTTGATTAAAAATATGGACATACTAATTTTCTTGATATTTCTATCGAATATTTCGGAAATTTTCAAAATGCATAATTTTTTTGGCAATCTCTGACACCTTTATATAATGTTATGTAACTTTATCGAAACTCATCATATTTAATTAAGAAATTTTCAAAATGCATAATTTTTTTGGCAATCTCTGACACCTTTATATAATGTTATGTAACTTTATCGAAACTCATCATATTTAATTTAAAAAAATTCGAAATGCATATTTTTTTGGCAATCTCTGACACCTTTATATAATGTTATGTAACTTTATCGAAACTCATCATGTTTAATTAAAAAAAAATCAAAATGCATAAATTTTTTGGCAATCTCTGACACCTTTATATAATGTTATGTAATTTTATCGAAACTCATCATATTTTAATTTAAATGCTGAAAGTTTAGCATATCTATCTCTATATTGTGATAATTATTTTAATAATGTTTAATAATTTAATTTTTCGTTTTCAAAACTAGGTAAGATTTTTGTAGCAAAACTACAAAACTTGCATTAAACATTGTATACTGGTAACTGTTACTTTGTGGAACATTGTAAATAAGTATATTAAATAAAACAACTTTGTAATTTCCATTCACACAAAGTCATAAAGTCATAGTCGTAAAGTAGCGAATTATGTTTCCTGATGAATGAATTTCTATGAATTTGCGATGATTTAAGCGAGCAACAGAAATTACCAGTTATTGGCGTAATTTGCGTGTACAAAACTAATACAAATAAACATTCGTTTTAACTTCTTTGATTATATAATTATTATCTGAGTAATTGCAGAATTTCCACTCAAATGGTGAGCTGAAGAAGTATGATGTCATTAAATCAAATTAGAGAGGAGACTTTCTGCGTAGCCACACAACAAATTAGCTACTTGCAGCAGCTGCCTCTTTGCGAGTGCTCAGTAATTGATAGGTAAAAGAAGCGTGAGCTTAACGGTGCACGAAAGCTTTTATGTGTAATAATCCGTTATTAGGGTAACCAAATTAGGAATACAACAAACAAAAACAACATATGTTTCATTATTAATAGATTAATAACGTAAAACCTGCCAGAACTAGATTTAATTATGAATTTATTAATAATTATAATAACGAAAAAAAAAATACAAACAAGTGCCGTTCATGACATAAAGCTGATAAAGTTGCAAATATTTATCTGCCGGTTTAAGTTAGGCCTTAAATGAAGAATTATTTGAAGGATAAACATATTGAAAGAGATTTTTAACGCATTTTGCAGAAATACCTCTCAGTAAAACTACAGTAGTTTTATACCATGAAGGTACCATTGAGGTTGAGACATATTTCAACAGATTGAATTAGGCAGTGATATGACAAATTCAAACAAACGCCTGTCATATGACACTGACAATAGAAATTTTGAAATTTCCAAAAATATCTATGGTATCATGACATTTTTCGCTGTCTTAGTTTAGTATGAAGGTGATGGTACATAGTAATTTTGAATGTTATCAGTTTTCTGAGAAAATAAAAGATAATAAAAGATGGTCATACTCGATTCACAGATTTGCTTTTAAAATTAGTCAAAATTATGACCAAATGTTAGTCTATCATGTCGCTAATGAGAGTCATGGTCAAATTTCAGAACTAATTCAACTAAAATATGACCAAATATTTTCAATGTTTCAAAAATATCTATGGTATTATGATATTTTTCACTGTCTTAGTTTTCAATAAAGGTAATGGTACATAGTAATTTTGAATGTTGTCAGTTTTCTGAGAAAATAAAAGATAATATAAGATGGTCATATTCGATTCACTGAAAATTTGCTGACAAAATTAGTCAAAACTATGACCAAATGTTAGTCTATCATGTCGCTGATGAGAGTCATGGTCAAATTTCAGAACTAATTCAACTAAAATATGACCAAATATTTTCAATTTTTCAAAAATATCTATGGTATTATGATATTTTTCACTGTCTTAGTTTTCAATGAAGGTAATGGCACATATTAATTTTGAATGTTGACAGTTTTCTGAGAAAATAAAAGATAATAAAAGATGGTCATATTCGATTTACTGAAATATTGCTGACAAAATTAGTCAAAACTATGACCAAATGTTAGTCCATCATCTCGCTGATGAGAGTCATAGTCAAATTTCAGAACTAATTCAACTAAAATATGACCAAATATTTTCAATTTTTCAAAAATATCTATGGTATTATGATATTTTTCACTGTCTTATTTTTCAATGAAGGTAAAGGCACATAGTAATTTTGAATGTTGTCAGTTTTCTGAGAAAATAAAAGATAATAAAAGATGGTCATATTCGATTCACTGAAAATTTGCTGACAAAATTAGTCAAAACTATGACCAAATGTTAGTCTATCATGTCGCTTATGAGAGTCATTGTCAAATTGCAGAACTAATTCTACTAAAATATGACCAAATATTTTCAATTTTTCAAAAATATCTATGGTATTATGATATTTTTCACCGTCTTAGTTTTCAATGAAGGTAATGGTACATAGTAATTTTGAATGTTGTCAGTTTTCTGAGAAAATAAAAAATAATAAAAGATGGTCATACTCGATTCACCGATTTGCTGATAAAATTAGTCAAAACTATGACCAAATGTTAGTCTATTATGTCGCTTATGAGAGTCATTGTCAATTTGCAAAACTAATTCAACTAAAATATGACCAAATATTTTCAATTTTTCAAAAATATCTATGGTATTGTGATATTTTTCACTGTCTTAGGTTTCAATGAAGGTAATGGCACATAGTAATTTTGAATGTTATCAGTTTTCTGAGAAAATAAAAGATAATAAAAGATGGTCATATTCGATTCACTGAAATATTTCTGACAAAATTAGTGAAAACTATGACCAAATGTTAGTCCATCATCTCGCTGATGAGAGTCATGGTCAAATTTCAGAACTAATTCAACTAAAATATGACCAAATATTTTCAATTTTTTAAAAATATCTATGGTATTATGATATTTTTCACTGTCTTATTTTTCAATGAAGGTAAAGGCACATAGTAATTTTGAATGTTGTCAGTTTTCTGAGAAAATAAAAGATAATAAAAGATGGTCATATTCGATTCACTGAAAATTTGCTGACAAAATTAGTCAAAACTATGACCAAATGTTAGTCTATCATGTCGCTTATGAGAGTCATTGTCAAATTGCAGAACTAATTCAACTAAAATATGACCAAATATTTTCAATTTTTCAAAAATATCTATGGTATTATGATATTTTTCACCGTCTTAGTTTTCAATGAAGGTAATGGTATAAAACCTGAAGGTACCAATGAAGATCCGGTCTTTCTAAAGTTGAAGATAAGTTATCCGCCGGCTAGAGATGTCAACAAAGTAAGAAATTCATCTTCAGTATCAGTAGTTAGTAGTTGAGCTGTGAGAGTTCCAGACCACCTACAGCAGAGATTTCGATTAAATTAATTCGCCCTTTTTCGCGGTTTTAATCGATCACCGCGAGCAGTTACAATAGGCTGATTGCGGAAATTACGAGTAATTTAACTACAATTACAGTATTACAATAGAATAATTACTACAATTGCAGGTACTTTAATTACAATTACAGGCTTACAATATGTTAATTACACGATCCGCTATTTTAATTGGCAATCTATTGTAACTGCTCGGTGTGGCCGATTAAAACCGTGAATAAAAAGCGCGAATCAATTTAATCGAAATCTCTGCGGGGGGTGGTCTGGAACTCTCACAGCTTAACTACTAACTACTGATACTGAAGATGAATTTCTTGCTTTGTTAGCATCTCAGCATCTCTACCCGGCGGATAACTTATCTTCAACTAGTCTTCAACTAGAGCCAGCCTATATAAAGTTGGTATATGTGAATGTATATGGTTCGCCATCGGTGAGTTGGTTCTCTGCAGAAGACATTAGAGAAGCAGTTCCATGAAGTGAAATATGCGAAATCGAAACTTTCTGAAAAAAAATCTTGTATAGAAAGACTGAGCTAAGTATTTTTTCCCAACTTTTTAACGATTCTGTTTTTATTATCTCTTACTATTTTTCTTTTTTACTTCTAGGGGATGGTACTGCTGTTGCTGCAGATGCCCCCATGGGCCTTGACGCTGGGGGCGCCTCCCTGAACAGCGTCGCCTCCGTTGGAGGCGGCGATAAGGGCGGCGATGGCGGACAGAAGAGCAAGAAGAAGACCGACATGATGTCCAAGATCCTGCCCTTCATGGTGATGCCTTTCCTTGTGTCCTCCTCGCTGATCCCGATGGTGCTCACCTCGCTGAAGCTGATGCTCTTGAAGAGCATGTTCGTGGGAAAGGTCGCCATATTCCTCATAGCCCTCAACTTCTTGTGGAGGTCGGAGAACAAGGGCGGAGTATACAGCCATAATGTTAACATCGAGCATGACCAGAAGGATCTGCATCAGGCTCATTACGGCTTTAACGGGGACGAGGAGTATGGTGCTTATGCACCGCGCAGGCGCTCAGGTAGATTCAGATAAGTGAAGATATCTTAACTATTAAGTTACGAGTTGATAAACGTTTAAGTTAAAGAACGATTTTTTTTTAAATGCAGATATCTTGACCAATAAACTACAAGTGGATACAAGTTACGTTGAAGAACGATTAAATTAGAAAAAAAAACATTCAGCTATCTTAACTAATAAGTTACAAGTGAACACACGTTCAAGTTAAAGAACGATTAATTTTTTTTTAAGTGCATATATCTTGACCAATAAATTACAAGTTGATACACGTTAAGTTGAAAAATGATAAAATTAGAAAAAACACATTTAGCTATCTTAACTAACATGTTGACACACGTTTAAGTTAACGTACGATTTTTTTTTTAAGTGCAGATATCTTGATCAATAAATTACAAGTTGATACACGTTAAGTTAAAGAACGATTAAATTAGAAAAAAAAATGCAGCTATCTTAACTAATAAGTTACAAGTTGACACACGTTTGAGTTATAGAACGATTAAACAATTTTGAGTTAATCCACTTTTATGCTGCAATACCTACCTGTAATTTGCATTTTTAATTTTAAGTTCAAAATTCAAGAAATTTTTAGACGATCATTCTTTAAATTAAACTTTCTTCTTAACATTTCTTTGACGGACCAAAAAGTGGAAAGCTGGTATATTAAGTTAACGAACTTCCAGCTAGCTGAATTTGAAGTCCAAAATGTTGAAATCTAAATTTTTCAATCACAAGATTCTACTGATTTTCAAGATTAGAAGATATCTTCTGATATCTTCGAAAATTAGATATTTGAAGATATCTGATATTCAAATATAAGATATTCGAAGATATTTGATAATCAAATATTGGACATTCGAAGATATCTGATCTTTAAATATAAGATATTCGAAGATATCTGATCTTCAAATATTAGATATTGGAAGATATCTGATCTTTAAACATCAGAGTTAGAATATCTGATATTTCAAGATCAGATATTTGAAGATATCTGATCTTGAAATATTAGATATTCGAAGATATCTGATCTTTAAATATCAGAGATATAATATCTGATATTTGAAGATCAGATATTTTCGAATATCAGGTACTCGTAGATATCTGACCTTCAAAAATCAGATCTTCAAACATCAGATATTCTAAGATATCTGATCTTCAAATATCAGATATTCAAAGATATCTGATCTTCAAATATCAGAGATCTAGTTATTTAAGATTCGAGATGAAAAACTATTATATCAAAAACAAGGAAATTATAGCTGATGAATATTTAAGTTATGATACTTTTAATGTCTGATCTTCAAATATCAGAGATCTATTTAAGATTTATTTAAGATTCAAGATGCAAAACTAATATATCAAAAACAAAAAATTAAAATTAAAGATTATCCCGTTTGAGATAATCATCGAACTGTTAAAGATTATCATAAGTTTGCTGCTGCTAAGTTATGTAAGTCATATCAAAACTAAGCCATGAAGTGTTGGTTTGCTTATAACATTAAGATTAATATTAAGATTATTATTACTAATATTAATATATTAATATTAATGTATTAATTTTAATATTCTAATATTAATATATTAATATAATATTAAGAACTTTCTGTACCTTTAGTTTGTTAAAATCATGAGGTTGAAGGAATGTTAAAGTTTATATTAATTTACAACTAATTATGTAATGTAAGTAATGTAGAATGTAAGTATTTATTTTGTGAGCATGAATATTTGGTGCAATACTTTATATATATATTAATACGATGATGCAAAGCAAGTTTAGTGGAAATAAGAAATCTATCAGAAAAAGCAATGACTGTATGAAATAAATTTTAATACAACTTTTACAGAACCTGCAAAAATATATAGAATGTCTGATCTGATTTAATCTGCTGCATCAACTAATTATTATTTTTAATTAATCAATCAATCAATCAGTGGATCAATCAATGAACCAATTAGTCAATTAGCTAAGTAATCAGCCAACTCATAAATGCATTAACCAATCATTAAATTAATTATTGAATAAATTTAGCAAATAAAAATAACAATAATAATAGAAAATGCATAGAAAATAATCTTCATATAGGATATATACAGTGTGTTTCCTAAACATGTGTCAAAAATGCAAGGGGTTATTCCATGGGTCATTTTAAGAATATTTTGTCATTTTATAATGTGTGAAATACCGCCCAAATATGCAAGAGGTTATTCCATGAGTCATTATAAGAATATTTTGTCGTTTTATGATGTGTGAAATACCGCCCAAAAAATGCAAGAGATTATTCAATGGGTTATTCTAAGAATATTTTGTCCTTTTTCGATGAAACACCGCATTTGTTTTAAAGATACAGGGTGATGAAAAAATGTTGACAATAACAATATTACTTGTTAATTTAAGATAAAACAGTAAATAATATTGTTATTATCAAAAACTGTAATACCCTGTATCTTTGAAATAAAGCGCTTTTTTCATCAAGAGAATGCAAGAGGTTATTAGATGGGTTATTCTAAGAATATTTTGTCGTTTTTTGATGAAACACCGCTTTTGTTTTGAAGATACAGGGTGATAAAAAATGTTGACAACAACAATATTATTTGTTAATTTAAGTTAAAGAAGTAAATAATATTGTTATTGTCAAAAACTGTAACACCCTGTATCATTGACACCAATCAGTTTTTCACACATCATCAAGGGACAAAATATTCTTAGAATAACTCATGGAATAACCCCTTGCATTTTTGGCCCATGTTTAGGAAACACCCTGTATTCAATACAAAAATGCAAGAGGTTATTCCAGGAGTTATTCTAAGAATATGTTGTCCTTTTATGATGAAACACCGCTTTTTAAGAATTTTAAGATTTTAAAGATACAAGGTCATAAAAATGTTCACAATAACAATATTATTTGTTAATTTAAGTTAAATAAGTAAATAATAGTGTTATTGTCAAAAACTGTAACACCCTGTATCTTTGAAACAAAGCAATTTTTCACATATCATCAAGAAAATGCAAGAGGTTATTCCAGGGGTTATTTTAAGAATATTTTGTAATTTTATGATGAAACACCGCTTTTATTTTTAAGATACAAGGTGATAAAAATGTTCACAATAACAGTATTATTTGTTAATTTAAGTTCAATAAGTAAATAATAGTGTTATTGTCAAAAACTGTAACACCCTGTATCTTTGAAACAAAGCACTTTTTCACATATTCTCAAGTGACAAAATATTAGAATAACCCATGGAATAACTCCTTGCATTTTTGGCCCATGTCTAGGAAACACCCTGTATAATAATTGTAAATACCTCAAAACGGCTAATAACTTAATTATAATATTACATTTCAGGTTAAAAATTATTATTAACAATAATTAATTCTTAAGTCCCTTGTGAAATATTTTAATGAATTGATTTGATTATGCATCGAATTAAAAAGTTAGTAGCAAACAAATATTAGGCAATCATTTTAATTACATTTATTCATGATTATCTGTGAATATCTACGAAGTCTATATAAAAATAAACTTAACTTTTTATTCGTGCATTATTAATTATGTAATTATGGTTCATTTTAATTAATAATTTAAAAAATATTGATACGTTTTAAAAAGTATCCACAGTGTTATTTATCATATTTTGCAAAACAGCACGATTTTGAACAATAATTTTGGATTTTGAAAATTTGGAAACAGTAGAAAACTGAATTATTACTAGATACGAACTTAATTTAATCTATAATTCATAATTTTACAAACACAAAAATTTTGAACAAAAATTTTGATTTTTAAAAATTTTGAAAACAGGAGAACACTGTATAATTAATTGACAACAACTTAATTTATTCTATAATTCATAATTTTACGAAAAAATTCAACACAGCACGATTTTGCACAATAATTTAATCTATAATTCATAATTTTAAAAATGTTTGCAACACAACACGATTTTGAACAAAAATTTTGGATTTTAAAATTTTTGAAACAGTAGAAAACTGAATTATTACTAGATACGAACTTAATTTAATCTATTATTCATAATCTATTTGAACCAAAATTTTGATTTTGAAAATTTTGAAAACAGTAGAACACTATTTAATTAATAGACAACAACTTAATTTATTCTATAATTCATAATTTCAAAAAAAAAAAACAACATAGCACGATTTTGCACAATAATTTAATCTATAATTCATAATTTTAAAAATGTTTGCGATTTTGGACAAAAATTTGGATATTTGAAAATGTTGATAACCGTAGAAAACTATATAGTTACTAGGCAACAACATAATTTAATCTATAATTCATAATTACGAAATTTTTCCAACACTACACGATTTTGCACAATAATTTTGATTAAAATATTTCACATATTAAAATACTTAAACTATAAAATTTTGAAAACAGTAGAAAACTATATAATTACTAGACAACAACTTAATTTAATGTATAATTCATAATTTTACGAAATTTTTCAACACAACACGATTTTGCACAATAATTTTGATTAAAATATTTCACATATTAAAATACTATAATAAAACAGTAGAAAACTGTATAATTACTATAGATAGAATAGGTAGAATAACTTAATTTAATTTATACTTCATTTTTACAAATTTGCAGATTACTTTTGAGTGCATATTGTTTTTAATGTAAGGTATTTATTTTTATTATTTATATATTTATTTTTACTTATTATTTATTTATTTATTTATTTATTTATCCGATATTCAAGGGTAATTTAATATTGTGAGCTTACATTTATTTATTTAATGGAATTGCAATAATATTTTTAGTTTAATTTAATTATAAATTATAATTAATTTATTGTTATTAATAATTATGGCAGGATTTGCAAGGGTTTTTACCTCTATGCATACGTTAGTTATAGGTATGTATGCTTGAATTTAGTTACATAGTATATTTATTTATTTATTTATTTATATAGGCAATGTGATGATTACTTTATGTAGATAATCATTTCATACGAATGTGTTATTATTTATAACTGTATTTTCAATGTAATTATAATGCATTGTAATTAAAATGAAATTATATTAATTTGTGATTAGAATTAAAAATAAAAATAAATTTAAAAAACAGGATTTTGTTCTTTTTGACATGTTCTTTTAAACACGTTTAAACACGTTCTTTTGACATGTTCATAACCTCTGCTATCTCTCTCACTTTAATTCGGCGGTCGTCTAGCACTATTTGGTGAACTTTGGCGGTGTTTTCGTCGGTAGTTGCACTTTTTGGACGTCCCGAACGTTCATCGTCTCCCAAGCTCTTACGGCCATGTTTAAATTCAGCTGCCCAAAATTTCACCGTGGTAAATGATGGTGCAGAGTTCCCATATACAGAATCCATCTCAACTTTGATTTGCGTAGGCGTATTGCCTTTCAAAAACAAATATTTGATGACAGCTCGATACTCGATTTTGTCCATCTTCATAAAAACACTCACATCAACACACTCAAACGACTGTTACATAACAACTGCCCATCCAAAATGGCTGAAATTTTGTGTGGGACCTACTGAGGCATGCGTAAACATATTCCCCAACTTATGTAAATAAGTGCTGCCATCTTCTGGTTGAGGTCGGAAACTTTTCAGACAACCCTCGTATATTAATTTGTGATTATAACAAATAAAAACATGGAATTGTGATTTCAAGTAGTGTTTTAATTTATTTCAATAGTATTAATGATCCATCGATTTATTTTTGGCATTTTACAAACTCCAGCAATATTTATTGTTATTAAACTAATTATTTAGATTTTATGACCACCGCAATTTCTGGAACTTATTGATTTGCATGTTATTTACACAACACTTGTAAATCATTGTTTAACTGCCCCCGTTCAAAACGCCTCTAATCCTCCCCATTCAAACACAACTAATCCTCCCCATTCATGTTTTCGGCAGGCGGCTTTCTTTTGAAATATAGAAGAAGATAGGAGACAAAGGAAGGACACATCTACCTGTGTTTGTATTATCTTGTATTATCTCCTTGGAACCTGTCTGGTTTCGACCGCTTCCGTCTAGAAATTATGAAATTGAGGCCGATGTATCTGGTAAAAGCAATATGTGACGATTTGTCGAGCGGTTCAAATTACAGAAATGACAAAAAAGCACCCGAAGCCTACGTAAGCTTAATGAGAAGCTTTAATGATTATGATCATGACTTTAAAGCATTCAAGAAATAAATAAGTAATGAGCAATATAAGTTATTAAATGTTGAAGACATGATGATGCTGATTTAGCTCACTTCTAATTAGCAATGTAAGCTATTAAATGTTGAAGAAATATCGATGATAAAATTGTTAATGATTGTGATGATATGAAAACATTCAAGAAATAAAGAAATAATGAGCAATATAAGTTATTAAATGTTGAAGATGTGATGATGCTGATTGAACTCACTTCTAGTGAGCATGAAATGTTGAAGAAATATCGATGAGAATATTGTTGTAATTGTGATAATATTATATCATTCAAGAAATAAAGAAGTAATGAGCTAAATAAGTTAATAAATGTTGAAGATATGATGATACTGATTGAACTCACTTCTAATGAGCAATGTAAGGTATTACATGTTGAAGAAATATCGACAAGATTTTTTTTGTGATTGTGATGATGATATGAAATCATTCAAGAAACAAAGAAGTAATGAGCAATATAAGTTATTAAATGTTGAAGATGTGATGATGCTGATTGAACTGACTTCTAGTGAGCATGAAATGTTGAAGAAATATCGATGAGAATATTTTTGTAATTGTGATGATATTAAATCATTCAAGAAATAAAGAAGTAATGAGCAAAATAAGTTATTAAATGTTGAAGATATGATGATACTGATTGAACTCACTACCAATGAGCAATATAAGATATTACATGTTGAAGAAATATCGATAAGAAAATTTTTGTGATTGTGATGATGATATGAAATCATTCAAGAAATAAAGAAATAATGAGCAATATAAGTTATTAAATGTTGAAGATGTGATGATGCTGATTGAACTGACTTCTAGTGAGCATGAAATGTTGAAGAAATATCGATGAGAATATTTTTGTAATTGTGATGATATTAAATCATTCAAGAAATAAATAAGTAATGAGCAAAATAAGTTATTAAATGTTGAAGATATGATGATACTGATTGAACTCACTACCAATGAGCAATATAAGATATTACATGTTGAAGAAATATCGATAAGAAAATTTTTGTGATTGTGATGATGATATGAAATCATTCAAGAAATAAAGAAGTAATGAGCAATATAAGTTATTAAATGTTGAAGATGTGATGATGCTGATTGAACTGACTTCTAGTGAGCATGAAATGTTGAAGAAATATCGATGAGAATATTTTTGTAATTGTGATGATATTAAATCATTCAAGAAATAAAGAAGAAATGAGCAAAATAAGTTATTAAATGTTGAAGATATGATGATACTGATTGAGCTTACATCTAATACGCAAAGTAAGTTATGAAATATTGAAGAAGATTGTGATGATAATATGAAACCATTCAAGAAATAAAGAATGAATGAGCAATATAAGTTTTTAGATGTTGAATATATCTTAATACTGATTGAACTGAAAGTATTTTTATTTTAATGTATTTCTAAGCTATTAAATGTTGAAGAAAAATCGATGAGAAGATCTTTCATTATAGTTATGATGATATGGAATCATTTAACAAATAAAGAAGTAATGAGCAACATAAGTTAATAAATGTTAAAGATATGATGATACTGATTTAACTCACTTCTAAGGAGCAATGTAAGGTATTACATGTTGAAGAAATATCGATAAGATTTTTTTTGTGATTGTGATGATTTGAAATCATTCAAGAAACAAAGAAGTAATAAGTAATCTAAGTTATTAAATGTTGAAGATATGGTAATACTGATTTAGCTCACTTATAATGAGCAATGTAAGGTTGTAAATGTTGCAAATATATCGATGAGAAGATTTTTAATGATTGTGATGATGACATGAAATCATTCAAGAAGTAAAGAAGTAATAAGCAATACAAGTTTTGAAATGTTGAAGATATGATGATACTGATTGAACTCACTTCTAATAGATAATGTAAAGGTATTAAATGCTGAAGAAATATTTATGAGAAGATTTTTGTGATTGTGATGATGATATGAAATCATTCAAGAAACAAAAAAGTAATGAGCAATATAAGTTATTAAATGTTGAAGATAACAAATATTATTGAGTAAGTGAAGGATTGATTTAAACAATAATACATTTTCTTAGTAGAGTAAGTTTTCATCACAAATTTTGTTAATTTCTGATGTACATTTCGATCACCACATGACCATTTTCTATAGTATACTACTTCATAGTATTCTTCGTAGTATTCGTAATATATAATGATGAAGGTATGATTATGTATACTACTTCGTAATTCTATTGAAGAAACGATTTGTAATTGAGAAAGATTTGTAAAAGTTTCTGCACTTAGAATAGAAATTTCGTCAGAATCTATTAGCTATACAATTTTGATTAATAAAAATCAACAATAAAAGAGGTGTTCAAAGCCATTTGAAATGACAAATGGCATTTTCATTGCAGAAATTTAATAAATTATCGATAATTTTAGAATAATACCATTAAAATTAAAATGTTTGCAATAAATCATTGAAATTGAAACGCAATAAAATAAACGGAATTTTCATTGCAGAAAATGAATAAATTATCGATAATTTTAGAATACAACCAATAAAATTGAAACATTTTCAATTAATCAATGAGATTGAAATGCAATACTAAAATTAAATTTTCATCGCAGAAAATGAACAAACTATCGATAATTTTAGAATACAAATAATACAATTAAAATGTTTTCAATTAACCATTGAGACTGAAATGCAATACTAAAAATTTGTACAGAAAATTTAAAAAATCTATTGTAAACATTAATACTTTTTAAAACTGCAAATATTCATAGAAAAATGTACGAAAGTTGTACAATTAAAAGAACAGATTATATAAAATGTAATCACTTTCCATAGATAATGCAAAAATATAAAAATTTATTGGATATATCTTGCACAAGTTTTACAGATTTATTCGATTTCTCAAAAAAGATTTAAAAAAACCTGCAATATCAATATTTTATTGCCAAGCTCTTGATATATCATATTATTAAAAAAACAATGAAAAACATATTCGTATAATTTACTTAAATTACTTTTTTAAACTGCAAAAATTCATAGAAAAATGTACGAAAGTTGTACAAATAAAAGCAAAGATCATCGAATAAATTTTAATCACTTTCCATAGATAATGCAACAATATTAAATTTTACTTGATTTATCTTAGACAAGTTTTACAAATTTATTCGATTTCTCAAAAAATATTTCAAACACCTGCAATATACTTAATACTGATCAATATTTTATTGGCAAGCTATTGATATTTCATATTATTAAAAAAACAATGAAAAACATATTCGTATAATTTACATAAATTACTTTTTTAAACTGCAAAAATTCGTACAAAAATGTACGAAAGTTGTACAAATAAAAGAACAATCATCCAATAAAATTTAATCACTTTCCATAGATACTGCAAAAATTTAAAATTTTACTGGATTTATCTTACACAAGTTTTACAAATTTATTCGATTTCTCAAAAAAGATTTCTAAAAACCTGAAATATACTTAATACTGATAAATATTTTATTGGCAAGCTATTGATATTTCATATTATTAAAAAAACAATGAAAAACATATATATATATAAGAGACACGAAAAAAAAAAATAACGTATCGCTTTTAATTCAATTTTTATGTCTCTAAATATCTTTAGCTTTCGTTTGCTATCATTAATAAATATTATTATTATATATTAATTATTTCTAAATTATTAAAGTTATGAAATATATTTTTGCACTGTGCTCTATTATAACACGAACAGTGGGAAGAAGTATTTTTTCTGCAGTAGCCTGCAAATTTGCGGTTTCGCACATTAATTACTCATTTTTTTGCTTTGAAGACAGAATTTTGGTGTTATTGTCGAGTTTACAGCTGCAATTTCGAGCTAACCGTTGTTTTACACTACTGAAATGTAAAATACGTGCTCATTGCAGACATTCCAATGTGCACAAGTAATTTTTACAGCGTTATACAGTTTTTTATACCGGAAATCTACAAATTTAACGTGTTAAAATATATCGAAAATTAGGTGATTAGTGCATAGCATTAGTGCATTAGGTGATTAGCATTATAAAAAGGAAGTTAAATATACACTTAAATAATACAGAAATTAAAAGTTCGATTCGAATATGAATTTTTTTGTTTTTCTATAACGAATCACAGCTAAATTTACAAATAGATTATAGCATTTTTTAAATATTGTTTTAATTAATTCAGAAAGGTATTTCTTGGGCGTTATGAGTTAAGGCTGCGATTATATTTATCAATATAATAAATATAAAAGTTCCCTTAGATTATGAAATTTCAGTGTATTTATAATGATTCGCAAAAAAAATATGCCTCCTAAAAAGGATGTTAAATACACACTTAGATGATATTGCAATATAAAAGTTAGATTAGATTATGAAATGTTTGTGTTTCTATAACGAATCGCAGCAAAATTTCCAAAGAGATTACAACATTTTAAAAATATTGTTTTTATAAATTCAGAATCGTATTTCTTGGGCGTTATGAGTTAAGGCTGCGATATAATCAATATAATAAATACAAAAGTTCCCTTAGATTATGAAATTTCTGTATATTTATAATGATTCGCAAAAAATAATATGCCTCCTAAAAAGGATGTTAATTACACACTTAGATGATATTGCAATATAAAAGTTAGATTAGATTATGAAATGTTTTGTGTTTCTATAACGAATCGCAGCAAAATTTCCAAAGAGATTATAACATTTTAAAAATATTATTTTTATAAATTCAGAATCGTATTTCGTGGGCGTTATGAGTTAAGGCTGCGATATAATCAATATAATAAATATAAAAGTTCGATTAGATTATGAAATTTCTGGGTATTTATAATGATTCGCAGAAAAAAATATGCCTCTTAAAAAGGAAGTTAAATACACACTTAGATGATATTGCAATATAAAACCTAGATTACATTATGAAATGTTTTGTGTTTCTATAACGAATCGCAGCAAAATTTACAAATAGATTATAACATTTTTTAAATATTGTTTTTATTAATTCAGTAAGGCATTTTTGGGCAATTTGAGTTAAGGCTGCGATATAATCAATATAATGAATATAAAAGATCTATTAGATTATGAAATTTCTGTGTATTTATAGTGATTCGCAGAAAAAAATATGGAACTTCCTGGGAGTTATGAGTTAAGGCTGCGATTATAAATATATATTCTCCCCAATTGGAGGGGTGCGAATAACATTTTTTTCGCTACCGTCCAATTGGGGAGAAGATATATTTATAATCGCAGCCTTAACTCATAACTCACCAGAAGTGCCATATTTTTTCAGCGATTATATTATTATAAATGATATGATTATAAATACACAGACATTTCATAATCTAATGGAATTTCTTTTATTTATTATATTGATTATATTTATGTATTGATATTTAGTGGTTCAACTTACAAAAAAAAAATCGTCGCTCCCCTCAACTATATTTTGCCAATGCTAACAATTTTAAAAATATTTTTGTTCCTTGATATTTTGAATCATGCAAGTCTATTTGTTATTACATTTATTAAATTCAATATTTGTACATTGATACACCGAAATTTCTAACACTTTAAGGTTCAAATTATTCAAATTTCAAAAACAATCGTCGATCTGAAAAATATTCATGTTCCATGATTTTTGGAATCGTGCAAGTTTTATTATTATAATGATTATATTCAATATTTATATATTTATATACAGATTTTATTTGCGATTTTCGAAATCAATATGAACCAATGCTGAAGATTGTAAAAATATTCATGTTCCTCGATTTTTGTTTTTCTACAGGTTATTTATTATATTGATTATATTCAATATTTATATATTGTTACGTAGGTACGTTCTAATATTTTGTAATACAAAGTAACAAAAAAAAATATCGTCGATTGATAAACCCTTCGTTTATCAATGCTGAGGATTTTTCAAAAAAATCTCTGTTCCTCGACTTTCGGAGTCGAGCAAGTTTCAACCTGCAATTTTTCGCATCGTTGCAAATGTGTTGAAACTATTACAAAAACGTGTAAGCGCCTTAACAATTGGACATTGTAGGTCGGTTTACCTGGCGAAAAGGATTTTAATGCACCGCAATTTTCGGGGTGGTCTTGCACCTTAGTTCCCATGAAGCGCAGAAATTATTGGTGCGATTTGATGGGGCAATAATCCCATAAAGCGAATGGATGTTCCGAGAAAATAGTCTAAAATCGCGCCATTCAGTAAACCCTCAGTAGCTCGTAAACCGCACAAATTCTCACACAAATATCTCAAAAGTGAGAGTAATTATAGTACATAAAGATCAGATTAAGATCTTGTAGGATGCCCCGAGTTTAATTATTTGTTTATCATAATAGCAAGAGTGATAGAGTAAGAATTATTTGTTTATGATAATGGCATTTGTTATGAAAACAAGTGCCACAATGAAATGGCATTTATTTTGCAGACAAATGCCATTTCAAAAGGCATCAATTGCCAATTGTTTTATGAGTAATATTCCTTATGTTTCATTTAAACGTCAAGAGAAAGAGTCGTACTCCTACAATCAACAATTTAAGGCTTCGATTGGTGAAATTATTGGCAATATTATGGCCAATTACATAAAATATGTCATTGAATCCTTGATAGGATTCACAAAATCCACAAAAAGGTGTGCCATTTAGTTAAGCAGCCTGGGCAAAAAACATAAAATTTATGATTTTCCTATCAAAATAAGTAAAACAAAAAAAAACGATTTTTGCGAATTTTCATGTTGATGATAGACACTTTTGGGGCACCTCACTCTCACTAATTGGATCCTCCTGAATCCAAAAAGCTCACTTTCAAGTCCGTAGCATCAGCGGTCCCGGAGATATCCGCCTTCAAACATTGCAATTTAAAAAAATCAGTCAAATACCATGGGAAATTGTATTTAGCTCTTTACGCCGTACCCGGGTTCGAACCCAAGACGTCAATTCTGGGTGGGTCACCCCCATTTATGTATGGTAAAATTACGTATTGAAATCTTGTCCATGATTAAAATGCGAACTCGTGAGCTTTCTGCGAATTCCACCCATTCAGATCAACGCAGCACTTTGTCGGTTGTAAACCTATTAGGGAAAATTACCGGATTACAGAGGTCCAGCAATAAAACTCCTTTACAGCCTCCCGTTCGAGAATGCCGGTGCATTAGCAGTTTACAAAACAGCCCCCACCCCCAAACCGGACACCTCCAAGTGTCCATTCATGCGATACCTGTCCAGTCTTTGTTATCCAGAGGGTAACTTAAAAGAAGCGCGCCGCAGAAGAATCGCAACAGTTAAACTGCAGAAGCTTTCGTGTCAAGATGCACAGAATAATGGGTAAAAGTGGTTTCGTGGTGGTTTTGGTGATCGTGGTGGTTACTACTGCAGGGAGCTCCAGCATCAACAGCATCTTCACTACGAGAAGTATAGTGCCTTCCACTGTAAGTCCGATCTTATATTTTGATTGCCAAAATAGAAATAAGAATGATAAACGAAAGAAAAACATTGTTTCATTGCATTTTGTATTTTACATATCGCATAGTTTCAACACTAATAAAATCTAAGTTTGAATTCACAATCTTTTTCTATTGCTAAATTACAATGTTAAATTTTCATTTTCAAGAATGATAAACGAAAGAAAAACATTGTTTCATTGTATTTTGTATTTCACATGTTGGATAATTTCAACACTGATAAACGATGATAAACGAATGAAAAACATTGTTTCATTGTACTTTGTATTTCACATGTTGCATAGTTTCAACAGTAATAAAATCTAAGATTGATTTCACAATTTGTCTTCTTTTTTCTATTGTTAAATTACAATGTTAAGTTTTCAATTTCAAGAACGACAAACGAAAGAAAAACACTGTTTCATTGTATTTTGTATTTCACATTTGCATAGTTTCAACACTGATAAACGATGATAAACGAAAGAAAAACATTGTTTCGTATTTTGTATTTCACATATGGCATAGTTTCAACACTAATAAAATCTAAGATTGATTTCACAATTTGCCTTCTCTTTTTCTATTGTTAAATTGCAATGTTAAATTTTCATTTCGAAAGAATAATAAACGAAAGAAAAATAGTGTTTTATTGTATTTTGTATTTCACCTGTTGGATACTTTTATTACTAATAAAATCTAAGATTGATTTCACAATTTGTCTTCTCTTTTTCTATTGTTAAATTACAATGTTAAGTTTTCATTTTCAAGAACGATAAACGAAAGAAAAACATTATTTCATTGTGGTTTGTATTTCACATGTTGCATAGTTTCAACACTGATAAACGATGATAAACGAAAGAAAAACATTGTTTCATTGTATTTTGTATTTCACATGTTGCATAGTTTCAATACCGATAAACGATGATAAACGAAAGAAAATTATTATATCATTGTATTTTGTATTTCACATGTTGCATAGTTTCAAAACTAATAAAACCTAAGATTGATTTCACAATTTGTCTTCTCTTTTTCTATTGTTAAATTATAATGTTAAATTTTCATTTTCAATAATGATAAACGAAAGAAAAGCATTGTTTCGTTGTATTTTATATTTCACATATTGCATAGTTTCAACACTGATAAACGATGATAAACGAAAGAAAAACATTGTTTCATTGTATGTTGTATTTCACATGTTGCATAGTTTCAACCCTAATAAAATCTAAGATTGTTTTCACAATTTGTCTTCTCTTTTTCTATTGTTAAATTACAATCCTGAATTTTAATTTTCAAGAAATATAAACGAAAGAAAAACATTGTTTTATTGTATTTTGTATTTCACATGTTGCATAGTTTCAACACTGATAAACGATGATAAACGAAAGAAAATTATTGTATCATTGTATTTTGTATTTCACATGTTGCATAGTTTCAATACTAATAAAATCTAAGATTGATTTCACAATTTGCCTTCTCTTTTTCTATTGTTAAATTACAATGTTAAATTTTCATTTTCAAGAATGATGAACGAAAGAAAAACATTGTATTTTGTATTTCACATGTTGCATAGTTTCAACACTGATTAACGATGATAAACGAAAGAAAAACATTGTTTCATTGTATTTTGTATTTCACATGTTGCATAGTTTCAAAACGTATAAAATCTAAGATTGATTTTACAAGTTGTCTTCTCTTTTTCTATTGTTAAATTACAATGTTAAATTTCCATTCTGAAGAATGATAAACGAAAGAAAAATATTGTATTTTGTATTTCACATGTTGCAGAGTTGCAACACTAATAAAATCTAAGATGATTTCACAATTTATCTTCTATTTTTCTATTATGAAATTACAATGTTAAGTTTTCACTTTCAAGAACGATAAACAAAAGAAAAACATTGTCTCATTGTATTTTGCATTTCACATATTGCAAAGTTTCAACACTGGTAAACGATGATAAACGAAAGAAAAACATTGTTTCATTATATTTTGTATTTCACATGTTGCAAAGTTTCAAAACTAATAAAATCTAAGATTTATTTCATAATTTGTCTTCTCTTTTTCTATTGTTAAATTACAATGTTTAATTTTCATTTCTGAAAATTGCTAAGTTTTACTCGTAAATTACAAACAAATAATTAATTAAGTAGTATCTTGGAGCTTGTGAAAGGTTCGTAGAAATAAGGAAAACAAAACACCTCTTTCAAAAACACATTCATTCAATCAAAATGTACATTTCAATGGCTAGGGGATCACCTTCAGTAGAAACATTACTGTTTCAGTAATGTTTCAAGTAGAAATATTACAAACAGTAATGTTTTTACTGAAGATCTTCAGTATCGTCACTTCGCCTAGTGATTGAAATGTACAAGTTTCTACTGAAGATCTTTCAATCACAAGGCGAAGTAGAAACATTACTGTTTCAGTAATGTTTCTACTGAAGATAATCGCCTAGCGATTGAAATGTATATTTAGATTGAATAAATGAAGATATTCAGTTTCTACTGAAGATCTTCAGTATAAAGAGTATTTTTTCAGTAATGTTTCTACTTCTACTAAAGATAATCGCCTAGCGATTGAAATGTACATTTAGAGGGAATAAGTAAAGATCTTTAGTTTCCACTGTTTCAGTAATGTTTCTACTTCGCCTACGGATTAAAATGTACAAGATCTTCAGTAGAAACATTACTGTTTCAGTAACATTAGAAACATTACTGTCTCAGTAATGTTTCAGTACTGAAACAGTAATGTTTTTACTGAAGATCTTCAGTAGAAACAGTAATGTTTCAGTAATGTTTCTACTTCTACTAAAGATGATCACCTAGCGATTGAAATGTACATTTAGATTGAATAAATGAAGATTTTCAGTTTCAGTAATGTTTTTACTGAAGATGATCGCCTAGCGATTGAAATGTACATTTAGATTGAATAAATGAAGATCTTCAGTTTCTACTAAAGATCTTCAGTATGCACAGTCGAAAAAAATAGTGTTTCAGTAATGTTTCTACTTCTACTTCTACTGAAGATGATCGCCTAGCGATTGACATGTACATTTGTTTGAATAAATGAAGGTCTTCAGTCTCCACTGAAGATCTTCAGTATAAACAGTAATGTTTCAGTAATGTTTCTACTTCTACTAAAGATGATCACTTAGCGATTGAAATGTACATTTAGATTGAATAAATGAAGATCCTCAGTTTCTACAGAAGATCTTCAGTAGAAACATTACTGTTTCAGTAATGTTTCAAGTAGAAATGTTGCTGAAACAGTAATGTTTTACTGAAAATCTTCAGTGAAACATTACCGTTTCAGTAATGTTTCTACTTCGCCTAGTGATTGAAATGTACAAGTTTCTACTGAAGATCTTGTAAATTTCAATCACTAGGCGAAGTAGAAACATTACTGTTTCAGTAATGTTTCTGCTGAAGATGATCAACTAGAGATTTAATTGTACATTTAGATTGAATAAATGAAGATTTTCAGTTTCTACTGAAGATCTTCAGTATAAACAGTAATGTTTCAGTAATGTTTCTACTTCTACTAAAGATGATCACTTAGCGATAGAAATGTACATTTAGATTGAATAAATGAAGATATTCAGTTTCTACTGAATACCTTCAGTATGCACAGTAGAAAAAAATACTGTTTCAGTAATGTTTCTACTTCTACTTTTACTGAAGATGATCGCCTAGCGATTGACATGTACATTTAGATCGAATAAATGAAGATCTTCAGTTTCTACAGAAGATCTTCAGTAGAAACATTACTGTTTCAGTAATGTTTCAAGTAGAAATATTGCTGAAACAGTAATGTTTTACTGAAAATCTTCAGTGAAACATTACCGTTTTAGTAATGTTTTTACTTCGCCCAGCGATTGAAATGTAAAGATCTTCAGTAGAAACATTACTGTTCCAGTAATGTTTCTACTGAAGATGATCGCCTAGCGATTGGAATGTACATATAGATTAAATAAATGTGTTTAGTAAAAAACGTGTTTTGTTTTACATATTTCAAATAATTTGTTGCACAATTGGTAATGCTGATTGAATATTTGGGCAGCCCATTTTACGTCTATGTCTAATATCTTAATTTGTATCAATTGTAATCGATTTCTGTTTATAGCTAGGCGGATTAAGCTCCAATCTAGTGAAGAGCATAGACACAGGAGCCCAGATGGCTGTTGAACATTGCCAAAAAGTCTTTCAGTGGGACAGATGGAACTGTCCTCAATCTACGTTTACAAAGTAAGTATTTTTCTAGTTTCCAAAAAAGATACTAAAAAAGTATCTAAAGATCTTTAGATACTAAAAAAGTATCTAAAAAAGTATCTTGGCACTAATCACATTCAAGTTGGCATTACTCATGATCAGTTTGGCATTAATCAAAATTAATTTAAAATTGATGTAGATAAAAGCTATGCACGAAGCTGCACGAAAAACTGATAATTTATGTTTCCTACAAACCTGTAGAAAGATCTGATCGTTTTTGCAGATTCTTGCTCAGCGCAGAATTTAGAAACTTTATCAAATTTTAACCTGCCCTCTTTGAGTCTATCAAAATGAGTATCAAAAACGTATTGTACCCATCACTAGTTACCTCAAACCAAACACATAGAAAGTCATAACCTGCCCTCTTTGAGTCTATCAAAATGAGTATCAAAAACGTATTGTACCCATCACTAGTTACCTCAAACCAAACACATAGAAAGTCAAAATGCAAACATGCATTTGCTGAATTTTAAAATTAATGTAGATAAAAGCTATGCACGAAACTGTATGAAAAACTCTCTTTCCCTATGCGAGAGATCTTTATCTTTGAGACAGATCTTTCTCTTTGAGAGTGATATTTCTCCTTGAGAGAGATCTTTCTCTTTGAGAGAGATCTTTTCTTTGAGAGATATCTTTCTCTTTGAGAGATATCTTTCGCTTTGAGAGAGATCTTTCTCTTTGAGAGAGATCTTTCTCTTTGAGAGAGATCTTTCTCTTTGAGAGAGATCTTTCTCTTTGAGAGAGATCTTTCTCTTTCAGAGAGATCTTTCTCTTTCAGAGAGACAACGATCTTAATTAGACTGAGATGAGCATGACACTCACTACACTACCCCCAGCCCAGATGGAACGTTGAAATAAAAGCAAGAGGAAAAGCCTAATTATGATTATTATGGCCAAATTATGAATATTATGACCTAATGATTATTATGGCCCAATTATGATTATTATGACCTGATTATGATTACCTATCGATGTTTCAGAAAATATCGCCACGCAGCTACCAGAGAGCAGGCCTTCGCCCAAGCCATCGTGGCAGCTGGCATCGTCCACGCCATCACCAGGAACTGCTCCTCGGGGGCCATCAAGGGCTGCGGGTGCGCGTCCGAGCGGGAGGATGCGGCCCCCCTACTGGTATCCGGTAGGGACATTGACCCCAGCAAGTTGGACGAGACCATCATCGAAGGCCAGAGGGTCGACTGGACCTGGGGCGGATGTTCGGACAACGTCGAATTCGGAGAGGTCATAGCCAGGAAATACCTGGAGGAGGCGGTGCAGAACGATGGACCCCTGCCATTGGCACATGTCCACAACAACATCGTCGGAAGAGAAGTAAGTAAAATAACCGAGAGAATTCTGTATTTAGACAGAATTCCAGAATTCTGTATTTAGACAGAATTCCAGAATTCTGAATTCAGAATTCTGCTATTTGTCATCCTCTTCTGTCATGGTCCTTCGAAAGGACTTGGTGACCACTATCAAACCAATTTCGTTCTCTCGACATGTTCTCTATTTATCGTCCTCTTCTGTCCTGGTCCTTCGAAACGACATGGTGACTACTATCAAGCCAACTTCGTTTTCTCGACATGTTCTCTATTTATCATCCTCTTCTGACGTAGTCCTTCGAAAGAACGTGGTGATTTCTACGAGGCCAACTTCGTCCTCTTGACATGCTCTCTATTAATCATCCTCCCCTGACTACTCCTTCTAAGGGACGTGGTGACTACCACCAAGCTAACTTCATTCTCTCGACATATTCTCTATTTATCGTCCTCGTCTGACTACTCCTTCAAAGGACATGGTGACTACCACAAAGCCAATTTCGTTCTCTCGACATGTTTTCTATTTATCGTCCTCCTCTGTCCTGGTCCTTCGAAACGACATGGTGACTACTATCAAGCCAACTAGGTTTTCTCGACATGTTCTCTATTTATCATTCTCTTCTGACGTAGTCCTTCGAAAGGACGTGGTGATTACTACCAAGTCAACTTCATTCTCTCGACATGTTCTCTATTTATCATCCTCCTCTGACTACTCCTTCAAATAACATGGTGACTACCACCAAGCGAACTTCGTTCTTTCGTCATGTTCTCTATTTATCATCCTCCTCCCTCCTGGTCCTTCGAAACGACGTGGTGACTACTACCAAGTCAACTTCCTTCTCTTGACATCTTCTCTTGACATCTTCTCTAGACATCTTCACTTGATATCTTCTCTTGACATCTTCTCTTGTCATCTTCTCTATCTATCCTTCTATTTTGACTTAATCTTCTGCTTCCAATTTTCAGATAGTGAGGAAGCTGATGGTGAAGCGCTGCAGGTGCCATGGCGTCTCCGGAAGCTGCACCGTGCAGACCTGCTGGAAGCAGGCGGCGCCGTTCGAGGCCATCGCCGCGGCGCTGAAGCAGAAGTACGAGGGGGCCCTACGCATCGATGCCGCCTGGGACATGAGCAACTTCGCGGTGAAGTCGGCCCCCAGGAGGCTCCCGGACGTCCCCACGTCCGGCCTCGTCTTCGTCGAGGCCTCCGCCGACTACTGCCAGGCCAACGCCACTGCTGGGTGGAAAGGCACCAGGGGGAGGATTTGTTCGCGCCAGAAAGGATCGGAAGTTGGGCTGTCCGAGAAGAGGAGCTGTAGGAATATTTGCAGATCCTGCGGGCATCGTGTGAGGAGGACCACGAGAACGGTCACGAGGAGGTGCAATTGCACCTTCAGGTGGTGCTGCGAGGTGATATGCGAGGTGTGCACGAATACTGTTGAGGAGTTTTACTGCGATTGAGTATCGAGGTTATGGTGGTGTTGTGCAATATTAACTGTTACATATGTACATATTTAATTAAGTTATTATTTAAAAAAATATATATAGTTGTTACTTCGTGATAATTCATAAACCAATGTTCTTAGCATAATTATTTTCACATATGTGTAACACATATACATGGTGTCTGCAAAATGACACCCGTGCTTTTGGGATACAATTCAGGGGGCAAAAACAAATTGAAAATTAAGAGAGGACATTTTTCCGTTTGTCCCTCGTTACAGAGTTATTGATAAAAAACATCATTTCAACTTTAAACTTTATGTAAAACTAATAATATAAAAAAAACTGTCAAATCTGTCAAACTAATTGTCAAGTTTGACAGTTGACAGATCTAACAAAATGTATAAATCAAAATCGTATTGTACATAGTGGTCGAAAAAGTTATTACATTTTTATCAATAACTCTATAACGAGGGACAAACTGAAAATTTTCCACTCTTAATTTTCAATTTGTTTTAACCCCCTGAATCAAATCCCAAAAGCTCGGGCGTCACTTTTGAGACACCCTGTATAATTTATTTGTACACTGTATACAAATCAGGCATGACATATGCAAAAACGTCATATCAATATAGTAATATTATCATTGAAGTGATTTGCACGCAATACATATGTTTATCTAAATGTAGTACTACCCAACATTGTAATAAACTGATATTATCGATACTAAATTGCATTATAATGCAGTTTACGATCTAATCTTTGAAGCGTGATGCATAACCATATTTCAAATATTGTACAATATTTGCATTTGATAGATTACAATCAAATATATTTCCATGAGCAGAAAGTTGCTTACATCATTTATATATTCTACATTCAATTATTGAACATATCTACAGTACATATTATTCTCAGAACTTTGTGAAAAATAATTTTATAATAATCAAATTACGTTTAACTTTTTTCCCACAACTTTATTTATATATTTGTCTACATATATAGAGAAATATATATAAATAACTTTATTTATATATATGTCTACATATATTTATAGAGAAATATATAAATAAAGTTGTGAAAAAACGGAAAACGTAATTTCATCGATATTGTATCTACAGTACGTTGAAAAATATAAACCAATGCAATGTACTAAAATATACTTTGTCCTAGTTGTACGATCGTGGATTATCCTTGACCATGGTTCGGTTGCCTAGGATACCATTGTATTAACAATTGTATCCTAGGTAACTGGGCCTTAAAAATTTGCAACCATACAAATATTACCAAAATAAGGTTTAAAGGTCAATTACCAGATTTGATAATTTTGTTGTTATTGAAGGTGTGGAAGATTAAAAGATGGACAATTGGGACAACCTTTTCACAATTATAAACCCATGTTCAAAATTGTATGATAACAATAAAAAAAAGTTCTATTCTATTGGTATTCTAGTTCTATTGGTTTTCAGATAATATTAAAATATCTTTTGAACGCAACAAGTTTGACAAAATTTGACGGAACAATTGAAAATTGGACAGTACAATTCAAATTTAACAGAACAATTGAAAATTTGACAGAACAAATGAAAATTTGACAGTAAAAATGAAATTTGGCAGAACAATTGAAAATTTGAAAGTAATCATTGAATTTTTAGATGAAATTTAAAAATTAAAAACTTATTAGTCATAATAAACTCGATTTTACATTGTGTGCATTGCAAATTGTAAAAGCAAACTTGTAATGTAATGTAAAATCGAGTTCATTATGATTAATAAGTTTTTAGTTTTTAAATTTCATCGAAAAATTCAATGATTACTGTCAAGTTTTCAATTGTTCTGTTAATTTTCAATTGTTCGGTCACATTTTCAAGTATTCCATTATTATTAAAATACGGTTTAAAGGTCAATCACCAGATTTGATGATTTTGTTGTTATTGAAGGTGTGGAAGATTAAAAGATGGACAATTGGGACAACCTTTTCACAATTCTAAAGCTATGTCAAAAATTATATGATAACAATAACAAAATTATTATAAATGTATTCTAGTTCTGTTATTTTCTGTTATTTTTAAATAACATCTTAAAAATTAATGATTACTGTCAAATTTTCAGTTGTTCTGTAAAATTTCAATTGTACTGTCAATATTTTAATTGATCTGTCAATTTTTCAATTGTACTGTAAAATTTTGAATTGTTACGTCAAATTTTGAATTGTTCCGTAAAATTTTCATGTGTTCTATTATTATCAAAATAAGGTTTAAAGGTCAATAACAAGATTTGATGATTTTGTTGTTATTGAAGCTGTGGAAGATTAAAAGATGGACAATTGGGAGAACCTTTTCACAATTCTAAACCCATGTCCAAAATTGTATGATAACAATATCAAATTTATTATGAATGTATTCTAGTTCTATTAGTTTTCAGATAATATTGAAATATCTTTTGAACGCAACAAGTTTGCTTTTACAAATTACAATGCATACAATGTAAAATCGAGTTAATTATGATTAAAAAGTTTTTAATTTTTAAATTTCATATAAAAATTCAATGATTACTATCAAATTTTCAATTGTTCTGTCAAATTTTCAAGTGTTCTATTATTATCAAAATAAGTTTTAAAGGTCAATCACCAGATTTGATGATTACTGTAAATTTCTAATTGTTCTGTCAAATTTCAATTGTACTCACACATTTTCAATTGTTCTGTCAAATTTTCGATTGCTCTGTCAAATTTTCAATTGTTCTGTAAAATGTTCAATTGTTCTGTCAAATTTTCATTGTTCTATCAAATTTTCAATTGTTCTGTCAAGTTTTCAAGTGTTCTGTTATTATCAAAATAAGTTTTAAAGATCAATCACCAGATTTGATGATTTTGTTGTTATTGAAGATGTGGAAGAATAAAAGATGGACAATTGGGACAACCTTTTCACAATTCTAAAGCTATGTCAAAAATTATATGATAACAATAACAAAATTATTATAAATGTATTCTAGTTCTGTTGGTTTTCAGATAATATTGAAATATCTTTTGAACGCAACAAGTTTGCTTTTACAAATTACAATGCATTCAATATAAAATCGAGTTATTTATGATTAATAAGTTTTAAATTTTTAAATTTCATCTAAAAATTCAATGATTACTGTAAAATTTACAATTGTTCTGTAAAATTGCAATTGTACTATCAACTTTTCAATTGTACTCTCAAATTTTCAATTGTTCTGTCAAATTTTCATTTGTTCTGTTAAATTTTCAATTGTTCTGTCAAATTTTCAAATGTTCTGTAAAATTTTCAATTGTTCTGTCAAATTTTCAAGTGTTCTATTATTATCAAAATAAGGTTTAAAGGTCAATCACCAGATTTGATAATTTTGTTGTTATTGGAGTTGTGGAAAATTAAAAGATGGACAATTGGGACAACCTTTTCACAATTCTAAACCCATGTTCAAAATTGTATGATAATAATAATAAAAATTGTATACATGTATTCTAGTTCTATTAGTTTTCTGATAAAATTGAAATATCTTTTGAACGCAACAAGTTTGCTTTTACAATTTACAATACATAGAAGGTAAAATCGAGTTTATTATGATTAATAAGTTTTTAATTTTTAAATTTCATCTAAAAATTCAATGATTACTATAAAATTTTCAATTGTTCTGTCAAATTTTCAAGTGTTCTATTATTATCAAAATAAGTTTTAAAGGTCAATCACCAGATTTGATGATTACTGTAAATTTTCAATTGTTCTGTCAAATTTTCAATTTTTCTGTCAAATTTTCAATTGATCTGTAAAATTTTCAATTGTTCTGCCAAATTTTCAATTGTTCTGTCAAATTTCAATTGTACTGTCAAATTTTCAATTGTTCTGTCAAATTTTCAATTATTCTGTCAAATTTTCAAGTGATCTATTATTATCAAAATAAGGTTTAAAGGTCAATCACCAGATTTGATGATTTTGTTGTTATTGAAGATGTGGAAGATTAAAAGATGGACAATTGGGACAACCTTCCCACAATTCTAAACCCATGTCCAAAATTGTTTGATAACAATAACAAAAATTGTATAAATGTATTCTAGTTCTATTGGTTTGTATTCTAGTTCTAATTGTGAAAAGGTTGTCCCAATTGTCCATCTTTTAATCTTCCACACCTTCAATAACAACAAAATCATCAAATCTGGTGATTGACCTTTAAACCGTATTTTAATAATAATGGAATACTTGAAAATGTGACCGAACAATTGAAAATTAACAGAACAATTGAAAACTTGACAGTAATCATTGAATTTTTCGATGAAATTTAAAAACTAAAAACTTATTAATCATAATGAACTCGATTTTACATTACATTACAAGTTTGCTTTTACAATTTGCAATGCACACAATGTAAAATCGAGTTTATTATGACTAATAAGTTTTTAATTTTTAAATTTCATCTAAAAATTCAATGATTACTTTCAAATTTTCAATTGTTCTGCCAAATTTCATTTTTACTGTCAAATTTTCAATTGTTCTGTCAAATTTTCAATTTTTCTGTCAAATTTTCAATTGATCTGTAAAATTTTCAATTGTTCTGCCAAATTTTCAATTGTTCTGTCAAATTTCAATTGTACTGTCAAATTTTCAATTGTTCTGTCAAATTTTCAATTATTCTGTCAAATTTTCAAGTGATCTATTATTATCAAAATAAGGTTTAAAGGTCAATCACCAGATTTGATGATTTTGTTGTTATTGAAGATGTGGAAGATTAAAAGATGGACAATTGGGACAACCTTCCCACAATTCTAAACCCATGTCCAAAATTGTTTGATAACAATAACAAAAATTGTATAAATGTATTCTAGTTCTATTGGTTTTCTGATAATATTGAAAAATCTTTTGAACGCAACAAGTTTGCTTTTACAATTTACAATGCATACAATGTAAAATCGAGTTTATTATGATTAATAAGTTAATTTTTAAATTTCATCTAAAAATTCAATGATTAATGTCAATTTTTCAATTGTTCTGTCAAATTTCAATTGTAGTGTCAAATTTTCAATTGTTCTGTCAAATTTTCAAGTGTTCTATTATTATCAAAATAAGGCTTAAAGTCAATCACCAGATTTTTGATTTTGTTGTTATTGAAAATGTGGAAGATTAACAAAAATACCATTGGGACAAGCTTTTTAAAATTCTAAACCATGATCAAAATTGTATGATAACAATAACAAATTTGTTATAAATGTATTCTAGTTCTATTGGTTTTCAGATAATATTGAAATATATTTTGAACACAACAAGTTTGATTTTACAAATTACAATGCATACAATGTAAAATCGAGTTTTTTATGATTAATAAGTTTTAATTTTTAAATATCATCTAAAAATTCAATGATTACTGTCAATTTTTCAATTGTTCTATCAAATTTCAATTGTACTGTCAAATTTTCAATTGTACTATCAAATTTTCAATTGTTCTGTCAAATTTCAATTGTTCTCTCAAATTTTCTATTGTTCTGTCAAATTTACAAGTGTTCTGTCAAATTTTCAAGTGTTCTATTATTATCAAAATAAGGTTTAAAGCTCAATCACCAGATTTGATGATTTTGTTGTTATTAAAGATGTGGAAGATTAAGAGATGAACAATTGGGACAACCTTTTCACAATTTTAAACTCATGTCCAAAATTGTATGATAATAATAACAAAAATTGTATAAATGTATTCTAGTTCTATTGGTTTTCTGATAATATTGAAAAATTTTTTGGACGCAACAAGTTTGCTTTTATAAATTGAAGAAACTTTTTTGAAAAAGTGCCATGGAATAATAAAATAATTTTAAATTGTAATGCTGTTTGCTGAATTACAAATTTTGTAATATGCTTCAAATTATACTATTAAATCACGATTTTTATATATATATATAATCGATCTTTATTGGGCTATCGACCCCATATGGGGTCTTTCCGCCTAGCATTTTAATACATTTAATTCTTATAAAATAATATATAATATGATATGATATGTGAGTGTATGATATGCTGATGAATGATGGGTTGATTGGTCACGATTTTTATTTTACAGGAAAATACCGGAATACACATAATTACACTATTAAATTATACATCAACTTAATTTTCTGTGGATACAAAAACTATTCTGATCGTTTGTTTCCTACATAAAACAGGCAGATTTATTGCAAAAAACCTCTTGCAATAAATAGAATAAAAATATGAATTGCAAAACTTAACTCATATATCATGAGCAAATATATATAGCAAAATCTTTACTGAACCAGTGTTTGACATGCCTACAAAAACTTGTAACATCCATAAACATAGGCAGATCCATGTTTAGATAGATATAAGCATTTCTGTTAAAATCACAAAATCACAAATGTTTACGAAATCTGTAAATATGTAATATTGTAATGTGTTCAAAGATCTCGATATAAACATTTCTTTTAAAGTCACATATTCACAAATATTCACGAAATCTGTAAATATGTAATATTGTAATGTGTTCAAAATGAGCAGTTCAAAATATTTATTGCAAAATCTTTACTGAACCAGAATTTGTTCTAAAATTGAATTGCAAAACTTAATTCAGATATCTCGAGTTTTTTACTTGCCTACAAAATATTGTAACTTGGGTAAACCTCAATACAGGCATTTCTGTTAAAATCAATAATTCTCACGAAATCTGTAAATATGTAATATTGTAAAAGTAATGTGTTAAAAATCATCAGATCAAAATATTCATAGCAAAATCTTTACTAAACCAGATTTTGTTCTGAAAAAAAAATTGCTAAATCGTAATTCAATTATCATGAGTTGTTTTTGATTTTCAAAAAATTGTAAGATCCATAAAAAAAGTAAGATCCATAGACACTGATGGTCTGTCCGTGTCTATACATAGATCTTGTCTCAATATACACATATTCACTAATTTTCAGGAAATCTGTAAATATGTAATATTGTAATGTATTCAAAGATCTCGATAGAAGTATTTCTTTTAAAATCACCAATTCTCACGAAATCTGTAAATATGTAATAGTGTAAAACGAATGTGTTCAAATTGATCATATCAAAATATTCAATGCAAAATCTTAACTAAACCAGATTTTGTTCTGAAATATTAATTGCAAAAATGTAATTCAATTATCGTGAATTGTTTTTGACTTACAAAAAATTGAAAGATCCATAGACACAGACAGACCTCAATATAGAAATTTCAGTTGAAATCTTGAAGTCACTAATTTTCAGAAAATCTATAAATGTGCAATATTGTAAAACTATTGTGTTTTTGAGTTCAAATTGATATAAATGTGCAATATTGTAAAACCATTGTGTATTTGAGTTCAAAATTATCCGTAGAATATAAATATCATCTTTGATGTATTTTCCATGCTACGAAGTGAATCCAAACTTCGCTTTTGAGATGAAAAAAAAAAGAATAATTGAAAACACAATAAATGTTTGAATAAAATGGTTTATTATTATTTGCAAATAATCATCAATTAGCAAATAATAATGGCCATTTTATTTAGAAAGTACGAATTTTCATTAACAAAAAAAAAGAAAATTAAACAAAGTTAAATTTGTTTTTTTTTTTTAACGAAAAATGAGGCCTCATTGAAAATTCAGTAAATTAATTAAAAATTCAGTAAAATCATTACAAATTCATTAAACTCATTACAAATTTAGTAAAATCGCTACAAATTCAGGTTTTGTCATCTCAGAACGTATGAAATAAAAATAAGGAGTGATGGTATACATCTGTATGTCTTTCAATTTACAATATTTTATACGAGTCTGCGTCTTGGGTGGCGGTTCATCGGCATAACCTAAAAACGTCGTGTAATCATCTCGTTAATCAAGTTAAAATTCGCTATTACAAAGCATTTCTCGTATATTTGCAAAGACATTGTCTCGTTGATTCCTCAACAGCTTATCGATTTTATAACGAATATAACGAATAACCTCATCGGTTCTCCCTTTTAATTGTGATACGTACTGAAATTATTTGGGTTAATCTGTGACTGGTTTCTATTTGGTTTGGTGAATGAATATCGTTAAAAGATTGGCTGTAGGTATGTACGTGAATTTTTATGGGGAAATACAATTTTTCGACCGGTTTATGCTATCTAGAGTTATGCAAAGGTTGTGCAAATCATTGTCACAGCGGGGCTTAGGTGTATAGTTGGCTGCCTGTAGTGCATTCACGTGGCTTGAATTTTATTTCAATTTATTTCAATATTTATTAATTAAAAGTTGTTAATTTATTATTTAATTATTAAATTATTAAAAAGTAGATCACTCAAAATATATTAAATCATTCTATTTATATTCTATTCAATGTTCATTCAAGATACAATTAAATAAATAAAAGTTTTTTCTTAGTTTTCTATTAAAGCAACAATAATTATTTGAATAAATTTTGAATTTATTAAAATTAGTGACTATAGTGTCGTTCACGTTCTGATCATTATCAAACTTAGAGTAAAATAAAATACAAATAAAACACCTATTTATACATATCTATAATACGCTTTGAAAAGTGTGAGTAAACGAGGTGTGTCTGGTCGTTAATGACCGGACATTCGGGATTACGAATTGATTTTGAATTTCTAATTTTAATATACAGTGTGATATAAACAAAGAAAACTGTTTGTTTTATTTAATTTCATCATGTATCATGAAGTAGATGCCTCCAACATTATCCAATTAATAATTATTTGTTTAAATAATATTTAAATAATAATAATATTTAAATTTATTTAAATAATAATCATATTTAAATTTATATAAATAATAATAATATTTAAATTTATTTAAATAATAAAGACATATGTCCATAGAGAGAGATGACGATCTTTATTAGGCTATTGGCCCTTGGCCAATGTATTATTGTCTTCCCACGAATATATTTTCTTTATATTTTCCCAAAAAATAGATTTTAGTAATAAGTTCGTGCATAGTTTTGATCTGAAATTTACAAAAAATATTCTAAGATTGTTTTAATTAAAAGAAAATACTGTAGTAAATAATGTACCTAATAATTATATTTAGATTGCACATAATATAAAATCCAGTTTATTACGATTAATAACTTTTTGAGTTTTAAATTTCATCTAAAAATTCAATGATTACTGTCAAATTTGCATTTTTTCTGTCAAAGTTTCAATTTTTTTGTCAAATTTTCAACTGTTCTGTCAAATTTTCAATTGTTCTAACAAATGTTTTATTGTTCTGTAAAATTTTCAATTGTTCTGTCAAAATTTGAATTTTTTCTGTACAACTTTAAATATTTCTGTAAAATTTTCAATTGTTCTGTCAAATGTTTAATTGTTTAGTTGTTGTAATTGTAAAATTTCAATAATTTCCGTCATAATATCAGTTGTCACTGCATAATTTTTAATGATTTTTGTAAAACAATATTCAATACTATATTTTTAATATTGTATTCGTACTCAATTAATAAATTATGTTCCTCAAACTTTCAATGATTATGTGTATATTAAAATTTCAAATTTCTGCCAAACTTTCTACGTATGCATAAACATGTCTATGATTTTTACCAAAATTTAAATTACTTATGCCAGAATTTTAGCCGTGTCAAAATTTGAATGATTACTGCCAATACTGTTAGTGATTTTATATTAATTGTATTACTTGTATATGAATTATTCGTGTCTAAACATTTAATAGGTTGTCAAAATTTAAATAATATTTAAATAATAATATTTAAATTTATTTAAATAATAAATATATATGTTTATAGATAGAGATAACAATCTTTATTAGGCTATTGGCCAATGTGTGATTTATTTCCCATGAAAATATTTTCTTTCTATTTTCCCAAAAAAAATTTTTAAGCAGAAAGTTTGTGCATAATTTTCATCTGAGATTATTTAATATTCTATCAAGATTGTTATAATTAGAAGAAAATACTGTCATAAATAATGTACCAAATTATTATTTTCAGATTGCATACAATGTAAATTCGAGTTTATTATGGTTAATAAGTTTTTAATTTTTAAATTTCATCTAAAAATTCAATGATTACTATCAAATTTTCAATTATCCTGTCAAATTTTCAATTGTTTTGTCAATTTTTCAATTGTTCTAACAAATGTTTTATTGTTCTGTAAAATTTTCAATTGTTCTGTCAAAATTTCAATTGTTCTGCCAAATGTTTAATTGTTCTGTAAAATTTTCAATTGTTCTGTCAAAATTTCAATTGTTCTGTCCAATTTGAATTGTTCTGTCTCTGATCTCAGTCATCTGAGATTTACAGAAAATATTCTATTAAGATAGTTTTAATTAGAAAAAAATACTGCAGTAAATAATGTAAATAACTTTTTAATTTTTAAATTTCATCTAAAAATGCATTGACTACTGTCAAATTTGCAATTATTCTGTCAAAGTTTTAATTGTTCTGTAAAATTTTCAACTGTTCTGTCAAATTTTCAATTGTTATGTCAAAATTTCAATTCTTCTGTCCAATTTTGAATTGTTATGACTGTCAAATTTGCAATTGTTTTGTCAAAGTTATTGTTCGGTCAAATTTTCAACTGTTCTGTCCAATTTTCAATTGTTCGTCAAATGTTTAATTGTTCTGTCAAATTTTCAATTGTTCTGTCAAATTTTCAATTGTTCTGTCAAAATTTCAATTGTTCTGTCCAATTTTGAATTGTTTTATCTCTGATCACAGTCATCTGAGATTTACAAAAAATATTCTATTAAGATAGTTTTAATTAGAAAAAAATACTGCAGTAAATAATGTACCTAATAATTATTTTTATATTACACATAATGTAAAATCGAGTTTATTACTATTAATAACTTTTTAATTTTTAAATTTCATCTAACAATTCATTGATTACTGTCAAATTTTCAATTGTTCTGTGAAAATTTCAATTGTTCTATCCAATTTTGAATATTTCTGTAAAATGTTCAATTGTTCTGTCAAATGTTCAATTGTTCTGTCAAATTTCAATAATTTCCGTCATAATATCAATTGTCACTGTATAAATTTTAATGATTTCTGTAAAACAATATTCAATACTATATTTTTAATATTGTATTCGTACTCAATTCATAAAATATGTTCCTCAAACTTTTAATGATTATGTGTATATTGAAATTTCAAATTTCTGCCAAAGTTTCTACTGTATGCATAAAAATTTCTGTAAAATTTTCAATTGTTCTGTCAAATGTTCAATTGTTCTATCAAATTTCAATAATTTCCGTCATAATATCAATTGTCACTGTATAAAAATTATAAATAAAAATATAAATAAAAATTTCTATGGTTTTTACCAAAATTTAAATAATTTATGCCAGAATTTTAGCCGTGTCAAAATTTGAATGATTAATGCCAAATACTGTTAGTGACTTTATATTCAATCAATCAATCAATCAATTTATTCATGTTATTGGCTTTGTAACCTTACTATCGTCATTACATAATACATATTTTACACATTAAAAAAATAACCGTTTACAAATCGGTAAATTAACAAGACAAATAATACAATTATTATTTGTATTACTTCTATATGAATTATTTGTGCCTAAATATTTAATAGATTGTCAAAATTTCAATGACATCATGTATAGTCAACACGAAGAGAGCTGACAATCGACAAAGAAAGAATCGCGTTTTCTATGCTCGTTCGTATAGGTAAATGTAATAGAGTGAAATGAAATGTGATACGTATGTCGAATTTCGGCAATATGGAGCGATGAGTCATTGTCAGTTCTCAACGGGCCCCTACTATATAAATAATCTATTAGATTTGGAAATTTGTTATTTTCCACTGCGTGAGTCAAACGGATTCATTTTGTAGTTAGCTTTAGATTGCATTCATTGTTGGATATCGAATCTCCAAAAAACTTGAACAAACTAAATAATGCACTGAGTCAAACCGGTGCATTTTCCAGTTAGCTTTATTATTGATTGATTGATTGATTGGTAGTGTTTACAGTAGGAGTTCGAATCTTAAAAAAAAATTGAACAAACTAAAGAATGCACTGAGTCAAACCGGCGAGTGAGTCAACCGGTGCATTTTCTAGTTAGCTTTATTATTGATTGATTGATTAATATGTATTTATATTAGGAGATCGAATCTGGAAAAAACTGGAACCAGCTTTATTATTGATTGATTGATTGATTGATTGATTGATTGATTGATTGATAGTATTTATTGTAGGAGATCGAATCTGGAAAAACCTTGAATCAACCAAATATTCCATTGCGGTTGAAGAACATTGTCAAGTCCGTGCACTATCATTGAGGGCATCTAATCTCCAAAAACTGATTATCTGTTAAGGCGTTGGCAATCATTGCAATGTTATTAATCGTATCAGATGTAGCAATTATCTTGCAGTTTTTATTGATAAATTATCATTGCAGGTCATTGGAGTAGAGTCATCAGTTCCCAATCCACGTGTTCATTGGCTTCGCACGTTAATAGATTCATCATTGCATCGACAAAACGTAATCAACGTAAGTACAGAATGTTTTTTATCTGTTATTTTTAATTATTTATATTGTTTATGTTTGTGCATAAGGTAAGTAATTTGATCATATCTTATGCACTATACTAATGATCTTGGTATGGTGATGATGATATTTTGGAGTGATATGTTACCATGTTCAAACCATGTCAAGAAATTATAAACAAAAATATTGAATGGCATTTGTGCTGATACCTGCAAATTCGACATCAGAACTTAAAATTTAATGCCACATTTTACAATAAATGAGTAATCCTGTAGCATTAAATTAAAAAAATAAAACGTTTTAGTTCTTTTAGTTAAATTTAATTAAAATTAATAATTAAATTTTAAGTTCTGATGTCGAATTTGCAGGTATGGTGATGATGATATTTTGGAGTGTTATGTTACCATGTTGAAACAATGTCAGGAATATTAGAACAAAATATTGAATGGCATTTGTGCTGATACCTGCAAATTCGACATCAGAACTTAAAATTGAATGCCACATTTTACAATAATGAGTAATCCTGTAACATTAAATTAAAAAAAAGAAAACGTTTTTGTTCTTTTAGTTTAAGTTAATGAAATTTTTAATTCTGATGTCGAATTTGCAGGTATCAGCAGGTATGGTGATAATGATATTTTGGAATGTTATGTTACCATGTTCAAACCATGTCAGGAACATTAGAACAAAATATTTAATGGCATTTGTGCTGATACCTGCAAATTCCGACATCAGAACTAAAGTTTAATCTAAAAGAACTAAAACGTTTTCTTTTTTTTTAAATTTAATTCTACAGCATTACTGATTTATTGTAAAATGTAGCATTAAATTTTAATTTCTGATGTCGAATGTGCAGGTGTCAGTACAAATGCCTTTCCATGTTTTGTTCTAATGTTCTTGACTTTGTTTCAACATGGTAACTCCAAAATATCATCAAATGTCATATTCTTACGTCGCTGATAGGCCAAATTGTAGAAGAAATTAGCTAAAATTTTGTATAAATATCTTGTTCATTAAAAATATATGTTCGTTGTGTTACTCTGGTGTCTTTGACTTAACTGAACAGAACAGGACACAACTTGACTTCACAGAATTCTCATGAATTTGTTAGAGGAATTATTTCAGTTGTACTACCTACAAATCTGGTACTAAATTTGCAATAAATAACTTTTGAGAGATTTCAGTATAATAATAACCAATATTCCCAAGTCCAGAAAGGTCACAACTCGAGTTTCTTACTTAGGTACATAATCTTCATAATTTTATTAGAATATAGGTACTTGAGTACCTATAATAGGTACCCAAGTACCTGTAAAACTGGTGCTAAGTGGTTGAACACAGGCATTTTGATAAGTTAACAATTTGATTTTAATGATTCATATTTTAATGAGTAGTATAATGAGTGCAGCAGCACAAATTACACATTACTCAATAAAATAAGCTGACAGATTTTTACAGCATCACCAGAAACTGCAGTACTTCTAGAATATTCTGAAAAGTGCTGCACGTTAGAGGTACTGTCTGTGAATGGAAAGTCTGATTTACAACGCAATAAATAAATAGGATAATAATTAATACCAAAACTGGATAAAAAGTTACATTCAATTGAAGAATTTGAAATTCTAATTGCTCTAGTAAATAAAGCTGCCCAATTCACCGATGCCGTTATCTTTTTATTTTATACATGAGAGATCTCGCCTGGAGCCCTATTTTACTCATGTAACTGTAAAATAGTTTTTTTATGGTACTAGTTCGTAAAGCACACCTTTACGAATAGGTATCATAAAAAGTTTTTTCTACGACAGCTATGTATTTTGAAAAACAGCTAAAATACTATATATTTTTAATTGGTAAGTGAATGAATTGTGTGTAAAACTATTTTTTTTGCGCACTGTGAACTGTGCGTGAAAACTTAGTTTACGCACTGTCGTAGAAAAATAAAATTCTATAGTTTTATTGTAATAAACAAGTACTTTACATTATAATTTAATAGAACTTGTTTACAGAAACAAAATAACGGCATAGTTTATAGAGTACCCCAAAGGAGTAAATGCTATTGTCGTACATGCAAAAAACAAGTACTGTATACATTACATAGTAATACATAGAACTCATGTAAGTGTATATAAAATGCTATTGTTCGTACGTGCAATAAACACGTACTATACATTATAGTTTAAGAGAACCTGTTTAGAGGAACCCAATATAGGCGCAGTTTATATTGTACCAGAGAGGTAAAATGCTATAGTCGTACTTGCAAACAAACAAGTACTGAGTACGTAGTAATTTGAGAGAACCTGTTTAGAGGAACCCAATATAGGCGCAGTTTATATTGTACCAAAGAGGTAAAATGCTATAGTCGTACTTGCAACAAACAAGTACTGAGTACGAAGTCATTTAAGAGTACCTGTTTAGAGGAACCCAAGCGAGGCGCAGTTTTACATGCATCTACTTTAAATCTAGCTAAAAGATTGTACCTGAAAGAAAAACCCTGTTCAATGCATGGGCGCAACATCGCGGATCTAAATATGGGCACATCGGATAAGTACGTCTTACAGAACGAGAATACTGTACACATAGTACTTGCAACAAACAAGTACTGTATACAAACCTAGTACTTGCAACAAACAAGTACTGTATACAAACCAAGCACTTGCAATAAACAAGTGCTGTATACAAACCTAGTACTTGCAACACACAAGAACTGTATACAATTGTACTTGCAACAAACAAGTACTGTATACTAACCTAGTACTTGCAACAAACAAGTACTGTATACTTTGTAATTGCAACCAACAACCACTGTATACATAGTAATGCATAGTACTTGCAACAAACAAGTACTGTATACTTTGTAATTGCAACAAACAACTACTGTATACATAGATATGCATAGTACTTGCAACAAACAAGTACTGTATACGTACTACCTGCAACAAATATGTACCTACTGTATACAGAACACTTGCAACAAACAAGTACTCTGTATACATACTACTTCCAACCAGCAAGTAATGAATAGGTACATACAAAGAATACAAGTGTACAAGAATACCAACGAGCAAGTACTGTATACGTACAACCTGCAACAAATATGTACCTACTGTATACAGAGCACTTGCAACAAACAAGTACTCTGTATACATACTACTTCCAACCAGCAAGTAATGAATAGGTACATACAAAGAATACAAGCGTACAAGAATACCCCTACTCGTTACAGTATATATAGTACTTGCAACAAACAAGTATATACTGTATGCATAGTACTTGCAACAAACAAGTACCTGCTGTATTCACAGTACTTGCAACAAGCAAGTACTGTATACGTACTACCTGCAACAAATATGTACCTACTGTATACAGAGCACTTGCAACAAACAAGTACTCTGTATACATACTACTTCCAACCAGCAAGTAATGAATAGGTACATACAAAGAATACAAGTGTACAAGAATACCAACGAGCAAGTACTGTATACGTACTACCTGCAACAAATATGTACCTACTGTATACAGAGCACTTGCAACAAACAAGTACTCTGTATACATACTACTTCCAACCAGCAAGTAATGAATAGGTACATACAAAGAATACAAGCGTACAAGAATACCCCTACTCGTTACAGTATATATAGTACTTGAAACAAACAAGTATATACTGGATGCATAGTACTTGCAACAAACAAGTACCTGCTGTATTCACAGTACTTGCAACAAGCAAGTACTGTATACGTACTACCTGCAACAAATATGTACCTACTGTATACAGAGCACTTGCAACAAACAAGTACTCTGTATACATACTACTTCCAACCAGCAAGTAATGAATAGGTACATACAAAGAATACAAGTGTACAAGAATACCAACGAGCAAGTACTGTATACGTACTACCTGCAACAAATATGTACCTACTGTATACAGAGCACTTGCAACAAACAAGTACTCTGTATACATACTACTTCCAACCAGCAAGTAATGAATAGGTACATACAAAGAATACAAGCGTACAAGAATACCCCTACTCGTTACAGTATATATAGTACTTGAAACAAACAAGTATATACTGGATGCATAGTACTTGCAACAAACAAGTACCTGCTGTATTCACAGTACTTGCAACAAGCAAGTACTGTATACGTACTACCTGCAACAAATATGTACCTACTGTATACAGAGCACTTGCAACAAACAAGTACTCTGTATACATACTACTTCCAACCAGCAAGTAATGAATAGGTACATACAAAGAATACAAGTGTACAAGAATACCAACGAGCAAGTACTGTATACGTACTACCTGCAACAAATATGTACCTACTGTATACAGAGCACTTGCAACAAACAAGTACTCTGTATACATACTACTTCCAACCAGCAAGTAATTAATAGGTACATACAAAGAATACAAGCGTACAAGAATACCAACGAGCAAGTACTGTATACGTACTACCTGCAACAAATATGTACCTACTGTATACAGAGCACTTGCAACAAACAAGTACTCTGTATACATATTACTTCCAACCAGCAAGTAATGAATAGGTACATACAAAGAATACAAGTGTACAAGAATACCCCTACTCGTTACTGTTTCGACGTACTAGCGCAATGATGTGTGCGCACCTGTAAGGAAAAAAACCCTGATCGTACATATACGCAGCGCAATATATATATATATAAATAAGTACGTCGCCCAGAGCGAGAATTTACGCCGACAATACACAAATACATATGGCGCAACTGTAAGAAAAACCCTGCTCACCCAGGCGGCGTACTGTGTGACTCTAAAGCAAACGTGTTGCAACTAAAAGAATAGATTCGCGGTATAAGTGTTGGCGAGACTGTGGAGAAAAACCCTAACATCGGGGGGAAGTAATAAAATTGTACTCACTTTGAGACGTCTTGGAGCTCTTCTCAAAAAAAGACCTACCTTGAAATTGACTTTTAAAGTTGTTTGGCGAAGATCCAGTACCCTGCAACCCCGAACTCCGAAAACAGATCGGGTTCGGAATTTGACGGTGTGGCGCGGGCGGGGAAAGCACGAAACAAACGCAACATTCCCCAGGCTCAACCATACCCGAACTTTCGACACTACTACGCACTGGCTCTAAAAGGACATCGTCAGAAGGTAATCTGAACTGCTCAAGATACTTTCACTAATTATTTGTTGAAGACAAGACAAAGCAAACACTAAAAAGTATACGTTTGACTTGGGAAGGTAATCCCAAAGTATAGTCGCGAATTTAAAACTTCTGGAAGTAAAATTGCAAATTAGTAAATACACACACCCACACACACACACATACTCAATAACCTTTGGTCCAACAAAGACTATGAATGAACTATGAATTGGACTCAACGAGGAACTCTCAATTACAATCTACAATATTACACCAAAAGTCAATGGGTTACATACATATACATTCATTTACACCACACTTCAACCAAACCCAGGTTGGCCCTGAAGTCTTCAAAATACAAATATAAGATCATCTCAAATGATTCACCTTGGGAAAGTCTAGTTGCCCTGAAACATCGAGGAGAAAATTTAAATCAATTGTACGTAAAATTAAAACTTGTAATCCGGCGAATTGGTTTAAAAAATTGCATCAGTAATTGCATAATCATTGGCTAAACGAATATCCAATCGATTGCCTGTTAATTAATAAGAGCATTAACAAGATTGCAGTGATAATATGTAGGGAGTAATTTGTGTAATGATTTGATTTATCTTTAAAAATGATCTCCATATTTGGTCATACACAAACGGTTCATAACATAGTAACGCAAATTTGCATGATTTTAAAATTTGTAGTCATTCATTCAAAAGTGTATTATTTGAAAATTGAAACTTACCTCATTTTTCTCTGGAATCCATCCAATGATGTCTTCTCGGAGCCTTTAGAGAGAGGATCGCAAACGCTCGCTTCCGATAATGAATTCAAGCAAGAGTCATGATTAGTTAATGGCCGGAACCGAATGACTGCGATTCTCTCAGGCTTGAGGTAGTGGAGGTCAGCTACCATAGTAAGAACCATTTCTAAAATCATATAAAACCAATAAAATTTTGTGAGTGCATAGTGTGCGTAAACTAAGTTTTTATGCACTGTTCACAGTCAAAGTTATACTTTTTGGCGTAAACTCACGTTTTTTTCACATTTTCTCACTTATTTAAAACATTCTCTCTGTCAAATTGACAGAGCATATACCTTCAGGCATAGTGTATGCAAATCTGCTATAAAGTTTTTAAAATATCCGACAGATAAATTTTCAGAAATATAAGTGACGGAACGAATACTTGTTAATTTGGAAAGATAATAACTCGATTTTCTCACTTATTTAAGACATTCTCTCTGCCAAATTTACAGAGGATATACTTTTAGGCATACTGTATGCAAATCCGCCATAAAGTTATTAAAATATCCGTCAGATAAAGTTTCAGAAATATCAGTGGCAGATAACCAATACTTGTCAATTTGGAAAGTTAATAACTCGATTTTCTCACTTATTTAAGACACTGTCTCTGTAAAATTTACAGAGGATATACCTTAAGGCGTACTGTATCCAAATTAGGCATACAGTACGTAAAATATCCGACAGATAAATTTTTAAAAATTTCAGTGAATGATAACTAATGCTTGTCTGTTTGGAAAGTTAATAACTCGAATTGCTCACTTATTTAAGACATTCTCTCTGTCAAATTTACAGAGGATATACCTTCAGGCATACTATATGCAAAGCAGGCATAAAAATTTCAAAATATTGGTTAAATGAATTTTCAGAAATTTCAGTGACGGATTACCAATACTTGTATATTTGGAAAGATAATAACCCGATTTACTCACTTATTTAAGACAAAGTCTCTGTCAAATTTACAGAGGATATACCTTTAGGCATACTGTCATACTGCAACATTTCTGGGCCTTTTTAATTTTGGGGAGTTTTTTATTTTGCCCTAATTTTCTGAAAAAATCATGGTGGATACTTTTCAAAAAATCACCCTGTATCTGTTAAAGTTTGCATTATTGTATAAAAATTTCTATTATTTTTGTCATAATTTCATTGAGTTTACAGAAATTTCAACGATCCTTGGCAGTTATGGGACACTTTCCAAAAAATCACCTTGTATAATTAAAATTGATAATTGTAAGTGTAATGGCAAGTTTTACAATCGTGGATTATCGTTGTTAGTGGTACATTTGCATTGTGTCAACAATGGTATCGAAGGTATATGTACCACGAATAAAGATAATCCAGGATTGTAAAATTGGGCCTTACACTTACAGTTATCAATTTTAATTATACAAGGTGATATTTTGAAAAGTATCCAATAACTAAGAGTTTGCCAAAAATCGTTGAAATTTTTACAAAGGCAAGGGAATTATGACAAAAATAATAGACATTTTTATAGAATAATGCAAACTTTAACAGATACAGGGTGATTTTTTGAAAAGTATCCACCCTGGATTTTCAGAAAATTAGGGCAAAATAAAAATTATACTCCCCAAACAGGGAAGTCATTTTATTGAAACATAAAATGCACTACTGTATTACTGACAAAAAGACCTTTCAAATGAGGTGTCACAAGGTGGGTCATCCCATTTAGAGGGGAGGGGGAAGCTGACACACATGTCAACAGTACGTCAAATTAACAGCCACTGACGACAATTATAAATTTTAATTATAGAAGTTGATTTTTTTTAAAAGTATTCAATTACTGAGAGTTTGCCAAAAATCGTAGAAATTTCTACAAAATTTCTGGTTTAAAAAATTGCATTCGATAAAATCAGTAATTGCGTAAATGAATACCCATTTGTTTAAATTGATTGCAGGTAACTGTTAATTAATGAGGCATTAAGGTGATTTGTACTTTTGCAAAGTTTTGATTTATGTTTAAATGTAAGCCTCATATTTGGCCATACTACAATGCAGGATTTAAAACATGGTAGCCATTTATTCAAGTTGGTATAAATAAATTGGAACTTGCCTTATATTTCTCCCAAATGCAGCAAATGAAACGTTCTCTGCGCCTTGAAAGAGGATCCTACACGCTCGCCTCCGATGATGAATACAAGCATGAGTCATGATTAGTTACTGACCGGAACCGAATGTCTGTGATCCTCTTAGGCTCGTGGTAATGGAGTTTTGCAACCATAGCAGGAACCGTTCCTAAAAACACATGAATTAATTAAAAAGTGTTTCGCTCGAGGATAAAATTATTTAAAAACAATTTAAAAAAATTAAATAAAACAACTTTGTTATTTCCACTCACAATTTTATTTTTAAAAAATATTTAGTGACTGAAATGTCGACTACTAGTCATTAAGTGCAGTTTACTTTTATTTAATGTATTTAGTTTGATAATGACTAGACAGTCGAAACAGCAGTCACTAAATATATTTCAATAAACCAACTTTATTATTTCCACTCACACTTTTATTTCTTTTAAATCTTTAGTGACTGCAGTTTCGACTAAGGCCTAGTCATTATTAATCTAAGTACATTAAATAAAAGTAAACACTTAATGTACTTAGTTTGATAATTACTATACCTTAGAAGAAACTGCAGTCACTGAAGTTTAAAAAAGAAATAAAAGTGTGAGCGGAAATAACAAAGTTGTTTTATTGAAAAATATTTTGTGAATACAGTTTCGACTAAGGTCTAGTCATTATCAAACTGTGTTTACTCTTATTTAATGTACTTAGTTTGATAATGACTAGGCCTTAGTCGAAACTGCAGTAACTAAATATTTTTCAAAAATAAAAGTGTGAGTGGAAATAACAAAGTTGTTTTATTGAAAAATATTTAGTGAATGCAATTTCGACTAAGGTCTAGTCATTATTAAACTAAGTACATTAAGTGTTTACTCTTATTTAATGTACTTAATTTGATAAGGACTAGGCCTTAGTCGAACCTGCAGTCACTAAATATTTTTCAAAAATAAAAGTGTGAGTGGAAAAAACAAAGTTGTTTTATTGAAAAATATTTTGTGAGTGCAGTTTCGACTAAGGTCTAGTCATTATCAAACTAAGTACATTAAGTGTTTACTCTTATTTAATGTACTTAGTTTGATAATGACTAGGTATGTATAATAATTCGCAACAATTAAATTTAATATTTTCCATAAAAGTTATATTTAATTAAATGAAAAATGAAAGTGTTAAACTATTTTTTAAATAAACATTAATCATAATAATTAAAATAGATGTAAAGTTTATTTCCAAAATGTACTGATGTATAAGCCAAATAGTATTTATACAAACTGTATATATACGCGAGTGAGTTTTACTACATACCTTACCTGAGTACGTAGGGTATACAGTGTGTATAACACACAGTACAGTGTGTATTAATACACAGTGTACAGTGTGTATTAATACACAGTGTACAGTGTGTATAAATACAGTGTGTATTTACATACACACTGTGTATAAATAGGTAATTGCGAAATTAATAGCCACGTAGAAATTTTATTTCTGGTTATAAAATTTGTAGGTGCATATTAAATCTCTATAAACAGAAGTAGACTGTGTGGTGCATCCCCAAACAGTATGCAATTACTAGATGTTATACATAGTGAATAACTGATCACATAGATGTCTTATTGCATGTAATGTGTCCTCACATCATTAGAATGCAATAAGCATCTATGCATCTTGCAAAGTACGCGCGGCGTGGCTGCTCCAATTGGCTTGGCAACATTCACCCGTACCTATAAACTTACCACTAACCTGGGATATGTTCTTCAGCGCGTTCAATGAGGGCCATCAAAATCTCACCACGTCCTGTGAACATGCTAAGCTCCATCTGTGCCAAATATCAGCTTTGTATCTCTGAAACTTCTTCATATTCATATCTGCTTAACTTCCGCATTCAGGATTGCGAAGAAAAGATGCGTGCGGGTGCAAGGCTAAAAACGCTCTGGCTGGCCAGCGCAAGGGTTACAGCGCATCTTCCGAAATCTGGGGGGGTTAATCGTGCATGTCTGGACGACGATTCTGCATGCTCCAGACAAAGATGAAAGCGTCCGATGAATGTCCTAGTAGTGCAGATTGAATAAATTAATTCTAGTCACGTACAGAAGACTTGCAAGGGCAAAAAATGCCTATTGTTGCACACACACACTAATGCAGCGATTTATCACGCAAAATCAGGTCTGGACATGTCGCCGTGGTAGAAATCGCCGATCACCACAAACGTTGATGCGTACATTTTCGGGTGCATTTACGTTTGCGGATATGTATGTGCGCGAGATTTGGGCACCTGAAAGCCAAAATCACTCCTGTAGTAACCTTGACATCAGATTGTATTTGAATGCCGAGTAATACGACGCAAATGCGCCCGTCAAATTTCTCAAAAATACCCGATCTTCGCGCCCTTCCATAGCTTTTATTTTACACATTGTGACATTCAAAAATTGTTTACACCTTCTCAAGACTTCGTTCTAAAGAATGACGGCGTTAGTTTTGCTAATTATCATTTACATTTAGAAAGAAAAAATAATTACTGTAAGACATTTCATCATTTTATGAATATTGCGTATTTTTTTACAGGAAAACTATTAATAATATAAACAATATTATGGCGCCATATTATAGTTTGTACATTTGATAGTTCACATCCAAATTCTCACAGAATTTGGACGAAAATTAAGACTTGCAGACCATCGCCAAGAAACCATGTTTTGGTCAATTCACGCGAATTATCATCTTAGCGATTCATTAGTGCACTTAATTTTCATTCAACTCCTGTAGCAATTTCGATGTGAACTATCAAATGTACAAACTATAGAATGTCGGCATAATATTGTTTTTATTTTAATAATAGTTTTCTGTAAAAAAAAATACGCAATATTCATAAAATAATGAAATATCTTCAAGTAATTTTTTTTTTCTAAATGTAAATAATAATTAACAAAACTAATGTAGCCATTCGTTAGAATGAAGTTTTGAGAAGGTGTAAACATTTTTTGAACAACACAATGCATCAAGCTATGTAAGTAAAGTAAAAGCAATGGAAGTACAATGTCTTGCAATAACAACTGCTTTCGATTGATGTTTCATTAATTATTAATCATCTGTTTCTTAATCATTTAAAAAAAAACAATTGCAAATCAATGATTGCTCATTATTCGTGTAAAATTTGGGGGTGGGTGGGTGGGCACAAGTATAATCTTCCCCTGATATCCGACAGCAACAGAAATAATCTCTTTGTTGATATAATAACGTGAAATTACTGAATAATTAAACTAATAACTTATTAATATCTCCAGAATCTCCCATTGCATTAGAACTAAATTCTACAGAATAACTACTAGTATATCATGCAATATCAGGATTACATTTAATTGATATGATACGGTGATTTTTGAGATATCGTTATTTAAGTACGAGACTTATGGAGAAATACTTAAAATCCCCACATAATTTAATATCTCCAGAATCTCTTATTGCATTGGAATTAAATTCTACAGCATAACTACTAGTATATCATGCAATATCAGCATTACATTTCATTGCTATGATACGGTGATTTTTGAGATATCGTTATTTAAGTACGAGACTTATGGAGAAATACTTAAAATCCCCACAAAATTTAATACCTCCAGAATCTCCCATTGCATTGGAATTAAATTCTACAGCATTACTACTAGTATATCACGCAATATCAGCATTACATTTAATTGATATGATACGGTGATTTTTTTAGATATCGTTATTTAAGTACGAGACTTATGGAGAAAAACTTAAAATCCACACAGAATTTAATATATCCAGAATCTCCCATTGCATTGGAATTAAATTCTACAGCATAACTAGTAGTATATCATGCAATATCAGCATTACATTTAATTGATATTATACGGCGATTTTTGAGATATAGTTATTTAAGTTCGAGACTTATAGAGAAATACTTAAAATCCCCCCAAAATTGAATATCTCCAGAATCTCCCATTGCATTGGAATTAAATTCTACAGCATAACTACTAGTATATCATGCAATATCAGCATTACATTTAATTGATATGATACGGTGATTTTTTTAGATATCGTTATTTAAGTACGAGACTTATGGAGAAAAACTTAAAATCCACACAGAATTTAATATCTCCAGAATCTCCCATTGCATTGGAATTAAATTCTACAGCATAACTAGTAGTATATCATGCAATATCAGCATTACATTTAATTGATATTATACGGCGATTTTTGAGATATAGTTATTTAAGTTCGAGACTTATAGAGAAATACTTAAAATCCCCCCAAAATTGAATATCTCCAGAATCTCCCATTGCATTGGAATTAAATTCTACAGCATAACTACTAGTATATCATGCAATATCAGCATTACATTTATTTGATATGATACGGTGATTTTTAAGATATCGTTATTTAAGTACGAGACTTATGGAGAAATACTTAAAATCCCCACAAAATTGAATATCTCCAGAATCTCCCATTGCATTGGAATTAAATTCTACAGCATAACTAGTAGTATATCATGCAATATCAGCATTACATTTATTTGATATGATACGGTGATTTTTAAGATATCGTTATTTAAGTACGAGACTTATGGAGAAATACTTAAAATCCCCACAAAATTTAATATCTCCAGAATCTCCCATTGCATTGGAGTTAAATTCTACAGCATAACTACCAGTATATCATGCAATATCAGCATTACATTTAATTGATATGATACGGTGATTTTTTAAGATATCGTTATTGAAGTACGAGACGTATGGAGAAATACTTAACATCCCCACAAACTTTAATATCTCCAGAATCTTACATTGCATTGGAATTAAACTCTACAGCATAACTACTGGTATATCATGCAATATCAGTATTACATTTAATTGATATGATACGGTGATTTTTGAGATATCGTTTTTTAAGTACGAGAGTTATGGAGAAATACTTAAAATCCCCCCAAAATTGAATATCTCCAGAATCTCCCATTGCAATGGAATTAAATTCTACAGAATAACTACTATACCTTTTCAAGTTCAAATTGAGACCAATCAAGTTCAAATTGAGACCAATCAAGTTCAAATTGAGACCAATCAATTGTAAATTGAGGCCAATCAAATTTAAATTGATACCAATCAATTTCAAATTGAGACTAAACAAAATCAAGTTGACACTAAACAATACCAAGTTGAGAGTAAACAAATAACATTTATCATGACAACTTGATATTGTTTAGTATCAACTTGATTTTGTTTAGTCTCAATTTGAAATTGATTGGTCTCAATTTGAAATTGATTGGGATCAATTTGAACTTGATTAGCCTCAATTTGAAATTGATTGCACTCAATTTGAAATTGATTGGTCTCAATTTGAACTTGATTGGTCTCAATTTGAACTTGAAAAGGTATAGTATATCATGCAATATCAGAAATAAATTCGATCCGTATTGATACTGTGGTTTTTGAGATATCGTTATTTTAATATGAGCTTAATTAGATGCATATGTACAGCTACGGACTCTACGAATGACGCATCCGTCTCGTCAAGCAGTCTGCTATTCTTGTCTGGGCCCGCACGGTAAGGGCACTGTAGACAAGGATAGAAGACTGCTCGGACGGATGAACGCGCCATTCTTAGAGTCCGTCGCTGTACAATAGGCCTAACATATTGAATAATCAAAGAAATATAGAAATGTTTAAATCTCGCATTGAATATTAACGAAATTGCACACATGATATACTGATATATCGCTTAATATAAAAAATAAATTGATTTGATATTGATGCGCCAGTTCTTAAGATTACATTAGTTAAATATGAGACAAATTGGAGGAACTGCCTTAACAAACAAACAATACACAAACATACTCATAAACATACAAACAAATATACAAACATATAAATGTACAAACATACATACACACATACAACAACAAAAAAACAAATATACAAACGTACATACAAACATAAATATATAAACATACAAATGTACAAACATACAAATATACAAACATACAACAAAAAATCAAACATACATACACACATGCATGCATACAAACAGCACATATACAAACATACAAACACGCATACAAATAAACATGCATACAAGCATACCCACATTTAAACATAAATACAAATAAACATGCATACAAACATACTCACATTCAAACATGCCCATAAACATACACACATATAAACATACAAAAAACATACATACACACCAATTATTTTAACAATATGTTCAGTACATATGCGAAAATCATTCATTAATGTAAAATTGTTTATTAATGAATCCATAACGTTTACATTGATAAAATATTTTGTGTACCAACTCAACGAAAATATACATTTATTATGAAATATTTGTATAATACATGGATACAAACTTACACCCATTCAAACATGCATACAAACATACACACATGCAAACAAACATGCATACAAACATACTCCCATTCAAACATGCATACAAACATACTCCCATTCAAACATGCATACAAACATACACATATGCAAACAAACATGCATAGAAACATACACACATACAAACAAACATGCATACAGCATACACACATTCAAACATACATATAATCAAACATGCATACAAACATACACACATACAAAACATACTCACATTCAAACATACATACAAACAAACAAACATGCATACACACATACACACATCCAAACATACAAAAAACATACATACACTCCAATTATTGTTGATTGTTCAGTGCATATGCGAAAATCATTCATTAATGTACAATCGTTCATTAATGAATCCATAACGTTTACATTAATAAAAGATTTTGTGTTTCAAGTTAACGAAAAAATATACTTATTATTATATATATGTATAATACATGCATACAAATACACACACATTCAAACAAACATGCATATAAACATACACACATCCAAACAAACACGCATACAAACATACATGCATACAAACATGCTCACAGTCAAACATGCATACAAACATACAGACATACAAACATACAAAAACATGCATACAAACATACACACATACAAACATACAAACAAACATGCATACCAACATACTCACATTCAAACATGTACACAAACATACACACATATAAACATACAAAAAACATACATACACACAAATTATTTTTAATTGTTCAGGGCATATGCGAAAATCATTCATTAATGTAAAATCGTTCATTAATGAATCCACAACGTTTACATTAATAAAAGATTTTGTGTTATAAGTCAACGAAAAAATATACTTATTATTAAATATGTATAATTATTCGCAACAATTAAATTAAATTTTTCTCATAAAAGTTATATTTAATTAAATGAAAAATGAATTTGTTAAACTATTTTTCAAATAAACATTATTTGTAATAATTAAAATAGATGTAAAGTCTAATTCCAAAATGTATTGATGTATAAGCAAAATGATATTTATACAAACTGTATGTATACGCGAGTGAGTTTTACTACATACTTTACCTGAGTACGTAGTGTATACAGTGTGTATAACACACAGTACAGTGTGTATAAATACACAGTTGTAAATACATGTTTAAAAGTAAGCCTTATATTTGGTCATACTACAATGCAATATTTAAAAAAATGGTCGCCATTTATTCGAGTTGGTATAAATAAATTGGAACTTGCCTTATATTTCTCCCTAATCCAGCAAATGAAACGTTCTCTGCGCCTTGAAAGAGGATCCTACACGCTCGCCTCCGATGATGAATACAAGCATGAGTCATGATTAGTTACTGACCGGAACCGAATGTTTGTCATCCTCTTAGGCTCGTGGTAATGGAGTTTTGCAACCATAACAGGAACCGTTCCTAAAAACACATGAAATAATTTAAAAGTGTTTCGCTCGAGGATAAAATTATTTTCAAACAATTAAAAGAATTAAATAAAACAACTTTGTTAGTTCCACTCACAATTTTATTTTTGAAAAATATTAAGTGACTGAAATGTCGACTACTAGTCATTAAGTGCAATTTACTTTTACTTAATATACTTAGTTTGATAATGACTAGACCTTAGTCGATCAGCAGTCACTAAATATTTTTCAATAAACCAACTTTGTTATTTCCACTCACACTTTTATTTTTTATAAATTTTTAGTGACTGCAGTTTCGACTAAGGTCTAGTCATTATCAAATTCAGTACATTAAGTGTTTAGTTTTATTTAATGTACTTAGTTTGATAATGCCTTAGTCGAAACTGTAGTCACTAATATTTTTCAATAAAAAGACTTTATTATTTCCACTCACACTTTTATTTTTTTTTGAATATTTAGTGACTGCAGTTGCGACTAAGGTCTAGTCATTATCAAACTAAGTACATTAAGTGTTTACTCTTATTTAATGTACTTAGTTTGATAATGACTAGGCCTTAGTCGAACCAGCACACTAAATATTTTTCAAAAATAAAAGTGTGGGTGGAAATAACAAAGTTGTTTTATTGAAAAATATTTAGTGAATGCAGTTTCGGCTAAGGTCTAGTCATTATCAACTAAGTACATTAAGTGTTTACTCTTATTTAATGTACTTAGTTTGATAATGACTAGGTATGTATAATTATTCGTAACAATTAAATTTATTTTTTTCCATTAAAGTTATATTTAATTAAATGAAAAATGAATTTGTTAAACTATTTTTCAAATAAACATTATTCATTATAATTAAAATAGATGTAAAGTTTATTTCCAAAATGTACTGATGTATAAACAAAATAGTATTTATACAAACTGTATGTATACGCGAGTGAGTTTTACTACATACCTTACCTGAGTACGTAGTGTATACAGTGTGTATAACACACAGTACAGTGTGTACAAATACACAGTGTACAGTGTGTATAAATACAGTGAGTATTTACATACACACTGTGTATAAATAGGTAATTGCGAAATTAATAGCCACGTAGAAATTTTATTTCTGGTTATAAAATTTGTATGTGCTTATTAAATCTCTGTAAACAGAAGTAGACTGTGTGGTGCATCCCCAAACAGTATGCAATTACTGGATGTTATACAGAGTGAATAACTGATCACATAGATGTCTTATTGCATGTAATGTGTCCTCGCATCATTAGAATGCAATAAGCATCCATGCATCTTGCAAAGTACGCGCGGCGCGGCTGCTCCAATTGGCTTGGCAACAATCACCCGTACCTAAAGCTTACCTCTAACCTGGGATATGTTCTTCAGCGCGTTGAATGAGGGCCATCAAAATCTCACCACGTCCTGTGAACATGCTAAGCTCCATCTGTGCCAAATATCGGCTTTGTATCTCTGAAACTTCTTCATATTCATATCTGCTTAACTTCCGCATTCAGGATTGCGAAGAAAAGATGCGTGCGGGTGCAAGGCTAAAACCGCTCTGGCTGCCCAGCGCAAGGGTTACAGCGCATCTTTCGATATTTGGGGGGGTTAATCGTTCATGTCTGGATGACGATTCTGCATGCTCCAGACAAAGATGAAACCGTCCGATGAATGTCCTAGTAGTGCAGATTGAATAAATTAATTCTAGTCACGTACTCTAGACTTGCAAGGGCAAAAAATGCCTATTGTTGCACACACACACTAATGCAGCGATTTATCATGCAAAATCAGGTCTGGACATGTCGCCTTGATAGAAATCGCCGATCACCATGTAATTTTGGGGGCTTGTGGGTGCACATAAACGTCGATGCGTACATTATCGGGTGCATTTACGTTTGCGGATATGTATGTGCGTGAGATTTGGGCACCTGAAAGCCAAAATCACTCCTGTAGTAACCTTGACATCAGATTGTATTTGAATGCCGAGTAATACGACGCAAATGCGCCCGTCAAATTTCTCAAAAATGCCCGATCTTCGCGCCCTTTCATAGCTTCTATTTTACACATTGTGACATTCAAAAATTGTTTACACCTTCTCAAGACTGCGTTCTAAAGAATGGCGGCATTAGTTTTGCTAATCATCATTTACATTTAGAAAGAAAAAATAATTACTGTAAGACATTTCATCATTTTATGAAAACTGCGTATTTATTTACAGGAAAACTATTAATAATATAAACAATATTATGGCGCCATATTATAGTTTGTACATTTGATAGTTCACATCCAAATTCTCACAGAATTTGGACGAAAATTAAGGCTTGCAGACCATCGCCAAGAAACCATGTTTTGGTGAATTCACACGACTTATCATCTTAGCGATTCATTAGTGCACTTAATTTACATTCAATTCCTGTAGGAATTTGGAAGTGAACTATTAAATGCACAAACTATAGAATGGCGGCATAATATTTTTAATTTTATCAATAGTTTTCCTGTAAAAAAATACGCAATATTCACAAAATGATGAAATATCTTAAAATAATTATTTTTTCTCTCTAAATGTAAATAATAATTAACAAAACTAATGAAGCCATTCTTTAGAATCAAGTTTTGAGAAGGTGTAAACATTTTTTGAACGACACAATGTGTAAAGTAAAAGCTATGGAAGTACAATTTCTTGCAAAACAACTGCTTTTGATTGATGTTTTATTAATTATTAATCATCTGTATCTTAATCATTTAAAAAATAAATAATTGCAAGTCAAGTAATGGGCATTATTCGTGTAAAATTTAGGGGTGGGTGGGCACAAGTATAATCATCCCCTGATATCCGACAGCAATAGAAATAATCTTTTTGTTAATATAATAACGTGAAATTACTGAATAATTCAACTAATAATTTATTAGAACCTATAGTAAATTCAGCTTTAATCATCATTACACATTTCTGACAATACATAGCTTTTAGTTTACACATTGTGTGATTCAAAAAATGTTTACACCTTCTCAAGACTTCGTTCTAAAGAATGGCTGCATTAGTTTTGTTAATTATTATTTACATTTAGAAACAAATAATAATGACTGTAAGATATTTCATCATTTTATGAATATAGCGTATTTTTTACAGGAAAACGATTAATAATATAAACAATATTATGCCTCCATATTATAGTTTGTACATTTGTTAGTTCACATCCAAATTCTCACAGAATTTGGACGAAAATTAAGGCTTGCAGACCATCGCCAAGAAACCATGTTTCTGTGAATTCACGCGAAATTATTATTTTAGTGATTCATTAGTGCACTTAATTTACATTCAATTCCTGTAGGAATTTAGATGTGAACTATCAAATGTACAAACTATAGAATGGCGGCATAATATTTTTTTATTTTAACAAGGGCTTTCCTGTAGATATGTGTTACTGTAAATTTCTGAAAATTTATCTGACTAATATATTGAAAATTTTATGCCAGATTTGCAGAAGGCATGCCTGTAGATAATTCCTCTCAAAATTTGACTGAGACCAGTACCTGAATAACTGAGAAAATCGAGTAATTAACTTTCCAAATTGACAAGAATCGCTTATCTGTCATTGTAATTTCTGAAAATTTATCTGACGGATATTTTGAAAATTTTATGCCACATTTGTATATAGTATGCCTGAAGATAATTCCTATGAAAAGTTGACTCGGAGCAATCGCCTGAATAAGTGAGAAAATCGAGTAATTATCATTCCAAATGTACAAGTATCGCTTATCTGTTACTGTGATTTCTGAAAATTTATCTGACTTATATTTTGTAAATCTTATGTCAGATTTGCATACAGCATGCCTGAAGATTAATCTTCTGAAAATTCGACAGAGAGGATGTGATAAATAAGTGAGAAAATCAAGTTATTAACTTTCCAAATGTACAAGTATCGCTTATCTGTTACTGTGATTTCTGAAAATTTATCTGACAGATATTTTGAAAATCTTATGCCAGATTTGCATACAGTATACCTAAAGATATATCCTCTGAGAATTTGATAGACAGAATGTCTTAAATAAGTGAGAAAATCGAGTTATTAACTTTCCTAATTGACAAGTATCTCTTGTCTGTCACTGAAATTTCTGATAATTTAACTGACGTTAACTGACATACAGTATGCCTGAAGGTAACTCCTCTCAATATTTGTCCTCTGAATATTACGTAATTAACTTTCCAAATTAGCAAGTATCGGTTATCTGACACTGAAATTCCTAAAAATTTATCTAGCGGATATTTTAAAAAAATTATGCCAGATTTGCATACAGTATGCCTGAAGATAATTCCTCTGAAAATTTGAAAGACAGCATGTCTTAAATAAGTGAGAAAATTGCGTAATTAACTTTCCAAATTAGCAAGTATCGGTTATCTGACACTGAAATTCCTGAAAATTTATCTGGCGGATATTTTGAAAATTCTATGCCAGATTTGCATACAGTCTACCTGAAGATAATTACTCTGAAAATTTGACAGACAGGATGTCCTAAATAAGTGAGAAAATCGAGTTATTAACTTTCCAAATTGAAAAGTATCTCTTATCTGTCACTGTAATTTCTGAAAATTTATCTGACGGATATTTTAAAAATTTTATGCTAGATTTGCATACAGTATGCCTGAAGGTAACTCCTCTGAATATTTGTCAGTGAGCATGTCTTAAATAAGTGAGAAAATTGCCTAGTTAACTTTCCAAATTTGCAAGTATCGGTTATCTGACACTAAAATTCCTAAAAATTTATCTAGGGAATATTTTGAAAATTTTATGCCAAATTTGCATACAGTATGCCTGAAGATCATTACTCTAAGAATTTGGCAGTGAGCATGTCTTAAATAAGTGAGAAAATTGCGTAGTTAACTTTCCAAATTAGCAAGTATCGGTTATCTGACACTTAAATTCCTGAAAATTTATCTGGCGGATATTTTGAAAATTTTATGCCAGATTTGCATACAGTATGCCTGAAGATAATTCCTCTGAAAATTTGAAAGACAGCATGTCTTAAATAAGTGAGAAAATTGCGTAATTAACTTTCCAAATTAGCAACTATCGGTTATCTGACACTGAAATTCCTGAAAATTTATCTGGCGGATATTTTGAAAATTTTATGCCAAATTTGCATACAGTATGCCTGAAGATGATTTCTCTGAAAATTTGAAAGACAGCATGTCTTAAATAAGTGAGAAAATTGCGTAATTAACTTTCCAAATTAGCAAGTATCGGTTATCTGACACTGAAATTCCTGAAAATTTATCTGGCGGATATTTTGAAAATTTTATGCCAAATTTGCATACAGTATGCCTGAAGATCATTACTCTAAGAATTTGGCAGTGAGCATGTCTTAAATAAGTGAGAAAATCGAGTTATTAACTTTCCAAATTGACAAGAATCGCTTATCTGTCACTGTAATTTACAAAAATTTATCTGACGGATATTTTGAAAATTTTATGCCAGACTTGCATACAGTATGGCTGAAGATAATTCCTCTGAAAATTTGACAGAGAAGGTGTCCTAAATAAGTCAGAAAATCGAGTTATTTGGACACTTTAAGAGTTTCCATGATGTCCAAATTTACATGTATCTCTTATCTGTCATTGTAATTTCCAAAAATTTATCTGACGATATTTTGAAAATTTTATGCCTGATTTGCATACAGTATGCCTGAAGATAAATCCTCTGAAAAGTTGACAGGAAGGAAGTTCTAAGTAGTAGTGACTGTATTTGTTAGGGATATTATCCCTAACTGGCTATCGACCAACGTGGGTCCTTCTGCCGTGTGATTTGTGTAAATGTGTGTATTGAGTTAGGGCTTGTTACTCTAGAAATGCGCCCCCGATCTCTAGAGCGCCGTTAATGAGCTCCCAACGGCGAATGGCACTAGTTTCTCAGTACAAATGTACCACCTGTACTGGGGCTCGAACCCAGGTCTTCGTGCATGCTAAGCAAGCGTTCTAACCTGTCAGCCAAACTAGCGGTTTTGGAAGTTCTAATTAAGTGAGAAAATCAAGTTATTATCTTTCCAAATGTACAAGTATCGCTTATCTGTTACTGTAATTTCTGAAAATTTATCAGAAGGATATGTTGAAAATTTTATACTAGATTTGTACACAGTATACCTGCAGATAATTCCTCTGAAAATTTTACAGGAAGGATGTCCTAAATAAGTGAGAAAATCAAGTTATTAACTTTCCAAATGTACAAGTATCGCTTATTGGTTACTGTGATTTCTGAGAATTTATCTGACGGATATTTTAAAAAAAATTATGCTAGATTTGCATAAAGTATTTCTAAAGATATATCCTCTGAAAATTTGATAGACAGGATGTCCTAAATAAGTGAGAAAATCAAGTTATTAACTTTCCAAATTGACAAGTATCTCATCTGTCAGTGTAATATCTGAAAATTTGTCTGACGGATATTTTGAAATTTTCATGCCAGATCTGTATACAGTATACCTGAATCCTCTGAAAATGTAATCACGAGTATGTTTTAAATAAGTGACAAAATCGAGTTATTAACTTTCCAAATTGATCGGATTTTTAAAAATATTCAGGATTGATTTACAACCTTCGAACGGTAAATTGGAATTTGATCTTTATTGCTGATGCTCAACTGAGATGATGATTATAGTGTACCCACCCACTCTCTAACTAAATTTGATGCAATGTGAAGTATTGGAAGTACAATTTATTGCAATAACAACTGCTTTCAATTGATGGTTCATTTATTATTAATCATCTGTATCTTAATCATTAAAAAAAAATGCAAATCAAGTATTGGTCATTATTCGTGTACAATTGGGGGTGGGGGGGGTGGGCACAAGTATAATCATCCCATGATAGCCGAAAGCAACAGAAATAATCTCTTTTTTTATATGATTCAGTGGAATTACTGAATAATTAAATTAATCGTAATTTAAATATTGGTAGCTAAATGAGCCGAATTAATTAATTTTTAATGGCTTGCACGAAAGCTACGTTTGATTTGTGTATTTTCAAGTGAACCTGTTTTGCAACTGTTCTTATCAATGAGTTACGATGTGCTCAATCATGCACTTTACACGAGATAAGCATTGTTTTGAGAATAAACCCGTGTTTATTGATGTAATTGCTGCAACGAAATCGTTATCAATCAACGACTTAGCTGGTTTTCAATTAATTTATGGAATTACTCTTAAAGCGCTTATCGAGGCGAGCTGAATAAATAGCTTTCCCACTTTCTAAACGCTTCAGTTCCAACCAAAACACGTAATGGTACAAACAAAAATGAGACTAACTTCGGTTCTCGTTCTAGCAGCAATTTTGGTGCCCAGCTTGGCTCGTGTGTCCACCAGGTCGAGGCGAGAAATCGACAACAACCTGCAATTCCAAGAGGCCATGTCTGATTACCACCTGCCCACGACGACCCGCCCCATAAGCTATGACCTAACTCTGAAGCCTGACCTCGTTCATGGGCTGTTCGATGGCGAGGTGGTCATCAGCGTCGCCGTGCAGAAGTCGATCGGCGAGATCACGATGCACGCCAATGGCCTCAAGATCGCCAAAGTGGAGGTGGATGGGGCCAAAGTGGACCATGAGGTTGACACGAAGTACGAGGTGTTGAGAATCAGGTCGCCCAAGGGGTTCAATGAGGGCACTATTCAGGTCAAGATCCTGTTCTCTGGGGATATGAAGAAGAGGATCGTTGGGTTCTACAACAGTCGGTACACTAATGGAGATGGACAAAATATGTAAGTCAAACTTGTATGTCTTACACTGGTACAATTGCCTTCATAGAAAACTGGTACAACCAATTTTCAACTGATTGAATTACTCAGTGATATGAGAAATTCAAACAAAAGCCTGACTGACATTTGTTCCTATTTACATAACTAAAATTTTCAAAAATACTTTAAGTATTTTTCACTGTCTTAGTTTTCTATGAAGGTGATGGTACGTAGTCTTTTTGAATGGTATCAGTTTCATAAAAGATGGTCATACTCGATTCACTAATAATTTGCTGACAAAACTAGTCAAAACTATCACCAAATGTTAGTCTATCATGTCGCAGCTAAGAGTCATTGTCAAATTGCAGAACTAATTGAACAAAAATATGACCAAATATTTTAGTTTTATGTCACTGACTCGATTCAATGTTCTATTAACGATTAATTAGTGAAAATATCATAAGAAATCTACTTCTGATGTCACTGAGGCAACTGATGTTAAATTATTAGAGATCAAAAAATTCAAAATAGTCACTCAATATCGTAGTCTCATGATTCTGACGCGACTGGAATGCCAAATTTGGCAAAATTTCACCAAATGCATTAGTCTGATGTCAATAACATGATTTAATGACACATTTAAAATTAATCAGTAAAAAAAAACACATGTGAACACTTAAAATAATGTCCTTAGTATTGTTATTTATACAATAGAATTGCAGCTGTGCATTTTCAAATTTGTAAATGTCACTTACATGATGTAATGCCACATTTAAAATAAATGAAAAAAACAGACGAAAACTTTAAAAAATGTCATTAGTGTTGTTATTTATACAATCGCATTGCATCTGTGCATTTTCAAATTTGTAATTGTCATTTACATGATGTAATGCCACATTTAAAATAAATGAAAAAAACAGACGAAAACTTTAAAAAATGTCATTAGTGTTGTTATTTATACAATCGCATTGCATCTGTGCATTTTCAAATTTGTAATTGTCATTTACATGATGTAATGCCACATTTAAAATAAATGAAAAAAACAGACGAAAACTTTAAAAAATGTCATTAGTGTTGTTATTTATACAATCACATTGCATCTGTTCATTTTCAAATTTGTTAATGTCATTTTCACGATTTATAGACACATTTAAAATAACTCAGTTTAAAAAACAGATGAAAACTTAAAATAATGTCCTTAGTGTTGTTATTTATACAATCGCATTGCATCTGTGCATTTTCAAATTTGTAACTACCATTGACAGTAACTGTCATGACAGTGACAGTAATTGACAATAAAAGAAAAACATTGTCACATATGTTATATTTATTGAATAAAGTGACATCCCAATCCCAGTTTCCAGTATTTGTTAAGATTATATCAAAATGACACTTTAAATGACAGCTGTCAAGGTTAATAACGAAAGAAAAATGTATACATATGTCAAAATAAGTTATAGATAAAAATTAGATAATCAAATTTAGAAAATCGTATAATTTACATAGATGATCTAAATAGCAGTTTACAAATATTCAAATAGATGAAGATTGCGAATAACAATAATGGAATAAAAGAGATATTTCAACAGATTGAATTAGGCAGTGATATGACAAATTCAAACCAACGCCTGTCATATGACAATGACAATTGAAATTTTTAAATTTTCAAAAATATCTATTATATCATGACATTTTTCACTGGCTTTGTTTTCTATGAAGGTGATGGTACATAGTAATTTTGAATGTTATCAGTTTTCTGAGAAAATAAAAGATGGTCATACTCGATTCACCGATTTGCTTTTAAAATTAGTCAAAACTATGACCAAATGTTAGTCTATCATGTCGCTAATGAGAGTCATGGTCAAATTTCAGAACTAATTCAACTAAAATATGACTAAATATTTTCAATTTTTCAAAAATATCTATGGTATTATGATATTTTTCACTGTCTCAGTTTTCAATGAAGGTAATGGTACATAGTAATTTTGAATGTTATCAGTTTTCTGAGAAAATAAAAAATAATAAAAGATGGTCATACTCGATTCACCGATTTGCTTTTAAAATGAGTCAAAACTATGACCAAATGTTGGTCTATCATGTCGCTGATGAGAGTCATGGTCAAATTCCAGAACTAATTCAACTAAAATATGACTAAATATTTTCAATTTTTCAAAAATATCTATGGTATTATGATATTTTTCACTGTCTTAGTTTTCAATGAAGGTAATGGTACATAGTAATTTTGAATGTTGTCAGTTTTCTGAGAAAATAAAAGATAATAAAAGATGGTCATACTCGATTCACTGAAAATTTGCTGACAAAATTAGTCAAAACTATGACCAAATGTTAGTCTATCATGTCGCTGATGAGAGTCATTGTCAAATTGCAGAACTAATTCAACTAAAATATGACCAAATATTTTCAATTTTTCAAAAATATCTATGGTATCATGACATTTTTCACTGGCTTAGTTTTCTATGAAGGTGATGGTACATAGTAATTTTGAATGTTATCAGTTTTCTAAGAAAATAAAAGATAATAAAAGATGGTCATACTCGATTCACCGATTTGCTTTTAAAATTAGTCAAAACTATGACCAAATGTTAGTCTATCATCTCGCTGATGAGAGTCATGGTCAAATTTCAGAACTAATTCAACTAAAATATGACCAAATATTTTCAATTTTTCAAAAATATCTATGTTATTATGATATTTTTCAATGTCTTAGTTATCAATGAAGGTAATGGTGCATAGAAATTTTGAATGTTATCAGTTTTCTGAAAAAATAAAAGATAATAAAAGATGGTCATACTCGATTTGCCGATTTGCTGATAACATTAGTCAAAACTATGACCAAATGTTAGTCTATCATGTCACTGATGAGAGTCATGGTCAAATTTCAGAACTAATTCAACTAAAATATGACTAAATATTTTCAATTTTGCAAAAATATCTATGGTATCATGACATTTTTCAAGGTCTTAGTTTTGTATGAAGGTGATGGTACATAGTAATTTTGAATGTTATCAGTTTTATGAGAAAATAAAAAATAATAAAAGATGGTCATACTCGATTCACCGATTTGCTTTTAAAATGAGTCAAAACTATGACCAAATGTTAGTCTGTCATGTCGCTGATGAGAGTCATGGTCAAATTTCAAAACTAATTCAACTAAAATATGTCTAAATATTTTCAATTTTTCAAAAATATCTACGGTATTATGATATTTTTCACTGTCTTAGTTTTCAATGAAGGTAATGGTACATAGTAATTTTGAATGTTATCAGTTTTCCGAGAAAATAAAAAATAATAAAAGATGGTCATACTCGATTCACCGATTTGCTATTAAAATGAGTCAAAACTATGACCAAATGTTAGTCTATCATGTCGCTGATGAGATGCATGGTCAAATTTCAGAACTAATTCAACTAAAATATGACCAAAGGCGGAAAGACCCTATGGGGTCGATAGCCTAATAAAGATTGTTTATATATAATATGACCAAATATTTTCAATATTTCAAAAATATCTATGGTATTATGATTTTTTCACTGTCTTAGTTTTCAATGAAGGTAATGGCACATAGTAATTTTGAATGTTGTCAGTTTTCTGAGAAAATAAAAGATAATAAAAGATGGTCATATTCGATTCACTGAAAATTTGCTGACAAAATTAGTCAAAACTATGACCAAATGTTAGTCTATCATGTCGCTGATGAGAGTCATGGTCAAATTTCAGAACTAATTCAACTAAAATTAGACTAAATATTTTCAATTTTTCAAAAATATCTATGGTATTATGATATTTTTCACTGTCTTAGTTTTCAATGAAGGTAATGACATAGTAATTTTGAATGTTGTCAGTTTTCTGAGAAAATAAAAGATGGTCATATTCGATTCACTGAAAATTTGCTGACAAAATTAGTCAAAACTATGACCAAATGTTAGTCCATCATGTCGCTGATTAAGAGTCATTGTCAAATTGCAAAACTAATTGAAATTGAACAAAATTACAATCTAATGATAGCTGTTGCTGAAATACATATTAAAAAAACAATGAACATATGAAAATCAAATTGCACTGTCAAAATGTGATAAATTTATAAACAAATGAAAATGAAGAGGAACTGTCACTCTTGATAATAAAAAGAAAATAAATATTATTATTTAATTTAGTATTTTTATTATTTTTATTATAATTTATTAAATATTGATATTAACAGAAAAATATTACATAACCTGCTCTAACCTATAAAATTTATCAAAACTAGATAATTTTCTAGATATCAACATTATTTTTTCTTAATAGATTTGCCAAGGATTATGAATTGTTTTCTAGATTTAGAGTATTAATGCTGATGGTTCTTTTGGGCATAACTATTTTGAATACGTAATTTTGAATGTGTTTTTGGATTTTGGTTATATCAAGTCAACGCCTCGTATCGCTCGTTTTGAACATGTTCGAAGAAAATCCAAATCATAAGTTTTTCCATGAAAATAACGCGCGGATCGTATAATTTAAGCAAGGCTCCTGATAACGTATTTACATTATATAGCCGTGAATATTTATAAACGGTGATTGAACACGAAATTTTTCGTTAGCGATTCTGGCACAAAAAAGTAATAAGGAAGTGTATTTTTGCTCGTAACAAAAGTACAATCTACTTTAGTATTATCCAGTGTAGAGAGAAGCATCAATATTTTAGCATAATGGGCAAAAGCACAGAAAAAATATGTCCAATTTTGTAATTAATTTCTCCATGAAAAAATGTTGCCTTGGAGGTAAGCTAGTTGTTCCACAAATATTGTATGCTCTAATTTGTAGTGAAAGCCTTATTTTTTAATTAAAATCTGTGAATTAGGGACTATAATTCAAATCTGTGAATTAGGGACTTACACTTAAGGACTTTTGGAAACCCCAATTCATATCTGTAAATTAGGGACATACACTTACAGAACTTACAGCTTTCGAAGTTTATAAAGCTCGTACTCAAAAACAGGTGTTTTGGACAACACCTGTTTTTGAGTACGAGCTTTATAAAGTTCTAAAGCTGTGAGTTCTGTAATTCTGTAAATTAGGGACTTACACTTGCAGAACTTACAGCTTTCGAAGTTAATAAAGCTCGTACTCAAAAACAGGTGTTTTGGACAATACCTGTTTTTGAGTACACGCTTTATAAATTTTTAAAGCTGTGAGTTCTGTAAGTGTATGTCCCTAATTCACAGATTTTAAGTAGGGTTTCCAAATGTCCATAAGTGTAAGTTTCCAAAAATCCCTAAGAGTAAGTCCTTAATTCACAGATTTGAATTATAGTTTCCAAAAACAGGTTTTTGGACAATGGTTGTACTTTGCCCATCGATAAATTTGTGCTAATAGAAGAAGAAACCAATAAATACATTAATATCAAAGCTAGAACTGTTATTGAGTCAATTATTTTTGAATGACTAAATGTTGATTAAGATAGCCAATAAGATAACATAAGAATGGCAAAAATAGAATAGAAGATTGGCAATGGTTTAACAATTATGGCCAATGGTTGTGCTTTTGTCCATCGATAAATTTGTGCTAATAGAAGAAGAAACAAATAAATACATTAATATCAAAGCTAGAACTGTTATTGAGTCAATTATTTTTGAATGACTAAATGTTGATAAAGATGGCCAATAAGATAACATAAGAATAGCAAAAATAGAATAGAAGATTGGCAATGGTTGGACAATTATGGACAATGGTTGTCCTTTGCCCATCGATAAATTTGTGCTAATAGAAGAAGAAACAAATAAATACATTAATATCAAAGCTAGAACTGTTATTGAGTCAATTATTTTTGAATGACTAAATGTTGATAAAGATGGCCAATAAGATAACATAAGAAAGGCAAAAATTGATTAGAAGATTAGAAGATTAGAAGCACAGTAAGACATGTCATGTACAAATAATTAGCAAAATTAGCAAAATTATCGATGGTCAAAAATTGTCCAAAACATCTGTTTTTTGGAAACCCTAATTAGCAATATTTACAGCTTCTTGAACAACTCATTGTTTATGTGGTGATAGGAACTTGTGAAAGTTTTGCAATTCAAGTGAAGATGCATTAATTTTTTTGATATAACAAATTTTAAATTAATCATTCAGTATCAATTGAAGATATTCAAACAATTTCTTATGAGGTGAGTTTATCTTTAATTTTATTATCGTTTTTATTTTTAACGCTAAGATTAAAAATTTTGGGTCAAAAGATCTAAATAAGTTTATTATCATTTTCAATTAAATTTATTAGTTTTTTTTCATCATCAATCAATCATCATCATCAATCAATAATGACAATACTTCTTCATCTATTGGCAATTGTGAAAGTTTTACAATTCAAGTGAAGATGCAGAAGATGCAATTTTTTTGACACTTGAAATTTGCAATCTGTAACTATCAATATCAACTGAAGATGATCGCTTCTCGATTTTAATGTACTTTTGACTTAATATATATTTGGCTTACGGAGTTTTGCGAATAAGGTAAACTGCTATATTAGGATGGACTGATATGTTATTATGTCCATATATACAGTCACAAGTAAACAACAAAAAATGGCTACTAATAATCGTAATACTTCTTCATCTATTGGTAATTGTGAAAGTTTTGCAATTCAAGTAAAGATGCATTAATTTTTTTGACATTTGAAATTTTAAATCAATAACTATCAGTATCAACTGAAGATGATCGCTTCTTGATTCCTTCTTGTACTTTTGACTTAATATATATTTGGCTTACGGAGTTTTGCGAATAAGGTAAACTGCTATATTATGATGGACTGACATTTTATTATGTCCATATATACAGTCACAAGTAAACAATAAAAAATGGCTACTAATAATGGCAATTCTTCTTAATCTATTGGTTATTATGTCCATATATAATAATAATAATAATAATAATAATTTATTTGGTGTAGAGTGGAAAAAATACAAGTTCAGTTCACAGAGCACAGGTCACAAGCAAAAGAAAAATGGCTACTAATAATGGTAATTCTAATCTTCATCTTCATCTTCATCTATTGGTAATTAGTTAGTGCAATAAAAATAAATTATTCAATCCTGTATTTAATTCCTAATGTAGTAAAACATAACATAAACACGTCCAGTATAACATAATGATAAATCCTTCTTTTTGATGTGAGTCAACACAATAAAGTTACCAAACCGTAAAATCACACTCAGTAGAGATAATTCGTTGGCTTTCGTCTAGCGCTAGCAAACAAACCGTTTCGTGTGTTATCTTCGTTTGGAATTATTCATGGCCACGTCATGTGAATGCTTTATCATGTGCCCTGGTTAAATCGTGCGATTTACACAGCTTTTCCACGAAAATGTACGACTTGGCTCTTTGAAAACGTCAAAAATTGGAAACTGAAGTCATTGACTTTACAGGATTCAATCGCCACAGCATTTTTAACCAGTTAAATTTGGACTCACCATTGATAAGTGACCATTTTATCATGGACAGCTAATAGATAATGTAAAAGTTGATAGATCTTTAACAGAAATCGTTAATAATCAACAAACAATTAATTGGTAATTAGTAATATCTTGTAATTAGTAATAGATTAGTACATTCTTGAAATTAGTAATTGAATAGTAAATTCTAGTAATTAATAATAGAATATTAGATTCTTGTAATTAGTAAATTGTAGATAATTATAAGATTCTTGCAATCGTGCAAGTTGATAGATGATAATCGGACAGTTGTCAATATGTAAAGCAGTAGTTAATGATCAACAGGCAGACAATTGTCAACTAAGACAACACGTAACGAACTAATATAATGAAGTTGAAGAATCCAAAGAAATTATGATCAGTACATAAACAGAAATCGTTCATTCATAAACAAACAATTGTCAATCGATAATTAGTAGATTCTTGCAATAAATGCAATGAACTAATATATTGTAGTTGAAGAATGATCAGTACATAACCAGAAATCGTTAATTGATATACAAACAATTGTCAGTCGATAATTAGTAGATTCTTGCTATAAAAGCAACGAACTAATATAATGAAGTAGAAGAATGATCATTGTATCATTAGCAGACAGTTGATACTTAAACTATCATTGACAGTTGATAGATAATAATCATCTAGTATGTAAATCAATAGTTAATGATTTATAGACAGACATTTATTAACTAAAGTCAATGAATGACATGGCATTGGTAGCAATAAATGAAATTGGCAGCAATAAATATTCAGTTAACTATTAATCCATTATTTACTGTTAATAGTTCATAGTCTATCAATAAATATTGATAATAAACAAATAATTGTCAGTCGATAATTAGTAGATTCTTGCAAGAAAAGCAACGAACTAATATAATTAAGTAGAATAATGGTCATCCTATCATTAGCAGACAGTTGATACTTAAACTATCATTGACAGTTGATAGATGATAATCATCTAGTATGTAAACCAGTAGTTAATGATTTATAGACAGACAATTGTCAACTAAAGGCAATGAATAATGGCAGTGAATGACATGGCATTGGTGGCATTAAATGAAATTGGCAGCATTAAATATTCAGTTAACTATTAATCTATAATTTACTGATGATAGTTGATAGTCTATCAATAATCATTGATAATAAACAAATAACTGTCAGTCGATAATTAGTGGATTCTTGCAATCAAAGCAACGAACTAATATAATTAAGTAGAATAATGGTCATCCTATCATTAGCAGACAGTTGATACTTAAACTATCATTGACAGTTGATAGATGATAATCATCTAGTATGTAAACCAGTAGTTAATGATTTATAGACAGACAATTGTCAACTAAAGACAATGAATAATGGCAGTGAATGACTTAGCAATAAATATTCAGTTAGCTATTAATCTATAATTTACTGTTGATAGTTCAGAGTCTATCAATAGAGATGGATAATAAACAAATAATTGTCAGTCGATAATTTGTTGCAAGAAAAAAGAACCAAAGAAATCATAACATTGGGAAAACAATTAAGTTTAACCTTTAATGAGTGATTGGAATGTCATTGACAATTGATAATAATAGTAATTACTAGTAATAGTTAATACCAATACTAGTTACCAGTACTAGATTAATATTCAATGCGTGATTCTTGATATATGTAATTGGTTTTTACTGTGAGCATGAATTTTCCATTGATATTTTCAAATATTGATGTCTCATTAGCGATATCTCAAATATAGCGTATCAATATCAATGCATTTTATCACTGATATTCAATAACATGTTGAATTTGTTTCCATTGATAGTTTCAAATATTGATATGACTTCATTAGCGATATCTCGAAATCTAGCATATCAATATCAATGTTGAATGTATTAAATTGGATTAATATCCAATGCGTGATTTATGAAATATTTGCTTTTTACTATGAAAAAGAGTTTACCATTGATATTTTCAAATATTGATAAGACTTCATTAGCGATATATCAAAATCTAGTGCATCAATAGCAATGCATTTCATCAGTGATATTTATTAATATGTTGACGTTGGGTGTATTGAATTGGATTAATATCCAATGCGTGATTCTTGACATATTTGCTTTGTACACCACAAAGTAAATATCTCATGAATCACGCATTGGATAACACCTATCATATGCTTTGCAGTAGTATTTTCATATATTGATCTAGCTTTATCAGCCATATCTCAAAAATAAGGGATGTTGTTGAGATATCCAAATATCTTAATTTTAGAGATAAATTTGATCAATTTGATATGGCTCCATATCATTACTCACATTGTATGATATGTTGAAATCTAATGCATTAAATTGAATTTTATTCCAATGTGTGGCTCTTGAGATATTTACATTTCAATAACATTTTCTGCTATTGCTGTATATCTGTATATCTGTAGTGATATCTCAAAATCTAGTATGCGAAGATTAATACAAATTATTAGTGATATTGAGTAATATGTTAGTCTGTAAAGTTTTGAATTGCGTTAATATCCAATGCATCGTTCTTGAGATATTTGCTGATTACTGTGAGGAAATGAAAATCCAATGTGTAATTCTTAAGATATTTGCATTTTGCTGTGGTCATGTTCTTTCTATTGATAATTTCCCAATATCACTAACTTCATTAGCGATATCTCAAAATCTAGCGTATCAATATCAAAGCATTTTATCACTGATATTCAACAATATATTGGCAATGAATGTGTTGAATTGGATTGATATCCAATGCGTGATTCTTGAGATTTATGCTTTTTATTGCCAGCATGAGTTTTCCATTGATAATTTCAGATATTGATATAACTTCATTAGCGATATCTCAAGATCTAACGTAACAATATCAATGCATTTTATCACTGATATTCAATAATATGTTGACGTTGAATCTTTTGAATTGGATTAATATCGAAATCGTTATTCTTGAGATATTTCATTTTTACTGCGAGCATTAGTTTTCCATTGATATTTTCAAATCTTGATGACTTCATTAGCGATACCATAAAATCTGGCGTATCAATATCAATGCGTTTCATCACTGATATTCAATAATATGTTGACGTTCAACGTATTGAATTAGATGAAAATACAATGTGTAATTCTTAAGATTTTTACATATTGCTGTGATCATGTTCTTTCTATTGATAATTTCCCAATATCACTAACTTCATTAGCGATATCTCAAAATCTAGCGTATCAATATTAAAGCATTTTATCACTGATATTCAACAATATGTTGACATTAAGTGTATTGAATTGGATTAATATCCAATGCGTGATTCTTGAGTATTTGCTTTTTATTGCGAGCATATGTATTCCATTGATATTTTCAAATATTGATAAGACTTCATTAGCGATATCTCAAAATCTAGCGTATCAATATCAATGTATTTCATCACTGATATTCAATAATATGTTGACGTTCAATGTATTGAATTAGATGAAAATCCAATGTGTAATTCTTAAGATTTTTACATTTTGCTGTTGTCATGTTCTTTCTTTTGATAATTTCCCAATATCACTAACTTCATTAGCGATATTTCAAAATCTAGCGGATAAATATCAATGCATTTTATCACTGATATTCAATAATATGTTGGCATTGAATGTGTTGAGTTGGATTCATATCCAATGCGTGATTCTTGAGATTTTTGCTTTTTATTGCGAGCATGAGTTTTCCATTGATATTTTTAAATATTAATATAACTTCATTAGCGCTATCTCAAAATATAGCGTATCAATATAAATGCATTTTATCACTGATATTCAGTAATATGTCGACGTTGAATCTGTTGAATTGGATTAATATCCAATACGTTATTCTTGAGATACTTTATTTTTACTGTGAGCATTCGTTTTCCATTGATATTTTCAAATATTGATAAGACTTCATTAGCGATATCTCAAAATCTAGCGTAAGAATATAAATGTATTTCATCACTGATATACAATATTATGTTGACGTCCAATATATTGAATTAAATTAAAATCCAATGCGTAATTATTAAGATATTTTCATTTTGCGGTGGCCATATTCTTTCTATTGATATTTCCCAATATCTCAAAATCTAGCGTATCAATATCAATGTATTTCATCACTGATATTCAATAATATGTTCACATTGAATGTGTTGAATTAGATTAATACACAATGGGTGATTCTTGCGATATATGCTTTTTACTGTGAGCATTTGTTTTCCATTGATATTTTCAAATACTGATATCATTTCATTAGAGATATCTCAATATCTAGCGTCTCAATATCAATGCATTTTATCGCTGGTATTCAATAATATGTTGACGTTGAATCTGTTGAATTGGATTAATTTCCAAATCGTTATTCTTGAGATATTTCATTTTTACTATGAGTATTAGTTTTCCATTGATATTTTCAAATATTGATCAGACTTCTTAGTGATATCTCAAACTCTAGCGTATCAATATCAATGCATTTTATCACTGACATTCAATAATATGTTGGTATTGAATGTGTTGAATTGGATTTATATCCAATGCGTGATTCTTGAGATTTTTCACTTTTATTGCGAGCATGAGTTTTCCATTGATATTTTAAAATACTGATATAACTTCATAAGCGATATTTCAAAATCTAGCGTAACAATATTAATACATTTTATCACTGATATTCAATAATATGTTGACATTCAATGTATTGAATTAGATAAAAATCCAATGTATAATTCTTAAGATATTTGCATTTTGTTGTAGTCATGTTCTTTCTATTAATATATCCCAAAATCACTAACTTCATTAGCGATATCTCAAAATCTAGCATATCAATATCAATGCATTTTATTACTCATATTCAATAATGTATTGACGTTGAATCTGTTGAATTGGATTAATATCCAAATTGGTATTCTTGTGATATTTCATTTTTACTGTGAGCATTAGTTTTCCATTGATATTTTCAAATATTGATAAGACTTCTTAGTGATATCTTAAAATCTAGCATATCAATATAAATGTATTTCATCACTAACATTCAATAATATATTGACGTTCAATGTATTGAATTAAATTCAAATCCAATACATAATTCTTAAGATATTTGCATTATGATGTGGTCATGTTCTTTCTATTGATATTTCCCAATATCCCAAAGTCTATCGTATCAATATCAATGCATGTTATCACTGATATTCAATAATATGTTGACATTGAATGTGTTGAATTGGATTAATATACAATAGGTGATTCTTGATATATTTGCTTTTTAGAGATATTTGCTTTTTAACAATGTGTTTGATATTTTCAAATATTGATGACTTTATTGGCGATATTTCAAAATCTAGCTTATCAATATCAATGTTTTTGATCACTGATATTCAATATTATGTTGGCGTTCAATGTATTAAATTAAATTAAAATCCAATGGGTAATTCTTAAGATATTTTCATTTTGCGGTGGTCATATTTTTTCTATTGATATTTCCTAATATCTCAAAATCTAGCGTATCAACATCAATGTATTTCATCACTAATATTCAATAATATGTTAACGTTGAGTGTATTGATGTGAATTAACACCCAATGCTTGATTTTTTAAATATTTGCTTTTTACTGTGAGCACGAGTTTTCCATTGATATTTTCAAATATTGATGACTTCATTAGAGATATCTCAAAATCTAGCTTCTCAATATAAATGCATTTAATCACTGATATTCAATGATATGCTGACGTTGAATGCATTGAATTGGATCAGTGTCCAATGCGTGATTCTTGAGATATTTGCATTTTACTGTGAGCATTAGTTTTCCATTGATATTTTCAAATATTGATATGACTTCATTAGCGATATCTTTCAAAATAACGTATCATTGCAATTTATCATTGATATTTAGTATATGTTGATATGTAGTGTATTGAATTGGATGAACTGACGATTCTCGAAATATCCTGTTTTACGTGATATTTTTTACTATTGCTGATACTTTATCAATGACATCGCGAAAACTGTCGAAGAAGATTGGGGACAAATAAGTTTAACTTTTGATGAGTGATTGGAATGTCATTGACTGTTGATAATAATAGTAGGTAATTACTAGTACTATTTACTACCAATACTAGTTACTAGTACTATTTACTACCAATACTATACCTTTTCAAGTTCAAATTGACACCAATCAAGTTTAAATTGATACCAATCAATTTCAAATTGAGACCAATCAAGTTCAAATTGATACCAATCAATTTCAAATTGAGACCAATCAAGTTCAAATTGAGGCCAATCAAGTTCAAATTGATACAAATCAATGTCAAATTGAGACCAATCAATTTCAAATTGTGACTAAACAAAATCAAGTTGACACTAAACAATATCAAGTTGTCATAATAAATTTGATTTGTTGCTCTCAACTTGATATTGTTTGGTGTCAACTTGATTTTGTTTAGTCTCAATTTGAAATTGATTGGTCTCTATTTGACATTGATTGATATCAATTTTAACTTAATTGGCCTCAATTTGAAATTGATTGCTCTCAATTTGAACTTGATTGGTCTCAATTTGAAATTGATTGGTTTTAATTTGAAATTGATTGGTCTTAATTTAAACTTGATTGGTCTCAATTTGAACTCGAAAAGGTATAGTTACTAGTACTATTTACTACCAATACCAGTTAGTAGTTACTAATTGTAATAATACTTCTTCTAAGCAGTCAGACTTTTAATCTACAAAATCGTGTCACGCGATGATTAGACAATTGCAACAAAAACAATTAGTTTTTGTTCGGATATCGTCTGCTTAATGTTACAAGGTTGTATGTGCAAATTTGGGAATTTGGGAATAAGGATTCTAAATATGTTTGCTATATCAGAAAATGATATTCATTGCACTGTCAATAGATATGTTTTTATCACAAGTTCCTAATGATCCAATTTTAATCTTCCAACAAGTTGAACGGTCCCATGTTGAAAACTTAAAGCCTGGTAACACTACAGACCTAAAAATTGAAAAAATGTTACATGCAACCTTGTAGGTCATCTAAACTCATCCTAGCTTAGAATATGCTAAACCTAATTTGAAGTGGTTTAACAATCCCACCCTTATAATTTTTATTGCAAGTCAATGTCATAAAAACAAACTGTCGTTGCGCGAAGTATACACGTTTACGTAACTTCTCACCAAAATCTCTTGATGTAAAACGAAATAATCTTATAAGCTACACTTCCGGCAGTAAAACCGTAGAAACGCAGATGTCTTTACAGCGGCGGTAATTAAAGAACGCCACGGGCTACAATTTACGATTAGAGATTGATAATTTCTCCGTGGAACGTTAATCGGCTCGGATAAGAGAGCAGGCAGACTTCCCAGTGCAAACTGCCCGGAACATCTGAATAGAAAGTGTTCCTTGTTCCTCGTTCCTAGCTCGTCACGAAAGGCGTTACGAAGCCGTTATGACGACAAAAAAGATATGGACCACTGGAACGGGCGAAGACAGCGAGAATGGAAGAAAATCGCGGGCTCACCACGAAGCGAAGGTGAAGGACGGTAAAAACAGTTTATTGCCCTGCAACCGTGCTTTCACCTATCACCACAAATCCGGCGTGAATCGTGACACGATTACACGAATTACACTTTAAAACGCGTCATTTGGAAACGTACGACTTCCAGAATGCGTACTGAAAACATGAGCGGATGAAAATGTTCACGAGTAAATATGAAGGTGGAAGAATATCCTCAGGATTTGGGAACATATTAATACTGGCTGCATAGATGTGTATCCAGCAATCTTTTTGTGTCTATAAATCCATGTATCTGTATATCCATGTATCCATGTATCTATTACTACAGTAAAAAAGTAATTGAAAATGCCAAACAGAAGGGATGGCCAATTCTTGTGACGTTGATTAAAAGGTCATTGAAGGTGTATAAATTCATATGAATCCAACAATCCTTCCGTTTGGAAGATATTAGATGGTCATTGGAGGTGTCTAAATTCATATGAATCCAACAATCCTTCAGTTTGGAAGATATTAGATGGTCATTGGAGGTGTCTAAATTCATATGAATCCAACAATCCTTCCGTTTGGAAGATATTAGATGTTTTTTTTGCTAAAATTTTACAGGCCTATATCTATTATTTTCAAAAAAACACATTGGTTATTTTTGGATGCTAAATTTGTGCTTCAAGCAAAATTTTTGCAATCGACTGGCAAATTTTGGAATTAAGCAATATTGCTTCTCCCACATTTTTGGCTGCTAAATTTGTGCTTCAAGCAAAATTTTTGCAATCGACTGGCATATTTTGGAAATAAGCAATATTGCTTTTTCCACATTTTTGGATGCTAATTTTGTGCTTCAAGCAAAATTTTTGCAATCGACTGGCAAATTTTGGAAATAAGCAATATTGCTTTTCCAACATTTTTGGATGCTAAATTTGTGCTTCAGCAAAATTTTTGCAATCGATTGGCAAATTTTGGAAACAAGCAATATTGCTTTTTCCACACCCGAGCATACACCTTGCACCGTTGCATCACGAGTAGGCATGGGGATAGCTGTAGTAAAGGACGTCTCGAAACGTTGCAGCTCAGCACACCTACTTTACAATCCAACGGCTCAACTTATAACTCGACCGTCGAGGTCTTGATTCCCAGTGAGCGCGCGTCCACGGAGGTGCCTACAACTGTACGCGACCACCGGACCTGCTTGACCTCCAACACGCTGCGTCGTGCGATGCGTTTAGCCCAGTTCCTGAAGACCTGATGGTGAGGATGTCGGGCGTGCCGCCCCCGGTGCCGAAGCGCCGCCGCTCCCGCAAGGCCTACCACTTCCTCCTGAGCTGCTGCCTCTTCTTCGCGATCCTGTGCGCCTGCCTGATCACGGCTTTGGTCTTCATCGGGAAGCACTACTACTACAACTCCACCGTGTACAAGGGGGCCCATCAGGAGGCGCCCCAGCGCCTGGTGACGCGCCTACCACGAGACGTGAGGCCGTACCATTACGACATCACGCTGAAGCCGAATCTGACCAGCGGCGGGTACCATGGGCTGGTCAACATCAGCCTGACCACCTCGAACGAGACCGAGAAGATAATCCTGCACACCAAAGACTTGATGATCGCCAGCGTGAAGCTGTACAATTCCAGTGATGTGAAAGTGAACATTCGTGATATCGCTGAAAACGTTTTGGACGAAATCCTCACCATCACCACGGTGGAACCGATACCTTCGGACAACTACACTCTTGAGTTGTCCTTCGTGGGCACTTTGCTTAACAGGACCAAAGGCTTCTACATGAGCCGGTATCTGGCCGAGGACGGGAAGACGAGGAGGTAATTTGTCTGGTGACGATGTTTCGCAGGAAAGTTGTAATTAACCTGTTGTTCAATTAATTGCGATTACGCGGAATGCGCGAGGCTGTTGCGAAACTCGCGCTCCTTAATGCCACACGTGGGCTATGTAGGTCTTTATGCAATTGTGCATTAATGTTTCAATGCAGAACGGGAAACTGACTCTTACACCTCTACAAAATATGCATAAATTGTTGACTTGATTACAGCAAATTGCCATGAGTATAAAATCAGGAATTCGGTCATGAATTCAGCAAAAAAAATTGATAGCGTAGCATGACGTTTATCAGATGTACGCACGTGACTTAAGCCAAAACAAAAGATAAATGGGCAAATGAGTCACTGATGTGTTCTGATGTATCAAAATGATCGAACGTCACAATTGCAATTTATGTGCTAAGACGATTTTAATCAAAACAGCTGTTCAAACCAACAAGCCAAAACAAAAGATAAATAGGCAAATGAGCCATTGATGTGTTCTGATGTTGCAAAATGATCGAAGGTCTCAATTGCAATTTTTGTGCTAAGGCGATTTTAATCAAAACAGATGTTCAAACCAACAAGCCAAAATAAAATATTAATGGGCAAATGAGTCACTGATGTGTTCTGATTTTGCAAAATCATCGAACGTCTCAATTGCAATTTGTGTGCTAAGGCGATTTTAATAAAAACAGATATTCAGACGTGACTTAGCCGAAATAAAAGATACATGGGCAAATGAGTCACTGATGTGTTCTGATGTAGCAAAACGTTCGAACGTCTCAATTGCAATTTGTGTGCTAAGACGATTTTAATCAAAACAAATCTTCAAACCAACAAGCAAAAACAAATGATAAAGGTTCAAATCAGTCACTGATGTGTTCTGATGTTGCAAAATTATCGAACGTCTCAATTGCAATTTATGTGCTACGGGGAGTTTAATCAAAATAGATATTCGGATGTGATTTAAGCCAAAACAAAATATAAATGGGCAAATGAGTCACTGATGTGTTCTGATGTTGCAAAATTATCGAACGTCTCAATTGCAATTTGTGTGCTGAGGCGATTTTAATCAAAACAGATATTCGGACATAACTTAAGCCAAAACAAAATATTAATGGAAAATTAAGTCACTGATGTGTTCTGATGTTGCAAAATCATCGAACATATCAATTGCAATTTGTGTGCTAAGGGGAGTTTAATCAAAGTAGATATTCGGATGTGATTTAAGCAAAAACAAAAGATAAATGGGCAAATGAGTCACTGATGTGTTCTGATGTTGCAAAATTATCGAACGTCTCAAATGCAATTTGTGTGCTAAGGCGATTTTAATCAAAACAGAAGTTCAAACCAACAACCCAAAACAAAAGATAAATGGGCAAATGAGTCACTGATGTGTTCTGATGTTGCAAAATCATCGAACACCTCAATTACAATTTGTGTGCTAAGGCGATTTTAATCAAAACAGATGTTCAAACCACAAAGCCAAAACAAAAGATCAATGAGCAAATGAGTCACTGATATGCTCTGATGCTGCAAAATGATCGAACGTCTCAATTGCAATTTGTGTGCTGAGGCGATTTTAATCAAAACAGATATTCGGACATAACTTAAGCCAAAACAAAATATTAATGGAAAATTAAGTCACTGATGTGTTCTGATGTTGCAAAATCATCGAACATATCAATTGCAATTTGTGTGCTAAGGGGAGTTTAATCAAAATAGATATTCGGATGTGATTTAAGCAAATACAAAAGATAAATGGGCAAATGAGTCACTGATGTGTTCTGATGTTGCAAAATCATCGAACGTCTCAATTGCAATTTGTGTGCTAAGGCTATTTTAATCAAAACAGATGTTCAAACCAAAAAGCCAAAACAAAAGATAAATGGGCAAATGAGTCACTGATGTGTTCTGATGTTGCGAAATGATCGAACGCCTCAAATGCAATTTGTTTGCCAAGGCGATTTTAATCAAAACAGATATTCGGACGTTACTTAAGCCAAAACAAAAGATAAATGGGCAAATGAGTCCCAGATGTGTTCTGATATTGCAAAATCAGCGAACGTCTCAATTGCAATTTGTTTGCCAAGACGATTTTAATCAAAACAGATGTGCAAACCAACAAGCCAAAACAAAATATTAATGGGCAAATGAGTTACTGATGTGTTCTGATGTTGCAAAATCATCGAACGTCTCAATTGCAATTTGTGTGCTAAGGCGATTTTAATCAAAATAGATGTTTAAACCAACAAGCCGAAACAAAAAATAAATGGGTAAATGAGTCACTGATGTGTTCTGATGTTGCAAAATCATCGAACGTCTCAATTGCAAATTGTTTGCTAAGGCGATTTTAATCAAAACAGATATTCGGACGTGACTTAAGCCAAAACAAAAGATAAATGGGCAAATGAGTCACTGATGTGTTCTGATGTTGCAAAATCATCGAACGTCTCAATTGCAATTTGTGTGCTAAGACAATTTTAATCAAAACAGATGTTCAAACCAAAAAGCCAAAACAAAAAATAAATGGGCAAATGAGTCACTGATGTGTTCTGATGTTGCAAAATGATCGAACGCCTCAATTGCAATTTGTGTGCTAAGGCGATTTTAATCAAAATAGATGTTCAAACCAACCAGCCAAAACACAAGATAAATGGGCAAATGTGCAAACTGATGTGTTCTGATGTTGCAAAATGATCAAACATCTCAATTGCAATTTGTGTGCTAAGACGATTTTAATCAAAACAGATGTTCAAACCAACAAGCCAAAGCAAAAGATAAATGGGCAAATGAGTCACTGATGTGTTCTGATGTTGCAAAATGATCGAACGTCTCAATTGCAATTTGTGGTCTAAAGCGATTTTAATCAAAACAATCTGTGGTCTCAGACTTTCTCCACTTATTTATGATAAAACAATAGTAATGAACTTAATTCTCGCCCTAAATGTATTAATTTTTGTGTCCATAATATTCTGCTCTAACTTTTGTCTTCACTTATTTATGATAAAACAATAGTAATGAACTTAATTCTCCCCCTAAATGCATTAATTTTTGTGTCCATAATATTCTGCTCTAACTTTTGTCTTCACTTATTTATGATAAAACAATAGTAATGAACTTAATTCTCGCCCTAAATGCATTAATTTTTGTGCCCATAATATTCTGCTCTAACTTTTGTAAGAACTAGCCATATTTTCGAAATTATTGATGAAATTAAAAATGTAACTATAATCTAGTAAGCTATAACTAAATAGTAAGCATCCACTTCCAGTTCTTCATTTTTCAAATTTAGATTCTGCTCTAAAATTTTCAATTTTAAAGTTCCACTTCCAGTTCTTCATTTTTCAAATTTAGATTCTGCTCTAACAATTTCAATTTTAAAGTTCCACTTTGAGTTCTTCATTTTTTAAATTAAGATTCTGCTCTAAAAATTTCAATTTTAAAGTTCCACTTCCAGTTCTTAATTTTTCAAATTTAGATTTTGCTCTAAAAATTTCAATTGCAGAGTTTTTGAAATGGTATTAGGCAGTTTGTTGACTTGTGTCTGCAGCAAAATTGTCACACATGCATTCAAATGTTTCTCAAAATGGCCTAAGAAGACTCGCGGATCTCAAAACTGTCATTTTTGTTAAAACATTGAATATATGTACTTATATTATAAATAAATTACCAAAACAATACTTTCTCCTTATAGGTACTTATATATGAGAAAGTGGAAATAAATCGGTGGTCACATTCTAATTGCAGACGTTGACCAGACGAGATTTCATTGTGAGAAATCGACTTTTCGAGTGAGAATATCGACTTACTAACTTTCCAAATTGACAAGTATCGGATATCTGTTACTGAAATTCCTGAAAATGTACCTGATGGATATTTTGAAAATATTATGCCAGATTTGCAGACAGTATGCCTGAAAATAATTCCTCTAAAAATTTGACACAGAGGATGTAATCAATAAGTGAAAAAATCGAGTTATTACCTTTCCAAATTGACGTATCAGATATATGTTACTGAAATTCCTGAAAATTTATGTAACGGATATTTTGAAAATTTTATACCAGATTTGCATACAGTATACCTGAAGATAATTATTCTGAAAATTTGATTGATACCATTTCCTAAATAACTGAGAATATCGAGTTATTAACTTTCCAAATTGATAAGAGTCGCTTATCCGTCATTGTAATTTCTGAAAATTTATCTGACGGATATTTTGAAAATTTTATGCCAGATTTGCATACAGTATGCCTGAAGATAATTCCTCTTAAAATTTGACTGATACAGTGTCCTAAATAACTAAGAAAATCGAGTTATTAACTTTCCAAATTGACAAGTATCTGTTATCTGTTACTGAAATTCCTGAAATTTTATCTGACTGATATCTTGAAAATTTTATGCCAGATTTGCATACAGTATGCCTAAAGATAATTCCTCTGAAAATTTGTCAGAGAGCATGGCCTGATTAAGTGAGAAAATCGAGTTATTAACTTTCCAAATGTACAAGTATGGCTTATCTGACACTGTGTTTTTTGAAAATTTATCTGACAGATATTTTGAAAGTTTTATGCCAGATTTGCTTACAATATGCCTGAAGATAATTCCTCTGAAAATTTGACTGATACAATGTCCTAAATAACTAAGAAAATCGAGTTATTAACTTTCTAAATTGACAAGTATCTGTTATCTGTTACTGTAATTTCTCAAAATTTATCTGACGAATATTTTGAAAATTTTATGCCTGATTTGAATACAGTATACCGGAAGATAATTCTTCTGAAAATTTGATAGAGAGGATGTTCTAAATAAGTAAGAAAATCGAGTTATTAACTTTCCAAATTGACAAGTATCGGTTATCTGTTACTGAAATTCCTGAAAATTTATCTGATGGATATTTTGAAAATTTCATGCCTGATTTGCATACAGTATGCCTGAATATAACTCAACTGAATATTTGACAGAGAGCATGACCTGAATAAGTGAGAAAATCGAGTAATTAACTATCCAAATTGTTAAGTATCGCTTATCTGTTACTGTGATTTCTGAAAATTTATCTGACGGATAGCTTGAAAATTTTATGCCAGATTTGCATACAGTATACTTGAAGATAATTCCTCTAAAAATTTGACATAGAGTATATCCTTAATAAGTGTTGAAATCGAGTTTTTAACTTTCTAATTTGACAAGAATCGCGTATCTGTCACTGTAATTCCTGAAAATTTATCTGTCGGATATTTTGGAAATTTTATGCCAAATTTGCATACAGCATGCCTGAAGATAATCCCTCTCAAAATTTGGCAAAGAGGATGTCCAAAATAAGTGAGAAAATCGAGTTATTAACTTTCCAAATTGACAGGTATTGGTTATCCGTTACTAAAATTCCTGAAAATTTATCTGCCGGATATTTTGAAATTTTTATGCCAGATTTGCATACAGTATGCCTGACGGTCAACCACGGGGTTATTAAACAAAATATCAAAACATATTTTATACAGAAATATTATACACAACTTATGTTACATAATACTACACATAATATTACAATATTTTCATGAAGTGCGACTCATTTTACAGGGTGGAAATTTATACAGGGTGGTTCTTAGCAGCAATATTAGATGAAATGAGGAGGTTATGGTATTGCCGTTATTATTTTGTGGCCAGGTCCAATAATAAAAATTAAAAATAATAAAATCCAACAAAAATCGAATTTTTATGTATATTTTTTGCAGAATTAATTTTAATATTCAATAAACGTCATGCTCAACTTTGAAGTCATTCTCTATAGTGGTACAATCATATATTGCAAGGATTATAACTTTCTAAATGAAATTGAATTAAATTAGGCTGAATAAATACTTAATTGTTTAAATATTGCATTTTGCGCATTGTTGTTTCATCGAACAGACCCCTTTGTTCGTAATTTTGCTGGTAAAACGGAACAATTCGTGCGTTGAATTTCAAGCAAAGGCAAATATTTATAAAGACGCCGTGATAATTGCCGTAATGACCTTATCCCGATCACAATGCTCATTACATGGCGTTCTTGCAACTTCAAGGCAACAAACTTATCTCTGCCCATTCAACCTTTCACGCCAAGCAACTAAATAATTTACAATTCAACGGATTCTTCTGGTAAAACAAATGCCTGTGCAGTTATGCACAGCAAGTGCCCGTGCCATTACACAATTGTTTTTCAGGTTTCGTAATCAGATCGTTTGTCATTAACAGTTGACAGCAATTACGAGACATCCTGCATTTTTAATAGCCATTTATGGTATAAGTGAATAAAATTGCTTTATTCACGTGTACCATACAAGATTTTTTCCAATTTGTTATCAGAATTGAAGAATTTTAGTGTCACATTGTCAGGTGACAACGAAAATTTCAAGGATAGTGCGAATTTACCTATATTTTTACTTTATTCACGTTGTCAATGGTTATAGTGAATAAAGTGAAAATGTAAACATTTTATTCACCCATTCGGTGTAAGTGTAGTTTTAACGATGAGATTCAATATACATTATGAGAATTTTAATAATGCGAATTGGCATAAATAATGTATATGTTAGGTTATACAGGGTGTTGGTAAAGTATTAAATAAATTCATTATTTCGGAAAATGACAATATTTTGGAAAAATATATCACGTGTATCATACAAGCTTTTTTCCAATTTGTTGTCAGAATTGAAGAATTTGCGTGAAATGTCACATTGTCAGGTGACAACGAAAATTTCAAGGATAGAGCGAATTTGCCTATATTTTTACTTTATTCACGTTGTCATTGGTTATAGTGAATTAAGTGAAAATGTAAACATTTTATTCACCCATTCGATTAAAGTGTAGCTTTGACGATGGGATTCAATATACATAATGAGCATTTTAATAATGCGAATTGGCAAAACGAATGTATATGTTAGGTTATACAGGGTGTTGGTAAAGTATGGAATAAATTCATTATTTCGGAACATGAGAATATTTTGGAAAAATCCTCGCACACGTCGATTTCTAATTTTGAAAATATATATTTGGTAAATCTAAAATTTATGCGACCATTTGTTTTTAAGTTATGACGTTATATTCGTTTTTAATGGAAACCCTAATATTTTTTAGTTTTATGTGAAAGACCTTTTTTTTCTGAAAATAGAAATCGACATGTTCAAGGATGTTTCCAAAATATTTTCAATTTCAACGTTCAACATTTTAACTTGGCACGTGGCACGTGTTTTCTTTTGACTTAAAGAGACTTTAATAAACCGACATTCAACTTTTGCTTTAAAATTCTTTTGATTTACAGAGTCTTCCAAGGAAATTTAACGTTTTCACTGATTACTTTTTATTCACCCTGTATATGGAGAAACACCTGCTGTCTGTATTTTAGTTACCTCTTTACTTTCCGACATCATATTCGTTTTTAATGGAAACCCTAATATTTTATAGTTTAATGTGATAGACCTTTTTTTTTCTGAAAATAGAAATCGACAAGTTCAAGGATTTTTCCAAAATATTTTCAATTTCAACGTTCAACATTTTAACTTGGCTCGTGGCACGTGTTCTCTTTTGACTTAAAGAGACTTTAATAAACCGACATTCAACTTTTGCTTTAGAATTCTTTTGGTTTACAGAGTCTTCCAAGGAAATTTAACGTTCTGACTGATTACTTTTTATTCACCCTGTATATGGAGAAACACCTGCTGTCTGTATTTTAGTTACCTCTTTACTTTCTGACATCATATTCGTTTTTAATGGAAACCGTAATATTTTATAGTTTAATGTGAGTGACCTTTTTTTTCTGAAAATAGAAATCGACATGTTCAAGGATTTTTCCAAAATATTTTCAATTTCAACGTTCAACATTTTAACTTGGCACGTGGCACGTGTTTTCTTTTGACTTAAAGAGACTTTAATAAACCGACATTCAACTTTTGCTTTAGAATTCTTTTGATTTACAGAGTTTTCCAAGGAAATTTAACGTTCTGACTGATTACTTTTTATTCACCCTGTATATGGAGAAACACCTGCTGTCTGTATTTTAGTTACCTCTTTATTTTCTGACATCATTTTCGTTTTTAATGGAAACCCTAATATTTTATAGTTTAATGTGATAGACCTTTTTTTCTGAAAATAGAAATCGACATGTTCAAGGATTTTTCCAAAATATTTTCAATTTCAACGTTCAACATTTTAACTTGGCACGTGGCACGTGTTTTCTTTTGACTTAAAGAGACTTTAATAAACCAACATTCAACTTTTGCTTTAGAATTCTTTTGATTTGCAGAGTTTTCCAAGGAAATTTAACTTTCTGACTGATTACTTTTTAATCACCCTGTATATGGAGAAACACCTGCTGTCTGTATTTTAGTTACCTCTGTACTTTCTGACATCATATTCGTTTTTAATGGAAACCCTAATATTTTATAGTTTAATGTGATAGACCTTTTTTTCTGAAAATAGAAATCGACATGTTCAAGGATTTTTCCAAAATATTTTCAATTTCAACGTTCAACATTTTAACTTGGCACGTGGCACGTGTTCTCTTTTGACTTAAAGAGACTTTAATAAACAGACATTCAACTTTTGATTTAGAATTCTTTTGATTTACAGAGTTTTCCAAGAAAATTTAACGTTCTGACTGATTACTTTTTATTCACCCTGTATATGGAGAAACACCTGCTGTCTGTATTTTAATTACCTCTTAATAAATTTTGCTTTACCACCGGATACATTATTATTAGTCAATGAGTATTACTACTTTTTTGTGTATGTATATTTACTAAAAAGCATTTAGCAATAACAATAAAATCTTGCAATAATCCGGCTTTTAATGATTTAATTGCGGGCTCTTATGCAAATATACCTTAACGACCGTGCAGTTTACAAAACCATGCACTTTTATACAGCTCAATCGCTGTATTTTCTGTTAAATTACGACATTATAAATAATAACACTTGCAGACTTTCTCCTGATTATGGCAAAATTGTTGTTTTTTACGCCCATAAACCTCAGAGCGGACGAAAATTAAGACACGAAAGTTTCAAATGAATATTTATCGCTGAGCGTTATTCAACTGGTTATGCAATCATTATTTTGCACCGTGCAACTTCACAAGAAAAATATAAAACTCGTTATGACCGGTAATTGCTTTACTTATAACGAAAATAACATCTCCAAAGACGCAGTGGCAATGTCAGAACGAATGCAGGCCAATTAAATTGGTAATGAAATAACAATAATAATAATAATAATAATGTATTCATGTCTCAGACACTAATATGTCTTATACAAGTCAAATTACACATGAAATATTTAAAGGATTTACAGTTGTTACATTACATAAAAAAACATATTTGGTACAGTTACGGCCAAAAAAAGTGGGACAGTTTTGTGTTGTCCTAATTTTAAAGCCAACAATAACAATTAAATTAGAGCAAAATTTGTTATAAGAGGTGTCCCACTTTTTTTGGCCGTAACTGTACCTAGTTTGACTGGTCCCATTTCTGATTTCTGATCAAATCCTATTCTGCCAATTTTTTATACTCAATCCAAGTATAGAATGCTTCTCGCAATAGAGTAAGTTTCACCTGATGATTTTTTTTATTCCTTCTCCCCAAAGGATACCTGAAGACCGGTTTCGACCCGGTGGGTCTCGCCAGTCCGGAAAAGGCGGCCCTTCTTGCTATCGTGCCGTTTCTAATTACATAAAATTGCAAGCATCCGTTCACAATTAAACGTACTGAGTGCATTACAATTACAATCACTTGCACCTTCGAATCCGATGTGCCAATTCGCGTTGCAAAACGATAAACGGGGACATTATAATGTTTACCTTCGAGTGCGAAAAATTGCCCATTGGTTGGGAAACTCTTCGCAAGAGCGCCCAGCAAAAGTGTGTCCAAGGTGTTTTCGTGTATGTCCCAATAAATGTCCAGCCAATAAGCAGAACACGCAAACGGACGCGTGAGGTGGAATATTAATTGTTCAAAGTACATGTCCTTCCATGTGCAAACAAACGTGTATGCACTATGTGAATGTCCGTATGTCTGCCTGTTGCTGTGTGAGTGCAAGAGAGAGCGAGAGAAGACGAAAGAGACACAGAGAGAAAGCACACAATGATAATAATAATGAAGCGGCTCGGATTGCACGACTGTACTCTCGAATCGGTCACAATCTCGCCCACGTTGGACGTGCGAAGAGAATGAGATGGGTCAAGAGGTCATCATCGATATACACATATGTAGAGACATAGCAGTTCAGATAAAGATAACGAGCAGCCAAAAAATCGCGACCAGTCAATTTGAGGTAGGTTTGGCGTCGGTAATTTGACATAGCAGCAGGAATTGGTAGTCATCAAGTGGAACAAACCATGTGCTTTCTGTTGTAAGACTGTGTGTACTGTAAAATTCACAAATTATCGCAAAGTTTACAAAATAACCATAAAATTTTTCCAAAAAAATTGAAAATCGCTATTTTTATCTTATCCACCTTTTATTGAAACACTCAAAACTAATCACTTTGGTGGAGGAACCTCCACCTTTTATTGAAACACTCAAAACTAATAACTTTGGTGGAGGAACCTCCACCTTTTATTGAAACACTCAAAACTAATTACTTTGGTGGAGGAACCTCCAAAGGTTCTCAAGGTTATTACGTAGAACATTATTCTACGAAGTGCCTTGTTTTGCCTGCAATGTAAAAATATCTCTGATACTGACACATATATCATAAATCATCATAATCAAAATGTATACAATGAAATCATTGTTATCATTCGTGCAATGCAAAACTACAATTAGAGAATTTACGTGTAAATGTAGCTGAGAAATACTAACAAAAAATGTAATAAAATTCAAATTTTGTACACCAAAATTGCTCAAAATATTTGTGTTAGTCCAAAAACTGAATATTTGGTGCAAAATTGTAAAACTTTTATTTTTTGAATATTTACTCCACAAAGAGATCAAAAGATTTATACTCTTTCGTGACCTCTAGATACTGTTTCTACAAAATTGTATAACATAAAATGGGATGGTGTTAAATGGCCAAATGCAAAAAAAAAATCGAATTTTTCACATGAAAATAGCTCAAAATATTTGTGTTTGCCCAAAAGTTGTATATTTAGTGCAAAATTGTAAAGCTTTTATTTTTTTAATGCTTCTCCACAAAGAGGTCAAAAGGTTTATACTCTTTCGAGGTCATCTAGATACTACAAAATTGTATAATACAAAATTGGACGGTGTTAAAAGGCCAAATGCAAAAAATATAATAATTTTCAAAATTGAGCGGTGTGTTGTAAAAACCAGTTAATATTACATTGGTCCTTTTATTTTAATTCAAAATGAACTCTGAACTGAAAATTTTGAACACCAAAATAGCTACAAATATATGTGTTTGCCCAAAAACTGAATATTTGGTACAAAATTGTAAACCTTTTATTTTTTGAATACCTACTCCAAATTTTATACACTTTCGAGATCTTCTAGAAACTGTTGTACAAAATCGAAGTGTTAAGATGCCAAATGAAAAAAAAAATTGCACACCAAAATAGCTCTCAATATTTTTGTGTTTGTTCAAAAACTGTATATTTTGTGCAAAATTGTAAAGCTTTTATTTTTTGAATACCTACTCCACAAAAAGGTCAAATTTTATACACTTTTGAGATCCTTTAGAAACTGTTGATACGAAATTGTAAACATAAAATTGGACGGTGTTAAAAGGCCAAATGCAAAAAAATAAGAATTTTCGAAATTGGGCGGTGCTATGCAAAAACCAATTAATATTATATTGGTCCGTTTATTTTTATTCAAAATGAACTCTGAACTGAAAATTTTGAACACCAAAATAGCTCAAAATATATGTGTTTGTCCAAAAACTGAATATTTGGTACAAAATTGTATACCTTTTATTTTTTTAATACCTACTCCAAATTTTATACACTTTCGAGATCTTTTAGAAACTGTCGATACAAAATTGTATAAAAAATGGCTCTAAATATTTGTGTGAATATTTGGTGCATAATTGTAAAACATTTTTTTAATACCTGCTCCATAAAAAGTCAAATTTTATACATTTTCGAGATCCTCTAGGTACTGTTTATACAAAATTGTATAACACAAAATTGGACGGTCTTAAAAGACCTATTGCAAAAAAATTAGAATTTTGCACACCAACATAACTCAAAATATTTGGGTTTGCCCAAATACTGAATATTTAGTGTAAAATTGTAAAACTTTTATTTTTTTATTGCCTACTCCACAAAAAGGTCAAATTTTGTACACTTTCGAGATCCTTTAGGGACTGTTAATATAAAATTGTATAACACAATATTGGACGGTGTTAAAACGCCAAATGCAAAAACAAATAACAATTTTGCACACCAAAATAGCTCAAAATATTTGTGTTTGGCCAAAAACTGAATATTTAGTGCAAAAGTGTTAAACTTTTATTTTTTGAATACCTACTCCACAAAAAGGTCAAATTTTATATACTTTCCAGATCTTTTTGAAACTGTTGATACAAAATTGTATAACACAAAATGGGACGGTGTTAAAAGGCCAAATGACACTGTTTATACAAAATTGTATAACACAAAATTGGACGATGTTATTTGTTTATATCATTGTTTATTAAAATTAGTGACTATAGTTTCGATCAAGTTCTGATCATTATCAAACTAGAGAGTAGAGTAAAAGAAAATATAAATAAAACACCTATTTATCTATAATACAGCTTTGAAAAGTGGGGAGTAAACGAGGTCTGTCTGGTCGTTAATGACCGGACATTCAGGGTTACGCTTGGACGCTTGGAATTTCGAGGGACTCAAATAGGTCCATCTTGACATCTTAAGACATCTTAACATCTTGACATCTTAAGACCTTTTGTGATATAAACAAAATATTTAATTTCATCATGTATCGCGAAGTTCATCTTCATGTATCATGAAGATGCCTCAAACATTGAGCAATTTATATTGGTCCTTTTATTTTTATTCAAAATGAACTCAAATCTGCACGTATCTACGCCAGAAAGTATTATCATTATTTATTATTTAAAAGGTGTAATAATTATCATTGGATTTTGTGTTGTTTCAGATCAATTGCCACCTCAAAGTTTGAGCCGACGTACGCCAGACAGGCGTTCCCTTGCTTTGATGAGCCCAATATGAAGGCAAAGTTCACCATCCATCTCCTCAAGCCGAAGGACACTTCTTACATAGCCCTATCAAACATGCCTCAAGATGTAAGTACAATGATACATTATTATATGAAGAGCTTTACATCGTTTGTAGGTTATGTTATTCTTCATAACGTCTGGCAATTGTCACTTTCATATGACAGCTAGTTATTATTTTTACATCATTTGTAGGTTATATTATTCTTCAGAACGTCTTGCAATTGTCACTTTCATATGACAGCTAGTTATTAACTTTACACCATTTGCAGGTTATATTATTCTTCAGAGCGTCTTGCAATTGTCACTTTCATGCGATACCTAGTCATCAGCTTTACATCATTTGTAGGTTATATTATTTTTCAGAACGTCTTGCAATTGTCACTTTAATATGACAGCTGTCAGAAAAACATGCTTTTTTACGTTTCTGTTTCAAAATAACTATTTGTTTAATTAGGCAAAAAATGAGATGATTAAGGCCTAGTTTTACAATGTTCAAGAATGTACCAATGTCTTTGTTCGTGGTACATTTGCGTTTGGTACATTGGTACATTGTTGATAGAATGATATGCTAGGCAAATGTACCACGAATAAAGATAATCCACGATTGTAAAACAAGGCCTAAATCAACTTTCTTGCCGAATTGAACGTTGACTTTTTTCGCTGATCATTTCAGTTTTGCGTTTTTAAACTAATATTTCGCCAATTGACATTAAACGCCAAAATTGAATGTCGACTGACGTACACTAAACTGTATCTTTTACTGCCTAGGCAGTAAAAGCACGACAAATGTCTAGGCACTAAAAGCTACAGTTTAGTGTCATTGTTGTCAAGTTCACAACTTAGTCAGTAGTCATTAAAGTTTTGCCTTTAATGTCGAGTTTTGCTTTTAATGTGTTTTTACTTCCTAGGCAACAAAGGAGACGATTAAGACCCAGTTTTACAATCGTAGATTATCTTTGATCGTGGTACATTTGCCTTTGGTACATTGTTGACATAATGTTATCCTAGGCAAATGTACCACGAATAAAGATAATACACGATTGTAAAACTGGGCCTTCATAAATGTTGTTGAATATTGTAGGTACATTGATGATTGTACATATGACATTTTTCGCCGATCATTTAAGTTTTACGTTTTTAAACACATTTTTCACCAATTGACATTAAACGCCAAAATAGAATGTCAACTGACGTGCATCTGTCTTTTGTACTGCCTAGACAGTGAAAGTACGACAAAATGTCTAGGCCCTAAAAGATTCAGTTTAGTGTCATTGTTGTCAAGTTCAAAACTTAGTCAGTTGTCATTAAAGGTTTTGCCTTGAATGTCGAGTGTTGCCTTTAATGTGTTTTTACTGCATTGGCCGTAAAAACACGACAACATGACTAAGCAGTAAAAGAGACAGTTTAGTGTCATTGTTGCGAAGTTCACAACTTAGTCAGTTGTCATTAAAGTTTTGCCTTTAATGTCGATCGGCGAAAATATGTTTGAAATAAATATGAAAAGTATGTACACATGCCAAATTCTAAAATACGAGTATGTTGCAGCCTAGGCAGTAAAAACACGAGAAAATTGCTAAGCAGTAAAATAGACAGTTTAGTGTAATTGTTGTCAAGTTCACAACTTAGTTACTGCAGTTACTGCCTAGGCATTAACAACACGGCAAAATGAGTAAGCAGTAAAAGAGACAGTCAAGTTCATAACTTGTCAGTTGTCATTAAAGTTTTGCCTTTAATGTCATCGGCGAAAAATATGTTTGTACACACGCCAAATTCTAAAATACGAGTATGTTGCAGTAGGAATGAAAATTCCAATTATCAGATTTTGTAGTGTGGAGAATTATGTTGTATTTTTTTAAAATTTTCAACTATTTTTGGTTTTAATTTTTTGTCAAGGGTGAGACTGAGGTGGATAATGGTATCATGGTGCACTTCAAGGAAAGTGTTGCGATGTCGACGTACCTTGCATGTTTCATCGTGAGCGATTTCAAGGCGTCCACTGACGTGATCCAGTCGTCTTTGGGTGATATCCCCTTCAAGGTCTATGCCACCCCAGCACAGCTCAACAAAACTGACTACGCCAGGCGAACTGGCAAGAAGATCATGGAGTTCTACCTCAAGTACTTCAACATACCATACCCTCTACCAAAACTTGGTAAGTTCAAATAGAGCTAATGGAAAAACCTGCCTCACTTGTTGAAGAGTTCACAAAACGAACAAAGTCTGATAAGTTGCAAGTTTGAATGCAAAGCAGAGTTACTGACGATCAAAGTAGGTGGACATTCTTTCAAAACCATTACAAAAATGGTCAATTTTGGTTTAGAACAATATAAGTTATTGACGGTAAACTTAGTTTGCAGACCAACTAGTAGGCCCAGTTCTACGATCGTAGATCATCCTTGACCATGGTTCAGAAATCTAGGATACAATTGTTAGGCCCAATTGTACGATCGTGGATTATCTTTGATCGTGGTACAATATCTATGGATTCGTTTGTGTTGACAATTGTATCCCAGAAAACTGAACTATGGTCTAGGATGATCCACGATCGTACAACTGGGCTTTAAAATAATGTTTTCTAAGGATACTGAACCACGATCAAAGATAACCGGATAACTGGGCCTTGGTAATGATGAACCTTCAAATGATGAACCTTCAAATGATGAAACCTTGATTTGAACCTTCATTCAAATGCACATAAGTGGTACAAATGGATCCAGGGGCATGTCCAATGTCCATTGTATATTTCTGGACTTCTCTAAATTTATTTCAAAAAATGGGCGTACACCATTCTTTAGTTTTCTCTTCAATCTATGGTTTTCAACGGCTGAAATAATGCAGACAAAATTGTGATTTTGAAGATTATAAAGCTCCGAATATTTTCTTTCAAAGTTTTGATATCAATTATTAGTTTAGAATGAACATCATTATTCGCAATGTCTTGGCAATGCATTTTGAATTTCTGTGTACACATGTTTGAAGTTGGAAGCATTTTTTGATTTCTCCGAAATTTTGTAAACAAAAATAATTATTCCATAAACAGAAGTAATTTTCGTGTATTTTGTGTGGTTTGTTCTTAGATATGGTGGCAATTCCCGATTTCGTCTCAGGAGCGATGGAGCACTGGGGTCTGGTGACCTATAGGGAGACAGCGCTCCTCTACGATCCCACCATAAGCTCAACAAGCAACAAGCAACGAGTTGCTACCGTGGTGGCCCACGAACTCGCACACAGCTGGTTCGGAAATCTAGGTGAGTCACACTCACAAGAATCATTCAAAATCTGAACTCTTGTAAATCTGCAGTCGGAATTTTGGTTTGAGCTCTGCACGAGATTATGATGGTTAGATGATAGTTTTCTCTACTGTATTTGTATTTATTCTACTAGCCACAGACATGATAAAGGAGTACAAAAAACACGCAAAACAATCGATTGTTTATAAACACATATCAATTATTTTTTGGACCAATTTGGAGCAAAGATTGAGCTAAAGCAAAATTCGAAATCGGCCTGCAAAGTTTATTCCGTGTTGTTGTTTAGGGATTTTTTTTTGACAAAAAGGCCATTTTGAAATCATTTTGAAAAAGGCTATTTTGAAACCATTTTGAAAAAGGCCAAAAAGGCCTCGATTTTTGGAGAAAAAAAACATGCCCTTCTGCCATTATCGAGGTCGGTGATGATTCTGGCAAATTCTTCTCGATTTATCATAAGTTTATTGTCAACTCTTTGACTTTTAACTTTTTCAATTATTACCTCAGTGACGATGAACTGGTGGAATGACCTGTGGCTGAACGAAGGATTCGCCTCGTACATTGAGTACAAAGGTGTGGATGCTGCAGAGCCAACATGGGAAATGGTAAGCATTTAGTTCTTTTCTTAGTACTTGCGAAGTTTACTGCGATCAAGTGCAAAGTAAATTTAAACTACCTTATGGAATTTTAATATCAAGAAGCTCAACAAGCAATTAACAAAGAGTTGCAAGAAGTTCCTTTACTTATGTTGCCTTAATTGCCTGAATTATCAATGACTTCCATGTTATTTCTTATGGGATTTTGATCTAGGATTGTTGCTTACACTGCCTTTAGACTTAGTTGATATATCTTATACAGCTGTGATCTAGAACAGTTCCCTCACTTATGTTGCCTAAATTGCCTGAATTATTGATGACTTCCATGTTATTTCTTATGGGATTTTGATTTAGAATAGTTGCTTACACTGCCTTTAGACTCAGTTGATATTTCTTAGGCAGCTGTGATCTTGAAAACTTCTCTCACTTATGTTGCCTTAATTGCCTGAATTATGAATGACTTCCATGTTATTTGTTATGGGATTTTGATCTAGGATAGTTGCTTAGACTGCCTTTAAACTCAGTTGATATTTCTTCTGCAGCTGTGATCTAGAACAGTTCCCTCACTTATGTTGCCTAAATTGCCTGAATTATTGATGACTTCCATGTTATTTCTTATGGGATTTTGATTTAGAATAGTTGCTTACACTGCCTTTAAACTCAATTGATATTTCTTATGCAGTTGTGATCTAGAACAGTTCCCTCACTTATGTTGCCTTAATTGCCTGAATTATTAATGACTCGCGTGTTATTTCTTATGGGATTTTGATCGAGGATAGTTGCTTACACTGCCTTTACACTCAATTGGTATTTCTGATGCAGCTGTGATCTAGAACAGTTATCTCACTTAAGTTGCCTTAATTGCCTGAATTAATTTCTTATGGGATTTTGATCTAGGATAGTTGCTTACACTGCCTTTAGACTCAGTTGATATTTTTTTATGCAGCTGTGATATAGAACAGTTCCCTCACTTATGTAGCCTAAATTGCCTGAATTATTGATGTCTTCCATGTTATTTCTTATGGGATTTTGATCTGGGATAGTTGCTTACACTGCCTTAACTGATTTTTACTTGTAAATGCAATCTTCATCTTGCAGTTAAGCCAATTTATTGTCGAAGACATGCACAGCGTGATGGTTCTCGATGCAACCCTGGGTTCGCATCCCATCGTCCAGACCGTGGACACCCCTAACCAGATCACCGAAATTTTCGACTCCATTTCGTACAACAAAGTAAGTAAATTACTAGGTAATTAAAATAATAATATATTTATGTTCTATAGAGCAATCAATGTGGTGACCATTTAATGTCAGCCACGTTTAAAACGGAAATGTAATTTAAAGTTAAAATCAAAAGAATGAAGATATTCCAAAATTTTCAGCTGCTGTGGAGCAAAGGTTGAATTTTTTACCCAAGAACCAATGCAAAATTTGAAATCAGCGTGCAAAGTTTAATTTGTTTTGCTGTTTAGGGATTTGTTGAAAAACAATAGCCATTTGAAACCATTATGAAAAATAAACCCAAAAAAGCCTAGATCTTTTGAAAAAAAAAAACCATCTCAAAAAATTACATGTCAAGAAAAAGGTTTTAATCAAAATTAAAGATCTACCTCATTTTTCAGTAAAAAAAAAACAATTTTCATGTTTTGAGCTTTTTTGGATATTTTTTCCGTGTACTTACAAACGCCGAACGTCATTCAAAATTCAAAACGGAAATGTAATTTACAGTTGAAATTAAAAAAAAAAACAAGAAATGTAATAATAATAATAATTTATTTGTATGTCGAGTCTCAGTGGAGTATTACGTTGTCAATATTACACTCAAATTAAATAATAAAATAAAGCAAAAGCTGTGGAGCAAAGATTGAATTTGGAGCAAAGATTGCGCCAATACAAAATTCGAAATTGTCGTGCAAAGTTTAATCCATGTTGTTCATTAGGGATTTAAAAAAAATACCATTTTGACCATTGTTCAGTATTTTAATGCCACTTTTACCATTTTTGAGAAAAAAACAGTTTTCAAAGTTATGAAAAATCAGTTTTCAAAGTTTTGGGCCTCCTACCTTGGATATTTGGTTTTGTGCACTTACGAACGGCGGAAGTCATTCAAAATTCAAAACGGAAATGTAATTCAAAGTTGAAATTAAAACAAAAACAAGAAATTTCAAAATTTTCAGCTGCTGTGTAGCAAAGATTGAATTTAAAGCAGAGGTTGAGCCTATGCAAAATTCGAAATCGGCGTGCAAAGTTTAATCCGTGTTGTTGTTTAGATTTATTTTTGAAAAAAGGCCATTTTGAAACCATTTTGAAAATAAAGCCAGAACAGGCCAAGATTTGTTAAAAAAACCAAACATCTCTAAAACTAAGAATAGAATTGAACAGAATAGAATACAATTAAGCGTCAACAGAAAGGTTTTACAAGAAAATTAAAGATCTATCTCATATTGTTCAGTACTTTAATGCACCACTCTAACTATTTTTAAGAAAAAAAAAACCGTTTTCAAAGCTACGAAAAAACAGTTTTCAAAGTTTTGAGCCTCCCAAATTGGATATTTTTCCATGCACTTACGAATGGCGGAGGTCATTCAAAATTCAATACGGATGTGTAATTTAAAGATACAATTAAAAAAAAACAAGAAATTTCAAAATTTTCAGCTGCTGTGGAGCAAAGATTGAATTTGGAGCAAAGATTGAACCAATGCAAAATTTCAAATCGGCGTGCAAAGTTTAATCCGTGTTGTTGTTTACGGATTTTTTGAAAAAAGGGCCATTTTGAAACCATTTTGCAAAAAGAGCCAAAAAGGCCAAGATTTTTTGAAAAAAAAAACCATCTCAAAAACTAAGAATAGAATAGAATAGACTACAATATAATTAGGCGTCAACAGAAAGGTTTTACATGAAAATTCAATATCTATCTCATATTGTTTAGTACTTTAATGCGCCACTCTTACCATTTTTAAGAAAAAAACAGTTTTCAAAATTGCGAAAAAACAGTTTTCAAAGTTGCGAAAAATCATTTTCAAAGTTTTGAACCCCCCACCTTGGATATTTTTTCCGTGCACTTACGAACGGCGGAGGTCATTCAAAATTCAAAACGGAAATGTAATTTAAAGTTGAAATTTAAAAAAATCAAGAAATTTTAAAATTTTCAGCTGCTGTGGAGCAAAGATTCAATTTGGAGCAAAGATTTAACCAATGTAAAATTTGAAATCGACGAGGAAAGTTTAATCCGTGTTGTTGTTTAGGAATTTTTTGAAAGAAAGGAAATTTTTAAACCATTTTGAAAAAAAAAGCCAAAAAGGCCAAGATTTTTTGAAAAAAAACCATCTCAAAAACTAAGAATAGGATAGCATAGAATAGAATAGAATTAAGCGTCAACAGAAAGGGTTTACATGAAAATTAAACATCTATCTCATATTGTACAGTACTTTAATACGCCACTCTTAGAATTTTTAAGAAAATACAGTTTTCAAAGTTGCGAAAAATTAGTTTTCAAAGTTTTGAGCCTCCCACCTTGGATATTTTTCCGTGTACTTATGAACAGCGGAGGTCATTCAAAATTCATCACGAAAATGTACTTTAAAGTTGCAATTTGAAAAAATCAAGAAATTTCAAAACTTTCAGCTGCCGTGGAACAAAGATTAAATTTGGAGCGAAGATTGCGCCAATGCCAAATTCGAAATCTGCGTGCAAAGTTTAATCCGTGTTGTTGTTTAGGGATTTTTTGACAAAAAGGTCATTTTGAAACCATCTCATATTGTTCAGTACTTTAATGCCATCTAACCATTTTTGAGAAAAACCAGTTTTCAAAGTTGGGAAACGCCTGTTTTTAAAGGTTTGAGCCTTCCGACATGGTTTTTTTTCCTTGTACTTACGAATGGCGATTTTTTGAAGAAAAAAAACCATCTCAAAAACTAAACGTCAATAGAAAGGGTTTACATGAAAATTTAAGATCTATTTCATATTGTTCAGTACTTTAATACGCCACTCTTGCCATTGTTAAGAAAAACCAGTTTTCAAAGTTGGGAAAAAATGGCTTTCAAAGTTGGGAAAAAACCGTTTTCAAAGGTTTGAGCCTACCGGCATGGATTTATTTCCGTGTACTTACAAATGGAGGTTCAAAGTCATTCAAAATCCCTGGACACATTTCCAAACATTGCCCCCAAATTGTCGATAAATACGATATGAAAATATCAATTGATATTCTTCTATCTTTCCATCCAATGATAATGATATTCTTCTGTCTTGCCATCCAAAGAGAGTGATATTCTTCGGTTTTTCCATCCTTCCATTCTTTCTATCCTTCCATTTCGAAGGATCTGCTTAAGCATAGACAAGGATTTAAGAATAAAAAGTTATTTTAGGGAAGTTGTGCGAAACGAAGTCATCATTGTGTTACAGGGTGCCTCCGTCTTGAGGATGCTGGAGAACTCCGTCGGCGAGGACGTCTTCCAGAAGGGCGTCACCAACTACCTGAACAAGAACGAGTACGGCAACGCGGTCACTCAGGACCTCCTCAACGAGCTGCAGGCCCTGGTCAAGACCGACATCAACGTCACCGACTTCATCAACACGTGGACCGTGCAGATGGGCTACCCTCTGGTGCACGCCAGGAAGATCAAAGGAGGCTACAGGCTGACCCAGACGCGCTTCCTCGCCGATCCCAAGAACGAGGGCAAGGACAAGTCAGATACTCCTTACGGGTAAGTCAGAAAAAGTTTACAGCTTCCAGATGCAGAATTGTTTCATTGGTACCCAATTTGATGGACAATGTTAAATTTACATCTTCAAGCTTTGGAATTGTTTCATTTGTACCCAATTTATGTGAAGCCTAGAGGAAGAGAGAAAACATTTTTATTGGGCTATCGACCCCACATGGGGTTTTTCCATGGGCTATCGACCCCACATGGGGTTTTTCCATGGGCTATTGACCTCTCAAGGGGCCTCTTCGCTTAAAAATGCAAGAAGTTTCGATCTTGATCAAACATGTCTCTTTCAGCTACAAATGGACAATACCGATCACCTACATTACAAGCAACAACTCTGAGCCGACTTTGCGTTGGTTCAAGCACTCCGAGGAGTTCAGTAAGTCCGCTAAACCACCTCAAAACACGCAAAATTACCTCTTCTTCCCTTGTTCCATTAGTTGATGTGGCTAGCGACGAGAAGGAGGAAGTCTGGTTGAAGTTCAACGAGCGCCAAGTTGGTTATTACCGCGTGAACTACGAGCTTGAGCAGTGGAAGAACCTGATTGATAACGTGAAGAAACTTGAAGCCTCAAACAGGGCGCACTTGATTGAGGAGTCGTTCAGCATAGCCTCGTCCAGTCAGCTGGCTTACGACGTTCCTCTGGATCTTACGAAGTACCTGAAGGAAGAGTTTGAGTATGTTCCGTGGGTGGTGGCGAAAAGGGCCCTAGGGCAGATTAAGAGCTACATGATGAATTCCCCAACATACTCCGACTTTAAGGTAAGGATCAAACTTCTTCTTCTTCTTCTTCTTCTTCTTCTTCTTCTTCTTCTTCAGACACTTCACGTCCTTTAGTGACCTCCATGCGGGTCATGCGATGGAAACTTAGGACGGTTAGGGGTTACAATTAGGATGGATAACTGCTTCAAATTATTTAAATGGCAATCTTGTTTTAGGAATACGTGGTGAAGATTGTGACGCCAGCCTACGAGAACCTGACCTGGTCCGAAAGTGAAGATGATCCTCACCTAAGACGGTACGTGGTTTTAATGAAAATTTTTGGCTTGCGATGCGAATTGTGGCTTATCATTTAGTTTCATACTTTCAGCCATGCAAGAGTTACAGTCCTCGGCCTAGCTTGCTCCATGGGGCACGTTGAATGCCTTGCCGAAGTCCGGAAGAAGTTCTCCAGATGGCTGAAGGGGGAAGAGACCCTCTCCCAAGACCTGAGGGCGTTGGTCTACGAGTACGGTAAGTTTTTCAATTCAAATATGACATTTTTGGGGGTTAAATTAGTTTGTGAAGTAACTGGTGATTGATCAAAAAGTGCAATAATTTTGATCAAAGCTGAATTTTTGTCTTATATTGCTCCTTCGTCTATACCTTTTCATGTTCAAATTGAGACCAATCAAGTTCAAATTGAGACCAATCAATTTCAAATTGAGGCCAATCAAGTTCAAATTGAGACCAATCAATTTCAAATTGAGACTAAACAAAATCAAGTTGAGAGTAAACAAATAAAATTTATTATGACAACTTGATATTGTTTAGTGTCAACTTGATTTTGTTTAGTCTCAATTTGAAATTGATTGGTCTCAATTTGAAATTGATTGGTATCAATTTGAAGTTCATTGTCCTCAATTTGAAATTGATTGGTCTCAATTTGAAATTGATTGGTCTCAATTTGAACTTGATTGGTCTCAATTTGGACTTCAAAAGGTATAGTAGCTTGTAATTGATTTTTGCTACATTAATAACTGAAATTATGAGTGAAAGAGGAGCGTGGCTTAGCAGGAGTGGAAGTTCTCTGGTTCAAACCCGGCAAACGACATTAAGTATATCTCTTCCCTCAGAAGACGTAGGTCAATGAGGGTACTTGCACCAGAAAAGTCTTTCCCCAAAACAAGGGTTTTCGGCGTTCCATGATTATTGTACTTGCCCCAGGAAAGTTTTTCCCCAAATCGGAGGTTTTCGGCGCCATAAGAAGTTCATTGATTAGTGTACTTGCCCCAAGAAAGTTTTTTTTCCCAAAACAGAGGTTTTTGGCGCTATAAGAAGTTCCCCAATGAGTGTACATACCCCAGGAAACTTTTTGTTTCCCAAAACAGAGGTTTTTGGCGCTATATGAAGTTCCCCAATTAGTGTACTTACCCTAGGAAAGTTTGTTTGCCCAAAACAGAGGTTTTGGCGCTATCAGAAATTCCCCAATGCGTGTACTTACCCCAGGAAAGTTTGTTTGCCTAAAACAGAGGTTTTCGGTGCCATAAGAAGTACACTGATTAGTGTACTTGCCCCAAGAAAGTGTTTTCCCAAAACAGAGGTTTTTGGCGCTATAAGAAGTTCCCCAATGACTGTACTTACCCCAGGAAAGTTTTTTTGCCCAAAACAGAGGTTTTGGCGCTATCAAAAGTTCCCTAATGAGTGTACATACCCCAGGAAACTTTTTGTTTCCCAAAACAAAGGTTTTTGGCGCTATAAGAACTTCCCCAATGAATACCCCAGGAAAGTTTGTTTGCCCAAAACAGAGGTTTTCGGACCTTTCCAATCAATAGGTGCCTTGTATTACTGTAAAACAGACAACACGCACATCACTAATTCATGTGGGGAAGTCGCACTCAATTATAAGTACTTTGACTTAACTAACTTGCATAGTACTTAAGTACCATAAGTGTAAACTTAAATATCTTCAATTTTAGGCATGATTTATGCTTCGAAAGCTGAATGGGAGCAAATGTGGGAGCGTTTTGTGGCGGAAACGGACGCAGCTGAGAAACTGAAGCTGCTGAACGGTTTGGCTTCCATCAACGACATATCACTACTATTGAGGTAATTTCGATCTGAAGAACGAGAAAATAATTACATATATTCAATTGTTTGGTGAATTATTGGTACCGATGATTTGATTGTAGAGCTATTATTACATAAATGCAATTGTTTGGTGAATTATTGGTACCGATGATTCGATTGTAGAAGTATTATTACATAAATGCAATTGTTTGGTGAATTATTGGTACCAATGATTGAATTATAGAGATATTATTACATCAATGCAATTGTTTGGTGAATTATTGGTACCGATGATTCGATTGTAGAGTTATTGATTTTGTTTTTCAGATTGATAGACCTAGCCAAAGATGATACCTACATTCGTAGCCAGGATTACTTTACCTGTCTAAGCTATATCTCGTATAATTCTGCAGGCACGAGTCTAGTCTGGGATTACGTAAGGTAAGAGATTTTAAATTAAAAATTGGGCATTTTATAAATAATGAAATTTTTATGTATTTTCAGAGAAAATTGGGAAGTTCTGGTGGCGCGATTTGGCCTCAATGAAAGGTACCTAGGAAGGTTGATACCTTCCATCACTAAAACCTTCTCTACGAACATTAAAAAGGAAGAGGTAAGTTTTAATTAACCAATTGTTAATACCTAATTACTACTACCACTGCAGGAATTGAACAGATTTATTAAAATTCAGAAGTTTTCATTAAAACAATTGTTAACACCTAACTAGCAATTTTTCAATTTTGCAACAAAATGAAAGAAAATTGTAAGAATCTGAAAGAAAATATGTGAAAAATCGTACAGATTTTTTTAGTATAAATTTCGACAATTTCAAAATTAAGGGGGTGTTTGTTTATCTGGCAGGTAAGTGAGACGAGATGTTTGTAAGAAATACAGGAAAAATTTGTAATATCACAGGAAAATGTATGAGAAATCAAATGTAGGTTTTTACGAAATCAGATCAAATGTTATAAAACGAAAAGCAAATTTGCAAGAAATTGAAAGAAAATTTGTGAGAAATCGTTCAGTTTTTTTTGGTACTCTTTTCGGCAATTTCAAAATTATATGAATATTTGTTTATCTGGCAGATAATTTATCTTCGGCTTTAATCACAGGAAAATGTATAAGAAATAAAATGCTGGGGTTTAGAATTTGACTGGGGGGTCTATAAGAAGGTTTATGAGAAGATTTATAAGAAATAAAAAAAAAAATTATAAGAAATAAAATAAATGTATCAAGAATTTAAACAAATATATAAGAAATTAAAACAAACTTGCACTAAATTGAAAGATAATTTATAAGAATCGGAAAGAAAATTTGTGAAAAATAGTGCAGTTTCCTTTAAGTATTAATTTCGCCAATTTCAAAATTAAGGGGATGTTTTATTTATCAGGCAGATGAGTTATCTTCAGTTTAGGAAAAAAAATGTATGTAATTGAAGAAAATTTGTAGGAAATTGAAAGAAAATTTGTAAGAAATTAATACAGATTTGTTTCGTGGCCGAAGCCATTACACTGGTTATCATTAATTTCGCAAATTTCTAAATTCTAAAATTTATTCTGATGGTTTTTCTAGATGCTAGCGTTCTTTGCCAAGTACCCAGATGCTGGGGCAGGAGCTGCCGCCAGAGTCCAGGCCTTGGAGACCGTGGAGAACAACATCAACTGGCTGGAGAGAAACAAGGAGTCTGTGGAGGCCTGGATTCACAAGAACAAGAACTTCTCGTGATGACCGCAACTGTAATTAGCTTGTAAAAATATGCGATGTAATTATTGATTGTATTTTTGTAAACTACCGAAATACCCGGCCATGGCCCTGTGAATAGAGTAATTTTCCATCCAAAATATCTGTTTAATAAATATGTTTAATTTAGAAGACGTGCATCTTTGTTTTGAAAATGTACAATACACAAACATTAATATCCTTCAACAAAGAGCATTATTATCCCTCAACAAAGAGAAGGGAATTATTATCCTAAATAAAGCAAATTATTATCCTTTAACAAAGAGCATTATTTCAGCTCAACAAAGGGAATTATTATCCTTAATAAAGGGAATTATTATCCCTCAACAAAGGGGATTATTATCTAAGGTAAATCAAATTAAGACCTATATTCATCATTAACAAACCAAAATTATTGAGCATGATTATCCTTCAACAAAACAAGATTATCTTTCAACAAAGAGCATTATTATTCCTCAACAAAGGGCATTATTATCCCTCAATAAAGGGCATTCTTAGCTGAGGTGAAGGGAATTTAGTCCTACATTCGTCATTATTGAGCATAATTATCTTTCAACCATTCCATTATTATCCCTCAACAAAGAGCATTAATATCTGAGGTGAAATAAATTAAGTCCTATATTAATCATTAAGATACCATAATTATTGATCCTGATTATCCTTCAACAAAGAGCATTATTATTCCTCATTATTATCTTGAGCAGAATTATCCTTCAACCATTCCATTATTATCTCTCAACAAGGAGCATTCACATCTGAGGTGAAGGAAATTAAGTTATATATTCATCATTAAGATACCAATATTATTGATTATGATTATCCTTAGCAAAGAGCATTATTATCTCTTAATAAAGGAAATTATTATCCTCAATAAAGGGAATTATTATCCCTCAACAAAGGGCATTATTTAGGGAACATAATTATCCTTCAACAAAACAAGATTATCTTTCAACAAAGAGTATTATTATCCCTCAACAAAAGGCATTATTATCCCTCAATAAAGGGAATTCTTATCTGAGGCAAAGGAAATTAAGTCCTATCTTCATCATTTTTGAGCATGCTTATCCTTCAACCATTTCATTATTATCCCTCAATAATGAGCATTCATATCTGAGGTAAAGGAAATTAATTTATTTAAATAGTTTAATAAAAATATTGATTTGTTGGATCAAAGATAATTTTATCAAGTCCTATATTCATCATTAAGAAGCAAAAATTATTGGGGTTGATTATCCTTTAACAAAATGCATGGTTAGCCTTCAATCCTTCAACAAAAAGCATTATTATCTCTCAACAAAAGGCATTAATCCCTCAATAAAGGGAATTCTTATCTGAGGTGAAGGAAATGAAGTCTCACATTCATCATTATTGAGCATGATTATCCTTCAACCATTCCATTATTATCCCTCAATAATGAGCATTCATATCTGAGGTGAAGGAAATTAAGTCCTATATTCATCACTATTGAGCATTATTATCCTTTAATCATTCCATTATTATCCCTCAACTTAGAGCATTATAATTCCTCAACAATAGGCATTATTATCCCTCAACAAAGGGAATTCTTATCTGAGGTGAAGGAAATTAAGTCTTACAATCATCATTATTGAGCATACTTATCCCTCAACAAAGAGCATTCATACTTGAGGTGAAGAAAATTAAGTCCTATATTTATCATTAAGATACCAAAATTATTGATTATGATTATCCTTCAACAAAGAGCATTATTATTCCTCATTATTACCTTGAGCATAACTATCCTTCAACCATTCCATTATTATCCCTGAACAAAGAGAATTCATATTTGTGGTTAAGGAAATTAAGTCAAATATTCATCATTAAGATACCAAAATTATTGAATATGATTATACTTCCACAAAGAGCATTATTATCCTCAATAAAGGGAATTATTATCCTTAACAAAGAGCACTATTAGCCCTTAATAAAGAGAATTATTATCCTCAATAAAGGGAATTAATATCCCTCCACAAAGGGCATTATTATCTAAGGTGAATCAAATTAAGACCTATATTCATCATTAAGAAACCATAATTATTGAGCATGATTATCCTTCAATAAAACATGATTATATTTTAACAAAGAGTATTATTATCCCTCAACAAAAGGCATTATTATCCCCCAATAAAGGGAATTCTTATCTGAGGTGAAGAAAATTAAGTCCTACATTCATCATTATTGAGTATAATTATCCTTCAACCATTCCATTATTATCCCTCAACAAGGAGCATTCATATTTGAGGTGTAGGAAATTAAGTCTTATATTCGTCATTAAGATACCAAAATCATTGATAATGATTATCTTTCAACATAGAGCATTATTATCCTGAATAAAGGGAATTATTACTCTTAACAAAAAGCATTATTATCCCTTAATAAATTATTATCCTCAATAAAGAGAATTAATATCCCTCCACAAAGAGCATTATTATCTAAGGTGAATCAAATTAAGACCTATATTCATCATTAAGAAACCAAAATTATTGAGCATGATTATCCTCTAACAAAATGCATGATTATCCTTCAACAAAGAGCATTATTATCCCTCAACAAAAAGCATTATTATCCCTCAATAAAGGTAATTCTTATCTGAGATAAAGGACATTAAGTCCTATATTCATCATTATTGAGCATGATTATCCTTCAATCATTCCAATATTATTCCTCAACATAGCGCATTATTATTCCTCAACAAAAGGCATTATTATCCCTCAACAAAGAGAATTCTTATCTGAGGTGAAGGAAATTAAGTCATATATTCATAATTATTGAGCATGATTGTCCTTCTATCATTCCATTATTATCCCTCAACATAGAGTATTATTATTCCTCAACAAAATACGTTGTTATTCCTCAACAAAAGGAATTTTTATCTGAGGTGAAGGAAATTAAGTCTTACAATCATCATTATTGAGCATAATTATCCCTCAACAAAGAGCATTCATATTTGAGGTGAGAAAATTAAGTCGTATATTCATCATTAAGATATCAAAATTATTGATTATGATTAACATTCAACACAGAGCATTATTATCCCTCATTATTATCTTGAGCATAATTATCCTTCAACCATTTCATTATTATCCCTCAACAAAGAGCATTCATATCTGAGGTAAAGGAAATTAAGTCCTATATTCATCATTAAGATACCAAAATTATTGATTATGATTATCTTTCAACAAAGAGTACTATTATCCTCAATAAAGGGAGTTATTATCCTTAACAAAGGGCATTATTATCCCTCAATAAAGGGAATTCTTATCTGAGGTGAGGAAATTAAGTCCTATATTCATCATTATTGAGCATGATTAACCTTCAACCATTCCATTATTAACCCTCAACAAAGGGCATTATCATCCCTAAATAAAATTCTTATTTGAGGTAAAGGAAATTAAGTCCTATATTCATCATTCAGAAACCAAAATTATTGAGCATTATTATCCTTCAACAAAGAACATTATTATCCCTCAACAATGGCATTGTTATCCCTCAATAAAGGGCATTCTTAGCTGAGGTGAAGGAAATTTAGTCCTACATTAATCATTATTGAGCGGAATTATCCTTCAACCGTTCCATTATTATCCCGCAACAAAGAGCATTATTATTCCTCAACAAAGGGCATTACTAGCCCTCAATAAAGGGAATTATTATCTGAGGTGAAGGAAATTATGTCCTACAATCATCATCATTGACTATGATTATCGTCAACCATTCAATTAGTATCCCTCAAAAAAGAGCATTAATATCTGAGGTGAAGGAAATTAAGTCCTATATTCATCATTAAGATATCAAAATTATTGATTATGATTATCCTTGAACAAAGACCATTATTCATTTCGCCAATTTCAAAATTATGTGGATGTCTGTTTATCTGGCAGATAAGTTATCTTCGGCTTTTATAACAGGAAAATGTATAAGAAATTAAATGCAGGTTTATAAAAAAAAATTTAAAAATGTATAAGAAATTAAAGCAATTTTGAAAAACAAAATAAAGAAAATTTGTAAGAATCTCAAAGAAAATTTATGAGTTATGGTACAGATTTTTTAGTATTCATTCCGCCAATTTCAAAATTAAGGGGGTGTTTGTTTATCTGGCAGATAAGTGAGATGAGATGTTTGTAAAAATTTCACAAGATTAAAAGTAAATTTGCAAGAAATTGAGAGAAAATTTATGAGAAATCGTTCAGATTTAATTAGAATTCATTTCGATAATTTCAAAATTATGTGGATGTTTATTTATCTGGCAGATAAGTTCGATCTTCGGCTTTTATCACAGGAAAATGTATAAGAAATCAAATGCAGGTTATATAAGAAATTTAAAAAAAGTATAAAAAATTAAAAGCAAATTTGCAAGAAATTGAAAGAACATTTGTTCACATTTTCTTAATGATCTTATTGGAGCATTTGAAATCCATGCATGATTAAACCAAATCTTCGAAAAGCTTCATAACCTTTGGCTTTGCCAAACTCGTAGTCTTTCGAAAAATGCATTTGGCCAAATTTTTAAATAATTCAAATTTGCTAAAAACAATTAAGCGACAGGTCAAAATGATATTTTTGAAATTTTAGATTTTATTAGGATTATGTGTAAGAATTCAAATTACTTTTAGCCCAAGTGATTAATTTGAACATATATACCTCCATACTACAAATTTATTGCAATTGATATAAGTTTTCCATGTTTATAAGTACGTTTTCCTTAAAATAAGTTCAGCTACCACATTTTCTTATTGATTTAATTGGAGCATTTGAAATCCATACATGATAAAACCAAATCTTCGAAAAGCTTCATAATCTTTGGCTTTGCCAAGCTCGTAGTCTTTCGAAAAATGTATTTGGACAAGTTTTTAAAATCATTATACAAAAATATCAATTCTTCCAGAAATATGTAATGATTTGATACTGACTGCTTGTTGTGTACATGATCTTTTGCGAGGTGAATATTTACAAAACCACCATTCATTCAATATAATGAGAGAGCAAAACGCGAAGAGTGAGCAAAATCAAATTTGGAACCAATAACTGGTTGTGATGGATTTTCCAACAAAAATTGGTGCAAATTTAAATTCGGAACCAATAACTGGTTGTGATAGATTTTCCAACAAAAATTGGTGCAAATTTAAATTCGGAACCAATAACTGGTTGTGATGGATTTTCCAACCAAAATTGGTGCAAAATCAAACTTGGAACCAATAACTGGTTGTGATGGATTTTCCAACAAAAATTGGTGCAAAATCAAATTTGGAACCAATAACTGGTTGTGATGGGTTTACCAACAAAAATTGGTACCTAATAGTAATCTAAAATACATTACCGATTTAATGCCAGCAATTACCTACGCAGTGCTGGAGGTTTCTGCAAAATAATCTGCATTGAAACGATTTTAAATATCCATGACAAAATCTGGTTTCAGTACTCGAGACTCGTTTTGGCAAGTTCTGCTCAAGAGCCTCAAACTTTTTTAAACTTCCTCTTTTATCCACAAGCCATTTATCTTCCTGTTGTACAGCGCACGCTGGGAAAACCCTCCGGTGGAAAATCGTGCATTTCCCGGATTGCGCGCGCACCCAGCTTCATAACCACCCCCGACCACCCTTGCGATCAATACGTACACACAGCTCCTCCAAGGGGTGTGTAGGTGGCGGTGGTGTACACTATGCACGCTGCTCATGTGTTATAATCCGGCTGGCTACGAACCAACCCCGCCCGCCGCCGCCGCCGCCTCCGTCGTGTGTACACTGTACACCGTACACCCGACCCCGGGGTGATCCGCGAGTAGTACGCACGCCGTTTCGACAGTGCCTGTGCGCGACCATCAGTGTTATTGTTGTTGTTATTGTTGTTATCGGTGTTCTTGTTTAGGTAGTAAATGGTGAGCGCGACCATCGATTCGCGTTGTCTCACGAGGTAATTATCACCCCCCTATAGCAGTCTATAACTGTTGATTACATTCCAAAGCCATAAATATTGGTGCCCAATTTAATGTTTACAAGATATTCGTTTCTACTTTTCCTGGCGACGAATAAACTGCGCGATCCACAATCCAATTATTTGCTGACCTAGTTCCGTACGATTTGCATGTCGGTGGTGTGTTTGTTGTTGCTCTTAATCCCCGGATTTAATTTATTTATTAAATAAAGCAGTGGGATAAGAATCTTGGCCGCAGCAGCAAATTGAAATATGGAGAAATACGTTTTGTGCGCCGTATGTCATAGCATAACCTAAATCCGCTCAAATAATCAATTGTTCCTACACACACTTTAATTCGTACAAGATATGCACCAACATAAATTCAGAAGTGGGATCATTAAAATAACATCCGAAAATTTAAAAATAATTCAACTAAACACTGAGTTTCTCAACAAATATTCATAAATTGTTCCTACACACACTTTAATTCCTACTAGATATGCAACAGCAGATATTCAGAAGTGGGATCATTAATATAGCATCCGAAAATTAAAAAATAATTCAGCTAAAAACTGAGTTTCTCAACAAATCTTCATAAATTGTTCCTACACACACTTTAATTCGTACAAGATATGCAACAGAAGACATTCAGAAGTGGGATCATTAAAATAGCATCCGAAAATTAAAAAATAATTCAGCTAAAAACTGAGTTTCTCAACAAATCTTCATAAATTGTTCTTAGACACACTTTAGTTCGTACAAGATACGCAACAGGAGACATTCAGAAGTGGGATCATTCAAATAGAATCCAAAAATTAAGCCAACTAAAAACTAAATTTTCCAACAAATCTTAATTTTGATTAGAAAATTAAAGATTGCTGCTATCTTTTTAAGGTACCAATATCTCATTGGCACTGATATCCCGAAATCTCAACAACGGAAATTCAGAAGTGGGATCATTAAAATAGCATCCGAAAATTAAAAAATAATTCAACTAAAAACTGAGTTTCACAACAAATCTTCATAAATTGTTCCTACACAAGATATGGAACAACAAAAATTCAGAAGTGGGATCATTAAAATAGTATCCAAACATTAATTCAACTAAAATCTAAATTTTCCAACAAATCTTCATTTTGATTAGATGAATTAATTAGCATCCCATCGCATTAAAATTAAAAGATTAGCATCCCATCAAAAAGCAATACTGTTATTTCAGAGGCTATAATTTTTATCTTACACGAGATTGATACGATACTTTATACGAGATCTTGCCAAGAGCAATTTTATTCTTGTTTACGAGGCTGTTCACTGGTTAGAGTGCGATGAAACAACGACCCCAACGAATTTAGAAGCTAAGAGTATGCTTTATGTGCGTACGTTGTGTGGGTAAGCATACGATTTAAAAGAAAACCTGTGGAGAAAAACCCTGAATTTACGACGTTCAAACTGCATCATTACCATAAAACTGCAAACACAGATGTGAAAACCTTAACTGATCTACGATAAACTGATGAACTGAGGTTTACTGATCCACGGACGGTGTTTTAAGGCTACGACGACAATATTTTGACAACATTAATATAGTATATAACGGTATTAGACCGATATAAGTCATATAACAGACGAGGTTGAGATATTATAACATCGAGGCGCAGCCGAGATTTTGTAATCAACCGAGTCTGTTATATCCATATCGGCCGTATGTTGTTTTATAGTTTTCGTGATACTAAAGAAAAAAGGATTAAATTTTGCGAAATTGTTATCATAAATCATAACATATTTCAAGTATTCTGTGATGGTTGTGTAATAACGCTTGTAAAACCAACATAAATAACAGTCCAAGGCTGTTAAACTTTAAAGGCCGTGGTTGATATCAGCTTAAATCTGCGCTTAAATAACAACCATGGAGACAGTACCAATAATATGTAATTACAATCAAGTATCACGAAAAATATATTACATTCAATGTAATAGTTTGAATTCAGATAGTCAGTGCAGAATATTACTGAAAATTGTCTGAATTATTGCAAATTATAAGGGAGGATAAAATGTAATAAATATTGTAATTTTTTTATTGTTTTCTTTCCTCCTTCCTATAACAAACTATAACAAAAATATTCCAAAACTTACATCCCAAATATAATTACAATTTTGTCATATAATGTGCTTTAATATCATTTTTTTTTTTAATTGTGCAAAAATATCGAAATTTGGTTTATTGTTGAAAAACTTTAACAAACATACTCAAACTTACATCTTATAAATTTCCCAAAAACAATCCAATTTCATGAGTCTAATGTGCCAAATGCCAAATTATAATGAAGAAAATGTATTGATTATTTAATATGCGAACAGAATTCGTGAAAAGGAACACGATAAAAAAATACAAATACACCTACAAATGATTATGATTTTTAAAAATTATATCTTAATTATTGGTTTGGATAAAATATTAACTTTTAATACAGTACATCCAAATCTGTATTTTTTACATCAAAAAGTAACGATAAGTAATTGTCCCAAAATATTGAAAATTGGTTTTTTGTTGAAAAACTTGAAATAAACATACTGAAACTTACATTTTATAAATTTCCCAAACAAAATCTAATTTCATTAATCTAATGTGCCAAATGCCGAATTATAAGGACAAAAATGTAATTCGAAAATTGGATTTTTGTTGAAAAACTTTAATAAACATACTGAAACTTACATCTTATAAATTTCCCAAACAAAATCCAATTTCATTAATCTAATGTGCCAAATGCCAAATTATAAGGATGAAAATACAATTAGTTATCTGAAATTAAAATAATCGACATTCGTATGGATGTACCTACAAATGATTATGATTTTTAAAAATTATATCTTAAATATTGAATTGGATAAAATTTTAACTTTTAATAAATACATCCAAATCTGTATTTTTTTACTTCAAAAAGTAACGATAAGTAATTATGCAAAAATATCGAAAATTTGATTTTTGTTGAAAAACTTTAATAAACATACTGAAACTTATATTTTATAAAGTTCCCAAACATAATCCTATTTCATTAATCTAATGTGCCAAATGCCAAATTATAAGGACAAAAATGTATTAATTATTTAATGTGCGAACAGAATTCGTGAAAAGGAACAAGATAATAAAAATACGAATTAGTTATTTGAAATTAAAATGATTGACACTCGTATGGATATACCTACAAATGATTATAATTTTTTTTAATGTATCTTCATTATTGGTTTGGATAAAATTTTAAATTTTAATACAGTACATCCAAATCTGTATGTTTTTACTTCAAAAAGTAACGATAAGTAATTGTGCAAAAATATCGAAAATTGGATTTTTGTTGAAAAACTTTAATAAACATACTGAAATTTACATTTTATAAATTTCCCAAACAAAATCCAATTTCATTAATCTAATGTGCCAAATGCCAAATTATAATGAAGAAAATGTATTGATTATTTAATATGCGAATAGAATTCGTGAAAATGAAAACGACAATAAAAGTACGAATTAGTTATCTGAAATTAAAATGATCGACAATCGTATGGATGTACCTACAAATGATTATGATTTAAAAAAATTATATCTTCGTTATTGGTTTGGATAAAATTTTAACTTTTAATACAGTACATCCAAATCTGTATTTTTTTACTTCAAAAAGTAACGATAAGTAATACTAAATAAGATAAATTACGCCACGTTACGTGATTATGGTTATGGTTATTATAATGATTAACAACCACCTGTTGTATAATCAAATCGACAGTTCTGCATAGCTGCTCAGACGTGCAGTCAACTTAATTCTAGAATAAATTCCGCCTTATGTGGATACGGATGATGAATTGTGTTCATTAAATTAGATAAATTAGGTAATTAAGGAAAAAGACGATGAACGCCAGAAGATAATCTGAACGCACACTGCACTGCACTAAATATGATCAAAAACAGAAAGAAGGTGATATCAGGAAAACACAGATTGTCCCAAAAATAGTCTCGTAACTTCCAAAGAGTAATAAAAAGATTGGTTTTCGAAACACAGATTGTCCCAAAAAATAATTCTCATGGCTGTAAACATTATTAAAAAGACATACGTTTGACTTAATAAAGTGATGACAACTCGTAATCGCGAAATCGTGACAATATTTTTTATCTGCACGATAAATTATTTGATTCCACTTGTAAATAATTATGAAAATAATGATTTTAATGACTATGATGATGGCAGAGAGATAGAGAGAGAGAGAGAGAGAGAGAGAGAGAGAGAGAGAGAGACAGATAACAGTATTTATTAGATTATATTATTAATTCTAGAATAAATTGCAGCTCATGTGGATACGGATGATGAATTGTGTTGATTAAATTAGATAAATTAGGTAATTGAGGAGGAAAACGATGAACGCCAGAAGATAATCTGAACGCACACTGCACTAGTTATGATCAAAAATCGAAAGAAGGTGATATCAGGAAAACACAGATTGTCTGACAAATAGTCTCGTGACTTCGAAAGAGTAATAAAAAGATGTACCTTATTTTTCGAAACACAGCTTGTCCGAAAAAAATCTCATGGCTTGCAAACATTATCAAAAAGACAAACGTTTGACTTAATAAAGTGATGATAACTCGTAATCGCGAAATCGCGACAATAATTTTTACCTGAAAGATAAATTATGATTCCACTTATAAATAATTATGAAAATAATGATTTTAATGACTATGATGATGGCAGAGAGAGATAGAGAAAGAGAGAGAGAGAACAGTATTTATTAGATTATATTATTAATTCTAGAATAAATTGCAGTTCATGTGAATACGGATGATGAATTGTGTTCATTAAATTAGATAAATTAGGTAATTAAGGAGGAAAACGATGAACGCCAGAAGATAATCTGAACGCACACTGCACTAGTTATGATCAAAAATCGAAAGAAGGTGATATCAGGAAAACACAGATTGTCTGAAAAATAGTCTCGTGACTTCCAAAGAGTAATAAAAAGATCTACGTTGGTTTTCGAAACACAGATTGTCCCAAAAAATAATTCTCATGGCTGTAAACATTATTAAAAAGACATACGTTTGACTTAATAAAGTGATGCCAACTCGTAATCGCGAAATCGTGACAATCTTTTTTATCTGCAAGATAAATTATTTGATTCCACTTGTGAATAATTATGAAAATAATGATTTTAATGACTATGATGATGGCAGAGAGAGATAGAAAGAGAGAGAGAGAGAACAGTATTTATTAGATTATATTATTAATTCTAGAATAAATTGCAGCTCATGTGAATACGGATGATGAATTGTGTTAATTAAATTAGACAAATTAGGTAATTAAGGAGAAAAACGCTGAACGCCAGAAGATAATCTGGAAGCACACTGCACTGCACAAGTTATGATCAAAAACAGAAAGAAGGTGACATCAGGAAAACACAGATTGTCCGAAAAACCGTCTCGTGACTTTCAAAGAGTAATAAAAAGACCAGGGTTGGATTTCGAAACACAGATTGTCTGAAAAAATTCTCATGGCTTGCAAACATTGTCAAAAAGACATACGTTTGACTTAATAAAGTGATGCCAACTCGTAATATGTTTTTATCTGAAAGCTAAATTATTTGATTGCACTTATAAATAATTACGAAAATAATGATTTTATGATGCTGATGACGAGAGAGAGATATATAAAGACAGAGGAGGAGAGAGAGAGAGAACAATATTTATTAGGTTATATCAACTTGAAAAAAATATTTATATAAATGATTAATTACAAATCATTTTTTTTGTTTTCACTTCTAAATAATTATGAAAATAATGACTTTAATGATAATGATGAGAGAAAGAGAGAGAGAGAGAGAGATAGATAGAGAGAGGGAGAAAAATATTTATTAGATTATATCAACTTGAAGAAAATATTAATATAAATGATTAATTACAAATCATTTTTTTTGTTTCCACTTATAAATAATTATGAATCTAATAATTTTAATGATGATGATAAGAGAGAGAGTGAGAATTATCTTTATTAGATTATAACAACTTGCAGAAAATATTAATATAAATGATTAATTACAAATCATTTTTGTTTTTGTTTCCACTTATAAATAATTATGAAAATAATGATTTTAATCATGATGATAAGAGAGAGAGTGAGAATAATCTTTATTAGATTATAACAACTTAATTATAACAATTTATTATAAGTAATTATGAAAATAATGATTTTAATGATGATGATAAGAGAGAGTGAATAATCTATATTAGATTATAACAATTTAATTCAAACAATTAACATGTTTTCTTTCATTTCCAGAGAATCCTAAGATGTCAGCCCATATTGACTGCGGATAATTAGTGCCAGGTAAATATTTTATTCCAAATTTTGCAATTTAATGCAGTTAGAAAAACAGGAATGATTTTTGCACCCTTATTTTAAGCTGTAGTTGTGTTTAATTAGGATTAAAAAAATAAACAACACATATACAGGGTGTTTGAGGAGGAAGTGCAAATATTTTGGGAAGTTATAGTATAGATGAGTCTAAGTAAAAAATGTCATCTGAGCAAAAAAATAAACAACACATATACAGGGTGTTTGAGGAGGAAGTGAAAATATTTTGGGAAGTTGTAGTATGGTGATTCTAACTAAAAAAATGTCATATGAGCATGTGTCTCATCGTTAATCAATGGTTACAACTGTCAATTACTAGTATTTATGATTTGTTAAAAATACTGCTAGATTACGCGATATCACATTTCAGATTTTAAGGTGTAACTAAAAATTAAAAATTGTCACTTTTCAAAATATTTGCACTTCCTTCTGAAACACCCTGTATAATACAAGTGCATGAGAGGAATTCGCAAACGAAAGAGATATAGCAGTGTAAGAACCGAAGAACGGACCATTTTTGAACTTTTAATAATAATAATAATAATTGCAATAATAATAGTCATGAATCATGATCAAATTACGCGAGTTTAAGACGAGTTAAAATTGAAGCAGGTAATCATGTGTACTGTAAAATTATGCGTACACCCGATATGGATGAAATGAAATCTATAAAGGCAATATCAGAGTATGTATATCGGTAATTAGCAATAGCAGCCGAAACAAGCCGTTATTAAATAAGCTTATAATAATATAAAGGGTGATCCATATAGGGCGAAACTGTAATTTAGGTTGGTAACCTGCAGTAATTGGCAGCATTGCGTGTCAAAAATGTATATTGTCAAAAACGACGATGTTAGTGTTTACTATAAACAGTGCTGCAGATAATGGAAACATGTTTCAAATGAAATATCTGTTACTAAGGTACTGAAAAATATATAACTACAAATATTAAAATTAAAAAAAAAACGGCCACAAACATAAAATGGTAACTAAACTGTACTGCATAAACATAACATAAAAAAGTATCACCGTAAATCGATCACACATTATAGTAGTTATACTGTGAGAGTTCTAACTCACTACTCGCAGAGATTTCGATTAAATTAATTCGCGCTTTTAATCTGCAGATTTAATCGATCACCGCAAGCAATTACAATAGGATGATTGCAGAAATTGCGAGTAATTTAATCGAAATCTCTGCGGGGGGTGAGTTAGAACTCTCACAGTATAACTACTCATTATTAATAACAGTAGTTTATCGATTTTATATAACCCTCGCCTAGTTATTTTTCATGCATACCAACATAAATATCATCCTAACACAGCCACCAGTGGCAAGAATAGATCATGAACGGTGTGATCCTGAATTAATTCGCGCTTTCAATTCGCGGATTTAATCGATCACCGCGAGCAATTACAATAGGATGATTGCAGAAATTGCGAGTAATTTAATCGAAATCTCTGTGGGGGGATGAGTTAGAACTCTCACAGTATAACTACTCATTATTAATAACAGTAGTTTATCGATTTTATATAACCCTCGCCTAGTTATTTTTCATGCATACCAACATAAACATCATCCTAACACAGCCACCAGTGGCAAGAATAGATCGTGAACGGTGTGATCCTGAATTAATTCGCGCTTTCAATTCGCGGATTTATTCGATCACCGCGAGTAATTACAATAGGATGATTGCGGAAATTGCGAGTAATTTAATCGAAATCTCTGCGGGGGGTGAGTTAGAACTCTCACAGTATAACTACTCATTATTAATAACAACCCTCAGTAGTTTATCGATTTTATATACCAGTCGCCTAGTTATTTTTTATGCATACCAACATAAATATCGTCCTCACACAGCCACCTGTGGCAAGAATAGATCGTGAACGGTGTTTACACAGATATACTGGCCGAAGCCATCGGACAATCAGGCATACATATATATACACTGCGATTTATAAAGTTATTATATCTAATGTAATCAATTATGTAAATCAATAAATTACTTAGTTCTGCGAGTTTGAATTCATCGTTTCGCTGTAATGTAATGCGATCAAACCGTAGGAAATTGCTTTGTTATAAGAATTTGGTCCAATTACGGGAGTAAATGTTTTATGTGGAATCAAGCCATCCCCTGGGAGGGGCACCCCAATTCGCAATAATCCCCAAACGAGACGGAAAAACTGGTAGCATTCTAAAATTGGTTTCCAGGAAATAGATCGCTGAGCGGATGATCCTGTCAGGATGAAACGGGCCACCATTTCCCGACAATATTTTCCGAGAATTAAAGCGACGAAACGGAATTGCCAATAGCTGACGTTGCCAACAGAAAAAAAAACACAAAACGCGAATTAAAGCGACGAAACGGAATTTCCAAAACCTGGAGATTACAACAAAAAAACCCACAAAACTTAAATTACATAACAATAAATTAATGATAACTGCAATAATGTATTGATCATAATAGCAACGATTTGCATAATTTGATAATATTAATACTCTAATTAATTAATTACAGCAGAAATAAAAAAAAAACAAAGCGCGAATTAAAGCGACGAAACGGAATTTCCCATACCTGGAGATGACAACAAAATTAATGATAACTGTAATAATGTATTCATCATAATGGTAACGATTTGTATAATTTGATAATATTAATAATAAATTATAGCAGACCTAAAAAAAACTCACAAAACGCGAATTAAAGCGACTAAACGGAATTTCGAAAAACCAGGATATGACAAGAAAAAAACCACAAAACTTAAATTACACAACAATAAATTAATGATAACTGTAATAATGTATTCATTATAATGGCAACGATTTGTATAATGTGATAATATTAATAATAGATTAATTAGATTCTCTAATAAAAATTATTTAGCATGGCATGGCAATGAAAAACATTTTTAAACAATTTCGAGATTTTTCGAAAACCGAAAAATAGAATAAAAATAAAAAGCCTTTAGAAACCTTAATATCGAAAACCAAGCATTTTAGGATATATGTTTATATGAACTTTTCGCCTTAGAATAAATCATATAATCGGCCATTCAAATAAGTACATAACATTAAGTAACACCCTGTATATTATATCATGTTGATTCATTAGTGTACATTAGTACAGTTTCGTCTACATTCTTCGAACTTCAGTTCATGAGTGATATTAAAATGTCCAGATTATGATTAGATTAGGTGAGGTTAGGTTAGGTTAGAGTAAAAATGTCTAGATTTTGCCTAAATTGCAATAGCATTTAGGTATGAAATAAAAGTGATAATCAACGTAGAAAAAGTGTATGTCATTACAAATAAATCGTAGTAATCGTAGCAATGAGTGATATTAAAATGTCCAGATTATGATTAGGTTAGGTTAGATTATGCTAGTTTTACACTGTCAAAAAATGGATGAATTTTGTAACCTTGAAGTTATTATTGCGTGTAATACACAAAATTATCGTGAATTAATAGTCACAATAGTCCTGCTCTAAGTTTTCTGATTTTTTTTTGCGAAATTCTAGTTACATTTTGGTTTTTAAATTAATACCAACCTACTAGAAAGTGACATGGTGTATCAAACAGGGTGTAATCATGGTGTACTACATATGCAGCAGCAACTAACGCATACAAGGTAGCACAATGTTTTTTTGTTACTTTTCCTACTTTCATTTTTATTTAAATGAGAACACACAAATAGAGACAAGATGAGAAGAAAGTAACACTGAAAGTTGGCAACACATTGATAGTGCAGAAGTTCCAAGTTTACAAAAATTTGACCGTGTAATACGCCTTCACATTTTCAATTTATTCACGAATTTATCCATGAACAAATTCATGAATTTCTTCATGAATTTCTATGACCGTATAAAACCGCTATTACGTTAGAGTTAAAATGTCCAGATTATGGTCATTATGGTGATTATGGTAAAGTGATAACCAACGTTGCAAAGTATATGTCACTACAAATGTATAGTAGTAATAAAAATGTAACAAAATAATAATAAACTAAAATAATGATAATAATCAATGATATTTATAAACAAAATATCGCTTTTTCAGACAATTATGGGAGACAACTGCAGAGGGCCTTTAATAATCGGTGAGTGTTCATAAATTCATAATTCACTCATTAATTTATTTGTAAAATTGCAAATTTTATGTAAACTGCATACCAGTTGCACTACATAAGTAGTGCCAGGTTATACATGAATACAAATCTACTTGTTTCTACGCAAACTAACTACCGGTTAAAGATAAACGGAGATTATAAAACCGGAATTGAATTAAATAATCTAAGTTACAACTTAAAAATTAAGATGTCCAGATGTAGAAAATGCTTTCTAGTCGAAGCTAGTTAAATCTAGTTAATACAGTTTTTGGTATGATCTCGGCTGTGCCTCGTTCAACAAATTCACGCTCGTACCAAAAAGCACTACTTTACGAACTTGTACCATACAAAGTTTTTTCTATGACAGATATTATGAAAAACAGCTAAAATTTGATGCAAAATACTTTCAAATTTTTAATTGGTGAATGAATGAATTGTGTGTAAAACTGTTTTACGCACAGTTGATGCTTTTCAGCACAGGTGATTTTTTACGTACTTGTGCTAAAAAGTATCACTGTTCACGGTGCGTAAAACCTTAGTTTACGCATTATCGTAGAAAAATTAAAAACTGATGTGAATTGCTGAGATGTAATTCTTGTACTTTAAGAAATTTAACAAGACTTAAAAATAAACATGTCCAGATATGGAAAACGCATTCTAGTCGAAGCTAGTTACATCTAGTTAATACAGTTTTTTGTATGAACTCGGCTGTGCCTCGTTCAACAAATTCACGCTCGTACAAAAAAGCACTACTTTACGAACTTGTATCATACAAAGTTTTTGACAGCTATTATGGAAACAACAGCTGAAATTTGATGCAAAATACTTTCTAATTTTTAATTGGTGAATGAATGAATTGTGTGTAAAACTATTTTACGCACAGTTGATGCTTTTCAACACAGGTGATTTTTTACGAACTTGTGCTAAAAAGTATTACTTTACGCAATGTTCACAGTGCGTAAAAACTTAGTTTACGTACTGTCGTAGAAAAATTAAAAAATGATGTGAATTGCTGAGATGTAATTTTTGTACTATAACAAGTTTAACAAGACTTAAAAATAAATATGTACTGATGTGGAAAATGCATTTTAGTCGAAGCTAGTTACATCTAGTTAATGCAGTTTTTTGTATGAACTCGCTGTGCCTCGCTCAACAAAATTCACGCTTGCACAAAAAAGCACTACTTTACGAACTTGTATCATACAAAGTTGTTTCTATGACAGCTATTATGAAAAAAAAAACAGCTAACATTTGAAGCACAATACTATCTTATTTTTAATTGGTGAATGAATTAATTGTGTGTAAAACTATTTTACGCACAGTTGATGCTTTTCAACACAGGTGATTTTTTACGAACTTGTGCTAAAAAGTATTACTTTACGCAATGTTCACAGTGCGTAAAAACTTAGTTTACGTACTGTCGTAGAAAAATTAAAAAATGATGTGAATTGCTGAGATGTAATTTTTGTACTATAACAAGTTTAACAAGACTTAAAAATAAATATGTACTGATGTGGAAAATGCATTTTAGTCGAAGCTAGTTACATCTAGTTAATGCAGTTTTTTGTATGAACTCGCTGTGCCTCGCTCAACAAAATTCACGCTTGCACAAAAAAGCACTACTTTACGAACTTGTATCATACAAAGTTGTTTCTATGACAGCTATTATGAAAAAAAAAACAGCTAACATTTGAAGCACAATACTATCTTATTTTTAATTGGTGAATGAATTAATTGTGTGTAAAACTATTTTACGCACAGTTGATGCTTTTCAACACAGGTAATTTTTTACGTACTTGTGCTAAAAAGTATCACTTTACGCACTGTTCATAGTGCGTAAAAACTTAGTTTACGCACTGTCGTAGAAAAATTAAAAAATTATGTCAATTGCTGATATGTAATTCTTGTACTTGTATCATACAAAGTGTTTTCTATGACAGCTATTATGAAAAACAGCTAAAATTTGATGGAAAATACTTTCTAATTTTTAATTGGTGAATGAATGAATTATGTGTAAAACTATTTTACGCACAGTGGTGCTTTTCAGCACAGGTGATTTTTTACGTACTTGTGCTAAAAAGTATCACTTTACGCACTGTTCACAGTGCGTAAAAACTTAGATTACGCACTGTCGAAGAAAAATGAAGAAATGATTCTTTTCAAGACACTATGTGAAACAAAAGACAATAGTCGTGGATTAAGGAGGAATTTGGCGGTCATCCATAGTCGGATCGGACCTCGCACACTGTGATTCTTTCAGGATGTCGCGCGCCCAGCTGCGGCGCGCTAGACAAAAGAGGTCAAAAAAGAAACAAAACACTAACTGGTGGAAAAAGGAGAAGCCAACTTCGACGTAAACAGGGATCTGGCCGGCCTTTGATCACCGCGCAGGAGACGAAATCTTAATAGGCATGGAGGAGTAAATCGCAGCATCCGCCAGCTACAAAGGCCGCATCCTCATACGCAGTGAGGTCATAAAATTCTGGCCTATCTTATTTTAGAAAATATTCTTAAACGACAACGAAACTTATTACAGTTTTAGACAAAAAAAGCAGTTATAACAAAATCAACTAAAAAACGGTAAAACAATAAGTTTGACTCGTATTTTGGGTCTAATTTGGGTCTAATTTGGGTATGTTGGTTTAAATTGGGTCTGACCTATCATAATATAATCGTGAAAAAAATCGTCTTATTTCGCATTATTTGTGAATTAAAACGATTTAAAAAAACATGTGTATGTCTGCTATGCGAACCCACACCCAAATTTATATGGTCCTGACTATAGTTGATCGGGTGACTGTGATCAGCTCGTCAACCTATGAATTTGCAATTCCTGTAAAAATTTAAATATTGAGATTCTACCAAAAATTTTTTGAAAAACCGATAACATGAGTATGACTAAAGCCCTGATTTAAAGATCCCACTTTACAGTGGAGCATTTGGCGACTGTAAAGTGAAACTTACCGCATTCGCGGTAGTTTCAAGTAGTTTCAAACCATGAGTATGACTAAAGCCCTGATTTTTAAAGATCCCACTTTACAGGCGCGCATTACTGTAAAGTAAAACTTACCACGTTCGCGGTAGTTCCAAGTGGTTTTCAACCATAAGTATGAGTAAAGCCCTAATTTAAGGATCCCACTTTACAGTGGAGCATTTGGCGACTGTAAAGTGAAACTTACCGCATTCGCGGTAGTTCCAAGTCGTTTTCAGCCACGAGTATGACTAAAGCCCTGATTTTTAAAGATCCCACTTTACAGGCGCGCATTACTGTAAAGTAAAACTTACCGCGTTCGCGGTAGTCCAAGTGGTTTTCAACTATGAGTATGATTAAAGCCCTGATTTAAAGATCCCACTTTACAGTCGCCCATTTGGAGACTGTAAAGTGAAACTTACCGCATTCGCGGTAGTTCTAAGGGCCGGTTCCATAATATCACAGAAAAGTAAAGCTTACTTAATAGAAAAGTCGACTTTTAAGTCTGCTTCTGTTCCATATCATTTATGACTTTTTCGTAAAGTGACGTTTAAAAATCAATTATGGAACACGTTACAGTACTTAAAAGCGCTTTTTCGGTTTAAAGGAGTCTTTAATACCATTATAGAACTGGCTGTAAGTAGTTTTCAACCATGAGTATGAGTAAAGCCCTGATTTAAAGATCCCACTTTACAGTCGCGCATCACTGTAAAGTAAAACTTACCGCATTCGCGGTAGTTTCAAGTGGTTTTCAACTTCAGACATTGCTTCTGTTCGTCTGGCTGCGACCGGCTATTATTCAATTCAGAAAAGTAGGGCGTTTTGAACTGTAATGCTGCTCCAGATTATCCTCTCTCATCACGTTTTAAATGTTCAAATCGATGCCAGAGGGGCTTATAAGGGCTCGTGGGCGTTTGATCTCGTCCCATTTGATAAGGGTCGTGACGCTTCATCACTTATAACAGATATATAGAGATTCTGAAGCATGTCGGATACTTGAAATGGAATGAAAAGCGAGTCCTGTTTAGGACAAAAATTCAATACGAGAAACGGAAGGGCGCAGTAAATTTCAATACAAATTATACTGAACGAGAGAAGCATGTAAGTGCCATCTCTTGTTCAAATCCAATTAATACTCGAAGACCTAATAAAAAATCATGAGTTGTGTGCATTTTGGTAACTACATTCGGATGCACTGGACTGATGGCCACTTACCATGTTGTATTATGAAGCCATAATACAAGCCCTATTGTATTATGAAGTCATAATACAATACCTGTTGTATTATGAAGTCATAATAGAACCCCTGTTGTATTATGAAGTAATAATACAATGCCTGTTGTATTATGAAGTCACAATACAACCCCGGTTGTATTATGAAGTCATAATGAAACCGCTGTTATATTATGAAGTACATTATGTTACCATAGTTACGTACATAGTGAATTATTTATGAGTCATAGATAAAATAATTAAACCAATACTCGTCATGAATCGACGAAACGAATAGCATTAGAAAAGTAGTGATATTTTCACTACTTTTCACTTTCATTTGGATTACAGTAATTTTTTTTAGTATTTTTGACTATTGGTTAAGTTAGGTTAGGTTAGTGTTAAGGTAAGGTAAGGTTAATAAAATGAAGGGCGAGAAATATGAGCCAGATTATAAGTTTTATTATCGAAAATCTATAAAAAGTATTTTTTTAGTATTTTTGACTATTGGTTAAGTTAGGTTAAGTAAGGGTTAAGGTAAAGTATGATTAGGCTAGGTCAAGGTAAATAAAATGAAGGGCGAGAAATATGAGCCCGATTATAAATTTTATATCGAAAATCTATAAAAAGTAATTTTTTTTGTTTGTATTCTTGACTATTGGTTAAGTTAGGTTAAGTAAGGGTTAAGGTAAAGTATGATTAGGCTATGTCAAGGTTAATAAAATGAAGCGCGAGAAATATAAGCCAGATTATAAATTTTATTATCGAAAATCTATAAAAAGTATTTTTTTTTTAGTATTTTTGACTATTGGTTAAGTTAGGTTATGTTAGGGTTAAGGTAAAGTATGGTTAGGCTAGGTCAAGGTAAATAAAATGAAGGGCGAGAAATATGAGCCAGATTATAAATTTTATTATCGAAAATCTATAAAAAGTATTTTTGTTTTTTAGTATTTTTGACTATTGGTTAAGTTGGGTTGGGTTAGGGTTAAGATAAAGTATTATTAGGGTATTCAAAGGTTAATAAAATGAAGGGCGAGAAATATGAGCCAGATTATAAGTTTTATTATCGAAAATCTTTCAAAAAATAAGTCTTTTTTTAAATCTTTAAATCTTTAAAATCACAAAAGTTAATTTTAAATAACGGCGATAATAGATATTTTAAATTTTACGTCATTACAATCTGAAAGTATCAAAAATCACGTAAGAGATTCACTATTCACGAATACGATTTCACTAAATCGTAAAGTTTGACATTACATATTGATAGCAGATAAAATTATACATTCAACAAGGTACAAAAGCGAATTTACAGTATTGTATCATTATTTATAAGTATCATATTAGGATACGATATGGCAAAATTAACAAACGAGGCGCAGGCCGAGTTTGATAAGCCATTGTACAGCTTAAAATAGCGCGGTAAAGTATCACTTTACTATACTAGCGCGGTAAAGTACGTCATTACAATCTGAAAGTATCAAACATCACTTGAGTGATTCACGATTCACGAATACGATTTCACTAAATCGTAAAGTTTGACATTACATATTGATAGTAGATAAAATTATGCATTCAACAAGGTACAAAAGCGAATTTACAGTATTGTATTATTATTTATTAGTATCATATTAGGATACGATATGACAAAATTAACAAACGAGGCGCAGGCCGAGTTTGATAAGCCATTGTACAGCTTAAAATAGCGCGGTAAAGTATCACTTTACTATACTAGCGCGGTAAAGTACGTCATTACAATCTGAAAGTATCAAAAATCACTTGAGTGACTCACGATTCACGAATACCATTTCACTAAATCGTAAAGTTTGACATTACATATTGATAGTAGATAAAATTATACATTCAACAAGGTACAAAAGCGAATTTACAGTATTGTATTATTATTTATAAGTATCATATTAGGATACGATATGACAAAATTAACAAACGAGGCGCGGGCCGAGTTTGATAAGCCATTGTACAGCTAAAAATAGCGCGGTAAAGTATCCCTTTACTATACTAGCGCGGTAAAGTACGTCATTACAATCTGAAAGTATCAAAAATCACTTGAGTGATTCACAATACACGAATACGATTTCACCAAATCGTAAAGTTTGATATTACATATTCATAGTAGATAAAATTATACATTCAACAAGGTACAAAAGCGAATTTACAGTATTGTATTATTATTTATAAGAATCATATTAGGATACGATATGACAAAATTAACAAACGAGGCGCAGGCCGAGTTTGATAAGCCATTGCACAGCTTAAAATAGCGCGGTAAAGTCTCACTTTACTATACTAGCGCGGCAAAGTACGTCATTACAATCTGAAACTATCAAAAATCACTTGAGTGATTCACGATTCACGAATACGATTTCACTAAATCGTAAAGTTTGACATTACATATTGATAGTAGATAAAATTATACAGTCAACAAGGTACAAAAGCGAATTTACAGTATTATATTATTATTTATAAGTATCATATTAGGATACGATATGACAAAATTAACAAACGAGGCGTAGGCCGAGTTTGATAAGCCATTGTACAGCTTAAAATAGCGCGGAAAGTATCACTTTACTATACTAGCGCGGTAAAGTACGTCATTACAATCTGAAAGTATCAAAAATCACTTGAGTGATTCACAATACACGAATACGATTTCACCAAATCGTAAAGTTTGATATTACATATTGATAGTAGATAAAATTATACATTCAACAAGGTACAAAAGCGAATTTACAGTATTGTATTATTATTTATAAGTATCATATTAGGATACGATATGACAAAATTAACAAACGAGGCGCAGGCCGAGTTTGATAAGCCATTGTACAGCTTAAAATAGCGCGGTAAAGTATCACTTTACTATACTAGCGCGGTAAAGTACGTCATTACAATCTGAAAGTATCAAAAATCACTTGAGTGATTCACGATTCACGAATACGATTTCACTAAATCGTAAAGTTTGACATTACATATTGATAGTAGATAAAATTATACTTTCAACAAGGTACAAAAGCGAATATACAGTATTTTATCATTATTTATAAGAATCATATTAGGATACGATATGACAAAATTAACAAACGAGGCGCAGGCCGAGTTTGATAAGCCATTGTACAGCTTAAAATAGCGCGGTAAAGTATCACTTTACTATACTAGCGCGGTAAAGTACGTCATTACAATCTGAAAGTATTAAAACTCACTTGAGTGATTCACGATTCACGAATACGATTTCACTAAATCGTAAAGTTTGACATTACATATTGATAGTAGATAAAATTATACTTTCAACAAGGTACAAAAGCGAATATACAGTATTTTATCATTATTTATAAGAATCATATTAGGATACGATATGACAAAATTAACAAACGAGGCGCAGGCCGAGTTTGATAAGCCATTGTACAGCTTAAAATAGCGCGGTAAAGTATCACTTTACTATACTAGCGCGGTAAAGTACGTCATTACAATCTGAAAGTATTAAAACTCACTTGAGTGATTCACGATTCACGAATACGATTTCACTAAATCGTAAAGTTTGACATTACATATTGATAGTAGATAAAATTATACTTTCAACAAGGTACAAAAGCGAATATACAGTATTTTATCATTATTTATAAGAATCATATTAGGATACGATATGACAAAATTAACAAACGAGGCGCAGGCCGAGTTTGATAAGCCATTGTACAGCTTAAAATAGCGCGGTAAAGTATCACTTTACTATACTAGCGCGGTAAAGTACGTCATTACAATCTGAAAGTATTAAAACTCACTTGAGTGATTCACGATTCACGAATACGATTTCACTAAATCGTAAAGTTTGACATTACATATTGATAGTAGATAAAATTATACTTTCAACAAGGTACAAAAGCGAATATACAGTATTTTATCATTATTTATAAGAATCATATTAGGATACGATATGACAAAATTAACAAACGAGGCGCAGGCCGAGTTTGATAAGCCATTGTACAGCTTAAAATAGCGCGGTAAAGTATCACTTTACTATACTAGCGCGGTAAAGTACGTCATTACAATCTGAAAGTATTAAAACTCACTTGAGTGATTCACGATTCACGAATACGATTTCACTAAATCGTAAAGTTTGACATTACATATTGATAGTAGATAAAATTATACATTCAACAAGGTACAAAAGCGAATTTACAGTATTATATTATTATTGATAAGTATCATATTAGGATACGATATGACAAAATTAACAAACGAGGCGCAGGCCGAGTTTGATAAGCCATTGTACAGCTTAAAATAGCGCGGTAAAGTATCACTTTACTATACTAGCGCGGTAAAGTACGTCATTACAATCTGAAAGTATTAAAACTCACTTGAGTGATTCACGATTCACGAATACGATTTCACTAAATCGTAAAGTTTGACATTACATATTAATAGTAGATAAAATGATATATTCAATAAGGTACAAAGGTGAATTTACAGTATTGTATTGATTCCTATCCCTGACTTGAATGTGTTATGTAAATCCATCACGTCTGCACCGTACTAAACAAATAACTATAATCACATTAATATTGATGAACAACTGAGCCACCCCCAAATTTATCTGGTACCGACTATACATCAATCGGGGATAAAACGTTTCAACCATTTACAATTAACGCACGTATTAACGAATAACTGCTATTTGTTTATCCCCAAATTTAGATGGTCCCGACAATAGGTCAATCGTGGATAAAACGTTTCAACCATATAAAAACGCGTTTTAACGAGTAACTGCGCAATGTTTTACCCTCAAATTTATATAGTCCCCACTATAGGTCAATCGTGCATAAAACGTTCCAACCATTTGTAATAAAATCGTATTTAGACGAATTACTGCGATGTGTGTATCCCCAAATTTATCTGGTCCCGATTATAGATCAGTCGTGGATAAAACGTATTTACAATAAAAACGCGATTTGTCGAATAACTGCGCCAAGTTGTTATCCCCAAATTTATATCGTCCTGACTATAGCTCAATCGTGGATAAATCGTTGCAAACATTTACAATTGGCAGGCGTTTTGACAAATAACGGTGATGTGTTTATCCCCAAATTATCTGGTCCCGACTATAAAACGTTCAATCATTTACAATTAACGCGCGTCTTGACGAATAACTGTGTGATGTGTTATCCCCAAATTTATATAATCCCGACTATAACTTAATCGTGGATAAATCGTTTCAAACATTTACAATTAACAGACGTTTTCACGAATAACTGCGATGTGTTTATCCCTAAATTTAGCTTGTCCCGACTAGAGGTCAATCGTAGATAAAACGTTCAATCATTTACAATTTACGCGCGTCTTGACGAATAACTGCGTGATGTGTTATCCCCAAATTTATATAATCCCGACTATATGTCCATCATGGATAAATGTTTCAATTATTGATATGTTTATCCCCAAATTTATCTGGTCCCACCTATAGGTCAATCGTGGATAAAACCATTTACAATTAAAACCGCGCTCAAGCGAGAGATTATTTTTTTATCCTTCGAGAATTTACTATGTGCGTGCAGTACATTTTCGTGCCTTCCAGTTGCGTGCCGAAACGATCGCTTAAGTGAGTAAGGCAAATTAAGGAAGCCAGCGATAACCATCAGAGGGCGCTGCGAGCGTTCACACGTAAGGGGGCTGTAAAAAGAATCGATTCTGGGTAAGAGCCGCAACAGAATTGCATGCAAGTGAATTGCAAAAGTCTGCAAAATTATAAAAGTACGAGAGTATTTACTGATGAGAAGCTACTCGTAAGTAATCTCACAAATTTCGAGTTCTTGGTACGAGTAATAACTGATGAATACATATCTCGTACCAACGAGGAGATTATTAACGAGGTTATAAATAGATCCATACCACTGTACAGCTACTGACTCTGGGAATGACGCGCTCCGTAAAGCGCTACTCGTAAGTAATCTCACAAACTTCGAGTTCTTGATACGAGTAATAACTAATTAATACATAACTCGTACCAATGACGAGATTATTAACGAGATTATAAATAGACCCATACGCACTATACAGCCACTGACTCTGGGAATGACGCGCTCCGTAAAAGCCAGCAGTCTGCTGCATCCTTGGTTCTTGACTCCTTGACCCCTAGTGGTCTGTTTGGGATTACATCGACCAAATTCCTCGACCCAGCGTCGAAGGGGGTGGTCTAGGGTTGTAGATACGGGTCGTACGCCGGTAACGACTTGGCCTATAGATAGGGGGTGATGTAAGTACTCCAACAATACCTCCAAAGCTCGCAGAGTACCGCAGAGATAAACTTCATTGTATGTGTGCTATGATGTGTGTGGATTTTTCCATTTGTTCCTCCTTCTACTATTCATTGGTAGCAAAAAACAAACGCTGTAAGTTTGACGTTGGAGTCTTAATGAGCCCTCGGAGTCAATGTGGTAATCCAAGACCACATTACATCGACTAAATTCCTCGACCCAGCGTCGAACGGGGTGGTCTAGGGTTGTAGATACGGGTCGTGCGCCCGTTACAACTTGGCCTACAGATAGGGGGTGATGTAAGTACTCCAACAATACCTCAAAATCTCGCAGAGTACCGCAGTGATAAACTTGATTGTATGTGTGCTATGATGTGTGTGCATTTTTCCATTTGTTCCTGCTTCTACCATTCATTGGTAGCAAAAAACAAACGCTGTAAGTTTGACGTCGGAGTCTTAATGAGCCCTCGGAGTCAATGTGGTAATCCAAGACCACATTACATCGACTAAATTCCTCGACCCAGCGTCGAACGGGGTGGTCTAGGGTTGTAGATACGGGTCGTGCGCCCGTAACGACTTGGCCTACAGATAAGGGGTGATGTAAGTACTCCAACAATACCTCCAAAGCTCGCAGAGTACCGCAGTGAAAAACTTGATTGTATGTGTGCTATGATGTGTGTGCATTTTTCCATTTGTTCCTCCTTCTACTATTCATTGGTAGCAAAAAACGAACGCCGTAAGTTTGACGTTGGAGTCTTAATGAGCCCTCGGAGTCAATGTGGTAAACCAAGACCACATTACATCGACCAAATTCCTAGACCCAGCGTCGAAGGGCGTCATTTAGGGATGTAGATACGGGACGTGCGCCCGTAACGACTTGACCTGCAGATAGGGGGTGGTGTAAGTCCTCCAATAATACCTCCAAAGCTCGCAGAGTACCGCATTGATAAACTTGATTGTACGTGTGCTATGATGTGTGTGCATTTTTTCATTTGTTCCTCCTTCTACCATTCATTGGTAGCAAAAAACGAACGCCGTAAGTTTGACGTTGGAGTCTTAATGAGCCCTCGGAGTCAATGTGGTAAACCAAGACCACATTACATCGACTAAATTCCTCGACCCAGCGTCGAAGGGGGCGGTCTAGGGTTGTAGATACGGGTCGTGCGCCCGTAACGACTTGGCCTACAGATAGGGGGTGATGTAAGTACTCCAACAATACCTCCAAAGCTCGCAGAGTACCGCAGTGGTAAACTTGATTTTATGTGTGCTATGATGTGTGTGCATTTTTCCATTTGTTCCTCCTTCTACCATTCATTGGTAGCAAAAAACGAATGCTGTAAGTTTGACGTTGGAGTCTTAATGAGCCCTCGGAGTCAATGTGGTAATCCAAGACGGCGTTTTAAAATTACGCTTTGGTGGACGAAAGCGTGGCGTCCATCAATTATTCCCACTGCCGTGTCGGTGGTAATATTTATAAACTACGTGAAGCACACGTCTTCTATTTTTTCCGCGCCACACGTCCAGATGAATGGACACCGGCACCTCCGCCACGGATTTACAATCCTGAACATAATTTTCCAGCGGAAAAATAAACGGCAGTATTTTTACTGCCACGTAATTGCATCGGAATTATAAATATTTACGCTTCGACGTACTGCAGATCGACTTGACGGAGTGGAGATGAAGTGGATAAAGACGTGGCCGATGCGCGAAGAGATGCTGTTTGCCTCGATTAAATGGAGATTGGTGTGCTGTAACTGGAGCACTGTAAACATGTTACTCGCGTCTGGCGTCGTAATTACTATATCTGCTATGTTTTCGACTCGAAGACAACTCAAACTATCACAGCAAATTAATTAAGATTAATACAATCACTGTCAAAATTTATGAAACCTATACAATGACGGACTTAAGTAATTGTAAACGAAACTTAAAAGAGAATAAAACAATTTTGTTTTGCCGAATTTGAAACAATTGCAGACATAATTTGAAATCTACAAAATATGAATTAAATAAATTTTGAGAATTTGAAACAATTGCAGACATAATTTGAAATATACAAAATACGCATTAAATAAATTTTGAGATTTTGAAACAATTGCAGACATAATTTAAAATATACAAAATTGCATTAAATAAATTTTGAGAATTTAAAACAATTGCAGACATAATTTGAAATATACAAAATATGCATTACATTACATTACAATTTCAGTAATTCCATACTGGTCAATTCACAGATATATACTCGATGTTCTCACTTATTTAAAACAGACTTGGTCAAATTTTCAGAAAAATTGTCTTCACTGTATACTGTATACCATCTGGCCATACTATATCTGGCCAAAAATCTGACTCGGGTACATTTGCATTATGTTCCGGTTCCTGTTCCCATCCTGTTCTGGTTCTACAAAACTTTTCGGCGAAGGCTTTTTGCCTTCGTCAGCATTCGTCAAATTTTGAAAAGAATTGTACACAAATTTGGTCAGAAATCTTAATTGGGTACGTTTGCATAATGTTCCAGTTCCTCTTCCGATCCTGTTCTGGTTCTACAAAACTTTTCGACGAAGGCTTTTTGCCTTCGTCAGCATTCGTCAAATTTTGAAAAGAATTGTACACAAATTTGGTCAGAAATCTTAATTGGGTACGTTTGCATAATGTTCCAGTTCCTGTTCCGATCCTGTTCTGGTTCTACAAAACTTTTCGACGAAGGCTTTTTGCCTTCGTCAGCATTCGTCAAATTTTGAAAAGAATTGTACACAAATTTGGTCAGAAATCTTAATTGGGTACGTTTGCATAATGTTCCAGTTCCTGTTCCGATCCTGTTCTGGTTCTACAAAACTTTTCGACGAAGGCTTTTTGCCTTCGTCAGCATTCGTCAAATTTTGAAAAGAATTGTACACAAATTTGGTCAAAAATCTTAATTGGGTACATTTGCATAATGTTGCAGTTCCTTTTCCGGTCTTGTTCCGGTTGTACAACAACAAAATATGGATCTCCGGTTGCACGGATCAATTCCATTTTTTTGCCTTTTTATAGCATCAAAAGTAGACGTTTTTAAATTTTTTGTACAATGCCAAAATACATAAAAAATTGAAACAAATGCACTTGAAGAGCAGATGATTGAAGCTTGATACATTTGGCAATATTTTTGTTGTTGTTCTAAGAGGTCTTTGAACCCAGACAGAAGCTGTGGTAATAAAGACGGGCAGTTGGAGTCATCAAATCAGCCTTTGTCGAGCAATTAACTCCCTCAAGTGGTGCATAATCGGGTCGATATACAGCTCTCATTGTAATTCCGCGTGATAAGAATAATGGGACGTATTCGGGTCGGATGGTAATTGCGTTTTTAGAATGCCGGCACCGCGTAATTGAATCCACCCAGACACGATGCTGGCAAACGAGGGCGCAACGGGGTGAAGGATGAGAGGCAACTGCGACCCAATTTCCTCACATACGATGTAAGTATCCGCAAAGACACAAAGATTAGAATGTCTTTTTCGAAAGGATTGGGGCATTTCAGGCGGCTAATATTTGGTATTTCAAACATTTTGTAATAATAACATGTCTTTAGGCGGAAAACCCTATGAGGGGTTGATAGTCTAATAAAGGTTGTTTTTCTCTGTCTAAGATTAGAAGTTTCATTTTTCTGTAAAAATCTTCAAAAGATTCTATGTCAGTAGAGATGGTAATGAATATAAAAAAATATATAAAACTTTGTTGCCCATATATTTTTGTTACTACTAAAATAGGCTTAATTGATAACGAAATCATTAAATGTAATCCTGTAATCCATGTAGTTCATGTGATCCTGAGTTCGGTATTCTATGTAATCCTGTATTCTATACATAATAGCAACAGTGCTTCTGAAATTATTAAATGTAATCCTGCAATCCATGTAGTTCATGTAATCCTGTACTCTGTATTTTATACATTACCAACAGTGCTTCTGAAACCATTAAATGTAATCCTGTAATACATACAATTCGGGTAATCCTGAATTCATTTTCTATGGAATCCTGCTTTTTATACGTAATAAAATACTTTGCTTCGGAAATCATTAAATATAATCATATAATACATGTAATTCATTTAATTCTGAATTCGTTATCTATGTAATCCTGCATTCTCTATTGTATACATAATACCAACAGTGCTTCTGAAATCATTAAATGTAATCCTGTAACTTTTCAGAAGAAATGTCTTCAGGTATACTGTATACAAATCATTAAATGTAATCCTGTAATCCTTGTAATTCATGTAATCCTGAATTATATATTCTATGTCATCCTGTATTCTGTATTCTATACAGAATACCAACAGTGCTTCTGAAATCATTAAATCTAATCCTGTAATCCATATAATTCAATTAATCCTGAATTCGTTTTTTTATGTAATCCTGCATTCTGTATCCTATACCTAATACCAACAGTGTTTCTTAAATCATTTAATGAAGTCAGGTAATCCATTAACCTAATTCATGTAATCCTGAATTATGTATTCTATCTAATTCTGTATTCAGTATTCTATACATAATACGATTACAGCAAACGAATGAAGATTAAAACAATCACAGAAAAAAAAAGATACCAATCAGAAGCCTTTTCAGAAGAATTGTTTTCAGGTATACTGTATAGAAATCATAAAATGTAATCCTATAATCCTGAATTTTGTATTCTATGTAATCCTGTATTCTGTATTCTACATAATACCAACAGTGCTTCTGAAATCATTAAATGTAATCGTATAACACATGTATTTCATGTAATCCTGAATTCGTATTCTATGTAATCCTGCATTCTGTATTCTATACATAATACCAACAGTGCTTCTCAAATCATTAAATGCAATCCAGTAATCCATGTACCTAATTCATGTAATCCTGAATTATGTATTCTATCTAATCCTGTATTCTGTCTTCTAGACATAATACGATTACAGCAAATGAATGAAGATTAAAATAATCACAGACAAAATTTATGAAACTAATCAGAAGACTTCGTAGAAAAAGTGTCTTCAGGTTTACTGTATACAAATCATTAAATGTAATTTATGTAATCCTGAATTTCGTATTTTATGTAATCCTGTATTCTGTATTATACCAACAGTGCTTCTGAAATCATTACATGTAATCCTGCAATTCATGTAGTTCATGTTATCCTAAATTCTATGTAATCCTGTATTATGTATTCTGTACATAATACCAACAGTGCTTCTTAAATCATTAAATAAAATCCTGTAATTCATGTATATAATTCATGTAATCCTGAATTATGTATTCTATCTAATCCTGTATTCTGTATTCTATACATAATACGATTACAGCAAATGAATGAAGATTAAAACAATCATAGCAAAAAAATTATGAAACTAATCAGAAGTTTTTTCGGAAGAATCGTCTTCAGGTATAATGTATATAAATCATTAAATGTAGTCCTGTAATCCATGTAAGTCATGAATCCTGAATTCTGTATTCTATGTAATCCTGTATTCTGTATTCTATACAAAATACGATTACAGCAAATTAATGAAGATTATAACAATCACAGACAAATGTATAATGTATACAAATCATTAACTGTAGTCCTGTAATCCATGTAAGTCATGTAATCCTGAATTCTGTATTCTATGTAATCCTGTATTCTGTATTCTATACAAAATACCATTACAGCAAATTAATGAAGATTAAAACAATCACAGACAAAATTTATGAAATTAATCCGAAGACTTTTCAGAAGCATTGTCTTCAGGTTTACTGTATACAAATCATTAAATGTAATCCTGTAATCCATGCAATTCATGTATCCCTGAATTCTGTGTTCTATGTAATCCTGTAATCATATACATATAATTTTATTAATACTGACAAAATGTTCATAGTAATGTGCTATAAAATATTCATCAGAGGTAAAATGGTCGACTCAAGAATAAATTTGATAAAATTATATTAAAATATAGAAAAAATCTAACACCAAAATGTTCAGTTCTGTCTGGCAATGTTTAATTACTCTAATCCAAATTTTAATGATTACTATAAAAAATCTATAATTACTGTTAATTTTAACATTTTTATTTGGTGTCATAATGGTAATTATTATGACTGTCTAACTTTCAGTTCTTCCAGGCAATGTTTAATTACTCTAATAAAAATATTAATGATTACTACCAAAATTTCTATAATTACTGTCAATTTCAACATTTTTATTTGGTGTTATAATGGCAATTATTATGACTGTCTAGTTTTCAGTTCTTCCAGGCAATGTTTAATAACTCTAATCCAAATTTCATTGTTTATTATCAAAATTTCTATAATTACTGTGAATGTTAACATGTTTATTTGGTGTCATAAAGGCAATTATTATGACTGTCTAATTTTCAATTCTTCTAGGCAATGTCTGATTACTCTAATAAAAATATTAATGATAACTATCAAAATTACTATAATTACTATCAATTTTAACATTTTTGTGATTAATATAATATTCAATTATTTCTGTCTGTTTTAAAAAATGCTGTCAATATTTCACTTATTTCTGGGTTTTTTTTAATAACCAAATTGCAAACATTTATGTAAAAATTTGAATGATACTGCAATTTTACATCTTATTGCCAAATTTTCTATTTTCGGAAAGTTTTCAGTTATTACCGTCAATGTTTTAAGAATTGCTGCAAGATTAGTATTGCTAAAATTGTTGCCAAATTTTTAATTCTCCTAAAACTCCAAATATTACAAGATTTGTTTCGAAAATATCATAAGATTTCGTTCAATTTTCAATTATAATATCGAATGATTATTTATTACTATAAAATTTCCAATGATTTCTTTCAAAATTTTATTAATAGGGAAAAAATGTTCATAGTAATGTGCTATAAAATATTCATCAGGGGGAAAATGGCCCACTCAAGACTAAATTGGATAAAATATTAGTAGAATATAGAAAAATCTGTAATCCATGTACCTAATTCATATAATCCTAATTCATGTATTCTATCTAATCCTGTATTCTGTATTCTATACATAATACGATTACAGCAAATGAATGAAGTTCACAGACAAAATTTATTTAACTAATACGAAGACTTTTCAGAAGAATTGTCTTCAGGTTTACTGTATACAAATCATGAAATGTAACCCTGTAATCCATGCAATTCATGTAATCCTGAATTCTGTATTCTACGTAATCCTGTATTCTATACATAATACCAACAGTGCTTCTGAAATCATTAAATGTAATTAATGTAATCCTGAATTCGTTTTCTATGGAATCCTGCATTTTGTATTTTATAGATAATACCAACAGTGCTTCTTAAATCATTTAATGTAATCGGGTAATCCATGTACCTAACTCATGTAATCCTGAATTATGTATTCTATCTAATCCTGTATTCTATATTCTATAATACGATTTATATAATACGATTACAGCAAACGAATGAAGATTAAAACAATCACAGAAAAAAATGAAACTAATTAGAAGACTTTTCAGAAGAATTGTCTTCAGGTATACTGTATACAAATCATTAAATGTAATCCTGTATCCTGAATTCTGTATTCTATGTTATCCAGTACTCTGTATTCTATACATAATACCAACAGCGCTTCTGAAATCATTAAATGTAATCCTGCAATCCATGTAGTTCATGTTATCCTAAACTTTATGTAATCCTGTATACTGTATTCTATACATAGTAACAACAGTGCTTTTGAAATCATTAAATGTAATCCTGTAATCCGTGTTATTCAGGTAATCCTGAATTCTGTGTTCTATATAATTCTATATTCTGTATTCTATACATAACAGGATGACAGCAAATGAAAGAAGATTAAAATGACAGACAAAATTTATTAAACTAATCAGAAGAATTGTCTTCAGGTTTACAGTATACAAACCATTAAATGTAATCGTGTAATCCTGAATTCTGTATTCCATGTAATCCATGTAATTCATGTAATCCTAAATTCTGTATTCCATGTATTCCTGTATTCTGTATTCTATACATGATATCAACGTGCTTCTGGAACACTGTTTATTATTTGTATTTCAAAATTGTGCTCTCGCTTTCGAGATGTGTATTGCTCAATCCTGACGGTACATTCGCACATTCGTCTGCGTCGTGTGTTTTCTGTGGCTTCCAACTTCTAAAAATAATCATCGCAGAGGCGGATGGACGCACAGGCGAGCGTATGGTTTCAGTTGCTGCACTTGCACTATCGACGTTAATTGGCCAATTAAGCGCGTGGGCTCCAATTACGATTAAGTGGAGGGTTATTCGCCTTTATCGGCGCATTCCCGTCACGAAGGACAAATTTAAAGTCCCAAGGGAACGCCATTAAGACCAGGAGCCCACGGAACCGCGAAACAATTGATGGGCGACTTGTAGCAGCTTGAGGTGATGATTGATGATCGAGCGACAGACTTGGTACATACAATCTCGTAATGCAGTCAAAGAAAACTTCAACGTCAAAATAAGCATCGTAACCTCCACCAGCAATTATTTGTTATACAGGAACACAGACAAATGTTCAATTTAGTTGGTCCACTGAATAATGATTGTGATTTGTTGTATGTTCTGCCCATCTGAATTACATTTAATACGTTAATAATGACCTCCAACTTTAATACTCATACTGCTTAAGGTTGGAGACTGCCTTTTAAGGTTCGTTTGCACGATAACAGATGCCGTCGAGTTTTTTGTTGAACTCGGCTGTGCCTCGTTCAACAAAATTCACGCTCGTACAAAAAAGCACTACTTTACGAACTGGTATCATAAGTAACTAATGTGTTACTCGATTGTTATTGGTGTTGCATTATACAGAACTGTCATTCAAACTGCCAACAAATGTCATTCAGGTTACGTATATGTTATTCTTCCGCCTACTAATATAAAAGCACTGTCCTTCAAACTGTCAAGGTTACTGAGGTTATACTAACGCCATCTATCCCCGATAGCTCGCATCGCACCATCACACCTCCCACCTTAACAAATTGCAACACGAATAACTACTGGGGCCCGCACAAATGATTGACGTGCTCACCGGTGGAGGCTTGATACTCGCGGCACCGTCAATCACGATCAAATTACGCGAGCCGGGAACGCCCCGTGCAATTAATAGGGGGTGGATTTTGATTAAAACGTAATCTGCTTATGCAAGGTCTGCCGCTGCTGCCCCCATTCGCGGAAACCCTCACCATCCCCCTGCTCTAATTTACAGCTAACGAAGAGCTGGGGATGAATGTAATTACAGGACGGAAACGTGCAGGTAAATACCAAGCAGCCGCAATCCAACTTCCCCCATTTGTTAATTAAGAGTGTCATAGGTTCAGTAATAATAACGAGATATATGTAAATACCTAGGTAAATCGTACAATAATAGGTTAGGTTAGGTTTAATAAAATCAGTAAATTGATTTATTTTACTTAAAACAGACGCAAGGTCAAATTTTTGAGAGAAGTATCTTCAGATATACTACATACATATTTGGCATGAAATATACAAAATATGAATTAAATACATTTTAACAAATTTCAGTGATTGGTAATCCATACCGGTCAATTTCTAATTGATCAAATTATATACTCTACATATAATTATATACAGAGTGATTCTTTAATATTGCGAAATAAGAAACGATTCCTTGTCAAGAAATGAGATGGGTATTTTATATAAAGTAGGTTGACATACATAGATATAGCGTTATCTGTCAATTGAGAAAGTTATCTGTTTGATTTTCTCACTTATTTACTTCATAACCTTCGTCAATTTTTCAGAGGATAAATCCTCAGGCATACTGTATCCAAATCTGGCATGAAATTTTCAAAATATCCATTAGACAAATTTTCAGAAATTTCAGTGACAGATATGGTGTTATCTGTCAATTGAGAAAGTTATCTGTTTGATTTTCTCTCTCTTTTACTTCATAACCTTCGTCAATTTTTTAGAGGATATATCCTCAGGCATACTGTATCCAAATCTGGCATAAAATTTTCAAAATATCCATTAGACATATTTTCAGAAATTTCAGTGACAGATATAGCGTTATCTGTCAATTGAGAAAGTTATCTGTTTCATTTTCTCACTTATTTACTTCGTAATCTGCGTCAATTTTTCAGAGGATATATCCTTAGGCATACTGTATCCAAATCTGGCATGAAATTTTCAAAATATCCATTCGACAAATTTTCAGGAACTTCCTATAAAAATATTCAGTGGGAAAATGGCTCACTCAAGACTGAATTTGATAAATTTTTATTAGAATATAGAAAAATCAAACAACAAAATGTTCAGTTCTTTCTGGCAATGTTTAATTACTCTTATCCAAATTTTTATGATCACTATCAAAATTTTTATAATTACTGTCAATTTTAACATTTTTATTTGGTGCCATAATGGCAATTATTATGACTGTCTAATTTTCAGTTTTCCAGGAAATGTTTAATTATTCTAATTCAAGTTTTAATGATTACCATAAAAATTTCTATAATTACTGTCATTTTCAATATTTTATGTCAATGTTTTAACGAATGCCGTCAAAATTTAATTTATTTCTCATTCTTTTTTATGTAAAAATTTAAATTATACTGTCATTTTACAGCTTACTGCCAAATTTTCAATTTTTGGAAAGTTTTCATGTATTACTGTCAATGTTTTGAGAATTGCATCAACATTTCGATTAGTATTGCTGAAATTGTTGTAAAATTTTTAACTCTACCAAAACTCCAAATATTATAAGAAATTTTTCGAAAATTTCGAGAGATTTCGTTCAATTTTCAATTATAATATTGAAAGATTAGTTATTACTATAAATTTTCCAATGATTTCCGTCAAAATTATATTAATAGCGTAAAAATATTCATAGTAATGTACTATAAAATATTCATCAGGGGGAAAATGGACCACCGAAGACAGAATTTGATAAAATATTAGTGGAATATAGAAAAATCTAACATCAAAATGTTCAGTTCTTCGAAAATTTCGAAAGATTTCATTCAATTTTCAATTATAATATTGAAAGATTATTTATTACTACTAAATGTCCAATGATTTCTTTCATGAATTCCAATGAATTCAGTAAAAATATTCACAGTAATATACTATAAAATATTCATCAGGGGGAAAATGGCCCACTCAAGACTGAATTTGATAAAATTTTAATAGAATATAAAAAACCAAACACCAAAATGTTCAATTCTTTTAGGCAATGTTTAATTACTCTTATCCAAATTTTAATGATCACTATCAAAATTTCTATAATTACTGTCAATTTTAACATTTTTATTTGGTGTTATAATGGCAATTATTATGACTGCCTAGTTTTCAATTCTTCCAGGAAATGTTTAATTACTCTAATCCAAATTTTAATGATCACTATCAAAATTTCTTTAATTACTGTCAATTTTAACATTTTTATTTGGTGTCATAATGGCAATTATTATGACTGACTAATTTTCAGTTATTCCAGGCAATGTTTAATTACTGTAATCCAAATTTCAATGTTTATTATCAAAATTTCTATAATTACTGTCAATTTTAACATTTTTATTTGGTGTCATAAGGGCAATTATTATGACTGTCTAGTTTTCAGTTCTTCCAGACAATGTTTAATTACTTTATTCCAAATTTTAATGATTACTAACAAAATTTCTATAATACCTGTCAATTTTGACATTTTTGTGATTAATATTATATTCAATTCTGTCTGTCAATGTTTTAAAGAGTGCCGTAAAGATTTAATTTATTTCTGATTTTTGTTTTAATAACCAAATTGCTAAAATGTATGCAACAATTTGAATTATACTGTAATTTTACAGCTTATTGTCAAGTTTTCTAATTTCGGAAAGTTTTCAGTTATTACCGCCAATGTTTTAAGAATTACATCAAAAAATTTCGAGTAGTATTGCTAAAATTGTTGCCAAATTTTTTACTCTACCAAAACTGCAAATATTACAAGCAATTTTTCGAAAATTTCCAAAGATTTCGTTCAATGTTCAATTATAATATTGAAAGATTAGTTGTTACTATAAATTTTCCTATGATTTCTTTCAAAATTTAATTAATAGGGAAAAATGTTCATAGTAATATACAATAAAATATTCATCAAGGGGAAAATGGCCCACTCAAAACTGAATTTGATAAATTATTATTAGAATACAGAAAAATCTAAGCTATTTTCAGGTTAAAAAAATTGCCCGACGGTCATACCAACGTAAGAAAATTTTGGAAAATTTTGGAGTTGGAAATTTTCACTGTTTAAACATAATTTTCTCGCAAACAGACTTATCGATATTCTTGAAAAAAAATATCCTAGGACCGTCTCTAAGGGGTTTGTGCTCCATATAAATTTCAACCTCCGCCCCCTCAAAAGTTATCGTAAACAAACGTTTTTTGGCATTTTCACGACTAAACTGCAAAAATGGCCGAGACAGATGCTGACATGGCTTTGTGGAAAAATATGGAAAAAGTCATCGCCTTCTGGTTCGTGCTCCATATGAATTTCAACCTCTACCCTCCACCCCCTCAAAAGTTATCGTAGACAAACGTTTTTGGCACTTTTCACGACTAAACTGCAAAAATGGCCCAACACAGATTCTACCATGGTTTTGTTGAAAAATACGGGGAAAAAAATCGGCGCCTTCTGGTTCGTCCATATGAATTTCAACCTCCACCCCCCTAACCCAATTAAAATGAACCCCTGATTAAAAATGGCGGTTTGTACTTTTTTGGCCATTTTTCGGGAAAACTGGCTGGTTTAGCGAGCCAGATTCAGAAGACATCCAGATAAATTCTGCATAGTATAGATGCACAGAATTTTGAATTTTTGTACCAGTCCTTAGAAAAAAGAAAGAACAATAATGACCCTTCAAAATTATATCAAAAAATTACGAAAAAGACGTGTCTTTTTCGGGCACTTCGATTGGCCGCACCAAAAAATCCACAACTTCCAAACGGTTCGATAGAAATCGATCAAATTTTAGTGTAAAGAAGACCAAACATCCGTCCTTCGTTTGCACCTAATCAGAAATCGTAGGGGGCACTGCAATTACATACTGCCATTTTACAGCTTACTGCCCAATTTTTGGTAAATTTTTGGTTATTACCGTGAATGCTTTAAGAATGGCATCAAAATTTCAGTTAGTACCTATTGCAAAAACTGCAATATTTATTGCCAAAGCTTTAATTCTACCATAACTCAAAATATTAAAGGAGGCTTGTTCAATGTTTAGTAAAATTTTAAGAAATTCAAAAATTGTAGCCAAATTTCGGAGCCTTTGACTTCGGTGATAAATGTATGTTTAAGAATCGAATCAAAATTTCAATTAGTACCTCTTGCAATATTTATTGCCAAAGCTTCACTTCTACCAAAACTCAAAATATTAGAAGAATTTTTGTTCAATTTTTAGTAAAATTTCAAAATTTCAAAACTTGTAGCCAAATTTCTCACCTTTGACTTCGTCACCGTTTGAAGTTTAGTAGTCTAAATCAATCAATTTAGGTGATGTGATAAATGTGTGACCTTTCTGTTCCTATTCCCCGTCTAATTGCTCGGTCGGCATTTCGGTCTATTTATTTTTTTACCAGAAACGCCACGTGGATTCGTGTAAATCTTCCGGTGGCAATTAAACCGGTGCGATGCGACAGTTTCAGGAGTGACGATCGTGGAGCATGGCTTGTCCTCTTCAAATTTAACGCTCGTAAAAATCATGGAGATTTATGCATTACAGGCGCCCAGGGAGCGTTACATCGTGCATCGGGAGATAAACTTTAAACCCATTTAGCTGGGCAGTAAAATAATTTAAGTGCGATCATTGGGAGTTATTGGCGCCATAATGGACGGTTTGTATTCACCCACTATTTCTGTGGGCAATTTGAATAGTATAGTCACCTGCAAGTGCACTTATTTACATAGCGAATGGCTAATTTGAAGCCGCATAACTTACGGGGTAATTGATGTCCTAAAAATTATTTGGGGCATGAGACAGTGTATCGAGGAAATGGTAATTTGTTGAAATGTAATCGCGCTGTTATTTGGTATGTACTCGTACGAATTTGCATGTGTCCTATTCGTTGCCGTATTGTATTGTTGTATCATATGTGTCGTGGGCCAGTTTATCCATCCGCTGATAAAGTTGCAAACAAAATTATCTCTAATCATCAGGATGGTTTCGGAATAACAAGGACCTAGGTAACTGAATCATGGTCAAAGACCTGATCATTGCCCAAGTAACTAGGACCTAGGTAACTGAACTGATAAAGTTGCAAACAAAATTATCGCTAATCATCAGGATGGTTTCGAAATAACTAGGACCTAGGTAACTGAACCATGGTCAAAGACCTGATCATTGCCCAAGTAACTAGGACCTAGGTAACTGAACTGATAAAGTTGCAAACGAAATTATCTCTAATCATCAGGATGGTTTCGAAATAACTAGGACCTAGGTAACTGAACCATGGTCAAAGACCTGATCATTGCCCAAGTAACTAGGACTTAGGTAACTGAACCATTGTCAAAGACCAGGCCATGGTCCAGTTAACTAGGACCTAGGTAACTGAACCATGGTCAAATATAATCCACAATCAAATTGTACAACTAGGCCTTAGGAGGGCTGAGATTATCTTTGATCGTGGTTAAGTTTCCATTGTGTCAAGAATTGTATCCTGGGTAACAGAACCATGGTCAAACATAATCGAGGATTATAGAACTGGGCCTTAATGGATTAATGAACGAAGCTAGTCCAGTATCACGTTAAGCATCTGGCGAATAAGTTGGGCTGTCATTTTAGTTTCGTTCCAATGGGCATTGACCGAAGTATAATTAGCTGGTTGATATTTTCTCTGTTGGATCGAAAGGGCCTCCGGTTTCGCTCACCACCTGGGTTGCTGGTGGAGGCGCTGCGACCTAAAAATATTCCCAATAATTATAATTCAGGGACGGAAATAGGCGGGCTGCGCGCGCACCCCCGCCTCCCGCTCGGCCTCCCGCAATTATTTCGGGAATTACGAAGCGCTCCCTATTTACAACTCTTCGGCCGAAGTCATCACCGACGTCCCCTGGGAGGCACCGATCCCGCCAAAGCGCGTATTATTAGACGCGCGCACGTACGTCTCAGCCTCACATCTAGTGGTGCCGTGCGCAGTGCAGGATCGGCTCAGCCAAGCGGCTCAGTGAGTGCGCGCCCTTTTCACCGTACAAATCAAGGCGCGAGTTATTGCCCGGCCAATAATTAATAATCGGAAATTAATCGCTCGCTAATTAGTTTCGAGTGTTCACGCGGATAAGCTCCTGTGATAAGCAGGCTCAAGTCCGTTGAGTGGCTCAAGTTTCGAGTGGCGGCGTCCCCGGCGGCCATCTTGGACGGCGCTTGTTTACAAACGACGCGACGCCGCGTGTGGCGTCGGAAAGTTTCAGCAGCTTTTGTTTTGACTGCAATTGTTTTCACACATCATCAATCAAGTGTCATAGGTGCTTTCGCAACCCTAGCTCTAAAACTCTAGAGTGACCACCTATCATATCAACCATCACATTAGCAGAATTCTTAGTGATTCGCACTAGGTATGCAAAGACTTTCGAAAATATAGAAAAACGGGCATTTCCAAAACACAGCTCTAACAAATAACACACATTTTTGACAACCCAGAATCACACCAACTACACCCCCAAATTATACCTGTCCTCAAATCATCGTGACATAAATTTCATAACAAATGAAACTAATATTTATAGTCAAAATGTTTTTTTTTACAAAATTTAATCAACCAACAAATTTAGGACACACATTTTTTACAACCCACTATCATGACTTTCACATCAACTCCTAACTCCTAACTCCTACCTCAATCGTTACATTAGTTTCATACCAAATAAAACTAGTCAAAAATTATTGTTTTACAAATTTTAATCATCCACCAAATTTAGGCACACATTTTTGATAACCCAATACCACAGAAACTAGAAAAGAAAATTAATCAACCCCAAAATTCTATTCTACCTGTCCTCAGATCATCGTTACATTAATTCCATAACCAAATAAAACTAATATTTGTTATGCATTTGCATTCTTGCGTTCTACATTTTGTGGTCCAAAATGATTTATTTACAAATTTTAATCATTCAGTAATTTAATGACTTAGCACAAACAAGGCAATGGTTTTTATTGTTAGCGAAATAAATGATCTGTAACCAGAATATTAATCATCTCCTAAAGCTTTTGGAATATACTGGTGGGTATCTTAAACCTTCAGTTAATTGTATTTTTTTATTCGTCAGATAATTATATGTACCTGCATGAGATGATTAAAAAATAGTAATCAGGCGATATCCCAGTGACTGAAAGTTCACTGGGATTCACAGTAACTGTAATTTATGAAAATGTATCTAATGGATATTTGAAATTTTGATGCCAAAATTGCATACAGTATGCCTGAAGATAATTGCGCTGAAAATTTGACAGACAGGATGTCCTGAATAAGTGAGAAGATCGAGTTATTAACTTTCCAAATTGACAAGTATCGCTTATCTGTTACTGTAATATCTGAAAACTTGTCTGACGGATATTTTGAAAATTTTATGCCAGATTTGCATACAGTATACCTGTAGATAATTCGTCTGAAAATTTGACAGAGCGGATGGCCTAAATAAGTAAAAAAATCGAGCTATAAACTTTCCAAATTGAAAAGTATCGGTTATCTGTCACTGAAATTCCTGAAAATTTATCTGACGGATATTTTGAAAATTGTATGCCAGATTTGCATGTAGTATGCCTGAAGATAATTCCTCTAAAAATTTGACAGAGAGGATGTCATAAATAAGTGAGAAAATCGTGTTAATATCTTTCCAAATTGACAAGAAACGGTTATCTGTTACTGTAATTTCTGAAAATTTATCTGACGGATATTTTGAAAATTTTATACCAGATTTGCATACAGTATGCCTGAAGATAATTCCTCTGAAAATTTTACAAAGAGGATGTCCTAAATAAGTGAGAAAATCGAGTTATTATCTTTCCAAATTGACAAGAAACGGTTATCTGTTACTGTAATTTCAGAAAATTTATCTGACGGATATTTTGAAAATTTTATGCTAGATTTATTTACAGTATGTTTGAAGATAAATCCTCTCAAAATTTGACAGACAGGATGTCCTAAATAAGTGAGAAAATCATGTTATTAACTTTTTAAATTAACAAGTATGGGTTATCTGTTACTGTAATTTCTGAAAATTTATCTGACGGATATTTTGAAAATTTTAAACCAGATTTGCATATAGTATGCCTAAAGATAATTCTTCTGAAAATTTGACTGTACGCATATTTTAAATAAGTGAGAAAATCGAGTAATTAACTTTCCAAATTGAAAAGTATCGGTTATCTGTTATTGTAATTTCTGAAAATTTATCTGACGGATATTTTGAAAATTTTATGCTTGATTTGCATACAGTATGCCTGAAGGTATATCCTCTGGAAATTTGACAGAAACAATGTTTTAAATAAGTGAGAAAATCGAGTTATTAACTTTCCAAATTGACATGTATTAGTTATCTGTTACTAAAATTAGTGAAAATTTATCTGACGGAAGTTTTGAAAATTTTATACCAGATTTGCATACAGTATGCCTGAAGATAATTCCTCTGAAAATTTTATAAAGAGGATGTCCTAAATAAGTGAGAAAATCGTGTTATTAACTTTCCAAATTGACAAGTATCGGTTATCTGTTACTGTAATTTCTAGAAATTTGCCTGACAGATATTTTCAAAATTTTATGCCAGATTTGCATACAGTATACCTGAAGATAATTCCTCTGAAAATTTGATAAAGAGGATGTCCTAAATAAGTGAGAACATCGAGTAATTAACTTTCCAATTTGACAAATTTCTAAATTTTATCTGACAGATATTTTGAAAATTTTATGCCAAATTTGCATACAGTATGCCTGAAGATAATTCCTCTAAAAATTTAACAGACACCATGTCCTAAATAAGTGAGAAAATCGACTCATTAACTTTCCAATTTGACAAGAATCGCTTATCTGTCACTGAAATTTCTGAAAATTTATCTGACGGATATTATGAACATTTTACGCCAGATTTGCATACAGTATGCCTGAAGATAATTCCTCTGAAAATTTTACAATGAGGATGTCCTAAATAAGTGAGAATATCGAGTTATTATCTTTCCAAATTGACAAGAAACGGTTATCTGTTACTATAATTTCTGAAAATTTATCTGCCGGATATTTTTAAAATGTTATGCCTGATTTGTATACAGTATGCCTGATGATATATCCTCTGAAAATTTGACAAAGAGGATGTCCTAAATAAGTGAGAAAATCGAGTTATTAACTTTCAAATTTGACAAATTTCTGAAAAATTATCTGACGGATATTTTTAAAATGTTATGCCTGATTTGTATACAGTATGCCTGATGATATATCCTCTGAAAATTTGACAAAGAGGATGTCCTAAATAAGTGAGAAAATCGAGTTATTAACTTTCAAATTTGACAAATTTCTGAAAAATTATCTGACGGATATTTTGGAAATTTTGTGCCAGATTTGCATATAGTATGCCTGAAGATAATTCCTTTGAATATTTGATACAGAACATGTCCTAAATAAGTGAGAAAATCGTGTTATTAACTTTCCAAATTGACAAGTATCGCTTATCTGTTACTGTAATTTCTGAAAATTTATCTGACTGATATTATGAACATTTTACGCCAGATTTGCATACAGTATGCCTGAAGATAATTCCTCTGAAAATTTTACAAAGAGGATGTCCTCAATAAGTGAGAATATCGAGTTAATATCTTTCCAAATTGACAAGAAACGGTTATCTGTTACTGTAATTTCTGAAAATTTATCTGACGGATATTTTGAAAATTTCATGCCTGATTTGCATACAGTATGCCTGAAGATAATTCCTCTTTAAATTTGACAGAGAGGATGTCCTAAATAAGTGAGAAAATCGAGTTATTAACTTTCCAAATTGACAAGTATCGGATATCTGTTACTGTAATTTCTGAAAATTTACCTGACGGATATTTTGAAAATTTTATACCAGATTTGCATACAGTATACCTGAAGATAATTCCTCTGAAAATTTGATAAAGAGAATGTCCTAAATAAGTGAGAAAATCAAGTTAATAACTTTCCAAATTGATAAGTATCTACTATCTGTTACTGTAATTTCTGATAATTTATCTGACGGATATTTTGAAAATTTTATGCCAGATTTGCATACACTATGCCTAAAGATAATTCCTCTGAAAATTTGACAGCGAGCATGGCCAGAATAAGTGAGAAAATCGAGTTATTAACTTTCCAAATTGCAAAGAAAATTCAGAAAATTTATCTGACGGATATTTTAAAAAATTTATGCCAGATTTGCATACAGTATGGCTGAAGATAATTCCTTTGAAAAATTGACACAGAGGAAGTCCTAAATAAGTGAGAATATCGAGTTGTTAACTTTCCAAATTGAAAAGTATCTGTTATCTGTCACTGAAATTCCTGAAAATTTATCTGACGGATATTTTTATATTTTTATGCCAAATTTGCATACAGTATACCTGAAGATAATTCCTCTGAAAATTTGATAAAGAGGATGTCCTGAATAAGTGAGAAAATCGAGTTATTAACTTTCCAATTTGACTAATTTCTGAAAATTTATTTGACGGATATCTTGAAAATTTGTATACCAGATTTGCATACAGTATGCCTAAAGATAATTCCTCTGAAATTTAGGCAGTACGCATATCTTAAATAAGTGAGAAAATTAAGTTATTCACTTTCCAAATTGACAAGAATCGGAATCTGTTATTATAGTTTCTGAAAATTTGCCAGACGGATATTTTGAAAATTATATGCCTGATTTGCATGCAGTATGTCTGGAGATAATTCCTCTCAAAATTTGACAGAGAGGATGTCCTAAATAAGTGAGAAAATCGAGATATTAACTTTCCAAATTGAAAAGTATCGGTTATCTGTCACTGAAATTTCTGAAAATTTATCTGACGGATATTTTCTATATTTTATACCAGATTTGCTTATAGTATGCCTGAAGATAATTCCTCTGAAAAATTGACAAGGCGGATGTCCTAAATAAGTGAGAAAATCGAGTTATTAACTTTCCAATTTGACAAATTTCTGAATATTTATCTGACGGATATTTTGAAAATGTTATGCCTGATTTGCATATAGTATGCCTGAAGATAATTCGTCTGAAAATTTGACATAGAAGATGTCCTAAATAAGTGAGAAGATCGAGTTATTAACTTTCCAAATTGACAAGTATCGATTATCTGTTACTGTAATTTCTGAAAATTTAACTGACGGATATTTTGAAAATTTTATGCCAGATTTGCATACAGTATGCCAGAAGATAAAACCTCTAAAAATTTGACAGTACATATATCTTAAATAAGTGAGAAAATTGAGTTGTTAACTTTCGAAATTGAGAAGTATCGCTTATCTGTTACAGCAATTTCTGAAAATTTGCCTGACGGATATTTTGAAAATTTTATGCCGGATTTGCATACAGTATGCCTAAGGATAATTGCTTTGGAATTTTGACAGAGAGGATGTCCTAAATAAGTGAGAAAATCGTGTTATTAACTTTCCAAATTGACAAATATTGGTTATCTGTTACTGTAATTTCTGAAAATTTATCTCACGGATATTTTGAAAATTTTATGGCAGATTTCTATACAGTATGGCTGATAATAATTCCTATGAAAATTTGACGAAGATTAAGTCTTAAATAAGTGAGAAATCGAATGTTTAGATTTTAGTCTATCAGTCACTGAAATTTTTGAAAATTTATCTAATGGAAATTTTTTGTGCGTTTGCAACTAATTAAGTTAAAATTTTATTTTCGTTTAATTAGTTCAAAAAAATTAAGGTTGAGTGGTTCAAATCAATTCAATCAGTTCAAATCAAATCTTGAATATTTTTCTACAAAACTAGTTTAAAAACTGTTGGCATGAGAGATTTGCGCGTTCGCGGAATACTGAAATAGTTACTCATTGTCTTTGGGGCACTTGCCAAGTTGTATGTTGGAGACTTTATTCTGTCCAACAAGAATATAACGACCTCCAAACGCCTTTACACAATAAACCATTATTTATATGCATTCCGTCATTACGGAATTAGGTCTCCATTGCATTTCTGCTGTCCATCTGTCCATATGTCCATAATGTCCAATATCTTGCAATCATTGTAACAATAGTTATACTCATTGATATAAACAATTGTTTGGACTACTACTAATAATTTTAAGTGTAATCATCAAGTTTCTGCACCAATGCAATTTTAGCTGTAATTATCCAATTTCAACACTAGGTAAAATTTTTAACAAAATTGTCAAATTGAATTTGACTCTAAGACTTTAATCTTTTTTTTTGTTTTAAGACTTTAATCTTTTAATCTTTAATCGAATTTGAATAGTGTTTACAGGCAAATTTGTGAAACAACATTATAGAACAAAAGTGCAGTAGCTTTATAACAACTTTAGTTTTTCTCATCAATACGTAAATGATCAACATTGGTTTGCATTATTGAAAAATCATTTTATAATATCCCCAAAATTCTACCAATCATCAATTTGAGTCATGTATGCCTTCTGGGGAAGTCTTGATTTAATCAGCTTAAACTTAATTATACATTTTATATTTACTATCTTGTAAGGGCGGAAGACCATCCGGTCGATAGGCTAATCAACATTGTTTATATCGATGGTCCTCTGCACACTCAACTCAAAAGTTATCAATTTATGCGTTGTTGATGCTTTATGTGCTTAGGGTGCATAATCCGCTATAAAACTCAAAAACATTAAATTTTGAATGGTGTAGTTATTGCAGAGGAGAATCGATATGTAGATGCAAGATTAGATTTACAAGCGTGTCAACATAAATTGGTACAAATTTGCATACCAAAGCATAGAAGATGAATACTGTAGCAGCAGCATGTGTTAAAATTAGTTTCCAGTTATCTAACAAGCATACACTCCACGACCCTTTGTCCTTATAATCCCTATAAAAAGAACACCGCCCCAAGCCATCTCCTCATCACTCACTCCTCAAGCCTATCATCTCGTCGTGCGTTCTGGATTTGCCCAGTTTTCTTTTTGTTCTCGTGCGTTGCTTTCGAACCGACAAACATCTGGTTATCGCGTTGCCACTTCCTTCAAACTCGGGCTAAACCAAACAAACCGCGTCTTGCATCAACAGCTCGGCCCGATCCAGTGCCGTGCACCTCGAAGCTGAAGAGGGCCCGATTTGACGAAACGTGCGGTAAACCGTCAGACGTGGATACGGAAGGTTCGGCCAGGATCCGGGGGCAGCTATGTCCTAGTACCAGAGACATGCTGGTGGTGCTGTTGTGCTGCATGCTGAAGATAGCGGAAATGTCATCGGGGAGACCCCCAGCCGTGCCAAGGCGAAGAAGGGGCAAGATGCGAAGAAGGTTAAGAGGTAAGATGTTGAAAAAGTTATAAACTGGTACATTTCTGTAATCCCACTTCTGAATACATAACTATGCCATTGGAATAACACATGGAAGATTAGTATGGATGGTTCCTGCACATCAATCAAACGATATCAAGGCAGTATTCTGCAATATCAAGGTTGATATGCAAATTCTTAAAGGGCTCTACTTTCGTACGGTTAAGTTTTCGTGCGAAGAAGGTTAAGAGGTAAGATGTTGAAAAAACTACGGAGTGGGTACATTTGTTTAATCCCACTTCTGAGTACATAATTATGCCAATTGCAATAACACATGAAAGATGAGTATGGATGGATCCTGCAATTCAATGAATTAGGGCAGTATTTAGGCACTATTAGGGCAGTATTCTGCAATATAAAGGTAGATATGAAAACTCTTAAAGGGCTCCACTTTCGTACGGTGGACTATCTACTTCAGGTAGATAGCTAGCCTAATAGGTACATATTTTTGATACTCGAATCCCACTTCTGATATATAAACTAGACACAATCCCACTTCTGATATATAAACTAGAAACAATATTGACCTGAGAACGTTACTAGGACCTAGGCAACGATTCTAAAGACCCGTTCTCAGGAATCACGTTTAATTGACCAATTGTAGTTGATCAACAAATGTTAAATGAAAACTCTAGTGAGAACCTTTGTGTCAATAGAGTTGATCAACTTTAAACTTCTGATATATAAACTAGAAACAATTTTGACCTGAGAAATTTACTAGGACCTACACAAGGATTCCAAAGGCGAGTTCTCAGGAATCACATTTAATGGATTGATTGTAGTTGATCAACAATTGTTGAATTAACACTCCTGAGAACTTAACTAGGATGTACACAAGGATTCTGAAAGCGCGTTCTCAGGAATCACGTTTAATTGATCGATTGTAGTTGATCAACAAATGTTGAATGAAAACTCTAGTGAGAATCTTTGTGTCAATAGAGCTGATCAACTTTAAACTTCTAATATATAAACTAGAAACAATTTTGACCTGAGAACTTTACTAGAATCTATACAAGGATTCTGAAGGCGCGTTCTCAGGAATCGCGTGTAATTCATCGATTGTAGTTGATCAACAAATGTTGAATGAAAACTCTAGTGAGAACCTTAGTGCCAATAGAGTTGATCAACTTTAAACTTCTAATATATAAACTAGAAACAATTTTGACCTGAGAACTTTACTAGGACCTACACAAGGATTCTACACGCGCGTTCTCAGGAATCACGTTTAATTGGCCAATTGTAGTTGATCAAAAAATGTTAAATGAAAACTCTAGTGAGAACCTTTGTGTCAAGAGAGTTGATCAACTTTAAACTTCTGATATATAAACTAGAAACAATTTTGACCTGAGAAATTTACTAGGACCTACACAAGGATTCTAAAGGCGCGTTCTCAGGAATCACGTTTAACTAAGCAATTGTAGTTGATCAACAAATGTTGAATGAGAACTCCTGAGAACTTCACTAGGACCTACACAAGCACTCTAAAGGCGCGTTCTCAGGAATCACCTTTAATTGATCGATTGTTGTTGAGTAGTTAATCAACAAATATTAAATGAAAACTCTAGTGAGAACCTTTGTGTCAATAGAGTTGACCAACTTTAAAGTTCTGATATATAAACTAGAAAGAATTTTGATCTGAGAATTACTAGGACCAATACAAGGATTCTAAAGGCACGTTCTCAGGAGTCACGTTTAATTGATCGATTGTAGTTGATCAGCAAATGTTGAATGGAAACTATAGTAAAACTAGAGTCAATAGAGTTGATTAACTTTAAACTAAAGGCGTTGATAATCAAATCAATAATTGATCAAGTGATCAAGATCAAGATCTTGATAATCAATCAAGTTTAACTGATTGATATTAGTTGATCAACATAAGTTGAATGAAAACAATTGTTTAAAGTTGTCAAATCAACTCTATTGAAACAAAGGTTTTCAGTATAGTTTTTATTCAACTTTTGTTGATAAACTAATATTGATCAATTGAACTTGATTCGTAAGAACGCGTATAGCTTGCATTTAACTTTTGTTGATCAACTACAATCGATCAATTTACCTTGATTTGTGAGAACGCACCTTAAAGTAATAATCCTAAAAAATATTAAACAAAATAAATGAAACTAAAGTAAACAAAAATTGTAGGATTTCTTTTGTTGATCAACTAATATTGATCAATTACACTTGATTCGTGAAAACGTGTAGCTTTCTTTTGTTGTTTTGTTGATGATGACTATAATCGATCAATTAAATTCCATTCGTGAGAAGGCACCTTTAGGAAATAATTCTAAAAAATATTAAATATAATAAATGAAACTAAGTCAACAAAAATTGCAGGATTTTTCCGCTTGTGTACATTTCCATGAAACCTTGATGCGAGTCCAGTGCGCTTCGAATGTACGGTAAATCATGATTTAGTTAGAGTTTCCTGCTGCTGTTTGCACTTCCTCTTGGCGATTTGCGAAGAGAGGTCCCGTAGTGTGTCAATTGGACCCATTTATCCAATCAGCTCAATGGCCGGGGACAGCCTCGCCGCGTTCTCGAGCATCAAAACAGCACCAATTGATGATTAGTCAATTGCCCTAAGTTCGCAGTAAATTGAGCGCAGTTAATATTTAGCGAGCGTCAAAGCGAAGCACTGAGAAGGAATTTTGTGTACGTGGCTTAGCTCCAAAAGGAAACTGATATCGAATATGCGATAGAGGTGAGGTGAATTTTTGGCAAAAACCAATTGGAAATGTCCGTGCTTCAAAAGTAAAAAGCTTCGAAAAATTTTCGGCCACAAAACAGAAATCAAAATTGGAGGATTTTGAGTATTGCCCAATTCAAATTTCCTGCTCTGTTTTCATCAATAATTATCAGGCCTAGTTGTGCCATCTCGATTATATCTGATCTTGGTTCAGTGTCTATGGATACCATTGAGCCAAAAATTATCCTCAAAGCTTTGTCCAAGTGTCTGCCTTATTCAAATTATTCAAAGAGCTAAATTTAAAAAAAAAAACCTTATGGGATTTTCCTAAATCCCACTTCTGAATGCTCAAACGGTATATAGGTACCATTTCAGCATTCAGAAGTGGGATTTAGGAAATCCCACTGTCTCACATTTGAAATTTAGTATAGCAGAGATGGGGCCGTGCAAACCTTATAGGATTTTCCTAAATCCCACTTTTGAATGCTCAAACGGTATAGTCGACCCAAAAATCTAAGAATATTACGACTTTGACTTTTAAGTATTTTATGGGGGTTTTATTTGGTGTTGCCATAAAATCAACGATTATACTGGCTTGTATAAAGACCCAAAGCCAGTATAAGCGCTGATTTTATGGCAACACCAAATAAAACCTCCATAAAATACTTAAAAGTCAAAGTCGTAATATTCTTAGATTTTGGGTCGACTATATGTAGGTACCATTTGAGCATTTAGAAGTGGGATTTAGGAAATTCTCATAAGGTTTGCACAGCCCCATCTCTGCTGTACTGAATTTCAAATGTGAGACAGTTGTACCTACATACCGTTTGAGCATTCAGAAGTGGGATTTAGGAAAATTCCCATAAGCTTTGCACAGCCCCATCGCTGATGTACTGAATTTCAAATGTGAGACAGTAAACAAAACGGTATCTACATACCGTTTGAGCATTCAGAAGTGGGATTTAGGAAAATCCCATAAGGTTTGCACAGCCCCATCTGTGCTGTACTTAATTTTAAATGTAAGACGATAAACGGTACTTACAAAACGGTACCTACATACCGTTTGAGCATTCAGAAGTGGGATTTAGGAAAATCCCATAAGGTTTGCACAGCCCCATCTCTGCTGTACTGAATTTCAAATGCCCAAACAATAATGTGCGCTAAAAAAACTGTAACTTGTTTGCACCAACTCTTTATAGCACATGTGCTGAAGTGTTCCTAGCAAGACATATATTGTACTTCTTTGTTTTATGAAACGCAATAAATAGTTTTAATTTTTTGGGATTCTTTCAAATGTGAGACAGTGCAAACAATAATGTGCACTAACAAAACTGTAACTTGTTTTGCAACTCTTTCTAGCACCAGTGCTGAAGTGTTCCTAGCAAGACACATATTGTACTTCTTCGTTTTATGAAACGCAATAAATAGTTCTAATTGCCTGGGATTCCCAGACTGTGAAGTCAGCACGAAATACTCATCAATATGTTCCACAAGTTGGAATATTGATGTTCTTGAGCTGCAGGACGTTGCCGGCAGATGGCGCTGGCGGCAAAGTGGTTATTAAAATTTCGCGTTTGCGAGGGGTGCAATCGATGGCCAGGCGATGACGTCACGACAACCCCTTTCACGAAACTGCGTGACGTCATTGGGACTGCCGGACTACATCATCGATTGAAGACACAATCGGGGACCTCCGTGACGTCACCACTTTGCACGCCTAAAAGTCATTCCGAAGGATTCGGACGAACAATGCCCATAGAAAAAATATTGATTGATAAATTTGATGGAACTTTAAATAAACCAAAATTATATCATTTTCGATTCCGCCAAACAATGCCCATAGAAAAATTAATGATTGCTAAATTTGATGGAACTTTGAATAAACCAAAATTATATAATTTTCGATTCCGCCGAGCAATACCCATAGAAAAATTAATGATTGCTAAATTTGATGGAACTTAAAAAAAACAAAATTGTATCATTTTCGATTCCGCCAAACAATGCCCATAGAAAAATTAATGATTACTAAATTTGATAGAACTTTAAATAAACCAAAATTGTGTCATTTTCGATTGCATCGAACAATGCCCATAGAAAAAATATTGATTGATAATTTTAGTGGAACTTTAGAGACACCACCAAATTGTATTTTCATCGTGTCACAAATAATTAATTAAACTACCCCATGAAAGCGTGCTGTATTGGATTATTTATTAACCCATTAATTGGTTTTAGTGACATACATCAAAAGTTTTTTATTTACGATTCACATGTCACGTAAAACTCGCGTTAGCGACATATACTAGAGTAAAATATTACATGTTGTTTTAATAGTTATGTAGTTCATATGTTGGATGGAGTGGCGTTACAATAAAATATATGATGTTGTTTTAATAGTTTGGTAGTTCATTTGTTCGATGGAGTGGCGTCAGTGACGTAAAACAAACTTACAGCTGTGTTCTTATTTATGTCGAATGCCTCTAAATATGTCAGCCGTACAAATCAACTGTGCAATTTATTTTGCTTTTGTTTGTATTTTTTATTTTTGCTTTTATTTGTATTCTGGCCCAGATGTTTCCAGTACTTGCGTCTGCTTAATAGAACAAACAAGCAATTATAGTTTTCATTTGTCTTGAGGTTCAGATGACTCCAGCAGTCGCGTCAGCTTAATAGAACAAACAAGCAATTATAGTTTTCATCTGTCTTGCGCTTTAGATGACTCCAGCAGTCGCGTCAGCTTACTAGAACGAAAGAGCAATTGTTGTGTTCATTTCTTTTTCAGTTCAGATGACGTCAGCAGCTGCGTTAGCTTAATAGAACGAAAGAGGAATTGGAGTTTTTTTTACTCTAAATGTCGCGTCAGCGATATAAAACAATAATGTTTCGTAGTTCAGATGACTCAAAAATTCGCGTCAGCGATATAAACGAAAGAGCAATTATAGGTAGATTTCATTTGTTTTGTAGTGCAGATGACTTAAAAGTCACGTAAGCAACCTAAAACAAAAATTGTTCGTAGTTCAGATTACTAAAAAAATCGCGTCAGCGATATAAACGAAAGAGCAATTATATGGAGATGTCATTTGTCTTGTAGTGCAGATGACTTAAAAGTCGCGTAAGCAATATAAAACAAAAATCGTAGTTCAGATGGCTTACAAATTCGTGCCAGCGACACGACATAAAACAAAAAAAAGTCGCGTAAGCGACATAAAACAAAAAATAGTTAGTATCAGATGGCTTACAAATTCGTGTCAGCGACATAAAACAAAATAACAAACGCGTAAGTGTAAGATGACTTAAAAGTCGCGTAAGCAACATAAAATAAAAATCGTAGTTCAGATGGCTTACAAATTCGTGTCAGTGACATAAAATTAAAAAAAAATCGCGTAAGCGACATAAAATAAAAATTGTTAGTAGTTCAGATGGCTTACAAATTCGTGTCAGCGACATAAAACAAAATAACAAACGCGTAAGCGTAAGATGACTTAAAAGTCGCGTAAGCAACATAAAATAAAAATCGTAGTTCAGATGGCTTACAAATTCGTGTCAGTGACATAAAACAAAAAAAAAAGTCGCGTAAGCGACATAAAACAAAAATTGTTAGTAGTTCAGATGGCTTACAAATTCGTGCCAGTGACATAAAAAAAAAGTCGCGTAAGCGACATAAAACAAAAATTGTTAGTAGTTCAGATGACTTAAAAATTCGCGATGACTAAAAAATAAAAGTGAAGCTCTAATTTATCTTTATTTGGCAGTTCAGATTACTCTAACAAGTTGCGTCTGCGAATAAATTGTATTCTGCGCAATAATATTTTGAATTTTGACTTATTGGGTTACGTCTTAGTACTACAGATTTGAAAATAATTTCTGGTGTCGAAAAAGTGGCGTCAGCAACACTGAAGAAAATTTTTACAGCAGTTTGTATTAGATTTTAGATCTCATCTCTTTGAAAAATCACATCAGTGATGAAGAATAAAAGTGAAACTCTAATTTATCTTCATTTAGCAGTTCAGATTACTCTAAAAAGTTGCATATACGAACAAGTTGTATTCTGCGCAATAATATTTTGAATTTTGACTTATTGGCTTACGTCTTAGTCACACAGATTTGAAAATTAGTTCTGCTCTCTAAATAGTCGCGTCAGCAACACTGAAGAAACATTTAACAGGAGTTTGTATTAGATTTTAGATCTCATCTTTTTGAAAAATCACATCAATGATGAAGAATAAAAGTGAAACTCTAATTTATCTTCATTTAGCAGTTCAGATTACTCTAACAAGTTGCGTCTGCGAACAAGTTATATTCTGCGCAATAATATTTTAAATTTTGTCTTATTGGGTTTTGCCTTAGTACCACAGATTTAAAAATTAGTTCAGATGACTGTAAAAAGTCGCGGCAGCAACACTGAAAAAAAAATGTAACAGTAGTTTGTATGTATTACTTTTAGATCTCATCTCTTTGAAAAATCACATCAGTGATGAAGAATAAAAGTGAAGCTCTAATTTATTTTCATTTAGCAGTTCAGATTACTCTTACAAGTTGCGCCTGCGAAATAGTAAAAGAAATGGAAGGTCATTTATAGTTAGATGCAGTTTTCATCTGTTTTGAGTTCCAGATGAGCCTAAATGTTTGACAGAACAAAATGAGACTAAAAGTAACAACAGTGAAGCACAATTTAACAGTAGTTTGTATTCGTTTTTAGATCATACCTCTTTAAAAAAAACACATCAGTGACAAAGAATAAAATAGAAACTCTGATTTATCTTCATTTAGCAGTTCAGATTACTCTAACAAGTTGCATTTGTAAAAAAGCAAAAGAAAACGAATTCCATCTATTGTTTTCATGTTTTGAGTTTCAGATGAGCCCAAGAGTCTAACAGAATATAATTGAGACATTTTCTCCTTAGTACCACATATTTGAAAATTAGTTCAGGTGACTAAGCCTTAGTACCACAGATTTGAAAATTAGTTCAGATGACTAAGCCTTGGTACCACAAGTTTGAAAATTAGTTCAGATGACTAAAAGTCGCGTCAGCAATAGTAAAGCACAATTTATTGCATTAATTTTTAGATCATATCTCTTTAAAAAATCACATCAGTGACAAAGAATAAAAGCGAAGCTCTAATTATCTTCATATAGCAGTTCAGATTACCCTAACAAGTTGCATCTGCCATTTCCATTGCCATTGCCAATGCCATTACCAATGTCATTTATTGTTTTCATTATTTTTTGTGCAGTTTTCATCGGTTTTGAGCTTCAGATGAGCCTAAAAGTCTGGCAGAACAAAATGAGAGACATTTTCTTTTATTGTTTTGGGGTTCGGATTTTCCGAAAATTGCACCAACACGAATAATAAAATAAAATTTATTATTATTTGAAACATGTTTCAGCTATTCCACCCACGAAATTGCAAACAATGCAAAAGTTGTATATAAAACTTTTTAATTTCCCTAAAAGGAAAAGTCACTTTGTTTGGTGATTTAAAGGTCTTGAATTTAACAGAACATTTTGCAAGATTTCCCTGGAAATGAAAAAGATTTCCCTGGAAAGGAAAAGTCACTTTGTTTGAAGATTTAAAGGTTTTGAATTTAACAGAACATTTGGCAAAATTTCCCTGAAAAGGAAAAAGATTTCCCTGGAAAGGAAAAGTCACTTTGTTTGCTGATTTAAATATCTTGAATTTAACAGAACATGTGGCAAGCATGTGGCAAGATTTCCCTGAAAAGGCAAAGTCCTAAGACTTTATTGGGTGATTTAAAGGTTATTATTATTTGAAACGTGTTTCAGATGTTCCACGAAATTGCAAACAATGCAAAAGTTGAATATAAAACGTTTTGATTTCCCTTAAAGAAAAAGTCACTTTGTTTGAAGATTTAAAGGTTTTTAATTTAGCAGAACATTTCGCAAGATTTCCCAGGAAAGGAAAAGTCCTAAAACTTTATTTGGCTATTTAAAGGTTATTATTATTTGAAATATGTTTCAGATGTTCCACAAAATTGCAAACAATGCAAAAGTTGTTTATAAAACTTTTTGATTTCCCTTAAAGAAAAAGTCACTTTGTTTGAAGATTTGAAGGTTTTGAATTTAACAGAACATTTGGCAAGATTTCCCAGGAAAGGAAAAGTCCTAAAACTTTGTTTGGTGATTTAAAGGTTATTAGTATTTGAAACATGTTCCATATGTTCCACGAAATTGCAAACAATGTAAAAGTTGTACATAAAACTTTTTGATTTCCCTTAAAGAAAAAGTCACTTTGAATTTAGCCAAACATTTCGCAAGATTTCCCACGAAAGGAAAAGTCATAAAACTTTGTTTTGTGATTTAAAGGTTATTATTATTTGAAGCATGTTTCAGATGTTCCACGAAATTGCAAACAATGCAAAAGTGAATATAAAACTTTTTCATTTCCCCAAAAAGGAAAAGTCACTTTGTTTGATGATTTAAAAGTCTTGAATTTAGCCCAACACTTCGCAACATTTCCCTTGAAGGGAAGAGACATAAAACTTTGTTTGGTGATTTAAAGCTTATTATTATTTGAAACGTGTTTTAGATGTTCCACGAAATTGGAAACAACAATGCAAAAGTTCTACATAAAACTTTTTGATTTTCCCTAAAAAGGAAAAGTCGCTATGTTTGGTGATTTAAAGGTCTTGAATATGGCATAACGCGATATTACATTTCAGATTTTAAGGTGTAACTAAAAATTTAAAAAATCAATACCTAACCTAACCCAACCTCGAAAATTATGAACCTAGGTGTATTAGATTTTTTTTCTAATTTATTATTTATATATATTTATTTATTATTTTTCATCATTTCCCAAAATATTTGCACTTCCTCCTGAAACACCCTGTATATATGTATATATAAACTTCAAAATTTGACAAATGAATAATTAAATTAAATATTTATGAAAATTATCATCTAATATTATATACAGGGTGTCCAAGATAAGGATCAACAATCTTTCTTCGAAACGAAACGTTGTACTGAAAATGTGTAAACACTGCCTTATAGAATATAAGCCTAAAAATGTGGCAATGAGAAAGTGCTTTTGGTTTTTTTATACCTTTTCAATTAACTTCAGAAAAAATTAAAAACCAAATCGCAAGATTTCGGATTTTGTCGAATATCTCCGAAAGTAAGCGGAATTTTTTGGTTTTCTCAACAGAATATTACTGACCATTAAATCGCGCAACTTTTTTTTGTAATTTAACCACCTTTGTAAGTTTTACGGTTTCCGAGATCCCCATGCTGTTGATCCTTATCTTGGACACCCTGTATATTGTACTTAAAATTATAAAACCTCAGAAGATGGCTTACAAATAGCCGAAACTAGTCAGGTGAAGAGAGAATTATAAAAATAATAAAAACAACATAAACTATGAAACATCTTTATATTTAAATATACTACCAGTAAGTACTCATAATAAAGTAGAAAGAAAACAATAAAATATATAAAACTTTTCGATTTCCCTAAAACGAAAAGTCCTAAAACTTTTTTTGGTGAACTTTAGCAGAACATTTAGCAACAAATTTTATTTTGAGTATCATATTAATTTAAAAAAAAAACTCCATTTAGTAAGAACTTTCGTGGAAACGCTGTATATACAGGGTGCAACAGAATTGCTTGTCCAAACTTCAGGAACTTTCAGGAGGAAGGTGACGTATGCATCAAAACGGTGAAAAAAGTTCCTATGGCCACATTTTTTTCATAACTTTGAAAACGTAAAACTTGATATTGTCTCTAAGGAAGAAAAAGCAATATCTATTTCGAGTTTAGCACATCTGAAATCATCATTTCAGCACATCATTTGTAAATTCGCTTGTAACTTTTAGCAACAAATTTTATTTTGATTATAACATTAATTAAAAAAAAAAACTCCATTTAGTAAGAACTTTCGTGGAAACGCTGTATATACAGGGTGCATCAAAATTGCTTGTCCAAACTTCAGGAACTTTCAGGAGGAAGGTGACGTATGCGTCAAAACGGTGAAAAAAAAATCCTATGGACACATTTTTTTCATAACTTTGAAAACGTAAAATTTGATATTGTCTCTAAGCAAGAAAAAAGCAACATCTATTTCGAGTTCAGCACATCTGAAATCATAATTTCAGCACATCATTTGGAAATTCGCCTGTAACTTTTAGCAACAAATTTTATTTTGATTATAACATTAATTTAAAAAAAAAACTCCATTTAGTAAGAACTTTCCTGGAAACGCTGTATATACAGGGTGCAACAAAATTGCTTGTCCAAACTTCAGGAACTTTCAGGAGGAAGGTGACGTATGCACCAAAACGGTAAAAAAAGTTCCATTTTTTTCATAACTTTGAAAAACTTGATAATGTCTCCAAGGAAGAAAAAAGCAATATCTATTTCGAGTTCAGCACATCTAATAATTTGAAAATTCGCCTGTAACTTTATAAATAAGGATTTCTGGGCACATGTCTTAAGGAACGTTTTCAGCATTTTGTTCCATACATCACGTTCATGAAATTTGACCAAGAGTCACCATTGGATTTTTTTTAAATTACTTGGAATTACTGACCAAAACCAATGCTGGTATAATAAAAACTAATCTTTCAATAAATTAATTAATTCATTTTTTTGTTTTGTTTTAGGTGAGTGCCTCAGGTGACCCACCTATCAAGATTAGCAACATCTGGTCCAACGAAATAATCAAGTTCTTGTAAGTAATTTAATGAAATTAGCCATTAATTATCACAAAGGACACCGTTTATGAGTTATCTAAGATCCCAGGAAATGACTAGAAAATGCGACCGCAGAACAGGAGATATGCAATACAAACGCACATCACAATCGTTGCTTTGAGGAAGTCCTGCATATCACATGACACGAATCGTGAATGATCATGGGCGTCGCCAAATGTTTTTAACGCCGTCAATTTTGGCATATTACAGTTTTGCATGTGCGAATTTAAATAGCGCGACTGTAAAATATCGGTTATAAATAGCTCGAATGTCGCATAAGCTACCGGAAAATGTTCTAGAGAGATAAACGCTGGCATATTTCTAAGCAGCTTAAAAGAGTATTTATTTGTCCCCACTGTAAAACGTAATGCATTTATTTATACATGTTAATTGTAGTCTCAATGAATGGAAGACATCTGGAGTGATCAAAATGTGGGCTACAGATATCTAGAGCAAGTTTCTTTTCAGTTTCAGTTTCAGTTTCAGTTCAGCAAGTTTCTTTTTTTATTTTTATTTTGCGACAGTATAACTGTTATCACAATCCAAATTTTACCATTCATCGGTTTAATCATTTTGGAAGTGCTGATCAGATCATCTAAAAGTATACATTTTGAAATTAGTCAAAACTAGTGATGTGTGATCAGTACTTCTCAAACTGTGGGCTACAGATCTTTTGCGCAAGTTTATTTTCAGTTGTATCTTTTATTGCGCGAGATCACAACTGACCACAATCAAAATTCTACCATTCATCAATTTTAATCATCTTGAAAATATTCAAGAAATTCACAATCAAAGACTACCATTTATCAGATTTAATCTTCTTGGAAGTGTTGATCAGATAATCTTAAAGTATACATTTTTAAATTAGTCACAAATAGTGATGAGTGTTCAGTACTACTCAAACTGTGAGCTACAGATCTTTTGCGCAAGTTAATTTTCAGTTGTATCTTTTATTGAGCGAGATTACAACTGATCACAATCAAAATTCTACCATTCATCAATTTTAATCATCTTGGAAATATTGATCTGATCAGCTTGAAGTATAAATTTTGAAATTAATCACAAATAGAGTGATCAGTGCTTCTCAAACTGGGAGCTAAAGATTTCTTGCGCAAATTTATTTTTAGTTGTATCTTTAATTGTGCAAGATCACAACTATAATCACAATAAAAATTCTAAGATCACAACTATTATCACAATCAAAATTCTAACATAAATCAATGTCAATCATCTTGCAAGTGTTGATCTGATCAGCGTAATGTATAAATTTTGAAATAAGTCACAAATTTAGTCGACCTATCACAATCATAAATCTACCATTCATCTACTTTAATCATCTTGGAAGTGTTGATCTGATCAGCTTAATGTATACACTTTGAAGTTAATCTCAAATTTGATCATTCCCTAAATTTACTAGCCATTAGTACATTTCTGCCCCGAAAACAAATGCGTGCTTTAAACGCGTTTTAGTATTTGTAATAGTTAATGAATGCCATACATCAACAATTTTTTTTTCATATGTATTATCATTGCTAGCAGTTCATCAATTCATTACAAAAGGGCTTATCCGATGGCGCCAAATTTATGCATGATTGAGCACCAGCGTTTGCATACGTGTTTTGATTAACACCAACCAGTCTGGGAGGAAAATGCGGTCAATAATCTATTTCCAGCTTTAATTTAGTTCGCCCACTGGGAATCTCTGCGCTGAACCTACGCAACACAACGTGCGCGCGTGACACGAGTTTGCCTACGTTTACCACGCTTTTCCGGCATCAATGCATCTCCTGTGTAACAATTTTCGTACATTTCTCTTTACATGCAAATAATACCGAGTGATCATTCAAATTTCAGCCCTTGTTATCCAAGACAAATTTTGCAGCCAAAAACAATTGTATGAACAATTGCTGATCTCGCCTTTCTTATTGGCTGCGAAAATGTCCATGGATAACTAGAGCTGAAATTTAAATGATCACTCAGTATAATCCTAAACAAACGAGTGTTTACAGGTTCACTTATTTGAGCTCAGCGCGTGTATTTATGCAGCCAAATTCGCGTCCCCTGCATTAAGTTGCCTATGTTATAGCTGGATTTACACATTGAAGTGTGTTCAACTGGGAAACGCGTGCTTAAAGCCCTTTGGGAGGCCCTAATTCGGTTGCTAATTTGTTCTAGAATAAGCGAGATTTATCACCAGAGTTCAAAACGATGTTTAGCGTACCCGCGAAGGTCGCAAATATTAACGTTCGCCAAGGGAATTATGTGTAATTGCATGAAATCGTGTCCCCAGGGCATGTCAGGATTACGTTTAAAATTCAGAAAACGCGCAAATATATTGTGAATACATACAATAATGTTTATTACAAATGTTCATGAAACACGCAGTGTAAAATATTCTATCATTTTGATTGAAATTTTAGCAAACTTCAGAGCAATCAAGAAAGTGATGGCAACTTTTCCAACTATTTCCAACGAAATAATAACAATTAATAACATTTGAAAAAAATCTAGTTAAATTATTTGCTTGTATCCCAGGAAACATTTCAGCAACGTTGCAAAACATATTTTTTCTACGACAGTGCGTAAACTATGTTTTTACTGTTGCTGTGCGTAAAGTGATACTTTTTGGCGCGTAAAAATATCACATGTGCATAAAAACATCAATAGGGTCTTCCGCGACTTTTCAAAAACCTTGAAACTGAACTCTAGACACATTAAAAACATCCTTGGCACTATTTTTTGTGCTGAGACAAATCGTTGTAATTACCAAACACGATTTTAAAATTAACGGCGTTTGAAAAAGTCCCGAAAGCCCGCCATGTTGCTGTGACGTCACAACGCACGTGCGCTCAGCTGTAGCATTGCTTACAATGGAGCGACAGAAAGAAAACGTCGGTTTTACGAAAAAAAAGACGAATAAGAATTGTATTGTGCCTGGATGTGATAGCAGCAGTAAATGCGAACCAAATAAGTTGTTTATAAACGTCCCAACAGGGGATATACGGAAAAGGGGGTTACAACAAGTCCGAAGTGATTCCGCGAGTGTCACTTTGACGTCTCACTATTTTTGTGAAGACCATTTTAATGTAAGTACATAATTTTTCAATACATTATCGACGAAATTCGATAAATATATATAATTAACTATCATCATTAGTAATGGGTATTCAAGGGGATTTCCGATTATATATATACATTAGTAATAACATAACCTCAAAATAGTTTTGTGGGTTCCATTCTAAAACAATACCTTCCATATCATTATTACTTTTTTAAAGTACTGTGAGATTTTGTACAATATGTTCTTACACAAACATTTAGTTAAAACTAAAAAACATGTTGAAACAATATTTGTAGCAAACTGTTGATTTTATAAATTTGATTCGATGATTAATAATTACAAATTTTGAAATCAGCATTACCAATTCGTATGAGATGTAGGATATATTGCAAAGTTTAAACAGTATTTTATTTGTTCTTACAGCTGAAAGAGGATTTGGAAAATTATATGCGACTCCACGCGTTTCGGCTATGTTGAAAAATTCACTTTTTGAGAAAAAGTCGGGAACCATTAACACGTGAACTTCTATCAGATTATCTGGCTGTCCCTTTACTAACCCATCAGAACTTATTTTATGTCAGACTGGATTCTAAGTCGTATTAATCCACGATTCCTATCCCTTATGCACTGACTCCCGATCGCCACATGCGCAAAGACGTCACAGTGCCGCTCGGCCAATAACAGCGTTTCGTCGGTCACGTGACAAAATGTGTAAGTTTTACGATATTGTATGTTGTTTGTTGATAAGTTACAATGAAAACTAAACGTTTTCTCTGTGGGATGTTTAATTACAGGTTATAAACTTTACGTTAAGACACAAAAAGGTTATATTATTTTTTTTCAGGAAGACCCTATTGTGCGTAAAATAAGTTTTGCACACAATTTATTTACTCACTAATTAAAAAAAATAGTATTTTGCACCAAAATTTAGCGGTTTTTACTGTATTTAGTTTTTTTGCACTATTCCAATACTTTATCTTTACTGCGTATGATGTCGTAAAATAAATAAATTAATAATGATCGCTCTGCACTACAGAGCTTTCAAGAAAGTGTTGTCAACTTTTCCAACTAGTTCCAACGAAATAATAACAAATTGAACATTTGAAAAAAACCTAGTTAAATATTTACTTGTATCCTAAGAAACATTTCAGCAACGCTGTAAAACATATTTTTCTACGACAGTACGTAAAGTAAGTTTTCACTGTTGCTGTGCGTAAAGTGATACTTTTCAGCACGTAAAAAAATTATATGCGCGTAAAAACATCAACTGTGCATAAAATAAGTTTTGCACACAATTTATTTACTCACGAATTTAAAAAAATCTAGTATTTCGCATCAAATTTTAGCTGTTTTTACTGTATTCATTTTTTTTTTTTACATTATTCCAATGCTTTATTTTTACTGCGTATGATGTCGCATAATAAATAAATTAATAATGATCGCTCTGAGAATATGTAAGAATTAATTACTATTTTTGCAGCAATTTAAATAATTAATGAGTATTCAACCTTGTATACCTATTATAATTAATAATAGTTCGTTATTTACACATATTACGTTGCATTAAAATAGTATTACGTTATAAAAAAACAAACGACGAACATAGCGTTAAGAAACTAAAAGTTAAAGTTAAAAGAAAAATCAAACGCCTAGCAGATATTCAGAAAATTAAAGTTAAAGTTAAAGTTAAAAAAAAGTCAAACGCCAAGCATGGCATTTAGAAAATAAAAGTTAAAAAGAGTTTGTAAATTACTGAATGCAATTTAATTATAATGAAAATTAAGAATATTAATTGGAATTGAAACTTATGAAACTTAATTACAATTAAATTTATAATACTTAATTACGAAACTAATTAATTCTCACTACACTCCGCAGTCGAAAATTACAAAATTAACTAAAACAAATTAGGTGTACTCAAGTGCAATAAATTATATGGTATTCCCACCTAACAATCATTAGAATAAATCATGATTGAAAAATAATGTTCTGTCATAAAAACTAAACTGTCCAAAATAATTAAGTTTTCACTTTTCTGTACCAAAATTTCGAAGATTATTGTCAAACCTTTCTTTATTACTTATTGTAAACGCCTAGCAAGGCATTTGGAAAATAAAAGTTAAAAAGAGTTTGTAAATAATTTAATGCAGTTTAATTATAATGAAAATTAAGAATATTAATTACAATTGAAACTTATGAAACTTAATTACAATTAAATTTATAATACTTAATTACACAACTAATTAATTCTCACTACACTCCGCAGCATGTATGCCATAATAGTAATTTAGATTTAAATTCTTAATTAAAAAATGAATCGAAAATAACAAAATTAACTAAAACAAATTAGGTGTACTCAAGTGCAATAAATAATATGATATTCCCACCTAACAATCATTAGAATAAATCATGATTGAAAAATAATGTTCTGTCAAAATAATAATAATAATTATAATCGTTTATTGATGCTCTTCCCAAGATGGGTTACATAAGTCGTTATAAGTGTAGACATTATGTTCAATGTTGTTGACACATCTGTTAAAAAACTAAAACTAAACTGCCCAAAATAATTAAGTTTTCCGTATTCTGTACCAAAATTTCGAAGATTATTGTCAAACTTTTAATTATTACTTATTGTAATTTTTGTAAATTTTACTTACAACTATTAAAACAATTTCAACATCTGATTTTTCTTGTTAAATTAGGAATGTCTGCATAAATTGTAATGATTAGGGTCAAAGTTTAAATAACACCAACAATTTAAAGATGACCTCAAAAATTTAATTTGTATGTTAATTTTTTCTTGCATTACAGTGCAATTTTCAATTCTTTATTAAAAGATTTCAAGGATTACTACTTCATTACTCATTATTAGACAAAATTTTAATGGTATCAAAGTTTTAATTCTATTAAAATTTCAAAGATTTTCAAGACAATTAGTTTCAGGTGTACTGTACACGAATCTAATATCAAATTTGCAAATAAGAAATTTTCAGAAATTTCAGTAATAGATAACCCATACTTGTCAATGCAGAAAGTTAAATGTTAGATTTTCTCCCTTATTTAATACTGAAACTTTGTCAAATTTTCAGCAGAATTAGTTTCAGGTGTCCTGTACACGAATTTAACATCAAATTTGCAAATAATAAATTTTCAGAAATTTCAGTAGTAGCTAACCTATACTTGTCAATGCAGAAAGTTAAGTGTTTGATTTTCTCCCTTATTTAATACTGAAACTTTGTCAAATTTTCAGGAGAATTAGTTTCAGGTGTGCTGTACTCGAATCTAATATAAAATTTGCAAATAAGAAATTTTCAGAAATTTCAATATTAGCTAACCCATACTTGTCAATGCAGAATGTTAAGTGTTTAATTTTCTCCCTTATTTAATACTGAAACTTTGTCAAATTTTCAGGAGAATTAGTTTCAGGTGTACTGTACACGAATCTAGTATCAAATTTGCAAATAATAAATTTTCAGAAATATCAGTAATGGCCAAACCATACTTGTCAATGCAGAAAGTTAAGTGTTTGATTTTCTCCCTTATTTACTACTGAAACTTTGTCAAATTTTCAGGAGAATTAGTTTCAGGTGTACTGTACAAGAATCTAATATCAAATTTGCAAATAAGAAATTTTCAGATATTTCAGAAATAGATAACCCATACTTGTCAATGCAGAAAGTTAAGTGTTAGATTTTCTCCCTTATTTAATACTGAAACTTTGTCAAATTTTCAGGAGAAGTAGTTTAAGGTGTACTGTACACGAATCTAATATCAAATTTGCAAATAAGAAATTTTCAGAAATTTCAGTAATAGATAACCCATACTTGTCAATGCAGAAAGTTAAGTGTTTGATTTTCTCCCTTATTTAATACTGAAACTTTGTCAAATTTTCAGGAGAATTAGTTTCAGGTGTACTGTACACAAATCTAATATCAAATTTGCAAATAAGTAATTTTCAGAAATTTCAGTAATAGTTAACCCATACTTGTCAATGCAGAAAGTTAAGTGTTAGATGTTCTCCCTTATTTAATACTGAAACTTTGTCAAATTTTCAGGAGAATTAGTTTCAGGTGTACCGTACACGAATCTAGTATCAAATTTGCAAATAATAAATTTTCAGAAATTTCAGTAATAGCTAACCCATACTTGTCAATGCAGAAAGTTAAGTGTTTGATTTTCTCCCTTATTTAATACTGAAACTTTGTCAAATTTTCAGGAGAATTAGTTTCAGGTGTACTGTACACGAATCTAATATTAAATTTGCAAATAAGAAATTTTCAGAAATTTCAGTAATAGTTAACCCATACTTGTCAATGCAGAAAGTTAAGTGTTAGATTTTCTCCCTTATTTAATACTGAAACTTTGTCAAATTTTCAGGAGATTTAGTTTCAGGTGTACCGTACACGAATCTAGTATCAAATTTGCAAATAATAAATTTTCAGAAATTTCAGTAATAGCTAACCCATACTTGTCAATGCAGAAAGTTAAGTGTTAGATTTTCTCCCTTATTTAATACTGAAACTTAGTCAAATTTTCAGGAGAATTAGTTTCAGGTGTACTTTACACGAATCTAATATCAAGTTTGCAAATAAGAAATTTTCAGAATTTTCAGTAATAGATAACCCATACTTGTCAATGCAGAAAGATAAGTGTTAGATTTTCTCCCTTACTTAATACTGAACCTTTGTCAAATTTTCAGGAGAATTAGTTTCAGGTGTACTGTACACGAATCTAATATCAAGTTTGCAAATAAGAAATTTTCAGAAATTTCAGTAATAGCTAACCCATACTTGTCAATGCAGAAAGTTAAGTGTTTGATTTTCTCCCTTATTTAATACTGAAACTTTGTCAAATTTTCAGGAGAATTCGTTTCAGGTGTACTGTACACGAATCTAATATCAAATTTGCAAATAAGAAATTTTCAGAAATTTCAGTAATAGATAACCCATACTTGTCAATGCAGAAAGTTAAGTGTTAGATTTTCTCCCTTATTTAATACTGAAACTTTGTCAAATTTTCAGGAGAATTAGTTTCTGGGGTACTGTACACGAATCTAATATCAAGTTTGCAAATAAGAAATTTTCAGAAATTTCAGTAATAGGTAACCCATACTTGTCAATGCAGAAAGTTAAGTGTTTGATTTTCTCCCTTATTTAATACTGAAACTTTGTCAAATTTTCAGGAGAATTAGTTTCAGGTGTACTGTACAGGAATCTAATATCAAGTTTGCAAATAAGAAATTTTCAGAAATTTCAGTAATAACTAACCCATACTTGTCAATGCAGAAAGTTAAGTGTTTGATTTTCTCCCTTATTTAATACTGAAACTTTGTCAAATTTTCAGGAGAATTAGTTCCAGGTATACTGTACACGAATATAATATCAAATTTGCAAATAAGAATTTTTCAGAAATTTCAGTAATAGCTAACCCATACTTGTCAATGCAGAAAGTTAAGTGTTAGATTTTCTCCCTTATTTAATACTGAAACTTTGTCAAATTTTCAGGAGAGTTAGTTTCAGGTGTACTGTACACGAATCTAATATCAAGTTTGCAAATAAGAAATTTTCAGAAATTTCAGTAATAGCTAACCCATACTTGTCAATGCAGAAAGTTAAGTGTTTGATTTTCTCCCTTATTTAATACTGTAACTTTGTCAAATTTTCAGGAGAATTAGTTTCAGGTGTACTGTACACGAATCTAATATCAAGTTTGCAAATAAGAAATTTTCAGAAATTTCAGTAATAGATAAGCCATACTTGTCAATGCAGAAGTTAAGTGTTAGATTTTCTTCCTTATTTAATACTGAAACTTTATCAAATTTTCAGGAGAATTAGTTTCAGGTGTACTGTACACGAATCTTATATCAAATTTGCAAATAAGAAATTTTCAGAAATTTCAGTAATAGCTAACCCATACTTGTCAATGCAGAAAGTTAAGTGTTTGATTTTCTCCCTTATTTAATACTGAAACTTTGTCAAATTTTCAGGAGAATTAGTTTCAGGTGTACTGTACACGAATCTAATATTAAATTTGCAAATAAGAAATTTTCAGAAATTTCAGTAATAGTTAACCCATACTTGTCAATGCAGAAAGTTAAGTGTTAGATTTTCTCCCTTATTTAATACTGAAACTTTGTCAAATTTTCAGGAGATTTAGTTTCAGGTGTACCGTACACGAATCTAGTATCAAATTTGCAAATAATAAATTTTCATAAATTTCAGTAATAGCTAACCCATACTTGTCAATGCAGAAAGTTAAGTGTTAGATTTTCTCCCTTATTTAATACTGAAACTTAGTCAAATTTTCAGGAGAATTAGTTTCAGGTGTACTTTACACGAATCTAATATCAAGTTTGCAAATAAGAAATTTTCAGAATTTTCAGTAATAGATAACCCATACTTGTCAATGCAGAAAGATATGTGTTAGATTTTCTCCCTTACTTAATACTGAACCTTTGTCAAATTTTCAGGAGAATTAGTTTCAGGTGTACTGTACACGAATCTAATATCAAGTTTGCAAATAAGAAATTTTCAGAAATTTCAGTAATAGCTAACCCATACTTGTCAATGCAGAAAGTTAAGTGTTTGATTTTCTCCCTTATTTAATACTGAAACTTTGTCAAATTTTCAGGAGAATTCGTTTCAGGTGTACTGTACACGAATCTAATATCAAATTTGCAAATAAGAAATTTTCAGAAATTTCAGTAATAGATAACCCATACTTGTCAATGCAGAAAGTTAAGTGTTAGATTTTCTCCCTTATTTAATACTGAAACTTTGTCAAATTTTCAGGAGAATTAGTTTCTGGGGTACTGTACACGAATCTAATATCAAGTTTGCAAATAAGAAATTTTCAGAAATTTCAGTAATAGGTAACCCATACTTGTCAATGCAGAAAGTTAAGTGTTTGATTTTCTCCCTTATTTAATACTGAAACTTTGTCAAATTTTCAGGAGAATTAGTTTCAGGTGTACTGTACAGGAATCTAATATCAAGTTTGCAAATAAGAAATTTTCAGAAATTTCAGTAATAACTAACCCATACTTGTCAATGCAGAAAGTTAAGTGTTTGATTTTCTCCCTTATTTAATACTGAAACTTTGTCAAATTTTCAGGAGAATTAGTTCCAGGTATACTGTACACGAATATAATATCAAATTTGCAAATAAGAATTTTTCAGAAATTTCAGTAATAGCTAACCCATACTTGTCAATGCAGAAAGTTAAGTGTTAGATTTTCTCCCTTATTTAATACTGAAACTTTGTCAAATTTTCAGGAGAGTTAGTTTCAGGTGTACTGTACACGAATCTAATATCAAGTTTGCAAATAAGAAATTTTCAGAAATTTCAGTAATAGCTAACCCATACTTGTCAATGCAGAAAGTTAAGTGTTTGATTTTCTCCCTTATTTAATACTGTAACTTTGTCAAATTTTCAGGAGAATTAGTTTCAGGTGTACTGTACACGAATCTAATATCAAGTTTGCAAATAAGAAATTTTCAGAAATTTCAGTAATAGATAAGCCATACTTGTCAATGCAGAAGTTAAGTGTTAGATTTTCTTCCTTATTTAATACTGAAACTTTATCAAATTTTCAGGAGAATTAGTTTCAGGTGTACTGTACACGAATCTTATATCAAATTTGCAAATAAGAAATTTTCAGAAATTTCAGTAATAGCTAACCCATACTTGTCAATGCAGAAAGTTAAGTGTTTGATTTTCTCCCTTATTTAATACTGAAACTTTGTCAAATTTTCAGGAGAATTAGTTTCAGGTGTACTGTACACGAATCTAATATCAAGTTTGCAAATAAGAAATTTTCAGAAATTTCAGTAATAGATAAGCCATACTTGTCAATGCAGAAGTTAAGTGTTAGATTTTCTTCCTTATTTAATACTGAAACTTTATCAAATTTTCAGGAGAATTAGTTTCAGGTGTACTGTACACGAATCTTATATCAAATTTGCAAATAAGAAATTTTCAGAAATTTCAGTAATAGCTAACCCATACTTGTCAATGCAGAAAGTTAAGTGTTTGATTTTCTCCCTTATTTAATACTGAAACTTTGTCAAATTTTCAGGAGAATTAGTTTCAGGTGTACTGTACACGAATCTAATATCAAATTTGCAAATAAGAAATGTTCAGAAATTTCAGTAATAGATAACCCATACTTGTCAATGCAGAAAGTTAAGTGTTAGATTTTCTCCTTTATTTAATATTTAATATATTTAACATATATTTAATCTAAAATTAAATATATGTATAAATGAGAAAATTGTAATATTAAAATTAGATGATTGCAACACAATTAATTTATCATTTAGGACTGATTCAATCGTAAGTTTTCAGCTTAAATCGCAAGTTTGTCTTTCATTTCTGCGACGAATTTTGAAATTCTGTTTTTATCTACTTAGTACATATATTCAATTTCAAATTAAATATAGGTATACATGGGAAAATTATAATATTAAAATTATCTGATTGCAACACAATTAATTTATCAATTAGGACTTATTCAGCGTAAATCGTAAGTATGTCTTTCTTTTCTGCGACGAAATTTAAAATTCTGTTTTTATCTACTTAGAACATATATTCAATACAAATTAAATACACAAATGAGAAAATTATAATATTAAAATTAACTGATTGCAACACAAATGCTTGTTTGGTAGATATGTTAAGTTGCATAATGGCAAATACATTAATTTTGAACGTACGTAAATTGTGGTCAAGTAGTAAACCAGTTTTAATTATAATTTTATTATTATTACGAATAGGGAAAGCGAGGAGATTAATTTTATAGTCAGTAATTAATATTATTGTAGTGCACAAGACCTGATGCAATATTGGTATTTAATTAAATTATATTGTAGCACAAGTAATAACGAATAATACACGAACGTAATATTGATTATTGTACCTACAATTTGTAAATATGTATTACAATCTTTCAAAAAACGGGCTTTATATAAATTTTGACATTTGCTAATTTCTTCGTTTGTCATTCTCACACACGCACGCAAAGTCTAAAATTCTAGGGGCTCTATAATGGTACTTTATTGCCCTAGGCAGATAAACTGATACTTTACACCTTTAAAGAGTCTAAAATTCTAGGGGATCTAAAATGGTACTTTATTGCCAGAGGCAGATAAAGTGATACTTTACACCTTTAAACGAAGGACAGGTCAGACATAAAGTATTATTATTTTCTGTTCCACTTCAAATTTCAATTTGAAATACTGAATAAAATTATGTACTGTGGTTAAAAGTTTTGTTTTTAAGACATGAAATCTTCTATTGTCTATAATTATAGGGGCTCTATAATGGTACTTTATTGCCCTAGGCAGATAAACTGACACTTTACACCTTTAAAGTGTCTAAAATTGTAGGGGCCTATAGTGGTACTTTTTTGCCCTAGGCAGATAAGCTGATACTTTACACGTGTGTGTAAACAGAGAACAGATCAAACATAAAGTATTATTATTTTCTGTTCTACTTTAAATTCTAATTTGATATACGGAAAAAAATTATGTACTATGGTTTAATTTTTTTTTTAAGACCAGAAATATTCTATCGTCTAAAATGTTAGGGGCTCTATAATAGTACTTTATTGCCCTAGGCAGATAAACTGATAGTTTACACCTTTAAACGAAGAACAGGTAAAACATAAAGTATTATTATTTTCTGTTCCACTTGAAATTCTAATTTGAAATACTGAATAAAATTATGTACTATGGTTTAAAGGTTTGTTTTTAAGACATGAAATCTTCTTGCGTCTAAAATTCTAGAGGCTCTATAATGGTAGTTTAATGCTCTAGGCAGATAAACTGATACTTTACACCTTTAAAGAGTTTAAAATTCTAGGGGCTCTATAATGGTACTTTATTGGCCTAGGCAGATAAAGTGATACTTTACACCTTTAAACGAAGAACAGGTCAAATATAAAGTATTATTATTTTCTGTTCCGCTTTAAGTTCTAATTTGAAATACTGAATAAAAGTATGTACTATAGTTACAAGTTTTGTTTTTAAGGCATGAAATCTTCTGTCGTTCATTGTTCATGTCCAATTACGAACAAAACGAGTTTTGTTAATTACTTCCTTTTGTGGTGCTTGTAAATTCTTGATTAATTAAAATATTTTGAACCTTCTCCGTAGCAGTGAAATAATAATGATTGTTCGAACAATCGTTCTGTTGGGTCTTGTTAGTTCAGAGTGACTGGGGAAGCTGCCCAAATCGTAATTGGATTGAAATGTATTCGCACCAGTCACACATCTGGCAATCTCTTCCATCACCATACGTCCGATCATTCCTCTCCTCTGAGCAATGAAACAACTTATACGAGAGGCTCCCATTGTTCTCAATCCTCGGTCCTCGATGTTACATACATACAATGCAAACCCGAGACTCTTATAATCCGTACGTTAACTTCCAGGCCACGGCTATTTCGCTTTATGCTCGACGTCTGAATTCGCAAAACTGCCTCTTATCTGTTTTATAGGATGTAGAGTGAATGAGACTGCTACTTATCTCCTACAGTATTATTAATGATCTTTCAAATACATATACAGGGTGTTTGCTAAAGATGTCCGTACATTTGTGTATCGAGTCAGCGATGGAGAAACAACAAAAAAAGTTCATATAAACATGTGTGCCTAGATGGCACTGTAAGTAGATTGCAGATTGCAGTAGTTAAGCTACGACAGATCTACTTCACCCCCAGCAGAGATTTCGATTAAATTACTCGCAATTTCCGCAATTATCATTGTAACTGCTCGCGGTGATCGATTAAAACCGCGAATTAAAAGCGCTAATTATAATCAAAATCTCTGCTGGGGGTGCAGTAGAACTGTCCTAGCTCAACTACTGATTACTGATAGCGCTGTAATATTAAACCCTCAGATAACTATTTGTAACTTTGCCCACAAACAAATATTCCTACCCCATACATTTATAATAGTTGTATACTATTCGTTAGTTTATCAATTGATGGAACTACCGACACTTGAGTAGAAGTTGGGGCTTTATCTCACTGCTCCGCAATGTATTATAAAACAATTCACTGTAATAATTTTTAGGTTAAAAACAATGGGTTTTGACAGACAATTACAATAATTTTGGATTACCAATTTGTTTTAGAACAAAAGCTAGGTGATAAATCACGTAAATCAAAAATCATGCAACAATCAAAGAAACAAAAGACATAACAATGGCCGTTATTGTATTTGACAGTATTTTGACATTGTCAGATAACTTCACGTTTGATTTGAGACCATCACATAACATAGACCTAATTAATGATTGTAGGCGATAATTTGGGATCTGATATGGATCTATTACCTTTTTATCGTCAGGTTATCTCCACGAACGTTGTTTTCCAAACAGTATCCACCAAACGACTCATCCCCACTCTCGGTTTCGATGGAGACCACGTGCCCGAGCCGAAGTTGCAGCGAGTGCACACGTTTAGTCACCTTCAGTTAGCAGGCAGCTGTCTGTGGGTGAGCGTCGCTTGTTTATCGTTCGCCGGTTGTTAATCCACGTTCACCAATTGTTTTTCGATTAGCGCGAATTACAAACTTATTTGGTATGTGATTGTGTGTTTTATCGGTGCTTTAGCCGGCGAGAGGATAATGGCACGAGGATTATAGGTTCTCTCCACAGCTGAGATGTACGCAAGACTGTAATTACCTTTCATTATCTTACGCTTCTTATTGTTACTCGTTACTCATTATTATTGTTAACATGTGTGTGCACTGCGTTCAATTGGGGCTAAGTGGTAGCCACAGCACTAGGCGCATATGTGAGAGATCTTTTATGGCGAGATGAATATCGTCATTCATATAAAGCAATTATTTTAATCGATGAAATCATTTCGAGCAGACGATAAATAACTGTAACTGTTCCTAAATTGTAATGATTTCAGTATAGCAATTAATAAAACGGTACCTTAATTCGATAATTAAGTAATGGTAATGATTTCAGTACAGCAATTATTATAACTATTCCTTAAATCGATAATTAAACAAAATAAACAAAATGGTTGCCTACTGTTTTAAATATTTGACAGTTGACATAACCTGGAAAGCATTACGAAATTAACAGCTAACCTATAAGAAATGTCAAAATCGTTCGTTCATTTTTTTTCGTAGTCTGTCCACAGATTAGTGTTTTATCCTTGCCATAAAACCCTATATCTTTGGGTTGACTCTAATATTAAATTAATAATCGAATTTCTGACATCAAATTGTTTTAATTAGGTAGGACAATAGGACCACCAAATATTATTCATATTTATTCGGTGGTTTAGGAGATTGCGTCATTTAAATATGAGCCCAATTTAAGAAACACTTAAAATTGGCCCAAAATCGTAGGCTCACACAAAAATTGCAATATCTTAAGAATTACTCATTGGATATTAATGTTATTGCACATATTATGTACTAGTATATCACTTAATATTAGTACAAAATTTCATTTAATTTTATACGCCAGTTTTTCAAATAGCATAACTGTTGTATCAATAAAATTGGAGCAAAATCGTAGTCTTAAACAAAGATTGCAATATCTTAAGAACTGCTCATTGGATATTCATTTAATTGCCCATACTGTATGGTAATATATCACTTAATATCAGTAATAAATTGCATTCACATTGATACGCCAGTTCTGGAGATATCGTCACTTTTGAAAGAGAAAAATTGGAAAGATACTCAAAATCGTCCAAAAATATTGTAGTTTCTAACAAAATTCGCAATATCTGACGAACGGCTCATTGGATATCAATGTTATTGCACATATTATGTACTAGTACATCACTTAATATTAGCATACATTTTCATATAAATTGATACGCCAATTTTTGACATAGCATCACTGTTGTATCGGTACAATTGGAGCAAAATCGCTGTCTTAAACATATATAGAAATATCTTAAGAACTGCTCATTGGATATTCATTTAAGTGCCCATACTGTATGCAAATATATCACTTAATATCAGTAATAAATTGCATTCATATTGATACGCCAGTTCTTGAGATATCGTCACTGTTGTAAGAGAAAAATTGGAGAGACACTTAAAATCGTCTAACAATATTGTAGTCTCTAACAAAAATTGCAATATCTTAAGAATTGCTTATTGGATATTAATTTAATTGCACATACTATGTACTAGTATATCACTTAATATTAGTACAAAATTTCATATAAATTGACACGCCAGTTTTTCAAATAGCATTACTGTTGTATCAGTAAAATTGTTCCAAAATCGTAGTCTTAAACATATATTGCAATATCTTAAGAACTGCTCATTGCATATTTATTTAATTGCCCATACTGTATGGTAATATATCCCTTAATATCAGTAATAAATTGCATTCATATTGATACGCCAGTTCTTTAGATATCGTCACTTGTGTAAGAGAAAAATTGGAGACACTCAAAATCGTCTAAAAATATTGTAGTTTCTAACAAAAAATGCAATATCTTAAGAACTGCTCATTGGATATTAATGTTATTGCACATATTATGTACTAGTATATCACTTAATATTAGTACAAAATTTCGTTTAAATTCATACGCCTGTTTTTCAAATAGCATTACTGTTGTATCAGTAAAATTAGTGCAAAATCGTAGTCTTAAACATATATTGCAATATCTTAAGAACCTCTCATTGGATATTTATTTAGTTGCCCATACTGTATGGTAATATACCACTTAATATCAGTAATAAATTGCATTCACATTTATACGCCAGTTCTTGAGATACCATCACTTTTGTATGAGCAAAATTGGAGAGACACTCAAAATCGTCTAAAAATATTGTAGTTTCTAACAAAAAATGCAATATCTTAAGAACTGCTCATTGGATATTAATGTTATTGCACATATTATGTACTAGTATATCACTTAATATTAGTACAAAATTTCGTTTAAATTCATACGCCTGTTTTTCAAATAGCATTACTGTTGTATCAGTAAAATTAGTGCAAAATCGTAGTCTTAAACATATATTGCAATATCTTAAGAACCTCTCATTGGATATTTATTTAATTGCCCATACTGTATGGTAATATACCACTTAATATCAGTAATAAATTGCATTCACATTGATACGCCAGTTCTTGAGATATCGTTACTTTTGTAAGAGAAAAAATGGAGAGCCACTCAAAATTGTCTAACAATATTGTAGTTTCTAACAAAAATTGCAATATCTTAATAATTGCTCATTGGATATTAATTTAATTGCACAGACTATGTACTAGTATATCACTTAATATTTGTACAAAATTTCATTTAAATTCATACGCCAGATTTTAAAATAGCATAACTGTTGTATCAGTAAAATTGGAGCAAAATCGTAGTCTTAAACAAATATTGCATTATCTTAAGAACTGCTCATTGGATATTGATTTAATTGCGCATATTATATGCGAACATATCACTTAATATTAGTAATGAATTGCATTCACATTGATACGCCATTTCTTGAGATATAGTCACTTTTGTAAGAGAAAAATTGGAGAGACACTCAAAATCGTCTAAAAATATTATAGTTTCTAACAAAAATTGCAATATCTTAAGAACTGCTCTTTATACATAAAAGTTATTGCACATATTATGTAGTTGTATATCACTTAATATTAGCACAAAATTTGATATAAATTGACACGCCAGTTTTTGACATAGCATCACTGTTGTATCAGTACAATTGGAGCAAAATCGTAGTCTTAAACAAATATTGCAATATCTTAAGAACCGCTCATTGGATATTCATTTAACTGTCCATACTGTATAGTAAGATATCACTTAATATCAGTAATAAATTGCATTCACATTGATACATGATTGATACATGATACATGATTGATCGAGTCAAAATCGTCTAAAAATATTGTAGTTTCTAACAAAAATTGCAATATCTTAAGAACTGCTCATTGCATATTAATTTAATTGCACATATTATGTACTAGTATATCACCTAAGTATGTATTACAAAATTTCGTTTAAATTCATACGCCAGTTTTTGAAATAGCATCACTGTTGTATCAGTGAAATTGGAGCAAAATCGTAGTTAAACAAATATTGCAATATCTTAAGAACCGCTCATTGGATATTTATTTAATTGCACATATTATATGCCAATATATCACTTAATATCAGTAATAAATTGCATTCATATTGATACGCCAGTTGTTGACATATCGTCACTTTTGTATGGGAAAAATTGAAGAGACACTTAAAATCTCCCCAAAATATTGTAGTCTCTTGTCATTCCATTTTTTGAGTTCTCGCCCAATTTTTTACATCTCTCTATATTTTCTCACAGGCGTCAGTCTTTTTCTGACAGCCATTCTACTGTGTGACTGTTCCTCTATTGTTTTTGGCATTTTCTGCTTGCTATCACACTATTTATGACTATTATGAATAGCAATGATTCCGTAGAGCTTGGACATCTCCTCTAAGGGCAGTTACAATGTTTTCTAACTGTTACTACATGAAGATGCCCATGAAGATGAAAGTGGGTAATTTGACTTTAGTTCTTATGTATTTCAAACTATTCTGGTCCATTAAGAAGAAAAAAATAGACGTTAGTCGAACTTTGTGACATTTTTTTACATCTCTATTGTCCTAATGATGAAACTTTATTTCATCTCAGCTGCCACTCTAATATTTGGCAGTTGACTCTTTAAGTTTTGGCAGCTGTCACATTGTTTTCTGACAGTTATTCTAATTTTGACAGCTGTCGCCCCAAGATATGACAGCTGTCATCCCAAGATATGACAGCTGTCGCCCCAAGATATGACAGCTTTGCCCCAAAGATATGACAGCTGTCACTTTATGTTTTGAGAGCTGCCATTTTCTTTTCAAACAGCTGTCATTTAATTTCCTGACAGCTATCGCTCCAAGTTTTGACAACTGTTCCAGTTGTCATTCTATTTTTTGTTTTTATATAACTGCCCTTCCTTGTTAAGCTACTTCGTCTGGGGTTGTTGATCATTGTGGCAATTTTAACTTTAAAGATGGCTAATATATATTTTCAATTTTCCACGCTCTTTTCCGGCATCTGCTTTGATAGCAAGAAATTTTGTCAATACAAACGCCCCAATCCTATTTATTCTGTTTGGTGGCTCGTGCTCGTTAAAAGTTCGCGTTTGGCGAGCGAGAATGGAGGTCGACATTGCACGCCATGAATATTGATGGATCTCGCTCCGTTTTCTTTTTTGCGCCACACCGGAAGGAAGCGCTCACTTGCATCGTTAATCACGAGGAGAGACAATGGGCGCTATTGTTTTCCACGTGATCGTCGACACACGGCGATTTCTGCGCTTGTCAGCTAATTGACTTGTCAGCACAGACGACTCAAACAGTCGAAGTGCAAGACAAACAATTTGCCCTTCTAGTGATAAACGCTGCAAAACAGTTGAGCGCAGCGTTCGTCAAGTTTTCTTCATTAATAGATGGTTTCCATAGATACCATTCCATAAATTACCATTCCATAGATTTTTAGATCCAATGATCCATAGCAGCATAGATGGTTTCCATAGATACCATTCCATAACTTACCATTCCATAGATTTTTAGATCCAATGATCCATAGTATCATAGATGTTTTTTCTGCGCCTGTCAGCTAATTGACTTGTCAGCACAGACGACTCAAAACAGTCAAAGTGCAAGACAACAAGTTTTCTTCATCACTAGATGGTTTCCATAGATACCTGCAATAAATTATCATTCCATAGATATTTAGATCCGATGATCCATAGCAGCATAGATGGTTTCCAAAGATACCATTCCATAGATTTTTACATCCAATGGTTCTTAGCATCATTGATGATTTGTCTGCGCCTGTCTGCTAATTGACTTGTCAGCACAGACGACTCAAATAGTCAAAGTACAAGACAACAAGTTTCTTAATTAATAGATGATTTCCATAGATACCTTCAATAAATTACCATTCCATAGATATTTAGATCCAATGGTCCATAGCATCATAGATGGTTTCCATAGATACCATTCCATAAATTACCATTCCATAGATTTTTAGATACAATGGTTGGTCCATAGCATCATAGATGGTCTTAAACAATTGGTCGCTCTAACAGAAACTAGCCAATGCCAAACAATCAATAGTCTCAATCAAAACTTATCTGTGACAATTGCAAATCTGTGACAAATAAAATTTTGTACTCATCAATATTCTGACCCAAATTTTATCTCAGAAAATTGATTTTCAAACAATCTTCATTATTCTACACCCGAAAGGGTAGAAGAATTATGACTATAATAATAACAATCTTCAAACTACGAAAATCAGAAAAAAATGGAATGTGGTGTTAAATAAGGCAAAGTTGCTGTACTTTGGGATTATGGATAGTCTGAATCAAAACTTATATATGTGGCAACTGGTGTTCAAGAAATCTACAAACTATGAACATTAGAAGAGGAAAAAAGGAGCTTTATGTCGTGGCAACCTTTTTCAGATTCTAGACCAGATTAGATTTTGAGATGTTCGCAAACAAAATTGTATTTTTTTCTGTTTTAACTGAAGCATTGAATGATCTATAAAATACACGTAAATTCCAGAATTTTTATGTACAAGTGTATCACTTAATATAAGGAAAATATTGCATTCATATTAATACGCCAGTTCTTGAGATACCATCACTTATGTATGTGAAAAATTGAGAGACACTTAAAATCGTCTAAATATATTGTAGTATCTAACAAATATTGCAATATCTTAAAAACTGCTCATTGGATATTAATGTTATTGCACATATTATGTACTAGTATATCACTTAATATTAGCACAAAATTTCATATATATTGACACCCCAGTTTTGGACATAGCATCACTATTGTATCAGTACAATTGGAGCTAAATCGTAATCTTAAACAAATATTGCAATATCTTAAGAACCGCTCATTGGATATTCATTTAACTGCCCATACTGTATGGTAATATATCACTTAATATCCGTAATAACTTGCATTCACATTAATAGAAAAATTGGAGAGACACTCAAAATCGTCTAAAAATATTGTAGTTTCTAACAAAAATTGCAATATCTTAAGAACTGCTCATTGGATATTAATGTTATTGCACATATTATGAACTAGTATATCACTTAATATTAGCACAAAATTTCATATAAATTGACACGCCAGTTTTTGACATAGCATCACTGTTGTATCAGTACAATTGGAGCAAAATCGTAGTCTTACACATATATTGCAATATCTGAAGAACTGCTCATTGGATATTAATTTAATTGCACATATTATGTACTAGTATATCACTTAATATTAGTACAAAATTTCGTTTAAATTCATACGCCAGTTTTTCAAATAGCATTACTGTTGTATCGGTAAAAATGGTGCAAAATCGTAATCTTAAACATATATTGCAATATCTTAAGAACTGCTCATAGGATATTTATTTAATTGGTCATATTGTATGCTAATATATCACTTGATATCAGTAATAAATTGCATTCACATTGATACGCCAGTTCTTCAGATATCGTCAATTTTGTAAGAGAAAAATTGGAGAGATAGTCAAAATCGTCCAAAAATATTGTAGTTCTAACAAAAATTGCAATATCTTAAGAACTGCTCATTGGATATTAATTTAATTGCACATGTTATGTACTAGTATATCACTTAATATTAGTACAAAATTTCATTTAAATTGATACGCCAGTTTTTCAAATAGCATTACTGTTGTATAAGTAAAATTGGTGCAAAATCGTAGTATTAAACATATATTGCAATATCTTAAGAACTGCTCATTGGATATGTATTTAACTGCTCATATTGTATGATAATATATCACTTAATATCAGTAATAAATTGCAATCACATTGATACGCCAGTTCTTGAGATATCATCACTGTTGTAAGAGAAAAATTGGAGAGACACTCAAAATCGTCTAAAAATATTGTAGTTTCTAACAAAAATTGCAATATCTTAAGAACTGGTCATTGGATATTCATTTAATTGCACATACTGCATGGTAATGTATCACTTAATATCAGTAATAAATTGCATTCACATTCATACGCCAGTTCTTCAGATATCGTCAATTTTGTAAGAGAAAAATTGGAGAGACACTCAAAATCGTCTAAAAATATTGTAGTTCTAACAAAAATTGCAATATCTTAAGAACTGCTCATTGGATATTAATTTAATTGCACATATTATGTACAAGTATATCACTTAATATTAGTACAAAATTTCGTTTAAATTCATACGCCAGTTTTTCAAATAGCATTACTGTTGTGTCAGTAAAATTGGTGCAAAATCGTAGTCTTAAACATATATTGCAATATCTTAAGAACTGCTCATTGGATCTTTATTTAATTGCTCATATTGTATGCTAATATATCGCTGAATATCTGTAATAAATTGGATTCACATTGATACGCCAGTTCTTGAGATATCGTCACTTTTGTACGAGAAAAATTGGAGAGTCGCTCAAAATCGTCTAAAAATATTCTAGTTTCTAACAAAAATTGCAGTATCTTAAGAACTGCTTATTGGATATTAAATTAATTGCACATATTATGGACTAGTATATCACTTAATATTAGTACCAAGTTTCGTTTAAATTCATACGCCAGTTTTTCAAATAGCATTACTGTTCTATCAGTACTATTGGAGTAAAATCGTAGTCTTAATCATATATTGCAATATCTTAAGAACTGCTCATTGGATATTCATTTAATTGCCCATACTGCATGGTAATATATCACTTAATATCAGTAATAAATTGCATTCACATTGATACGCCAGTTCTTGAGATATCGTCACTTTTGTAAGAGAAATATTGGAGAGACACTCAAACTCGTCTAAAAATATTGTAATTTCTAACAAATATTGCAATATCTTAAGAACTGCTCATTGGATGTTAATTTAATTGCACATATTATGTACTAATATATCACTTAATATTAGTACAAAATTTCGTTTAAATTCATACGCCTGTTTTTTGATTAGTATTACTGTTGTGTCAGTAAAATTGGTGCAAAATCGTAGTCTTAAACATAATTGCAATATCTTAAGTACTGCTTATTGGATATGTATTTAATTGCTCATATTGTATGCTAATATATCACTTAATATCAGTAATAAATTATATTTACATTGATACGCCAGTTCTTGCAATACCATCAGTTTTGTGTGAGAAAAATTGGAGAGACAGTTAAAGTCGCCTAAATCGCCTAATAGCGCCTAAGATATAAAAATTGAAATATCTTGACAATTGCAGATGACACAAACATGTCCACAAATTTTGCATTCTCAGAATACTTCCTCATTTTGCTACAAACCTACTGGTATTCGACAGGTCACCAAAGTTTGAGAACCTGCTGCAGATGATGACAAAATGCCCACAAACTTTACATTTCTCTGAACACTTCCTCATTTTGCTGCCGATCTGCTGGTAATCGAACCCACTATCGCTGGTTTTTCATGGCGCACCAGGATTACGTGGAGGTATGCGCTCGAACCAAGGTCGTCGGATTTCTCCTCCGACGACTGCCAACTCGGGAGCCGATGAATAAAACATTCCAGATACTGTAAACAAGGGCGATTACATGCTGCCGGCCTTTTTGATACATCGGTCTCATTTAGCGGATGGGAAAACCCTGGTTTGATCGGCGACGTCCGAACCTGGGTGGCAGCGAAAATTACGTTTTGCCACGGGTGACCTTGACGGTAATCGCTCGCGGCCTAATGGGATTAAAATTGCCGGCGACCTCCTCTATTACACGGTGAAAGGGCCACAAATCAGCCATAGAAACGAGAAGGACATGCACGTTGATGGTTCATCCAGGCTTTTGAAATCATGGGTTTTACAGCAAGAAATCAGCATGCAATAACAATAATTATAACCCCAGTGCACCTCCGCAGAATGTGCCAACAAAATTATAAATTTACAGCGTCATCCGACTATTCATAATCGTTGCCTTGGTGATCATTCAATAACGTATAAGTTCTAATTTACTTTTTCAAATTCTCGCAAATCCAAATGTCCAATCCAAAATTTAATGCGATATTCATTATCCTGATAATTTTCCGGTGCCAATGAAATGTCGTACGTTTTCATTGTAATTACGAACTTTAATTAACTCATTACATTATTAATTATTAATTGTTCCCATTGACTTGTAAGATCGCTGATCCACCACTCTTATGAGTTGTTATGCTTATTTTTATGCTATTCGCGATTCTAAAATGCCACGGGTTATATCACTCAAAATTGAACACGTCATGGCTCAAATTAAACCGCGCAATTACGGGTAAACTGTTGCTTCCTGTTTCGCGTGCTCTTCCCATGCGCGCAAATTCCGCGCTAGACTAGAAAAAACAGCGATTCTGCACGGCTGGGAATATATTTCGGTGATCGTCGAACCGGTGACCTTCGGAGCCGTGCAGAACAACGGAACGGATCAGCGGTGCAGGAATTACTTTTTCGGCGAGTTCTCGGCATGATCTTCAGCCCACGTTCACTTCATTACTCGCCCACAGCTGTTTCATGCATACGTGAAACATAGAAGAGGCCAGGCGCCAATGACGAAACAATATTTGTCCACGGTTTGAAATTAATAAGAATCGATTTTGGCTTAGATATGTTGATAAATGAGGTTTTCTAGGACAGTGCGTAAAGCAAGTTTTTACGCACTGCGAACAGTTAAATTTTAGCTGTTTTTCGTAATTGCTGTTGTAGAAAACACTTTGTATGATACATCGTAAAGTAGTGCTTTACAATCTTGTATGATACATCGTAAAGTAGTGCTTTACAAACTTGTATGATACATCGTAAAGTAGTGCTTTACAAACTTGTATGATACATCGTAAAGTAGTGCCTTACAAACTTGTATGATACATCGTAAAGTAGTGCTTTACAAACATGTATGGTACAGTTAAAAAATGTGTTGTAGATAATTGGCTGTTGTAAATTGTTAAATGTTGTAAGATAACACAGATAATTGTCTGTTGTAAGTCGTGTTTAAAATTGTCTTGTACAGAAATAGAACCATAACTATGTATAAAGTAACTTGTTTTCGTAAAACTAATATAAAGAAGTTTTCCACATCCTAACCTAACCTAACCTAACCTAACCAAGTTAGTGGACACACTGTATATATCACCTGCATTTTGAAATCTTCAGCAACACGATTTCGTGCTGCATCGCAGTTTATTAAAAGCATACGCCGGTTATCACGCAATCTCTATCAATCGTCTTCACTGCCGGCATATCAATCAATCCGAGTCTCGTGAATTATTCATGGCCCGGCGCAAGTAAACACCGAGCGCCTGGCGGTCTCGTGTCAGGCGTCGCGACGCCCAATAAATTTTCCATCTCAGTGTTCCGCGCTTCCCTCAAAAATCTAGAATAATGCAGTGGCCGAGAGATTTGTTCGGGCCAAGACACATTTAGCAACTTCTGCCGCAGAGGAATAAATAGCAGCGAGCTGACGACATCTGGGAGAAGACGTCGAGGAACTGGGGCACGATATTATTAAATGAAGCAACGGTAAAGATACTCACCGCAGCTGAAAACAGAATTAATCATTGTTATTATGTATAATATCAATATCCAATAATTATAATAATAGCAATGATAATAATTGGTATTTTGGACTCCTCAAGTAAATAACGGTTTTACCAACGTGGGTCTCGTCAGCCCAGTGATGACTCTTAAAAAAAAGTAGTTGTCTAGAGTAGATAATTGTTGTTATTTATAATAATAAACAATATTTATTAGCAGAAAAGCTACATAATATATAAAACGTAAATATATTTTCATGACAACAAACAACACAACAAAACAAAAATAAGAACAATGCCAAAGCAAAGACACAAATAGTAAATACAGTTTTCATATTATAATATTTTACCAATATCTATTTACAGATCAATTTGAACAACGTATTCCCTCACCTGAGCTGTATACTGATGAATATTCGTCTCATTTTTTATGTGACAGGGCATCTTATTATATAGTTTAAATATAATAAATAATAATAATAACAATAATAATAATTAGCAGTTTAAACACCTCAACTGAATAGGAGTTTCGACCTAGTGGCTTTCGTCAGCCCAGTGATGTCCCTTCAAAAATATGTCCTTACAGATTATTACACAATTCTAATTCAGAAAAGTGTGAGAGACTCAAAAACGCCTAAAAATATTGTAGTTTCTAACAAAAATTACAATATCTTAAGAACTGCTCATTGGATATTAATTTAATTGCACATATTATGTACTTGTATATCACTTAATATTTGTACAAAATTTCACTTAAATTGATACGCCAATTTTTGAAATAGCATCACTGTTGTATCAGTAAAATTGGTGCAAAATCGTAGTTTTAAACAAATATTGCAATATCTTAAGAACTGCTCCTTGGATATTCATTTAATTGCCCATACTGTATGGTAATATACCACTTAATATCAGTAATAAATTGCATTCACATTGATACGCCAGTTCTTGAGATATCATCACTTTTGTATGAGAAATATTGGAGAGACACTCAAAATCGTCTAAAAATATTGTAGTTTCTAACAAAAATTGCAATATTTGAAGAACGGCTCATTGGATATTAATTTAATTGCACATATTATATACTAGTATATCACTTAATATTAGTACAAAATTTCGTTTAAATTCATACGCCAGTTTTTCAAGTAGCATTACTGTTGTATCAGTAAAATTGGTGCAAAATCGTAGTCTTAAACAAATATTGCAATATCTTAAGAACCACTCATTGGATATTCATTTAATTGCCCATTCTGTATGGTAATATACCACTTAATATCAGTAATAAATTGCATTCACATTGATACGCCAGTTCTTGAGATATCGTCACTTGTGTAAGAGAAAAAATTGAGAGACACTCAAACTCGTCTAAAAGTATTGTAGTTTCTAACAAAAATGCAATATCTTAAGAACTGCTCATTGGATATTAATGTTATTGCACATGTTATGTACTAGTATATCACTTAATATTAGCACAAAATTTCATATAAATTGACACGCCAGTTTTTGACATAGCATCACTGTTGTGTCAGTACAATTGGAGCAAAATCGTAGTCTTAAACAAATATTGCAATATCTTAAGAACCACTCATTGGATATTCATTTAATTGCCCATACTGTATGGTAATATACCACTTAATATCAGTAATAAATTGCATTCACATTGATACGCCAGTTCTTGAGATATCGTCACTTTTGTAAGAGAAAAATTGGAAAGACACTCAAAATCGTCTAAAAACATTGTAGTATCTAACAAAAATTTCAATATCTTAAGGACTGTCCGTTGAATATTAATGTTATTGCACAAATTATGTACTAGTATATCACTTAATATTAGTACAAAATTTCGTTTAAATTCATACGCCAGTTTTTCAAATAGCATTACTGTTGTATCAGTAAAATTGGAGCAAATTCGCAGTCTTAAACATATATTGCATCATCTTAAGAACTGCTTATTGCATATTTATTTAATTGCTCATATTGTATGCTAATATATCTCTTAATATCAGTAATTAATTGCATTCGCATTGATACGCCAGTTCTTGAAATATCGTCACTTTTGTATGAGAAAAATTGGAGAGACACTCAAAATCGTCTAAAAATATTGTAGTTTCTAACAAATATTGCAATATCTTAAGAACTGCTCATTGGATATTAATTTAATTACACATATTATGTACCTGTATATCACTTAATATTAGTACAAAATTTCGTTCAAATTCATACGCCAGTTTTTGAAATAGCATCACTGTTGTATCAGTAAAATTGGAGCAAAATCGCAGTCTTAAACAAATATTGCAATATCTTAAGAACCGCTCATTGGATATTCATTTAATTATCCATACTGTATGGTAATATATCACTTAAGATCAGTAATAGATTGCATTCACATTGATGCGCCAGTTCTTGAGATATCGTCACTTTTGTAAGAGACAAATTGGAGAGACACTCAAAATCGTCTTAAAATATTGTAGTTTCTAACAAAAATTGCAATATCTTAAGAACTGCTCATTGGATATTAATTTAATTGCACATATTATGTACTAGTATATCACTTAATATTAGTACAAAATTTCATTTAAATTTATACGCCAGTTTTTATAATAGCATCACTGTTGTATCAGTAAAATTTGAGCAAACTCGCTGTCTTAAACATATATTGCATCATCTTAAGAACTGCTCATTGCATATTTATTTAATTGCACATATTATATGCTAATATATCACTTGATATCAGTAATAAATTGCATTCACATTGATACGCCAGTTCTTGAGATGTCGTCACTTTTGTAAGAGAAAAATTGGAGAGACGCTTAAAATCGTCTAAAAATATTGTAGTTTCTAACAATAATTGCAATATCTTAAGAACTGCTCATTGGATATTAATTTAATTGCACATATTATGTACTAGTATATCACTTAATATTAGCACCAAATTTCATATAAATTGATAAGCCAGTTTTTGAAATAGCATTACTGTTGTATCAGTAAAATTGGTGCAAAATCGTAGTCTTGAACAAATATTGCAATATCTTAAGAACCACTCTTTGGATATTCATTTAATTACCCATACTGTATGGTAATATACCACTTAATATCAGTAATAAATTGCATTCACATTGATACGCCAGTTCTTGAGATATCGTCACTTTTGTTAGAGACAAATTGGAGAGACACTTAAAATCGTCTAAAAATATTGTAGTATCTAACAAAAATTGCAATATCTTAAGAACTTCTCATTGGATATTAATTTAATTACACATATTATATACTAGTATATCACTTAATATTAGTACAAAATGTCATTTAAATTGATACGCCAGTTTTTAAAATAGCATCACTGTTGTATCAGTAAAATTGGTGTAAAATCGTACTCTTAAAAAAATATTGAATATCTTAAGAACCGCTCATTGGATATTCATTTAATTGCCCATACTGTATGGTAATATATCACTTAATATCAGTAATGTATTGCATTCACATTGATACGCCAGTTCTTGAGATATTATCACTTTTGTATGAGAAAAATTGGAGGGACACTTAAAATCGTCTAAAAATATTGTAGTTTCTAACAAAAATTGCAATATCTTAAGAAATGCTCATTGTATATTAATTTAATTGTACATATTATGTACTAGTATATCACTTAATATTAGTACAAAATTTCATATAAATTGATAAGCCAGTTTTTTGAAATAGCATCACTGTTGTATCAGTACAATTGGAGCAAAATCGTAGTCTTGAAAAAATATTGAAATATCTTAAGCATTGCTCAATGGATATTTATTTGATTGCATATAGTATATGCTAGTATATCACCTTATATCAGTAAAAAAATGCAATGATATTGATACGCCAGTTCTTCAGATACCATCTCTTTAGTATGAGAAAAATTGGAGAGGCACTTAAAATCGTCTAAAAATATTGTAGTTGTAAACATTGAAATATATTGACAATTGCTCATTGGATATTAATTTAATTGCACATATTATGTAATAGTATATCACTAAATATTTGTACAAAAATTCATTTAAATTGATACGCCAGTTTTTGAAATAGCATTACTGAGCAAAATGGTAGTCTTAAACAAATATTGAAATATTTTAAGAACTGCTCATAGGATATTAATTTCATTGCATATAGTATATGCCAGTATATCACTTAATGTCAGTAAAAAAATGCGTTCATATTGACACGCCAGTTCTTCAGATATTAGCATTTATGTGTGATAAATATGAGAGACACTTAAAATCGCCTCAAAATGTTGTAGCCCCATTGAGTTCTCACTCTATTTTTTTACATCTGTCTCCTTTATTTTCTCACAGGCGTCACTCTTCTTCTGAAAGTCATTCCACTGTTTGACTGTTCCTCTATTGTTTTTGGCATTTTCTGCTTGCTTTCACACTATTTTTGACAGCTATTGCTCTATTGTGAGTAGCAATTATTGCATAAAACTTTGAGAGCTCCTTGAGTGTTCCTCTATTGTTTTTGGAATTTTCTGCTTGCTTTCACACTATTTTTGATAGCTATTGCTCTATTGTGAGTAGCAATGATTCCATAGAACTTTGAGAGCTCCTCTAAGAGCTGTTACAATGTTTTCTAACTGTTACTACATGAAGATGCCCATAAAGATAAAATAATGTAATATTAATTTAGTTCTTATGTATTACAAACTATTCTGGTCCATTAAGAAAAAAATGGACGTTAGTCGAACTTTTAACATTTTTTTACATCCCTGTCCATGTAACTTTATTTCATCTCAGCTGTCACTCTAATTTTTGACAGTTGTCACCTTAAGTTTTGGCAGCTGTTACATTGTTTTCTGATAGCTGTCATTCTAATTTTTGACAGCTGTCGCTCCAAGATATGACAGCTGTCACTTCATGTTCTTATAGCTGACATTTTCTTTTCACAGCAGTCACTTTCTTTTCTTTTTTTTAAAAGGACAGTTGTTCCTCTTTTATGCACTACTACTGTCCTTCTTTTTCATTTCAGCTGTTTCTCAATTGTCTGACAACTGTCATTCCGTTTTCTAATAGCTGTTACTCTATACGTAGTTTAGAATAGTAACAATAAATAATAGTTATGTATGTATTAAGATCATAAAAATGGGTTTTTGGCCCTTGGCGTGTTCCTACGAACATGCCGCGGGCCATAAACACATATTTATGACCTTAATACATTAACAACTATTATTTATTATTACTCTCATTGCTGCAACTTCTACTTGCTGCAAACTTGTACTCTTTTTTATCGAGACCTTCGATGTTTATCCTTTCGTCTTGTGTTGCGTAATTGGCGACAGTCGCGCTGTTAATCTCTTAATTCTGGCTTATATGGCAGTAGTATGGGCCGTAGTTACGTCGTGGCGTGAATAATATCGAACGTAACTCCATTAGGCACGAAAATTGCACCATAAAAACGGCGCGGTCCGATTAATTTACGGTAATCGCCCCCCAGGCTGGTCTCGGCAAGCAATTAAAAACTTTATACCTGCGCCTGCCTAGAGGCGCTGCCTGCAAAGTTTAATTTTCTTGATAAACAGTTTTAATCGTTTTTTATTGTTCTTGGAATAATGCGTTGAGGATTGCCCAAAACTCATTACAGAAATCTTGTTTCGTTTACTAAATCCAAAACAGGTTTTTTTTTTTTTTAGGCTGGTATACATTTGTTGCAGAACTAACCTGTAAGTTACATAGACAACCCAATTTACATAAAATCGTATTATAATGGCATACATTAATGCAGATTGCAAAGCTTAGTTTTCTTGATAAACAGTTTTAATCGTTTTTTATTGTTCATCTGCATTGATACGATCTGCATTCATCTGTCCAATCAGAACAAAAAACACAGCGTGTGCATGAACTAGGCTTTTTTGATGCTCGTCATACTTTTATCGAAATTGCTGGGGAATTTGTACGACGCTAAATTATCCTGAGAATTTGTACGATGTCTTGCTAATTATTATCCTGAAGGGCAGAGGCAGCTATTTCTGGGGACCTTATCAAAGGTCTTCCCGACCTATTGGCGGTGCCGCATGAGGCTTTCGATCCGTTCAGAAGTGGGATAAGGGCAGAAAGTTAACGAGCGATCCAGTAACATTTGCAGTTTTCGGAATCGCGCGAAAATAGCTGAGCGGCTTTTGTTTTCGCTGGAAAGTTCGGTGAGGCGCGTTAATGTTAGGCTGACCTTTGCATTGGGCTCGTTCTCCCGAGAGGCCAGACAATACCACAGTTTGCAATCAATTTTTCTCGCAGCAATTTACATTGCTCTAAAAAAAACCTGACATTTATACTAAAATTTGTTTATAGTTTATAATTTTATATAGCTTATAGTTTATAGTTTTATATAGCCTATAGTTTATAGTTTATAGCTTATAACCATAGCGACGAAAATACACTTACTTTATCGGGTATATAGTAATTTATATTACAAGGCACTAAAACTGTCTTTTATCATTAATGCAGATATTTTTTGCCGCGGCAATCAGGCTTTGATTTACGAATTTGATTAGATAAAACTTAATATTACACACGGCAGAATAAATTTAATGATAATAGATTTTGGGCTCGTATTTTATGTTATGTAAGCAACCCAATTTGCATAAAACAAGAGTTTAGATTTAGACCATAGTGGAATGCGCAAAACTAGATGGACTCGTACTCTGCTCGAGCTTTTGCAACCGCAGTTAGAAATATTTATCTACTAACGCTTTGTTTTAATAACAACAATTGTGACACAGGGCAGATCAAATTTACGATTATAGGTTATAAACCACGTCTTACCCTGATCTCAAAAGTAAATGGTAAAGTTGCTGCTAGTTATTTGCCTGCTATTTGTTGCTATTTTTGCTTCTATTTGCACTATTTACACTGCTATTTGTTATGTAGGCAACTCATTTTACACAAAATCGTATAACAATGACCAACTTTAGTGCCTATGCTCACTTTACTGCCGATTTCACGATGAAAAAGAAAACCGAGCTGTTTTTCGTCCCGCCAATTTCTCGAACTAAGAACAAAGTCAGCCCCCAACACCCTCCAGCGGAGCGGGCTTTCCGATGCCGTCACCATGGCAACCAAGGCCGGGGATCGATGCCCGCCCCGTCTGGTATGGGATGGGTGAGCTGCACTTGTAGGGCCACGGCGCGTGGAGCTTAATGAGACGTGATTACTTTACCTTTTGGCCACGTGAACACCTCAGAAGTTATATCATTTGAAATAAAGCAAAAAAAGTTTTACATATTTAAAAAAATTATATTAATATTCGCGCCAGTCTGAGACTGACAGGTTAAATTGCCTGCCTGGCACGTAACAAAATTTGGATGCGAATGTTTTCAGGAATGTTTATTAGATTGCAGACGGTATTTGATAAACTGAGCATCAATGTTTAACAGACGTTAAATCCTGAATGTAAATATAATATCCACGAAATTGCGAATGCTTGCTGTTTGGGGGGTGTGCGAGTAAGTAGCCCATCAAAGTGCTGAGGGGCTTTAGGGAACCTATCCAGGAGAAAAAAAAAGTAGCCCACAAAATGTTTAATGACTCAAAGCTGTAAGAACCAATAGCTGGACGATAGCTATCGTCCTGAAATAACTTCGAAATTTTGTTAATACGCAATCTCTGGAACATTTCGGTGTTATTGAAGATTTTTCTGGAAACTTTGAGAAGTGGTGAACTTCTTCTAAAATACTTCGTAGGTAATATGAAAGTATATTTAATGAGGACGAAGATTTGTTATGCTAATGAAAATAAATGATGACAAACTTGCTTGTAATTTGTAGCAACATTTGAGTATTATTGAAGACTGTCTAGAAACCTTCAGAAGTATTGAGGAAGAGAATAAAGCAATTTTCTTGATTCTAGAAGACTATCTGGAAACCTTGTGAAGTACACAGCAAGAAGATTAAGTAATATTTTGTTATGCTAATATTACTGAAAATATTAATGATATGAATGCTAGCCCCGAAATTATTGTGAAATCTTTAGAATTCTGAAAATTTATCTGACGGATATTTTGGAAATTTTATGCCAGATTTGCATGCAGTATGGCTGAAGATAATTCCTCTGAAAATTTGACAGAGAACATGTTTTAAATAAGTGAGAAAATCGAGTTATTAACTTTCCCAATTGACAAGTATCGGATATCTGTTACTGAAATTCCTGAAAATTTATCTGACGGATATTTTGAAAAATGTATGCCTGATTTGCATACAGTATACCTGAACATAATTCCTCTGAAAATTTGACAGACAGCATGACCTGAATTAGTGAGAAAATCGAGCAATTAACTTTCCATATTGACAAGTATCGCTTATTTGTTACTGTAATTTCTAAAAATTTATCAGACGGATATTTTGAAAATTTTATGCCAGATTTGCGTACAGTATGCCTGAAGATAATTCCTCTGAAAATTTTACAGAGAGGATGTCCTAAATAAGTGAGAAAATCGAGTTATTAACTTTCCAAATTGACAAGTATCGGTTATCTGTCTCTAAAATTAGTGATAATTTATCTGACGGATATTTTGAAAATTTAATGCCAGATTTGCATACGTATGCCTGAAGATAATTCCTCTAAAAATTTGACACAGAGGATGTCCTAAATAAGTGAGAAAATCGAGTTAATAACTTTCCAAATTGACAAGTATCTTATCTGTCCCTAAATTTAGTAAAATTTTATTTGAAAAATTTATGCCAGATATGCATACAGTATACCTGAACATAATTCCTCTGAAAATTTGACAGAGAGCATGGCCTAAATAAGTGAGAAAATCGAGTTATTAACTTTCCAAATTAACAAGTATCGCATATCTGTTACTGTAATTTCTGAAAATATATCTGACGGATATTTTGAAAATTTTATGCCTGATTTGCATACAGTATGGCTGAATATAATTCCTTTGGACATTTGACAGAGAGGATGTCCTAAATAAGTGAGACTATCGAGTTATTAACTTTACAAATTAGTAAGTATCGCTTATCTGCCACTGTAATTTCTGAAAAATTATCTAAAGGATATTTTGAAAATTTTATGCCAGATTTGCATACAGTATGCCTAAAGATAAATCCTCTGAAAATTTGACTGAGAGCATGTTTAAAATAAGTGAGAAAATCAAGTTATTAACTTTCCAAATTGACAAATATCGGATACCTGTTACTGAAATTCCTGAAAATTTATCTAACGGATATTTTGAAAATTTTATGCCGGATTTGCATACAGTATACGTGAACATCATTCCTCTGAAAATTTAATCGAGAAGATGGCCTGAATAAGTGAGAAAATCGAGTTATTAACTTTCCAAATTGAAAAGTATCGCTTAGCTGTCACTGTAATTTCTGAAAATTTATTATTATTATTATGTCGGATTTGCATATAGTATACCTGAACACACTTCTTTTGAAAATTTGATAGAGAGCATAGCCTGAATAAGTGAGAAAATCGAGTTATTAACTTTCCAAATTGTTAAGTATCGGATATCTGTTACTGAAATTAGTGAAAATTTATCTGACGGATATTTTGAAAATTTTATGCCAGATTTGCATACAGTATGCCTGAAGATAATTCCTCTGGACATTTGACAGAGAGGATGTCCTAAATAAGTGAGAAAATCGAGTAATTAACTTTCGATATTGACAAGTATCGCTTATCTGGTACTGTAATTTCTGAAAATTTATCTGACGGATATTTTGAACATTTTCTGCCAGATTTGAATACAGTATACCTGAAGATAATTCCTCTGAAAATTTGACAGATAGCATGGCCTGAATAAGTAAGAAAATCGAGTTATTAACTTTCCAAATTGACAAGTAAGGCTGTGACTGTAAGTTCTGAAAATTCATCTGGCAGCTATTTTGAAATTTGTATGCCACATTTGCATACAGTATGCCTGAAGACAATTCCTCTGAAAATTTGACACAGAGGTTGTCTTAAATGAGTGAGAAAATCGAGTTATTAACTTTCCAAATTGATAAGTATCCGATATATGTTACTGAAATTCCTGAAAATTTATCTGACGGATATTTTGAAAAATTTATGCCAGATTTGCATACAGTATGCCTATACATAATGACTCAGAGAACAGAGAAATACTTGAATATAAAAACTGAGGCATGTCAAAATATACACGATACGTCATCATTATCATAATCTTCTTCGTTGACTACAGGACGTAAGCTTACTGCAACTTTTTCCAAGATTATAGTCTTCAGATTTGACTTGGTACTTACTTTTGAGATCTTGTTAAAGTTTACTACTTTGCTAGGAAAAGATGAAATTTGAAGCATATATCCAAATATGCACGATGCATCTGCATTATCATCATCAGCATCATCAGCATCATCACCATGCTCTACGTCCACTACTGGACATAGGTTTGTTTTTCAAGTTTTTCCAAAGGTTTAATCTTAAGCTTTTACTTGATACTTTTGATTTTGATTTTTCAACTTTCACTACATGGAAAATTGAATATGAAAACTGAAGCATGTCAAAATATACACGATACATCATCATGATTATCCTCTCCGTCCACTACTGGTCATAGGTTTGTTTTTGAAGTTTTTTCAATTTTTACTGCAATTACACTTCGTGAGCTACGAAGAAAATGAGAAAATTGACAAAATATTTGCCAGTCTTATCTTAAGAATATCAAAATTATCAAATCAAGTCATCAAGTAATTGTATTAGTGTCAATTAGTTTTTTTTTCGATTTTCAACCTGTTTTTATCTTAGTTGAACATGATGAATCTTTAATCTATAAAGATTTTCGTCGGCTGTCGTAGTGAAATATCGATTTTTCTCTAAAACTTGATGTTTGGGAGTTTTCATTTGAATTATTACCACAGGAGTGATCAAATTGATTGCCGTTATCAAATGTTTGTCAGAATTTGTTTAGAATCCAATTATTGCTTAAATTCATTCAATCAGCTGGCGCCATTTTATTCCTGATGATGTAAAAGTCAGTGACGTAATTTTTATACAATCCAAATAACACCTTTAGTGTGGCATAATTTGCATCACCACGTAAATTAAACCTTTTTATTATCTAATCTCTATGGTATTATACATTATACCATTTCAATGAGATAATTTATGAGTTTTTGGATCGCTGCTTATGTAAGTTGTATTGGGCTGTTGACTCCAGTTTTGCCACGTTTTAACGAAACCAATAATTAATCTTTAGCCTTAGTACACTTTACCAGGTTTTGATACAAAAAATTAGGGGTTAAACACTAGTTCAACACATTTCATGCTATAGTCCATGCCAGATAAGATGTCACTTTTCTCATAAAACCTATAAAACACTTGTTAAACGCAATTCATGCTATTATCACTGCCAGATAAGATCACTGCCAGGCTTAGTACACTTTAACAGGTTTTGATTAAAAAATTTAGGAGTTGAACACTAGTTCAACATTTCATGCTATAGTCCATGCCAGATAAGATGTCACTTTTCTCATAAAACCGTTAAAACACTTGTTAAACGCATTTCATGTTATTATCACTGCCAGATAAGATCACTGCCAGGCTTAGTTCACTTTACCAGGTTTTGATAAAAAAAGTAAGGAGTTGAACACTAGTTCAACACATTTCATGCTATAGTCCATGCCAGATAAGATGTCACTTTTCTCATAAAACCGATAAAACACTTGTTAAACGCAATTCATGCTATTATCACTGCCAGATAAGATCACTGCCAGGCTTAGTACACTTTAACAGGTTTTGATTAAAAAATTTAGGAGTTGAACACTAGTTCAACATTTCATGCTATAGTCCATGCCAGATAAGATGTCACTTTTCTCATAAAACCGCTAAAACACTTGTTAAACGCAATTAATGCTATTATCACTGCCAGGTAAGATCACTGCCAGGCTTAGTACACTTTACCAGGTTTTGATTAAAAAAAATAGGAGTTGAACACTAGTTCAACATTTCATGCTATAGTCCATGCCAGATAAGCTGTCACTTTTCTCATAAAACCGATAAAAGACTTTTTAAACGCATTTCATACTATTATCGCTGCTAGATAAGATCACTGCCAGGCTTAGTACACTTTACCAGGTTTTGATTAAAAAAATTGGAGTTGAACACTAGTTCAATATTTCATGCTATAGTCCATGCCAGCTAAGATGTCACTTTTCACATGAAACCGAAATCCCTCCCAGTGGAATTGGAAGAATGAAAATTTTGTCTACTTTATAAGATATTTCAGCACCTCAGCAACTATAATTCTGTCATTCAAACGCATTTAGTTTCAATTTCGACTAATGGGTTTTATATGAACATAATGGTCATTGTAAATGCCATAGCATAGTTCTAAGGAATTTCGTTCTATTGCGTGCGGTTTTCGGCGGTCATACGGTGGAATTCCCACCGATACGCAATGTTATGAGTCGAGTTTCTGCTGCACGACGCGAAAAACAGCTAAAAATACGACGTCCTTGCACGCACGCCACTGTTTTTGTCGTACACTTCGCCCGAGCTGCACGCGACACAACGCAATACGATCGGTCCCCAATTAATTTGGCACGGGTGATTTTTTCGGAGGTCACGGATACGTAAGCAAGCGAAAATTCGCATTGTAACGACCGACCAAAAACATCGGATGTGTGCAACACTTACATTTTTGTTAATACGAAAAATTGGAAAGGAACATTGACATCTGATAAAACTAATAAGTCATTTGACAAACTGTGAAACAATTGACAAATTGTAAAACACAACTATTGACAAATTGTAAAACATAATTGACAAATTCTAAAACACAACTGACAAATTGTAAAACACAATTGACAAACTGTAACACACAATTGACAAATTGTAAAACACAACTATTGACAAATTGTAAAACATAATTGACAAATTCTAAAACACAACTGACAAATTGTAAAACATAATTGACAAACTGTAACACACAATTGACAAATTGTAAAACACAACTATTGACCAATTGTAAAACATAATTGACAAATTCTAAAACACAACTGACAAATTGTAAAACAAAATTGACAAACTGTAACACACAATTGACAAATTCTGAAACACAACTGACAAATTGTAAAACACAATTGACTAACTGTAACACACAATTGACAAATTGTAAAACACAATTGACAATTTGTGAAACACAATTCACAAAAGAGGAAAAGGTATTCTTAGATATCAATGAAAGTGACTAATTAATTTTCTTTTGGTTTTGGCTTGGGACACAAATTGTAAGTCTTGGAAAAATTATGTAGCTATGTTATCCAGCATGCTAGCGATTTGCAAAAGTGAGAAGACCTCAATGCAGATGTTTTCCTGGAACAATTTCGCAAAATTTTCATATAATTTTGGAATCATCTACAACTTTTCTTTGCATGAAGAGGGCGAATAAATTTTCTTTTGGTGTTGGCTTGGGATACAAATTGTAAGTCTTGGAAAAATTATGTGGCTATGTTATACAGCATGCTAGCGATTTGCAAAAGTGAGAAGACCTCAAAGCAGATGTTTTCCTGGTACGATTTCGCAAAATTTTCATATAATTTTGGAATCATCTATAACTTTGGTTTGCATGAAGAGGACAAATAAATTTTCTTTTGGTGTTGGCTTGGGATACAAATTGTAAGTCATGGACCCATTCTGTAACTATGTTAAACAGCATGCTAGCGATTTTGAAAAGTGAGAAAACCTCAAAGCAGATGTTTTCCTGGAACGATTTCGCAAAATTTTCATATAATTTTGGAATCATCTACTACTTTTGTTTGCATGAAGAGGGCAAATAAATTTTCTTTTGGTGTTGGCTTGGGATACAAATTGTAAGTCTTGGAAAAATTATGTAGCTATGTTATACAGTATGCTAGCGATTTTCAAAAGTGGGAAGACCTCAAAGCAGATGTTTTCCTGGAACGATTTTGCAAAATTTTCATATAATTTTGGAATCATCTACAACTTTTGTTTGCATGAAGAGGGCAAATAAATTTTCTTTTGGTGATGGCTTGGGATACAAATTGTAAGTCTTGGAAAAATTATGTAGCTATGTTATACAGCATGCTAGTGATTTTCAAAAGTGAGAAGACATCAAAGCAGATGTTTTCCTGGAACGATTTCGCAAAATTTTCATATAATTTTGGAATCATCTACAACTTTTGTTTGCATGAAGAGGGCAAATAAATTTTCTTTTGGTGTTGGCTTGGGATACAAATTGTAAGTCTTGGAAACATTATGTAGCTATGTTATACAGCATGCTAGCGATTTTCAAAAGTGAGAAGACCTCAAAGCAGATGTTTTCCTGGAACGATTTTGCAAAATTTTCATATAATTTTGGAATCATCTACAACTTTTGTTTGCATGAAGAGGGCAATTAAATTTTCTTTTGGTGTTGGCTTGGGATACAATTTGTAAGTCTTGAAAAAATTATGTAGCTATGTTGTAGCTATGTTATGCATGCTGCTAGCGATTTTCAAAAGTGAGAAGATCTCAAAGCAGATGTTTTCCTGGAACGATTTCGCAAAATTTTCATATAATTTTGGAATCATCTACAACTTTTGTTTGCATGAAGCGGGCAAATAAACTTTCTTTTGGTGTTGGCTTGGGATACAAATTGTAAGTCATGGACCCATTCTGTAACTATGTTATACATCATGCTAGCGATTTTCAAAAGTGAGAAAGACCTCAAAACAGATGTGTCGGAAAGATTTCGAAAATTATCACGTAGGTAGCCCATATAGCTAGTAGCACCCATATATGGAAAAAGTAAAAATTGCTAATTTTTTCTCAACTGTTATATTTTGATCTGTGGATACTTTTTCTAAGTGAAACATCAATAAAAGTATCTACCAATATATCATTTAGTTTAATGTGATATAAATCAGTTCCACCATGAGTAACCGGAAGTCTATAAGAATACATGGGCTAAGTACGCCATAATTTTATTTTTATTTTTGTTTCTTTTAATCATAAATGTCGAAGTATTTTTTCAAGTGTAAAGCTAATTTTATTTGTATTTAGGCCAATATCGTTAAATCTGCTCATTTTATCCCGAGATGCGATGAATCAAAGTGATGCATTTTGCTCACCGGACGTAAAAACTTGTGGTTATTGGCGACGTGGAACCGTAAAGACGTGGAATTATCGACCTTTCAGCGGATCGACGCGACCAAAAAGTGCAGGAATTTCGCAAGTCATTAGCGTCGAAGTCGATAAATTCGCACACACTTGTACAAATGGCGAGCCCCACAATGCGTGTCTCCACGCATTCCGCGCGCTTTTTCTCGCCGATTTAACGACGGAAAAATTCCGCAATTACAGCCGCTCTCGCTCACGCCACTCTCACGTCACTCGAAGCGGACGACTTTATTAACAAACCAAGAAAATCGCAAATGAAGGCGTCGAAATAACTGGATTTTTTTAATAAAATGAGCTGCGAAGTGAATTTTATGGGTTGCAATTAAGCGTAAAAAAGTGATGTATGCACAAGGTCGTCCGAATGACCGTACATAATTTTTATAGCACACTTTATTTTACGGCGCGTTTATTATAGCATATAAAGAAAAGTAATTTTCACATCAGCATTTTGGTGATGCACAATAAATTGCGTTAATGATTCATTAAGGTTAGTAATCAAATGAAACTGTTTAAGAAATCTAAAATAAGAAATCTACAATTTCAACGTGTATCTTCTAGGGAAAAAGAAAAGTCATTTTCACATCAAGCATTCGCTCATTCACTTCTGTTATCTGCAAAACTTCTTAGGCTACACATTTTTATGCAGAGATCAAATTTCTAAGGATGTATTCATAGCAAGCGGATCTCGGTGTAGGTCACCACAGACCTCTTCGGAAACAAACACGCGTAATTAGATTGAACTGTCCGTAGCGGTGAGGTGTAGCTCGAGGTCGACCTCGTGTTAGGCAGCGCACCGTGTGTTCATAACAGGCAGGTCGCAGTCGCGATCGGCGTATTTTCAAACAAACGCACATTACAAATGAGATTGCTGGCACTAAATTGCAATATACGAAAGATGTATTCCATGTTTCATTATTTAGTGATCTAGGTATAAATAGTTCTCTTCGCTATTAGAAGATTTTCCTTCTTAAATGTCTCTCAGGATATTTTATCATAGCTTTTAGTTAGTTTTCTGGCTAATTTTGTTGTCATGGCCATTAATTTTTGAATCTTAAAAATATTTAAATATACATTCAAAATGTTGTTGCGGCCCACAGTTTTGGGAAATGCTGGTCCAGATGCATCCAATTTGCATTTGATGTTTCACGATTTTAGTGTAAAGAAACGATTTCGAACTGACGACAAAGAGCGACAGCGTCGGGTGTAAATTTAAAATTCTAATTTTAAGACTGCGCTCCTCCCGCATTGGCCGTCCGAGTTTCCACATAAATAACCTCGTTGTGCCGCTCTGCTCGCGGGAAGTACGAATAAACATTGCCAGGAGGAAATGAAGGGGCGAATTTACGCCACGGATATTCAAATATTTGGTTAATATACAGGCGAAGCAACCTGGCGGATCAACGCGGAAAGCAAGATTTCTTGCGCGAGTTTAGAGTGCATTTTCCGATTGGACTGGGAAAACGCGGTCTAAATGTAAATATTTATGAAAGCTTCCAACTGTTTCCCACAAAAATGTTGCTACAAATTACAAACAAGTTTGTCATCACTTATTTTCAGCAATAGCTTAACGAAATATTGCTTCATCTTCTTCTTCAATAAATATACTTTCATAGGTAAACTTCTTAAGGTTTCTAGAAAAATCTTCGATACTGAAATGCTCCAGAGATTTTGTAATAACTTGTCCAAATTTTGTCGTGTTTTCTCAAGAATATAATAACTCGCTTTTCTCACTTATTTAGTCGATTATTCAAAGGAATTATCTTCAGGTATACTGTATGCAAATGTGCCATACAATTTTTAAAATATCCGTCAAATAAATTTTCAGAAATTACAGTGGCAGATAAGTGATACTTGTCAATTTTGAACGTTAATAGCTGGATTTTCTCACTTATTTAGGACATCCTCTGTGTCAAATTTTCAGGGGAATTATCTTCAGGCATACTGAATGCAAATCTGGCATAAAATTTTCAAAATTTCCGTCAGATAAATTTTCAGAAATTACAGTGACTGATAAGAGATTCTTAAATTGGAAAGTTAATAACTCGATTTTCTCATTTATTATGGATATGGTATCTGTCAATTTTTCAGAGGAATTATCTTCAGGCATACTGTGTGCAAATCTGGCATAATTTTTTCAAAATATCCATCAGATAAATTTTCATTAAATTTGGCGACATATTACAGATACTTGTCAATTTGGAAAGTTAATAGCTCGATTTTCTCACTTATTTAGGACATCCTCTCTGTCAAATTTTCAGAGGAATTATCTGCAGGCATACTGTATGCAAATCTGACATAAAATTTTCAAAATATCCATCAGATAAATTTTCAGAAATTACAGTGGCAGATACGCGATACTTGTCAATTTTGAATGTTAATAACTCGACTATCTCACTTATTCAAGCAATGCCCTCTGTCAAATTTTCAGAGGAATTATCTTCAGGCATACTGTAGGCAAATCTGGCATAAAATTTTCAAAATATCCGTCAGATAAATTTTCGATAAATTTGGCGACAGATAACAGATACTTGTCAATCTGGAAAGTTAATAGCTCGATTTTCTCACTTATTTAGGACATCCTCTCTGTCAAATTTTCAGGGGAATTATTTTCAGGCATACTGTATGCAAATCTGGCATAAAATTTTTAAAATATCCGTCAGATAAATTTTCACTAAATTTAGTGATAGATAACCAATACTTGTCAATTTAGGAAGTGAATAACTCAATTTTCTCACTTATTTCAGATATGAGTACAATCAAATTTTCAGAGGAATTGTCTTCAGGCATACTGTACGCAAATCAGGCATAAAATTTTCAAAATATCCGTCAGATAAATTTTCATTAAATTTGGCGACAGATAACAGATACTTGTCAATTTGGAAAGTTAATAGCTCGATTTTCTCACTTATTTCGGACATCCTCTCTGTGAATTTTTCATAGCATTTATCGTCAGGCATACTGTATGCAAATCTGGCATAAAATTTTCAAAATATCCCTCAGATAAATTTTCAGAAATTACAGTAACAGATAAGCGATACTTGTCAATTTTTATAGTTAATAACTTTATTTTCTCACTTATTCGGGCCATGCTCTCTGTCAAATTTTCAGAGGAATTTTCTTCAGGCATACTGTGTGCAAATCTGGTATAAAATTTTCAAAATATCCGTCAGATAAATTTTCATTAAATTTGGTGACAGATAACAGATACTTGTCAATTTGGAAAGTTAATAGCTCGATGTTCTCACTTATTTAGGACATCCTCTGTGTCAAATTTTTAGAGGAATTATCTTCAGGCATACTGTATGCAAATCTGGCGTAAAATTTTCAAAATATCCGTCAGTTAAATTTTAATTAAATTTGGCGACAGATAACAGATACTTGTCAATTTGGAAAGTTAATAGCTCGATTTTCTCACTTATTTAGGACATCCTCTGTGTCAAATTTTCAGAGGAATTATCTTCAGGTATACTGAATGCAAATCTGGCATAAAATTTTCAAAATATCCGTCAGATAAATTTTCATTAAATTTGGCAACATATAACAGATACTTGTCGATTTGGAAAGTTAATAGCTCGATTTTCTCACTTATTTAGGACATCTTCTCTGTCAAATGTTCAGGGTAATTATCTTCAGGCATACTGTAAGAAAATCTGGCATAATATTTTCAAAATATCCGTCAGATAAATTTTCACTAAATTTAGTGACAGATAACAGATACTTGTCAAATTGGAAAATTAAAAACTCGATTTTCTCACTTATTTAGGATATCCTCTTTGTCAAATTTTCAGGGGAATTATCTTCAGGCATACTGTGTGCAAATCTGGCATAAAATTTTAAAAAATTCCGGATATAAATTATTACTAAATTTAGTGATAGAAAACTAATACTTGTCAATTTGGAAAGTTAATAACTCGATTTTCTCACTTATTTTGGATATCGTCCCTGTCAAATTTTTAGGGGAATTATTTTCAGGCATACTGTGTGCAAATCAGGTATAAAATTTTCAAAATTTTCGTCTGTCTCTCCTGTCATTATGTTTTCTTTATGTAGCGTTTTTTGCTAATAAATATTCTTTATTATTATTTTCTTTTGGTCTACTATCATTTTCCCTTATATTTTCTACTTTTTGTAATAAGTGGTATACATTTAGTATACAAAATTAAAACTCAATTTTGTATACTAAATGTATACCACTTATTACAAAAAGTAGAAAGTATAAGGGAAAATGATAGTAGACCAAAAGAAAAAAGTCTTGCAAGTCTTCATTTCCTGTGCAAGTAGTAAAAGTTGGTTATGGTATCATCAAGATTAAAACCTTTGGAAAAACTTGAAAAACAAATCTATGTCCAGTAGTGGACGCATAGCATGATGATGATTGAGATGATTTTCAGCATCTCACCTCTCTTATGTTTTTTAGCAATGATTTTTCATTTGACTTACAGACTTTTTGCCATCAATTAGACATCAGTTTTGTTTTTACTTTATCTTTACCGTGAATATAAAGTAATACGTGATTATTTTGGCTTACATATTTATTCACTCCATTTTGATTGAGATGGATTTCATCATCTCCACTCTCTTATGTTTTTTTGCAATGATATTTCTTTTTGCTTACAGACTTTTTGCTACCAACTTTTTCATCATTTTTTTGATTTGGTCTACTATCAATTCCCCTTATGTTTTCTACTTTTTCTAATAACTGGTATACATTTCGTCTACAAAATCCAGTTTCAATTGCAAATCACGCGCGTGGACGATTTTCAATCCGCCGTGTTTACGTGTGGCCGTGAGAGGGGCAAAAAACTCCCAATTTTGCATATCGGGGGGTGTTTATCTGCTCGCCGAGATGGGACTTTAAGTACAGTTCGAGCCTTCCATTCCGCCATCTGCGGATCTGGAACGCAATAACTTTGCTAACTCGATAGGTGAGCTCCCGCATAACGCCCCAGGAGGTTGCGAATTTACGAAGCTGGATTTTCGATTGAATGTTCTCTCCTCCCTTCCTCCCTTGGCGAGGCATATTGGGAAGGGAGCGGGTTTCTGAATGATTCATTTCGTCTCGCCCCTGCGATGCATAGGGGGAGAGCCCGCATGGGGTGCATAAAACAGGAATGTGTGTGCTCGTGTCCATTTCGGATCGAGCAAAGGATGATGTAGTTTTTTTTTAAGGTATTTAATGGGATTCGATTTTTTTTGCTACAAGCAATTTAGCGCCCAATGTGTGGGGCAAACATTTTCACGAATCCAATACTTTCCCCATACTCCTCCATACTACTTATCTTTATACTCCCCTACACTACTTATCCCCATACTCCCCCATACTACTTATTCCCATACTTCTGCATACTATTTATTCCCCATACTACTTATCCCCATACTCCTCCATACTCCTCCATATTACTTATATTAATACTCCCCTATACTACTTATCCCCATACTCCCCCATACTACTTATTCCCATACTTCTCCATATTCCTCCATATTACTTATCTTCATACTCACCTATACTACTTATCTCCATACTCCCCCATAGTATTTATTCCCATACTTCCCCATACTATTTATTCCCAATACTACTTATCCCCATACTCCTCCATACTCGTCCATATTACATATCTTCATACTCACCTATACTACTTATCCCCATACTCCCCCATACTTCCCCATACTATTTATTCCCCATACTACTTATCCCCATACTCCTCCATAATCCTCCGTACTACTTATCTTCATACTCCCCTATACTACTTATTCTCATACTCCCCCATACTACTTATTCCCATACTTCTCCATACTATTTATTCCCCATACTACGTATCCCCATACTTCTCCATACTATTAATCCCCCATACTACTTATATGGATAAAATACAAGGAAAAATAGCCACAGTACATACGTCTGCTTCATTTCGTTCTCCTCTCTAAAACAAGCATTAAAGCCATCACGTTACGATGGAATGGGGTAGTAAAATCAGATGATTTCGGGGGAGGAAGCGAGTGGGACGTCGGAATCGATACCCGGCGTGCAGATGCTCGGTGGTGTGTTTTCATGCGGGTTTGGAGGGCATTGTCTGCCCTGAATGTGTGTGAGAATGAGAACTGCGTCCGCAATGATGATGTGCGGTTCGACAGAAAGAAATCCAATATCCCACGTTCAATTTGATGTGGAACACATCTATGCGAACACAGAATAGATAGTTGTGTGCGGGTTATTGTTGCTGGTGATGAGATAGATATTTATAAATCACAATGCGCTAATGGTCCATTCTGCTCGCCGATTCTGTTTTCACCAATTCAATCGGTAACTACGTATTCAAAAGTAGCAACCAATTACACTTCATAACTCCTAGTAAAGAGTCTGTTTTAAATAAGTGAGAAAATCAAGAATAAAACTTTCTGAATTGACCAGTATGGATTATGAATCACTAAAATTTCCCATTAGTTATTTGTGATACAAGTTCCTAAAGTAGTGCCTTTTTGTACGAGCGTGAAGTTTGTTAAACGAGGCACAGCCGAGTTCAACAAAAAACGCAAGTGCAAAAATGCTCTTTACAAAAGTGTATCATAAAAAGTTGTTTCTGTAACAGCTATTATGAAAAAAATGATTATCACATTGTATATACATATTGTATTAAAGTTTTGAACTTCTTTCGAATTATTGAATGTTAACTTCTAAGTAAAATTTGATGCAAAATCTTTTTAAATCTTTTGTTAATTGGTGAGTGAATTGTGTGTAAAACTTATTTTACGCACAGTTGATTTTTTTACGTACTTGTGCTAGAAAGTATCACTTTACTGTGCACAGTGCGTAAAAACTTAGTTTACGCACTATCACAGAAAAATGTATCAATCACATGATTGATGAAATCTGAAATTTCTCAATAGTTATTTATGATACCAGTTCGTGAAAGAGTGCTTTTTTGTACGAGCGTGAATTTTATGGAACGAGGCACAGCCGAGTTCAACAAAAAATGCGAGTGCAAAAATGCTCTTTACGAAAGTGCATCATAGAAGGTTTTGAACTTCTTTCATATTATTGAATGTTGACCTCTAGCTAAAATTTGATGCAAAATCTTTTTAAATCTTTTTTTAATTGGTGAGTGAATTGTGTCTAAAGCTTATTTAACGCACAGGTGATTTTTTTTACGCACTTGAGCTAGAAAGTATTACTTTACTTTACTGTGCACAGTGCGTAAAAACTTAATTTACGTACTGTCGCAGAAAAATTTATCAATCACATGATTGATGAAGTCCGAAATTTCTCAATAGTTATTTATGATACCAGTTCGTGAAAGAGTGCTTTTTTGAACTAGCATGAATTTTATGGAACGAGGCACAGCCGAGTTCAACAAAAAAATGCGAGTGCAAAGATGCTCTTTACGAAAGTCCATCGTACGAAGTGTTAAACTTCATCAACAAGACCATTCTTCTGAAAATTTGGACAGTTTGTTTTAAATAAGTGAGAAAATCGAATCAATATCTAGACATTGATGATAATTTATGGCGCATTAATTGAATAAATATGTATTCGGTGCTCGGGGAAATGCTCTATTTGCAACTTAAAGCGTGCGATTAATCAAATCCTTGCGGATTAAAAAGGTCCGTCCGTTCCTGTGCGCGTTAATCGCAGTGTGCGGCGTTAATTGAACGCGCCGACGAAACCCGAGACTAATGAATAAACAATCGCCGCGCGGGGGCGGCTTTAATTACACCCGGATTAACCCGCCATAAATAATCCGGCGTTAAATAGCCAAACAGGCGCGCCTACAATACATGCACACTTATGAATTGATGATGAAGGGGGTAATTAACACGGCAACCGGCGCCTTAAAACAATTTTAAAAAATATACGTCTTTTGTTTCGTGTATTACAATCAATTGTTTTGTATAATGTAGGGTCATCAATTGTTACGAAAGTATGATTATTAGTCATATCATGGCCATATTTAATCTTTTTCGTGTTTCGATATTGATCAAATGTGGCTTATACCAATTCGTAAAATATATTTTTTTCATAACCAACTCTTTGGGATAACAGTCAAATGTGGCTTCATTTTTTTTTTCGTTATAACCAACTCTTTGGATGTCAGTCAATTGTGGCTTCATATATATATATATATATATATATATATATATATATATATATATATATATTTGTTTTTGTTATAACCAACTCTTTGAATATCAATAAAATGTGGCTTTATCAATTGTTATGAAAGTATGATTATTTGTCTTATCTTGGCCACATTTAATGTGTTTCCTCTTTGGATATTGGTCAAATGTGGCTTATACCAATTCATAAAATATTTGTAGTATTTTATTATAACCAAGTCTTTGGATATCAGTTAAATGTGGCTTCATATATTTTTTTGTTATAACAAATTCTTTGAATATCAGTCAAATGTGGATTTATCAATTATTATGAAATTATAATTATTTCTCATATCTTGGCCACATTTAATGTTTTTCCTCTTTGGATATTGCTCAAATGTGGCTTATCAAAATTCATAAAACATTAGGACTATTTTTTTATAACCAAGTCTTTGGATGTCAGTCAAATGTGGCTTCATATATTTTTTTGTTATAACGAATTCTTTGAATATCAGTCAAATGTGGATTTATCAATTATTATGAAATTATAATTATTTCTCATATCTTGGCCACATTTAATGTTTTTCCTCTTTGGATATTGCTCAAATGTGGCTTATCAAAATTCATAAAACATTAGGACTATTTTTTTATAACCAAGTCTTTGGATGTCAGTCAAATGTGGCTTCATTTTTTTTTGTTATAACCTACTCTTAGAATATTTGTCAAATGTGGCTTTATCAATTGTTATGAAAGTATTATTATTTTTCATATCTTGGCCACATTCAATGTTTTTCCTCTTTGGATATTCTTCAAATGTGGCTTATACCAATTCATAAAACATTAGGAGTATTTTATTATAACCAAGTCTTTGGATATCAGTTAAATGTGGCTTCATATATTTTTTTGTTATAACGAATTCTTTGAATATCAGTCAAATGTGGCTGTATCAATTGTTATGAAATTATGATCATTTGTCATATCTTGGCCACATTTCATTTTTTTCCTCTTTGTATATTGGTCAAATGTTGCTTATCAAAATTCATAAAACATTAGGACTATTTTTTTATAACCTTATAACCAAGTCTTTGGATATCAGTCAAGTGTGGCTTCATTTGTTTTTGTTATAATCTAGTCTTTGAATATTAGTCAAATGTGGCTTTTTTTCATTTTTTTCCTCTTTGTATATTGGTCAAATGTTGCTTATCAAAATTCATAAAACATTAGGACTATTTTTTTATAACCTTATAACCAAGTCTTTGGATATCAGTCAAATGTGGCTTCATTTGTTTTTGTTATAACCTAGTCTTTGAATATTAGTCAAATGTGGCTTTATCAATTGTTATGAAAGTATTACTATTTTTCATATCGTGGCCACATTTAATGTTTTTCCTCTTTGGATATTCTTCAAATGTGGCTTATACCAATTCATAAAACATTAGAAGTATTTTTTTATAACTAACTCTTTGGAAATCAGTCAAATGCGGCTTCATAATTTTATTTTTTTGTTAGTACCAACTCTTTAGATATCAGTCAAATGTGGTTTCATTTTTTTGTTGGTTTGTTATAACCACCTCTTTCAATTTCAGTAAAATGTGGCTTTATCAATTGTTATGAAAGTATTATTTTTTGTCATATGTGGCCGCATTTAATGTTTTTCCTCTTTGGATATTGGTCAAACGTGGCTTATACCAATTCATAAAAACATTAGGAGTATTTTTTTATATGCAACTCTTTTAATATAAGTCAAATGTGGCTTTTTTTTTTGTTCTAACCAACTCTTTGGAAATTTGACAAATGTGGCTTTATAAATCCCTTTTCGTTGTTGTTATAACTAGTAACATAAGTAAAATAACGTAAGTAACATAGCATATGCAAACAATTATTATTATTATAATGCATGAAAACAATTGGTTTCTTAAGTTAGCTTGAGCCTAATATAAGAAACCAATTTTTTCGTGAGTCACCCACTATAATGCAAAATACGATTGAAGTGAGTGAAAAGTGGGCGAGGAAAGTGATGCTGCCTTTGTGGGACAGCCGTCACGCAGCCTTCTCGATGGAGGTTCACGCACCAGTAATCACCGATTACGTGCACGCCTCTATCTGGATTAGAAATCATGTTACTGTGTAACTGCTCGCTTCACGGATGAATCAATCTGCTTAATGCGAGGCAGAAGCACTTACTTATCGGATTTTATAGTTCCCGGCAATTTTTTTTTTCAATCATAACCTAATTGATACCTTAAATCGTTTAAATTGTTAAAGCGCCCAACACGAAGCCCTGCGGTACACCCGACATCCTCGGCGCGTGTGCCAGGGGTTAGAAGATACGCTGGCGTGAGTCACACACATCTTGATCCAGGTGGTAAATGGTAAAAGATGTAACGAGGACAGACGAATGTGCACGATCGTATTCAGTTTACTCCTGGTATTCAGTATTCAGTATTCAGATTCAGAATCCCCCACTTAAGGTCCCCGTTCAGAGTCTCAGAGATTCAGATTCTCTGTTGATAAGCAGTGTCGACTGTAAACGGAAATCGGAGTCGCGAACATTTAACGATAACAGCCGAATGCACACGATCCTCTTTAATTTTTTTTTAATTTCTCAAAACATTTTTGGAATTCGATGCAGATTCTATAAATATGTTACGTTTTATGGAATATTGTTATTTTTTTTGGAATACTGTTGATTTCTTTCGAAACTCGATAAATTTCTTTGGAAATGTTAAAAAGTTATTAGAATGGCGACGAAAATATTATTAATTATAGTGAACAATCAGTTTCCAAATTTTGAATCACCAAAAACAATGTAGTTTAAATTTAAAAAACAATCCCAAGAGATGATTTTTCTCGAAATTTGTAAACATTTTCTAGAATAATGTTACATTTTTTCGAAACTTGATTGATTTATATCCAAATTTTATGAAAATGATACGAAAATTGACGAAAATAGTATAAATTATACAAAATAATGGAATTTCATAAATCTACAAATCCACAAGAGCAATCAATCTTTAGTTTTCAAGAATATTATATGTAAAAGTATTACGTTTTCTCTAAAATTATTGTTATTCTCTAAAAAAGTTGTATTGTTCCGAAATTTGATAAATTTTTCTAACATTTTTTGTAAATCGATGCAGCTTCAATACGTAATGTTACATTTTATCGAATATTGTTATTTTTTCTGGAATACTGTTAATTTCTTTCGAAATTCGATAAATTTCATTGAAAATTTTCAAAAATAATTTGTGTGTCGACGAAAATATTATTAATTATGGTCAATAATTACTTTCTAACATTTGAATCACCAACAACAATCAAGTTTTTAATTATAAAAACAATCCCATTAAAAAATATTAGCTTTTCTCGAAATTTGTTAATATTTTCTAGAATATTATTACATTATTTCGATATTTTATTGACCTATCTGCAACTTTTATGAAAATGATACGAAAATCGACGAAAACAATATAACTTATACAGAGCAATGAAATTTCATAAATCTACAACTTCAAAAAACAATCACAAAAACAATCATGCTTCAATTTTCAAAAATAATATAAGTAAAAGTATTACGTTTTCACTTTAATTCTGGTCTTGTAACATCACTTCATTCGGATTCTAGGATCGTAAGTATCGACTTTAAATGGAAATCGAAGTACGACCATATAACGACAACAACCGAATGCGCACGATCCTATTAAGTTTTCTCCCAAATAACTGTCATTTAATACCACTTAATTCAAATTTTAGGTACTACGAGCGTCATGTGTGCCTCTTGATGCTCGCGAACATGTAACGACAACATCCGAATGCGCACGATCCTATCAAGTTTTTTCCCAAATAACTGTCATGTAATTCCACTTGAATAAAATTTTAGAGTCAGAAGTACTATCGAGCGTCATTTGTGCCTAACAATTGACACACTATTGATGTTTACGAACATTGTATTAAATCTAACAATTTTAGAAATTGTTAACAGCCTACATTTAGAAAACATAATGTTATTTTTGCCACTGGATACTAATAATTATAGTCCATGCCTTATAAGATGTCACTTTTCACTTAAAACCGAAGTCCCTCCTCTGTCCTGTCGGAAATGCTAATGCATCTATGTTGTATTAAATCTAAAAAAAATGGAAATTGATTAGCAGCATAATATTTAGAAGAAAAAAATGTTATTTTTGCCACTCGATACTAAAAATTATAGTCCATGCCTGATAAGATGTCACTTTTCACATAAAACCGAAGTCCCTCCTCTGTCCTGTCGGACTGGTCAACAGAAATGCAAATGCATCTCTATTGTATTAAATCTAACAGTGTAAGACGCATGGTGTAAGATGCCACTTTTCACATAAAATTGAAGTCCCTCCTCTGTCCTGTCGGACTGGTGAACAGAAATGCACATGCATCTCTGTTGTATTAAATGTAACAATTTTGGAAATTCATTAGCAGCATATATTTAGAAACCAAATGTTATTTTTGCCACTTCATACTAACAATTATGGTAACAATTATGGTCCATGCCTGATAAGATGCCACTTTTTCACATAAAACCGAAGTCCCTCCTCTGTCCTGTCGGACTAGTTAACAAAAATGCAAATGTAGCTATATTGTATTAAATCTAACAATGTTGGAAATTGATTAGCAGCATATATTTAGAAAACAGATGTTATTTTTGCCGCTCGATACTAACAATTATAGTCTATGTCTAATAAGATGTCACTTTTCACATAAAACCGAAGTCCCTCCTCTGTCCTGTCAGACTGGTCAACAGAAATGCAAATGCATCTATGTTGTATTAAATCTAACAATCTTGGAAATCGATAAGCAGCACATATTTAGAAAACTAATGTTATTTTTTCCAATTGATACTAACAATTATAGTCCATGCCTGATATGATATCACTTTTCACATAAAACCGAAGTCCCTCCTCTGTCCTGTCGGGAATGCTAATGCATCTATCTTGTATTCAATCTAAAAGTTTGGAAATTGATAGCAACATATATTTAGCAAACAAATGTTATTTTTGCCACTTCATACTAACAGTTATAGTCCATGCCTGATAAGATGCCACTTTTCACATAAAACCGAAGTCCCTCCTCTGTCCAGTCGGACTGGTCAACAGAAATGTATCTCTGTTGTATTAAATCTAACAATTTTGGAAATTGATTATCAACATATATTTAGAAAACAAATGTTATTTTTGCCACTCGATACTAGCAATTACAGTCCATGCCTGATAAGATGCCACTTTTCACATAAAACAGAAGTCCCACCTCTGTCCTGTCGGACTGGTTAACTGAAATGCAAATGCATCTCTGTTGTATTAAATCTAACAATTTTGGAAATTGATTAGCAGCATATATTTAGAAAACTAATGTTATTTTTGCCACTGCATGCTAACACTTACAGTGCATACCTGATAAGATGCCACTTTTCACATAAAACAGAAGTCCCTCCTCTGTCCTGTCGGACTGGTCAACGGAAATGCAAACACAACTCTGTTGTTTTAAATCTAACAATTTTGGAAATTGATTAGCAGCATATATTCAGAAAACTGATGTTATTTTTGCCACTTCATACTAACAATTATAGTCAATGCCTGATAAGATGCCACTTTTCACATAAAACCGAAGTCCCTCCTCTGTCCTGTCGGAAATGCAAATGCATCTATGTTGTATTAAATCTAACCATTTTGGGAATTGATTAGCAGTCAATCAACTGCTAATCAATTAGCAGTTGATTAACTGCTAATCAAGCAGTTAATATTGATTAACTGCTCAATCAGCAGTTGACCAGTACTGATTGATCAACAACTATATTTGGAAATATATATATTTAGAATATATTTAGAAAACAACTGTTATTTTTGCCACTTCATACTAACAATTATAGTCCATGCCTGATAAGATGCCACTTTTCCATAAAACCGAAGTCCCTCCTCTGTCCTGTCGGACTGGTCAACAGAAACGCGAGTGCATCTCTTGGGGCATCTTAGTTTATACGAGGTACGATATTAAGTCCCTGAGTAATGCAGTTACTTATTCCAAAGCACTTCATTTCTAAGGGATTAAAGGAATAAATTTAAGGTTTATTGCTTTCTAGCTCAAAACAACTCCTGCCATTTTTGGATGCATTCTCATTGGTCCAATTCCACCAGTGGCAGTGGGGAGGATTTCTGTTTTATGTGAAAAATGACATCTTATCTGGCATTTTTTGTTTATCACATTTTGTTTATGACATGTATAACAACTTATAACATTTATGACAACTTATGACATTTATGACAACTTTTTATTTATTACATTTGTTTTCAATAAGTAAAGTAAAACAAGTTTATTGAATACATGGCAATGATATCTAATATTGTCACTATAACATTTTATTTCAGATTAACGCCTCACTTGTTATTGCCCTCGGTTTCGTGTGAAAAGTAACATCTTATCGGGCATTTTTTGTTTATTACATTTTTGTTTATGACATTTATGATAACTTACACTAGTTATGACAACTTCTTGTTCACGGCATTTGTTTTCAATAAGTAAAACATTTTTTTTTAAATACAAGGCAATGATATTTAACGTTGTCACTATGACATTTTATGTCAGCTTAACGCTTAACATGTTATTGCCCTCGGCTTCATGAAAAGTAACATCTTATCTGGCATTTTTTGTTTATGACATTTTGTTTCTTTATGACAACTTACGATATTTATGACAACTTACGATAGTTATAACAAGTTTTTGTTTATGACATTTGTTTTCAATAAGTAAAACAAGTTTATTGAAGACATTTATGACAACTTACGATAGTTATGACAACTTTTTGTTTATGACATTTGTTTTCAATAAGTAAAACAAGTTTATTGAATACAAGGCAATGATATTTAACATTGTCACTGTAACATTTTATTTCAGATTAACGCTTAACTTGTTATTGCTCTCGGCTTCATGAAAAGTAACATCTTATCTGGCATTTTTTGTTTATTATATTTTGTTTATTTGTGACAACTTACGACATTTATGACAACTTACAATAGTTATAACAACTTTTTGTTTATGACATATGTTTTCAATAAGTAAAACAAGTTTATTGAAGAAATTTATGACAACTTATGACATTTATGACAACTGTTTGTTTATGACATTTGTTTTCAATATGTAAAACAAGTTGATTGAATACATGGCAATAATATTTAACATTGTCACTATAACATTTTATTGCAAATTAACGCTTAACTTGATATTGCCCTCGGCTTCATGTGAAAACTAATATCTTATCTGGCATTTTTTGTTTATGACATTTTGTTTATGGCATTTATGACAACTTATGACATTTATGACAACTTATGACAGTTATGACAACTTTTTGTTTATGACATTTGTTTTCAATAGGCAAAAAAAGTTTATTGAAGACATTTATGACAACTTATGACAGTTATGACATCTTTTTGTTTATGACATTTGTTTTCAATAAGTAAAACAAGTTTATTGAATACATGGCAATGATATTTAACATTGCCACTATAAAATCTTATTTCTGATCAACGCTTAACTTGTGCCCACCCACCCATCATAATTCATGCCACACGGACGCCACAAAGCTATTAATGTGGCAATATATGCGGCTACAAAAGGTGTCACCTTATACGCGAACACCAAACAATCTAAATTTCTATTTGCTTATTCGACACGTGTAATTGCACGCAGTGGCAATAATAAATAATAATAGTGACAAATAATTGCTCAGCACTAAACAATCGAAACGCCGGCGTTCGGTTTTATTGCGTTTTCTCTCGGTTTCACCGAAATTGCGGTTTGCCTCTGAGCTCATTAAAAAGTGAAACCTCCATCCTTTTTTTTTTTTGGGCAGGTTGTCACATCTCGGTACGTGCAATAGACGAATTGCGTGCGGACGAGAATGGCAATTACAGTGATTAATTTTGCTAGTTGATTATTGGGTGCATTTGGAAGCAAACCGAACCTTGGAGAAACTTTGGTAACATTTTTTTTTTATTGGCAATTGTCTTTGTATGTATGTTATTACACTTTCAGTTGAAGGAGCAGTAAGATAATCTATTAGAAGATTATTATTCATTTGAAAAACTAATAGAATCCAAGATTTTATTTTTAATTTGTAATAATAATAGGTAATACATTTTAGAGGAGATTAATTATTATTAATTATTAATAATTATTAATTTCAAAAATTAATAAAATACCAAGATTTTTTTAAATTTATAATATGTAATTATAATTCATTTTTTGTACAAGATTTTTTGTATTTATAAAAATTATAATACAGTAGTCCGAGATTATTATTAATTTGAAAAACAAATAAAATACGAAAAACAAATTTCACCATTAAACGACGTTTTGAACGAACAATTTTTTTATTAGCACTTGTCTTTGTATGTTTTTAGTCTTTCAGTTGGAGGAGCAATAAGAGATTATTATTAATTTGAAAAACTAATAGAATACCAAGCTTTTTTAAATTTATGTTAATAATTTTATAGGATATATAGTTTTATAGATTATTTGAAAAAGTAATAAAATGCCAAGCTTTTTTAAATTTATGTTAATAATTTTATAGTATATATAGTTTTATAGATTATTTCAAAAAGTAATACAATACCAAGATTTTTTTTATTAATTTATAATAATAATCATTTTTTAATAGATTATTATTAATTTGACCCACTAAATAAAATACGAAGAATATATTTTTTCACGAAGTAACGAACAAACATTTATTTTTTAATCATTTATTTTTACCCCAAGGGAGTTTTTTACAATGATATAAATTGTGTGAGCACAACACAGAGTGTTTTGTAGGGCAAATAAATTGCAGAGCTCTTAGCACATAAGAGCTACATAAGTGGAATTGCGAGTTTGCCCGAGCTGAAATAAAATAAAGTTAAACATCCTGATGAGCTGGTGCTATTTATTTATGAAGGCCTCGTGCAAATAAAAGGTGGACAAAGTTTTAAACTCATTTAAGTGTTTACTGGCTTCGCAATTTCGATGGCAGAACGCGATAGGTCACGATTGTAAAAAAAAATCCCACCGGATTTTGGCAGTGTGTGCGTTCCTCGTACATCATCGCAGTGTTTTATGGCCTGGTCGGTGGCCAGAAGCCGCTGATGATGAATGTGGTTCGAGAATTGTCTGCAGGGGCTCCAGTAATTGCCAGAAATTACATATTTTATTGATGCCACTGTAAGTTTTGCAACGCAATTTGCTCGAGAGATTTATAACTTATGTATCAAATAATTTCTTAACGCGCAGGAATAGTGGCCCTGTAATTAACGCATTGGTCAGTTAATTTATTTGGACGTATAATTACTTAACCTTAACTTTGGAAAGATCGGCGTTTGGTTAAATGTTCATGTACTAACAATGGAATGTGAATTTTGATGGGGTGCGAAATCGGCTCACCTAGTTCGGTTAAGTCCACAGGGGGCGAGAAATGTGAATTTAGACCCCCCATGTAAACCTTATAGGAAAATGACCCAGAACTGTCCTAGCCTAGCTACTAACATCATTCAAACACCCAATAATAGTAATTCTTTTTTTTTTTTTTAGATAGATGATCAAGATTGCGATTATTAGGTGTTTGAATGATGTTAGTAGCTAGGCTAGGACAGTTCTGGGCCATTTTCCTATAGTGTCTACATGGGGGGTCTAAATTCACATTTCTACTGATCTGTGTTATGATGATAATTAGGTGTGGTCCTGGATTGAGGAGATCTGATGAGAACTAAAGGGCTGAAATTTAATTTCTACTTTTCTATAGCGCTCAGAGAAATTCAAGCCATATTATATTGGTCCATACATTGGTCTAAAAAGTGATGGCGGAAGTAATCAATAAAAAATTTGGACACCGCCTACACAGCATAATAAAAACATACCAACGCTAATGCTTTGCCTGTATAGACTATTAACATACCGCCCACCATGCATTCATACATTTTGGCAAATTTTTTCCCTCCAAAATCATTTTGCACTGCTTATTTATGTGAGAGGCGTGGGTGGTTCAACGCTGCCAATTTTTCGGTCGACTTGCGATCGCAACATACAAAGCCTGCAGACAATCATCGCCGATTTTAACAGACTTTAAACTGGTGCGTGGGTCTCTTGTACGCTTTCCTCTTGCATAACGCGCAGAATTATTAGCACAGCATCTCGGTCCAACTCCGACGAAGATGCGGGGAGGCTGCCGGCTGAATTTCGCGGAGGTCACGTTTCATCTCGTTTCAGATAAGAGTTCCCATTATTTATGACTCAAACATTGCGCAAGCGAGCCCCAAAATCGCCCGGTTTACACCGTGACTCACCAGAGTTAATTGATTGCACTCGTCGCTCGTGAATTCGGTGGCATGCATGAAAACGCCACATGGAAAATTAATTCAATTAAAATATACAGTACATACACACACACATACATACGTACAACGTACATACATACATACATACGTACATGACGTACATACATACGTCAAACAATTGGGCATTCGAGGAACTATTTTCCGAGCAATTGATTTCGAGCAATTTTCTTTCGAGCAATTGATTTCGAGCAATTTTCTTTCGAGCAATTGATTTCGAGCAATTTTCTTTCGAGCAATTTTTCCCAAACCCTAAAATAATTGTCATAAACAGCAATTGCCAATTGTATGTATGTTTGTATGTATGTTTGTATGTACGTATGTTTGTATGTATGTATGTATGTTTGTATGTATGTATGTTTGTATGTATGTATGTTTCCGACCAAACATACATACGTACATACATGCATACATACATACAAACATGCATACAAACAATTGGTTATTGCTGTTTATGACAATTATTTTAGGGTTTGGGAAAAATTTCTAGAAAGAAAATTGCTCGAAAGAAAATTGTTCGAAATCAATTGCTCGAAAAATAGTTCCTCGAATGGAAAATTGCTCGAATGCCGAATTGTTTGACATACATACATACATGTATGTATGACAATTGTTTTAGGATTTGGGAACAATTTCTCGAAAACAATTGCTCCAAAGAAAATTGCTCGAAATCAATTGCTCGAAAAATAGTTCCTCGAATGAAAAATTGCTCGAATGCCGAATTGTTTGACATACATACATACATGTATGTATGACAATTGTTTTAGGATTTGGGAACAATTGCTCGAAAACAATTGCTCCAAAGAAAATTGCTCGAAATCAATTGCTCAAAAAATAGTTCCTCGAATGGAAAATTGCTCAATTGCCGAATTGTTTGAATAACAATTCCTCGGCTGGAAAATTGCTCAAATGGTTAACCTAACCTAATCTAACCTTCAACAGCACCTATAACAGCACCTAACTTAACCTAACCTAAGGTATACTATGTCATTACATGCATTTCATTACACGCATTTCATTACATTTTGTATTCATATAAATTTAATAAATTTTCATTTGCTAACTAATTTCATTTTTTCGAGCAAATTTCCATTCAAGTAATTTTCAATTCGAGCAATTTTCGATTCGAGGAATTGTTATTCGAGCAATTTTTGATTCGAGGAATTGTTATTCGAGCAATTTTCCATTCGAGGAATTTTATTCGAGCAATTTTCCATTCGAGGAATTATTTTTCTAGCAATTGATTGATTTCGAGCAATTTTCTGTAGAGCAATTGTTTTCGAGCAGATTTCCACCACTCTTATTATGTTAGATACCTGAAATGTAATAATTCACATATTTCACTGGGTATAACGATGCTTAGACTGTTGAGAACAATTGATTGATTTCGAGCAATTTTCTTTGGAGCAATTGTTTTCGAGCAATTTTCTTTGGAGCAATTGTTTTCGAGCAATTTTCTTTGGAGCAATTGTTTTCGAGCAATTTTCCACCACCCTTATTATTTTAGATACGTGGAATTTGATAATTCACACATTTCACTGGCAATAATTAATACTTAGACTGTTGTTGCTAAATAAATGGCAATTGCAGTAAATGGTTCTTTAAGTAAACAATTAGAAGTTCTTGAATGTGGTAATTCTCTCAAAGATATGAATTATGTTTATTTCAACAATTAGTACACTTTAGCCAGATGACGGAAATAATTGGCAATTGCTTTATGTGATAATTGCAAACACCGCTGTTTGTGATACTTGTTTCAAACAATACTCAAAATTGCTTCTTTGCATATTTAACAAAGCAATTTGAAAAAGTAGCAACTGTGTTTAGTACTTGCATCAAACAATTGTCTGTTGCTGATTAAGACAATAATAGGCAATTAAAGCATCAAACAATTGTCTGTTGCCGATTAAGACAATAATAGGTCAAGATGTATTCGCTGTTTGTTGATTAAAACAATTGATATGTAATTGTTATGTCAATTTATACCAACAATTATCAATTTTACCGTTTATGACAATCATTGGTGATTAGACTGTTGATACAAATAAATGGCAATTGCAAAAAATTGCACTAAAAGTAAACATTTGGAAGTTCTTGAATATGGCTATTGTCTCAAACATATGAATTAGGTTTATTTCAACAATTAATACTCTTAAGATAGATGACGGCCATAATTGGCAATTGCTATATGTGACAATTGAAAACATGCTGTTTGTGATTCTTGTTTCAAACAATACAAACAATTGCTTGTTTGCATATTGGAGACAGCAATTTGAAATAGTAGCAACTGTTTGTGCCACTTGTATCAAACAATTGTCAGTTGATGATTAAGACAATAATAGGCAATTAAGATGTATTTTCCGTTTGTTCATTAAAACAATTGATATGTAATTGTTATGTCAATTTATGCTAGCAATTATCAATTTTACTGTTTGTTACAATAATTGATGCTTAGACAGTTGATACAAAAAAATGGCAATTGCTATAAATGACACTTAAAGTAAACAATTAGGAGTTTGTGAATGTGGCAAATCTCTTGAACATATGAATTATGCTCTTATGAACAAGTAGTACATTAAAGCCAGACGACGGAAATAATAGGCAATTGCTATATGTGACAATTGCACACAATGCCATGTCACTTGATACTTGTCACTTGACAATTGCACACAATGATACTTGTTTCAAATGCTCAAAATTGCTTCTTTGCATATTTAACGAAGCAATTTGAAAAAGTAGCAACTGTTTTTAGCACTTGCATCAAACAATTGTCTGTTGCTGATTAAGACAATAATAGGCAATTTAGATGGACTTGCTGTTTGTTGTTTAAAATACTTAATATGTAATTGTTATGGCAATTTATGCTAACAATTGTCAACTTTACTGTTTATGACAATACTTGATGCTGAGGCTGTTGATACAAAAAATGGCAATTGCTATAAATGACACTTAAAGTAAACAATAGGGAGTTCGTGAATGTGGCAAATCTCTTGAACATATGATTTATGTTCTTATGAACAATTAGTACATTAAAGCCAGACGACGGAAATAATAGGCAATTGCTATATGTGACAATTGCACACAATGCCATGTCACTTGATACTTGTCACTTGACAATTGCACACAATGATACTTGTTTCAAATACTCAAAATTTCTTCTTTGCATATTTAACGAAGCAATTTGAAAAAGTAGCAACTGTTTTTAGCACTTGCATCAAACAATAGTCTGTTGCTGATTAAGACAATAATAGGCAATTAAAGCATCAAACAATTGTCTGTTGCTGATTAAGACAATAAAAGGCAATTAAGATGTATTTTAAGATGAATTTATTCTAACAATTATCAATTATACTGTTTGTTACAATAATTGATTGCTAGACTGTTGATACAAAAAAATACCAATTGCTATATATGACACTTAAAGTAAACAATTAGGAGTTTGTGAATGTGGCAATTCTCTTGAACATATGAATTATGTTTATTTGAACAATTAGTACACTTTAGGCAAATGACGGAAATAATTGGCAATTACTATATGTGATCATTTCAAAAAATGCTGTTTGTGATACTTGTTTCAAACAATCCTCAAAATTGCTGCTTGTTTGCATATTGAAATTTGAAAAAGTAACAACTGCTTATTGCACTTCAATCAAAAAATTGTCAGTAGCTGATTAGGACAATGATAGGTTAAGATGTATTCGCTGTTTGTTGATTAAAACAATTGATATGTAATTGTTATGTCGATTTATGCCAACAATTGTTAATTTTACTGTATATGACAATTATTTTGCATACGTGAAATGTGATAATTGTTATGTCGATTTATACCAACAATTGTTAATTTTACTGCATATGACAATTATTTTGTATACGTGAAATGTGTTAATTGTTATGTCGATTTATGCCAACAATTGTTAATTTTACTGTATATGACAATTATTTTACATACGTGAAATGTGATCATTGTTATGTCGATTTATGCCAACAATTGTTAATTTTACTGTATATGACAATTATATTGCATACGTGGCATGTAATAATTCACACATTTCACTGATATTAAGCTCTCGTTATTGATATTTAGACTTTTGATGCAAAAAATAGCAATTTCTGTAAATAATAATTTTTAGTTGTTGATTGTGGCAATTCTCTTAAATACGTGTTTTATGTTTATTTGAAAAATTAGTACACTTAAGGCAGGTGATGAAAATAATTGGCAATTGCTATCTGTGACAATTGAAAAAATGCTGTGACAGATAAATAGATAGATACTTGATACACTTGATTTATACACTCAATTGCTGTTTCTGTGACACTTGTTCCAAAACGTCAATTGCTGTTTGTGACAATTATTTTACATACGTGTATTATGTTCATTTGTATCTTTTATGTCACTGACAATTGATATTTGGATTTGATTAAAACAATTATCTGTAAATAACTCTTGATGCAAACAATTGACAGCTGCTAATTTCGTCAAATCTCGACAAACTCAAAATTGCTTATTTGCATATTGAAGACAGCAATTTGAAAAAGTAGCAACTGTTTATGGCACTTGTATCAAACAATTGTCAGTTGCTGATTAAGATAATAATAGGCAATTGATATGTGTTCGCTATTTGTTGATTAAAGCAATTGTTATGTGATTGTTGTGTCAATTTATGCTAACAATTGTCAATTTTTTACTGTTTATGACAATTGTTTTTCATTCGTTAGATGTGATAATTCACAATTGTTTTTTATATGTGAAATGTCATAATTCACGCAATTCACTGGCAATTGATACTTAAACTTTTGATGAAAAAAATAATAATTGCTGTAAATGATTGGTAGTTGTTGATTGTGGCAATTCCCTTAGATAAATTGATTTATTGATTGGAATAAAAATACAAATCATGATTTTCTATTTAGTACTACTATTTTTTAGTTGGAGTTTTTAGTTGTTTAGTACAAATATGTGTATTATGTTTATTTCAACAACTAGTAAAACTATTGATGCAAAAAATAGCAATTGATGTAAATTATTGGTAGTTGTTGATTGTGGCAATTAGCTGAGATAAATTGATTTATTGATTCGAATAAAAATACAAATCATGATTTGCTATTTAGTACTACTATTTTTTAGTAGGAATGTTTAGTTTTTGTTAGTACAAATATATGTATTACGTTTATTTCAACAATTAGTAAAACTATTGATGCAAAAAATAGCAATTGCTGTAAATGATTGGTAGTTGTTGTTTGTGGCAATTCTCTTAGATAAATAGATTTATTGATTAAAAAAAATTCTAATCATGATTTACTATTTCGTACTACTATTTTTTAGTGGGAATTTTTAGTTTTTTAGTACAAATATGTGTATTATGTTTATTTCAACAATTAGTACACTTAAGTCAGATAACAGAAATAATTTGCAATTGCTGTCAGTGCCAATTGAAAAAAAAAATGCTGTAACACTTTATTCTAACAGCCAATTGCTATTTGTGACAATTCTTTTAGATACGTGAAATGTGTTTATTCGCACCTTTTATGTCACTGACAATTGATACTTGAATTTGATTGAAACAATTAACAGTTAACATTAACATTAACATTAACATTAAACCATTAAGACAATAACATGAATAATGATAATTCACGCATTTCACTGGCAATCTTGAGCCTAACCTAACCTAACCTAACGACTTTTGATGCAAAAATAACACTTGATATGTGTCAATTGCAAAAAAAAATGAGGTGACACTTCATTCTAATAGTCAATTGCTGTTTGTGACAATTGTATTAGATATGTGAAATGTGTTCATTCGTATCTTTTATGCCACTGACAAGTGATACTTGAATTTTATTGAAACAATTAACACTTTAACATTAAACAAGTAAGACAATAACATGAATAATGATAATTCACGCATTTCACTGGCAATCTTGAACCTAACCTAGCCTAACCTAACGACTTTTGATGCAAAAAATAACACTTGATATGTGTCAATTGAAAAAAAAAATGCGGTGACACTTGATTCTAACAGTCAATTACAGTTTGTGACAATTGTATTATATACGTGAAATGTGTTCATTCGTATCTTTTATGTCGCTGACAATTGATACTTGGATTTTATTGAAACAATTAACAGTTTAACATTAAACAATTAAGACAATAACATGAATAATGATAATTCACGCATTCCATTGGAAATCTTGAGCCTAACCTAACCTAAAGACTTTTGATGGAAAAGATAACACTGGACATTAACATTAAACAATTAAGACAATAACATGAATAATGACAATTCACGCATTTCACTTAAAATCTTGAACCTAACCTAACCTAAACACTTTTGTTCAAAAAATAACACTTGATGCAAAAGGTAACACTTAATGCACAATTAACTGTTGCTAATTACGCCAAAGCTCTTAAATACGTCAAATGCTTATTTTAACAATTAGCAATTGATTCTTAAGACTGTTAAAAGAGTGGCAATTGCTATTTATGACACTTGATGCAAACAATTGGCAGATTATGAAAATTATTTTAAATATTTTTTTATTTGAACAGTTCGTAATTTGATTTATTATTGTTTAATGTAATGATATTTAATGATTAAATAAATAGCATTTGCTATTCACGACACTTGATGCAAACAATTGTCATTTTGTGTTGCATTGAAGCGAACTCATGGTTATTCGAATAATTACCAATTGATACTTAAAATAATGTATATGAAGGGGTTGTAATAATATAATAATAATAATAATATCTTTATTGGTGCTATTGACAAATAAGTCTCACACAGGTCATAAAATAGGTACAAAAGTATAAAATATAAAAGTATAAAAAACAAAATCCAATACATATCTGAAAAACAAAAAATCACAAAAACAACATCTAAAAATTACAATACAACTCCTGTTGTATAATGAAATCATTATACAACCCCTGTTGTATAATAAAATTATTATACAACCCATGTTGAATAATGAAGTACCTACATTAAATTACCATAGTTACATACATACTGGATGTTTGAAATAGTTGATTGAAGTAATTGAGAAAAAAAAACAATAATAACCAATTAAGCCATTTATCGTTTAAAAATTATAAAAATTGAAATTTATATATTTAAATTCAGAAATCCAAAATTCAGACAAAAACTGCATTTTGAATATAGTTTGGACGAAAGCTGCATTTTAATTTGGAGTTCCTCAAATAAAATATTAAAACAACTGCCGCTACAGTTTAAAAGTGCATATAAAAAATTCTAAAAATATCCAAATGTTTTGTAAGAAATAAATTATCATCTTATATACATAACATCTTCTTCTTCTTATATACTTATATAAATCTTAAATACATGGAGAATTTTAACATTATTTTTAAAACTTAACATGAAATTTTTCATTTTTCACGCCTGTAGAAAATATAACGTAGTTTTTGTTATTTTTAAAACGTTATTTGAAATTAAATTATAATTTTTCATTACATTTTTTAGTTTAATGTTTGATTTTGTGTCGTTCTCGCAAATGAGCTCGCAACTTAGAGCTGCAACAATGTGCCAACAATTGCCAATTAAGTGAGTCGAAATTAATCGCCCTGCTTTATAAATCGGTGATTAATTAAGTTTGCAATTAATTGATTGGGTGTTTTTCGTGGACGTATTAAGAGCGTGAGATCCGTGCGAAGCTCTGGAAATATTCGCTGTGTAATCTACCAGGAAATTAATTGCACGGGACTATTGCGTTATCGTCCATTGTGCTTAATCAGCGGTTTTTATGGGAACGCTACTAGATGTAATCGCATTCATGTTAAACATCAAACGGAACAAACCTTGGAAGCAAATATGCTCATCAAACAATTATGAACAAAATCAAATATGTGATATCCACATTGGATATTATTATTATTGTCATTATTACCTCATTAATCACTGTGGGGAAATCCCAATAAATTATTGGTAATTTTACGTATAACTTATAAGTCAGCATTGAATACATTTGTATTTGCTATAACACTACACAACACATAAAAATATTTCAAACTCGCATACTTTTTGTGTGAAACTAATTTTTATAAGACTTATTTTGATTTATGTAGAAATTTATGTAGAGATTATGTAGAAATTTGCCATGAAATTGAATAGTTTAACAACCAAAACTACAGAACGAAATAAAAGTTTTTAATAAATATACTGTTTTTGTACTTTTTGTATGAAACTATTTTTTTTATAAAACTTTTGTGATTTATGTAGAAGTTTATGTAGAGATTTTGTAGAAATTTGCCCTGAAATTGAATAAAAATTAAATACAACCAAAACTACAGTAACGAAATAAAAGTTTTTAATAAATATACTATTTTTGTACTTTTTGTATCAAACTAATTTTTATAAGACTTTTATGATTTATGTAGAAATTTATGTAGAGATTATGTAGAAATTTGCCCTGAAATTGAATAGTTTAACAACCAAAACTACAGTAACGAAATAAAAGTTTTTAATAAACATACTGTTTTTGGACAAAATTTAAAAATGTTATGTGAAACAATCAAGTTTTTTAATTGGATATTGGCCATTACAGCCATTACTATTGTTGGTATTATATTTCTATTATTATTATCATTGTTATTATAATATGTAGACTGGGACACAATTCAAGAATTTATTATTATAAAATGTATGTTGGTTTGTTTTTCAATAATACTATAGATTATGATAAATATGTTACTATGTTTTTATTGTTTTCGTCCTTCTTTATTGGAGTACTTCCTGGTAGTTTATAAACTACCTGAAAGTAGTTTATAACCAGGAAAGAGGAGTTCTTGGAGTACCAAGAAGTGCTCCAATAAAGAAGAAAGAAAACAATAAAAAAAAAAATAATAACTGGTATCCAAAATGCATGAAACTATAACAAAAATATAACAAAAATGTTACTATTTCATCGTTTAATTGTTTTGAGGTGGCTTAGAATACAAGTCCATTCGGCCAATTCTAATAATTTTAGATACATATCTGTAAGATCTATTAGAAAATGAAAGGCGCAGAAAATTGTTGTAGACTATTAAAAACGAATGTCCATTGTTTGAAATATCAAAAATAATACACTACAGATATATTTCTTTGGTGCATGTATACACGGCTGATTTAATGCTAAATCGAAACTCCTTTTTTATGTGTGGTTTATAAATTTGATCGTCATTGTGAATTCAATTTCACGGTCGTGTGAGGAATCTCAAACAAACCATTGTTCCTCCAAAAGAAGTGCAATTTCACTTATCGCAAGACAAAAATTGGGCATCGCTTTGTGCTCGCCTAGCAAAGATCTCTCACGTACGCCACCAATAAAACGCAGTGCGCGCTAATTAATTGACTAATTAATTAATTGTGGAATTAACAACCATCTGGCTTAACGACTAACTTTTTTTGTAGCCTCGGTGTGTGAACTAACGCCCTGTAACTGCTCACGGTTTATGGTGAATTGTGACTGTGATATAGGGAAAAGCTATGACTAACAAAGTCTGATGGTGTTCATTGCCATGAAGGTGCCCCTGCTGGTCGGGGGCACGGACAACAGCCGCTTTCGCAGGAGGCGCTTTTATCTGGGTACGTTTATGTCCACTAATATCTAACTGTAACAGCGTAGATTAGAAGCGTTATCTCCATTTTAGGTCATCGCCAGAGTAAGTAAACTGGAAGCCCGCTCTCAAAAGAGATGCAGGCAAATGCATGTTCATAAAATTAAGGGTCACAAACATAATTTGCTAGTGCAGGTCTTTCCAAAGTCTAGGAATTGTTATCTATTGGATAGACAAATGCGATCAGAAACTATCTACACCACAGTACGTCTTTGTAGGAATCCATGTGATGACTTCAAAAACCAATACTTCAAACTACAATTACTTCAACAAGAACATACTTCAAACTAGAGAATAATTCAACTGCTAATTACTTCAACTCGAAATTACTTCGACTAGAAATTATTTCAATTTGTAATGACCTAACCTAACCTAACCTAACCAAACCTAACCAAACCTAACCGAATCTAGCCAAACCTAACCACACCTTTTTTTTTCCTTTTTTTTTTCTTTTTGAGAGTAGGAATGCGTTAAGCACCGTCCCTGCGACCAGGGGTGTGTGGGACTCCTCCTACTATTCAGAGTAGGCCCTACCCACTAACCACACCTAACCTAACCAAATCTAACCACACCTAACCTAACCAAACCTAACCACACCTAACCTAACCTAACGCAAGGTGAAGTAATTCAGTTAAACTTCGAGTTGAAGTAATTAGCAATTGAAGTGTTCTCTAGTTGAAGTCTTCAGAGTTAAAGTTTTTCATATTGAAGTAAATCTGCGCTGATGTATTTTCTTGTTCAAGTAATTGCAGTTGAAGTAATCGCTAGTTGAAGTAACGTAGTTGAACATTTGTAGTTGATGTAGTGGTTTTTGAAGTACTTACGTGCTTCGCTTTGTAGCTATCTTTAAGAGCAGTTACACAATACTCATTTCGTGTGCTTACCAAAATTGTGCCTCTATTTAATTGTATGTGGGCGCCACAAAATTCTGCACAATCTTGTGATCCTGTGATGAATGCTACAAGGCGGTGACCCACATGGGCGACCGCTGTCCACCCAAACGCTTCGTTCCTCCTTTTCTTCTTGTTCTGCTCCTCTACCTCCGGCTGGTCTTTTCTTCGTGTTGTCTTCGCATGCCTCGGTAATTGCCGCGAAGTGTTTGGAGGAATTTAATGAATTTACTGCCTCTCCGGACTGGAGGTCGTGTCCTCGAGCCTCTTCCTCGAAAGCCAAGCCCACATGGACCGTGGTGATTTATTGGGCTTTAATTGAGGAATTCTGCACGAAGTTAAGATGCGTTTTACAGCGCAGAGTGGTTTTTCAAACAATTCAATTACAGTTTCAATTAATGTCCCCCAATAACCTTACACTGCATTTTCAAATGCAGTTTACAAGGTACATTGAAAATGCACGGGCATACACTGCAAGGTGGAAGGGCAGTAATAGTAATAAAAAAAAATACCTAGAGAAATAAAGTAAAAGTAAAAATTTCAAGAATTGTGCATTGAATATTAACACAATTAAATAAAATAAATAACAACATATCACTTAATATCAGTAATAAAAATGATAGATATTGACACGCTGGTTTTTGAGATATGAAGTGATAATTCTTAAATTCACCTACAGAAATTAAGTAAAAATAAAAATCTCAAGAATTGTGCATTGAATATTAACACAATTAAATTATAAATAACAACATATCACTTAATATCAGTAATAAAAATGATTGATATTGATACGCTGGTTTTTGAGATATGAATTGATAATACTTAAATTCACACTAAAAACAGAATATCTCAAGAATTATACATTGGATATTAACTTATTTATATTAAATGTACGACTATATATAATTTAATATCATAATTAAATTTCATTAGTATTGACATGCCAGCTTATGAGATATGATTATTTAGGTATGACCATTTTTGAAAGCCCTTTAATTAGCATTTAAAATCTCTAACTCACATTATAGACAAAATATCTCAAGAATCACGCATTAATTATATTATATCAAATCAATACTAACGTATTACCGAGTATAAATAATAAATTTCACTGATATTGAGATATAATTTGCTAATACTTTAAATTTCACCAAAAACATAACAATTAACGAATATCTCAAGAATTGGTCAATTTTTGTAGCATCTACTTCGTGATTCATGATGAAATTAAATAAAACAAACACTACTACATCACTCTAAGATAATAATCAGAACGTGATCGAAACTATAGTCACTAATTTTAATAAACAGTGTGATATAAACAAAGAAAAGTGTTATTTTGTTTAATATCTCAAGAATTGTGCATTGGATATTAACTCAATAAAATTAAATAAGTGACAACGTATCACTTTATATCAGTAATAAATTTCATTGATATTGACACGCTAACTTTTGATATCATGATTATTTAAGTATGAGCAACTTTCGTAAACACTTCAAATTTTGAGAAAAAATAAACAAATATGGATTTATGTGGAATGCCATTTGTTATTTTTTCAAGTATTCATAGCTCAAGTCGAAGGTACCTCATAGAAACTTGTTTTTACTTGTAGATTAGAATTTCGTTAAACGATTTCTACCATTACTTTGTACTGCAATATTAATCAATCATCTGTTAATTGAAGGGCAACAGCTGTTCTACCATTACTTTGTACTGCAATATTAATCAATGATCTGTTAATTGAAGGGCAACAGCTGTCCAACCACAATTGTCAACGCTACGTGATTTTTAAGAAAAATTCAAGAAAATTGTAAATTAAGATCAATTGAGAATTAGCCACTGCACTAAAAATTGTTGAATACTGTTTGTTCACTATGGTAGTTTTTCATGGAAAATTGCTTCAAATTTATTTTTCCATGGTTCTACTAAAAACCAGAATTTTACTCCATACTAAATTTGTGATAACTGAAAATGAAGATTGGTTGAAAAATTAAAATTGCAGAACGGATTTTTATCTCACAAAGGCTTCATAAGGCAGTCTCTAGTGGAAATTGCAATGATTAAAATTTTCCAATTCGCTATTCAAAATTAGCAATTAGTATGTGACTATAATGGAATTCATGAAAATTATACCAGATAAATTGTAAATTACTGTTTAGAATTTTTATAATTCCTTTCTATACTGTAGCATGTTTTCATGGAAAATTGCTATGTACTCCATACTAAATTTGTGATAACTGAAAATGAAGATTGGTTAAAAAATTTAAATTGCAGAACTGATTTTTATCTCACAAAGGCTTCAATAAGACAGTCTTTAGTGGAAAATTGCAATGAATGAAATTTTCCAATTCGCTATTCAAAATTAGCAATTGGTATATGACTATAATGGAATTCATGAAAATTATACAAGATAAATTGTAAATTACTGTTTAGAATTTTTATAATTCCTTTCTATACTGTAGCATGTTTTCATGGAAAATTGCTATGTACTCCATACTAAATTTGTGATAACTAAAAATGAAGATTGGTTAAAAAATTAATTTTGCAGAACTGATTTTTATCTCACAAAGACTTCAATAAGGCAGTCTTTAGTGGAAAATTGCAATGAATCAAATTTTCCAATTCGCTATTCAAAATTAGCAATTGGTATGTGACTATAATGGAATTCATGAAAATTATACAAGATAAATTGTAAATTACTGTTTAGAATTTTTATAATTCCTTTCTATACTGTAGCATGTTTTCATGGAAAATTGCTATGTACTCCATACTAAATTTGTGATAACTGAAAATGAAGATTGGTTGAAAATTTAATATTGCAGAACCGATTTTTATCTCACAAAGCTTCAATAAGGCAGTTTTTAGTGGAAAATTGCAATGAATCAAATTTTCCAATTCGCTATTCAAAATTAGCAATTGGTATGTGACTATAATGGAATTCATGAAAATTATACAAGATAAATTGTAAATTACTGTTTAGAATTTTTATAATTCCTTTCTATACTGTAGCATGTTTTCATGGAAAATTGCTATGTACTCCATACTAAATTTGTGATAACTGAAAATGAAGATTGATTGAAAAATTAAAATTGCAGAACAGATTTTTATCTCACAAAGCTTCAATAAGGCAGTCTTTAGTGGAAAATTGCAATGAATAAAATTTTCCAATTCGCTATTCAAAATTAGCAATTGGTATGTGACTATAATGGAATTCATGAAAATTATACAAGATAAATTGTAAATTACTGTTTAGAATTTTTATAATTCCTTTCTATACTGTAGCATGTTTTCCTGGAAAATTGCTATGTACTCCATACTAAATTTGTGATAACTGAAAATGAAGATTGGTTGAAAAATTAAAATTGCAGAACTGATTTTTATCTCACAAAGGCTTCAATATGGCAGTCTTTAGTGGAAAATTGCAATGAATCAAATTTTCCAATTCGCTATTCAAAATTAGCAATTGGTATATGACTATAATGGAATTCATGAAAATTATACAAGATAAATTGTAAATTACTGTTTAGAATTTTTATAATTCCTTTCTATACTGTAGCATGTTTTCATGGAAAATTGCTATGTACTCCATACTAAATTTGTGATAACTGAAAATGAAGATTGGTTGAAAAATTAAAATTGCAGAACTAATTTTTATCTCACAAAGGCTTCAATAAGGCAGTCTTTAGTGGAAAATTGCAATGAATCAAATTTTCCAATTCGCTATTCAAAATTAGCAATTGGTATATGACTATAATGGAATTCATGAAAATTGTACAAGATAAATTGTAAATTACTGTTTAGAATTTTTATAATTCCTTTCTATACTGTAGCATGTTTTCATGGAAAATTGCTATGTACTCCATACTAAATTTGTGATAACTGAAAATGAAGATTGGTTGAAATATTAAAATTGCAGAACAGATTTTTATCTCACAAAGCTTCAATAAGGCAGTCTTTAGTGGAAAATTGCAGTGAATGAAATTTTCCAATTCGCTATTTAAAATTAGCAATTGGTATGTGACTATAATAGTATTCATGAAAATTATACAAGATAAATTGAAAATTGCTGTCTAGAATTTTTGTAGTTACTTTCTATACTGTAGCAATTTTTCATGGAAAATTGCTATGTACTCCATACTAAATTTGTGATAACTGAAAATGAAGATTGGTTGAAAAATTAAAATTGCAGAACAGATTTTTATCTCACAAAGCTTCAATAAGGCAGTCTTTAGTGGAAAATTGCAATGAATAAAATTTTCCAATTCGCTATTTAAAATTAGCAATTGGTATGTGACTATAATGGAATTCATGAAAATTATACAAGATAAATTGTAAATTACTGTTTAGAATTTTTATAATTCCTTTATATACTGTAGCATGTTTTCATGGAAAATTGCTATGTACTCCATACTAAATTTGTGATAACTGAAAATGAAGATTGGTTGAAATATTAAAATTGCAGAACGGATTTTTATCTCACAAAGGTTTCAATGAGCCAGTTTCTTTAGTGGAAAATTGCAATGAATAAAATTTTCCAATTCGCTATTCAAAATTAGCAATTAGTATGTGACTATAATGGAATTCATGAAAATTATACAAATTAAATTGTAAATTACTGTCTAGAATTTATGTAATTCCTTTCTATACTGTACCATTTTTTATGGAAAATTGCTATGTATTCCATACAATTAGAAAATTTAAAAAAAACCATCTTTAGTTTTTCCGGAATTCTCACTTGAAATCACAACAATGTTATAGAAGTTTATATCATAGATAGTTTTACAAACTCTTTTGGTTTGCTGTGAAATATTAAAATGCAATTCTTAGCGATATACCTTCAATAAACTTTGTGATATGCCTTCAATCTTTTAATGTGGTAAACTTTTTCTGAACATCACTATAGTGTCAGCCATCGACATAGGTAGATAATAAAATGCCATTATTTTTATGATGTCGTTTGGCATTTTATTGGCTCTTTAGGTGAGCTTACAACTTACGTTGTCAAAAATTCTTGCCATGTGGTGTTATTGACAACACTGAATTACTGGTTTGATAATTTTGATCGTGCTGAATGCATTGGCAGTCACACGTGGCCGTATATATTCCTGTGCATTCTTGTGAGCGCTTTGATGGATGAAAGTGCAGCTCCTTATTCGGGCAATGCGGCTCCGGCCCAGATCGTTATCTCAATTAAGTATTCAAATTCGGGCCTTAACGCCTCCTGCAAACCGGGAAAGGACGTAGCCTTTTTTGGGAATACATTTCCCAATCGAAATAGGCGAGATTATTTTTGTAATTAATTGGTCTTATTAATATTGCTACAGATATTATTTGTATTGGTGTGAAACTACAAATATTGAGAGTTTTTGGGTTACAAAATGTAGATTTTATTTGCATTGGTGCGAAACTACAAATATTGACGAGTCTTTGGTTTTCTAAGTATTATCAAAGATATTATTCGTTGGAACTAGTTGGAAAAGTTGACACAACTTTCTTGAGCGCTTTGTACAATTTGATAATGTCAATGATAACGTTTTTTGTTGTGGATCACATGCCAGATTCTTCGTTAATACTGTGTGCATTCCAGTACTCATAGTGCTGGTTCTTGCATGTATATTAAGACTGTGAACAGGCGACATGTGGCCTCAGGCAAATGACATCGCGGGTTGGTTCCTCGCACGAACAGAAATAATTTTAGACGGCACTTAAAAATAGTCGGGGAGGATTTGAGTCACGCATTAAAATTGTCTTAATCTAATATAATCACAAAGAGATCATTGCTTATTTTTCCGAAATAAGTTTTCAAGTTAGGTCATTGTCATAAAGAAGTACACATGGATAATTGATTACACATTCAATTGCAAAAGAAAACATATTTATTTTAATATATCTATAAAAAGGATAAAAAGGTTTTTGATAGTTTCGCGAATCATACAAATGATACAAATCTGAGAGAATGATACAGTCGCGCAAAGATCAAGATAAAACAGGATTATGTTAGTAATAAAATTAGCTAGTACTTTTCATTTTCAAAAGCAAAAGCAATTGTGGGCGCTTCTCTAGTAGTTGTGATAATAATAATAATAATATCTTCTATTTTTATTATAGTTTCATCCAAAAATTCTATACTTTACCAGTAATTACAAGAAAAGAAATACAACATAATAATAATGACAATCATTCAAGGCCACAAGTACATAAGTCAGACAATTCGTACAGTTACGGCCATAAAAGTGTGGCAGTTATTTTTTATACTGTTAACTATTAAAAGTCAACAATAACAACAAAAAAGCAAAATTTGTTGCAGTCCCTTTTTTTTTTTTGGCCGTAACTGTACAAATCAATCACTCATTCCAGGTCTTTCTGAAGTTCAGGATAAGTTATCTACCAGACAAGGATGTAACAAAATACAAAACGCATTTTGAATTATCATGTGGTCATTTTAGCGACTTTATGAATGGTCGATTTAATCATTTTGTTTTGAAATGTTAAATTAAAGTCACTATTAGTACATATAAATTGCTTTCAGTTTCATTAAGTTTTATAGCTATAAAATTATGTACCCCATTAAAAATAGAAAGCAGGAAATGAGGCTGTAACGAGCATTTGTCGCACTCATACAAAAAAAATCAGTGCCAGCTTCTGGTTCAAAAATATCTGTACAGCAGTGACTAATGTTCTAATATTGGAAAACGTATTTAGTTATGCCAAAAATGCGTTTAGTATTGCACCAACATATTTATGTTATTTGCTTCATATGAGTTATAAGGAATTACATTATTGTAGATTTTTCTCCCACAAAATTTCAAGGCAAATGTATGGAAAAACGTCGATTTTTGGCGAAAACTCAAAAATTGCCAAATAACTTCACCTTATACCAAAATGTTTGCAATGAATGGGAGAATAAGGTGCGTAAATTGGAGCGCGATAAAAAAATTATTTTTTTAACAATACGCTCGCAAAGTGAACATTTCATTTTGAGCCTCCGAAACTCGTCGGATTTTGGAGCGACGCTGACGGGCTATCTCTTTATGGATTTTCTTCAAATTTGGAGGTAATAATCCTACATTATTCCTGAGTAGAATGGTGTAAGCAAAAATTATCTGACGCCTCTGAGAGCTGAGATAATGGTAATAAACTGAGCGCACCTCCGAAACCTGCGGCAGGGACAGCTGGCACTATTCCGATCCCATAAGAGCCTGTGTAAAGGAATCGGTGCTCTTTGGAACGACCTAAAATAGGGAGAAATATTTTTTTTCTCTCAAAACAAACCACTCCATGCGTTTTGTTTGGTCATAAATAGTCTGTGTGACTTTTTCAGATTTTTCTGAACAAAAAAATATTTCACGAAATTTCAAGGCAAATGTATGGAAAAACGTCTATTTTTGGCGAAAACTCAAAAGTCGCCAAATAACTTCACCTTATACCAAAATGTTCGCAATGAATGGGAGAATAAGGTGCGTAAATTTGTGCGCTATAAAAAAAATATTTTTTTAACAATACGCTCGCAAAGTGAACATTTCATTTTGAGCCTCCGAAACTCGTAGGACTTCGGAGCGACGCTGACGGGCTATCTCTTTATGGATTTTCTTCAAATTTGGAGGTAATAATGCTACATTATTCCTGAGTAGAATGGTATAAGCAAAAATTATCTGACACTTCTGAGAGCTGAGATATTGGTGATAAACTGAGCGCACCTCCGAAACCTGCGGCAGAGACAGCTGGCACTATTCCGATCCCATAAGAGCCTGTGTAAAGGAATCGGTGCTCTTTGGAACCACCTAAAGTGGGAGAAATATGTTTTTTCTCTCAAAACAAACCACTCCACGCATTTTGTTTGGTCATAAATAGTCTGTGTGATTTTTTTTTCAGATTTTTCTGAACAAAAAAATATTTCCCGAAATTTCAAGGTATGGAAAAACGTCGATTTTTGGCGAAAACTCAAAAATCGCCAAATAACTTCACCTTATACCAAAGTGTTCGCAATGAATGGGAGAATAAGGTGCGTAAATTTGGGTGCTATAAAAAAAATATTTTTCTGACAATACGCTCGCAAAGTGAACATTTCATTTTGAGCCTCCGAAACTCGTCGGACTTTGGAGCGACGCTGACGGGCTATCTCTTTATGGATTTTCTTCAAATTTGGAGGTAATAATCCTACATTATTCCTGAGTAGAATGGTGTAAGCAAAAATTATCTGACGCCTCTGAGAGCTGAGATAATGGTAATAAACTGAGCGCACCTCCGAAACCTGCGGCAGGGACAGCTTGCACTATTCCGTTCCCATAAGACCCTAATTACCACTATATACTTACGATACAGTAATTAAGCTGCACGATTCAAATCGTTAAACTGGACTTATTTTAGAGCCGGGACATAAACTAAATTATGAAACAGTCCTAATATTTGGTTGCACACGTCAGCTTTATATAAAAAGATTTTTTTAAACAGGCTCTCGAATTCCAGTATTTCAAAAATTCTGTTTCAACCTGTTATAGATTTTTTCAACTAAAATTATATACTCAATAACTCCCAAAGAACCAAAGATACAACGAAGGCAATCAAAGTTAATTAGACAATTGTAGACAAATTTTCTGATGACCTATACATTCTAAAGTGAAATAGTTATTTATGTATTAAGGACGTAAATAGGCATTTATGGCCCGAAGTCTTATTTCTAGCCCGAGGCGTTAGCCGAGGCCTATGAACCGGCGATAGGCCAGTAATTTGAACGAAAATCTGTACGAAGATAGTCAAAACAAAGCATAATGTACTTCAAGCTCCAGGAACGCTTGAATTGCGGAACTGACAATAACTGCAACTGCATTCTTGTCGTATGAGGTATGTACATTGTACACCAATCGAAGAAGCACTTACTGACATGCTAGCAGCAGCACTATTGCGTTATAAATTTTAGTAACATAATTATTCGTACAGCATTGTTGCTTCTACGTCTTTGGCTCGTTTTTTGCGCGGTTTTTAATCCGTAGGTTGTCGTGTTGCCCGTTTCGGCCTGCGAAACGCCTTCCTCAGGAGCCGCTGGTAAATTCCATTCGAATCGGCACGTGGTACGGACGGCTCTCGAATTCGAACCCGCGACTCTGTGTGCGTCGGCCCACGCGGGCAAATTAAATTAACTTACGGCCTTAACTCACCTGCGGAATGTCCCCCAGGTCTCGGACAGCGCGGCGATAAATACCGCGATCGGCGCCAGTGCCCCCCTCACTTTAGAAGGAGAAGAGTTAATTTACGCCCCGGAGCGGCCGCCCGATGGGGGCCCGTGCCCCATAAGGAATTGACGGGTGTCGCAATTAACCTCATCGGTGGGGAGGAGAGACGCCGTTAATTGCAGTCCGCGGGCTGCCCACGCGCGCTTCTCGGTTTCGTGAGAGAGAATTTGCTCCAAGACGTAGCCGTGATTGTGGTTTTATTCCGTTTACGCGATTCTATCGAAGAAGAGATGGTTTGCAAAATTTGTGGTTCTTTTGTTCCTTAAGTTCTTAGAGGAAGCTGAGGCCCAATTTCGATTCTGTCGCCATTGATCTTGATCTTGATCTCAATTGTTGGTTCTTTTGTTCCTTGAGTTTTTAGAGGAAGCTGAGGCCCAATTTGGATTCTGCCCCGTTGATCTTGATCTTGATCTCTCATCTGTTTAGGAACTTCTAAAACGTGCGGCAGGAATTTCAAAAAGTCGCGACCGCAACTTCTAAAAGTCGAACAGCAACTTCTAAAAATCGCAACACCAACTTCTAAAAGTCAAGACAGCAACAAAAGCACATTTGCTGGAACAAAACTGTTTCACAGATCACTTGATCCTTACGTAATTGACCAATGACAATTGTCTGGTATTCACTAGTTTAAGATGGCAATGCCAAAATTTTCAATCAGAACAAAGGTGGTTGCAGTTTTGATTTGCTTGGTAGTTCATATACTATACTAACTACTATACTATACTAAAACTTGCAATTTATGATTGTTTTGTAGCATATTTAAGATCGCAATGCCAAAATTTTCCATCAGAACTTTACATATTCTAAATCTACAAATCGTACTAAACGCACGAATTCTTCAATAAGCTTTTTAGTTCAATGCTTTTAAAAGCCGTATCTTACTATATTATACTTGATACCATATTATGATACTATATTATACTTGATTCAGTTTATTTGGCTTATTTCACTTATCAGAAATTGAATGCCTGCCAAATTTTCACAAATTCATAACTTAATGCAGCTGATTGCGTAAAAATGGACGTTGTATGAAATTTCAGAGCTGGGATCGCGTTCAAAAGTGGACGTGAACTCTGATCTCCTCGTATTAGCTTTCTGTGGAATATGTTACGTGATATGTCCCGAGAAAGTGGAAATGCTAGATTCTTGGATGCACGCTCTTGGATGCATTAAACGGTCACCATATCAGGTTTCCCATTGATTAGGCGGCAATCTTATCGTAATTGACGAAACCGACTATTATTTGTGTGTAATAATGTTAGTACTTCATTGATGACTTCACAAATTGTTATACAATACAATAAAACAATATATGTATAATACGAATATGATATAGGGGTATAGACTGTTGTACATTTAGTAATAAACTAGGATAAGTTCATAAGGATAAGTTACCATTGCTTAAAGTAACTTTAGAAAAGCACTGAAGAATAGGAGGAGCTTCATAACGATAATAAGTTACCTTTACTTGAAGTAAATTTAGAAAATACAGAAGAATAGGAGGAGGAACATATTTGCCAGTGCATGCGTGGCTTTACAAGGATAATAAGTTACTAGTGCTTAAAGTAACTTTAAAAGACACCTGAGAATAATAGGTGGAGTACTTGAAGCATTTACTTGACACATTTACTGATTTAAGCCATAATTTGACAAAGTTTCTGTATTAAATTAGGGAGAAAATCAAACACTTAACTTTCTGCATTGACAAGTATAGGTTAGCTATTACCGAAATTTCTGAAAATTTATTATTTGCAAATTTGATATTAAATTCGTGTACAGGACACCTGAAACTAATTCTGCTGAAAATTTGAGAAAGTTTCAGTATTAAATTAGGGAGAAAATCAAACACTTAACTTTCTGCATTGACAAGTATAGGTTAGCTATTGCTGATATTTCTGATAATGTATTATTTGCAAATTTGATATTAAATTCGTGTACAGGACACCTGAAACTAATTCTGCTGAAAATTTGACATAGTTTCAGTATTAAATTAGGGAGAAAATCAAACACTTAACTTTCTGCATTGACAAGTATAGGTTAGCTATTACTGAAATTTCTGAAAATTTATTATTTGCAAATTTGATATTAAACTCGTGTACAGGACACCTGAAACTAATTCTGCTGAAAATTTGACAAAGTTTCAGTATTAAATTAGGGAGAAAATCAAACACTTAACTTTCTGCATTGACAAGTATAGGTTAGCTATTACTGAAATTTCTGAAAATTTATTATTTGCAAATTTGATATTAAATTCGTGTACAGGACACCTGAAACTAATTCTGCTGAAAATTTGACAAAGTTTCAGTATTAAATTAGGGAGAAAATCAAACACTTAACTTTCTGCATTGACAAGTATAGGTTAGCTATTACTAAATTTTCTGAAATTTTATTATTTGCAAATTTGATATTAAATTCGTGTACAGGACACCTGAAACTAATTCTGTTGAAAATTTGACAAAGTTTCAGTATTAAATTAGGGAGAAAATCAAACACTTAACTTTCTGCATTGACAAGTATAGGTTAGCTATTACTGAAATTTCTGAAAATTTCTTATTTGCAGATTTGATATTAAATTCGTATACAGGACACCTGAAACTAATTCTGCTGAAAATTTGACAAAGTTTAAGTATTAAATTAGGGAGAAAATCAAACACTTAACTTTCTGCATTGACAAGTATAGGTTAGCTATTACTGAAATTTCTGAAAATTTATGGTATGCAAATTTGATATTAAATTCGTGTACGGGACACCTGAAACTAATTCTGCTGACAATTTGACAAAGTTTCAGTATTAAATTAGGGAGAAAATCAAACACTTAACTTTCTGCATTGACAAGTATAGGTTAGCTATTACTGATATTTCTGAAAATTTATTATTTGCAAATTTAATATTAAATTCGTATACAGGACACCTGAAACTAATTCTGCTGAAAATTTGACAAAGTTTCAGTATTAAATTAGGGAGAAAATCAAACACTTAACTTTCTGCATCGACAAGTATAGGTTAGCTATTACTGATATTTCTGAAAATTTCTTATTTGCAGATTTGATATTAAATTCGTGTACAGGACACCTGAAACTAATTCTGCTGAAAATTTGACAAAATTTCAGTATTAAATTAAGGAGAAAATCAAACACTTAACTTTCTGCATTGACAAGTATAGGTTAGCTATTACTGAAATTTCTGAAAATTTCTTATTTGCAGATTTGATATTAAATTCGTATACAGGACACCTGAAACTAATTCTGCTGAAAATTTGACAAAGTTTCAGTATTAAATTAGGGAGAAAATCAAACACTTAACTTTCTGCATAGACAAATATAGGTACCTATACGTAAGTCTGCATGGGTTAGTTACGATATCAGGCATAAATTGAGCAGTATTATTTAAAACTAACTTTGTGTTAAAGCTGATTGTAAGGCCACTGTGAAACCAAGCATTACGGTTTAAAACCCGTCTTTTGGATAAAATTACTAAATTTGAAAATGTGTTTGTTGACATGTTTTGTACAAATATAGCAAATGTAGTACCAATCCAATGTGTCCTCTTTCTTGATTTGGTTTTTATAAATTCTAAAGTGTTTCTTCTTTTTTGGCACTTTGCTTCTTTGGTTCTTTGAGCTATTGAGTATATAATTTTATTACAAAAATTCGACAACAGGTTGAAACAGAATTTTGGAGATTACTGAATACTGTAGCGGTTTTTAATAACAATATTTTGGATGAAATTTAAAATTTGAAAAAATGTTTGTTGAAATGTTTTGTGCAAATATAGCAAAAGTTGTATCAATCTAATTTGTCCTCTTTCTTGATTTGGTCCTTCTAAAATTTAAAGTATTTATTCTTATTTGGTACTTTTCTTCTTTATTGGTACAACTTTGACAGTTTTTAATGGTGGCGGAAAAATCCCCAAACGGAAAGATATATTTATTAGTGAAGCAAGAGTAGTTTTTACTATATCTGCCACACTCTTTGATGCATATCAATGCATAAATGTTCTAAGTACCATCCCATTTCAGATAACTACAGGAATGTTCCTAAAGCAATGTTGAAAAGCAAAGAATTAAATCTTGATCTAACTATATTCTTTGTTATAATTCAAAATGGCCCATGGCACTTTTAAATCTGTTCGTCTTCAATTCTTACGCCTCCAACTGTTTGATGTTATGAATAATAATATGCATACACAAACATTGTTTATTAATGTGTGCGGTTGCAATTATGCATATAATTTTATATAAATTATATACAAAGATAACTTCCAAGTTTGTTGACACAGTTTATCACAGCATTTACATTTAATTGAGTAACAATCTAATTCCCGTTTTTATAGTCTTATCACGCAATTTAATTCCTACAACCCACTTGACTTAAGATAGGAAAACCAACGACGCTACAAACCAAATAAAAATTATATTTTATTGTATCAATATGAACAACCCATTTAATTTCAGAAACTAGACATGTATAAAAAAAATCTGGTGTAGCCACCACATTGCTTTATCGTACTAATATTATCATTTTTGTTATAGTTTCATCCATTATACCAGTATAATATGGATGTATATATTATATTATGTTTCTTTTTCGTATTTCCTGGTAAAGTAAAAATCCATTTGAGCTACCAAACAATTAACATATCAGGCATTCTGGTTCTAAATCTATTGCTAATTAATACATACAAACAAATTCATTACGAAACTGCAAAAAAAATAATTTCTTCTATGAGGCTCATGAAATTCATAAGACCAACTTTGTTAGTTATAAATATAATTTTTACCTATTAAATGTATCTTAAATACGAGTAGGTAATTGATTTGTTGATCGGTGTTTAAAGGTAATTAACAACCCATTTACCTTCAATTGCGTAACTAGTCAAAAATACGTAACTAATAGGATTTGCATGATTAACAAACATCTTTAAATCTATAACAAACAGCTTCTGCAATAATAATCGCTTTACGTTTGTTTACACATATTTCTATTGTACTGAAAACCACAACTTATTCACGAATGCCTCCCGTGGCTTTAATCCCTAAAATGCTATATTAAGCCTTAATCAATTAGTCTAAATACTTTGTTTACGCGTTCTTGCAGTAATAAAGAGGGGATGATAAATTGTCTTAATCGTAGAGCGTTTTAGCAAACTCTTCCAGTTTCGTTTGACCAACAATCGAGTAATGACCATTGTGATGAAAAGTGTTGTGTTTTTGATCGTAAATATATCATTCTTATCATGGCAATTTCAAAGTGGACAACTAGGACTTTGTGTAAAGCTGCAGGTATTTAATAATTCGCATTACCGAAGTAATAAAACATTTCTTATATATCGTTTACACTACTTTCCCAAACAACTAGAGTGTGCACAAACAAATCAATTGATTTAAACTTCAGTTGTCGCAATATTTTGCTAACATATAAAACAATTGGCAAAAAAGCAATTGCTTTTGAAACTTCAGTAGTCAGGACAAAGTCGATTCAAACTATTTGCAATTGATATTTGCTAAAATTGATTCAGTTACACATTAAGCAAACTACACTTGATTCAGTTGCAATTGTTATTTGTCATTATTGATTCAAACTACAGGAAGTTATTATTTATTATACTTAATTAATTCAAACAATTGCTTTGTTGCAATATTGTGCTAATCTTTAAAACAACTGGCAAGAATAGCAATTGCTTTTGAAACTTCAGTTGTCAGCATAAAGTCGATAAAAGCAATTTGCAATTGGTATTGCTTGAATTGATTCAGTGGCAATTGTTATTTGTCATTATTAATTCATATAACAGGAAGTTATTATTTATTATAATTAATTAATGCAAGCAATTAGTTGTTGCAATATTGTGGTAACATATAAAACAAGTGGCAAAAAATCAATTGCTTTGTACACTTCAGTTGTCAGAGAACAAACAAAGTCAATACAAACTCTTTACAATTGGTATTTGTTAGAATTGATTCAGTGGCAATTGTTATTTGTCATTAATGAATCAAATAACGGGAAGTTATTATCTATTATAATAAATTCAAGCAATTGGCAATTATTATGGATAATTGCTTATTAATATTTATTCGATTCGTTCAAATAATTATTAATAGATAGTTGAAGTTCATTCAACAATTGGCAATAGCTTTACGTGTAATTGCGTACTGATTAGTTCTGATTAAAAAATGTTAATTTGTTGTAGCTGATTCAAGCAAATTGCAGTTGTATTTTGTCATTGCTGATTCAAAGCAATAGTTAGTTATATTTTGATTCAAAACATAATAATAATAATAATAACTGTCAGATGTTTCAGTTGATTCAAATAATTAACAATTGTTTTATATGCCCCGTGACAATAACCTACTGTTTAAAAATATCGCAATGTCTAGTATTATTTATTTAAAAATTTCTAAATTAGGAGTATTATTCATACTGCTGGTTCCAACAATTTGCAGTTGTTTGCTGCAGTGTTTTTCAAACAATTGATAATTATTTAATGTGCCAGCTATAATATTTGCAATTCGTTGCTGTAGATTAAAAAAAAGCCAATTGTTACGTGTCAGTATTGATTATAACTACTTATAACTTTATATGGATTATAACTAACTATCTACTTCGTGATACATTTTATTAATTATAAATGTTTTTTTAATGTCAATTTATGACAATTGTTATTTTTTTCTGCCGACTCAAAAATCAATTGTTGGCAATTGCTATTGGAGTTTGGAGATGCAATTATTTTAGTCAACTTGAGCAAATCACAGTTCTAACTTAAAGCCTTAAGCCCTTAGAGGCTTAATTAGCTTTTTTTTGTTGACTTGAGTTCGAAACTAATTTAGTCAGAATAAATATTTTTTTTTTAAATTTTGATTTTGATTTTATTAGTGGATTGGTTGATTAGTCTGTTGTATTTACTTATTTGATACTTTGATTTATATCAGTAGTAAATATTATTCTTAAAATATATAAACAATCTTTATTAGATATCTTTATTGTTTTAATAAAATTTGATCAAATCTTTATAATTAATTAAGATTTGATGTATTCTCTCCCAGCGGAACATTTTTCTAACTATTGTCTTGTTCTAGGTAAAGGAGGCATGAACGAGGTGGGGTTGGGAGGTCGGGGTCTGGCACACAGTCCAGACTCCGACTGCAACAGCAACCACCCGGGATCGGCCAGCGTCCTCAGCAACACGTCCTCACAGGACATCGACTTCATCCAGGACAACTCAGACTACCAATGGTTCTTGGACTACGGGTACGTACAAAACGAAAAAAAAAAATAATCCACACAAATCCCAAAATTATTAACTCATGACTTCATATAAGACATTTTTATTCCTGTGGTATGTTTTTAAAAAATAATCTCCACATTCATTTTCTACATATTGGTAAATTGGTTCAAGGTACAGGGACAACCACCACACAAGCATCCTGTCGCTTCCGGACTCTTATGAGGCTGGCGATATTGGCTACTATGATACCCTCGCCAAGACCATGGACGCCAACCTGGCGGAGGCCGACATCGAATCCTTCCGCACAGAGGACATCCATGCCCTCCTCACCAACCTTCCGCCCATGTGCACCGACCAACTCAGCCAAGAAGTGAGTAGGCCCCTATAAAAACACTGTAACATGCAACACTTTCCCACTTGGCTGAAGAACTACACATTAAATCAATTAAAAAATATTGTGACTTTTCATATCAATTGATTTTTAGCAATGTTTTCATCAGTTCAACAATTAATAAATTAATAAATAAACCAAACAGTAACAAGTCAAAGAATTGAAATAATAGAATTCAACTAAGTTTGATTTTTTTATTTACAAATTGGCGACAATATTGATACAGAGTATTTAGAGCATATAATAATATATAACTTTCACGTGAACATATCATTTCTTTGATCTCCTTTGATTCTTTTAAATAACGAGTTTTAAATATTACACTAAATCCAACAACGTACAATTTTTAACCATCGAAGTAAATTTGGTTGCATATATCCATTCAATATTTTAACCAATAGTTGTAATAATAATTTAAAGTTCAACTAATATTTGATTATTATCTATTTAAGTTATTCTGTGCATAAAATCTTACGCACACATGTAATGTAAACATAAAACTGATTTTATTATCAAGATTTGATGCGGATCCTGTTCCTGTTTAATTGTCCAATTAACTATCGTCTCTCAACAGTTTTGTTGAATTTTTGTTTTAGAGTCAAAGGCAGGGTGAGAGCTATGCCAGCGTCTCGGGCTCCATGTTGGGCAAGTTCGACTTTGACTCGTCCATGAGCCCCCACAGCAGCTCTCAGGGCGAGGACTCGGCCAACTCCACCTCAATGTCCATCTGCAAGTCGGAGCTGCTCTTCTCTCCGGTCAAGGAGACCCCCATGCCGGGGGCCAACTTCAGTGTCGACTCCCTCGACTGTGACCTGCTAAACGAGCACGACATCATGCTTACTTGTCAGGCCAACAAGGATAACTACACCATTGCCTTCGAGGGATCTGTCACAATGTATTCGGAAGACAGTGATTATCCGGACGCAGGTAAATAATAAGTTCCAATTGCATCAAACATAAATAATAATAAATTATTTTCATAGTAAATAGGAATAATAAATTGACCTACATTTTGAGAAGTATCTAATTATTATTTCCGTTAATATATAGATAAAAGTGAGACGTCGGGTGGTGAGAGCACGCACTGGACGACTGGCCTGAAGCACCCGCTGCAGCACTTGAAAGCACAGGAGACGTCGATGACACAGTCGGACTCCGGTAGCTTCACAACCTGGAGCAAGCTCAAGAAGCGGTGCAGTGAGAACCAGCTGCGCCGTCACCCTTCCGGCAACAACAATCACTCTGGCGATGAGCTCTCACACGGTCTTGCTGCCGCCCTTAAGAGCCAGAGCATGCCGAACCTCTACAAACAGAAGCTGCGCAGCCTCATTGCCAGCAACTACGTCAAGAGCCAGAACCTGAGTAACAGCTCCGTACGTCCAACTTTGTTTGCATAAGTTATCATCTTAGGAATTGGTGTTTGTTTGCTTCATTATTATCATAAGCAAATAGATTTCTGATTCCAGTCAATGAAGTTTGACCTTTTGCATTTTAGGTGGAGTGCTGCACTGTTAAAAGACGGCCGGTTAAGGTGTTTGACATCCAGCACCAGGTGCAGAGCAGTAGCGGCAGTGGGGGGAGTGTCGTTTCCGATATGGCAACTTCTGTTGATGGAGCAAGCAGCAGCTGCGGCGATCAAAATGCCAAGCAGCCCAATTTCAACCTCGTCAAACTTTTTATGAAGCAGAAGAGCATCAGCGCTGAAGGTAAAGACGGAAAAATTATTTGAAACTGTATTATAGTAAAAAATTCATCCATCAATTCAGGCAACATGTTATACAATATTTACTAATTACAATGTTGATGAATTTTCTTGAATAATGGATTTTTTTCTCAATTTTTAGGCATGTCGACGGGCTTAGACCAGTCATCGGCAAGTGACAACTGGCCTGCGAGCCAGTCGGGTGAGAGCAACATATCAGACAAGCAAACGCACGAGCACAAAGAATGTTTTGAGGACAGCCTGCTGGTGGACCACAAGGCGACCGAGCCCTGCGCCCGTACCTATGACTCCATCATCGAGGAGGAGGAATCTCGCAGTGAGTCTGTGGAGCAGCTCTCCGAGAGCGGAAAGTCCGAGTCAGAGCACAGTCGGTACAACCTGAACAACAACAACAGCGTAGAGTTCGAGGAAGAGACAAGGCGCCGGCTAAAGACCCGCTCGACACACACCCGTCATGGTGGGGCCCTTGCCGTGAGCGCCTCTTCTAACAGCAGTTCCAACTCAAGCTTCACACGCTCGGAGAAGTCGAAGCTGCACGTGCCCGTGCACCTAATGAACAAGAGTATACAGACGTCTACGTTCGCCGATCAGAAGAACGCCCCCTATAAGCTGAACTGCAACAACTCCAAGGAGTCCTTCAGGGTGATCGAGCCGTCGTTCCTTAATAAGCTGAAGAAGGAAGGCGAGGTGCAGAAGCCGGTCTACATACTGTACCCGAATTACGTACTGCCTGACTTGGACTTTTTAAACGAGAAAGAGGAGGTCTCGAAGGTGATACTGATGCCCCAGAAAATTCCGAAATGCTCGCCGACGAGTAAAGCACGTCCGTTCAGCTGCAATGACGTGGAGGCGCTTAAAAAGCGCGGCTTCAGTCACGTACAAGATTGGGATTCTTTAAACTTCTTGCTGCCGACAGAGTACCGTCAGATTTTAGCGGATGTTCCTGAAGTAGCACAGTTTATTCACACTGGGGCAAGAAAGGAGAAGCCATCGTTTTGCCGTGTTAAAACGAAGCAGCGGCCAATGAGCTGCGATTGTACGCAGTTAATAGACCGCAACAGTATGGAGCGTGCGACGAACGTCTCCTCTAGCTCAAGCACCGCCACTCAGCCCAGTTCCGGTTATAGAGGCTCATCATCTCTGCTAACTGATTCGCAAAATAGCCCAGCACCTCAAAGCAATTTCAACCCACTCTTCGTCTACCGGTATGACAGTGCAACAAGTTCCGAAGCTAGCTTAATGACAAGTGAGAGGCAGCGTTCGATAACGACAACGGCTCCCCCACTTCCGAAGCGCAGCATCAGTTTGGCACAAGACACTAAAGTAGAGCTGGTACCGCCGCGGCCCCCTTTACCCCGTGGAATCCTGCGAAAAGGAATCGATGCGAAGCTAAAGTCCAACACAAAGCGCTACAGCATGGTCGAAATAGGCGACGACGACTTCATGGACGAGCTCACGAAGCGCCACTCACTACAGGAGCCCTACTTTGTGCCCCGGCACAAGCGGCTGAGCGAGACTGAGGACGAGGGTGTTGATGCGGGTACCTCGAGCAGCAGCCTCGACGAGCAGACTGAGTACAGGGCACGCTCACCTCCCGTCAAACACGACGTGCTTTTCTCTAACATCTCCAGTGAGGAGCTGGCGCAGCTCGAGGAGTTCCTTAAGATGAGCGGGATATCGGCATCAGAACATGATGACATTGATGAGGAGAGCGCTCTGCAGCTGCGGTCGTACGTCAGCAAATTCCTGTCTCTCAAGATCAACCAGGACCCTAGTAGAAAGTGTGTCAGCTTCGCAGAAAAGGTCAACATCGCTCCCAAGACGGTCGCACCTAATAACTCACCGAACGTCTCGGCACTGCTCAATCAGAGGCAGTACCAGGTAAATTATTCATTTATTTGGTTGTGAGTTGCATTAGCATTGTTGCAATAATTATGCGGCTACTTAAATTAATATTTTGGTACATTTACAAAAATTAGAATCAGAATTAATATTTATTCTAGTTTGATATTTAATAAAGATAAATAAGTTCAAAACAGTTGTGTTTTAAGTAATTAATTACATTTTAATCGCAAATTTGTTACAAACTTTCACAAATCATACAGTAAAATTGAAAGTTTTTATGCATTATAATTAGCATTAAATGTAATATTATTCAAAAGATATAACTGAGATTATACAACACGCTTTGGTGTAATGCATTCACTTTTCCATTAACACCAAGTGACTTCAGTTTGCAACAAGCTCCAGCTTAGTCAGAATGTTCTCTTACCGTAAGCCCATTTACAATCATATTCTACAATTAAGTTTGTGTCTTTACAAATAAATAATATACATTGGTCCTGCAGTGTTAATAACAGCCGAAGACAAAATTACAAAAAGATAATTTAAACTTTCCACCAATTAATTTTATTCATATTTTCTATTAATCTAATGAACTGAATTATTATTTTCAGGGCAAAACGTTGGTGGATATGCCCATATGTGAGGAAGGCGAATCGACACCAGAGAACTACAACAGCCCCCAGCACAAGCAGAACCCGAAGCTCCACCTGATCACGGATGTCTCCGACGCCGTGGAAAAGCTGATCCAGAACTTCGCAGCGGCCACCAACCAGGTGGAACTCAACACCTTGGGCGATTCATCGGCTCACCCGGCCTGCGCCAGGCTAGCTCTGACAACCCTCTGCCCGGCCCTATACGCGGTGCTCAGCGACGGCCTGAAGCCCTCCCTGGAGACCTCATTCGGCGCCATCGGCAACTCTGTGTGGCAGGTGGTGGAAGCGTCGGCGCAGCAAGGCCCCCTCACCAAGGCACTCAACGAGCTGGTAATGCGCATCAATGCTGAGGACGCCATCACCGAGGGTGTGGTCAAGTTCAACGCGTTCGTTTTCGGACTGCTGAACGTGCGCTCGCTGGACGCGTGGTTTAGCTACCTGAGGACGCGCGAAAGCGTCCTGAAGAAGCACTACGGGGGCGACTCGTTGCTCGTCGTTTCGCACACTGGAGGGCCACATGTCAGGGCTCTGCTTGATAACCTAATTGCATCACTGCAGCCGCTTGCTCTGTTCCCATTCCAGTTTGATTTACTGTTCGAGTACCGTCAGCTACACGAGAGTCTTAAACGCATGGATTCGTATCACCAACCACTTAGCCCCACACATAAGGTATGTTCAGAAGTAAGAAAACCTGTTACTAATAATACAAATAAACAAATATTAACAATCAAATAATTGCAATGCCAAAAACGAATGTTGCCTGATTTTCTAACAAAAATTCTAATGAATCTAAAACACTTAATTTGCAATAAGAAAATGAGGATCTATGGATATGTTTAATTAATATTTATCTGTTTTTAGTCTTGGAAGCATTCGGCGCAGAATTCAACCCACTCAACTGACACAGAGGAGACATCTGCCGCAACGGCGATCTCTCGTTTCTCCCCAGATGCAACGACGGACCCGTCATTGCCAGACCTGCTGAACTCGTCCGCGTACTCGAAACCATCCTGCCGGTCGGACAAGCAGCGCCCACGTTCTTGCGTGGATCCTGGCCTCCTCTCCAAGCCGACCTTCAAGCTGGGCGAGGACGTCAACAGTGCCCTGAAGAAGCGCTGGTCAGGCATTAACTTTTCCTCAAAACTCTACACGGCTTACAATCGGCTGGCACACGAGGCCTCCGAAGAGGAGTACACGGACAGCCTGGAGACGGCCAACAACCAGCACAACCTGGAGGAAGAAGTAAGCGAGCGTGCCCCCACGGAGGGCCCCGAATCGCTCGACTCCAACATCTCCGATGACAAGCCCCTCAACGGCAGGAAGTTCAAGAAGCTGCAGAGAAGGTGGGAGATGTTGAGCGGCAGAGAGGCACCCCAATCGCCCCCGGACAGCCCCACGCATGGAAAGTCCAAGATACCCAGGCCGGTGGCTTCGCCTATTAAGCCTTCAGGCATACCTGTGCCAGTCTCGCCGACTACCAAGGCCGCCAAGACGATACCCAAGAAAGTCATGACCCCGCCGGGGGCCGCTCCTAAAAAGGGGATCCCTATTGCGAAAACCCCCACAGCCGTTGGGTTAACAAAGAGCAGTCCGGTCAAGAAAGGAGTCTATCCAACAAGGTAATTATAAGGCCTCATTAAGCACTTTGCGTCTCCATCCATTTGTTGTCATGTTATCTGCTTGAAGCCACTAAAAATATATATTCTTCGAAGACTGTAGAATTGATTTTTAAATGTTGTGTAACTTCTTTATATAAAAATAACGATGATATATTTCAGGGCGAGCAGACTGGATCAGCTTGAACACACCCCAGAGACCCGTCATTTGACACGTCCGAGTAGTCTACCTTACAAACCCATAACAGTTGGTGGCAAAAACGGAAAAATTACGCCGCCTAGGCGAGCGATATCCACATCTGTAAACAGAAAACCCACCCCTGCACAAAAACAAACACCCAAGTAAGTACCATTAGCCCTTATGTTAAAATATGTTTATGCCTTAAACTGTTTATTTACTTGGCCATTGCTTAATTTTATGGTAAATTGTATTTGTTTTTGTTTAGGATTTGCTATAAACTTTTTACTGACTTTGGCATTGCTTAATTTTATGGTAAATTGTATTTGTTTTTGTTCAGGGTTGTGAGGACACTTTCTCACCGCCTTCCCTCTGAGAGTGGCCACCTCTCGTATAACGAAGGCGAGCGGCTCAAGGTGGTTCTGGAGGTGGACGAGAAGTGGCTGCTGTGCTGCAGGGGTACGCAGAAGGGGCTTGTGCCCAAGTCGGCGGTAATAGCGGACACGGGGCGTTTCTAATGCCCGTGTTGAATATTTCCTACAGAGACTGGGAATTGTGATTTGATATTATATATAGGTTTAATAAGTCAGGAGTCTAAGGGGATGCTCTCGCGTATTATATATTTAATATACAATGCCCGTAATGTACTACTAAGTATTATAATTTTTGATATCGTTAAAACAAAAATATGCTTCTTGTTGATGTTTGGGAGGCGATTCTAATCAGGTCAGAATTTCGGTTATGTTATTTGTTTAAAGTGATTACCATTACGTTTTTAGTTCGCTGGGTGCAGTATTTAATTCGTACTTAACATTCGGCCGCCGGAAAGACACACCAACACTTCTTCGTCCTATACGCTCTTTCTTTTCAGGGGTTTAGAACCAAACCACCGGTTTGCTCCTAAGCCCGTGCTTTACTCTAGAATACTTTGGTGGTGGTAAACTTTAACACACATTTGTATCTTAACAATGCTATATTAACTCAAAACCCAGTCCACAAATCCCTACCTATTTATAACGTCCATTCTTAAGTATTCGTTATAATCCACGTTGAAGAGTGTGTGATGACTAAAACACGCCTTTCCAAACATTCCATCCGACTCTTTTAACGTGCGGCGCTCTTCACGTGGCATACAAATGTGTTCTTATTTTGAAGCACATGTTACGCCGGGTGTAACGCGGTCGTTATACCCGTGCGTAATATCAAGCACCATTGAACCACCACCCGTTTCCGTTTCGGTTCATGCAGTATATTTTGTGCACAGAGCTCGCATGGGCTAGGTATTCTCGATGATACCCCAGATCCAGTTCAACGCTCTAACTTTCACTTCTTTACTAACCGAATCCTGTGTTGGCTTGTCTTTTCGTGAGGTCGCAATCTTGTCGGGATCTCGCGCGTCCATCAATCGGAGCCCCTTCAATGAATTGTGCGATGATGTATGAGGAATTGTGATATAGCATTCGAGTAAAGCGCGGTTTTATTTTCAAGATTGATCTACTTAGCTAGGTGTCTGTTTAGGTAATTTGTAGTGTTGTTTTGAAGCGTATATCAGCCATAGTGTACATGAGGCCTTTTTAAATGTATAATAGTGTATAATTTCGTGTATATGTATGTCCGCAATTCACAAATGACTTATCTGACCTCCGCTCCCCTGCACGTTTGTGAATTCGTGCCCTTATTAGTATTAGCGGCCATACCTGCTTCTTGCGTTCCCGTTGCGCCCACACTATATGTATATAATGAATGCTTCGTTGTGATTTCTGTATATATTTGAACCAAAGTTAGAAGCTAATCGAACGATCGACAATTGATTTCCGAACGTGTGCGATTATCAATGTGTTTCCTCTCAATCTTTAGTTTCGTTCAGGGGAACAATGTAATTATTTTTGTGAATAGTTTGTTTTTTCAATCACCGGTGCCATTTCACACCAAAAGTCTTGACTACCTGCAAGAAACTGAACCCACCTCTACTTTTTTTTACATAAGAAACATTGGTTTTTCCTTTGTAAATTACGTTGTAATATTTATCATAGAATTAGATTATATTGTTTAGTGTCGATAGTCATTTCAATATTAGTCATTTAATAAGATATTAAAATAATATGTACTGTGCTTTATTACACCATTCAAAACTCCTGATAACTCCAGTTATGTTAATTCCACAGCCATGAAGTGACGGAGATTTATATATTGCTAATACACATGAGGGATAACGTCTACTTTATTTGTGTTTTTCACTCCTAAATCTGAGCCTGTGTTATATACTAAATTAACTCTCTTATAGCTTATAACTCTAGATCTTAGAGTTTATAACTCTAAATTAATAAAATATACCTCATACAATTATTTTTATTCAACCGTTGTAGTTATATTATACATTATTATTTACGATTAGATTCATTAGTATGAGCATAGAAACTTTGTAATCATACATGGTTTAAAAACTGCCCGATTGTGTGATTGTTCATTGAAAACATGCAATGCATACTACAGCTAAATTGCACATTTTCGAAGGGCAATCTATCTAATTAAAGTATTTTCTAGAATATCTGCAGAATGATCAAATTTTCTACTTCATAAAAACAATAATTTCTCTTTAAAAGAAATTCTACGTTCCTTGAGTTATAATACTTTCACAAGCTCAACCACATACATAGTATTTTCACTATTAAACAGAATTTAGTTTGTTTTTTCCCAAAAATATTAAGCAAATGTAATAACTAATTAAGTTATTCAATTTCGTATTATATTCTATTAAATGTATATTTATAACATTTATATTAATTCTTCATTCATCAAACAACAACTGAAACTCCATGTTGTACTCAGTTCTACTCCATATTATCATCAGTTCTACTGAGTTTATTATTCAAATACTTTAATTTTAACGTGAATCTTTAATAATATTAATAAGAATCATAAAATAACAATACAATATACCAAATCCACTCACAAGTGTATACTTGGTTGCCTACGTTGCCAAAGTGAGGGCGATGCTAGCGCCAAAACTGCTGAACTTTATACGTATGATTTAAACTATAATATTTTGGCAAATCGATTACGTAGAGTTTATGGGGCACATTTTTAACTACGTATGGCATCCTTTTCAGTCAATAATACTGCTCAGATATTGATTTATAAGGCAATTAAAAGTTCGCTTAAATCTAGGCAACCAAATGTACATATTCATCGATCTTACTTTTGCACATGTAAATTTGGCTGCCTACATTGAAGCAAAAATCACTTGCATCATATAATTCGCAAATATGGCAACTATGAGTCTGCTTTAATTATCAGTTATTGCTTTAATTGGACTAACATTAATAAACGTACCGCATATATAAATTAATTAATTTTTTAAAGCGTAAAAAGCAATACTTTAATATGCCATATTTCATTTCATTTATAATTTTTATCTCAATAACTAAAGATCGCACAGCAATGCGATTTGCATTTTTGAATTCAGCATTCACTTGACTATTGTTTCCAAAAGATAAATTGACTGATTTTTTGTTAGTTTGTGTGTAAGTTTTCATACGGTTTTTATTTTATTTCTCGATAACTAAGGACCTCACAGCAATGCGGTTTGCATTTTTGAATTCAGCATTTACTTCTCTATCATTCTGCACACTTACTGAGCCCACTCAGGTTAAATAGAAAATTTCCAACTATATTTTGTAATTTCCTGATCTCGTACCAGGAACACAGAACTTGCAAGAGATCGTTTATTGGTTTTTATTTTTTTTCTCGGTAAATAAGCATCGCACAGAAATGCGGTTTGCATTTTTGGATTCAGCATTTACCACTTTATCGTACTGTGCACTCAGTTTGAATCAAAAATTTTCAACGATTTCGTGAAAAGTTCCAAGGGGTTACCTTATGGAATTTTCATGAAAAAAATGGATTTGAAAATTTCCCAGGGCAATCGATAGAGGGTCATTATGTAAGACTTTTCCCAAAACAGTTCCATGCATATCCTTCTAGTTTTTGCGTGGGAGGGAATTTAATATGCCACATTTCATTTCTTTTATAATTTTTATCTCAATAACTAGAGATAACACAGCAATGCGATTTGCGTATTTGGATTCAGCATTCACCAGTCTATCGTTTCCAACATAAAACTTGACCGATTTTCTGTTAGTTTGTGTGTTAGTTTTCATATGGTTTTTATTTTATTTCTCGATAACTAAGGACGTCACAGCAATGCGGTTTGCATTTTTGGATTCAGCATTCACTTCTCTATCATGCTGCCCACTCACTGAATCCACCCAGTGTAAATATAAATTTTCCAACAAAATTTTGTAATTTTCGGATCTCGTACCAGGATCACAGAAGTTGCAAGAGATCGTTTATTTCGTGTATTGGTTTTTAATTTTTATCTCGGTAACTAAGCATCGCACAGCATTGCGGATTGCAATTTTGGAATCAGCATGCACTACTCTATCATTTTGTAATTTGATATACAGGCTGTATAATGACTTTCGTGGGGAGTATTTTTGTATACTTGTTTGGAGTAAATATTGTTATCATGATATCCATCCTCATGGAACTTTAAGTAGCAAAAAACCACTCATATGTGTATACTTGGTTGCCTGCGTTGCGAAGTGGAGGGCGATGCCAGCGCAGAAACTGGTGAACTTTATACGTATGATTTAAAGTGTAATATTTCGACAAACCGATTCCATGGGGATTATGGGGCACGTTTTGTAGTACCTATAGCACCATATTTAGTCATTAATATTGTGCAGATATTGATTTATAACCCATTTAAAAGTTCGCTTAAATCTAGGCAACCAAATGTACATATTCATCGATCTTACTTTTGCACATGTAAATTTGGTTGCCTACAGTAATGCAAAAATCAATACCAAAGTGGATAAATATGTTGTACAGAAACACTATGAAAGCATTTAAATGTTAATCGAAGCAAGAAATGTAAATGGACACAATATATTTATTGTTAAAATATCTATAATTATAATAATACCTACTATTCTATAAATACAGGGAGTTTTAAAAAACATAGTTAAGCCGCTACCACTTTGCTGCTCTGATGTCCTTTCTGGCAGAGATTGATTTGGTCGCCCAGACTAAGAGCCATGCCCTGAAAATCACAAGAAAAAGTATGAAATTGTAGCAATGTGCGAAACTAATTATCAATCTTAAAAATTATAGATATATAAATTAAGTTGAAAGTATGTGTGGATACCACTCGGTGAAACAAGATAATTAAGGTAAATAAGATATATAAATAACTGGTGACATGCAAAAATGTTTTCATTCCGTGATTATCCATATGTATCTAAATGTAAATAATAAACTATCGATGTTCTCAGTTCTTCAAAGATGATTTAACAATTTTAAATCATTCAAATAAACCAAAGCACACATTGTTAATCGAACACAGTGTCATCATAAGCCATCACCATTACCATTCATCATTGTCATAAATAACCCAAAATCCCTTATAATAACATCAGTGCAAGTCTCCTATAATTACCTGACTCTTGGCGCGGATCCTTATGTGCCCCGTGACGGGTGCCTCTGGCTTATTGAAAGGCTTCTCGATGCTCAAATTGGCGAGGGCATCCTCCCCAAAGATGCTCTTGGCGTACATGTTAGCCGCCATAAATCCGCACTGTCCAGACAGCGCCTTCTCCGGCGTCAGGCACTTCATGTTGGCACTCCTCACGAGGTGCTTGAGGTAATCAGAGAGGTCCGTGATGGTCGTGTTAACGGTGACCTTATTCTCCCACTCGAACTCGGCCCACATGGAGCGGAATTCGGTGTCTGTGCAGGAGGCGGGCACGATGTAGTCCATAATATCAATGTGTATATCGTTCAAGACGACAACGTTTCTATCAGAAGCCGCCCCGGTGACATCATAAACAATGTTACCAAAGATGATACCATTTTCAGTGGAGGCGACCTTGACGTTGGCTTTAATATTGCAGAAGTCTTTGGGCGCTAATACGACGGGCTGCGGTTTCTCCACTAACTTTAAATCGCCCAAAGTAGCGATTTCTAATGTGCAGTTTTGAAGCGTGTCTGTAGTTTGGTTGACAATCAATACATCGAGTACAATGTCGTATTGATTGACGTGCACATATGCTTCGGCATACACGGGGTCTGAGAACCCAGTTAACTGCGTGACTTTGTTTAATTTACTGGAAGAAATAATCTCAGAACCGGGTCCCCTGCCCCCGACCAACGCTTGAGACAGCGACGATTCAAACACGTTCTCGCCGAGCTCGCCCGCCTTGTCAGGCTGCAGTTGCATGAAGGATATCGGGTCGTCGGCTTGGATGAGATTGTTCGGCTTCTCCTTGGCCTTCTGCATCGACATTTCCTCGACTTCCTTGGCCACGAGCATGTCATTTAGTGCATTGCGGCATTTCTCGCTGAATATGTTGATTATTCTGTCGGTGCGTTCGGAAAGGACCCGCAAGCTGAAGAGCAGATGGTCCGTGTCGTCGTTTGTTATGGCTTTCGTTGGTAAACCTGAAAACGGAAACAAAATTTAGTCAAAGTGATAGCAATAATTTGCTATCGTACCTGATTTGCCCAAGTGAATCATCCCTGCCATTAACAGCATCACATTTGCATCAAACTTATTTCGTTTTGGCATGTTTACTCTTTCTCCGTAACGCAAAGCCAGCTTCGTCAAAGTTGTGCCCAAAGAAGCCCCAATGAAGAAGTCTCCGTCCATCAAGTACTGCCTCAGTGGTGGACGTTTCTCTTTCTTCGATATTCTACAATAAAAAAGTAAAAAAAGTGTAAATTACGAAATTAGAAAGCAAAATGTTTGACTCTTACATATTAATTTTTACTTTTAGATAACTTCGTGACTATAACTCACTACATTTAGCTGAAAGTTTTTAACAAAGTTTCATTTCATTGTAAAGTTATTTAAAAGTGAAAATGAATCTAAACTATCAATATATATCAGCCGCATCTATTAATTTATTCCTGTCATAGTGCCATATTGATTAGAAAGCAGTAATTATTTTCTGTAAGTAATATAAAACTTACTGAGTAGTGTTGAATGCCGATTGAGTAGCGTAAGTCCCATCTGAAGTGACCAGTGTATTGCTACTCTGGCCTGCATTACCGCCGCCACTGCAATCCTCGACAACTTCGCCAGCATTCAACCGCTGCTCGGCCTCCAACAGTGGGCCCTCGCCCAATGCAGAGTTAATTTGCCTCAAGACTGCTTCTATATCTGAGGTGGACGTCGCGTACTCGCCCAAAATCCACAGGGCGGCCCTGTGAATTTTGGAAGTCTTGATTTCGCTGAAAGACTCGAGGAGCTTTTCGATTATCAGAGGCCTGAGACTGTCAAACTTCTGTATGGCCTCGCGCACGAAGACGAGGACGTCAGCGGCCGCCAGCTCGTTGGTGTCGGACAGGAACTCCACCAGCACGGGAATCACGGTGCTGGCGACGTCCGGGAACTTGATGCTGCAGGAGTGCAGGGTGCGCACCAGAAGTTGCCGGTATTTGCCAGTGTCTTCATGCTCGACGTCGTGTGTTTTCGAGACCTCCTTTTTCAGGACGAGCACCATTTCCTCGATGTTGCGTGACGAAACCAAGTCCAATGCCAATGCGAGAGTTTTCTTGCGCACCTCTAAATCGGGGCTCGACAGCACTCGCAGTATATCCATTACCAAATCTTGAAGCACTCGCTCGTGCGTCGGGTGCTCGCGTAAAGCAATCAGGCGGTCTAATACAATCAGCTTGACGTTATTGTCGCTCTCTTTAACGATCAACTCTATGTAGCAGCTGGCGGCTGCTCGGATAGCCGTGGGTGCACTGGAGAGTGTGATTAAAGTACCGGCTGCTTCATAGCGCACAGCGGGACTGCTGGAGTTCAATAAGTTGTATATGCAGCGTATAAATCTCGACCTCTCCGAAGGATTTGCATGGCATACTTTATAAATAAGCTCGACGATTACCAGCTGCAGAATATCGCCGAAAGTGTTTACCTGGTCTAAACAAGAGGCCAAGTACGCCAATGCCCTATCCTGATCTGCATGGAGCAGCATCAAAAATGCGTTGCGCTTGCACGACATGTCCTGCTCGGTCTCCAGGAGCGTGGCCACAAGCTCAGGTGCGTCCGGAATCAGGAACTCAAAGTTCCTATATATCGTGAATATGGCGAGGACGGCGTTGCGGCGCACATATGAGTGCCTGTGCTCGAGGCACGCCCGGATCGCCGGCATCAGAGGCTCCAGCAGCTCAGGCTCCTTCAATTTGCAGAGGAAGCGCAGCGTGGAGCCGCGCAGGAACTCGTTTGGGTGCTGCAGGTCCTTGCGGTAGGCGTCGCACACCAGGATCATCTCCTGCAGGAGCTTCCCATCCGCCGACGTCTTCGGCACAATCTCCCAGAAGATCAGCAGCAGCTTCTTGATGGTGTGGTCCTGCAGCGGCAAGACGAAGCGGATAATTATCATCAGGACACCGGGCAGGCGCTCGCCTGCTATGATCATGTTGATCACCTTCTTCAGGGCTTCGATTTTCGTCTTTGTATCGCCCTTTTCTAAACATGGAAAAATGCAATTATGAAAAGTTCTTCAAAATTATTATACTCGACAGTTTACATAAATAAATTTCTTATAGCATTTAAAAATTATTACCAAGCTCCATTTTGAGTTGCATCTCATTGTTGGGCTCCGAATCAGTGGGCATGTTGATCAGGGTGTAACATGGCTGCTCCACAGCAGTCATCGTGGCGTGGATCTAAAAATTGTTACACTTTATGACCATACATAATAAATAATAACAAATTTAATGGTAGAATTAGTAGCGTTCCTGTGTTCAGTCAAAGGTGGGGTTAATCATCGTAAACGACTGCACCAAATCCTCTGCAGCACGGTACCAATTACCGCTGCATGAATTAAGATCGGCCACTGTCGCACTTACAAAGCGCAGCAAAAATGAGTGAGTCAATAAACTCTCTTTCTTGGCAACGACTGCAGTATACTATTATCAACAAAGCCCCAAACAGATGAAAACAAAATTATGTCCCAGTGCCTTGGTTAGGTTAGGTAAACTTTGCATGCGAATTGGGCCCCCTGGAGGCAAGGCAGTGCCTCTGTGGGACTTTATTGAAGAGGCTGGGTTACCTGTGTTTTTCGAAGGGCTGGAGTCTTCGTACGTGCTTCTGGTTTAAGCAAGAGAAGATTTTTTATCGGCTACGTGTCATCTGAAGCACACATACGCAGTGAAATTGACGTTTCGGTTTGTTTTGTGGTGGGCAGCAATGGCTCTTTACGCGCGCACTTCAAACTGCAGACGTTAATTGCTAATTAATCTATTTAATAGCACTTGTGCAGTATGTTAATTATTGTGAGTCCAATTAAAGCGGTTACTAATGGTTGCGTTACTTGTATTTAATAGAATAATGTGATGGAATTGATTTTTGCTTTACTATAGGCAACCAAATTTACACGTGCAAAAGTAAGATCGATGAATATGTACATTTGGTTGCCTAGATTTAAGCGAACTTTTAAATTGGTTATAAATCAATATCTGCACAATATTAATGACTAAAAATAGTGCTACACGTACTAAAAAACGTGCCCCATAATCCCCATGCAATCGGTTTGTCGAAATATTGCACTTTAAATCATACGTATAAAGTTCACCACTTTCTGCGCTGGCGTCGCCTCCCGCTTGAAGTCGTAGGCAACCAAGTATACACATATGAGTGGTTTTCAAGTACTAGTAAATTTGGTTGCCTACGTCTAAATATAAATTAGTTGGTTAAAATAATTAATTGTACCTTGCAGTACATACAGGTACTCATTTGCATAAGCGATTAACGATTGCAATTTTATATATTAAATATTAAAAGCAGCAATTTTCCCTTTACAATATTTAATCATTAACTTTGAAAAGTGAGGTTATATCTTGTCAATCAGTGAAACTCTGTGCTTGAGTAATTGTAAACAGCACATTAAGTAATGTCTTTGGGGTCTCTTAAACAGGTAAACGTAGATCTATCTGCTAGTTATGCATTACAATTGTTAACGGTTGTTATAATTTCTGTTCAGGTTGCTCTACGGGGCGTTCTGATACATAAATCCTTACTGCATACGACAGCGGCATGCAATAAAGTACAATCAGGCAGGTACAGGATCACATCCAAGAGAGACTTCCCTCTGACGTACGAAATGGCCAATCCTCCCCATGAAATCGCACACAGGAAATCATGGAACTCGTGGAATACTTGTAAGCCTACAGCAGAAATTATAATGAACCGAGAGAAGCATATGAGCGCTACCCCAAAAATTATGTTTAAATGTGTAAAGAATTATATATTTTAATCAAACCAAACTTATACTTACGACTTTTGTATGATTTAAGCCGAAAACTAAGATATAATTTGTTTTAGCGAGTGTTGACGGCGGCTTGCGGGCTCCCGAGACGGCTGTTGAGGACGTTTTTATCAGGAAATTTATGACCGGCACATGGCACAGTCTGTTCGTCAGCGAGATTATAATCAAACGTCAACACAACATCATCCGAGTGGCGGGGATTATAAGACAAGCAGTCAGCCCCAGGAAGATCTACTTCCTGCTGGGGTACACAGAGGAGTTGCTGAGCTTCTGGCTGCAGTGTCCTGTGAAGATGGAACTGCAGACGGTGGCTGATAAAAAGGATGTTATCTTTAAGTACATCTGATTTAATTACGGTTGTTATTGTTGTACGTTATTGGTGACAATAGATTTTATAATTCTAAGTTATTTCGGAAGCTATATTTATCCGTAATAGAATCCTGATTTGCTGTAATAGTGCATAAAATATAAGTGGAAACTGTTGAAAAACTACAAGAACACATTGCAATTACAGATGAATAAATCGCATTCAAAATAATGGGTATAATTTAGAACACTTCCTTTGCTTGATGATATATTTAATTCCAGCATCATTTCTTTTCTTGTTTATTACACAAATTTTACCAGAAAATTTCTACCAATATCGGAATAATTATTGGGATTGCGCGGAATATCAATGGTCAGAATTCGGACATGTATGAATGACAAATATACATGATGATGGTACTACATGTGTCGGACAGAATACTGTTGATGAGAAATGTATAGGTTTGCATCAAACAAAAGTGGTGCACATGAGGGTTGTAAAGAAATGATGATTTTATTGTATATAAACTTAGCAAACAATTGACATTTTCATTGTATAGATTATTAGCAAACAATTGACAATTTCGTATGTATGTGATTAGCAAACAAATAACAATTTAATTTATACCTAATTAACATACAAATGACAATTTAGTTTGTATATTATTAGCAAACAAGTGACAATTTCATTTATGTCATTAGCAAATAAATGACATTCTTAATTTTTATGTTATTAGCAAACAAATCACAATTTCACTTGTATGTCATTAGTAAATGACTATTTAATTTGTACGTCAGTAGCAAACAAATGACAATTTAAGTACAAGTAAATAGAATTAACTCGTTTAAATCAGCTGGAATAAATGAGTGCTGTGAATTATTTCAGCTTTTAAAAATAATAATGCCACCATGAAACGACTAAAAAAAAAGGAGTAAATGCTATAAAATGTTAGATGCAAAAGAAAAAAAATCAGCTTACCTAACAGCTGAGAATATGACAACCATTTTATAACACAATCAATACATTTTAACACCAATTATACATTGTTATATACACCAATAGCATGCAGTAAATAACACATATTGCCCATGAGGCACATAAAATGAACGTCGGCATGCAAACAGCAATCAAAAACAACTAAAGGCTGCCGGCTGTCAGTTTAAAAAATAAAAGAACTAAGAAAAATTACAATTGGGGCATTTTAAAACGCTTACAACACAGCGAGCTCTATAAAGTCAAGTACTTGAAAGACCAGTAATACGCAACTATTTATGGAATCAGTTGACACGTAAAATTAAATTACTCAAATGACTAGAATAAAACAATTTCAACTGACATTTATAGTTAGTATTCAATTGTCGCAGTGGCAGTTGGCACCAATTATTTAAGTGACTAGAAGAGTGGAAAACTAAGATGTGTCAATTGATCGCACCTATGACACTCAAATGGAAGCATTAATCCGTTAATTATGAATCTTTGCACATATTTAAGCCAATGAAAAACGACAAGACTTAATTATAACTTAATATACATTTGAGTAACAGTTAATCAAGTTTTAGATTCTAAATAAATAATTCAACAGAACTATAAAGCAAACAAAATGTAACAATCAAACGACGAAAACAAATAATATAACCTTTACATTATAAATAGATATATGACAAGTTTTTAACTTGCTTATTCAGGTGTATTGCGTATCACAAAATGTTAACAATAACATGTACGTTATTTGACAGTGTCATATTTAAATATCAAATGCTATTATGTCATAATTGCTATAGACATTTGAATGTGATTTTACATAAAGACCACGTCACTATTATCGTTTTTTGATATGCAATACACTTGAGCAGTTTTTCTGGGGATTTTTTTAACAGTATCAACTATATATATAACAGATAATAAAAACTATTTTGATCTACCAGAATACATGGTTGATGTCGGCAATGCCTAACAAATAAATATGTTTGATTGAAGAATAACCTATTAGATTTTCACAATAAATATTTTTCGTATAATTTAATATTCTTATACTTCTTTGAAACTAGACTAATCTCCTTATTTGGTTCTCTTTGGCAAAGTTATCGAGATATTTGATGTAATTACTAACACTTTATGCCTGAAGTTATTAAAACCTCTGAATGAAACGATACAATGTAAACTAATTTAGCTCCTCAATCGTTTTTCTTATGGATCTCGCTACTTTCGACGTCTTCAGGCCCTTCTTCATCGCCATCCGTCGTGCTCTCCTCTTCTGTTGCCAACTCCTCTTCAACGCTGGCAATTTGGTTTTTCGGCTGGGTAGCCTCCTTGTCTTCTATCAAGGCCCGAGCCGTCTCCTCCTTGTACTCTTTGGCCTCGCGCTTCTCGTCGTCCTCCAGGTCGGAGTTCTCCTCTGAAGAGCTGTCCTCGTCGGAGCCAGAATCCTTCTCGGCCCTGTCACGCTCGCTCTCTGATTCGGACGACTCGGAGCTCTCCGAGCTGCGCTTCTTGTTTAGCTTGCGCTTGATGGCGACCATGCCTGAAATATTTGCTATAAGAGAAACCCAATGGACTGTTATATTATGCGGTTAATCACATTAATAAAGCGGCCCTAAACTTGGCTAAGGAAGCAGCTAACTATTATTGCTATATTATGTACGTTCGTGTAGTACTTTCAATGATCCCATCTGAATATTCTTGATACTTTGATTGAAGTTGAAACACTCTGTACGGCATTAGGCTGGTTTACTTACATTTAAGCGTCTGTATAAGCATTCCACGGTTCTTTGGTTTGCGCTTGGAGATCAGCCTAAAAGAAATACTCATCAATACAATCGGCAGTGAAACTGCAGGCATGCTAACATTCTCTTATAATTGATATGAAAAGCAACTGACAAATAATGAACGTACAAACAGGCAAAAACTTAAATCATTACATGATTTTGGAACTTATGTGAAAATCTATTTGCAAGAATGGAAAACTCCTATAGTCACCGTATCACCGTACTTTTCTTGGCGTTCCTTCATCTCCTTGCGGATGACCTGCAGGTTGAAGGCGAGGTCGTCACGTGGCCCAAACAGGACGCAGTCGATTAATGTGCCGGGGCAGATCTTGTGGCTGGTGTCCGGCGGGTGGTAGACCCAGTGGTAAGCGAGCCTGTGCAGTGGCTTGAAACACACGGAATGATAAAATGCAAGCAGTGTCATACACACAAGTAAAACGGCCTTTTTATCTCAAACAAAGGGCGGTAAAACAAGGGCCCCTTACGTTGTAGAAGAGCTCGACGGCCCACCAGGCTGTCAGGATGGTCGCCAGGAAGAGCAGTGAGAGGGTCCTCTCGTGCCTCACGAGGTTGTACAGAAGCGGCACAATGAAGAGCGCCGGAATCAGGAAGATGTGCACGATGCCGCTAAATGAAACAAAAGAATGACACTTATTTAAGTGATAATCAGGTGTATTGTGTATCAAAAAACATGTACATTATTTGACAGCATCACATTCAAATATCAAATGCTATTATGTCATAATAGCATAACGAACAAATTACTATTAACGTTTTTTGATTTATGATTGGCTGGTCACAATATGTTTGATTTTGATGGACAGAATATAAACCATGATGTTGTTATAGTACATCTTGTACGAGATTTATTTACATGCTTAACTTACTAGACACTCAAGGCTGCATACACGCACACCTGCATGAAACCCGTCTTTTTGTTGTTCATGGGTACAGAGACAATGCGGATGGCGTTGAAGATAAACTGTACCATGCTGACAAGCGCCAGCAAGGACAGATACAACTCGATCCTCCTAGAAACACCGTCAATGAATGAAAACAATAATAATAACATTATTGTCTATTTTTTGTATTATACTTATTCATTGTTTTTTACCTAGTGATGTATGCGAATAGTGGGAGCAGCGTGATAACGAGATAGCCAAGACAGGGCGATCGGACGCCTTGATCCCACAGCTCCCACAGGAATGAGTGCCAGAAGAACGAACCAAACAGCCCCAGCCCGAGGATGATGTGCGGCGGTATGGGCCCGCCGTCCAGCGGCAGGGCCTTCCTGTACTCAAGCACATTCATATTGTTGCGGGCAATCGTGGCGGCGCAGTAGAGGAAGCCGGTGCCGTAGAAGCCGCTGTACCATAGCGAGTGCACCAGCCGCTTCCTGCAGTAAGTCTTGAACTGCATCTTCTTAAGCAGCTGCTGCAAAGGCAAACAGGGAGCGTTCGATAGGAACTGACAGACGTCGTTTGTAACGTACCTCGAGGTACTGCACGAAGACCACGTGGAGCACCGTCCACATGACGAAGACCCACGTCAAAGCATTGCCGGCCATGTTATTGTAGCTCTTTCCCATTATGCTGTCCATAATGTGGGGGATGCATGTTATCTCCGCGGAGAGGAACTTGTTGATGAAGTGTGACATCCTCGAGGTGATCCAGGGGGCACCCTGTGAAGTGCAAGTAGGAGGTTAGGTTGCAAGCTGGGGCTCAAAATAACTTTTGAACGGTGGCCACTGTGCTGTATTCTTTTTACAACGATTGAGGGGGGCCTTGGGCATTGCAGCCCCCCAATCTCTAAAGGAATTGTATATTTTGGGGCAGCGATACATACCTGAGAATGCACAAGTGGTTGCATAACACGAGCGCATCAATAATGCAATTCTATTATTAACTTGCGTTTATGCGTTCGTATCGATTTGGTTTGATTAATAGGAACCCCGGGACAAATTCCTGGAATGCTTCAATCCTGTGGAAGCTGCATATATGGTCAGGCAGCTCCCAGATTTGTGATATAACCTAAAATTTATAAAGTGTAATAAATGTTATTTTGAAAATAATGTTAGACAATGTTTCAATTGCTTAAAACCCTTCTAATTTTACTCACTTTCGTGGTACACTCAATTTTACTAAAAAGTGCATAATTCAAGATATATAAACCTCCAGTTTTTCCACAATTTTAACTTTAATCTTAACTTTTTTGTTAGTGTTATCTATTAATTTATTCAACGTTATTCTCAACGTTGGAATTATTTAATTGTATATTGCTTCCCAGCATGGTTAAAAGTAATAATTCTTAATATCCTTGTTGTATTGTGAATTAACCTTCTGCATAATCAATGGTTGCAGGTTCGATTCTTGCACAGGGCGATGTAAAAATTATTCAATAACCCCTTGATTAGGAATTTTGCTGCATATCTAAATATAAGTATTGGGTTGCAACACTTATCGTCTTTAATACTGTTATAACAGTTTTTATATTTCTTTAATTTGTTCACCTACCGGATTCAAAATGATAATGTACGAACAACTATCGGACAGTATGAAGTAAAATAAATTTGTTACATTTTTTATGTATAATAAAAAGTAAATATAAATTTGTTAAAATAATAATTCTATTTTACTATAGCAACTCTACCACGGCATAGTGCCATCACAAACCTTGGATGTGTTATACACTCCCTACGATACGAAATCATTACAAGCTGCGGTAAAGTTAAATGCGCACAAACATTGTGTGCAAGCTATTTTTTGTGAAGCCAAGTGAAGTGTGCGAGTGAAAATAAGTTCAATACACGTGCAGTAGGTAAACAACGTTAAGACTTAAGGGTGATTCATAGATTTCTTACGTTGTGCTGTGGCAATGCTATCACTATGGTCATTTTTAACAGCGATTAATGCACGTTGAAACTACCCATAGCAATAGCATTGTCACAGCCCAGTGTTGGGTGGCGTAAGAAATCTATGAATCAGCCTTTAAGCTGCATTAGAAGTTTTACAGATAGGTGCAATTTGATGTAGTTTTTGTTGATCAAAACGGCATACAGAAAAAATAACCTGCCTTTCTTCAAACCGTACTCAGAGTGCAATCACTGTATCATTTGTGTAATAGTGTGGAATTAGTATACAGATTACTTACCGTACAATTTCAAAATGTTAAAATAAAATGTGAACTAGATCGGACAGTGGGAACCTAACCGATACAACTTCTGAACGTTTCGTTTTCCTGCCATTTTGGTATTAAATAACTGTTATTAGAGTATAAAATTGAACACAATTTAAGAAATACCCAGTAACTTCTACGTAGAGCACTTGAAATAGGTAATTTAATGTAAAAAATAACAATATTTTAACAAGTACGGTGGACAACACAAAGCACTTATGAGTATGTTGGGTTGCAGTTTGTCAGGGGCTCACCAACTAAAATAACTTGCGGCCCATTCCAATAGATGGCTACGGTGTTAGCGACTTAAAATTAATCGAAATAAGCATTAAATACGCTCCTAAATACATAAATAAGCAATGTGCTTGAGTGCAGTGTTAATTAGAATTGATTTGAAGTACTTCTGATGAGTAATTAAGAAGTTAAAAAATGTATCAAGGCGCCTGACTACCGGGTTCAGGGGTTTGCCGTAAGATGGCGCAAAATTTGTTTTTTTTTGTATTTTGCTGTTTATTCAGTTATTATTCAACGTAGAGTAAAAACAATCACAGATTCGGATTCAGCGGTACGTAATCTATAAGTCCAGTGCTATAAATTATACGCAGCGATCCTAATAGTGTCGGGTTCGAAAAAATGGTTGCACTTTATTTTGCTGTTATTGACGTTAATAATTAACTGAGCGCAAAAATATTTACAGATTCAGATTCAGAAGGCAAAAATCTATCGTTTGGCTAATTCAGTTTTCCAAAATAAAGCATTTTCAAAAATTTTGCGTTTTTGAAAATAATTATTTTTGGCGTTATTAGGCGTCTGAGACAATTTTTTCTTGCAGATTCGGACTCACGAGGCTAGAATCTACGAAACTGCTATCTCAGCTCAAAAATTTTTGCCTCATAATTTTGGTAAAAATCGCAAGGGGTTACCTTAAGAAATTTTGGGACAAAAACATCAACTTTCGAATTTTGTCAAAATTTTTGCGGCATTCGATTCGTCATGCAAATGCAAATTTCTGGCCCGAAAAGTTCGCCGAAAAAAAAATTACTTTGCGAGAAATTTTGAATTTAAGTTCAAAAATGGCGATTTTGTTTTCCGATTTTCTCGGCTATTTACGGGGCTACAGGGCCAAACAAATACAGATTCGGATTCAGGAGGACGAGGGCTAGCGATTTTATTTGAAGATATTTTTGATTGGACGCTTAATTAAGAAAATAGCGAATAGTTCGCTCAGTTGCCGTTAGGTGGCGCCATAAGTAAATATATTTAAAACAGTTTGAATTATCGATTTTAATCCATTTATCGGCGCTAATTAGGTGATTTAACATGCACAAATGCTAGGGAAGTGAAGTTTGGACAATTATTTACAAGTTTGTGGTGATATTTCAATCATTTAACACTTATTTAACAGTTTAAACTATTAGTTACTGCCACTTAGATAGGGTAATTACGCATTAATTATGAACAAATCACGCAGATAAGACAATATTAGGGCAGCTAAGGCACTAAGGCATTCGCCAAAGTGATCGCTAACGTCAGGGAGACCGGACACGGCCCTTGAAAGAAGAAGAAGGCAATATTGGAATATTGCAATATATACCATTGCAAATATAATTCGATATCTTACATCTAAGAAAGTCCTGTATAAAATAAGATACTCACACCAGTATTAACATTACTATCGCAGTGTTATTTGTTCGTAATTAACGAATAAATTACCTAACCGAGTTACAGTAAAAATGTAATAGTTTAAAACATTATAATGATTGTTTGATGCTGTTTCTCGTTAGAATGAAAGTATTTGACTAGACTCAGTGAATTTTAATTTATCTATTTACTAGATGAGAGTAGGGGATTATATCCCTAATAACTTGTTGAGGATTATATTCTTAATACCTTGTAAAATAGTTTTAGATTAAAAGAGGTTATCATACAAAATAGAGCTAATATTCAATTTATATTGCTAAATTTGTAGTTAGCACCAAAAAACTAATTGGATTTGATTGTTTTTTTATCAGGATATTATATAGTTGTTGACCAGAGTAGTGTTGTTTTATAAAATTATTTTCGTAGTTGACTTACCACAACCCTTAATAGCCCTTAATATATAAATACATAAATTCGTACAATATATGACATGTCTACTAGATAGTTCAAAACAAATAATTAAAATCCTGCTTTAAAAATGTAATCGATAGATGTGTCTAAAATTGTGTGAAAGTAGTGTGTTCTTGTGAATGATCACCTTCGCATTTTTAAGCAGGGGCATGTGATTATATGGTTTTGCAATGACGATTGGAAGGCTGTGCGTTCTGCTTTGAATTTAGCGTTTTTTTTTGTCTAATTTCTTAATTGCCGCAATGTGAGGCTGTAAAGAGCGCTCGTGGCATTTGTATTTTATACGCCGAATGTCCTTATTTTCCGATTTTGCAATGCTGCGGCACACAATCTCTGTAATAAATTTTATTGTTTAAATGCGTAAGAAACCCTAACAAAAACGGAATGATAGATTATTAGCCTGAGGATGTGTTTGCGCATTTTAGCATTTTACGTTATTAAAATATGCAATTATTGAAACTCCTAGTGGCAGTATTGGAATTATTTGTAGTTTTTAATTTTCACTCGCGTTAGTTTAAATTTTTGAGTGAATTAAATGATGCATGGGTTAGAATTAGTTAATATGTATAATTTACATGCAATCAAGAAAGGTATAGAATTAGAAATTAATCAAGGTCTAGGGACAGACTCATTAAGGCATTAATTTAAATTCTAATAAGTATTGCTCAACTTTGAAGGCAACTGGAGTAGTAAATACGAAGGTTAGAAATATGTACTTTACTATTACTGGAAGCTAAGATGTTCCTCTTCAGACCATACTAACAAAAACTTTGTAGAAATGTTCAAAAAACTGATGACAGTAAGAATAGACCCATGACAGCATTTATTAAAATTCTAGTAAGTATTGCTCAACTTTGATAGCAACTGGAGCAGTAAATACGAAAGGTACCAATATGTACTTTACTATTAATGGAAGCTAAAATCGTCCTCTTCATACTATACTAACCGAATATCTGTAGATATGTTCAAAAAATTAATGAGAGTAGAGAGAGGCTCATGAAGTCATTTATTACAAATCTAGTAAGTATTGCTCAACTTTGAAGGTAACTGTAGCAGCAAACACGAAGAGTAGAAATATGTACTTTATTGATACTGAAAGCTAAAATATTCCTCTTCAAACTATACCAAAACTTTGTGGAGACGTTCGAAAAATTGATGAAAGTAGGGAGAGACCCACTAAGGCATGTATATAAATTTGAGACAAGTCTTGCTCAACTTTGCTGACAACTGGAGGAGTAAATACGACGAGTAGAAATATGTGCTTTACTGTTACTGGGAGCTAAAATGTTCCTCTTCAAACTGTACCAACTGAAACTTTGTAGAGATGTTCGAAAAATTAATGAGAGAAGGGAGAGACTCATGAAGGCATTCATTTAAATTTTAGTAAGTACTGGCCAACTTTGAAGACAACTGTAGCAGTAAATATGAAAGGTAGAAATATGTACTTTAATATTACTGGAAGCTAAAAAGTTCCCCTTTAAACTATACTACCCGAAACATTGTAGATATGTTCGAAAAATTAATGAAAGTAGGGAGAGACCCACTAAGGCATGTATTTAAATTCGAGTCAAACTCAACTTGTTGCAGACAGACAGACAGACTATGTTGCAGACAACTGGAGGAGTACATACAACGATTAGAATATGTACTTCACGTTTACTGGAAGAGAAAATATTCCTTTTTAGACTACACTAAGCAAAACTTGGTAGAGGTGATCGAAACATTGATGAGAGTAGGGAAAGACACAACAAGTTAACTTCAACTTTGCAAGCTCGATAACCAATTAAACAATTAATAGTAATAACTGGTACTAAACTCATGTTTACCATCAACATTTCAACTATTTCTTTAAATATGTTAATTATTCTGTAAAATTTCATTGCTGAACACTCAATTGTTCAATTTCTGTGTGAAATTGCAATTACTCTGTCATCTGTCTCGACTATTTGTCAAAATTTCACTTATTCTGTCAATCATTAATAATTAACTATCAAAATTGCCAAATAGCCATGCCAAATTGTCAAAATTTCACTTATTCTGTCTAATGTTAATGATTCCCTGTCAAAATTTCTCTTGAAATTTCAATGTTTCTGCTCAATCTTTCAATTTTTTTTTAAATCTCAATTATTCTAGCAAATTTCATTGAATAACTCTCAATTTTATCTCGATAAAATTGTTTTCCTTCTATGAACAATTATTAATTGTCAAAATTTTACTTATTTGTTAACTGTTATTGACTAAATGTCATAAGTTCAAAGATTTCTGTTAAAACTTGTTTACCATCAATCTTTCAAATATTTCTTTAAACATGTTCAGTCAAATTCTATTGCTCAACTCTCAATTGTTCAAATTCGGTGTGAAATTTCAATCAATTTATCAACAATTCTCTATAAAATGTTTCCTTCTGGAAGAGACTTCATAAATTTGGTATTAATTTTCAAATATGAAGCTATCTTTTAAAATGTGTCCTAAATAATGATAGTGAGCAGGAATCTCAAAATTCTATTCAGAAAATTTTTGAATTTGTCTTGGACCTTTGTGTATATTCCAAAATTTACCATTTATTTGCTCAATTTCGAAGAAAATTAAGTTCGTCAGTTCGTTCTAAACCATGATATTTAGTATGAATTAGCAAGAAACTGTCTAAATTCGTATAAACCTTGACCATTTTTTGCAATTTCTGAAAGAAACTTAGAAGAAAGTAAATTTAAATTCTATTTAAATAAAGAAAGATGCTATAAAAATAATCCGGAAGGATCAAACATTTTAACAAAGTTAAGGAAGCACAGATTTTTTTTAATTTAAATTGACAATCTTAATATGAGAAATTGAAGAAATTTTGGAAGAAACTAGGATAATTTAGGAATAATTTATTGTTTTAAAGGAATCTTTTTAAATGTATCCTAAAACATAACATTTGACAGGATTTTTTTCAGGAAACTTTCAGAATCGTCTTGAATATTCATTACTTGTGTATGAAATTCTAGTTTCTAGAAGAAACTTCATGAGTTTAACATTTTTATTTTCCAAAATTCCTTTGTGTAGGTATATTTATATGTGTATGCTTGCGACAATCCAGAAATGTAATTGCCAACTAGAAGAACATTCGTTTTGAATCATGTTGAAATATAATTGCATATTTGACTATTAACTCGAAATAATTCAAATTGGGCTTTTTTTGTTAATATTGATTATCCGGAATTTCCTAATGATATCTTTTTTATAATAATTACATTATAATTATTATAATTGCATGTGCTGTGTTATAATCATGCGGTGGCAACATCACTTTTTTTTTATCAGTGTACAGTAGATCACATCGTAACTACGTTCTGCTCTAGCATGTTTCATATTTCGGGAACGCAATGTGACCTTTTTTTTACAATTTTTACATAATTATTGCGTACAGCGCGTAATAGAAGAAATTTAGAAAGTTCTAAAATTTGTGTTTCCTTTACGACAGTCGCGGTGCTTAAAACTGAATTAGGGTACTAACTTTTAAGAATGCATTGGACATTGTGCAACACATTTCAAATACGCGCTAATGTGTGCTTTTAATTAATCAATCGTCGCTGCAAATCAGTTTGGTAATTATTGCAAAAATTTGGAGCACCCACTCACACTTTCGCGGTTTTACAGCCGCAACTGCATTAGTTAGTATTACATTAAGAAACCACTGATAAGTAACAAATTTATTTTAAATATTGACTTTTATATTATATAGAGCGATTCTAATAATATGTGGAGAGAACTGCTTTCTTCGTTTTGTAATAGTGTGTAATAATGGTAATGTAAATTCGTTGAAATTTTTATGTATCACTTTAAAAAAAAAGTGTTAGTCAGTTAGTCAATAGAACAAAGTACATCAAGGATGACGTTTTCCGATCAATTATCAACCTAACCTGAGCTAAAAAATACCTAGTGATCATTTAAATTTCAGCTCTAATTGTCTCTTGCAATTTTCGTAACCTATAAAAAAATTGCTGAAATATAAATGGCCACTAGGTATTTATACTATGTAGATTGGTAATTGATGATTGGTGAAAATTTATGAATTTAGAAAAATGTTGATGAATAGCTAAAGCTGAAATTTATATGATCACTGGGTACATACAGTATATACAATGTATTGTTTGCATTGTTTTTTTTTTAATATTCCACTGGACAATCAATTTTGGTCGAAAATTATGATTATCTAGGAATTGTCTAGACAAATTGCATGACCGCTGTGAAGTGGTCATGAATAATTTTTATTAGTGCTGAGATGTTGGGAACCACTGTCCTAGAACCACTATTATATTAATTAAATAAAGTTAATAACCCATTAATTACAATTAATACTATTGGTCATCAATGGTACTGATCATATAAATATTCAGACTTTAAGAATTTTGAATTTGATTCTTATAATAATATAATATTGTATAATACCCTCTAATGAAGATAATTAGATTTGTAATTTTCGCTCTGATTGATTGATTTGGAAATTGTGTTGCTAGTTTTAGTAAATGTAGGTCAATCTAACGAACGTCTTCAACTTTTGGTGGCCCCTACTAACAACAAACTTTACGCAACAAGTGCGTATTACTTAAACATAAATTTGATAATAATCATAGTGTAACGCAACAAGTTTCAACATTAGGCACATTTGTCTCGGCTTGCCGCACTATTTTACTTTCACAGACACACTCACGAAAATCTCCCTGACCTGGACACATGTCTGCCCAAATTAAATTCTACCGCTCCTTTGCTCTTGTCTCGATTGGAATCTGAAGAAATTATTGCTGATAATAAAAAATCTAGACGAAAAAACCTGTTTCGCACTCTCCAACACACCATTAAAGTGAGAGGCATTCTTTCGTAGAGCGGAAGCTGTAAACGTTTCCATCATCTTTCAAATGGTGTTTAGATACACTTAAAATGTTTTAACTGAGGCCGATGCAGTTGATAAGCATGAAGTTTTAACAGAATTTTTTGAAATAATGGCATTTAGTCAATGACAGTGGACAGAATAAGTAAAATTTTGACAATTAATAACAGTTCACAGAATAATTAAAATTTTATCCAGATCAAATTGACAATTAAATCAATGAAATTACGTACAATAATTAACATTTAAAAAAAAAATTGAAAGATTTGAGAAGAAACCATGAAATTTCAACAGAAATAATTGCAATTTTGATAGTTTATCATTAATGATTGACAGAATAAGTGAAATTTTGACAAATAGTCAAGACATATGACAGAGCAATTGCAATTTCACACCGAATTTGAACAATTGAGAGTTGAGCAATGAAATTTGACTGAATAATTAACATGTGTAAAGAAATATTTGAAAGATTGATGGTAAACAAGTTTTAACAGAAATCTTTGAACTTATTACATTTAGTCAATGACAGTTAACAAATAAGTAAAATTTTGACAATTAATAATAGTTCATAAAACAATTAAAATGTTATCCAGATAAAATTGACAGTCAATCAATGAAAATTGCTAGAATAATTAACATTTAAAAAAAGTTGAAAGATTGAGAAAAAACATTAAAATTTCAAGAGAAATAATTGCAATTTTAACAGGGAATCATAAATATTTGACAGAATAAGTGAAATTTTGGAAATTAGGCATGACAGTAGCTTATATATTATATATAAATTAAGCAAATTCACAAAAATGAAGGACATAATAAAAAAAAATATTAATAGCATTTTTAAGATTCCTGCTAACTATCATTATTTAACACAAATTATAAAAGATACCTTCACAATTTGAAACTTAATACCAAATTTATCAAATTTCTGGAGAAGGAAATTTTTATAGACAATTGTTGAAAATTGAAGCTTTTTAAAGGTTTCTTAATAAAATTGGAAAGATTCAGGCTACATATCAATATATAAGACAAATTGAAAGAGATTCAAAATCCTTCAAAATTAGAAAAGCCAATGGCATATTGAATAGAAGTAAATATAAATTAAAAAAATTCCTCCAAAATTAGAAACTTTTGTACGAAAGTTACTAAGTTTCTTTCAGAAATTACAATTAAACAAAAAATAGTCAAGGTTTATACGAATTTTGAATAGTTTCTTGCTAATTTATACTAAATATCATGGTTTAGGATGAACTGAAGTAGATTTCTTAAAAATTAAGCAAATTAATGGTAAATTTTGGAAAATTCGCAAAAATGAAGGACAAATAAAAAAAAATCTTAATAACATTTTTAAGATTCCTGCTAACTATCATTATTTAGAACAAATTATGAAAGATACCTTCACAATTCGAAAACTAATACCAAATTTATGAAGTCTCTACCAGAGGGATATTTTGTATAGACAATTGTTGATAATTGAACCTTTTTAAAGGTTTCTTAATAAAATTGGAAAGTTTCAGGCTACATATCAATATATAAGACAAATTGAAAAAGATTCAAAATCCTTCAAAATTAGAAAAATCAATAGGAAATTTATGGTCTTCCAGAAGTTAATATTCTGTAAAAAATTGGTGAAACTTTCTGAAGTTTCTGGATAAAATTGGAATTATTTAAGATACCTGCTTTCAAAAGGACTATATATTCAATAGAATATATAGTCCAATATATTCAATATTAGAAATATAATTCTTCAAAATTCTTATGAAATTTACGAAGTTTTCCTATTAGAAATTATAATTTTATAGAAGCATGCTGAAGATTTACGAATCTTTAACGAATTTACACAAGTAATGAATATTCAAGACGATTCAGAAAGTTTCGTCAAAAAATCCTGTTAAATGTTATGTTTTAGGATACATTGAAAAGGATTCCTTTAAAACAATAAATTAGTCCTAAATTATCCTAGTTTCTTCCAGAATTTCTTAGATTTCTCATTCATGATTTCTCAAGGGTATTCATAATATTGGAATAATTTTTATTAATAAAATGATTCCTTTAAAACAAGGAATTATTCCTAAATTATCAAAGTTTCTTCCAGTTTCCTTTCAGTCAATGAAAATAGAAAAATTCTGTGCTTCCTTAATTTTGTTATAATTTTTATTTCTTCCAGAACTTATATTTTTATAGAAAATTAGTGAAGATTCAAGATGAATATAGAAAATTTCGTTACAATATTAAAATGATTCATACGAAGAATTATAATTTATGATAAATTAAAAAGATTTCTCCAAAATTAGAAACTTTTGCACGAAATTTACGAAGTTTCTTTCAGAAATAATAAATGGTCAAGGTATAAGACAAATTTAGACAGTTTCTAGCTAATTCATGCTAAATATTATGATTTAGGATGAACTAAAACAGACTCCTTCAAAATTAGGCAAATATATGGCAAATTTTTCAAAATATACATAAATTCAAGACAAATTCAGAATTTATCTTGATAGAGTTTTATAGATTCTCGATTAATATCATAATTTAAGGACACATTGTTAAAAATTCCTTCACAATTTGAATATTAATACCAAATTTATGAAGTCTCTTCCAGAAGGAAAAATTTCATAGAAAATTGTTAAAAATTCAAGACGCTTTTAAATAGTTTTTTAATACAATTGAAAAGATTCATACTATATATAGGACACATTGAACAAGATACCTTCAAAATTAGAAAACCGATGGCAAATTTATCTCTTCCAGAAGTTAAAATTCTGTAAAAAAATGGTGAAACTTTTTGAAGTTTCTGGATAAAATTGGAATGATTTAGGATACCTGCTTTCAAAAGAACTCTTCCAATATTAGAAATATATTTCTTCAAAATTCTTATGAAATTTACGGAGGTTTTCTTCTACAAATTATAATTTTATAGAAGGATGCTGAAGATTTAAGACCAATTTTTAAAGGGTCTTCATAACATTGGAATATTTTTTCTTAATAAAATGATTCCTTCAAAACAAGAAATTATTCCTAAATTATCGAACTTTCTTCCAGTTTCCTTTTAGTCAATGAAAACTTTGTGCTTGCTTAATTTTGTCATATTTTAATTTTTTTCAGAACTTATATTTTTATAGAAAAATAGTGAAGATTCAAGATAAATATAGAAAATTTCGTTATAATATTAAAATGGTTCCTACGAAGAATCATGATTTATGAAAAATTAAAAGGATTCCTCAAAAATTAGAAACTTTTGTACGAAATTTACAAAGTCACTTTCAGAAATTACAATTTAATAAAAAATGGTCTAGGTATAAGACGAATTCAGACAGTTTCTTTCTAATTTAGGCCAAATATCATAATTTGGGACGAACTAAAACAGACTCCTTCAAAATTAGGCAAATACATTTGTACATTTTGGAAAATTCACATAGATTCAAGACAAATTCAGAAATTATCTTGCTATGGTTTTTAAGATTCCTGCTTAATATAATAATTAAGGGACAAATTAAGTTAACAAAAACAGTTAAAAATTCCTTCACAATTTGAAAATTAATACCAAATTGATAAAGTCTCTTCCAGACGGAAAAATTTCATAGAAAATTGTTGAAAATTCATGACGTGTTTAGAAAGTTTCTTCATACAATTTGAAAGATTTATTCTACATACATATAAGACAAATTGAACAAGATTCCTTCAACATTAAAAAACCGCTGACAAATTTTTGGTCTCTTCCAGAAGATAAAATTCTGTAGAAAATTGGTGAAACTATCTGAAGTTTCTGGATAAAATTGGACTGATTTAAGATATAATTTATACAAAATATAAAGTTTTCTTTCAATCTTCTATATCTTCTCACGATCATCTCGTCTTCAATATGATAAACTATCACGTAGAAAAGGCTCCATTCATATACTTTAGAATCTTCTATATATTTTGAGAAATCTATTATAATTTAAAAAATGTCTAAACTAGTTGAAATTGTACATAAAGACACTTTCAATATTAGAAATATCTTCAAAATTCTTATGAAATTTACCACGTTTCTTCAAGAAATTATAATTTTATAGAAGGATGCTAATGATTTAAGACGCGTTTAAAAAGTTTCTTAATAGAATTCGAAAGATTCATGATACATATAGGACAAATTAAACAAAATTGCTTCAAAATTAGAAAACCGATGGCAAATTTATGGTCTCTTCCAGAAGTTAAAATTCTGTAGACAATTGGTGAAACTAGCTGAAGTTTCTGGATAAAATTGGAATTATTTAAGATATAATTTATTCAAAATATAAAGTTTTCTTTCAATCTTCTATATCTTCTCATGATCTTCTCGTCTTCAATATGATAAACTGTCACGTAGAAAATGCTTCATCCATATACTTTACAATCTTCTATACATTTTGAAAAATCTATTATAATTTAAAAAATGTCTAAACCTAGTGAAATTGTTCATAAAGACACTTTCAATATTAGAAATATCTTCAAAATTCTTATGAAATTTACCACGTTTCTTCAAGAAATTATAATTTTATAGAAGGATGCTAATGATTTAAGACGCGTTTAAAAAGTTTCTTAATAGAATTCGAAAGATTCATGCTACATATAGGACAAATTAAACAAAATTGCTTCAAAATTAGAAAACCGATGGCAAATTTATGGTCTCTTCCAGAAGTTAAAATTCTGTAGACAATTGGTGAAACTAGCTGAAGTTTCTGGATAAAATTGGAATTATTTAAGATATAATTTATTCAAAATATAAAGTTTTCTTTCAATCTTCTATATCTTCTCATGATCTTCTCGTCTTCAATATGATAAACTGTCACGTAGAAAATGCTTCATCCATATACATTACAATCTTCTATACATTTTGAAAAATCTATTATAATTTAAAAAATGTCTAAACTAAGTGAAATTGTACATAAAGACACTTTCAATATTAGAAATATCTTCAAAATTCTTATGAAATTTACCACGTTTCTTCTAGAAATTATAATTTTGTAGAAGGATGCTAAAGATTTGCAGATGCAAATTTTTAAAGGGTCTTCATAAAATTGGGAAAATTTTTACGAAATCTCACGATTTAAGATAAAACGAAAAAGATTCCCATAAAAATGAGCTTAAAAAGTTAGCATAAATTTGGTAAACTATAAGATTTTCCTAAAGCAACCGACCTTGCTGTATTTCCGCAATTGTGTTTATCTTCATTCGTGTTTTTTGTGGCTCGAGGACATCCTGATTTTGGTCCACACGTCGCGTGTCAGTATCCTGAATGAGAGCTTAATTGCGCAGTTACACACACAAACGTCGTTAAAGTGCAGTTTGCACACAAATTGCCGCCAATGAAGCGCACGAGTGGCTGCTAAACATACTTTAGACTCATAAAACTCACATAAACCCAAGCATAACATTGTTTTATGTTTTATTGATATGGTTATTCGCGCGTTAAATTGTCTTAATTTTAATAGGTCTTAATAATTAATGATCCTATTTTCATTGAAGCGAGTTCGTTCATTATTCAGGTTTTAATAAATGTTCCCATTATATTACTACATAATTCTCACGAGATATGGTCAGAGCTATCATCTAACAGGTTAAAATTGACATTCAAGTGACACAAGTGACAATCCCCTGGCAAGTTATTGCCCATGGAAGTAGGGAATATGGAACACACCTTAGAAAATATCAACTTTAGGGCAAAATGTTTTTAAGAATATTAGTTCTGTATTGATCCCTATAACCATTGATGATGTGATGATGAGGTGATTGGTCACCACATGAAGGATTACTATTTTTGGAAAAACAAATGGGGAACGATTAACATTTTTTTATTAATTGCAGAGAAATTTGCTGGTGATTATTATCGAAACTAATTTTGTAGAGCAATATCATATTAATTCATATCGTATACAGACATTACACATTTATGTCACTCCCTACGTTAGCACACTCTTGCCTAAATAAATATAAAATTTTAATGAATCAATTAGGACCACCTCAATTAGAGGTTTCATAAGTTTAACATTCGCAGACTTTGGTCCACCAATAATAAAATCTAATTTGATAGTTTCATAATTTGTGTTAATTACCTGTGGTGTTAGATGTAGCAGTTAAAATAGTTTCTACACTGCCATTGGCCAATGAAGGTAATCTTCTACAATTTCATTCATAAATCCCGGCGTAAGTTTCTGGGCAATATTTTATTACAGAGAAAGCAGCAGAAAGTTGCTACTAAATATTTATATAACAACACTAAATCATGTTTTATGTATCAACTTTATGATGATATTCGAGGGCAGCACAATTTATTACTATTTTTATAACCTGATTTCAATAGTATTTGCCAGTATTAACAAGTAAATTGCGAAAAAGAAAATGACTGAGAGATACTTCGAATTTCTTCAGATAATAATTTATTATCATTAATGCAAGTGACTCACACAAATTATTAATAGATATGCCATAATTGAATTTCTAATTTTGGAACCGAAAATTTAAAAAAAATCAGAAACACAAAAAACAACATTTCTGTAGAACCATTAAACTTTTCGAACAATTTGTTTTTCTGAAATTACTCTTTAACCGCTATGAAAACCAAATCAGCCATTCTCGTTCATAAAACATCAGTCTACATGTGTACATGAAAAAATATTAGATGAACCATTTTCGAAATTTGCAAATCTTTTATGTTATTCAATTCAATATACAGAGTGGGCCAAAAACACGTACAAGCTCTAATGAAATCAATTATGTTTTTCAATTCAATATACAGAGTGGGTCAAAAACACATACAAGCTCTAATGCCTTCATTATTGTGAAATATTGTCGATAAAAAAACTTTTCAAAAACGCAATTTATCATTTCTGCAATCTACAAAGTAGAAAAATCTACAATCTACAAAGTATTATTATTGAAAATATGAATATTTCCAATTTGTACAGTTTATTTTTGGCCCACTGTGTATAATGAACGATAATAAGTCTAATAATTTTATGATAATAACAAACAATAGGAATAATAATAATCTTTATTTATGTTACCAATAGGTTCACACAAGTCATGAAAAAAGAGGCATACAGTTTAATATACATATAAATAATTGATTATCACAACATATGTGTATAAGTATAATGTTTGCTATGGCAATTTAAGTTGCAAATCGGGAACACAGTGTTCTTCAAAATGCTAAGGCTGGTTTCAATAGAATGCACCTTCACATTAAGCACACCTGTTCGCGCATATTTGAATAAAATTTTCGCTAACACTAGGATTGTAACAATAGAGGAATTTCTATAGGCCACCAGACACAATCGCTCATGATAATTTCCTCTGGGATATGCATTTGCATACTAAAGTGTATACAAATAAACCAATAAGCAAAAGAGGAATTAAGTTGGTCTTGCAAATTATTATTCCATTGTCATTATACCGGGTGATCCATTTAAGGTGAGACTTCTTTATGTTGGTATATAATACAAATTAATTATTCCATTGTCCTTATACCGGGTGATCCATTTAAGGTGAGACTTTTATGTTGGTACATAATATAACTTGGTTAGCACTTTGTGTTTGTGACACTGTTTTTTTTTTAATTTCAAATTATTGTGTTATTGTGATTATACTTTCAAACAATTTCCTAATATAAACACTAACTTTCCCTGTAACTTCATATTTCTATGGAAATTTTCCAAAATGTATAGAATATTGAATGAAAACTTCGAATTCGTATAAAACTTAATACGTTTTATGTGTTTTCTAAAATTTCTTAAAAGAAGATTTTGAAAATTTATAGAATATGGAATGTACAGAGTTTGAAAGTAGTTAGGTATATAGTTTTCTGCAAAGAAGATTTTGAAAATTTATCGAATATGCAATGTATAGAGTTTTAAAGTAGTTAGGTACATAGTTTTCTTAAAAGCAGATTTTGAAATTTATAGAATATGGAATATAATATAGATATACAGTTTATAGAGTTTGAAAGAAGTTAGGTATATAGTTCGACGTTTTTTTCCTCAAATTTATAAAAAATGAATGAAAACTCCAAATTTAGAAGACATTTTTACAAAATTTAAGGGATTTTGTAAATATAGTAGAAGATAAGAGAAAGACTGATTATGACATCAAATATTGTTAAAATTTGATACAACTTATGAAAATGTAATGGTATTTTATGTAATTTTTATCATTTTTATGTAAAATTTTAACTAGTTTTTATTATAATATTGTTGTATTAGAATAGATTTTTTAAAATGTATAGGAGATTGTGAAGTATATGGATGAAGCCTTTTCTATATGATAGCTAATCGTGTCGAAGATGAGATTATCTCGAGAAGATATAGAAGATTGAAAGAAAACTTTAAGTTTTAATAATATCTTAATAAGTTTTTGGCATTTTCTAAGATTTGATAGAATATTTTGAAAAATAAAAGAAGATTGAATGAAGATGCCACATTTGTAGGAATTCTATACATTTTGTGAAAATTTGATGAGATTTTATGAAATTTATCTGAATTTACATTTTACATATACATTTTCAGCTTTTGTTAGAATGAAAATTCACAATTTGATGCAAATGTCATAAGTTTTAAGGAAACTGTATACTTTTATCGCCTTTTTTATCAAATTTATAAAAGATTGAATAAATTATATTTTGTGGAATTTTGTATAAAATGTTAATAAGTTCTAAGCATTTTCTAAAATTTAATTGAAGATTTTGAAAATTAATAGAAAATTGAATAAAAATGCAATATTTTGTAGAAATTTTGTACATTTTGTGCAAATTTGAAGAGATTTTATGAATTCATCATAGTTGTCTATACATTTTCTGTTTTTGTTTGAATAAATTAAACGAAAATTCATAACTTGATGAAAATGTCATAAGTTTTAAAGAAGCTGTATGTTTTATGGGTCTCTCTTCAAACTTATTGAATGAAAACTACTACTTTCGGAGAATTTTGTATAAAATTTTAATAAGTTTTGGATATTTTCTAAGATTTAATGGAATATTTTGAAAATCAATATAAGATTGAATGAAACTGCCATATTTTGTAGAAATTGTATACATTATGTTAAAATTTGAAGAGATTTTATGAAAATTATCTCAATTGTATCTATACATTTTCAGCTTTTGTTAGAATATATTAAATGAACATTCACAATTTGATAAAAATGTCATAAGTTTTAAAGAAGCTGTGTGTTTTATGGGCCTCTCTTCAAATTTATAAAAGATTGAACTACTAAGTTAAGAGAATTGTGTATAAAATTTTAATAAGTTTTGGGTTTTTTCTAAAATTTTATTGAAGATTTTGAAAATGACTAGAAAATTGAATGAAAATGCAATATTTTGAAGAAATTTTATGCATTTTATGAAAATTTGAAGAGATTTTATGAAAATGATCTCAATTGTCTATACATTTTCAGCTTTTGTTAGAATATATTAGACGAAAATTCATAATTTGATAAAAATGTTATAAGTTTTAAAGAAGCTGGGTGTTTTATGGGCCTCTCTTCAAATTTATAAAAGATTGAATGAAAACTACGAAGTTTAGAGAATTGTGTATAAAATTTTAATAAGTTTTGGATATTTTCAAAAATTTAATTCAAAATTTTGAAAATCAATATAAGATTGAATGAAAATGTAGAAATTTTATACATTATGTTAAAATTTGAAGAGATTTTATAAAATTTATCTCAATTGTCTATACATCTTCTGTTTTTGTTTGAATACATTAAGCGAAAATTCATAATTTGCTAAGAATGTCATGAGTTTTAAAGAAGCTGTATGTTTTATGGGCCTCTCTTCAAATTTATAAAAGATTGAATAAAAACTACTAATTTTGGAGAATTTTGTATACAATGTTAATAAGTTTTAAGCATTTTCAAAAATTTAATTGAATATTTTGAAAATGAATAGTCGATTAAATGAAAATGCTATATTTTGTAGATATTTTATACATTTGGTGAAGCTTTGAATAGATTTTATGAAATTTATCTGAATTGTCTATACATTTTCAGCTTATGTTAGAATATATTTAACGAAAATTCACAATTTAATTAAATGTCACATTTTATAAAGAAGCTGTATGTTTTATGTGCCTCTCTTCAAATTTATAAAAGATTGAATGAAGACTACTAATTTTGTAGAATTTTGTATAATATTTTAATAAGTTTTAAGCATTTTCCAAAATTTAATAGAATATTTTGAAAATAAATAGAAAACTGAATGAAAATACCATATTTTGTAGACATTTTGAATATTTTGTGCAAATTTGAAGAGATTTTATGAAATTTATCTGAATTGTCTATACATTTTCAGTTTTTGTTAGAATATATTAAACAAAAATTTAAAATTTGATAAAAATGTCATGAGTTTTAAAGAAGCTGTATGTTTTTGGGCCTCTCTTCAAACTTATAAAAGATTGAATGAAAACTACTAATTTTGGAGAATTTTGTATAAGATTTTAATAAGTCTTGGATATTTTCAAAAATTTAATGGAAGATTTGGAAAATCAATACAAGATTGAATGAAAATGCCATATTTTGTAGAAATTTTATACATTACGTTAAAATTGGTATAGATTTTATGAAATTAATCTGAATTGTCTATACATTTTCAGCTTATGTTAGAATATATTTAATGAAAATTCACAATTTAATGAAAATGCCATAAGTCTTAAAGAAGCTGTATTTTTTTATGGGCCTCTCTTCAAATTTATAAAAGATTGAATAAAGACTACTAATTTTATAGATCTTTGTATACAATTTTAATTAGTTTTAAGCATTTCCTAAAATTTAACAGAAGATTTAGAAAATGAAAAGAAAATTGAATGAAAATGCCATATTTTGTAGACATTTTGTGAAAATTTGAATAGATTTTATGAAAATGATCTCAATTGTCTATACATTTTCAGCTTTTGTTAGAATATATTAAACGAAAATTCACAATTTGATGAAAATGACATAAGTTTTAAAGAAGCTGTGTGTTTTTAGGGGCCTCTCTTCAAATTTATAAAAGATTGAATGAAAACTACTAAGTTTAGAGAATTGTGTATAAAATTTTAATAAGTTTTAAGCATTTTCTAAAATTTAATTGAAGATTTTGAAAATGAATAGACAATTATATGAAAATGCAATATTTTGTAGACATTTTGTACATTTTGTGCAAATTTGAACAGATTTTATGAAATGTGTCAGAATTGTCTATACATTTTTAGCTTTTGTTAGAATATATTAAACGAAAATTTACAATTTGTGAAAATTGTCAAAAATGTTATAAGTTTAAAAGAAGCTGTATAGTTTTGTGGGCTTCCCTTATAAAAATTATGAAATATTGAATGAAAACTACAAATTTTGAAGAATTTTGTATGAAATTTTAATTCGTTTTAATCATTTTTTAAAATGCAATAGAAGATTTTGAAAATTAATAGAATATTTGAAAAAAGATGCCATATTTTGTATAAAATATATTTTATGGAATGTATCTCAATTGTCTATACATGCTGAGCTTTGTTAGAATATATTAAACGAAATTTCATAATTTGATGCAAATTTCATAAGTTTTAAAGAAGCTGTATAGTTTTATGGCCTGTTTTTGAATAAAACTAAAAATTTTGCAGATTTTTGCATTAAATTTTAATAAGATTTTAATAAAATGTCTAAAATTTTCTAAAATTTAATAGAAGATTTTGAAAATTAGAAGAAGATTGAATGGAAATGCCATACTTTGTAAAAAAATTATATATTTTGTGAAATATGAAAAGATTTTATGAAATTTATCCCAATTGTCTATACATTTTCAGCTTCTGTTAGAATATATTAAGCGAAAATTCATAATTTTATGAAAATGTAAGTTTTAAAGAACCTGTATAATTTTGTAATTTTTTTTAATCAAATTTATAAAAGATTGAATGAAAACAACAAATTTTGGAGATATTTATACAAACGTTTTAGGGATTTTCTAAATATTATTGAAAAAAAAAAAATTACAGTATTTGATATCATGATACATCTTACATGATGCTTCATTTTCCAAATCATCAAAGTCAAATCAAAAATACTATTTAACTTCGCATCTTAAATAATATAAAAAACGATAATATTAAAAAAAAATGTTACAAAGACGCTTATTCAAATTTAGAAAATAATACTAAGATAAATAATACTAATACTATATAAATAATAGTGAATAATACGGTGCTATGAAAAATTAATCCAATACCTTGTATTTTCTCAAAAACAAAATAGTTATGTAAGGTACATTTTTTTATTATCACCATTGAAGTAGTACGAAGGTCTAACAAAAACAAAAGAAAGAGTGTATGTGCTCATTAAAAAAATATATAAAGACGTCATTCCGCAAATACCAATGGCGTTATAAATAACATTATTACGTCAGAAAATGGAATTTTGAAATTTTTGAAAGTGGTCCAGCCATTTGGTTAAAAACCAAAATATAAACCAATCATAACATTATTACGTCAGAAATTGGAATTTTTAAATTTTTGAAAGTGGTCCAGCCATTTGGGTAAAATACAAAATATAAACCAATCATGATTTTTGTTCCAAACTTTATTACACCCGTATCACATAGATACATGAATTATAATAATAGATACATGAATAGATTACATGAACATATAGATTACAATTATCTAATTATTTCTACCACTCATTTATTATAGGAAAACTTGGATGACTAATTATGATTTTACCAAACACTCCAATAAATACCCCTCTGCATGAAAATGTAAAAACTCGAAATACCCCTTTCACAGGTTTTCCAGAATTTTGATTGGCTGAACATGACACATTGAGTCTGCGGATAGGCTCATATACTTAGCTGATACCTTGATGATGATGTGCAATATTTTCATTGAGAGTTTGCTCTGATGAACATAACTTGGCAAATGCAAAAATCCGATTGGCTCATTTGACAATAATTTGATAATACATATAAGTTTAGATCGCGTAATTAATATAACGAAAAATTTGATGCAATAATAATTTGTTCTGTTATTTGTGAATTGAACGTACGATTTTTCGAATCTATTTATATTAGTTCCGCTCGGAAACACGCGATTGTTCGACCTTCTGCACTCCAAATTTCCCTAATGTAGTTTCTTTGGGCAATACTCGCCAAATCACATACTTACTTAACAACGACGATGCAAGGTCATTTTTAATTCCGACTAAACCGCCAAGAATGATTAACATGAGCCAATGTCGCACTTGTTTCTTATTTTAATTATTGTAATCGCGAATTATGCGAAACACTTGAACACTTTTTTACGGAAGACACGTAGAAATTTGCGTCATTGTTATGTAACTGCTGGGATAAAGATATGATGGCTTATAAGGCATTGTGCCGTTCTATTAGAGGTGAGTTGAAGCTGTAGATCCCATGTAGTGTTAAATTCTATGTGCACCTGAAAAGGCGATGTTGATAATGAGATCCAGTACATAGTGGCCAAAGCCGTACAATACTTGGATCTATTTGGATGAAGATTTTTTTGCGAAAATTTCAAAAGATTGATCAGAAACAATTGAGAAGCATGTTGCTGATTTCAAATATCAAATATTCAAATATTGTTTGATGTCAAATTTATTGAAAAATGCGTAACCTATGGTTAGCATTAATAAAATAAATTAATAAAATTATTATTATTACTAGCACCAAAAAATTTGCAGACCTTCATGGCGTAATTCCAGTTTTGAAAATGAAAGCAATTCTTTCACTTTTATTTCATGGCGAAACCAAAAATCTCTAGTATCTGAGCATTTCGGCCACAATTGATGCGATTTTATCATTAATAATTGACAACAAAGCATTCTCTTCATCGGGATTTGAACCAGGGACTTAGTCATTTAAATAGAATGAACAATATTAGATACGTACAATAAACTATTCAATTTAACAATCGAAAATCAATAGCAATTTCACTATATGCTCAAATGGCTATATAAAAAATTCAACAAAAAATCATGAAAAGTTGATTCGCGCGAATGGGTCAAGATAAAAAAAAAGAAAGTTGTAAATGAAAGCAATTTTGATGCAAAATGAGTCAGCAATATAAGTTGTTCTAAGAGGAAGCTAGAAGCTAAACATAACTATTAATTAATTATCTTAAGCAAAGGATTCATCGATCATTTCTTTTCTGGAGCAACGTGAATTAATTACACAGGCAGTTTCAAAGGTGGGAAACTGATAAAATCAGAAAAAAATCTCGCTGAGAAAAATATATGCTCAAATAATTTAATAACTTTCATTTGAATACGTTTCGGCAAATATATCCATTATACCGATTTTGAAAAAGACAATTATTTTAATCAACATAAAAAATGGTACCTATTAAATGAGGTATCAGAATTGATGATTTGCATATATTGATTTGCTATTTGATTTTTGAAAGTTTACGTTTCAAGTGCTTATGGTTGAGGGGTGGGGGGTTGAAAAACAACTCTAAATGATAATTTAAAAATAAAAATCGACCTGCTCCACCATTTTTTCAAATATTTATGAAAATCCATGTTTTCTCTATGTTTCAATATTCCATTACATGTTTATACAACCTGACGAGTGTACAATTGGAATTATATCCGAATGCACTGGACTGATGAGACCCACCAGGTCAAAACCGGTCTCCAGTTGTCCATATTATACATATAATAGTTATTTATGTAACAAGTTAGTGAGTTAAGTGGATGATTATACATGAGAATAAAATTAGGACACGAGCCCAATAATGCGAGTGGGCTAATTTACTCCAGTTTTTCTATGAATTTTATGTCGTATGTTCTTGATTTTGAGTGAATTAAAAGTTTTTATTTTATTTTATTTGCAGATATGACAATAACAGATATGATATGCAACTGTCTATGATGTTTGCTAAGAGGTGTATAACGTCAGTTTAACACATCAGAATTGAATATAATATATCATACATATGTAATACATATACAGGGTGTATCAGGAGGAAATGCAAATATTTTAGGAAGTGATAAAAACAATACATATAAGTAATAAATAAGAAAAAAATCTAATAAACAGAGATCTAATACTCAATGGTTTTCGAGGTTAGGTTAGATTAGATATTAAATTTTTTAATTTTAAGTTACACCTTAAAATCTGAAATGTGATATCGCGTTACCTCGCAGTTTTTTTAAAACATGACAAATATTCCTAAATGACAGTTATAACCATTGATGACATTTTTTACTTAGAATCATCCATACTATAACTTCCCAAAATATTTGCACTTCCTCCTCCTGAAACATGCTGTATATTAAATTAGCAGTTTTTTAAAACATGACAAATTTTCATAATTGACAGTTATAACCATTGATGCCATTTTTTACTTAGAATCATCCATACTATAACTTCCCAAAATATTTGCACTTCCTCCTGAAACATCCTGTATATTAAATTAGCAGTTTTTTTAAACATGACAAATTTTCATAATTGACAGTTATAACCATTGATGACATTTTTTACTTAGAATCATCCATACTATAACTTCCCAAAATATTTGTACTTTCTCCTGAAACATCCTGTATATTAAATTAGCTGTGTTTTTAAAACATGACAAATATTCGTAATTGACAGTTATAACAATTGATGACATTTTTTACTTAGAATCATCCATACTATAACTTCCCAAAATATTTGCACTTCCTCCTTAAACATCCTGTATATTAAATTAGCAGTCTTTTTAAAACATGACAAATATTCGTAATTGACAGTTATAACCATTGATGACATTTTTTACTTAGAATCATCCATACTAGAAGTTCCCAAAATATATTCACTTCCTCCTGAAACATCCTGTATATTAAATTAGCAGTTTTTTAAAACATGACAAATATTCATAATTGACAGTTATAACCATTGATGACATTTTTAACTTAAAATCATCCATACTATAACTTTCCAAAATATTTGCACTTTCTCCTGAAACATCCTGAATATTAAATTAGCAGTTTTTTTTAAACATGACAAATATTCATAATTTACAGTTATAACCATTGATGACATTTTTTACTTAGAATCATCCATACTATAACTTCCCAAAATATTTTCACTTCCTCCTGAAACATCCTGTATATTAAATTAGCAGTTTTTTAAAACATGACAAATTTTCATAATTGGCAGTTATTACCATTGATGACATTTTTTACTTAGAATCATCCATACTATAACTTCCCAAAATATTTGCACTTCCTCCTGAAACATCCTGTATATTAAATTAGCAGTCTTTTGAAAACATGACAAATTTTCCTAATTAACAGTTATAACCATTGATGACATTTTTTACTTAGAATCATCCATACTATAACTTCCCAAAATATTTTCACTTCCTCCTGAAACATCCTGTATATTAAATTAGCAGTTTTTTTAAAACATGACAAGTATTCTTAATTGACAGTTATAACCATTGATGACATGTTTTACTTAGAATCATCCATACTATAACTTCCCAAAATATTTGCACTTCTTCCTTAAACATCCTGTATATTAAATTCGTCATATACATAATGCATATACATTAATAAATATCTTGGCAATAACTTTATGCAAACGTCAGGCCAATTAGATAGTTACTTCATTAGGAACAAAAAATGATAATATAACTCGCAATCAAGAATGAACGCAGATATGAATGAAGGTATATATATTAATCTAACAATGTACTACTATTTATCGCATTGTGCAAACTTCAGGGGCTTCAACTACATTCAAATACAAAACAAGTGGTAAGCCTATTTTAATTTTTTTAGGAGAAACAGGAACCATAAATCTGTAAGTGGTACTAAGGCAAAACCTGAGAAGTAAAAAATAATCGATTGTTCGTATTTTTTGCCTTACCGAAGATTTCAATGGACAAAGCCCTAAGTGGTTCTCATGCTTCTAGAATATGCAGAACCAAAACAGGTTCTAATATGTACTTTCCTTTACGATTTATTGATGGCATATACCAGAATAATTTTGACTTTGGTTTTTGGGTTTTTGACTTATCGGGTTTTGCCTTAGTACCACAGAAATATGAAGTTTAATTCTTTGAATCCATCTTGTCTGAAACTACATGCCACTTCATATAATTGGCCATAATCTTGTAAATGTAACGGCAGTTCTTCAATGAGAAACACAAGGTGATTCGTATTTAATCATGCAGGAAGAACGTAAGATCAAAACCATGAATAATTTATTAAAGTCGCCCAAAACATTTACAGAATAGCTACTTGTGCAATAAGTTAGGAATAGTAATTAACTGAAGGATCAGGATAATGATGAATTACTTACGAGGAGCCCTAGGGAAATACGAGGCACTCTGTGCGGAGTATTTTGCAGGGCTGTGATTAAGTAAGACATTTTACTGATGAGTAGTGTATTTGTTTTTTTCTGAAACCTCAAATTTAAATTTTTTAACTGTGATAGTCAAAATCAGTCAAGTTTTTACGCAATCTATCAAACTATCAACTGAAATTGTTCAACACTGTCAAATTTTCGTCTGAAACTGTCATATTCTACAATTCATTTATGTCAAAAAATCTGTTACTTGCAACTGTATTGCAACTCTCCAAATTCGATAAATGTGCTTTGTTGTCCGTGACTAACATATCCAATGAAGAAAGAACAACTATAAATATTAATATTCAGTGTAACTGTAAAAAATAATGTGTAAATGTTTTCGAGACTAGTCAGAGAAATGCAATTTTTTGTCACCTTTGTGAATTGTCAATTGTTTTCTGTCACCTTAGTGACAGAGAATGATTTTCCCGGAGTAGTCAGGGAAATGCAACTTTCGCGACGTATTTCCGGAGCGTAAATAGTACTTTTGCTCCGGTTTCAGAAAAATGTATTATTTTACGAATTAGGCATGGATTTCCTACGTGCTTCTGCTATTTTTTCTCTACATGGATTTCTTTTTCTCTTTTCTCTACTAGAGTTTAGAAAAAATATATAGTTATATTTGATATAGTTCATATAAACTGTACACACATTTATACGTTATATGTGGTATTTGATCCATTTGCAATTTTTTATTTAAGCACGTAATTGAGTAATAGGTTAACCATAAACAATTAACGCGTTACTTTTTTTGGGGAATTCCTGAGTGAGATTGGAGAACTCCGAGAAGCCTGAAAAGACCGGTTTATAAACATTTGTCTCGTTTTCACAATCGTTGCCCAACTTTTTATCTCAACAAAATTAATGGCACAAAACACCAATAATAAAAGCACCGAAAGATAATTACGTTGCGGAAATGTCACCAATAGATTTAAAGTATTTAATCTAAACATTATTATCCAGTTATATAATTCGTCGTTTAATTTCGTTGGTAACTAAGGTGAATAATTTCCGTGTTACCTGCACATAAACATATCCCACTTTTATACCTGAGCAGTGATTTAATGAACAGTTTTTAATGTAACATTAGTAATAAATTTAACATATTCCAGGATATAAAAGTGCGTTGAACTAAAGTTGCAGCAATGTTTGAATAACTGTTGTATAGTTGAATAAATCTGCCAATTTCTTGGCTTCAGAAGTGAATATTAGTAAATTTTTTAACTGGATATTCTACTCTGTTAAATTTTCAACTTTAACTTTAACTGTCATAATTTGCCATATTTTCTAATTAAACTTTTTAAATTTATATAATTTTAGTATTATCAATTCTGCTAAGTCATGTGTCACATTTTTTATGTCATCTGACTCAATTTATCAAGCTTTCTGAGAGATCTAATGAAATCTAACTAATTTTTAACTCCAGTTGTGAAATAAATATAAAATATAAAAAAAATGTAAAAAAAAATATAAATATAAAAAAAGAAATAAATATAAAATGAAACAATAAATTTCATAAGTTTTTGGTACTTTTCAACTTAATTTTTTAAATCTGGTAAAGTTTTTATTGCACCTACCCAAATCTATCCAATTTTCAATTACATCTGTCCAAAACGGCCAAGTTTTGACTGAAACTGTCATTGTCAGTGTCATATATTTTTGGTACAGTAGAAATTTGTAATATCTTCAAATGAAATAGTCCAAATTTTTCAAATCTCCAAACGCAACTATCAAAATCTGTCAAACTTTCAACTTAAATTTGTTAAAATATTGGTCCCTAACTCTTTAACTTAAGTGTTTTTAATCGAAACTGTCCAAAATTATCAAATTTTCATTTGTAACTGTCAGTATCTACCAAATTTTGACTGAAACTATCATAGTCTGCCAGTTTTTGTAGCTTAACTTATGAAATCCACCAAATACATGGCTTCAGAAGTGAATAACTGTTAAATGTTCAACTGCATGTTCCAAAATCTGTTAAATGACGTGTTAAAATTTGACATAGTTTCTAATTTAACTTTTTAAATTTATATTACATTTGTTTTATGAAGTCTGCTAAGTCATATCTCATATTTTCAATTTCAACTGACCAAATTTATCAAGTTTTCAAAGAGAATTATTGATATCTAACAAACTTTTAACTCCAGTTGTGAAATTAAAACGTAAAATTCCATAAATTTTTGGTACAGTCAACTTTTCAATTTATTTTTCAAATCTGATTAAGTTTTTATTGCACCTACCCAAATCTATCAAATTTTCAATTACATCTGTCCAAAACTGCCATGTTTCGACTGAAACTATCATTGTCATACATTTTTGATACAGTACAAATTTGTAATATCTTCAAATGAAATTGTCAAAATTTTTCAAATGTCCAAAAGCAACTATCAAAATCTGTCAAACTTTCAACTTAAATTTGTTAAAATTAGCCATATTTGCCTATTTAACTAACGAGTTTTGAATCAAAACTCTAAAAAATTATCAAATTTTCAATTGTAACTGCCAGTATCTGCCAAATTTTGACTGAAACTGTGGTAGTCTGCCAATTTTTGCAGCTCAGCTGACTTGGCTTCAAAAGTGAATATCTGTTAAACGTTCAAATGCATGTTCCAAAATCTGTTAAACGTTCAATTCAACTGTTAAAATTTTACTTATTTTCTAATTTAACTTTTCAAATTTATATTATATTTGTTTTACCAAGTCTGCTAAGCCATTAAATCAATTTCAACTGACCAAATGTATCAAGTTTTCAAAGAGAACTATTCAAATATAACAAATTTTTAACTCCAGTTGTGAAATTAAAACGTCAAATTCCATACATTTTTGGTACAGTCAACTTTTCAATTTAATTTTTGAAATCTGGTAGAGTTTTTATTGCATCTACCCAAATCTATCATATTTTCCATTACATCTGTCCAAAACTGCAAATTTTCGACTAAAACTGTCATTGTCATACATTTTTGGTTGAGTACAAATTTGTAAAATTTTCAAATGAAATTGTCATAATTTGTAAAATCTCCAAGCTTTACTATCCATCTGTCAAACATTCAACTTAAATTGTCAAAATTTGCCATATTTTTTTATTCAACTTGTTAACTTACGAGTTTTGAATTGAATCTGTCAAAATTTATCAAATTTTTAAAGAGAAATATTGAAATCTGACAAATTTTTAACTCCACTTGTGAAATTAAAATAATTTATTCCATAGAATTTAGCACAATCAACTTTTCAATTTAATTTTTCAAATCTGGTAAAGTTTTTATTGCACCTACGCAAATCTATCAAATTTACAATTACATCTGTCCAAAATTGCCAAGTATTGACTGGAACTGTCATAGTCATTATCATTCACGTTTGGTAGAGTAAATTTTTCAATTTAATTTTTTAAATATGGCAAAGTTTTTATTGCACCTACCCAAATCTATCTGATTCTCAATTACATCTGTCCAAAACTGCCAGGTATAACTGAAACTGTCATTGTCATTATCATACATTTTTGGTGCAGACAACTTTTCAATTTAATTCCTCAAATATGAAAAAAAAAGTTAAATTTTCGTAAAAGTTATTAGAATTAGTATCTCCAATAATTCTAAGCATTAGCTCCTTTGTCAGTAGGTACACACAAATGGCACAACACATTAAGTCAATTACATCTAAATTATAGGTAATTTAGGAATGCAATTAGTGTTTACAAGAAGGAGATGTAAATCCATCAGTGCTGATAAACAGTTAATGGGCCATAATTTAATAATAAAGGCCTCAGTTTTTTCACGTAAATTGATTCGTGCATGTTTTTAAGTCCCTGCTATTTTGATGCTGTTAATAAATTTACATTAGATAGTGAAAATTTGTGGCCTGCCAAACAAAACCTTAAAATTCATAAATTTAAATCAAACAATAGATTAAGAACAAGATTGAGTTTCCTGAAACTACATATTCAATATTCAGTGCTGAAACACTTAATTTGTTATACGTGTTCTTTGTATCTTGTCAAGATGCTCTTTAATATGTGGGAAGTACATTAGGGGCCTAATAATAACTTCAAAATGATGGAACAAATGTGTGTTGATGATCTATGAAATTTTGATTATCCAGGCAATTAATACTCCCACAATCAATATTTCAAGTTTGCTTAAATCAATACTTATTATATTTTCTTATGCAATTATTATAATATCCGAAATTATTCTTAATAAATGCAAATTGTCAAGGCCTTATATGCAAAGCGTTTGATGCTCTTCAAGATGCTGTGTACATAAACGATTTTTGAAATGTGTGTCCGGAATAATAAATCTACTGCATGCGTTATGCATCAGTTACTTCTATGAAAATGTGAAAATTATGATAAAAATTAGAAATACATATTGTTTTAAATTAAATTCAAAATTATTTCACATTACATGGCCAAGAATCGAACCCAAGACCATAGATTTCAAAAACCAGTGCTTTAAGTCGCAAGAATAAAAAAAAAATTGATTAATTAAGCGAATTAATCAATCACCTCCTAAATTGTAATTATTATTTCCATTATATTCAGTTGCACGAATTCAATTAAATATTACCTGTTCAAGTTATTGACTTTCTAATGTAATTAATACTTGTTGATGATTAATTGAATATAAACTTTAGATAATTACATCAGTAAGTTTTTATTTAAATGAGTAACACTTGCGACTCTACTTTTCTAGAAGATTACGATTTCACCCTAATTTTACTGATACAACAGTAATGCTATGTCAAGAACTGGCGTATAAATTTAAATGAAATTTAGTACTTATATTAAGTGATATACTAGTAAATAGCATGTGTAATTTAATTAATATACAATGAGTCATTCTTAAGATATTGCAAGTTTTGTTGGAGACTACACAATTTTAGATCACAATCTCCAATTATTATCATGAAACTAATGATATCTCAAAAACTGGCGTATGGATATGCATGCAATATTTTACTGATATTATGTGATATACTTGTAGATAGCATGTGCAATTAAATTAATATTCAGTGAGCAATTGTTAATATATTTCAATTTTTGTTGGAGAATGGAAAACATTTTGGGATGTCTCTAATTATTATCAATTATTATCATGAAACTAACGGTATCTCAAAAACTGGCGTATGGATATGCATGCAATATTTTGCTGATATTAAGTGATAGATATACTAGTAGATAGCATGTGCAATTAAATTAATATTCAGTGAGTAATTGTTAATATATTTCAATTTTTGTTGGAGACTATAACATTTTGGGATGCCTCTAATTAGGCTCATATTTCAATACCGATATCTCAAAAACCACCGGATAGATGTGAATGAATTTTAATGCACCTATTTAGTGATATACTAGTAAAAAATGATTAAAATTACATTCATTTCCAATGAATAATTCTTGAGATATTTAGATATTTTAAATTAAATTAATATTGATACACAACATTTTGGGACGTTTCGCAACTTTCTCATATAAAAGTAATGATATCTCAAGAACTGGTGTATGAATATAAACGCAATTATATACTGATATTAATTGATATTCGAGTACATATACTGTGCAATTAAATTAATATTCAATGATCAATTGTTAAGATATTTATATTTTTGTTTGAGACCATGATTTTGGGCCAATTTAAAGTGTTTCTCTAATTAGCCTCATATTTAAATAGCAAAATCTCGAAAACCACCGAATCAATATGAATGAAATTTAGTGCACTTATTTAGTGATATACAACTATAAAATGATTAAAATTACATTCAATTCCAATGAATAATTCTTGAGATATTTAGATAATTAAATTAATATTCAGTAAGTAATTGTTAAGATATTTTAATTTTGGTAGGAGACTATAGCATTTTGGGACGTCTCGCAATTTTTCTCATATAAAAGTAATTGTATCTCAAGAACTGGCGTATTAATATAAACGCAATTAATTACTGATATTAATTGATACACGAGTACATATACTGTGTAATTAAATTAATATTGAATGAGCAATCCTTAAGATATTTATATTTTTGTTTGAAGCAACGATTTGAGCCAATTTTATGTGTTTCTCTATTTAGGCCTATATTTCAATAGCGAAATTTCGAAAACCACCGAATCAATATGAATGAAATTTAGTCCACCTATTGAGTGATATACCAGTACAAAATGATTAAAATTATAGTCATGTCCAATGAATAATTATTGAGATATTTAGATAATTAAATTAATATTCAGTGAGTAATTGTTAAGATATTTCAATTTTTGTTGGAGACTAAACAGTTTGGGACGTCTCGCAATTTTTCTCATATAAAATTAACGGTATCTCAAGAACTGGCGTATCAATATAAACGTAATTAATTACTTATATTAATTGATACACTAGTACATATACTGTGTAATTAAATTAATATTCAATGAGCAGTTGTTAAGATATTTATATTTTTGCTTGAGACCACGATTTTGGGCCAATTTAAAGTGTTTCTCTAATTAGGCTCATATTTCAATAGCAATATCTCAAAAACCACCGGATCAATATGAATGAAATTTAGTGTACCTATTTAGTGATATGCCAGTATAAAATGTTTAAAATTATATTTATTTCCAATGAATTATTCTTGAGATATTTTAATTTTAGTGAAAACATTTCAGGTCATTATAAAATACATAATTGATGGTTTTCCAGGAATTGGCAAAACAATATTAACGCAATTGCTGATTGGATACTTATTTAATTGCACATATTATGATAGTTGGTATGTTGATAAGCATAACTAAGTAGTGAAATATTTCCTAATAATGGTCTGATGAGTCACTGGCGCGAGTTCAGTTTAATTGTTCAGTTCAGTTCAGTTTCAGGAATTACTTATAATCAGGACTGATAAGCTGAACAGAACATATAGCGTACACGACTTCGGTTAAAATAATAGATCACAACTGATAAGTTGCGAATTATTAGGTCTGATGTCGCTACCGCGATTCTTGTTGAATTTATAGACTATCAGAACTGGTAAATCAAGGAATATCAGTTCTGATATCAGTGATATGATCCCAGTTGCAATAGTTAAAGATTCAGAAAGTGTTGAATCCAATATTATCAGATTATCATGTAGCTGAAGCCACTCCAAGTAGAATAATGTACATCAGTACTGATGAATTGAAAAGTATCATGTTGGATACTTAAATGTGATTGATCTGAACTGGCCAATCAACGATTATCAAATTTTCATGTAGCTATGCGACTCCCATTAGAATAATATGCATCAGTACTGATGAATTGAAAACTATCGGGTTGGATAATTAAATGTGATTTATCTGAACTTGCCAATGAACGATTAGCAGATTATCATGTACCTGATGCGACTTCGATTAGAATAATATACATCAGTACTGATGAATTGAAAACTATCAGATCGGGGTGATAAGCAAAAGAAAATTATCTGAACTGGGAAAACGATTAGAATAATATACATTAGTACTGATGAATTGAAAACTATCACATCGGGGGTGATAACCAAAAGTGACATATCTGAACTGGTCAAACAAAGATTATCTGATTATCATGTAGCTGCTGCGACTCCGATTAGAATAATACATATCAGTAATGATGAATTGAAAACTATCAGATCGGGGTGATAACCAAAAGTGAATTATCTGAACTAGTCAAAATTTATCAGATTATCATGTACCTGATGCGACTCCCATTAGAATAATATACATTAGTACTGATGAATTCAAAACTATGAGGTTGGGGTGATAATCAAAAGTGAATTATCTCAACTAGTCAATTAAAGATTTTTGTTCATCATTTAGCTGATGCCACTCCGATCAGATAATACATATCAATACTGATGAATTGAAAACTATCAGATCGGGGTGATAAACAAAAGTAAATAATTTGAACTGGTCAATCAATGATTATCAGATTATAATATAGCTGATGCTACTCCAATTAGAATAATATAGATCAGTATTGATGAATTAAAAACTATCAGGTCGAGGTGATAATCAAAAGTGAATTATCTGAACTGGTCAATTAAAGATTTTCGTTCATCATTTAGCTGATGCCACTCCGATTATATAATACATATCAGTACTGATGAATTGAAAACTATCAGATCGGGGTGATAACCAAAAGTAAATAATTTGAACTGGTCAATCGATGATTATCAGATTAAAATATAGCTACATCAGCTATATTTTGATCTATATTATTCTAATCGGAGTAGCATGTACTCCGATTAGAATAATATAGATCAGCACTGATGAATTCAAAACTATCACACCGATGAATTGAAAACTATCAGATCGGGGTGATAATAAAAAGTGAATTATCTGAACTGGTCAATCAAAGATTTTCAGATCAGCATGTAGCTGATGTTACTCCGATTAGAATATTACATATCAGTACTGATTAATTGAAAACCATCAGATCGTGGTGATAACCAAAAGTGAGTCATCTGAACTGGTCACTCAAAGATTATCAGATTATCATGTAACTGATGCGACTCTGATTACGATAATGGGCATCAGTACTGATGAATTCAAAGCTTTCAGGTCGGGGTGATAATCAGAAGTGAATGATCTGAAGTGATCAATCAAATATTTTCAGATTATATGTAGTTGATGCGACTACTATTATAATATTAGGCATCAGTACTGATAAATTGAAAACTATCAGGTCAAAATATCAATCCAAAGTAAATTATCTGGTTTTACACGTATAAATCTTTCGCGATTCCAGAGGTTGGGATGCCAACCACTCATCTCTGTTTAAGTAATGCATAATTACCTACAATTGAAGAATCAATTTCCAAAATTGGCAAATCATAGGAGTAGATAAATATGGCCAAACTAATAATTATAAGTTTACCGTTTCTGTTTGCTAATTTTGTTAATCGTCTTCTATGTTATTGGCGTAATGCTCGAAGCTCTCGAAGGGGCAAAGACCTCTCCTATTGCCACCCAAGCCGCCGCAAGGGTATTCGTATGTGAAGCAAGATAACTAAACACTGCGGCAATAAATCCGTAAACAATGCGGCCGCAATTGTTTATTATCGATTTTGCAACTGCGAGCACACAACAATTGGGCAAGACCAGCAGTACAAATACCGCTGACGTCTTCAAGGTCTGCAATTGCTCATGTGAAATCCATGCGACTTAGCGACCATCGACGACCTTGAATCGCATTTTCGGACGTGAGTTTATTTGGTGCCGCCAAACAATTGCGTGGATCTGTGCGATGCTGCGTCTGAAGATGTTTATGTACAGGTTTTCTGTTGGCCAGTTTCGAATGATATTAACACTGGAAGACGGCGTGACGTAGAGGTTGGGTCAAGTAAGGATGGTCAACTTGCATGCCACAACTTGTCTCCTGGGTGTTAAAAAAAGTTGGCCAACAATTTTAAGAGCATACAGTACCAGTCAGCAACAACATAAATAATCATTTCCAATTACTTGTATATTCGATATGCAGCAGAAGATTTGTCTATTGAAAGGCTTAAGGACAAATCTTCTACTGAAATGATGCAATCTGCTGAACTATTTCGCAATGCCATTTTTAACGTACGAATAGCCATGTTGATCAAAAACCTCCGAGAGAGACATTGATTTCAAGAAGAAGATTTGCTCAGTTCTGATTACTTAACAAGTTTACTTAGAGATTTTTGCTTAGATTTTACTTGGAGAAGTTTACTTAGAAGATTACTTAAGAAGAACTACTGATTCTCAAAGTACTTATTCAAGACTATGCTTATCGATTTTCATATGAAGATTCACGTGAACATGATCACTTTTTTTACTCACAAGTGATTGCCAATTAGTTTTTATTACTCACAAGTGATTGCCAATGAAGGATACTTTGCCAGAAAAAGCCAGTCAATGCAATTTTTATTACTGATTGTCAATGTGTTCAAGATGATCAATCTTGTAATCTCCTGTAATCAAGAATTACAGTTCAAATATCACAAACGTGATTAGATATCTTCAACATCTTCATGAAATCTTCTGAAGCGACATGAGGTCAATGCATATTTTTCAATATTCAGTGCAGTTTACCAATACTTTCTCGACTTAATCGGGAATTCTAATTTTCGAATTGCCAAAGATTATTTTAGTGAGCCAGAAAAAGCCAGTCAATATAATTTTTGTTACTGATTGTCGACGTGTTACAGAGATGATTAATCTTGAAATCTCGTGTAATCAAGAATTACAGTTCAAATATCACTGTAATTCTTGAATACTCAGTTCTATTAATAGACTTTTGCAAGATCAATCAGAGACCATCAGAGAAATCAGTACAGGGCATATAATTTGATCAGTATTTCTTATTTAGTATTATCTAGAACTATTACTGATCCAAATACTATACTAAGTACTATAGTAGTATCCAGGTACTATACAATCAGTACTATTACTGATTAGTTATCGGTGTAGTTAAGATGAATTGAATTGGTGTACAATACTCCAACATTCTATTTTTGCAAGAGGAATCGCTATCACGTAATAATATTATACTAACACCACCATAGGTTATTTATAAACCTATTAGATTCAATTAACAATAAAATGCAAAAAACGCATACAAAAATAAGAAATAATTATTATTTATAGCGCTTATGAAGCCGTTATGTAAGCGTAATGATATTATGGTATGTTAATAATGCACATTACTACACCCTCGGCAAATGGCGGCAACTGTGGTATCTCAAGACGAATTGATTGTTATAATTATTGCAGTGCAGACCTCGAGATGTTATTGCAAATACAAGATGTGGTCAGATATTTATGTAACCACCATTTACGATGTATTTATCCATCAGATATAAATACATGTAAGAAATTAAGATTACGTTGATTTCATTTTTAGATCAGGTTAGGTTATGTTAGGTTATGTTCATGATTGTAACCCATTGATTGTAATGTTTTTCAAAATTACTCGCGCCATTAAAACCGATAATCGAACAAATCAATGCTGATAAGTGATAAATGTTAATTTATCTGTTAATTATTTAATACTGGAACTGATATTCAAGTGAGGGGCAACTTTTCATTTGCAATATCAGTATTTATCAGTTTTTATAAATCAGCACTACTGATTACACTCAGATACTTAGTGCTGATCTCATTTCTGATCCCTTTGCTGAACCCAGTTCGGATCCCATTGCTGATCCCATTCCTCAGTACTGAGAGAAAATGTTTTATCTGCCACATCAGTAATAATCAGTTTTCATTAATGAGCACTAAGCATCCATTATTATAAGAATGATCGCGTCACTGTCATTAGATCTGTTGACTTTCGATCCTTTATGTTTAGCACAGATCTCTACATTTCGAGTAACTAATCCAAAGCTACTCAAAAATATAATATTTAATATTCATAAGTACTAAGTGACAATATTCATACACTATATCAGTTCTGATCAGTTTTGATTAATCATCATATTTAGATATGTTATAAGATTCCATTCATCAGCACTGAGAGGCAATTATTTATCTGCCATATCAGTTCTGATATGGCTGATATGGTAGTTATATGGCTGATATGGCTGATTATGGCTAATTCCTGATATGGCAACCGCCATATGCCAGCAGATCTAACAATAGTGACGCGATTATTCTATGGATAATAGATACTTATTGATGGTGTCATGCTAATCCCATTTCTGATACCATTGCTGATCCCATTTCTAATCCCATTGCTGATCCCATTCATCAGTACTGAGAGAAAATGCTTTATCTGCCACATCAATAATGATCAGTTTTCATTAATGAGCACTGAGCATCCATTATAATAAAAATTATGGCGTCACTGTTATCACAGCTGTTGACTTTCGATTCTTCATGTTTAGCACCGATCTATGAATTTCGAGTTAACTATTCCAAAGGCAGCAAAAAAAAAAATTATAGTTAATATTCATCAGGAAAGAGTAACAATTATTTATATACTGTATCAGTACTGATCAGTTTTGATTAATCAGGATATTTAAATATATTATAAGCTCTCATTCATCAGCACTGAGAGATAATTATTCATCTGCCATATCAGTTCTGATATGGCAGTTATATGGTAGTTATATGACTGATATGACTCACTATGGCTATTTCCTGATAGGGCAACCGTCATAAGCCAACAGATCTAACAATAGTGAGGCGATTATTCTATCGATTCTACATACTTAGTGCTGATCTCATTTCTGATCCCATTGCAGATCCCATTTTTAATCCCATTGCTGATCCCATTCATCAGTACTGAGAGAAAATGCTTTATCTGCCAAATCAGTACTGCCTATCAGAAGTTACGCGATTATTCTATCGATTTTACATAATTAGTGCTGATATCATTTCTAATCCCTTTGCTGATCCCATTTCTAATCAGATTGCTGATCCCATTCTACAGTACTGTGAAAAAATGTTGTATCTGCCACATCAGTAATGATCAGTTTTCATTAATCAGCACTAAGCACTGTTGATTTTCGATTCTTCATGTTTAGCACCGATCTCTGCATTTCTAATTGACAATTCCAAAGCTACTAAACAATATTATAGTTAATATTCATCAGTATAGAGTGACAATTATTCATATACTATATCAGTACTGATCAGTTTTGATTAATCAGCATATTTAAATGTGTTATAAGATCCCATTCATCAGAACTGAAAGGCAATTATTCGTCTGCCATATCGGTACTGATATTTCCTGATATGGCAATTATATAGCTGATATGGCAGTTATATGGCTGATACGGCTGATTATGGCTAATCCCTGATATGACAACTGCCATATGCCAACAGATCTAATAATAGTGACGCGATTATTCTATCGATTCTACATACTTAGTGCTGATCTAATTTCTGATCCCATTGCTGATCCCATTTCTAATCAGATTGCCGATCCCATTTTACAGTACTGAGAGAAAATGTTTTATCTGCCACATCAGTAATGATCAGTTTTCATTAATCAGCACTAAGCATCCATTATTATAAGAATTATCGCGTCACTGTTATTAGATTTGTTGACTTTCGATTCTTCATGTTTAGCACCGATCTCTGCACTTCGAGTTAACTATTCCAAAGCTAGTCAAAGATATTATATTTAATATTCATCAGTACGGACTGGCAATGATTCATATACTATATTAGTGCTGATAAGTTTTGATTAATCAGCATATTTAAATACATTATAAGATCCCAATCATCAGCAGAGAGAGAGGCAATTATTCATCTGCCATATCAGTATTGATATGGCAGTTATATGGCTGATATGGCTGATTATGGATAATTCCTGATATGGCAACTGCTATATGCCAACAGATCTAAAAATAGTGACACGATTTTTCTATGGATAATATATACTTAGTGCTGATTCCATTTCTCATCCCATTGCTGATCCAATTACTGATCCCGTTCGTCAGTACTGAGAGCGAAAAATTCATCTGCCATATAAATACTGATCAGTCCTCGTTAATCAGTACTAAGTATACATTATCCATAGAATAATCACGTCACTGTCATCAGCAGTGAGAGGCAATTATTCATCTGCAATATCAGTATTGATATGGAAGATTCCTGATATGGCAAGTTATATGACTGATATGGCTAATTATAGCTAATTCTTGATATGGCAACTACTATATGCCAACAGATCTAATAACAGTGACGCGATTATTCTATGGATAATAGATATTTAGTGCTGATCCCATTTCTTATCCCATTGCTAATCCCATTCATCAGTACTGAGAGAGAAAAAAAATCATCTGCCATATCAGTACGGATCAGATCTCATTAATCAGTACTAAGTATACATTATCCATAGAATAATCACGTCACTATCATCAGCAGTGAGAGGCAATTATTCATCTGCCATATCAGTGCTGATATGGCAGATTCCTGATATGGTAGTTATATGACTGATATGGCTAATTATGGCTAATTCCTGATATGGCAACTGCTATATGCCAACAGATCTAATAATAGTGACACGATTATTCTATGGATAATAGACACCTAGTGGTGATTCCATTTCTCATCCCCTTGCTAATCCCATTCATCAGTACTGAGAGAAAAAATCATCTACCATATCAGTACTGATCAGATATCATTAATCAGTACTAAGTATACATTATCCATAGAATAATCACGCCAGTATCATCAGCAGTGAGAGGCAATTATTCATCTGCAATATCAGTGCTGATATGGCACATTCTTGCTATGGCAGTTATATGGCTGATATGGCTGATTATGGCTAATTCCTGATATGGCAACCGCCGGATCATTTTCGACGTCCTCTTTTTAGGTCCTATGTAGGTCAAAATTCAATGCGCTGTCTAGGTTTAAAGTGTTATAACAAACTACCAGATAATATTAGGTCATGTACAAATGTAAGACAGTTCAAGTCTGACTTAAATGTTTTCTTAATAGAGAATCCTATTACTCACTTAATGAACATTTGTTATGATCACGATGAGGTTTAATGAAATATTACATCTAGTAATATAATGTGTAATGTAAATAATTTAATAATATGTAATGTAACTGTAATTATTATATGTAAACAATGGTAATATTTGGACGTTTCCTATACTTGGTGTCTTAAGGAATAAAGGTTTTATTATTATAATATTATTATATTATTATTATATGCCACCAGATTTAATAATACTGACGCGATTATTCTATGGATGATAGATACTTAGTGCTAATCCCATTTCTGATCCCATTGCTGATCCCATTTCTGATCCCATTGCTGATCTCATTTATGATCCCATTCACCAGTACTGAGAGAAAAAAAATCATAAGCCATATCAGCACTGATCAGTTTTCATTAATCAGCACTTTATATCCATTATACATAGAATAATCGCGTCACTATCATTCACTAGTTCTGTCGACTTTCGCTTCTTCGCGTTTAGCACCGATCCCTGCATTTCGTGTTAACTCCTTCAAAGCATAAATCTTTTTAAACTGTCCTTAATGTTCATAGAAAGTGTGTAAACGTTTGCCCGAGTTTTTGGGCTCGTAATTGCTCGTATTACGCCAAAAAAAAAAAACACTTGCGAATTAATTACGGGCTTGAATTGGAAATCCGGCGGTGTTACGACACTTCTACTTTTTTTTATCCCTGTCTGCTTACTAGACGCACCGCTAGAAATGCACACACTTCTCTTTTTACATAACCGAAATTTGGCGTTCGTTCGCCAACGGTGAATCGTGTTTGTTAATTTTAGACGACTTTCATAACTACTTGCGATGTCCGTTTAGCATATTGGATGCAAACTACAATTTACGATGGCAAAAAGTGCAAACCAATCCTGAAACTCTGATACTTAATTCAATCTGCATCAATATTTCCGATATTGAAAATCCTGACAACTTCTCGCATTCGTCAATCTTGCATTTTGGACAATGCTTACAAAACTTGTTTTAGAAGAAAATAATATTAATAAGGCATCATCTACATTCCTATTAGTCAAAGCTGTAATCAGCGGCTGATGATTTCCAGTTATCAGTGTTTTTTTAAAGAAAATTGCCATCAGTTAAACATATATTAAAGATTCATGATTAATCAGTTATAAGTAATCATTATTCTAAAAGGTTAGTGACTTTTTACCTGGTAATCTTCGATTTATCAGTTCTGATTGTTCATTATCCCAACTGGAGCGGCAGCAAGAATTTAGTCATTTTTTTGGTCAGTTATTTTAATTCGCGTCTCGCAAGCGAGATTACATTTTTCAATTTATCAGTTTTCATTATCCATGTTCCTTAATGGAGTCGACATAAGATTTGATAATCATTGGTTTATCAGTTTTTATTGTGCATTATTGCAATGAAGTCTAACTAATCAGTTCTAACTGGAGCCTAATCAGCTACGTCAATCCTGATAGTAGTTTATCAGGTATCAGAATGATTAATCAGTTCTTACTGTCAATTATTCTAACTCGAATCAGCAACATCAAACAGAACCATTTTAGAGTTATAATGCTAATTGTACATTTTTCAAATTCGATATCAGTTTTTATTGTGCATTATTGGAACGAAGTCGAGAATTCATCAGTTCTAACTGGAGCCCAATCAGCTTCATCAGTCCTTATAATAGTTCATCAGGTATCAGAATGATTAATTAGTTCTTACTGTCAATTATCCTAACTCGAATCAGCAACATCTATCAGAATAATTTTAGAGTTATAATATTATTTGTACATTTTCAGTTTTGAGTTCTATAAGTGTCTGCCACATTACAGTTTATAGTTTTGAAAATTGAACAAACAGAACAGATTGTTCATTTTTTTCAGTTTCAGTCACCTAAGCTACATTATTATTGATTACTTTGAATTCATCAGTTCTGATAGTTCTGATACATTTTTCCAGTTCCAGTCGTGTAAGCCACATTCGGCTTAAACATTTTTTATCCATCAGTTTCGATTGCTCAATTTTTAAAGTTATAATCCTACTTGTACATTTTTCAAATTTGAGCCCCATCAGTGTCTGCCACATTACACTTGGTAGTTTCCAATTTATCAGTTCTGATCGTAAATTTTTCAAATTGGAGTCATGCAAGCCACATTAGGCTTGATATTGTTTGATTCATCAGTTCTGATTGTTCAGTTTATCAGTTTGAGTCATGTAAGCCACAATTCCAGAAAAATGAAAAATCCGAACAGATAAATTGAAAATTAGTAAGATTAATGTAGCTTACACGACTCAAATAGGAAAAATGTACAATCAGAACTGATTAATTGAAAATTATCAAGTCAAATTTTCAGTTCATCAGTTCTGATTGTACATTTTTCCTATTTCAGTCGTGTAAGCCACATAAGGCTTGCTAATTTTCAAATCATCAGTTCTGATTGGTCATTTTTTTAAGTAAAATCGCAGAAGATTAAAAGGTGTGCTACAGAGTTTCTGAAACTTGTGGGATTTAAGGCAATTACCAGATATACGAATAACTGTAAAACATCTCGTTTCACCTAATGCCACAAATTACTTAATTGCTTCCCGTATTTCCTAATTACGCCAATCGTAAGGTGTATTAAAGTATTAAATATCCAATTTAAATTTTAATAACAACGATTTAAAAGAGTGTTGATATAAAAACATTTCATCAACTTTCTCTTGCAAAAAAAAAATCAGGTCCTCCTACTTGTAATGTAATAATTCATTACATAGAGTGAAAAAACGGATTCCAATTTTCTTTTGATACAATCCAGACGATTATATTTACATATTATCATTAATATCTACATAATATTAATATCGATAATCGATAGTCCAATAAAGATTGTTTATATATATATATATATTAATTAATTAATTAATTAAGGTATTATTATTAGGTACTTACTGGTAAAATTATTTTTATTTTATTTTATTATTTATTTATTTCATTTTTCCTGACTAGTTTCGGTTTCTAAAAAAACATCATCAGAGGCATAATATATGTATTTTGATTTGAATGTTTTCTGATCTTATTTTTATGATATTAAATTTGAATTTTGAAATTTGAAAGTTAATGACATTAACATGATATTATAAAAATAATTTTACCAGTAAGTACGTAATAATAATAACTTAAATACATAACTGGTAATTTGGATAAAACTAAATGGATTAAACTTTAAACTTAATTAATTCAATATTTTATTGTTTTCTTCTTAATTGGAGTACTTACTGGTAGTTTATATATAAAGATGTTTTCTTGTTTTTATTGTTTTTATTATGTTTTCTTGACCCTACCAGCTAGTTTCGGCTATAATTAGCCATCTTCAGAAGTATATATAATAACTGGTATCCAAAATGGACGAAACTATAACAAAAATTTATTAATTATTTAATCTTTATATTAATTATATTTATATCTTATATATATATATATATATATATAATCGATCTTTATTGGGCTATCGACCCCATATGGGGTCTTTCCGCCTTCTTTTATATATTTATATAGAACATGGATTTAATTTATATTTTAGATGCTCTGATAAGTAATATTCTTTCAGGTTTCATAAAACGGAATCAGAAATAAGTCACATCAAAATATCATCAGTAAAATTAGTACTGTAGCATATCTACATGTTATCAGTAAATAATTAAGATTTGATATATAGGTTTATTTTATAGGCTCAGGTAAAAAAAATACTTGTTTAGGTTACATTTAAGAGAATCAGAAATTAAACATATCAAACTTTGATCAGCAAAATTAGAACGTATCAATAAGAATGCAATTTTGGACTAAATATTTTGGGGTGTTTTAAGTGCATCTCCATTTTTTATCATACATAACTGATAAGTAAAATTTTTACAGGCTCAGGTAAAAAGTATTAGTTTAGGTTTCATTTAAGAGAATCAGAAATTAAACATATCAAAATTTTATCAGCAAAATTATAACGTATCAATATGAATGCATTTTTAGATACTACAACATTTTGGGGTTGATTTTAAGTACATCTTCGCATCTAAATTTTTTATCATACATAATTGATGATATCTTAAGAACTGGCGTATAAATATGAATGCAATTGTTTACAAAATTAGAACGTATGAATATGAATGCAATTTTTAGGTACTATAATATTTAGGGGTGATTTTAAGTGCATCTCCATTTTTTATCATACATAACTGATGAAATCTCAAGAACTGGCGTATCAATATGAATGCAATTATTTATTGATATTAAGTGATATACTAGTGCATAGCATGTGCAATTAAATTAATATTCAATGAGTAATTATTAGGATATTTAATTTTTTTGTTAGACACTACAATATTTTGAGGCGATTTCTCCATATCATCTCATATTTTTCATACAAAAGTGATGGTATATCAAGAACTGGCGTATCAATATTAATGCAATATTTTCCTGATATTAAATGATATACCAGTATATAACATATGCAATTAAATTAATATTCAATGAGTAATTGTTAAGATATTTAAGTTTTTGTTAGAGACTTCAATATTTTGGGGGAGATTTTGGATGCATCTCCAAATTTTTATCCTACTTAACTGCTTGTATCTCACGAACTAGCGTATTAATGAGAAGGCAATTTCTCATTGATTTTAAGTGATACACCAGTAAATATCCTGTGCAATTTAATCAATGTTCAATGAGCAATTGTTGAAATATTAAATTTTTTATTGAAAAATGTTTAAATCCATTTTGATTATGGGTGAATTCATCTATTCACCATTCACTTGTAGAATTTAAATTTTTGTTTGACACTAAGTTCTTGGATGAATTTTAAGTGTGTTTTTAATTAGGTTCATATTTAAATAGCAAAATCTCAACCGAAAAACCACCGAATCAGTATGAATGAAACTGTATGAAATAACCTCAATAAAATCTGTAGGTAATTCAATGTAATAAAATATTAATAATAAAGTTATAAACGTAGCATCAGCCATCAGTAACATTGGATATGAAAACCAAAATATCTTCAATAAAATCAGTAATTGAACACATCAAAATTCCACCAGTAAATGAAAATTTAACTAGTAGTAAAATCAGTAATGAAACTGATGAAACTATCACTAGTGAAATATTTGTTTTACAACTTTCTTCTGATGCCCACTTACACCAGTGATCAGTAACATTAGGCTATAAAAACCAAAATGTCCTCAATAAAATCAGTAGGTAATAAAACGTAGAACATTAAAATTATCAGCAATCATCAGTTATCAGTAACATTAGATATGAAAACAAAAATGTACTCAATAAAATCAGTAATGGAACACATCAAAATTTCACAAGTAAATGAAAATGTAACTATTAGTATAATCAGTAATGAAACTGATGAAACTATCTCAGGTAATTTTTTTTTTTTACAACATTCTTCTGATGACCATTTCTAGTGATCAGTAACATTTGATATGAAAACCAAAATATCCTCAATAAAATCAGTAGGTAATAAAACGAAGAACAGTAAGATTATCAACAAGCATCAGTTATCAGTAACATTGTATTTGAAAACGAAAATGTACTCGATAAAATCAGTAATTGAACACATCAAAATTTCATTAGTAAATGAAAATGTAACTATTAGTATAATCAGTAATGAAACTGATGAAACTATCACTAGTAAAATATTTGTTTTACAACTTTATTCTGATGCCCACTTACATCAGTGATCAGTAACATAAGGCTATAAAAATCAAAATTTCCTCAATAAAATCAGTAGGTAATAAAACGTAGAACATTAAAATTATCAACAATCATCAGTTATCAGTAACATTAGATATGAAAACGAAAATGTACTCAATAAAATCAGTAATTGAACATATCAAAATTTCACCAAGGAATGAAAATTTAACAAGTACTAAAATCAGTAATGAAACTGATGAAACTATCACTAGTGAAATATTTGTTACAACTTTCTTCTGATGCCCACTTGCACCAGTGATCAGTAACATTAGGCAATAAAAACAAAAATATCCTCAATAAAATCAGCATGTAATAAAACGCAGAACAGTAAAATTAACAACAAGCATCAGTCATCAGTAACATTGGTTATGAAAACCAAAATTCCACTTGTAAATGGAAATGTAACAATTAGTAAACTAAGTAATTAAACTAATGAAACTATTACTAGTAAAAAATTTTTACATTCTTCTGATGATCATGTTAACCAGTGATCTGTAACATTAGCTAAATTAACTAAAATATCCTCAATAAAATCAGCATGTAATAAAACTCAGAACAGTAAAATTAACAACATAGCATCAGTTATCAGTAACATTTGTTATACAAACCAAAATATTCTCAATAAAATCAGTAGGTAATAAAACGAAGAACAGTAAAATTATCAACTAGCATCAGTTATCAATAACATTGGTTATGAAACCAGAATATCCTCAATAAAATCAGTAATCGAATACATCAAATTCCCACCAGTAAATGAAAATGTAACAATTAGTAAAAACAGTATTGAAACTGATGAAGCTATCACTAGTAAAATATTTTGTTTACAACTTTCTTCTGATACTCAGTTTCACCAGTGATCAGTAGCATTAGCCGTGAAAACCAAATTAGCCCCAATAAAATCACTAGGTAATTAGACGCAGAACAGTAAAATTATCAACATAGCATCAGTTATCAGTAACATTGGATATGAAAACCAAAATATTCTCAATAAAATCAGTAATTGAACACATCTAAGTCCAACAGTAAATGACAATGAAACAATTAGTAATATCAGCAATAAAACTGTCACTAGTAAAATATTATTTTTACAACATTCTTCTGAAGCTCACTTCCACCAGTAATCAGTAACAGCTATAAAAAACAAAATATCCTCAAAAAAAACAGTAGGGAATACAACGTAGAGCAGTAAAATTATCAATTAGCATCAGTTATCAGTAACATTAGTTATGAAAACCAAACTATCCTCAATAAAATCAGTAACTGAACACATCAAAATTCCACTGGTAAATGAAAATGTAACTATTAGTAAAATAAGTAATGAAACTTATGATGCTATCACTGGCAAAATATTTGTATTTACATTTTTCTTCTGTTGCTCACTTGCACCAGTAATCAGTAACATTAGCTATAAAAACCAAAATATCCTCAATAAAATCAGAGGGTAATAAAACGTAGAGCAGTAAAATTAACAACATAGCATCAGTTATCAGTAATATTTGATATGAAAACAAAAATATCCTCACTAAAATCAGCAATTGAACACATCAAACGTTCACCAGTAAATGAAAATGTAACAATTAGTATAATTAGTAATGATTCTGATGAAAGTATCACTACTAAAATAGTTTTTTTTTAGAACTTTCATTAGATGCACACTTTCACCAGTAATCAGTAACACTAGCTATAAAAACCAAAAGATTCTCAATAAAATCAGTAGGTAATAAAACGAAGAACAGCAAAATTATCACCTAGCATCAGTTATCAGTAATATTGGTTATGAAAACCAAAATATCCTCAATAAAATCAGTAATTGGACATATCAAAAGTGCACCAGTAAATGAAAATGTAACAATTAGTAAATTTCGTAACCAAACTGATGAAACTATCACTACTTAAATAAAAAAATTTACAACTTTCTTCTGATGCACACTTTCACCAGCAATCAGTAACACTAGCTATAAAGACCAAAATATTCTCAATAAAATCAGTAGGTAATAAAACGAAAAACAGTAAAATTATAAACTAACATCAGTTATCAGTAATATTGGTTATAAAAACCAAAATATCTTCAATAAAATCAGTAACTGAACACATCAAAATTTCGCCTGTAGTATTACATTTATAGTAAAAGCAGTAATGAAACTGATGAAACTATCACTAGTCAAATGTTTTTTTATAACTTTCTTCTGATGCTCACTTTCACCAGTGATCAGTAAAACATTAGCTATAAAAACCAAAATATCCTCAATAAAATCAGTAATTGAACACATCAAAATTCCACCAGTAAATGAAATATTATAACAATTAGTAAAATCAGTAATGAGACTGATGAAACTATCACCAGTAAATTATTTTTTGTACAACTTTCTTCTGATGCTCACTTCGTCGGCTATCAAGCACCTATGGCTATGGTCTGCACCTTGCTTCGCGCTCTTGAGGAGCGTGGCCCCTCTCGAATGGTGCTTTTGGGTACCCATTCGAGGGGAAGGGGCTGCCAAACATTTGAAATTAATTCCTAAGACTTTGCCGATATATAATAGCAACTCTGCGCGAGGATGGGCAAAAAAAATTGTTAGTGCTGGTTTGTGCTCACACGCGAACGGATTACGAACTTCTTGCAGTGCTCTACCAGAACATTGAACAATATACACAACAGTAAGTCTAGATTAATAATAATTTACACTAATGGCGCACTAGTAATTATTTTTATTTAATAACAATAATAAAAAGTTTAATTTACTAATTTAAAAAAAACACAGAAATTATTTAAAATTACATTGCAATGTACAATTATACAACTGCAAGTTGTGATGCAAAGTCTAATTTAATAAAACTGAAGTTTCATTTACGAATTTGAAGAAAAAATACAAAAATTATTTAAAATTACATTGCAGTATATAATTATACAACTGCAAGTTGTGTAATAAAAATGAAGTTTAATTTACAAATTGTGAAAAAACACACAAAAGTTATTTAAAATTACGTTGCAATATACAATTATACAACTGCAAGTTATAATACAAAATCCAATTTAATACAAATGAAGTTTAATTTACGAATTTAAACACAAATATTGTTTAAAATTACATAGCAATATACAATTATGCAACTGCAAGTTGTGAAATATTGTATCTTGGCAAATTTTCAATGTTTTGAGTCTCACCTTTCCAATTGACACTTTTTTTTAAATAATTGTAATATTTTTTCGAGATACAGAGCGTTCAAAAAAGTATCCAGCGTAAAAGTAGACTTGAACGCTCTGTACGTATCATATTTTCAAAATTAATATTAATAAAACACAAATTAGCTCTTACTTCTGGTTGTATTTTTTTTGCAAAAGTTATTCACATCAAGTTTGTGTTTTACTAATCTCAATTTCAAAATTAAATTATCAAATTTATTTCAAGACGGTTTTAATTTATGGTTTTCTCAAAATAATTGTCACATCTACTTAAATGTGCACCCTTACAGACATTTTCTAGAATGATCTTTATACATCTCAAAACTGATGAAATTTTAAGAGAAAAACATTTATTTTCCTTGTAGTTCGTGCAATATTTATAATTTTAAGTTGTAATACATTTAATTTATTTTCAGTCGGTTTTAATTTATTGTTATCCTAAAAAATTTGTCACATCTACATAAATGTGCACCTTTGCAGACATTTTCAAGAATGATCTTTATACATCTCTAAACTGATATTTTCTTTAAAACCTTGAATTCGGAAATTTTAAGAGAAAAACAATTGTTTGCCTTGTAGTTCTTGCAATATTTATAATATTAAGTTTTTATAATTATTATATGTGATGCAATGTTTTTAATTGTAATTCATTTAATAATTATGATAACCGAACAAAACATCAAATTGATATTTTCTTTGAAACCTTGAACACGGAAATGATAAGAGGAAAACCATTGTTTCCTTTGTAGTACTTGCAATATTTATAATGTTAAGATTTCATAATTATTATATGTGTTACAATGTTTTTACTACTATTATTTATACTAATTCATTTAATAATTATGAAAATTGAAAAAAACATCAAAACTGATATTTTCTTTGAAACCTTGAATACGGAAATGTTAAGAGAAAAACAATTATTGCCCTTGTAGTTCTTGCAATATTTACAATTATAAGTTTCAAAATTAGTACCTATATGCGTTTTTAAACATTGGTAAAAACATTGTAATTCTTTTATTAATCATAAATATATAACCAAAGACTACCACATAGTTAAGGTCGAAACAATCATAATTTTTCTTAATAAGTTTTAATCTAAATAAATTAATTGAGAGGACTTTTTAATCTCAATCTCAAAAGTTACTCTCAAATTATACTACTGTAACACTAATGTCCATAGTTTTTTTGGGGCTAAGCAATATAAAAAAAAATCAAACTCTATAAAAGCAAACAAAAAACTAAAATTACAGATTTCTAAGAAATTCCATCTGTGAAATGAATTATACAATATTGTTATGAACAATAAATATAGAAAACTATTTTTATTATAAATTTGTTGAATTTTCAAAAGCATTTATCTCAATAGTGCCCTTTTATGACTTGGTCAATTTTACTTGTAAGCCGACGATATATTAACTGTTAAAAAGTAATTAGAAAATATATTTATATAGTTATAAGTAAATATATTTTTGTTTATCTGTTATTTTGTTTACAAATTTTTGTAATGTAATTAGTTTTTGTTATCAAATTCAGCTAAATTTAATGTTTGAAATTGTTTAATTTCACGAAATTTCAGTAAAGACGTTGTGTCACTAAGTTTATTGTAATATCAACATGCATAATTAAAAAAAAAAAAAAACTTCATTTGCCTTATTACATAAACGACAATTAAAAAGTTACAATTCCAGTTACATTTTTCTTCAATTTTTTTGACGAAAGTGTTTAGCAAGTTTGTAGAAAGTTGTGTCATTAAAAATTCATTAGCAGGTGTATTTAGATTCGTACATTTGTCCTCAGCTATTAATATTTGTCGGTAATAGTTGTTATTAAAGTTGTAGTCCTTAAAGGTATGCTCATTGATAGGTCCTGTAATGTGGCTGTTACATAATTTGAGCACCACTCAATTACTTATTACCTAAGAGTGCCTAAACCCCAATCAGCAATTCAAATCTCTATTATTTAAAGAAAACAAAAAAGTATATAATTAGTATGTTGCAATTCTCATTATTATCTCATTGTTTGTGTATTAGAAATGTTATCTATGAGAAATGCATAACTTTTATAGATCATGTATCAGCCTCATCAATCCGATATTTTATAGAACCAAAATGTATTCGTCAACAAACAATAGTTTTCAACAGATTAAGCATAAATTTACCTGAATTCTAAATACTTCCTGAAGCTATGGCCAAAGTAATTAACATTAATCATTTCATTGTTAAAACATATCGTGCGTCACCTCGAATATGCTGAAAAATGTACAGCAGATCTTCGGGAAAGTTCAAGGATTTGTAGCGTAGCTAATATTCGACGTTTCCACGTAGTACTAATTCCGCCTAATATTATTATTGAAAAGAAACAATAAACAATCCTCGAAACCTTAAAAGTAGGATATTATTTTGCATTAATCGAGGGGCAAATGCAAATCTATGCTGAACTTTAGTGCACCAAATTTATCAATATATCTCTGTGTTCAAGAACATGCAATTTATCAATATTATATATTTTGGTTCCGAAATACAATGCTAAACATATATAAATCGCCTACAGTCTATCATATTTGATGGCACTCCCAATGCCAGTAACTAAGAACAAAGTTTTTATTTATGTCTATGAATTAGTCGAAACTACTTCTACATAGGCAAATTTAAAATTTATATTTAGTACTTACAGGTAAATTATTTTTATTTTTATTTTATTTTATGATTTATTTCTTTCGCCCGACTACTTTGGTTACGAACAACCGTCATCACAGGTATATGTATTTAATATTTATATATCTTGAATTTATTTCAGATGAGATAGTCGTAATGTAAAAAAAAACAACTTTAAATTAGACAGCTATAAAATTTAAAATTACATCTCAAATGCTACTAAATTTTGACGGTTACAGTTAGAATATGATGATTTTGACAGTTGCTGTTTAAAACTAGTCCAATTTTCACTTCTGAAGTTTAACATATGACAGATTTTACCACTTGTAGTTGAATTACATGGTTTGAATGTCAAAATTTTGACGGATTTGGATATTTCTAATTGAAAATTTGCAAGATTTGGCAGTTTCAATTGAAAATTCAACAAAGTCAGAGAACTCAGTTGTTAAATTTGCAGATTTTGATAGTTGGAGTTTAAAGATTGACAGATTTACACACACACACATAGTGCTAAACACTTTACAAATTTTGATATATACAATTATAAATATGACAATTTTTACTGTTATGATAGATTTTAATAGGTTCAACTGGCAAAATGTAAATTTTGATAGTTACAGTTAAAATGTGATGATTTTGACAGTTGCTGTTTAAGACTTGTCCAATTTTCACTTCGGAAGTTTAGCATATGACAGATTTTACCACTTCTACTTAAATGCTTTACATGTTTTGAATGTTTATGTCAAAATTTTGTCGGATTTGGATATTGGTAATTGAAAATTTGCAAGATATGGCAATTGTTGCTACTGGCAAAAAGTTTACAGATACAGTTAAAACATGATAATTTTGACAGTTGCTGTTTTAAACTGTTAAATTTTCACTTTTAAGCTTAGTATATATCAGATTTAACCAGTTGTAGGTAAATGTTTTACATGTTCTGACTGTTTATGTCAAAATTTTGTCGGATTTTGATATTTTTATTTGAAAATTTGTAAGATTTAGCAACTGTTGCAAGTGGAAATATGTAAATTTTTACAGATACAGTTAAAACATGATAATTTTGACAGTTGCCGTTTTAAACTGTCCAATTTTCACTTTTAAGCTTAGCATATGACAGATTTAACCAGTTGTAGGTAAATGTTTTACATGTTTTGAATGTTTATATCAAAATTTTGTGGGATTTGGATATTTGTAATTGAAAATTAGCAAGATTTGGCAACTGTTGCAACTGAAAAAATGTAAATTTTTACAGATACAGTTAAAACATGATAATTTTTACAGTTGCTGTTTTAAACTGTCCAATTTTCACTTTTAAGCTTAGCATATGATAGATTTATCCAGTTGTAGGTAAATGTTTTACATGTTTTGAATGTTTCTGTTAAAAATTTGATGGATTTGGATATTTGTAATTAATAATTTTCAAGATTTTGACAGTTTCAATTGAAAATTCAACAAAGTAAGAGAACTCAGTTGTTAAATTTGCAGATTTTGATAGTTTGAGTTGAAAGATTGACAGATTTACAGACACACACACATAGTGCTAAACACTTCACAAATTTTGATATATACAATTATAAATATGACAATTTTTACTGTTATGATAGATTTTGATAGGTTCAACTGGCAAAATGTAAATTTTGATAGTTACAGTTAAAATATGATGATTTTGACAGTTGCTGTTTTAAACTGTCCAATTTTCACCTTGAAGCTTAGCACGTGACAGATTTAACCAGTTGTAGGTAAATGTTTTACATGTTTTGAATGTTTATGTCAAAATTTTGTCGGATTTGGATATTTGTAATTGAAAATATGCAAGATTTGGCAACTAATGCAACTGGGAAAACGTCAATTTTTACAGATAGAGTTAAAACATGACGATTTTGACAGTTGCCGTTTTAAACTGTCGAATTTTCACCTTGAAGATTAGCATGTGACAGATTGAGCTAGTGGTAGGTAAATATTTTACATGTTTTGAATGTTTATGTCAAAATTTTGTCGGATTTGGATATTTGTAAATGAAAATTTGTAAGATTTGGCAACTGTTGCAACTGGAAAAATGTAAATATTTACGCATACAGTAAAAACATGATGATTTTGACAATTGCTGTATTAAACTGTCAAATTTTCACTTTAAAGCTTAGCATATGACTGATTTAACCTATTATAGATAAATATTCTACATGGTTTGAATGTTTCTGTTAAAAATTTGAAGGATTTGGATATTTTAAATATTAATTTGCAAGATTTTGACAGTTTTATCTGAAAATTCAACAAATTGAGAGAACTCAGTTGTTAAATTTGCAGAGTTTGATAGTTGGAGTTGAAATTTTGACAGATTTACACACACATAGTGCTGAAAACTTTACTGATGAATTTGATAGACGTCTAATTTAAAATTATATCTGAAATTTTAAATTAGATTTACATTTTTCCAGTTGCAACAGTTGCCAAAACTTGCAAATTTTCAATTACAAATATCCAAATTCAAGTTATATAAAAATTAAATACATATGCCTCTGATGATGGTTTGTTCATAAGTTCAGTTGTTCATAACCGAAACTAGTCAGGTGAAAGAAATAAATCATAAACAAAATAACTTACTGGTAAGTACTAAATATAACAACCTTAAATTGCAGGTACCTTAAATTATTATTATTATTATTATTAAATTATAATTGTTATTAAAATATTATTACCTACTACTACTACTACTACAAATATTGTGGCATTTAAAAAGAAATTTCACGAAAAATTCAACGAACTCTTAAACAATTTCATCTTTGGTACGCCCAATGACATCATTCAGGTTATCCATTAATTTACACCTTCGCAGATTCCAGCAGACACCAGTTCACATAAATTACCGTTTTAACCATAGCATGGTGGCAATAAACAATAACTGCATGCATTCATCAGGAGATGAATAGAAGAGTATTCTGGTATTCATCAAACAATTGCATTTTTATGATTCCCTGATTGAGCAAAACGCAGAGTTGTTACTCAACAGCATGATAGAACTATAACGAACCATTCAGAGTAATTGCAAGACCTAGCCAGTGCATTGGGTTGCGTTATTCTTAATTAATTCTAAATGTTTTCATTTAATTAATAAGTGGATGGACTCGAACAATGCAGTGATTAAAATGTAATTAGATCCACACTTTGATGCGTTATTATGCAGATATTACATGATTAAAATTTCATTACCATACACAATACAACAGAAATACAATACACTATTTTACTTAATATATTTTAATAATAAAAATAATAAAGTTAGTTTAGGTGCAAAAAAGTCTGTTAAGTTTTTGCCAATGATTATTGAATTTGCATATTTCGTTCATGATTTGCCACATACATTTTAAGTAGGGCATTAAAATATCTAATAAAATGGATAAAATACTAACATAAATAAAAATATAGTTATAATTCAGAACTATATTTAGAAATGAGTAGTTAACTTTTGTCTATGATTTTTTTTTGCATATTTCATTCATGATTTACCATATTCATTTGAAAATTGCTTGCGAGACTTTTCTGGTTGGGCATTTTGCAGCAGATTTTCTCATTGGATTTTTCATTTTAATTTTATGCTTAATGATTTCTTCTTTTGAATTGTTGTTGCCAGTTGGTGTTCAGTTTGATTTCTTTTGCTCCATTTTTTTCTCATAAAATTTATTATTAATTGTTAAATTATCGCCAATGATAATTTTATTGTATATTTCGTTCATGATTTGCCACATATATTTTTAATAGGGCATAAAAATATCAGATAAAATGGATAAAATACTAACAAAAATAAAAATATAGTTAAATAAAAATATAGTTATAAATGAATAGTTAACTTTTTGTCTATGATTTTTTTTGCATATTTCATTCATGATTTGCCACATTCATTTGAAAATTGCTTGCGAGACTTTTCTGGTTGGACATTTTTCAGGAGATTTTCTCATTGAAATTTTCATTTTCATTTTATGCTTAATGATTTCTTCTTTTGAATTGTTGTTGCCAGTTGGTGTTCAGTTTGATTTTTTTTGCTTCATTTTTTTCTCATAAAATTTATTATTAATTGTTAAATTATTGCCAATGATAATTTTATTGCATATTTCGTTCATGATTTGCCACATATATTTTTAATAGGGCATAAAAATATCAAATAAAATGGATGAAATACTAACAAAAATAAAAATATAGATAAATTAATAGATATCTTCTTGTCTATGATTTTATTTTTGCATATTTCATTCATGATTTGCCACATTCATTAGAAAAATGCTTGCGAGACTTTTCTGGTTGGATATTTTTCAGGAGATTTTCTCATTGGAATTTTCATTTTAATTTTATGCTTAATGATTTCTTCCTTTGAATTGTTGTTGCCAGTTGGTGTTCAGTTTGATTTCTTTTGCTCCATTTTTTTCTCATAAAATTTATTATTAATTGTTAAATTATCGCCAATGATAATTTTATTGCATATTTCGTTCATGATTTGCCACATATATTTTTAATAGGGCATAAAAATATCAAATAAATGGATGAAATACTGACAAAAATAAAAATATAGATAAATAAATAGATAACTTCTTGTCTATGATTTTATTTTTGCATATTTCATTCATGATTTGCCACATTCATTTGGAAATTGCTTGCGAGACATTTCTGGTTGGATATTTTTCAGGAGATTTTCTCATTGGAATTTTTATTTTAATTTTATGCTTAATGATTTCTTCGTTTAAATTGTTGTTGCCAGTTGCTGTTCAGTTTGATTTCTTTTGCTTAATTTTTTTCTCATAAAATTTATTATTACTTGCTAAATTATCGTCAATATAATTTAATTGCATATTTCGTTCATGATTTGCCACATACATTTTAAGTAGCCAATAAAAATTTAAAATAAAATGGATAAAATACTAACAAAAATAAAAATATAGTTATAAATCTATAGTTAACTTTTGTCTATGCTTAGTTTGCATATTTCATTCATGGTTTTCCGCATTCATTTAAAAATTGCTTGCGAGACTTTTCTGGTTGGACATTTTTCAGGAGATTTTCTCATTGGAATTTTCATTTTCATTTTATGTTAATGATTTCTTCTTTTGAATTTTTGTTACCAGTTGCTGTTCAGTTTGATTTATTTTTCTTAATTTTTTTCTCATACAATTTATTATTAGTTGTTAAATTATCGTCAATGATAATTTCATTGCATATTTCGTTCATGATTTGCTACATATATTTTAAGTAAGGCATAAAAATATCAAATAAATTGGATAAAATACTAACAAAAATAAAAATATAGTTATAAATATATAGTTAACTTTTTGTCGATGATTTTTTTTTTTGCATATTTCATTCATGATTTCCTACATTCATTTGAAAATTGCTTGCGAGACTTTTCTGGTTGGATATTTTTCAGGAGATTTTCTCTTTGGAATTTTCATTTTTATTTTATGGTTAATGATTTCTTCTTTTGAATTTTTGTTGTCAGTTGCTGTTCAGTTTGATTTCTTTTGCTTCAATTTTTTCTCACTAAATTTATTATTAGATTTTTCAATTCTGTTTCTCCTTGGATTTTGTCTTCAATTTTCTTTTGGATAAATCAATCTTTGGATGGATTTTGTGAAATAGTTTCTTTGAAACAATTTTTTATGTTTGTACTTTCTCGAGTTCACATTCATTTGAAAATTGCTTGCGAGACATTTCTGGTTGGATATTTTTCAGGAGATTTTCTCATTATAATAAAAATATAGATAAATAAATAGATAACTTCTTGTCTATGATTTTATTTTTGCATATTTCATTCATGATTTGCCACATTCATTTGAAAATTGCTTGCGAGACATTTCTGGTTGGATATTTTTCAGGAGATTTTCTCATTGGGATTTTCATTTTCATTTTATGTTAATGATTTCTTCTTTTGAATTTTTGTTGCCAGTTGCTGTTCAGTTTGATTTCTTTAGCTTCAATTTTTTCTCACTAAATTTATTATTACATTTTTCAATTCTGTTTCTCCTCGGATTTTGTCTTCAATTTTATTTTGGATAAATCAATCTTTGGATGGATTTTGTAAAATAGTGTCTTTGAAACATTTTTTTATGTTTGCACTTTCTCGAGCTAAGTCGAGAAAATAAACGCTTCGGTTTATAAGCGCTTCATGATTCTGATCTGCAGGAAAACATCTTCAGTGCTAAGTGACAATTTTTAGATTCATCAATGACATATTTATCAATTATTGATAGATGTTGAAACGTCGTTAACACATACAATCTATTAAGTCTTGAGTGCTTCAGTTGTTCTAATCCACTCCTTCTATTTGTCAATTATTGATAGATGTCAAAACTTTTTTAACACATAAAATCTATTAACTCTTTAGTGCTTCAGTTGTTCTAATCTACAGGAAAATATCTTCATTGCTACGTGACATTTTTTGGATTCATCAAGTGACATATTTACCAATTTTTGATAGATGTTGAAACGTCGTTAACACATACAATCTATTAAGTCTTGAGTGCTTCAGTTGTTCTAATCCACTCCTTCTATTTGTCAATTATTGATAGATGTCGAAACTTTTTTAACACATAAAATCTATTAACTCGTTAGTGCTTCAGTTGTTCTAATCCACAGGAAAATATCTTCGTTGCTACGTGACAATTTTTAGATTCTTCAAGTGACATATTTATCAGTTATTGATAGATGTTGAAACGTCGTTAACACATACAATCTATTAAGTCTTGAGTGCTTCAGTTGTTCTAATCCACTCCTTCTATTTGTCAATTATTGATAGATGTCAAAACTTTTTTAACACATAAAATCTATTAACTCTTTAGTGCTTCAGTTGTTCTAATCCACAGGAAAACATCTTCGTTGCTACGTGACAATTTTTAGATACATCAAGTGACATATTTATCAATTATTGATAGATGTTGAAACGTCGTTAACACATGCAATCTATTAAGTCTTGAGTGCTTCAGTTGTTCTAATCCACTCCTTCTATTTGTCAATTATTGATAGATGTCGAAACTTTTTTAACACATAAAATCTATTAACTCTTTAGCTTCAGTTGTTCTAATCCACAGGAAAACATCTTCGTTGCTACGTGACATTTTTTGGATTCATCAAGTGACATATTTATCAATTATTGATAGATGTTGAAACGTCGTTAACACATACAATCTATTAAGTCTTGAGTGCTTCAGTTGTTCTAATCCACTCCTTCTATTTGTCAATTATTGATAGATGTCAAAACTTTTTTAACACATAAAATCTATTAACTCTTTAGTGCTTCAGTTGTTCTAATCCACAGGAAAAAAAATCTTCATTGCTACGTGACAATTTTTAGATTCATCAAGTGACATATTTATCAATTATTGATAGATGTTGAAACGTCGTTAACACATACAATCTATTAAGTCTTGAGTGCTTCAGTTGTTCTAATCCACTCCTTCTATTTGTCAATTATTGATAGATGTCGAAACTTTTTTAACACATAAAATCTATTAACTCTTTAGTGCTTCAGTTGTTCTAATCCACAGGAAAACATCTTCGTTGCTACGTGACATTTTTTGGATTCATCAAGTGACATATTTATCAATTATTGATAGATGTTGAAACGTCGTTAACACATACAATCTATTAAGTCTTGAGTGCTTCAGTTGTTCTAATCCACTCCTTCTATTTGTCAATTATTGATAGATGTCAAAACTTTTTTAACACATAAAATCTATTAACTCTTTAGTGCTTCAGTTGTTCTAATCCACAGGAAAAAAAATCTTCATTGCTACGTGACAATTTTTAGATTCATCAAGTGACATATTTATCAATTATTGATAGATGTTGAAACGTCGTTAACACATACAATCTATTAAGTCTTGAGTGCTTCAGTTGTTCTAATCCACTCCTTCTATTTGTCAATTATTGATAGACGTCGAAACTTTTTTAACACATAAAATCTATTAACTCTTTAGTGCTTCAGTTGTTCTAATCCACAGGAAAAAAAATCTTCATTGCTACGTGACAATTTTTAGATTCATCAAGTGACATATTTATCAATTTTTGATAGATGTTGAAACGTCGTTAACACATACAATCTATTAAGTCTTGAGTGCTTCAGTTGTTCTAATCCACTCCTTCTATTTGTCAATTATTGATAGATGTCGAAACTTTTTTAACACATAAAATCTATTAACTCTTTAGTGCTTCAGTTGTTCTAATCCACAGGAAAAAAAATCTTCATTGCTACGTGACAATTTTTAGATTCATCAAGTGACATATTTATCAATTTTTGATAGATGTTGAAACGTCGTTAACACATACAATCTATTAAGTCTTGAGTGCTTCAGTTGTTCTAATCCACTCCTTCTATTTGTCAATTATTGATAGATGTCGAAACTTTTTTAACACATAAAATCTATTAACTCGTTAGTGCTTCAGTTGTTCTAATCCACAGGAAAACATCTTCGTTGCTACGTGACAATTTTTAGATACATCAAGTGACATATTTATCAATTATTGATAGATGTTGAAACGTCGTTAACACATGCAATCTATTAAGTATTGAGTGCTTCAGTTGTTCTAATCCACTCCTTCTATTTGTCAATTATTGATAGATGTCGAAACTTTTTTAACACATAAAATCTATTAACTCTTTAGTGCTTCAGTTGTTCTAATCCACAGGAAAACATCTTCGTTGCTACGTGACATTTTTTGGATTCATCAAGTGACATATTTATCAATTATTGATAGATGTTGAAACGTCGTTAACACATACAATCTATTAAGTCTTGAGTGCTTCAGTTGTTCTAATCCACTCCTTCTATTTGTCAATTATTGATAGATGTCAAAACTTTTTTAACACATAAAATCTATTAACTCTTTAGTGCTTCAGTTGTTCTAATCCACAGGAAAAAAAATCTTCATTGCTACGTGACAATTTTTAGATTCATCAAGTGACATATTTATCAATTATTGATAGATGTTGAAACGTCGTTAACACATACAATCTATTAAGTCTTGAGTGCTTCAGTTGTTCTAATCCACTCCTTCTATTTGTCAATTATTGATAGATGTCGAAACTTTTTTAACACATAAAATCTATTAACTCTTTAGTGCTTCAGTTGTTCTAATCCACAGGAAAACATCTTCGTTGCTACGTGACATTTTTTGGATTCATCAAGTGACATATTTATCAATTATTGATAGATGTTGAAACGTCGTTAACACATGCAATCTATTAAGTCTTGAGTGCTTCAGTTGTTCTAATCCACACCTTCTATTTGTCAATTATTGATAGATGTCGAAACTTTTTTAACACATAAAATCTATTAACTCGTTAGTGCTTCAGTTGTTCTAATCTACAGGAAAATATCTTCATTGCTACGTGACATTTTTTGGATTCATCAAATGACATATTTATCAATTATTGAAAGATGTTGAAATGTCGTTAACACATACAATCTATTAAGTCTTGAGTGCTTCAGTTGTTCTAATCCACTCCTTCTATTTGTCAATTATTGATAGATGTCGAAACTTTTTTAACACATAAAATCTATTAACTCTTTAGTGCTTCAGTTGTTCTAATCTACAGGAAAATATCTTCATTGCTACGTGATTTTTTTTGGATTCATCAAGTGACATATTTATAAATTATTGATAGATGTTGAAACGTCGTTAACACATACAATCTATTAAGTCTTGAGTGCTTCAGTTGTTCTAATCCACTCCTTCTATTTGTCAATTATTGATAGAGGTCGAAACTTTTTTAACACATAAAATCTATTAACTCTTTAGTGCTTCAGTTGTTTTAATCTACAGGAAAATATCTTCATTGCTACGTGACATTTTTTGGATTCATCAAGTGACATATTTATCAATTATTGATAGATGTTGAAACGTCGTTAACACATACAATCTATTAAGTCTTGAGTGCTTCAGTTGTTCTAATCCACTCCTTCTATTTGTCAATTATTGATAGATGTCGAAACTTTTTTAACACATAAAATCTATTAACTCTTTAGTGCTTCAGTTGTTTTAATCTACAGGAAAATATCTTCATTGCTACGTGATTTTTTTTGGATTCATCAAGTGCCATATTTATCAATTATTGATAGATGTTGAAACGTCGTTAACACATACAATCTATTAAGTCTTGAGTGCTTTAGTTGTTCTAATCCACTCATTCTATTTGTCAATTATTGATAGATGTCGAAACTTTTTTAACACATAAAATCTATTAACTCTTTAGTGCTTCAGTTGTTTTAATCTACAGGAAAATATCTTCATTGCTACGTGACATTTTTTGGATTCATCAAGTGACATATTTATCAATTATTGATAGATGTTGAAACGTCGTTAACACATACAATCTATTAAGTCTTGAGTGCTTCAGTTGTTCTAATCCACTCCTTCTATTTGTCAATTATTGATAGATGTCAAAACTTTTTTAACACATAAAATCTATTAACTCTTTAGTGCTTCAGTTGTTCTAATCCACAGGAAAAAAAATCTTCATTGCTACGTGACAATTTTTAGATTCAACAAGTGACATATTTATCAATTATTGATAGATGTTGAAACGTCGTTAACACATACAATCTATTAACTCTTGAGCACGTTTGTACCTATTAAATAATAATTTCACGTTCAACCAGATTTTTTTATTGACCAATAGCCAATTAAATTACCTTGTGCAATTCTAGTCACGTACGCATGCATTATTCAATGCATAATTGCAAAGCCAAATTTAGATTGCGGCTTGAAGCAAAAAAAGTGTAAGGTCAGCCCCGAAATCATATCTAAAACAGTTGATCCGCGACACTCTAGATCCGGTGGAAAAAAAGCATAATCACCTTGGGACTCTCGAAGACATTGAGGAGGGAACTTGACTTTTACTACCTGCGTGCGTTACTCGCGGATTTCGTCGGGGATTTGGAGAAATTTTGGGGCCGTCGAACGCCCGAGGACAGGAATTCCGTAATCGCAGGATTAGAGATGATATGGCAGGCTCAACTATGTGTTGAGCAACTCTGTGGCTTGCTCAACGCCAAAGAGGCCGTAGGTGGATCGTAAAGTGGTACAATGGTAACTCGTGACCGACGTGTTTGTCGTGAGATGCCAAATGGATTGCAGTTTACGGATTACTTAATTCACAAAAATATCTGCGAAATTGTTATTAGCTCTTATTACCATTTCAATACTTTCCCCCACACAGTTACAGAGAAAGTGAAAAAACCAGGCTACAAAATATGCCTTACGTAATTATGTATTGTTGATTCAAAAATTATTGCATAATTGATTATTATATAAACAAAATTATATTAGTACTGGTATTGGATACTACTATGGTTAGTGTAGTAATACTAACGCTAATAATAACTTCTTGCAACTCTTCTAGCCAACTATCAAGAATTAAAATATAAGATTTCTTATACTCTTCAACAAGTTTAGCAGCCATTCGTTTACTCAATAGCTATATAAATGCTTTTAAATTTTAAATATCAGTCTTTTTGCAAATTAATTTCGTAGACATCACCACAAAATCGTAAAACTATAATGAAGCGTTATGGGCGCATAAATTAGAGACCTGAGCGGAATATTGAGTAGAATTGCGTAACCTAATATTAAAATATGTTAATGCTGTGCGTAGGCCACGCATGGCAAACAAATTAAAGTGTATTTTCAAGGAACGAATTAGCGAAGAAGACGAAAAACGAGACATGAATCAACACGAAAATCCGACTATTTGCAAATCCCATCCACACACGATGCGATCAAGTGCACATACATTGCGAAACCGACGAACTTTACTAACTTATCAAATACGACGAAAATTGCTTTCACTTTCCAGACACGTGCTCGACACCAATTTAATTGTATTCCGGAGATACAAAACATTTTATTAAGTGCAGTGCCATAATATTGTGCCAATTTGCCAATATTTAGTGCCAAATGGTGCCAAAAAAACTGCCTGGGCTTGGACAGAAATAAAACCAGGGCTCTGAGGGTTGGACATATAAAATAATAAGATATATAAGATTGGCATCAATTTGGCACTAATCAAAACTGATAAAAGACATTAAACAAAATCATGTTGTCATTATTTAATGCCAACATGGTTTTGATTTAGGCCAAACTAATAATGATTAAAGGCACCTGAGTGTAATTAGTGCCAAGTTGACTGCGATTAGTGCCAAGTGGAAGTTGAAAAGAAAACGAAAAGAAACGAAAAGGGATTTGAAAAACAAAATCACAAATCTAAAACACTAAAATAAACAAATCACATTCAAGTTGGCATTAATCATTATCAATTTGGCATTAATCAAAACCATGTTGGCATTAAACAAATTCATGTTGTCACTGTTCAATGCCAACATGGTTTCGATTAATGCCACATTGATAAAGATTAATGCCAACTTAACTATGATTAGTGCCAAGTTGAAGTTGACAACATGATATTGTTTAATGCCAGCATGGTTTTGGTTAATGCCCAATTGATAATATTTAATGCCAACTTGACTGTGGTTAGTGCCAAGTTGAAGTTGAAAAGATATAAACTTAAAATAAGCCTGCACTATACCTTTTCAACTTCAACTAATCACATTCAAGTTCGCATTAATCATTATCAATTTGACATTAATTAAAACCATGTTGGCATTAAACAAATACATGTTATCATGTATCATTATCATTAAATACATATAAATCAAATTTTGAAAATTCCAATTATTATTATTAAAATTACTGATATTTTGTAACTTAACACCATAAATTTTGAAAATTCCAATGATAGTTTGCATTATATAGTGAAAATTAGCAACTTACCACAAAATTTTCATAATTCCACCTGAAATTTTGTACTTTAATGTATAAATTTTGTAATTGGAATAATATTTAGCATTTTATAATGAAATTTGGCAATTTACACTAAGATATTCATAATCACTGCTGAGATTTTGTAACTTATAAATCAAATTTTGAAAATTCCAATGAGAGTTTGCATTTTTTAGTGAAATTTAACAATTTGCCATAAAATATTCACACTTCCACCTGAAATTTTGTACTTCATTATACAAATATTGCTTTTTTCAACTATATTTTGCATGTTATAATGATATTTGGCAATTTACACTCAGATTTTCATAATCACTGCTGACATTTTGTAAATTAGGTTACAAATTTTGAAAATTCATATAATGGTTTGCATTTTAGAGTAAAATTTTGCAATTTACCACAAAATTTTCTTAAGTGCTTCGGAAATGTTGTACTATATTGTATAAATTATGCAATTGGCAATGATATTTTGCATTTTATAATGAAATTTGGCAACTACACTAAGATTTCCATAAACACTGCTGACAGTTTTTAACTAATGACACAAATTTTGAAAAGTCCAATGATAGTTTGCGTTTTATAGTGAAATTTAGCACTTAAGCACAAAAGTGCTTCTGAAATTTTGTACTATATTGTACAAATTTTGCAATTCGGAATGATATTTTACGTTACATAATGAAATTTGGTAACTTGCACTAAGATTTTCATAATCACTGCTAACATTTTGTAACTTGTAATACAAATTTTGAATATTGAAATGATAGTTTTCATTATATAATGAAATTTAGCACAAATTTGCCACAAAATTTTCATAATTGCACCTGAAATGTTGTACTTTATTGTATAAAATTTTCAATTTTCACTAAGGTTTTCATAATTACTGCTGACATTTTGTACCTTACGACACACATTTTGAAAATTCCAATGACAGTTTGCATTTTATAGTAAAATTTACCAATTTGCCACAAAACTTTCATAGTTGCAGCTGAAATTTTGTACTTTATTGTATAAATTTTGCAATTGGCAACGGTATTTCGGATTTTATAATTAAATTTGGCAATATACACTAAGATTTTCATAATTACTGCTGACATTTTGTAATTTAAAACATAAATTTTGAAAATTCTAAAGATAGTTCGCATTTTACAGTGAAAGTTAACAATTTACTACAAAATTTTCATAATTTTACCTGAAATTTTGTAAGTTATGTATAAATTTTGCAATTGGCAATGATATTTTATGTTATATGATGAAATTCGGTAATTTGCACTAAGATTTTCATAATCACTGCTAACATTTTGTAACTTGTAATGCAAATTTTGAAAATTGCAATGACAGTTTTCATTATATAGTGAAATTTAGCAATTAGCTACAATATTTTCATAATTGCACCTGAAATGTTGTACTTTACTGTATAAATTTTTCAGTTTGCAATAATTTTTTACATTTTATAATAATATTTGGCAAGTTACACAAAGATTTTCATAATTACTGCTGACATTTTGTACCTTACGACACAAATTTTGAAAATTTCAGTAATAGTTTGCATTTCATAGTGAAATTTAGCAATTCGCCATAATATTTTCATAATTTCTGCTGAGATTTTGCAATTTATTGTATAAATTTAGCTATTATTATGTATTATTTATATGTGTAATACTATTGTAATAACATGTGTAAGATCATGTATCTTCCATTATTAATAAATATATTATTATTAATTGCTACTGATATTTTGTATGTTATTGTTTTGTATGTATGTCATTATTTAATGCCATCATGGTTGTGATTAATGCCAAACTAATAATGATTAATGACAACTTGACTGTCATTAGTGCCAAGTTGAAGTTGAAAAGATATATACTAGTGCATGAATTTGAAAACGAAACGAAATGAAAAGGGATTTGAAAAACAAAAAACAAAATCACAAATCTAAAACACTAAAATAAACTAATCACATTCAAGTTGGCATTAATCTTTATTAATTGGGCATTAATCAAAACCAAGTTGGCATTAAGCAAATTCATGTAGTCACTGTTTAATGCCAACATGGTTTCGATTAATGCCAAATTGATAATGATTAATGCCAACTTGACTGTGATTAGCCAAAAATACTGCCTGGGCTTGGACAGAAATTAAACCAGGGCTCTGAGGGTTGGACATATAAAATAATAATATATATAAGATTGACATCAATTTGGCATTAATCAAAACCATGTTGGCATTAAACAAATTATTGTTGTCATAGTTTCATCCCAACATGGTTTTGATTAATGCCAAACTGATAACGATTAATGCCAACTTGACTGTGATTAGTGCCAAGTTGAAGTTGAAAAGATATAAACTTTAAATAAGCCTGCACTATACCTTTTCAACTTCAACTTGGCACTAATCACATTCAAGTTGGTATTAATTATTATGAATTTGGCATTAATCATTATCAATTTGGCATTAATCAAAACCATGTTGGCATTAAACAAATTCATGTTGTCATTATTAAACGCCAACATGGTTTTGATAAATGCCAAACTAATAATGATTAATGACAACTTGCCTGTGATTAGTGCCAAGTTGAATTTGAAAAGATATATACTTTAAATAAGCCTTTACTATTCCTTTTCAACTTCAACTAATCACATTCAAGTTGGCATTAATCATTATCAATTTGACATTAATTAAAACCATGTTGGCATTAAACAAATACATGTTATCATGTATCATTATCATAAAATACATATAAATCAAATTTTGAAAATTCCAATTATTATTATTATAATTACTTATATTTTGTATCTTAACACCTTAAATTTTGTAAATTCCAATGATAGTTTGCATTTAAAGTGAAAGTTGGCAACTTACCACAAAATTTTCATAATTCCCCCTGAAATTTTGTACTTTAATGTATAAATTTTGTAATTGGCAATAATATTTAGCATTTTATAATGAAATTTGGCAATTTACACTAAGATATTCATAATCACTGCTGAGATTTTGCAACTTATAAATAAAATTTTGAAAATTCCAATGATAGTTTGCATTTTTTAGTGAAATTTTACAATTTGCCATAAAATATTCACACTTCCACCTGAAATTTGTACTTTATTATACAAATATTGCTTTTTTCAACTATATTTTGCATGTTATAATGATATTTGGCAATTTACACTCAGATTTTCATAATCACTGCTGACATTTTGTAAATTATGTTACAAATTTTGAAAATTCATATAATGGTTTGCATTTTAGAGTAAAATTTTGCAATTTACCACATAATTTTCATAAGTGCTTCGGAAATATTGTACTATATTGCATAAATTATGCAATTGGGAATGATATTTTGCATTTTATAATGAAATTTGGCAATCTACACTAAGATTTCCATAAACACTGCTGACAGTTTTTAACTAATGACACAAATTTTGAAAAGTCCAATGATAGTTTACATTTTATAGTGACATTTAGCACGTAAGCACAAAATTTTCATAACTGTTTCTGAAATTTTGTACTATATTGTACAAATTTTGCAATTGGGAATGATATTTTACGTTACATAATGAAATTTGGTAACTTGTACTAAGATTTTCATAATCACTGCTAACATTTTGTAACTTGTAATACAAATTTTGAATATTGAAATGATAGTTATCATTATATAATGAAATTTAGCACAAATTTGGCACAAAATTTTCATAATTGCACCTGAAATGTTGTACTTTATTGTATAAATTTTTCAATTGGCAATGATTTCTTAGTTTTTATAATCAGATTTGGCAATGTTCACTAAGATTTTCATAATTACTGCTGACATTTTGTACCTTACGACATACATTTTGAAAATTCCAATGATAGTTTGCATTTTATAGTGAAATTTACCAATTTTTCACAAAAAATTCATAGTAGCAGCTAAAATGTTGTACTTTATTGTATAAATTTTGCAATTGGCAACGGTATTTCGGATTTTATAATTAAATTTGGCAATTTACACTAAGATTTTCATAATTACTGCTGACATTTTGTAATTTAAGACTTAACTTTTAAAAATTCGAATGATAGTTCGCATTTGTGAAATGAAAAGTTATGAAAAAAAAAGTGAAATGAAAGTTAACAATTTACCACAAAATTTTCATAATTTTACCTGAAATTTTGTAATTTATGTATAAATTTTGCAATTGGCAATGATATTTTATGTTATATGATGAAATTCGGTAATTTGCACTAAGATTTTCATAATCACTGCTAACATTATGTAACTTGTAATGCAAATTTTGAAAAATGCAATGATAGTTTTCATTATATAGTGAAATTTAGCAATTTGCTACAATATTTTCATAATTGCACCTGAAATGTTGTACTTTACTGTATAAATTTTTCAATTTGCAATTATGTTTTACATTTCACAATCGTGCCTCCTGAAAAAAAGTATCATTTTTCAGTTGCGTCATTGTTTCTCCGGAATGGCGAAATAGTGTTAATTTTAAGATGAGTTTTAACTTTAAATTATTGGTGTTATAATTATTAATTATTTAAATGATGAAAACAGGTTTGTTTTATGTAAAATTAATTGTTTAATGACTGAATTAAAAACAGTGCACCTGTTTATACTCCCACAATCACATTCATTCATTGGAAGCGAAATTTGGAGCAGTTTAAAAGTATAGCCTCAAGCGTTCCGCTCCTTGTGTTTCATCACTGTCTTCTATCTATATATATATACCTAAAAAAAGCGAAAGTGCGTTATTAAAACAGCGCATATTCGGTTTGTAGGCGTATAATTAACGGGTTGACCGTTTTTCGATTGTTAATTTTATGGTGGATAATGCAAACTTTCTGAATTTTAGCCTGTCAGCTATTTCATTTTATAAGCGATATGCCTATTACCGTTGAGTGAAGGAATTTGTCTCTTTCACTCCTACACTCAACGCTATTACGAAGAATGAATGAGAAACGCCCTTTCAGGAACAATCGCCAACATTTGAAGTGCAACGAAAATCCGTAAACGAAAGCGTATTTCGACCTTATTGGTAATCGGGGTTTAGTACGAACAAGTACAAATGCAGATGCAAAACAGGTCAAATGTCCTAAAGGCGGTCAAAAACAAAAAACCGTGTTGCACTTCGAATGTTGGTGATAGTACAAGCCAATCTCTCCCGAAGAAAGGTTTTGAAGAACTTCTAAAGACAATGTGTTAGATCTATTGCAATTATTCTCAGATTAACAGTCAGGCATTCTGTGGTGACCAACGAATATGTTGGTCATATGTTGGAATATGCAATGTGTCCAAAATATGTACGTACCTCAAAAACCAATTTTGCAAAAATGAAGTTTTTATATAAATAAATCAAACTAATTAGATATATGTGATGTGTATGTTAGATATGTGTTAGATCTATTGCAATTATTCTCACATTAACAGTCAGGCATTTTGTGGTGACCAACGAATATGTTGGTCGTATGCTGGAAAATGCAATGTGTTCCAAAATATGTACGCACTCAAAATCAAATTTTGCGAAAATCAAAAATAAAGTTTAATAGAAGTAAATCAAACTAATTAGATATAATAGAATCGAATAAAATTGTAAGGTTAGGCAAGATTGCTATATAAATATTATTTTTAATTATTGACCTTATAAACAAAAATCTGTAATGTTAAAAGTTTGTCATTATGTTTTTGAAGAATTGATCATTCGAAGATTCTGGAAGAATCAGTTCCGAAGAATTTACCATCGTAAATTTCAAAGAATTTACCTTGAATCGTACTACTGATGCAACCATTGCGTATAAATTAGCAATAAACTTGACTTTCATTTAATTGCATTTCAAGCATTTTCACATCACACTTTAATATAGTGGAAATTGGATTGTGGCTACATTATTAATTCATTGGATAAAATATGTTCAGTTGCTTTTTTTTTAATATACTCCTAATATACAGTAAAAATAAAAATAAATATTACTTACCAGTAAATACTAAATATAATAACCTTAAATATATAACTGAAAATTTATGGATAAAACCTTAAACTTAATAACAACCTTAAAAATTATAATATTTTTAAAACAAATAATACATTCTAGTCACTACAAGTCAAAAATAAACATTTATTTATTATCTGCTTACCCTGAAGATAACTTATTATCGCCTTTGGAAAGACCGGCCTTCAGTTAAATTAGTAGTGTTATGGCAAAACATGTTATCTACCATTTTTGTTATTTTACAGGAGAAGCAAAACAAGTTTTGTATTTATAATTGTGAATGTAGATTAGCATGTTATCATTGCCATAGTTATTTATAATACAAAAGTACAATAGAGATACTTCGTTCATTATATTCTTAAAGTATACTTTATTTGTGGCAATTTAATGCCAAAAAGTGCATTTTGAAAAAAGGCAGATAGCATGTTTTGCCATAAAACTACTGAAATACTAAATTATTAAATAATCATAAATTAATAATATCAATCTAAAGTTACAATTAATTTCAAATCTTATGATCTTAATGAATGTACAGTATTTTAAGGAAGGCAAAATATTAAAATATTAAATTAATAAATAATCTTAAATTAATAATATCTATCTCTAGATATCAATCTAAGCTTACAATTAATTTCAAATCTTTTGATCTTAATGAATGTACAGTATTTTAATGAAGGCAAAATATGATAGCTCTGATGTTCCAAAATTGCCGGATATTAGGTAGTAAACTATGAAGGAAATGCAAATTATGTCTCATATTGTGCAGAGGATATTAAATTTCTTTTCATTAACACCAGAGCCACCACAAATTGCCTTCTTGCAGCGGCAGGAAATTTGAATAAAGAAAGTATTGGAGGTCAAAATCCTTGAAATGTGTGGCATTTACAATTTATGTAATAATTTTAAGAGGTATTTTATTCCACATTGGATGTGCAATTTTGTGCTACTAAAACTAGTGGCATAAACTGGCTGTCGACTAGTAGCCGAAGAAAATGTTTTAGACCAGTGGTTCTTAAACCACAGGATGTCAAAAAATCAAGAAATTGGCAGAATTTGTCTACTTTCACTGATTTTAAGGAAATCTCAGTGGTCGGGCATTTATACGCACTGATAAGGGTGAATAGTTATCTGACAGTTAAATGTATCTGCAATAATATTTACATTGGGCATTGAACCAGAAAATAGAAATTATAAGTAGTTAGATATTTTGTCCTCCCCCAATAGATCGCCCTGTGAAAATTCGTATTTAAATAATGTTCTGGGATATCTAGGGTTCTGTTTCTCGATCCACTGATAACATTGCTAGTTATCTAACAGTTAAATATACCCACCAGGAAATTAACAACGCGTTGGCTACTTAAAAACAGAATAATGAAACTACACTGTTGTCTACATTAAATAATTTTAAGGATTTCTGTGTTTGGTCTTTTCATACACTGACAAGGGTGAATAGTTATCTGGCAGTTTTATGTATTCATAATTATAAAGTTGAATTGCAAATGTAAGTTGAATATATTTGTTGAATAATCATTACAGATTCATTATGATTTTTATTTTCAAAAAATATTGCTTTTTCTACTTTCAATATCACCGTGATTCAATAAAACTACAAATGATACAAAGCACTAAGATTGGCCACTAGTTATCAAGACAAATAGATTGACCAAAATATTGTTAATGTTATATTAAGAGATAAATTCATAACCTTGGTAATAATAGTTATTATTATTACAGTTATTATAAGATACAATAGAGACTTGTACTACTACTTAGAATTTAATAATAATAATTTAATTGCGAATTTAAATTTATATAACATTGGCAATAAGATTTATTATCATTATAATTATTATAACATACAATATAGATTTGTACTACTATTTAGAATTTAATAATAATAATTTAATTGCGAATTTAAATTTAAATAATTAAATTAAATTAATTATTATTACTATTGTAAAAATAATAATAATTTAATTGCGAATTTAAATTTAAACAATTAAATTAAATTAATTATTATTTTTAATGTTAATTTATATAAACTTAGTCCTCACTGATTTTGATCATATTTAAGAATATATTACTTACAACTCTTATAACCAAAATATTGTAAGTAAGAAACGAATATAAAGAAGATTCTATTTATCATGACATTATTTTGGTTATTATTGTTGCCATTATATGATAATTGTGATTTAATAAGGTTTTCTTAATTTATGGTTGTACGACGTGATAATTATTGACATAATCAAACACACGCCATTATAAGTTAATTACAATAATTATCATCTATTGTTCGTGAAATATTCATTACATTACAAGACTACTGATATTAATAAATGCAAAAAATATATATGTATCTATATTTGTATCGGTTCACATAAATTTGTATGTAAATAATAGGAATTATGACTACTTGATGAGCGCTAAGTGATTTTCAGCAGCTGAAATAGGCCTGAAAATAAATTAACAAATTAGAAAACAGATTCAGTGATAAGGGATAAGTTGATTGCTGTGCTATGGTTTTCAATTTTTATGTAATTAAGGCTCATTGTCAAGGATAGATGATTCTTAAGTGTAAAACTAACTGTACTTATATCCTTGAATAAAAAATATTTAGATAATATGATAATATAGATAATAATAATTATAATAATAATAAAGAATATTTATTAGCAAAAAACGCTACATAATATACAAAATTTCAACAAAACAACAAAAGAAAACACACAAATAGCAACTACAATTTTCATATTAACATATATTTTATTCTATTTCCTACATCTACTATTTTCTATTTACAGTCAATCAATTTAAACACATATTCCCTCACCTGAGATTTAAACTTATGAAAATTTATCTCATTTTTTATGTGACATGTTGGCATGTGGGCATGTTGTGATAATAAAATATTTAATAATATTTGGGGCAACCAAAAATAAGCTCCAAAAAACTATTTTAAACACTTAAAATATGCTCGTAAAAATAGAAATATGCTCTTAAAAATAGAAAATATGTCCTTAAAAATTCAAAATATGCTCGTAAAATTGGAAAATCTGCTCTTAAACATGGAAGATATGCTCTTAAACAGGGAATATATGCTCTTGAAAATGGAAAATGTGTTCTTAAAATGGAAAATTTGTTCCTAAAAATATTGACATGAGAATATTAGAAAAACGATTTTAAGCGCTTAAAATATACTCGTAAAAATGGAAATATGCTCTTAAAAATAGAAAATATGTCTTTAAAAATGAAAAATATGCTCGTAAAATTAGAAAATCTACTCTTAAACATGGAAGATATGCTCTTAAACAGGGAATACATGCTCTTGAAAATGGAAAATGTGTTCTTAAAATGGAAAATTTGTTCCTAAAAATATTGACATGAGAATATTAGAATATAGAACAAAATAAAATAGAAATATGCTCGTAAAAATGGAAAATATATTCTGCAAAATGGAAAATTTGCTCTTAAAATGGAAGATATGCTCTTAAGATTCCTTAAAAACATGGAAGATATGCTCTTATACATGGAAGATATGTTGTTGAAAATGGATAATATGTTCGTAAAATGGAAAATTTGTTGCTAAAAAAATTGACGTGACAATATTAAAATACAGAACAAAATAAAATAGCTTAATAAAAGCATGATAGCAAAATAAACAGAATAAAATAGCAAACTATTCTCCAAAAAAGCTATTTTTTCTGAAAAATGTGCCGAAATATGCAGAAATTGCTAAAATATGATGGAATATGCCAAACTATACAAACATATGCTTTTATGTTAAAGTATGCAAAAATTTGCCTTAACAAATAGGGCTCAAAATTAACAGTATCGCATAAAACACATTTGAATGCAGTCCATTCTTTAATCAGTTGCCTGAAAAGAAATATGGTTTGCCATAATAATATTTATTATATCCAAATAATAATAATATGGATATTCATAATATCCATACGATTATCATATGGATATTATATGGATATCAATATGGATATTCTAAATATCCATAAATTTAATTTATTTTATTATTAGGTAATTTATAATATTAATAATTATTAATAATTGTTAATAATTATTAATAATTATCACATTAATAATTCATTTAAGAATGATTAGTGTACAAATTTATCGGTATAAAAAATTTTTGCATCAATACCAAAAACTTTTGCTGTTAATTTCCATTGAAATTTGCGTGATCTGCATTTCTAAAAACTTGATTTGTTAATTGGCATCACAAGCAATTAATAGATTAGATTAGATTAGATTTATTTGCAACACTAGATCATTTTACATGATATTTGTTAAGTCAATATTACATATTATTACATTCCACAACATAGCACGTACATATCAAAATTATATATTAAACATATCTTAATATTCATTAAAAATTCAAAAACTCGTCCAGGGTATAAAATGTATTCTCAATTAAAAATACTCTTAACTTACTCTTAAATACTATGGGGTTTTTACATTTTTTGATAAAATCAGGTAAATGATTGTATATCTCTATACATGAATAATATGGAGAATTTTATACAACATGAACAATTATTTATAGTACTCATTACAAGTTCATCTTTGATGATTCCACACCATCAATGTCGTGGTAATAATTATCACATTAATAATTCATTTAAGAATGATTAGTGTACAAATTTATCGATATTAAGGAAAATTTGCATCAATACCAAAAACTTTTGCTGTAAATTTCCATTGGAATTTGTGTGATCTGCATTTCTAAAAACTTGATATGTTAATTGGCATCACAAGCAATTAATACAATATGAACAATTATCTATAGTACTCATATACAAGTTCATTAGATCTTTGATGATTCCACAACATCAATGTCGTGGTAATAATTATCACATTAATAATTCATTTAAGAATGATTAGTGTACAAATTTATCGATATTAAGAAAAATTTGCAACAATACCAAAAACTTTTGCTGTAAATTTCCATCGGAATTTACGTGATCTGCATTTCTAAAAACTTGATTTGTTAATTGGCATCACAAGCAATTAATACAATATAAATTATTATCTGTAGTACTCATATTCAAGTTCATTAGATATTTGATGATTCCAAACCATCAATGTCTGTTTTAATAAGGGTTGGAATATATCAGGATTTTTTAAATAAATAAAAAAACAATGATTTAAAAAAAAAAAAAATCATAAAAATTAAGATATTTTTAGATTTCGGATTAGTTTTTGCCAAACAAATTCATAATTCATATTTAACATTTCATAATTCATAACTCATAATTCAGTAATACCGGTTTTATTAGGCAATTACTTGTAAAGTAGCGATAAGAATTCGTAGGAAATTTCCGTTCCTACATTTTTGGACGATGGAAATGAAAGTTTTTCGATGTTCAACTCTCCCATCCGAAATCTATTTGCACACACAGAGAGGACAATTATTTGCATATGCCGTTTATGCGTTGTGTAATGCGTACATAAGAATTAAAATAAAGATGAAGATGAAATCAGAAACCATAACTCCACACAAAAGTAGCGCAATAACCGAATATTTAGCTGTTTTATATAACTAAAAACAGATTGAAGTAATTTGTACATATGTTATGCAGTACTGATGTGAAGTTGCAGCTTTTGCGTGTTTTGTAGTTAGGCTGTTTCTAAAAATAGGATAAAAGGTGAGAAGTAGTTCTTTCTTCGTTTTGTAGTTCTAATGTATCTAATAGTTGCATCGGCGATGAAGAAATTGCTCCAGAAGTTGCTTGAGTGGCATACAATAAAATAACGATAATTATCTTCAACTGTTTCGTAATACAGATATACCTGAAAGTGCTGAATCGTTTTGTACTTCAGATGTCTTGAGTTTTACCAGCGGCATACAATATAAGAGTAAAATTTTGCAACTTGGAGCTGCACAGCTATTTTAGATTGTTGATCGATGTGAGACGTGAATTATGCTATTTCAAATCATTTATCTTAATTTGTTTCAAAAGAACTGCTTGACATAAGTTAAAAGTAAAAGTTGCTTTTGCACTGTCTTCTGATTCAGTTAAGTTGATTTAAAACGCACAATCATTGATCTTAATTCATTTCAATAGAACTGCTTCAGGTGGAATCACGTAAGCCTCATTAGCACGAACAGATCAAAACCAATTAATACGTTTCATTGGCGCATTGTCAATTGATAAAGTGTTTTAGGTTTTCAACCGAGAGCAGCACTCATAAGTTTGGAGCTTATATAAGTTCGTATTCAAGAATTTAATGACTGGCTTCGAAATTCCTTGATAATTGTTGGCTGCTATTTCATAAATGATAGATGTGGAGGGGAAACCATTTCTTGTGGAGTGTATGGGAAACCTCGCGCTGGTCCAAAGACGTCACTACCTCCACCGTCATAAATTACTAAAACCCATAACCATCCTAGGGTAGTACCCATTTTGGGAAAACAGGTACAACCAAAATAACACAAATCAAATGGTTCCACTTTTGCCTGGTATGAACGTCTTCGCACAATAAACTAAAACAAATAAGAGGAATATAAAAATACAAAAACATTTATTGAAGAAAACTATGCATATAAATTAGTATCTTTAGGACCCTATAAAGTTTTAATTTTGCCATACTATATTGATATTTGAGAGAGAATCAACATTTATTCCATATTACAGCATTTGTACCAATATTTATTACATAATTATGATGATGATGAAGTTCATGATATTGATAGTCATCTGATATTTGTCAAAAACTATATCTGAAAAATCCAGTACTATCCATCAAGGTTTCAACTGACATTTGCCAAAAACTATATCTGAAAAATCAAGTACTATCGATCAAGGTTTCAACTGACATTTGCCAAAAACTATATCTGAAAAATCAAGTACTATCCATCAAGGTTTCAACTGACATTTGTCAAAAACTATTTTTAATATCATGTCAAAGGTTTCATATACGAAATGAGCTATCGACTATCATCTTTCAGCCTAGTTGAAATTTGTTTTCCTGTAAATTGATACGTGTAAGTGTCATTTAACTTTCTCTTTAGCACATTGAAAATATGCAATGAATAAGAAATGTTCATGGAACTGAAATATTAAATGTTTTTGTAAACTGAAACATGTTGTACCTGTTATTTTCAAATTTCAAAAATATACAGTATTTTCACTGGTGTCGATCTAATCTTTTGGGGATTTTCTGTGGCTTCGCTTTCGCCTGAACAATGAACCTTCCTATGTTATTTTTTTTCCTACGATTTATACGTCTAAAAAAAATGATAGTATCCTTCAGGCAAAGTTAATTAATCATATTAATAGCCGCAGAATCACTTCCTTACAAACTAATGGACTAATTGAAACTAATTTAAAACGCGAACTCATTAGACGGCCTTCACTAATATTCCGCGAAAAACTAAAAGCTGCACTTATGCTCCTGAGGACTCTTGAAACGTTTTTGGGTTGCATATCAATCACTTCCGCATCCGCAACCTCGCCATTAATTCTTGCTCATTATTGCTTCCATTGGTATTAGATCACGCTGTGTCATGTAACAATAATTATGTCACCGTGTTTGATACTCGAAAACCCCAAAGAATTTGTTAATTGAAGGTTCCGGAAATTTTAAGTGGGATCGTCACCTTGTTTCGCCTAATCACCATAATTGCGCAACAGAAACGAATCAAACGTTGAACCGGTCGTCAGGTAATTGCGTTTTGGCCGTAGCACCAACAAAGCAGCAAACAGCAGGTTAATTGCGTTTCGTCGGGTTGATTCGAAAGTGCTGGCACAATAGAAATTCTAATGGCCCACCCAAGTCACAATCAAGATTGTGAAGGTACTTAGTCATATGGTGAATAATTGACCTAAACCAGTGATAGAAGTCAGTTCATGCTTCATTTGCCAACTATCAAAAATCATTTCGTGTCTTAGTAGATTAATTAGTGATGACAATCAGTTATTAGTTTATTTGTCATAAATTAGTATGTTCGCTCTTTAAACCGTAAATGACTTTGGTTAGTATTTACTTTATTCTTCACTTTCAACTGAGTTTTAAGTTTATGCTTAATTTGTGCCCAATTAAATAAGTCAGTTAATGCTTCATTTGATATGTATTAAAGATCATTTCGTTTTATATTTGATTAATTAGTGATGACAGTTAGTGCATACTTTATTTGACATAAGTCAGTCTGTTCCCTCTTTGAGCCGTAAGTTCCTTTAGTTAGTACTTACTTTGTTCCTGACTTTGAACTGACTTCTAAGTTTATGCTTCGTTTGTGCCTAGTCATGGAAGTCAGCTTATGCTTCATTTGACAAGATTTAAAAGTAATTTTGTTTGTTCTTAGATGGATTAGTGATGACAGTCAGTGCATATTTGATTTGACATAAGTAAGTTTGCTGCTCTTTAAGCCATAAGTCACTTAAGTTAGTACTTACTTTATTCTTGACATTGAAGTGACTTCTAAGTTTATGCTTCATTTGTTCCTAGTCATAGAAGTTAGTTCATGTTTCATTTTCCAACTATCAAATGTCATTTCGTATTTTAGTAGATGAATTTGTGATGACAGTCAGTTATTAGTTTATTTGTCATAAATTAGTATGTTTGCTCTTTAAATCGTAAATAACTTTGGTTAGTACTTACTTTATTCCTAACTTTGAACTGACTTTTAAGTTTATGCTTAATTTGTGCCCAATTAAATATGTCAGTTAATGCTTCATTTGATATGTATCAAAGGTCATTTCGTTTTATATTTGATCAATTAGTGATGGCAGATAGTGCATATTTTATTTGACATCAGTCAGTCTGTTCGCTCTTTAAGCCGTAAGTTCCTTTAGTTAGTACTTACTTTGCTCATGACTTTGAACTGATTTCTAAGTTTATGCTTCATTTGTGCCTAGTCATAGAAGTCAGCTTATGCTTCATTTGACAAGATTCAAAAGTCATTTTGTTTGTTCTTAGATGAATTAATGATGACAGTCATTGCATATATGATTTGACATAAGTCAGTTTGCTGCTCTTTAAGCCATAAGTCACTTAAGTTAGTACTTACTTTATTCTTGACTTTCAAGTGACTTCTAAGGTTATGCTTCATTTGTTCCTAGTCATAGCAGTCAGTTTATGCTTCATTTTGCAACTATCAAAAGTCATTTCGTGTTTCAGTAGATGAATTAGTGATGGCAGTCAGTTATTAGTTTATTGCTCATAAGTCAGTATGTTTGCTCTTTAAACCGTAAATAACTTTGGTTAGTACTTACTTTCTTCTTCACTTTGTACTGACTATTAAGTTTATGCTTAATGTGTGCCCAATTAAATAAGTCAGTTAATGATTCATTTGATATGTATTAAAGATCATTTCGTTTTATATTTGATCAATTAGTGATGACAGTTAGTGCATACTTTATTTGACATAACTCAGTCTGTTCGCTCTTTAAGCCGTAAGTTCCTTTAGTTAGTACTTACTTTGTTCTTGACTTTGAACTGACTTCTAAGATTATGCTTCATTTGTGCCTAGTCATAGAAGTCAGCTTATGCTTCATTTGACAAGATTCAAAAGTCATTTTATTTGTTCTTAGATGGATCAGTGATGACAGTCAGTGCATATTTGATTTGATATAAGTCAGTTTGCTGTTCTTTAAGACATAAGTCACTTAAGTTAGTACTTACTTTATTCTTGACTTTGAAGTGAATTCTAAGTGTATGCTTCATTTGTTCCTAGTCATAGAAGTCAGTTTATGCTTCATTTGACAAGATTAAAAAGTAATTTCGTTTGTTATTGGATGAATGATTGATGACAGTCGGTTCATACTTTATTTGACATAAATCAGTTTGCTCGCTCTTTAAGCCATAAGTCATTTTAGTTAGTACTTACATTATTCTTAACTGTGAACTGACTTCTAAGTATATACTTCATTTGACAAGTATCAAAGGGTATATCGTTCCTTATTAGATGAAAATTCGTGATGACAGTCAGTCCATACTTTAATTAACAAAAGTCAGTTTGTTCAATCTTTAAGTTATAAGTCACTTTAGTTAGTCTTGTTTTATTCAACAAGACAAAAGAGTCACTTCTAGTTCATTTTCTTATTATATTCAATAAGTGACAAAAGCCAGCCTCCAGTTAAAGCAAAAAGCACTTAAGTTAGTTGGTACTTGCTTTCTGATATTCTGATATGAAAGATATTCTGATTTTTCGACAAGATATTCTGATCACTTCTTTTTCATTCGACAAAAGAAAGTATTTTCGCCCAGAAATGATGACAGTCATGATGACAGTCAATGCATACTGTCTGTATACAGTGCATACAGACATTAAGTCTGTCTATTATGTTATTAGTTATTACCAAAATAATTACTTATAATGCAAATTCTAATGGATTCTGTCCAAACTTTACTTTCTTAATAATAATAAAAATATAATTTTATTGCACATTGCATGACGATCAACATCTGTCGTTTTCTGTGGGTTGTTTTCGATCATATATTTAACAAACAGTTAAGTGTTAGTCAAGTATAGTTGGCATAAGCCTAGTGTAGATTAACACAATACTTTTTCATTTTTTTTAAATTTTCGATCTAATACGTTCTAACCTTGCGAAACCTGTTTATTTTGGTTAATTAAATGATTGTGCTGCCGAACTGAGTACGTGTATTTTATGATGTTGACATGCTTTCGCGTTAATTAGCAAACGTTTGTCAACACTTGAATTCGTTGCGAGGCGGCGCCTTGAAGCAAAAACTGTGCATTGAGTAATAGCTTTAACGAGATTTTGGCAATCAATTTCTTGCCTTGCTTGCTCAACCGGCCGCACTTAAAATAGTTTCAAAATATCATCCTGATTGTTACATAAACCTCACCGCCGAAATTAAATAATTACGTGTGGAACGATCTAATATTTTTGCACCGAAACATGAGTGGCCTCGCTTGAATTTTTTTGCGCCGACCATTTCCGCATAATCACTATATTGTAAACAACGCAGACGATGTGTTACTTATGTTTTTTGAAGTCCCAATATGAAATAATGGAAATATTTTATGTAACCGGCAATAATTTTTTTTTAACTAGTATGTATGTCAAATAAAGTAACGATTTAATTTAAATTATGCTAATTTTAATGGCCATTACTTTTATTTTAGTTTCTGGCCATCTTTTAATTATGATTCTAATTTTTAAACAAATTTTATCGTGCTTCTTTTAGTTTCTGGCAATCTACAGTAAAATATTGCCAGAAACTAAAAGAAGCACGATAAAATGTGTTTAAAAATTAGAATCATAATTAAAAGATGGTCAGAAACTAAAATAAAAGTAATGGGTACTAAAATTAGCTAATCAATCTAATCATGAGTAATTAATTCCATGTATATAAATGTATTATTATATCTGATCAAATTTATATTTATATTATATCTGAACTCAGGATGGATCCACAGACATTCCAACATTTTGTCATGTTTCTTTTAGTTTCTGACCATCTTTTAACTCCGATTCTCATTTTAATACACATTTTATCATGCTTCTTTTACTTTCTGGCCGTCATTTACTGTACGTCAATCTAATCACGAGTAATTAATTCCATGAATATGAATGTATTATTATATCTGATCCTGGCAAATTTTGGCAAATTTGAGTTGCACAACGTAATTGCAGAGAATTATAAGTGACAATAAAATTACGTCTACCACTTAAAATTTATTACATGCTAACAACATTTTTTTGGGTTTTACCGTTTCTACGCGATTTTTATTTACACTTATCTTGAATGTCAATATTGTTTCAGTATTCATATTTAAAAATAATTAGGATTTGAACCAAGTAATTCTAAGGCCCAGTTGTAGGATGGTAGGTCATCCTTGATCGTGATTCAGTTTCTAAGGATACCATTGTATTAACAATTGTATACTAGGTAACTGAACCATGGTCAAGGATGATCCACGATCGTACAACTGGGCCTAAGGTCCAGTACGATCGTGGATCATCCTGGACCGTGGTTCAGTTACCTAGGATACAATTGCTAATACAAAAGTATCCTTAGATACTGAATGAAGATCAAAGATAATCCGCAATTGTACAACTTAGCCTAAGACCCGTTGTATGATCTAGGCCCAGTTGTATGATCGTGGATCATCCTTGATCGTGGTTCAGTTTCTAAGGATACCATTGTATTAACAATTGTATCCTAGGTAACTGAACCATGGTCAAGGGTGATCCACGATCCTACAACTGGGCCCTAAAATTACCCTTGATAGTAGTTCAGTTGCCTAGGATACCATTGGATTAACAATTATATCCTAGCTAACTGAAACATGGTCAAGGATACAATTGTTAATACAATGGTATCCTTAGAAACTGAATCAAGATCAAAGATAATCGGCAATGGTACAACTAGGCCTAAGGTTCCGTTGTATGATCTAAAATTACCCTTGATCGTAGTTCAGCTGCCTAGGATACCATTGTATTAACAATTGAATCCTAGCTAACTGAACCACGGTCAAGAATACAATTGTTGATACAATGGTATCCATAGAAACTGAACCATGATCAAAGATAATCCACGATCGTACAACTGGGCCTAAAGACCAGTTGTACAACTGTGGATCAACTTTGATCCTAGTTCAGTTTCTATGGATATTATTGTATCAACAACTGTATCTTAGGTAACTAAACCATGGTCAAAGTTAATCCAAGATTGTACAACTGGACCCATGTCAGTAGTCAGGTAAGAATTCTGTTTCTATTATTTCTGTGGTACTTAAGTACTTCATTAGTCAAAATTCAAAAGTCAAACTATTATTGAGTTTTGCCTCTCTCTTGGTTCTACGTTTTTTAGGAACATGAGAAGCATATAGGCTTTTGAAATCAATCTGAATATTACGTATTTTTGAACTTATTAGACGTAATTCTAAAACTGATAAAATTTTGGACAAACGAAATCAGAATTTTTCTGGATTTTTGAAAGACTGCAAGGAGTCAAAATAGTCTTAGGTTAATATATGATGATTGGAAATTCAAAAATCTTCAGTGTTTTCGAATATTTTCAGTGAATTTATAGATCATGAAAAATTTGCCTCTACATATTGTAAAAAAAAATCACTTGTATTTGACTTATCTGACCATATTTTAGTGTATTACGTCTACCACCTTTTGGGTTTTGCCTAAGAACTACAGATTAATGCAACAATGACAATTTCTGCTCCAACTGTTAAAGTATCCTTAGAAACTGTACCACTATCAAAGATAATCCACGATCATACTACTGGGCCTAAGGACCAGTTGTACAACTGTGGATCAACTTTGATCCTGGTTCAGTTTCTATGGCTACCGTGGGGTCAACAACTGTATCCTAGGTAACTAAACCATGGTCAAAGTTAATCCAAGATTGTACTACTGAACCAATGCCAGTAGTCACGTAAGAATTCTGTTTCTATTATTTCTGTGGTACTTAACTACTTTATTAGTCAAAATTCAAAAGTCAAACTATTATTGGGTTTTGCCTCTCTCTTGGTTCTACGTTTTTTAGGAACATGAGAACCATATAGGCTTTTATCTATTGAAATCTGTCTGAATACATTCACGAATTTTTGAATTTTTTAGACGTAATTCACCACTATATAAAACTGATGAAATTTTGGACAAGCAAAATTTGAATTTCTCTTGATTCTTGAATGACTGCAAGGAGTCAAACTATTATTGGGTTTTGCCTCTCTCTTGATTCTACGTTTTTTAGGAACATGAGAACCTTATAGGCTTTTGTCTAATGAAAGGTATCATATCTTCAAGTATTTTTGAAAATTTTATACGTAGTTCACATCACTATTTAAAACTGATCAAATTTTGGACAAACGAAATCAGAATTTCTCTTGATTCTTGAATGACTGCAAGGAGTCAAACTATTATTGGGTTTTGCCTCTCTCTTGATTCTACGTTTTTTAGGAACATGAGAACCTTATAGGCTTTTGTCTAATGAAAGGTATCATATCTTCAAGTATTTTTGAAAATTTTATACGTAGTTCACATCACTATTTAAAACTGATCAAATTTTGGACAAGCTAAATTGGAATTTCTCTTGATTCTTGAATGACTGCAAGGAGTCAAACTATTATTGGGTTTTGCCTCTCTCTTGTTTCTACGTTTTTTAGAAACATGAGAACCTTGTAGGCTTTTGTCTATTAAAATCCATCTGAATATATTTAGGTATATTTAAAAATTTTAGATGTATTCACATCACTATTTAAAACTGATGAAATTTTGGACAAGCTAAATCGGAATTTCTCTTGATACTTGAGAGACTGCATGTAGTCAAAAGAGCCTCAGGTTAGGTTAGTTAGGTTAGGTTAGATTAGGTTAGTTAATATACGATTATTGGAAATTCAAAAATCTTCAGTGTTTTCATATATTTTCGGTGAATTTCTAGATCATGAAAAATTTGCCCCTACATATTGGGAAAAAAATTCTGTCCTTGTATTTGACTTATCTGGCCACCTTTTAGTGTACGCCCTAAATATAATAATGAGTATTCTTGATCATGAAAAATTTGCCTCTACATATTGGGAAAAAAAATTCTATCCTTGTATTTGACTTATCTGGCCATCTTTTAGTGTACGTTCTTAATCTAATAATGAGTAATTAATTCTATAAATATGGACGTATTATCTGATCCTGGCAATTTTTGGCAAATTTGAGTTGCACAACGTATTTCTAGAGAATTATAAATGACAATAAAATTTCGTCTACCATTTTTTGGGTTTTGCCTTAGAACTACACATTTATGCAACAATGGTCAATTCTACTCTTGTATTTGACTTATCTCTCCATCTTTTAGTATACGTTCTCAATCTAATAATGAGTAATTAATTGAATCCATGAATATGGATGTATTATTATATATGATCCTGGTAATTTTTGGCAAATTTGAGTTGCACAACGTAAATCCAGAGAATTATAAGTGACAATAAAATTACGTCTACCACTTAAAATTTATTATATGCTAACAACATTTTTTTGGGTTTTACCATTTTCTACGCGATTTTTATTTACACATGTCTTGCATTTCAATATTGTTTGAACTACAGAACTACAAATTTATGCAACAATGGTTAATTTCTGCTGCTATAGCCAGTACTTTTAAATATCTGCTGCTATGACTAATATTTTTAATTTTGGGTAAACTTTCTGTTTTGATGTTTGATATTTATTAGGTTTTATTATTGTTCTAGGTTGAACCATGGCTCCACATTTGGGTGTGACGACGATAACCAGGTTGGAGGATGAGACTCCTCGCCTCGCTGAGAATACAGGGTGTTCCAACTCCAAACCCGTCGTTTTAAAGGGCTACAAGGGCATATTTGGGGAGTACATGACCGAGCTCAAATGGCTGCACATCATCCCAATGGGGCTCTTCCACTTGGTGTCCCTCTACACGGTGCTAGCGTTTCCATACTTGCAGAAACTGCCTACCTTTGCATGGAGTGAGTATTTCTATTTCAAACTCTTCCAGGAGAAGGAAATGTTCATCGTATTAGTATAAATAGAATACATTTAACCGTGAATTCGAGCATACAACACTTTCTCCAAATACACGTGTGGAGAAAGTTGAGAAAAAAATAACCAAATTTTCGAGTTACCAAGAGTGAAGGTCAATGGTCTAATGTAAGTTAAAAGGTCAACAAGATGATAAAGATTTCTGCCTGTGGACTATTATTATATATGTATTGAAGCTAACTCCAGAAGTAGCGTTAATGACACAATAGAGCAGTTGCAACTTCTGCTTGTTTCGAAATTTTTGGGATATTTTCTAAAAGTTGCGCCAGCGACATAGAATGCATAAAAGTGCAGTCAGTTTGTGACGTACCAGAAGAGTACTCAGAACAAAAGGGCATGGAGCCAACTAGGAGTATCCCTTCTGAGAAAAAAATAGGGTTGCTAGCTTTCCATGTCGGAGAGTGGGGTGGGCGAAAAAGGGTACTCAGCACAAAAGGGTGTGGAGCCAACCAGGAGTATCCCTTCTGAGAAGGGATTCTGAGAAAGAGGGTTGCTAGCTTTCTATTCCGGAGAGTGGGGTGGGTGGAAAGGGGCTCAACGTAAATTTCCCTTTTAGGTTACTCACAACTTCAACTTCAAAGTTGAACAATAAACTTTCAAAGATTCCAGTAATAGCTAAATCTAACCTAATCTACTTTTGAATTTCTCACTTATTTAAAACTGAAACTTTGTCAAATTTTCAGGAGAATTAGCTTGAGGTATACTGAACATAAATCTAATATTTAATTTACAGTTAATACACTTTCATAAATTTCAGTAATAGCTATACCTATCCTAACCTAACCTAACCTAACCACTTTTGATTTGTTCACTTATTTAATACTGAAACTTTGTCAAATTTTCAGGAGAATTAGGTTCAGGTATACTAAACATAAATCTAATATTAAATATACAGTTAATACATTTTCAAAGATTTCAGTAATAGCTATACCTAACCTAACCTAACCTACTTTTGATATTCTCACTTATTTAATTCTGAAACTTTGTCAACTTTTCAGGAGAATGAGCTTGAGGTATACTGAACATAAATCTAATATTAAATATACAGTTGATAAATTTTCAAAGATTTCAGTAACAGCTATACCTAACCTAGCCTAACCTAACCTAAGCTACTTTTGATATTCTCACTTATTTAATACTGAAACTTTGTCAAATTTTCTGGAGAATTAGCTTCAGGTATACTGAACACAAATCTAATATTAAATATGCAGTTAATAAATTTTCAAAGATTTCAGTAATATCTATACCTAACCTAACCTAACCTACTTTTGATTTTCTCACTTATTTAATACTGAAACTTTGTCAATTTTCAGGAGAATTTGCTTCAGGTATACTGAACACAAATCTAATATTAAATTTACAGTTAATACATTTTCACAAGATATTTTTCTTAATTCCTTTCAATTGAACTGCTTCAAGTGGGCTTACGTAAGCCTCATTAGTATGAACACGTTAGAACCAATTAATAAGTGCTATTCATGTAGTGCCAATTCATACATTGCTTCAAGATCAACCGAGAGCAGTACTCATAAGTTTTTTTGGATTTAGATAATTTCGTATTCAAGAGTTTAATGGCAGCTTTTGAAATGCCTGATTAATTGTTGGCACGTTTCTTTTTCGCAAATTTATCCACTGTCATTACATAAATAATAGACGCAGTGTGGAGGTGTGACTACTTCTTCTGAAGTGTTAGCAAAACCTCGCTCCTTCAACGAAAACGTCTCGACCTTCACCGTTGCATATTTATAAAGGCCATTATCTTTCTATCAAGTGTTATTCTCTATTTTCGCGTGTAGGCAGATCAAAATAATAGTATATTATTTAACGAGCACATAATGTAGGCAATAATTCACAAGGAATGAATTTGTAATCATCCCAGTGCAATTATTGCCATTATGTGCTATTCAAATATGACGTTTTATCTATGACTCTGCAAATAAATCTATTTTATTAACAAATTTTTGTCAATTCGAAACCAATTGTTAGCAACCAAATGTACATGAGCTTGCGTGGGATGAATAAAATATAGAAATGACAGCGTACATATTGAGATGAAAAATAAAGAGGTGTGAAAAGCGTTACACATGGTTTAATTGAAGAGGTCGCGCAATGTTGTATTATGAAGTCATAATACATAAATCGTTGTATTATGAAGTCATAATGCAACCCCTTGTTGTATAATGCAGTCATATTACAACCCATGTTGTATAATGCAGTCATATTACAACCACTGCTATATAATGCAGTCATATTACAACCCCTGTTATATTATGCAACCCCTGTTAATATGTATTAATGCAACCCCTGTTGTATAATGCAGTCATATTACATGCCCTGTTGCATTATAACCTTTGATGTATTACAACCCCTGTTGAATTATGAAGTACATTATGTTAACATAGTTACGAATATAATGAATGTATTATGTATCAGTCATAGATAAACAAATAAATTTATTCAAAATATTAAGATTATTTATTGTACTTCCATACTATGTAATAATATACAGGATGTATATTATTATATACTATGTAATAATACTTATATTATGAAATCATAATACATATCCTGTTGTATTATGAAACCATAATGCAACCCCTGGTCTATAATATAGTCATATTACAACCCTTGCAGTATAATGCAGTCATATTACAACCCCTGTTGTATTATGAAGTATAATATGTTACCATAGTTACGTATATAATGAATGCATTATTTATGAGTCATAGATAAACAAATAAAATGTATTCAAAACATTAAGATTATTTATTGTACTGTCATACTATGTAATAATACTTATATTATGAAGTCATAATACATATCCTGCTGTATTATGAAACCATAGTGCAACCCCTGGTCTATAATATAGTCATATTACAATCCTTGCAGTATAATGCAGTCATATTACAACCCCTGTTGTATTATGAAGTACATTATGTTACCATAGTTACGTATATAATGAATGTATTATTTATGAGTCATAGATAAACAAATAAATTGTATTTAAAACAATAAGATTATTTATTGTACTGTCATACTATATAATAATTTACAGGGTGTATATTATTATATACTATGTAATAATACTTCTATTATGAAGTCATAATTCATATCCTGTTGTATTATGAAATCATAATGCAACCCCTGTTCTATAATGTAGTCATATTACAATCCTTGCAGTATAATGCAGTCATATTACAACCCATGTTGTATTATGAAGTACAATATGTTACCATAGTTACGTATATAATGAATGAATTATTTATGAGTCATAGATAAACAAATACATTTTTCAAAATATTATGATTATTTATTGTACTGTCATACTATGTAATAATATACAGGGTGTATATTATTATATACTATGTAATAATAGTTCTATTATGAAGTCATAATACATATCCTGTTGTATTATGTAGTCATAATGCAACCCCTGTTCTTTAATGTAGTCATATTACAATCCCTGCAGTATAATGCAGTCATATTACAACCCCTGTTGTATTATGAAGTACATTATATTACCATAGTTACGTATATAATGCATGTAATATTTATGAATCATATATAAACAAATAAAATGTATTCAAAACATTAAGATTGTTTATGAACTTTCATACAAAGTATGAATATACAGGGTGTATATTATTATATACTATGTAATAATACTTCTATTATGAAGTCATAATACATATCCTGTTGAATTATGAAGTCATAATGCAACCCCTGTTCTACAATGTAGTCATATTACAATCCCTGCAGAATAATGCAGTCATATTACAATTATGTTGTTGTATTATGAAGTACATTATGTTACCATAGTTACGTATATAACGAATGCATTATTTATGAGTCATATGTAAACAAATAAAATTTATTCAAAACATTAAGATGTGTTTAGAATTATAAATATACAGGGTGTACCATTAAAAAAATGGTGCACTTTGCAAATATTGATCACCCTGTATCATATAGTGAGTTATGTGTCAGATAAAAAAATATTATTGAAGGCAAACTTTGAATAAAACTAAAAACCGAATTCGAACTTATAAAGTCTCTATCAATAAGAGCAGGAAAAATTATTAAAATAGCATACATTTTTGCATTTGAAATTGCTATTACTGAAATTGCATACATTTTTGCATAAACATCTGAATAACATGAAAACGGTTCCGTTTCAACCCCTAGAACCTAATATTATTTTAATACTGTAGTAATACAGGATCTAAAAATGCAAAGATATATAGGGTGTTCCATTAAAAAAAAGTCTAGTCTGTAACTTTAATATGAACCAGCCTGTATAAATTTTAATATTAAATAACAGAGAAACAACTTGCTATGTTTTTACTACAAAATGTTTATTGATATATGACATATACAATAAAATAGCGACTCGAGTTTCGACTTCTTACGGTCATTTTCAAGTAAAATTTTAATATTTTTATAAAGTGCAGCTCATTATTGCACACAACTTTTGTATAAATCAATTTTTTATATTTTGTTAATAACTCCGTAATTGACCGTTCCCAGAGAGTTGGGACACCCTGTATGTATAGATGTATATATGTATAGATTATTCATATTTACTCTATGTATAACGAACTAATTTGTATACATACCTAACCTAATGCAGTGTGTATAAATAGTCATCTGCGAATAAGTGCAATATTTGTAAATAGCCACATACAATATTTGTTTCTGGGTATAAAATTTGACAAACTGGTTGTATATGTTGTAATTCTATATTTGGCAATTAATTCTTAATAATTATTCTTAATTTGTTGGGGTGAATGGTTTACCAGCTATAGGTATTAGTGCTTCAACACTTTTATATTGTTTAATTATTGCAACATATAAACCAGCTACAGCATTTTTGTGCAGGCAAATGCTGAAATATTACGCAATTAGTGATATTACGTACCTTAACATTTAAAATAAACGTTGCAAGAATATAAGCTAAACTTTATCGATATTATAATCTGCATACGGCTAGAATACCATTCTTTTCAAATAAGGTTATTTCTTCAGGGATATTATTTCTAAATGTTTATGTGCCATTCTATTGGATGTTCCAATCCAATAGCACACAAACATTTCGAAATTGCAAATAATTATAACTTCCAAATAATTACATAAATTTTGCTTGACTAATTAGTACCCTTTCAATGCGTAAAATAAATGTGAAAATAATTACTGTTATCCAATTTTGCATTATGTATACGAAAAAAACCGGTTATGCAATGAAATTAATTAAAAGTATAAACACTTTTTATTGAATTAGAATGCGTCAAAATAGTAAATAATGTTCACTTTAAAAGTGCAGCCGTATAAATAAAATTTATAAATTTAAATATTAGATTGATGAGGCAATTACTTGATGAAAATACATATAGAATTGGTAAATAAACAATAGGCTGTTTGAGTTTAACATATTTATTGCTAATAAGTGCAACAATTGTTCATCTGCCTGATTAATCACTTTAAAAGTGCAGCTGTATAAATCAAATTTATCACATTCAATATTTTATTGATGAGGCAAATACTTGATGAAACTCTATTGTAGAATTGGTAAAACACAGTAAATAAACAGTAAAATCGAATAGTAAATAAAACACTAGGTTGTTTGAATTTCACAAATTTATTGCTAATTACTGCAACAATTGTTCATCTGCCTGATGAAGCCATTATGTGGCGAAACAATTGTTGCAGTTATTAGCAATAAATCTGCAAAACTCAAACAACATAGTGTTTTATTTTCTTAACAATTATAACATTAAGGAAGCAAATCTTCAAATTTATCAATCATTAAGGCCTGTATCTATAGTCCGTACTTGAGTTTGAGTTCGACTTATGTCGTACATTTGGTTGCGTATTCTCTATAAACGTTTATGCACCAAACGCAACCAAATATACGCAAATATACTACTTGAGTCGAACTCGTGCTTAAGTACGGACTATAGATACTGGCCTAATTCTTTCATAAAAAAACAATGAAACGAATTTATGTCATATAAAATAATTAGAATAAATATATAAACATGTCTTGGCCATATAAAAATTATATATTATAATAATAATATATAATATAATACCTACAAAATAATAATATAACAACCTTAAATAATATATAAGTTACAAGTAACTAAATAATTACTATTATTGCATTACTTATTTTTCAGCTCCCATAAAAGTAAAGGAATTCAAAACTCTCAACGTATATGTAGACAAATATGAAGTCGTATATTTGGTTGCGTATTTTCTATATACGTTTATGCACCAAACGCAACCAAGTATACGCAAATATATGACTTCAGTGGAACTCATGCTCAAGTACCGAGAATAGATATGGGCCTTACAGCGATTTTAAATAAGACAATACAAATAATTAAAAAAAAAAATGATTAGAGTGACATTTATTTTAAAGTCGAACTAAAGCTCGAAACTTAAAGCAATTTTAAATACAACTCAATATGAAACCAAGTACTAACCATTGCTAATCATGGCTAACATAGCTAAAGTCATGTTTACCTAAAAGTTGAACAACATTAGAGTGACGTTTATTTTAGAGTCAAATTAAAGCTCGAAACTTAAAGCAATTTTAAATACAAGTCAATATGAAGTTAAGTACTAACCATAGCTAATCATAGCTACCATAGCTAAAGTCACATTTACTGAAAAGTCGAACAATGTTAAAGTGATGTTTATTTTAAAGTCGAACTAAAGCTCGAAACTGAAAGCAATTTTAAATACAAGTACAATATGAAGTCAACTACTTACCATAGCTAATCATGGCTACCATAAGTCACATTCACTTAAAAGTCGAAGAACGTTAGAGTGAAGTTTATTTTAAAGTCGAACTAAAACTCGAAACTTGAAGCAATTTTCAATACAAGTCAATATGAAGTCAACTACTTACCATAGCTAATCATGGCTACCATAGCTAAAGTCACATTTACTTAAAAATTGAACAATGTTAAAGTGACGTTTACTTTAAAGTCGAACTAAACCTCAAAACTTGAAGCAGTTTTAAATACAGATCAATATGAAGTGAAGTACTAACCATAGGTAATCATAGCTAGTATAGATAAAGTCTATAAAGATACTTAAAGCATTTTAAATACAACTCAATATGAAATCAAGTACTAACCATAGCTAATCATAGCTACCATAGCTAAAGTCACATTTACTTAAAAGTCGAACAATGTTAAAGTGATGTTTATTTTAAAGTCGAACTAAAGCTCGAAACTTGAAGCAATTTTAAATACAAGTCAATATAAAACCAAGTACTAACCATAGCTAATTATAGCTACTATAGATAAAGTCACATTTACTTAAAAGTCGAACAACGTTTAAGTGACGTTTATTTTAAAGTCGAACTAAAGCTCGAAACTTAAAGCAATTTTAAATACAACTCAATATGAAACCAAGTACTAACCTTAGTTAATCATAGCTACCATAGCTAAGGTCACATTTACTTAAAAGTCGAACAATGTTAAAGTGATGTTTATTTTAAAGTCGAACTAAAGCTCGAAACTTGAAGCAATTTTAAATACAAGTCAATATAAAACCAAGTACTAACCATAGCTAATTATAGCTACTATAGATAAAGTCACATTTACTTAAAAGTCGAACAATGTTAAAGTGACGTTTATTTTAAAGTCAAACTAAAGATCGAAACTGAAAGCAATTTTAAATACAAGTCAATATGAAGTCAACTACTTACCATAGCTAATCATGGCTACCATAAGTCACATTTACTTAAAAGTCGAAGAACGTTAGAGTGACGTTTATTTTAAAGTCGAACTAATGCTCGAAACTTGAAGCAATTTTAAATAGAAGTCAATATGAAGTCAAGTACTAATCATAGCTAATTATGGCTACCATAGCTAAAGTCACATTTACTTAAAAGTCGAACAACGTTAGAGTGACGTTTATTTTAAAGTCGAACTTAAGCTCGAAACTTGAAGCAATATTATATACAAGTCAATATGAAACCAAGTACTAACTATAACTAATCACAGGTACCATAGCTAAGTCAAATTTACTTAAAAATCGAACATAACATAATTTAAACACTGACCTAAAATAAATTTAAGTAAAAGCAACATGTATGGTTAATGAGGCACCAGCCAAAAGGCAAAAGTCAGCATACAAGAATTCTAAAAGAAGAATTTAGTAACTTTATTGTAACTTACGACAAATTTTTATAATAACAATAGAAGCAAACTTGTGTTGATTAAAAATCTTCTGTTTCAGTGTGGATTACGTGCGGGATTGCAGGATTTGGTATCACTGCTGGTGCTCACAGATATTGGTGTCACAGATCGTACAAAGCCAAGATGCCCCTCCAAGTCTTGCTCATGCTCTGCTTCTCTGCAGCTGGACAGGTAATATCAGAATCTTCTTACAACAAAAAAAAAGGAAGTTCTATCTTATCCTTCTATTCCAATCTTCTAATATTCTTCCCATGTTCTGCTTCTCTGAAGCTAGACTGGTAATATCAAAATCTTCTTACTGTCACAATAAACGGGAAATTTAATCATTCCACGTATTATCTTCTATACTAATCTTCTAATATTTTTCTCGTGCTCTGCTTCTGTGCAGTTGGACATGTAAAATTAGAATCTTATTACTATCATAATAACCAGGAAGTTCAATCTTATCCTTCTATTCCAATCTTCTAATATTCTTCTCATGTTCTGCTTCTCTGAAGCTAGACAGATAATATCAGAATCTTCTTACTGTCATAATAAACAAGAACTTTAATCATTCCACGTATTATCTTCTATACTAATCTTCTAATATTGTTCTCATGCTCTGCTTCTCTGCAGCTGGACATGTAAAATCAGAATCTTATTACCATCATAATAACCAGGAAGTTCAATCTTAACCTTCTATTCTAATCTTCTAATATTCTTCTCATATTCTGCTTATCTGAAGCTGGATAGAAAAAATTAAAAAAATCAAAAAATCAACAAAGATCAGAATCTTCTTACCTATCATAATAACTAGGAAGTTCAATCGTATCCTTCTATTCCAACCTTCAAATAATATTTTCATGATCTGCTTCTCTGAAGCTGGACAGGTACTATCAGAATCTTCTAATTGTCATAATAAAGAGGAACTTTAATTATTCCACGTATTATCTTCTATTATAATCTTCTAATCTTCTTCTCATGCTCTGCTTCTCTGCAGCTGGACAGGTAATATCGGAATCTTCTTACAATCATAATAATCAGGAAGTTCAATGATTGCTCGCCTTATCCTTCTATTTCAATGTTCTAATATTCTTCTCATGTTATGTTTCTCTGCAGGTGGATAGGTAATATCAGAATCTTCTTACAATCATTATAAACAGGAAGTTCAAATATTCCTCGCCTTATCCTCCAATTCGAAATCTTCTAATATTCTTCTCATATTCAGCTTCTCTTCAGCTGGATAGGTAATATTAGATTCTTCTTACTATCATTATATACAGAAAATTTAACCATTCCTCGCATTATCTTCTATTCTAATCTTCTAATCTTCTTATGCTCGGCTTCTCTGCAGATGGACATCTTATATCAGAATCTTCTTATTATCATAATAATCAGGAAGTTCAATCATTACTCGCCTTATCTTCTATTCTAATTTTCTAATATTCTACTCATGTTCTGCTTCTGTGCAGCTAGACAGGTAATATCAGAATCTTTTTACTATCAAAATAAAGAGGAAATTAAATTATTCCTCGCATTATATTTTATCTGTTTATTGTAATCTTCTGATATTCTTATTATGTTCTGCTTCTCTATAGCTGGGCAGGTAATATCAGAATCTTCTTTCAGTCATAATAAATAGGAAATTTAATCATTCATCTCATTATCTTCTATTCTAATCTTCTAATATTCTTCTCATGTTCTGCTTCTCTGCAGCTGGGTAGGTAATATTAGAATCTTCTTACTATCATAATAACCAGGAAGTTTAATCATTCCTCGCCTTATCCTTCTATTCCAATCTTTCAATATTCTTCTCATGTTCTGCTTCTCTGCAGCTGGACAGGCAATATCAGAATCTTGTTACATCATAATAAACAGGCAATTTAATAATTCCTCGCATTATCTTTTATTCTAATCTTCTAATCTTCTTATGCTCGGCTTATCTGCAGTTGGAGATCTAATATCAGAATCTTCTTACTATCATAATAACCAGGAAGTTCAATCATTTATCGCCTTATCTTCTATTCTAATTTTTTAATATTCTACTCATGTTGTGCTTCTGTGCAGCTGGACAGGAAATATCACAATATTCTTGCTATCAAAATAAACAGGAAATTTAATGATTCCTTGCATTATATTCTATTGTAATCTTCTGATATTCTTATCATATTCTGCTTCTCTATAGCTGGGCAGGTAATATCAGAATCTTCTTACAATCATAATAACTAAGAAGTTCAATCATTCCTCGCTTTATCCTTCTATTCTAATTTTCTAATATTCTTCTCATGTTCTGCTTCTGTGCAGCTGGACAGTTAATATCATAATCTTCTTACTATAAAAATAAATAGGAAATTTAATCATTGCTCGCAATATCTTCTATTCTAATCTTCTAATACTCTTCTCATGTTTTGCTTCTCTATAGCTGAACTTCACAATCGTCTTACTGTCATAATAAACAGGAAGTTCAATCATTCCTCGCCTTATCTTCTATTCTAATCTTCAAATATTCTTCTCATGTTCTGCTTCCCTGCAGCAGGACAGGTAATATCAGGATCATGTTACTATCATGATAAACAGGCAATTTATTAATTCCTCGCATTATCTTCTATTCTAATCTTCTAATCTTCTTATACTCTGCTTCTCTGCACTTATTCAGATAATATCAGAATCTTCTTACTATAAAAGTACACATCAAATTCAACCGTTCCTCGCTTTATATGATTAATTTATTTGCAATCTTCTTATATTTGCCTCAAACAAAACAATTGAAGGGATGAGATCTGAAAAGTTACGTGCTTTTTATTTGCAAAGAAGATAACTACAGACTTATGCAGCTAATTATAATGTTCCTCGATCTTATAAATTGTGGGCTTCCTTACAAGTCAAAATTTGACAAAAATGAGTTGGCACTATATAAGTTTGATGTATTTACTAGGAAGAGATTTCTATGTTGTATCATGGTTCACTGAAATGTTAATAAAATCTTTGCGAAAACAATAAATAAACTTAATTTATTATAAACTGTTGAATTTTCAAATGCATGTCTGTTTTCACTTAACTTTTCTAACTAACTTCTAATACTCGTAATAACTTTTCTAATAACTTTTCTTGTAAGCCCGCGATATTATGATCTTATGATCATATTATGATCTGGCCAATGGATTATTAATTCGTATAGAATTGATAATATCTATTGCAATACAGATTTTAAATATTGTAATATCTATTAATAATATTGATAATATAATTGATAATAACCTGTTTTAGAATAACATTTACGATTGGGTGAGAGATCACAGGGTCCACCACAAGTTTTCGGAGTCCTCAGCAGATCCGCACGACTCGAACCGAGGCTTCTTCTTCGCCCACATCGGCTGGCTCTTCCTCAGGAAGCACCCCGATGTCATCAGGAGAGGCAAGGAGCTGGACTTCAAGGACATCACCGAGGACCCAGTGGTCAAGTTCCATACCAAGTAAGTATTGCACTGCTTTTAAGTAACTGTAATACGAAGATGTGCATTGACCAGTCTGATTGGGCTGCGAAGAGAACATACGAAGATGTTCAAGGACCAGTCTTGGCATCCATTGATTGGGCTGCGAAGAGAACCAATTCTCAATTTTCTGATTGTGCTTGCTTCAAACCAACGGTTCTTCTGATTTTTAGATATTTCCAAATCTTCAGAGTGGTATTCTGCTTTGTGCTGCCAGCTCTGGTGCCCATCTATTTCTGGGGCGAGGAGGCTAAATGGGCTTTCCTCTCGCAGATTTGTATGCGTTATCCAATCACTCTGCACTCCACGTGGTCAGTCAACAGTGCAGCTCATCTTTACGGAAACAAGCCTTATGATACGTAAGTTGCAAAAAAATGTTTAGAATCATTTAGTAGTTATTGTCAGTTATCTATCTGATCTATCTGATCTATCTATTTGATGGACATTAGATTTCTAATCTGATAAGTGATAGGCACCAGATTTCTGACCTAATAACTGATAGACATCGGATTTCTAATCTGATCACTGATGGTCATCAGATCTCTAACCTGATAACTGATAGACATCGGATTCCTAATCTGATCACTGATAGGCATCAGATTTCTAACCTCATAACTGATAGAAATCGGATACAATTGTTGATACAATGGCATCCTTAGAAACTATACCACGATTAAAGATAATCCATGATGGAACATCTGGGCCTAAATGTTTTATGAACCATTTTCATCCATTTTTTCTTTTCAGTAAGATCAACCCGAGGCAGAACAAGTTCGTCTCCATGTTCGCCATGGGCGAGGGCTGGCACAACTTCCACCACACCTTCCCCTGGGACTACAGGGCGTCCGAGTTCGCCAACCTGAACCTGACCCTATTGCTGCTGAACGCCTTCGCCAGCATCGGCTGGGCCTACGACATGAAGAAGGCCAGCGACACGCTGGTCAAGCTGGTGGTGGACAGGCGCGGGCCCAACGCCGGCGGCTGCGCCCACCACCACCCCCAGGAGGTGCCCGAGAGCGAGGCGGAGGTCTCCCACGCGAAGGCCTCCTAGTGGAGGCGCGCGGCGCTTTTGTATATACGCTATATCGTTAATGGTAGGGTTACGTGCGGTTGTGTGGAGGAGTGGTGGGTTCTTTCAGTATCGAGTCGGTTCCGGGCCTTACCCGAAGTTGGTAGGTCAACCTCGACCGCGACAAAATATTTCCAAATTGAAATAAACTCTGGACGTGTCCGAAACTGCCCAGAAAAGATGTGCAATTACATTGACCAATCAAGTAAAAAGTTCGAGGCCAAAATACCCAAAAGCAAGGCAAAGGCAATCAAATTTGTTCTACTATTAGCAATACCAAAAAAAAAAATTGTTACAAACTTAACCCCAGCTTCATCAAATATTTGGTTCTTTGCTTCTCTTCCTAACACATAGTTACATTCAAAACAAAACCTACTTAACCCCAGCTTCATCAAATATTTGGTTCTTTGCTTCTCTTCCTAACATATAGTTACATCCAAAACAAGACCTAAAACAGGACACAAAGTTTGCCATTATACAAAGATATGATTTGCCTCTGAGGACAAAAAAATACTTACTGGTTGAAAAACTAACTTCACCGAAACTTCATTTATATCAAATATTTGGTTCTTTGCTTCTCTTCCTAACAGATAGTTCCATCCAAAACAAGACCTAAGACAGAACACACAGTTTTCCATCATGCAAAGATATAATTTGTCTCTGGGGACAAAAAAAAAACTTATGGGTTGAAAATGTCCACGTCATTCTGGTTTCCAATAAAGTTTCCACCTCTAAATCTTCTTAGAATCGTTTTTCCAGTTGGTTCTCTCCTCACTTCCAAGTTTGTTTCTCCCTGCATTTATTTTCTACTTATGTGCGAAATATTATCTCCCATGTGGTTTTAATTTCAGGCACATCTAAATTTCACTTCCACTTCAACCTGTTCCTTATTCTTCCACATTTCATTATTTTCAGGAATACACATTTAGCAGGTCTAAATTCAACATCCTTTTTTGTAGCAGCCACATATTCCTTACAAATTTTTGTAATCCAGAAAATGTTGCTACTTCAGCTTTCTTTTCCTAAATTCTCCTTCAATTCCATTTATTTTGGTTCTCTTGTTCGTCAAGTTTTCTCTGGTTTTGGCATTTTCCCTATTTGTACTTCTTTTGCATTCACAATACTGTTAACAGGTCGAATTTTAAATACATACATGTTTGAAGCGGGCACCTTTTCAAATTTTCGAAAACCTGAAAATTTTGCTATTTCGGCATTTATTTTCCCAAATTCTCTTTTAACAATACACGTTTAACAGAAATACACATTTAGCAGGTCTAAATTTTAACTACATCCTTTTTTTTAAGCCACCACGTATTCCTTACACATTTTCGCAATCCAAAAAGTGTTGCTACATTCTTTTCCCAAGTTCTCCTTTGATTCCGTATTTTCTTTCTCTTGTTCCTCAAGTTCTCTTTCCGCATCTTCCCTATTTCTACTTCTTTTGCATTCACAATACTTTTAACAGGTCGAAATCTAGGCATGTATCTATAGTCTGTACTTGAGCATTAGTTGGACTCAAGTCGTATATTTGGTTGCGTATTTTCTATATACGTTTATGCACCAAACGCAACCAAATATACGCAAATATAAGACTTGAGTTGAATTAATGCTCAAGTACCGACTATTGATACGGGCCTTAGATACATCCAGTTGCATGCAATACATTGCAGTTTTGCAAATTTTCGTAATCCTGAAAATTTTGCTACTTCGGCGTTTATTTTCCCAAATTCTCTTTTAACAATACACTTTTAACAGGAATACACAATGAACAGGTCTAAATGTAAATACATGATTTTTGGAAGCTGCCACCTATTCCTTACAAATTTTCGTAATCCAGAAAGTGTTGCTACTTCACCGTTCTTTTCCCAAATTCTCCTTCGATTCCATTTATTTTCTTCCTCTTGTTCCGCAAGTTCTCTTTCCGCATCTTCCCTATTTCTACTTCTTTTGCGTTCACAATACTTTTAACAGGTCGAAATTTAGACACTTCCAGTTTTGAAGCTGGCACCTTTGCAAATTTTCGTAATCCTGAAAATTTTGCTACTTCGGCGTTTATTTTCCCAAATTCTCTTTTAACAATACACGTTTAACAGGAATACACATTTAACAGGTCTAAATGTAAATACATCAATTTTTGAAGCTGCCACCTATTCCTTACAAATTTTCGCAATCCAAAAAGTGTAGCTACTTCACCGTTCTTTTCCCAAATTCTCCTTTGATTCCATTTATTTTCTTCCTCTTGTTCCTCTTGTTATCTTCCCTATTTCTACTTCTTTTCCATTCACAATACTTTCCACAGCTCGAAATTTAGATACTTCCAGTTTTGAAGCTGGCACCTTTGCAAATTTTAGTATTCCCAAAAATTTTGCTACTTCGGCGTTTATTTTCCCAAATTTTCTTTTAACAATACACAATTACATAACAGGAATACAAATTTAACAGGTCTGAATTTAAATACATCCTTTTTTGAAGCCACCACATATACCACCTATTCCTAACAAATTTTCGTAATCCTGCAAATGTTGCTACTACACCCAAATTCTCCTTCAATTCCACTAATTTTCTTCCTCTTATTCTTCAAGTTCTCGCCAATTACCACATCTTCCCTATTTCTATTTTTTGCATATTATTGTTCTCTTTGCTTGTCTTAACTATTTCTACCACATTTTGGCCTATTATACGCTGCATTTATTATATTACTGCTATTATGCACGTTTTGAATTGCACTTTGCGGGAATACATTTTTCGGCACGTCCTGCGTTTGAAAATTTCGTTATTACATGCATAATTTATTATTATTATTATTATTATTATTTTTGTACCAATTATGATGTCGTCTCGAGGTCGGTGTGGTGGACGCCTCCCTTCCACGCACCGGATTTCGGACTTTGTGAAGCTGGGCGCGAATCTCATCTTCAATTGCCAAGAAGATTTAGGCCAATGGTGATGGCCGTGATAATTGCTCATCATTTCATTGCTCAAATTCGAAAATGTATTTTTCTCTGTGTGTTAAAGGTAAGGAACATGTAATAAACAATGTTTTTTTTTTCAATCGATCTTTTATTGAGTTACCCACACGTCCCAAATATTGAAACATAACCAGAAGAAGTATCTTCAACCTTTTTTTCTTCATTCGATCTTTTATTGAATTACCAACACGTCCCAAATATTGAAACATTACCAGAAGAAGTATGTTCAAGCTTTTTCTTTCAATCGATCTTTTAATAAGTTACCCACACGTCCCAAATATTGAAACATTACCAGAAGAAGTATCTTCATGCTTTACATGCTATAATTTATTTAATTTGTTCTAACAGGTAATTGTTTCAATTAATTTTAAAAGCATCTCACAGCATTGCTGTTTGCATTTTCAGATTCAGCATTCACTGCTTTATCGCACTCAGTTTATATCTAAATTTTCCAACTATTTCGTGACTATTTGACTATTAGATTGACTATTTTGAACTTCCAAGGGGTTTCACCTTATGGAATATTGAGGAAAAAAAGGATTAGAAAATTTCCTATGGCAATCGATGGAGGGAAAATATGTAAGACTTTTCCCAAAACAATACAATGCAATTCCTTCTAGTTTTTGCTAGAAAACTTTTGTTTTCTTTTCTAGTTTAGTGAAGTTCATCTCGGCATTCACTGCCTATTATTTTGCAATTCGTAATGAAAAATTTGCCATTTACACTAAATTTCGGTTTATATTTACCAATTTCTTAACCTTCAATGAAAATTTCATGAAAATTTTGCAATTTCCAACTAAATTTTGTAATTTTATATCATTTTTTTTTTGTAGATAACCAGATAACTATCTGGTTTTCAAAATAATAGTTATGTTATAAAAATTTCATAAATTTTGGTTAATATATTAGCAGTTTCGTAACCTTTAATGAAAATTTCGTAAATGCTAATGAAAATTTTACAATTTGCCATTAATTTTTGTACTTTTATATCATTTTTATTTTGTAATTTTCATTGAAAACTGTCTGGTATTGAAAATTTTGGTTATATAACAAAAATTTAATAATTTTCAAACCAGTTATAATTTGTGTTGATATTTAACTTTATGCTGCTTCGAAAATTTGCCATTTCCAATGAAAATTTCATAGTTTCCATTGAAATTTTATAATTTCCAGTGAATATTTCGTAATATCTACAGTTATTTTGTAATTCGTAATGAAAGATTTGCCATTTCTACTAAATTTCGGTTTATATATTAACAATTTCTTAACCTTTCATGAAAATTTCATCAATGCTAATGAAAATCTTGCAATTTCCAATTACCTTGGATCGGAAACCTAATGGTTTCCATTGAAATTTTATAATTTTCAGGCAATATTCCGTAATTTCTACTACAATTTTGTAAATCGTTATGAAAACTTTGCCAATTCATCTGAATGTTGGTTAATATATTAACAATTTCTTAACCTTTAATGAAAATTTCATAAATGCTAATGAAAATTTTGCAATTTCCAATAAAATTTTGTAATTTTATATCATTTTTATTTTGTAATTTTCATTGATATATGATAACAATAATTTGATATCATATTTATTTTGTAATTTTCATTGAAAACTGTCTGGTATTGAAAATTTTAGTTATGTAATAAAAATGTCATAATTTTCAAACCAGTTATAATTTGTGTTAAATAATTTGCATCATGATGCTTTGTAACTTAGACATTTCCCATGAAAATTTCATGGTTCCATTGAAATTTTATAATTTCCAGGCAATATTTCGTAATTACTACTACAATTTTGTAAATCGTAATAAAAACATTGCCAATTCATCTTTTTCATTTCCAATTCATTCAGCAATTTCTTAACCTTCAATGAAAATTTCATAAATGCTAATGAAAATTTTGCAATTTCCAATAAAATTTTGTAATTTGATATCTTTTTATTTTGTAATTTTCATTGAAAATAAAAATTATTATTGGTATTGAAAATTTTAGTTATGTAATACAAATTTCATCATTTCCAAACCAGTTATAATTTGTGTTAAATAATTTGCATTATACTGCTTTGAAACTATGGCATTTCCAATGAAAATTTTATAGTTTCCATTGAAATTTTATAATTTCCAGGCAATATTTCGTAATTTATACTGTTATTTTGTAATTCGTAATGCAAAATTTGCCATTGCCACTAAATTTCGGCTGATATATTAGCCATTTCTTAACGTTTAATGAAAATTTTATAAATGCTAAAGAAAATTTTGCAATTTCCAATTAAATTTTGTAATTTTATATAATTTTAATTTTGTAATTTTCATTGAAAACTGTCTGGTATTGAAAATTGTTTCCCATTATTTTTTGTAATTTTATATCATTTTTATTTTGTAATTTTCATTGAAAACTGTCTGGTATTGAAAATTTTAGTTATGTAATAAAAATTTCATAATTTCAAACCCAGTTATAATTTGTGTTGATATTTTACATTATGCTGCTTTGTAACTTATGCATTTCCCATGAAAATTTGATGGTTTCCATTGAAATTTTATAATTTCCAGTCAATATTTCGTAATATCTACAGTTATTTTGTAATTCGTAATGCAAAATTTGCCATTCCTACTAAATTTCGGGTGATATATTAGTTATTTCTTAACCTTCAATGAAAATTTCATGAATCCTAATGAAAATTTTGCAATTTCCAATTAAATTTTGTAATTTGATATCGTTTTTATTTTGTAATTTTCATTGAAAACTGTCTGGTATTGAAAATTTTAGTTACGTAATAAATTTTTTATAATTTCCAAACCAGTTATAATTTGTGTTAAATAATTTGCAATGTGCTGCTTTGTAACTTAGGCATTTCTCATGAAAATTTCATGGTTTCCATTGAAATTTTATAATTTTCAGGCTATATTTCGTCATTTCCACTACAATTTTGTAAATCGTAATGAAAATTTTGCCAATTCATCTGAATGTTGGTTAATATATTAACAATTTCTTAACCTTTATTGAAAATTTCATAAATGCTAATGAAAATTTTGCAATTTACAGTTGAATTTTGTAATATGATATCATTTTTATTTTGTAATTTTCATTGAAAACTGTCTGGTATTCAAAATTTTAGATATATAATAAAAATGTCATAATTTCCAAACCAGTTATAATTTGTCTTAAATAAACTTGCATTATGCTGCTTTGTAACTTAGGCATTTCCCATGAAAGTTTCATGGTTTCCATTGAATTTTTTTAATTTCCAGTCAATATTTCGAAACATCTACTGTTATTTTGTAATTCGTAAAGAAAACTTTGCCAATTCATCTGAATTTTGGTTAATATATTAGCAATTTTTTAATCCTAATGTAAATTACAAAAATACTAAAAAAATTTTGCAATTTCCAATTAAATTTTGTAATTTGATATCATTTTTATTTTGTAATTTTCATTGAAAACGGTCTGATATTAAAAAAATTGGTTACGTAACAAAAAATTCATAATTTCCAGACCAGTTATAGTTTGTGTTAAATATTTTGCTTATGCTTCTTTGAAAATTTAGCATCTCCAATGAAAATTTCATAGTTTTCATTAAAAGTTTATAATTTTCAGGCAAAATTTCGTAATTTATACTGTTATTTTGTAATTCGTTATGCAAAATTTGCCATTTCTACTAAATTTCAGCTTGATATATTAGCAATTTCTTAACCTTTAATGAAAATTTCATAAATGTTATTACAAATTTTGAAATTTCTAATTAACTTTGTAATTTGATATCATTTAAATTGGATGTGTGAGTGGTTCATTTTCCTTTTATAATTTTCATTAAAAACGGTTTGATATTAAAAATTTTGGTTATGTAACAATAAATTCATAATTTCCAAAGCAGTTATAGTTTGTAATGAATATTTTGCTTATGGTTCTTCAATAATATGATATCTGCAATGAAAATTTCATAGTTTCCATTAAAATTTTATAATTTCCAGGCAATATTTCGTAATTTATACTGTTATTTTCTAATTGGTAAAGAAAAATGTGCCAATTTCTACTAAATTTCGGTTGATATATTAGCAATTTCTTAACCTTAAATAAAAATTTCTTAATTGCTAAAATTTTGCAATTTCCATCTAAATTTTGTAATTTGATATCATTTTTATTTTGTAATTTTCATTGAAAACGGTTTGATTTTGAAAATTTTGGTTATTTAAGAAAAATTTCTTAATTTCCAAATCAGTTATAATTTGTGTTGATATTTTAATTATGCTGCTTTGAAACTGTGGCATTTCCAATGAAAATTTCATAGTTTCCATTGAAAATTCGTGCTGTGTTAAGATGACATTAACAGTGAAGGTAATTATTTTAGTTAATTTTAAAAGTATCTTACAGCATTGTATGCATTTTTGTATTCAGTATTCACTGCTCCAACGTGCACTCAGTTTATATTGAAATTTCCCAACTATTTCGTGAAAAGTTCCAAGAGCCTGTTAGTTAACCTTATGGAATTTTGGGGATTTTTTTTTTTTTTTATCTCAGTAACTAATAGTAATGGCTAAGCAATGAAGAGCAAAAAACACAAGCTTTCGTTTTTTTCGATATTCTCAGTTAGTTTATGAGCTGGACGTAAAATAACTACATATATGGATTCACAAGGACGAGGCCTATCGATTTTATTTATGGATAATTTTGATAGGATGCTTAATTAATATAATAGGCAACAGTATTTGCGAGGATTACTTCAAGCATTTACCGGTAGATGCCGCCCGGCGTAAAAATTATTCGAAATTAAAATCGCTCAGTTCGCTTTTACGGTTTAGAGCAAATATCTCGTTAATTGCGCATTGAAAGATAATTAAATTATACATGGTTAATACCAATATACTAGTTAATATCAACGATAAAATAAATTAATATTGATACGCTAGTTAGTGAGTAATAGTTATTTAAAAATGAGCCACTTACTAAAATTACGTGTTCGCACAAAAAAAATATTATCGGAAGAATTCTACATTAAATATTAATTAAATTACATAGAGTCATTACTAATATGTTCTTCAATATTGGTAATAATTTGTGCTGATATTCATACGCTGTATTTGGATATATCATAATTTAAATATTCGATGTGTCATATGAAATCGCATATTCCCACACCAAAAATATGCGCGCATTGGATATTAACTGGAATACGCATATCTATTACCAATATGACACATGCTACCTTTATTATTAATAATAATAATAATAATAACGTTTATTTAGCTCTTACAGCTATACACTTATATATCAAATGGGTTGTTACCCATTTGTAATGGGTAATGGGTTGGTAGGTGTACAATCAATAATTAGTTATGCTTATTTGTTATTTACCTACTTATTAATAAGTATTACTTATTTGTCATTTACCTACTTATTAATAAGTATTACTTATTTATTATTTACCTACTTATTAATAAGTATTACTTATTTATTATTTACCTACTTATTAATAAGTATTAGTAAGAAATATCAGTTCTAAGATTGCTTAAGAAGTTATACAGTTTAATGTTTTTAAAGAAGTGTGTCGTCAAACAACTTTGTCTACAAACTGAGAGGCCCATAAATAACTCTATAAACAGAAGGTGCCATTATTCATTTTCAGTTTAGTGTGTGAAATAAATATGGGCCAAAGGTTTTCTTTTCGGATTAGAATAGGACGTTTGTATTTAAATAGTGAATTAATATTTTATTTATTCGACTTTAGCATTAGAACAATGCTTCTAGTGACTCATCAGAAAGTGCTTGCACTGTCCGCAGTGGCTGACCTATGTTAAACTCAAGACCTCACATATGTTTGATTATCGCAGGTATTTGTTACTTATACGAATTCTATCATTGAAAATATTATTAAAATGTAAAAAATTTGGTAAAATTTTAGGTAAACTTGTAACTCCCTAATTGCCTTTATATAACATGATGGAAATTATAATTAATGGGTTGCATATAATTGTTGATCGAATTTAAATGTAATTTCAGAAGTGTGGTTTGATTTTTCAGTTTTTCTTTACAATTTTCATTGAATGTTGGAAGAATAATTCAAATTCAGATGTAAATTTTGTTAAATTTTAGGTAAACTTGTAACTCCGTAATTGCCTTTTCATAACATGATGAAAATACTAATTATTGGGTTGTATATAATTGTTGATCAAATAAAATTAGAATCTCAGATGTGGTGTTTAATTTTTCAGATTTGTTTTTACAATTTTCACCGAATCTTGGAAGAATAATTGAAATTCTGTCAGAAATAGTTAAAAATTTAAAGTAATAATTCAAATTTTACAGTAATCTATGGAATTTTCATTAAAAAAATGGACATATCCGTACGTATAATTGAAAATTTTCTATTACCAAATGCCAAATACAGTGCCAAATCTCATTTATCATTAATTCCATCTTTATCATAAACAAAAATTGTCTTTACATAACACGATGAAACTAATTATTATTGGGTTGCTTATAATTGTTAACCAAATAAAATTATAATTTCAGATGTCGTGTTTGATTTATCAGAATTATTTTACAATTTTCATTGAATAATCGAAATTCTATCAGAAACAGTCGAAAACTGTACGATCATGGATCAACCTTGACCATGGTTCAGTTACATAGAATGCAATTGTTAATACAATGGTATCCTTAGAAACTGAACTTCGATCGAAGATGATCCACGATCATCGATCATGATCACGAGCCTAAGGTCCAGTTGTATAATCGTGGATCATCCTTGATCGTGGTTTAGTTTCTAAGGATACCATTGTATTAACAATTGTATCCTAGGTAACTGAACCATGGTCAAGGTTGATCCATGATCGTACAACTGGGCCTAAATGTCATGAATTTTAACTTTGCAACGTCCAATTGTTTTCTGTCAAAAATCTTCCAAATATTTTTCAAAACCAGATTCCAAAATTTGAACAAATTCATTTACAAAATTTATTTAATTACTTTGATTCCAACATATTTTTTTGCACAAACCCATATAACACTTACGATAAATACATAGCGGAAAAAAATGCTATTCAACTTGATGATTAAAATACTCAGCATATGTATTAATGAAGCTTATGAATGATTGAATTTTTGGCACTGTTGCTCATTGTCCAATAAGCACAGGTTCGTTGCGGGCGTGAATTCGAACAGTTAACAATAATAGTGACCATTGTGATGGTGCTTAAATAACAATGCCATTCATCCCATTCCCTATTCATAAGCCGCATTATTGTCGGAACTGACCCAAAAGAGGTGATGAAGGGCAAGCCAATTCCAAGCTCGAGGCATTTTCCAGTTCACCGTTCAATTTTTAACATGTTACATTATTCACGCCAAAAGTTTTTAATTGTGGCAAGACTTTGTTCACGTACTTTTTTTTTGCATTACTTAATGATAGGGATTATAATAAATTATAGCCTCGATTGATTTTTACCTCACCACTTGGACATTTCTATGTTTCATGTAATAACCTGCAATGCATCATATAACTATTCGCTATAACTATATACTGAAATAATATATAAGTAACATGATAATTTTATAAAATTATAGTTTACTCTTGACGTTTTTCATATCAGGAAATAATAGCTATTTTAACATATATGTTTTCAATATACATAATGAGCATTTTAATAATTCGAATTGGAAAAAATGTATTATCTGGTATTGACGGAAATGTTTGATAAAAGTGCAATATGTTGTAAGACGTTTCTTCGCCTTTATAAATATGAGGGGCCAAACTGTGGGCAACCAGATGCACTTGCACAACAAATCAGCATTATTTCTGTGCCTGACAACACGATATGAGTTATACTGGGGTTTAATCTGCGATTGTAATTCTGTAATTGTGTAATATTATTGGTGAATAGTTTTGCATAAGTCGCGGTCAACATTATTCGCACTCCAAGGTCAATGATGTTATTAATACTGTTGACAAGAAAAATTATATCTAATCATTTGATAACAGATATAAACGGGAGAAAAAATAGAACATTTCTATACGATTTGAATGGACCATTTGGAATAATTTCTGCTATATATTTCTTATGGGAAGATTTAAGACAACCTACAAAGATTATCAAAATAGAATGAAAAATCTAGTGCAATTAAAAACATTTTTTGTAATCTAAAACTACATTATAATTATCTTGTAAATGCTGAAAGACTTCTAATCAACAGCCAAATAACGATTGTATAAAAATTTTGCTACAAAATTTATCATAAATTTTGAAGTAACATTATTATGCTCTGAAGGCATTTGTTTGTACTTACTGGTAAAGATATATATATTTTTTTAAATTTTATTATTTATTTATTTTTGTTTTGCCTTACTAGTTTCGGTTTGTTCAGTAAACCATCATCAGAGGCTTGATTTTATACTTTTTATCTTGATTTGAAAGTATTAACGATAATATATAGAAGTACGTAATTATAGTATTTACAATTTACAAAATTCATTATAAATTTATTATAAATTTTGTAGTAACATTATTATACTTTTTATCTTGACTTAAAGTGTTAACGATAATATATAGAAGTACGTAATTATAGATTGTTTGTGCTTACAACAGAAGTATCACAAATGTCAATTAGAGGTGAAATAATAGTACATAGATAAAAACAAGTACGTAGTAGGTACACACTAAAATAAGTACAGAAAGAGAAGTACAGAAATGCATTTCTTGCAATTACGAGTATGTCGTTTTAGTTAATCAGTATATTATTGAGTAAGACTACACATACTTATAAATTATATTGTTATCGACCGTTTTTATGAAATACAAGACGTAATTGGCTATTTTTTTTCAATGCCAACGTATTTTTATGTTGTGTAGTGTAAATTAATAAAATGAAAATTGCAAATTTCGAAAATCGACTTTTTCGCTCTTTTCTCATGAACACATATAGATCAATATTTTATGAGCGAGAAAGGATTATCAAAATACATCAAACCTATACAAGAATAAATTGACCATATACCAGCTATTAGCAAAAGAATAATATCAAATTGTATTCAAGTAGCCCAAGATAAGCTAATGTGGTAGGAATTGGTGGAGGCTTACGTTCAGCAAATTTATATAATAGGCTAAGACGTTAGGGATGATGATGATGATCATGATGATGATATATATGCAATGTAGATATATATTGTTAAAATGTAGATATGTATCAAACGTTTAAGTGCACGAGTCCATATACGTCAAATGTTCAATTAAAACCGCCCAAATCTGCCAAATTTGTACTTGTATCTTTCAAAATGTGTAAAATTTTAAGCTTCATGTATGAAAATATGTCAATTTTTCAATAGATACTGCTCGTGTCTGTAAAATTTTGACGATTTTCGATATCCCAGTGTTCAAATGTAAACATCTATCAAATGTTTAAGTGTAATAGTTCACATACGTAAAATTTTCAATTAAAACGGTAAAAATATAAATTCTCAAAATTCTTCAGCTATGAAAATCTGTAAATTTTTCAATATATCCTGCTCGTATCTGTTAAATTTTGTCAATTTTTGATATCACACTGTTAACACATAAATATCTATCAAATTTTTAATTGCAGCAGTAAACCCTTCAAAATCTCACAAATCTTCAATTGTAACTCTCAAAATTTGTCAAATTCTAAGGTTCAGCTGTGAAAATATGTCAATTTTTCAATTGATACTGTTCGTATCTATTAAATTTGGTTAATTTTTGATATCCCAGTGGTAACATGTAAATATATATCAAATGTTTTAGTATAACAGTCAAATTTTCAATTAAAACCGTCAAAATCAGTCAAATTTTCAATTGTTACTCTCAAAATTTGTCACATTCTAAGCTTCAGCTGTGAAGACCTATCAATTTTTGAATAGATACTGTTCGTATCTGTTTAATTTTGTAAATTTTTGATATCCCAGTGTTAAAATATAAACATCTATCAAATGTTTAAGTGCAATAATATTTGCTATTAATAATAATATTTTCAGTGAAACCATCAAAATCTGTCAAATTTTCTATTGAATTTTCAAAATTTGTCAAATTCTCTAAGCTTTATCTACGAAAATATGTCAATTTTTCAATACATACTGCTCGTATCTGTTAAATTTTGTAAATATTTGATATCCCAGTATTAACATGTAAATATCTATCGAATGTTTAAGTGCAGCAGTTCATATACGTCAAATTTTCAAATAAAACCGTCAAAATCTGTCAAATTTTTGAATGTAATTCTCAAAATTTGTCAATTTTTAAGCTTCAGCTGTGAAACTATGACAATCTGTCTATTTTTCAATTGTAACTCTAAAAATTTGTTAAATTCTAAGCTTTAGCTGTGAAAATGTGTCAATTTTTCTATAAATACTGCTCGAATCTGTTAAATTATGGCAATTTTTGATATCCCAGTATGTAAACATCTATCAAATGTTTAAGTGCAAGATTCCAGAAACGTCAAGTTGTCAATTAAAATAATCGAAATCTGTCAAATTATCAATTCTAATTCTCTAAATTTGTCAATTTTTAAGCTTCAGCTGTGAAAATATGACAATCTGTCAATTTTTCAATTGTAACTGTAAAAATTTGTTAAATTCTAAGCTTCAGCTGTGAAAATATGTCAATTTCTCAATAAATACTGCTCGATTCTGTTAAATTTTGTCAATTTTTGATATCCCAGTGTTAAAATGTAAATATCTATCAAATGTGAAAGTACAACAGTCCATATATGTAAAATTTTCATATAAAACCGTCAAAATCTGCAAATTTTCAATTCTAACTCTCAAAATTTGTAAAAATCTAAGCTTTAGCAGTGAAAATTTGTCAATTTTTCTATAGATACTGCTGCCAGTGTTAAAATGTAAATAACTATCAAATGTTGAAGTGAAATAATCCATAGACTTCATATTTTCAGTTAAACCATCAAAATCTGTCAAATTTTCTATTGAACTCTCAAAATTTGTCAAATTCTAAGCTTCAGCTATGAAAATATGTCAATTTTTCGATAGATACTGCTCGTATCTGTTACATTTTGTAAATTATTGATATCACAATGTTATCATGTAAATTTCTATAGAATGTTCAATTGCAGCAGTTCATATACGTCAAATTTTCAAGTAAAACCGTCAAAATCTGTCAAATATTCAATTGGAACTCTCAAAATTTGTCATATTTTAAGTTGAGCTGTGAAAATATGTCAATTTTTCAATAGATGACGCTCGTATGTGTTAAATTTTGTCAATTTTTGATATCCCAGTATTAAAATATAAATATGTATCATATGTTTTAGTGCAACAGTCAAATTTTCAATTAAAATTGTCAAAATCTTCAAAATTTTAGTTGTAACTCTCAAAATTTGTCTAATTTTACGCTTCAGCTGTGAAAATCTGTCAATTTTTCAATAGATACCGCTTGTACCTGGTACATTTTGCAATGTTTGGTTAATTAATTTATGAAACATAAAAAAATCAACTTTCAAAGAAATAGGAATCAAAATTTTTAAATTTTGAGATTCGCTAATATTTTCATTGTTGTTGTTTTTTTCATGGATCCTTCCCAGTTTCAACAACAATTCAATTCAAACAATTCAACATCGAAACTATAAATACAAATTGCTTACAGTGCTGAAGTAAAATGGAAGCAATGCTCTAATCTAAAGTAATTTTTTCTACGGTTTTTTTCTCTCTAAGGTTTCTTTTCTCTAAAGTTTATTTTTCTCTAAAGTATCTTTTTCTCTAAGGTCTATTTTTCTTTGATAGATTCTATAGTATTAGTAGTGTTAGTAGTAGTATTTTATAGTTTTATATAGTATTAACTGTTATTAAGTACAGCAAATATGGATCATCGTACCTAGTCTATATTTTCCACTGCTGAATGGAAGATTTGGGCTGTCATTATCATCATCACCATCAACGCTAGCCAATATTATCTACTGCTGAAGGTAAGATTTGGGCTCTCATCACCATCATCATAATCATCGAAAGAATTTATCCTGTAATATCAAATTTTAATTCATATTATTTTTCATATTTATATTATTCACATTTATTTTATTGGAAATAATGATTATTGGACATCTATCTATTTATACGAAGATATCTTTCCAGGTTTATATTTAGGTACTTTTAAAAAGTTACGACAATACATAGATACATGTGCACAAGAGTTACTCATGCTTTAATCAATATTGCTATTGCTGTGAGTCCGTTCGCTTGGATCACGTGGAGTTTCACGTATTGCATCATTGTTTTGTAGCTATTAATATTAACGATCGAGTTTGAAATTGTCCACGTCGTTTGTCGGAAGTTTCCTTCAACGAATCACCAGAAGACGATAACGTGTGATGTGATTGCACAATATCACGAATGGGTTGCTGCGAAACATTCGATTCTACTGTTTGTTACTGTGGTGATTCCCGTGTTTACATTCAATACATTCACGTGTGCAATTGAACGTTGGCACAGCAAATCTATGACTCAAATTGCGAGTGATTTAATTTTTGCTTATCCAAATATTTATTTATAGTTCGCTTATTTTAGAGATATAAGATTTTGCAATACAGATTATGAGATTCGCCAATATTTTCATTGTTGTTGTTGTTTTCATTTATGCTTCCCAGTTTCAACAACAATTCAAATCAAACAATTCAAGATCGAAACTATAAATAAAATTGCCTTACAATGCTGAAGTAAAATGGAGGCAATGCCCTAAAGTTATTTTTTCTAAGATTTTTTTCTCTCCAAGGTTTCTTTTTCTCTAAAGTTTCTTTTTTTTCTAAGGTTTCTTTTCTCTAAGGTTTCTTTGTCTCTAAAGTTTCTATTTCTCGAAGGTTCTTTGAAATCGGAGTAGAAATTAAGACATTTATGGAAGTAAAAAAATAACAAGTACACGAGTTCAATACAATGGAATTAATACATGATTTAGCATTTTTGGTAGGTATTGTTGTACCGTGGGAAAATGAGAGAGTACGAGGAAGGCCACAAATGCGATGAACAAAAAGATATTAGTAGGAAAAAGGTGGATGGAAACAGCAAAAACTAGAGAAGAATGGATGCAACAAAGAAGGCTGAAAAAAACAAGAAAGTTGTTGAACATTTCCAGTCTAAGTACAGTGAATTTAGTAGCGTCTAAACCTTAGTACTAAAAGGTACTAAAAGTACCTAAAGGTACTTAGGTACTAAAAACGGTTTTATAACTAAAAATGTATAAAATCCCTTCTGAAATAAATAAACTCTATATGAAAAAATATTGTTTTTACAATCATTAACTATTTAACCATTTCACCTTAAATTAACCTCAGTTTATGGTCCATATCAATTACTGCAAGATCTTCTGAATGTTGATTATGCCAGGAAGCTCATCGTTTACTATATTTATTTAGGTCGAAAAATCTAAATGCCAAGGTAGAAATTATCAATTGTGTTTTAAGCGTCTAGTATATTTTTAATGGAAGGTAACCCTTGGTCTATATGTCAGGACGGAATAAAATTAATAAATGAATGATTTATGATGTTGTTGATTGCTTTGTTCCATTGGCCGCGATAATTCACTTATAAAAATATTAATAGCTGCCGTACAAATTAACAACAATCAATTTTAGCCACTCTATTTCCATTTCCATTCATCCAAGAGGAAGAAACTTGTATGGGATATCTTCCGTTTCCAAAAATTTGTACAAAAACGTTTTTTTTTACAAACTTTCCTAGAATCTTGATCCATTCATCCAAGAGGAAGCAACTTTTATATCTTCCGTTTTCAAAAATTTGTCCAAAAACGTTTTTTTTTTTACAAACTTTCCTAGAATCTTGTTCTCTCTAGAGATCTAGAATCAAGACATGTAGAAATCTAGAATCAAGAGATCCATAGGTCTAGAATCTAGAGATCCATTCGTCTAGAATCTAGAATAGTCTAAAGAAGTCTTAAAGCGTTTGCTGGAAACATATTTTGTGGCCAATTATGTGTAAAATCTTCTTATCGCTAATTTTGAGGAACCAGTTTAACCTAGATATGCTGATACGAGTTGCATTTGTGTTCTTATCGTATTCTTATCAATTCATGATTCCCATCATTAGTTTTTCATTTATAAGAATATTCGAATTAGAATTCTCAAGTGAAAATTATTCACTTATCCGACGGAAATCTTGATCTTATTTACTTGCCATTATTTTTCTCTCTAGGTGCAGAACCTAAAGAGTGAAAGAGTGACAGAGTGATAAACCTAAAAAAAGCACGGATTATTTGTATCAGCAATACCTTTGCAAAGTCCACATGTATGAGATAATTCAGCACGATATGTGCATTAATTGATTATATAATTCACACGACCGTACTTTGTGCGTAGCTTTGAGTCATTACTCATTAAAGGCCATCAGGTCATTATTTATGTGAGTGATATTAGAATTCTCCAACGTTTCAGTACAATCATCTAGGCAATGGTCCACTGTACTGAAAGATGTGGCAGTAGCATCTTCAGCACTGATAAAGTTTGATTCCTCAGTACTGATTACCATCATATCTAATAAGTCGCTTAAACAACATCAGCACTGCTGTATTAAATGAAAACAAATCGCAAATAAGTGAGAAAATCGAGCAATTAACTTTCCCAATTGAGAAGTATCGCATATCTGTCACTGTAGGTTCTGAAAATTTATCTGACGGATATCTTGAAAATTTTATGACATTTTTGCATATAGTATTACCGAATATACTTCCTCTGAAAATTTAACAGAGAGGATGGCCTAAATAAGTGAGAAAATCGAGCTGTTAACTTTCCAAATTGACAAGTATCGCTTATCTTTCACTATAATTTCCGAAAATTTATCTGACGGATATTTTGAAATTTTTATGCCATATTTGCACACAGTATGCATGAAGATAAATCCTCTAAAAATTTGACACAGAGGATGTTCTAAATAAGTGAGGAAATCGAGCTATTAACTTTTCAAATTGACAAGTATCGCTTATCTGTCACTCTAATTTCTAAAAATTTATTTGATGGATATTTTGAAAATTTCATGCCAGATTTGCATACAGTATGCCTAAATATAATTCGTCTGAAAATTTGACAAAGACAATGTCCCAAATAAGTGAGATAATCCAGCTATTAACTTTCCAAATTGACAAGTATCGCTTATCTGTCATTGTAATTTCTGAAAATTTATCTGACGGATATTTTGAAAATTTTATGCCAGATCTGCATACAGTATACCTGTAGATAAATCTTCTGAAAATTTGACACATAGTATGTCCTAAATAAGTGAGAAAATTGTGTACTTAACTTTCCAAATTGAGAAGTATCGCTTATCTGTCACTGTAATTTCTGAAAATTTATGTTTTGAAAATTTTATGCCAGATTTGTATACAGTATATCTGAAGATAATTGCTATGAAAATTTGACAGATAGGATGTCATAAATAAGTGAGAAAATCGAGCTATTAACTTTCCAAATTGAGAAATATTGTTTTTCTGTCACTGTATTTTTTTAAAATTTAACTGACGGATATTTTGAAAATTTTTGGCTATATTCGCATATAGTATGCCTGAATATAATTCGTCTGAAAATTTGACAAGAACGATGACCCAAACAAGTGAGATAATCGAGCTATTAACTTTCCAAATTGACAAGTATCGCTTATCTGTCATTGTAATTTCTGAAAATTTATCTGACGGATATTTTGAAAATTTTATGCCAGATCTGCATACAGTATACCTGTAGATAAATCCTCTGAAAATTTGACACATAGTATGTCCTAAATAAGTGAGAAAATTGAGTACTTAACTTTCCAAATTGAGAAGTATCGCTTATCTGTCACTGTAATTTCTGAAAATTTATGTTTTGAAAATTTTATGCCAGATTTGTATACAGTATATCTGAAGATAATTGCTATGAAAATTTGACAGATAGGATGTCATAAATAAGTGAGAAAATCGAGCTATTAACTTTCCAAATTGAGAAATATTGCTTATCTGTCACTGTAATTTTTGAAAATTTAACTGACGGATATTTTGAAAATTTTTGGCCATATTTGCATATAGTATGCCTGAAGATAATTTCTATGAAAAATTCACACAGAGGATGTCCTAAATAAGTGAGAAAGTCGAGCTATTAACTTTCCAAATTGAGAAATATCGCTTTTCTGTTACTGTAGTTTCTGAAAATTTAACTGACGGATATTTTGAAAATTTTATACCAGATTTGCATACAGTATGCCTGAAGATAATTGCTATGAAAATGTGGCAAAGAGGGTGTCCTAAATAAGTTAGAAAATCGAGCTATTAACTTTCCAAATTGACAAGTATCGCTTATCTGTCTCTGAAATTTCTGAAAATTTATATTTTGAAAATATTATGCTGGATTTGTATACAGTATGCCTGAAGAGAATTCCTCTGAAAATATCACAGAGAATATGTCCTAAATAAGTGAGAAAATCGAGTTATTAACTTTCCAAATTGAAGTATTGGTTATCTGTCACTGAAGTTTCTGAAAACTTATCTGACGGATATTTTGAAAATTTTATGCCAGATTTGCATACAGTATGCCTGAAGATACTTCCTCCAAACATATCACAGAGAGGATGTCCTAAATAAGTAAGACAATTGAGCTATGAACTTTCCAAATTGTCAAGTATCTGTTAATATAATTTCTGAAAATTTATCTAACGGATATTTCGAAAATTTTATGCCATATTTGTATACAGTATGCCTGAAGATACTTCCTCTGAAAATTTTACAGAGTGGATGTCCTAAATAAGTGAGAAAATCGAGCTATTAATTTTCCAAATTGACAAGTATTGCTTATCTGTCACTGAAATTTCTGAAAATTTATATTTTGAAAATTTTATGCTAGATTTCTATACAGTATGCCTAAAGGTAATTGCTCTGAAAATTTCACACAGAGGATGTCCTATATAAGTGAGAAAATCGAGCTATTAACTTTTCAAATTGACAAGTATAGCTTATCTGTCGCTGTAATTTCTGAAATATTATATTTTGAAAATTTTATGCTAGATTTGTATACAGTATGCCTGAAGATACTTCCTATGAAGGTATCACAAAGAGGATGTCCTAAATAAGCGAGTAATCGAGCTATTAACTTTCCAAATTGACAAGTATTGCTTATCTGTCAGTGAAATTTCGGAAAATTTATATTTTGAAAATTATATGCCAGATTTGTATACAGTATGCCTGAAAATAATTCCTCTGAAAATTTGACACAAAGGATGTCCTAAATAAGTGAGAAAACCGAGTACTTAACTTTTCAAATTGAGAAATATCGCTTATCTGTCACTGCAGGTTCTGAAAATTTAACTGACAGATATTTGGAAAATTTTATGCCAGATTTGCATACAGTATACCTGAAGATAAATTCTCTGAGAATTTGACACAGAGGATGTCTTAAATAAGTGAGAAAATCGAGTACTTAACGTTTCAAATTGAGAAGTATCGCTTATCTGTTACTGCAGTTTCTGGAAATTTAACTAATGTATATTTGGGTAATTTTATTCCAGATTTACAGACAGTAGGCCTCAATATAATTCGTTTGAAAATTTGACAGACAGTATGGCCTGAATAAGTGAGAAAATCGAGTTATAAACTTTCCAAATTGGCAAGTATCGCTTATTTGTCACTGAAATTTCTGAAAATTTATATTTTGAAAATTTTATGCTAGATTTGTATACAGTATGCCTGAAGATAATTCCTCTGAAAATTTCACAAAGCGAATGTCCTAAATAAGTGAGAAAATCGAGCCATTAACTTTACAAATTGACAAGTATTGCCTATCAGTCACTGTAAATTCTGAAAATTTATCTGACAGATATTTTAATTTTTTTTTGCCAGATTTGCATACAGTATGTCTCAAGATAAATCCTCTGAAAATTTCACAGAGAGGATGTCCTAAATAAGTGAGAAAATTGAGCTATTAACTTTCCAAATTGACAAGTATCTCTTATCTGACAATGTAATTTCTGAAAATTTATCTGACCGATATTTTGTAAATTTTAAACCAGATTTGCATACAGTTTGCCTGTAGATAAATCCTTTGAAAATTTGACACAAAGGATGTCCTAAATAAGTCAGAAAATCGAGTACTAACCTTTCCAAATTAAGAAGTATCGCTTATCTGTCACTGTAATTTCTAAAAATTTATCTGACGGATATTTTGAAAATTTTATGCCAGATTTGTATACAGTATGCCTGAAGACAATTTCTCTGAAAATTTGACAAGGAGGATGTCCTAAATAAGTGAGAAAATCGAGTACTTACCTTTCCAAATTGAGAAGTATCTCTTATCGGTAATTGTAATTTCTAAAAATTTATCTGACGGATATTGAGAAAATTTTATGCCAGATTTGCATACAGTATGCCTGAAGATAATTCCTCAGAAAATTTTACAGAGAGGATGTTCGAAGTAAGTGAGAAAATCGAGCTATTAACTTTCCAAAATGAAAAGTATCGCTCATCTGTCACTGCAGGTTCTGAAAATTTAACTGACGGATATTCTGAAATTTTTATGCCAGATTTGCATACAGCATGCCTTAAGATAATTCCTCTGAAAATTTGATAGGGAGGATGGCCTTAATAAGTGAGAAAATCGAGCTATTAACTTTCCAAATTAAGAAGTATCGCTTATCTGTCACGGCAGGTTCTGAAAATTTATATTTTGAAAATTATATGCCAGATTTGTATATAGTATGCCTGAAGATAAATCCTCTGAAAATTTGACACAGAGGATGTCCTAAATAAGTGAGAAAATCGAGTACTTATCTTTCCAAATTGACAAGTATCTCTTATCTGTCACTGAAATTTCTGAAAATTTATATATTGAAAATTTTATGCCAGATTTCATACAGTATGTCTGAAGATAATTCCTCTGAAAATTTCACAGAGAGGATGTCTTAAATTAGTTCAAAATTTTCCTAAGCAAGAACTGAAATTTTGTTTTGGAAATTCTGATGTGCGTCTAAGATCCTATAACATAGCGCCTTTGAGGCAGCTCAGAATTTCTTATTATATCAAAACATATAATACTGTAAATGATGATGAATAACTTTAGAATTTCATATTGTATGAATTCCATACTACATAAATATTTTTTCCTTTTTCTTCTTCTTTTTCGGAGAAGCTAGCAGCATTCTTCTGATGCTTGACCCCTTACTGTTCAACTGATGAGGATTGCCAGCTTTGGGTTCTACATGAATATTTTGGCTAGTTACAACATTTTCCTACGGGGGAACTGAGACCTTGTTTGGGATATTCTCTTCTAGATGATCTGAAAGAGATTCTGTTTTCTGAGAAGCTAGTAGCATTCTTCTGATGCTTGACCCCTTACTGTTCAGCTGATGAGGATTGCCAGCTTTGGTTTCTACATGAATATTTTGGCTGGTTACAAAATTTTCCTAAGGAGGAACTGAGACCATGTTTGGGAAATTCTGTTCTATATGATCTGTAAGAGATTCTTTTTCTGAGAAGCTAGTAGCATTCTTCTGATGCTTGTCCCCTTACTGTTCAGCTGATAAGGATTGCCAGCTTTGGGTTCTACATGATTAGTTTGGCGAGTTCGAAAATTTTTGTAAAAAGGAACTGAAACCTTGTTTGGGAAATTCTGTTCTAGATAATCTGTAAGAGATGTTGGTAAGTTTTGATACCACTGACTTAATGAATGAGGTGATGCCTTTTAATGAGTAATGGTTCAAAACTATTCACGAAGTACAGTCGTGTAACTTTGCATAACTAAGCCTTTGAGACAGCTTAGTATTTCTTATATTTTCAAAACAGATACTGTAAATAATGATAACAAACTTTAGAAGTTCATATTGTATGAATTCCAAACTACATAAATATTTTGGCCTTCTTCTTCTTCTTTTTCTGTAAAGCTTGTAGCATTCTTCTGTTGCTTGATGCCTTACTATTCAACCGATGAGGATTTCCGGCTTTGGGTACTACATGAATATTTTGGCTGGTTACAATATTTTCCTACGGAGGAACTGAGACTTTGTTTGGGATATTCTGTTCTAGATGATCTGTAACAGATTATTTTTCTGAGAAGCTAGTAGTATTCTTCTGATGCTTGACCCCTTACTGTTCAGCTGTACAGGTTGCCAGCTTTGGGTTCTACCTGATTATTTTGGCGAGTTCCAAAATTTTGGCAAGGAGGAACTGAAAGCCTGTTTGGGAAATTCTGTTCTAGATGAATCTGTAGGAGATGTTGGTCAGTTTTGATACCACTCACTTGATGAATGAGGTAATGGCTTTTAATGAGTAATGGTTCAAAATTATACACGAAGTGCAGTCGTGTAACTGACACAATCAATTAATCCACAGATTTGGTGCATTATCTTATAATTTTGAACTTTGCAAAGGTATCACTGATACCTATGATTATCTGGTGAGGCTGTGGAACAAAAAATAACGACCAAAACGAAACCAACAAAAACTGAATGAGGCGACTAATAATGGCCTATATTCTTCTCGGGCTGCATGCATTTAGGGATGACGAGGAAGGAAAAGGAGAGTGCGATCGCATGGTAGGATCACGCCACCGTACCACCACCAATTCAACAAGCTCCGTTCGGCAGAATCTGATGGCGTGATGACGGACATGCGCTCTCCTCGCCGTGGAATTTGTGGCGCGCGCGCGAATCGCCGTTATCCGCGTGGTCCCGATCGTCCAGGTCCCAGAAACGGCGAGCTGCACTTTGCACCGCGACACCGCGATTCCCTGATCACCTGGTGATCACTCTTATCAGCAGCGCTGGTCACAGTTCGTCACCGTCGCGACGCCCTCAGCGGCGTATATAAGCAGCGGCGGTTCCTCCACCTGTCACTTCAAACCCGATAACGACGCGGTCGAGTTCGCAACTGGGTGCAGAAAAAACGACTTCTGCGGTGCGCACATTCACACAAACGAGACCATCCGCGAAGACAGCGGACAGCACACCAAACACCGTCCCTCAAACACTTGGAATACCATCAGCCTAACAAGAGATAAAGGTAAGCGCAACAGCCGGGGTTAGTTCTCCGGTGTGGTTTTAGCTGTATTGATCGGCGCAGTTTTTTTTTTTGCTCCTCATTTATATACCCCGCGTTATAGAACCGATTTATTTAGTTAATCACTAATAAGACCAGTGGTGGTTTTAAGGGCGACGTGGAGCTCGTCTGGGGTTGAAAGGGTGAAGGGCATTGTGACGCTGTTGCAATGGGGCGCGTTAAGGACAACAAATCGATTTTCGTTCAGAGCATTAATTTCAACATTAATGATTTACCCTATAATCCAATGATTACCATGTGTGCTTAACATACCCAACAGTCATTGAATAAAAAATTACACATCGTGAAATTTCTACATTTTTAGGGCCATTTAAAATAAACCAATCGTGTTTTTTATCCACACGCAAAACTTTTAGCTACAAATGATTAATAGCAATATTCAAACAAAAAAGCCACGACCGATCACTGTTATCAAAATTGCTGTAGGTATACAAATAAAAAAAAAAATTAATACATTTGTATAGATATAATCATTGGTCATTGATAATAATTCTACATATCCAAAGCATAAATGCATAAATTTGTATATCAGGCACAAGCTGCTGCTGTCATAAAACCAACGAAATAAAAAAAAAATAGCTGAAAATTTTAAATAATATTCGCAAATAAATAATACTGCACTTCCGTGCAGTACTAAGCAGATACATCTAATTTAAATACTACAATCTAAAGTGTTTAAAAAATTAGCAAAAAATTGGATTAAAAATACGTCAAAATTGAGTCAAAATTAATGTAATTTTTTTCCATGTACGAAGATAATTTTAGAATTTAATATTTCCATTCTAAGATAATTTTGTTAAAAAAATAGTATATTATAATACAAGTGATTTGAAAATAAGTCAAAATTGAGTCAAAATTAAATGTAATTTTTTTTCCTAGTACGGAGATAATTTTAGAATTTAAGATTTCCATTGTAAGGAAGAAAATTTTGTTAAAATAATAGTATATTATAATACAAGTGAATTAAAAATACGTCAAAATCGAGTCAAAATTAAATGTATTTTTTCCATGTGCGGAGATTATTTTAGAATATAACATTTCCGTTCTAAGGAAGATAATTTTGTTAAAATAATAGTATATTATAATACAAGTGCATAAGAGTACGTTTCAAGCACGCAAGCTAGGCTTAAGAGTACGACGCAAGCGGAAAATTTTCTTAAAATTTCTTAAAGAATCATTACTTCGATGAAAAATCAAAATTCCTAGAGAATTATGTACAAAACTCAAACAGAAAATAAAGAAAAGTTTGGAATTTAAGATTTCCATTGTAAGGAAGATATTTTTGTTAAAATAATAGTATATTATAATACAAGTGAATTGAAAATAAGTCAAAATTGAGTCAAAATTAAATGTATTTTTTTTCCATGTACGGAGATAATTTTAGAATATAACATTTCTGTTCTAAGGAAGATAATTTTGTTAAAATAATAGTATATTATAATACAAGTGCATAAGAGTACGTTTCAAGCACGCAAGCCAGGCTTAAGAGTAAAACGCAAGCGGAAAATTTTCTTCAAATTTCTTAAAGACTCATTACTTTATGAAAGCTCAAAATTCCTAGAGAATTATGTACAAAACTCAAACAGAAAATACACTAGAAAGTCCACTAGAAACTTATGGCATTCAAATTTTACAATGTTCATTCAGATTGTTGGTTTATTTGGTTATTTAAGGCCCCATTGAAGCCTATGTTACCCCTATTAAGTCCTATTTAAGCCCTACTTTCTATCATTTAAAAATAAATAATTAATTATTACCAATTGCAGAGGTATTCGATTTTTCCTAATCCTTTAATACTACTTGTTAAAAAAAAACTGCAAATTTCAAAAATATTAAGATGAACGTCTAAAAACTTCGCTCAAGATTTTACAAAATTTCACAAATGCTTTTGAATATTCACGAGTGATTGTTTTACTGGTTCTTATGAGTATGATCTATGATATATGATCTATGATTCTCTCATCATCAAACATATCTTCATTACATTCCCAACGATGCAGTCTCATCTCTTCGTTCATCATCAAACAGATCTTCAATATATTCCCAACGATAGAGTATTTGCAATCTAAAATTTTACAAGCCAAATGAAAAATGGTGAAGATTCTAAAAATTCCTTAAAGAATCATTACTCTATGAAAAATCAAAATTCTTAAAGAATTATGTACAAAACTCAAACAGAAAGTACAAAAATCTACTAGAAACTTATTGCATTCTAATACGAAAAATAATTTCTCCAATAAATTGAATGAATACAACTTGTATGATAATATTTTATTTCTTATTTTAAGATAACTTGATTATTCAATACTTTTTAAATGCAAATTAAATGTTATATTTAATTTTACAATTTCCAGTTAGCTTGTTAGTTTATTTAATTATTTATGGCTTTCTATCATTTATAAATCAATTATTAATTATTATCAATCGCAGAGGATTTCGATTTTTTCGAATCCTGTAATACGACTTGTTTAAAAATGTTTGCAAATTCCAAAAATATTAAGATAATACGTCCCTCAAGATTTTACAAAATTTCACAAATGCTTTCTAATATTCACAATTTTTCACGAGTCATTGTTTTACTGGTTCTTATGTACAAAAACTGAAACAGAAAATACAAAAAGTCCACTAGAAACGTATGGCAATCAAATTTTACAATTTTCTATTAGCTTGTTGGTTTATTTGGTAATTTACAACAGCCCTGCTTTCTATCATTTAAAAATCAATTATTACTTGTTATCAATCGCAGAGAAATTCGATTTTTCCTAATCTATTAAAACCACTTGTTAAAAAAATATCTGCAAATTCCAAAAATATTAAGATGATACGTCCAAAAACTTCTCTTAAGATTTAACAAAATTCCACAAATCTTTCTTCTAATATTAACAATTTTTCATGAGTCATTGTTTTACTGGTTCTTATGAGTATGATCTGTGATATGTGATGTCTGCTTCTCTCATCATCAAACAGATATTCAATATATTCGCAACGATACAGTCTCATCTCTTCATTCAGTATTTGTAATCTCACACTTTGCAAGCTATGTACATCGAAAAACTTCACTCAAGATTTTTCAAAATTCCACAAATGCTTTCGAATATTCACAATTTTTCACGAGTCATTGTTTTACTGGTTCTTATGAGTATGATCTATGATATATGACCCCTGCTTCTTTCATCATCAAACAGATCTTCAATATATTCCCAACGATATAGTCTCATCTCTTCGTTCAGTATTTGTAATGTAACACTTTGCAAGCTATGTACGTCCAAAAACTTCTTTCAAGATTTTGCAAAATTTCACAAATGCTTTCGAATATTCACAATTTTTCACGAGTCATTGTTTTACTGGTTCTTATGAGTATGATCTATGATATATGACCGCTGCTTCTTTCATCATCAAACAGATCTTCAATATATTCCCAACGATAGTCTCATCTCTTCATTCAGTATTTGTACTCTAACACTTTGCAAGCATCCAAAGTACATCCAAAACCTTCTTTCAAGATTTTGCAAAATTTCACAAATGCTTTCGAATATTCACAATTTTGCACGACTCATTGTTTTACTGGTTCTTATGAGTATGTTCCATGATATGTGATGTCTGCTTCTCTCATTATCAAACAGATATTCAATATATAATCGCAACGATACAGTCTCATCTCTTCATTCAGTATTTGTAATCTCACACTTTGCAAGCTATGTACGTCCAAAAACTCCTTTCAAGATTTTGCAAAATTTCACAAATGCTTTCGAATATTCTCAATTTTATACGAGTCATTGTTTTACTGGTTCTTATGAGTATGATCTGTGATATATGATCTATGCTTCTCTCATCATCAAACAGATCTTCAATATATTTACAACGATAGTCTCATCTCTTCATTCAGTATTTGTAATCTAACACTTTGCAAGCTATGTACGTCCAAAACCTTCTTTCAAGATTTTGCAAAATTTCACAAATGCTTTCGAATATTCACAATTTTTCACGAGTCATTGTTTTACTGGTTCTTATGAGTATGATCTGTGATATTTGATCTCTGCTTCTCTCATCATCAAACAGATCTTCAATATATTCTCAACGATACACTCTCATCCCTTCGCTCTTCATCAAACTTCAATATATTCCCAACAATACAGGATTTTTAATCTAAAATTTTGCAAACTAAATGTAAAATGGTGAAGATTCTAAAAATTCCTTAAAGATTCATTAATCTATGAAATATCAAAATTCTTAGAGAATTATGTACAAAACTCAAACAGAAAATACAAAAGTCTACTAGAAACTTATGGCATTCTAATACGCAAAAGAATTTCTCTAATAAATCTTCCTACTTCTATTGAATAAATACAACTTGTATCATAATATTTTATTTCTTATTTTAAGATAAATAGATTATTCAATACTTTTTAATTGCAAATGAAATGTGTTATTTAACTTTACAATTTCCAGTTAGTTTGTTGGTTTATTTGGTTATTTGAGACAACCCTGCTTTCTATCATTTAAAAATCAATTATTAATTATTATGAATCGCAGAGGAATACGATTTTTCCTAATCCTTATATACAACTTATTAAAAAAATCTGTAAATTCCAAAAATATTAAGATGATACGTCCAAAAACTTCTCTCAAGATTTTACAAAATTCCACAAATGCTTTCAAATATTCACAATTTTTCACGAGTTATTGATTTACTGTTAAAAACAAAATTTGCAAATTCCAAAAATGTTAAACTTCTCTTAAGGTTTTACAAAATTCCACAAATGCTTTCACAATTTTTCACGAGTCATTGTTTTACTGGTTCTTATAAATATGATCAATTGATGTTAACATCACTTGTTAAAAAAAAATCTGCAAATTCCAAAAATATTAAAATGATACGTCCAAAAACATCTCTCAAGATTTTACAAAATTCCACAAATGCTTTTACAATTTTTCACAGGTCATTATTTTACTGGTTCTTATGAGTATGATCTATGATATATGATCTCTGCTTCTCCCATCATCAAACAGATCTTCAATATATTCCCAACGATACAGTCTCATCTCTTCGCTCATCATCAAACAGAACTTCAATATATTCCCAACGATACAGTATTTGTAATTCAATACTTTCCAAGCTATGAAATTCTTATGAGTATGATCTATGATATGATAATCTCTGCTTCTCTCATCATTAATTAGATCTTCAATATATTCCCAACAATACAGTCTTATCTCTTCGCTCATCATCAAACAGATCTTCAATATATTCTCAACGATACAGTATTTGTAATATAACACTTTTCAAGCTATGCATAAAATACATTAAAGTTGATATAAAATCGTTAATCATTATCAATAATTATCAATTATTTTTATCAAATAACAAATTATTGAATGATTGAATTCAGCTTTTCCCAATCCTCTAAAACCACTTGTTAAAGAAAATGTGCAAATTCCAAAAATATTAAGATGATACGTCCAAATTCTTCTCTCAAGAGTTTACAAAATTCCACAAATGCTTGCAAATGTCACAATTTTTCACGAGTCATTGTTTTACTGGTTCTTATGAGTATGATCTATGATATATCATCTCTTTTTCTCTCATCATCAAACAGATCTTCAATATTTTTCCAACGATACAGTCTCATCTCTTCGCTCATCTTCAAATAGATCTTCAATATATACCCAACGATACAGTATTTGTAATCTAAAATTTTATGACCTCTATTTCTCTCATCATCAAACAGATCTTCAATATATTCCCAACGATACAGTCTCATGTCTTCGCTCATCATCAAAGGGATCTTCAATATATTCTCAACGATACAGTATTTGTAATATAAGACTTTTCAAGCTATGCATAAAATACATTAAAGTTGATATAAAATCGTTAATCATTATCAATAATTATCAATTATTATTATCATATAACAAATTATTGAATCATTGAATTCAGCTTTTCCCAATCCTCTAAAACCACTTGTTAAAGAAAATGTGCAAATTCCAAAAATATTAAGATGATACGTCCAAATTCTTCTCTCAAGAGTTTACAAAATTCCACAAATGCTTGCAAATGTCACAATTTTTCACGAGTCATTGTTTTACTGGTTCTTATGAGTATGATCTATGATATATCATCTCTGTTTCTCTCATCATCAAACAGATCTTCAATATTTTTCCAACGATACAGTTTCATCTTTTCGCTCATCTTCAAATAGATCTTCAATATATACCCAACGATACAGTATTTGTAATCTAAAATTTTATGACCTCTATTTCTCTCATCATCAAACAGATCTTCAATATATTCCCAACGATACAGTCTCATGTCTTCGCTTATCATTAAAGGGATCTTTAATATATTCTGAACTTTATAATATAACCATTTTCAATATAATAACTGATATTGATTGATAATGATTCAATGAATATCAATTATTATTATAAAATAACAAATTATTGAATAAATGAATTTTTGAATATCATTAAACAAATTTTGAAAATCAAGTTGGTTATATACTAATTTTTGTTTCTATGACTAATTAGCTTCTTTTATTATTATCAAATAACAAATTATTGAATTATTAAATTATTATATATCATTGAACAAATTAAGAAAATCAAGTTGGTTATGTACTAATACTAATGTATGAAATAAAGTTACGCACTTGTTTAAAATGTTCAAAATTGTTTTTATTGTTCACGACAATTGTTTCGCCTCACTGTGGCTTCTTCAGGTGAAGAAATGATACTTTTAAAAAGGTGAGTAACTTTATTTCATACATTAGTAATTATGAATTTTCAACAAATAAAAGCCACATCGATCAATCTATGTACTAATATTTGTTTCTATGACTAATTAGCTTCTTCTTCTTCTTCCTCTTCTCTGCAGAAATCTCTGTAGAAATGTAAAATCGCTATTTTTGGGAGCATGTACGAAAATCAGAATTTCTGATTTTTGAAACTATTTGACTTATTTGAGCAGTTTTTTTTAAATTACTCTTTCACCACCAGGATAATAAAATATGATCCTTTATCGCTCAGAATATATCGGTTTAAATGTGAAAAAGAGCGAAAAAGTCCATTTTGAATCCTCCTCGAGATCTCTTCTGGAAACTATAAAGAAGAATATCGATATTTGCAATTCAATTACAATCGTTGGGATCAATATTTTTTAATAATAATAATAATAATAATAATAATAATAATAATCCGTACTACTCCTCCACCTATGGTGGAATTAATTATCGTCCACTAATAATCAATAGATTTTCAGGAGTCTTTATTATGGTTGTTAATATTTATGGCTTGATTGGGTTACTAGTTAATTTATGCCTGAGTGAGTAATTACTATCGCTGGGATCAATATTTTTTTAGCTAATTACAGTCCAGCAATAATAAATAGATGTTTGAGCGTCTTTATTATAGTTGTTAAGTTTTATTGCTCCTTTGGAGGATTAGTTACTTCACAAATTTCTATTTCTACCTATACACCTAATTGCTGTCTAATTACAATTTTCTACCTGTAGACCCAATTGCAGTCTAATTAAAAGCCCTGGGATCAATTGTTTTTTTAGGTAATTTATCGTCCAGCAGTAATTAATTTTCAATAGTCTATGTTCAAGTTATCAATTAAATATTGCGTGATTGGTTACTTAACACATACCTATGTATGGCTAATTACCGTCACCTGGATCAATATTTTATCTATTCTGTTATGTTGAATTTAATTCAAATCCTCGAATTTCGCAGCATTTGCGTACGAAAAATAACATAGGTTTTTAGATTTACTAAGAGAACTACTTACAAATTTTATAATTACAATATTATGCCTTCAATTACTGAACATTTATATTGATCAATATTTCATCTATTCTGTTATGTTGAATTTAATTTAAATCCTCGAATTTCGCATCATTTTTGTATGAAAAATAAAATAGGTTTTTAGATTTACTAAGAAAATTACTTACAAATTTTATAATTACAATATTATGCCTTCAATTACTGTACATTTATAATAGTTACTGAATTACTGATACAGTAAATGGGACAAAAATTGTTGATAGTATTAAAATAGACAACTTAATTTACTTAACCTAATCTAACTTACTTAAATATTGAATACAAGAACAGTTATTTATAGTAATAAAATGAAAACGATCTCACCCAATGAAGCAATGGTGCAAGTAAAACATTAAATTCCAGAAAAATCATCTATTATTATCACAAATTAAAATACACTTTTGTTTGTTTTTATTCGTTTACATTGTTAAATTTGCATACATATATTATGTTAGATGTTGATATTCATTAGCAGAAATTTACATATTTAGATGATTCAATTAATGCTATTAAAACATTTGCATATTTGCTATAAATATAATTTTATTTCTATAAACTTTCTATTGATATTTGAGCAACTTCACATATTTCAAGTTAATTTCCATATTTTCAATTGCAAATTGTGGGAAAAATATTAATTTGGTGTTTTTGATTTTTTACATTTTCTTGTAGAGTAAAGTCTATACTTAGACTGGGTTTGAATTTGGGTTTGGATTTGGATTTGTTAGAAAAAATATTGGTATAGTAATATAATAAGGTTCATGTTTGTCCAAAATCATAAAAATCCCTTAGGAGCTTACAGTCTAATTATACCAAGGAATCATTGATAAAAAAATAGGATGGCAAATTCTAAACACTTCAATTTTAAAAATATCAATTTTTGTATAAGAGTAATGTTTAAGTTGAAAAGGGCAGATTCCTCCAGAATAAGATTTTGGGAAACTAAAACAAAACAGGTTGTTTTGGGCAAACAGATATTATTTACAAGAAAAGACTGTAAGATCAAAATAATCTACGTTTAATTGGTAGACTCAAATACTAGTAATTTCACGCAATGTTGACATACATAGAACATCTAGAGATTGCATGATATTTAGGATAATAAATAAAAAATAATAATAATTATAATAAATAAAATTATAATAATAAATAATAATAATAAATAAAAACATAAAAATCCCTTAGGAACTTACAGTAGTAAGTATACCAAGAAATCATTGATAAAAAAAATTGTGGCAAATTCTAAAAACTTCAATTTTAAAAATATTAATTTTTGTGTAAGTGTAATGTGTAAGTTGAAAAGGACAGATTTCTCCAGAGTAAGATTTTGGGAAACTAAGACAAAACAGGTTTTTTTGGGCAAAGAGATCTTATTTACAAGAAAATAAAGTAGAGGCAACAAGATAAAAAATAGATTGACAATTTGTAGCTATCGCTGATATAAACTCAGTGATAAAATATACATTATTTAATATATCTGACAGTTATATAACTGACAAATGTAAATAAAAAAACTTATAAAGTTTATTTTTATTACGTTTGGATTTTTCAGTCTTTCAGTTTTCAGTTTCAGTTTTTTCACTCACTCATTCAATTGATCTTCATATTCATATCCCTTCTATCTCCTAAACAAATGAAATAAGGCCTACCATTTTTTTTTTGTATTTTGAGCTCAAAATATGATAAAGTTGAAGTTTGAACACGGCGATTATATTTACCTTATTTACAGTATTAATACTGCATTACAATATAATGTATTAATAAATGATTATACTTATCCATCCAATTCGGTTTTATCAATGAACTGGCATTCATTATAAAACGCCTCATTTGCGATTTGTAATTGGCATTGCTGCTGCTAATTATAAACCATACGCGGATATCTACGTTAATTATTGGCTACGAACTAAATTATCATTTGTTTGTCCCTAATGAAGTAATTACCTAACTGTTCCTACGTTTGCGTAATTTAGTTGCCAAGTTATTCATGAACGCATATGCACGTGTATTACATAGTACTTCATCTTTCTTTCTGGTTGTACCTTTTTGTGGTAAAATCGCATTTGCAATCATCAGCTGATTTCTTTTACCTATGCGGAGTTGTTTCTTCTTGCTATCCAAACTCGCTAACCGGTTTTCATTAATTTGTGGTAATTACTTGCGAACTGGCCTATTATTTTTTGCAATTCGATGAGCGCACTTATAATTACTCGGTCAATCGGCTTCCGATCGCTGATCGTTTTGCAAAGAGAATGTGGCAAACTGTTACAAATGAAAGGCGTGATGAAGGTGAAGGGCAAACCGGACGTCTTTGCACGAGCAGAAATTAAACCCGGATGTTTGGTTATCTTGTATTCATCTTGTGGGCGATTTCTGAAAAGGTTCAGAAGGTTCAGATTCAGAAATATGAAATATAGAAAGACACAGAGAAATACATTTTGGGCTTACCAAAATTAGATCTCCCAATTGTTCTAAAGACATATTTTTGGACATAAATATGTATGCCTACCAAAATTAGATCTCACAATCTCTAATAACATTGATAATGCTACTAATTTTTTAATTTGCGAAGACCTAAATATGCACGCCTACCAAATTAGAACTCTCAATAAGTAGTGTTAAAAACATATTTTTGGGTTATACTCCTTATTTTTTTATTTGTGAAGACCTAAATATGTATGCCTACCAAAATTAGATCACTCAATCTCTAAATATTGGATGGATGGAAATATGTTTGGATTATTCTATTAATTTTTTTATTTGTGAAGACTTAAATACTTGTGCCTACCAAAATTAGATCTCTCAACAAAAATTAGATCTCTCAATCCCTAAATATGTTTTTAGATAATTCTACTTACATCTTTTAAGACCTAAATATGCACGCCTACCAAATTAGAACTCTCAATAAGTAGTTCTAAAAACATATTTTTGGGTTATACTCCTTATTTTTTTTATTTATGAAGACCTAAATATGTATGCCTACCAAAATTAGATCTCTCAATCTCTAAATATTGGATGGATGGAAATATGTTTGGATTATTCTATTAATTTTTTTATTTGTGAAGACTTAAATGCGTGTGCCTACCAAAATTAGATCTCTCAACCAAAATTAGATCTCTCAATCCCTAAATATGTTTTTAGATAATTCTACTTACATGTTTTAAGACCTAAATATGCACGCCTACCAAATTAGAACTCTCAATAAGTAGTTCTAAAAACATATTTTTGGGTTATACTTCTTATTTTTTTATTTGTGAAGACCTAAATACGTGTGCCTACCAAAATTAGATCTCTCAACCAAAATTAGATTTCTCAATCCCTAAATATGTTTTTGGATAATTCTACTTATATGTTTTATTTGTGAAAACCAAAATATGTATGCCTACGAAAATTAGATCTTTCATATAAGTAGTTCTAAAACCATATTTTTGGATAATTCTGCTGATTTGTGTATTTGTGAAGACCTAAATATGTTTATAATCTGTGAATTCCTGGGAAAGAGGCCGCCGCAACGGTCGTAATTGGAGGAATTATTTATTGAGCACACCATCGATTTCCACTTGGGAAACTCGTGAGAAACACGAAATCTCACGGCTCGCTCAAATTTCGAGCGCCACGACGCGAGGCTTTCCCAAGGCGCGTTTTGGGGCGTCGCGACGCCTATCGATCCCACGCCATCCGGTCGCAGCTTGTGTGTCCTTTTTCGAAGGTTCAAAGAACTTGACCTAGCGTAAGCGCCGGGACGCTGCCATGACGTCATCGGGTATCGGCGAAAGAGGAGATGAGGAATCGCTGATGGGCCGCGATGCGGGGGCGGATAAGGGCAAGGTCGTGTCAAGGGCGCCACGTGGATGCGGGCCAAACTCTGGCGGACGATAAATTTGGGCTACGATCTGCATGATTTATGCTCCGCCAGTGTCAGGTTTACGTGGAAACGTTTTGTTTGATAATAGAACATTTCAGCAGTGTGGGAATAACCTACGAAACTAAATGTGTTTGATAGAGATTTTCCGCCTCAGACAGCAATTGCCTTGGAATATTTATTATACGGTACTAAGGAAATATTATACGGTACTAATTTATATGGTACTAAGGAAAAACCTGATAAGTCAAAATTCAATAGTCAAAATATTTTTAGGTGTTGCCACTGACAAAATGTAAATGAACCTCTATTTTGGTTCTATTACTTTAGGAGCATGAAAAACTTATATGAATTAATTGATTGTTCCTATTTTTTGACCACATGTAACAACCTTAATGAAGACAATTGTCAAAATTGTCAATTGTCCTTAAGGACAATATCTATATGGTTTTCAGGCACCTAAACTTCGTAGAACCAAAATAAAGATTCTTTTGCGTTTTGTTGGTGGCAAAACCCAATAATATTTTGACATTTTAACGTTTAACGTTTCAGCAGTGTCGGAATGAACTACTACACTAAATGTGATTAATAGAGATTTTCTGCCTCTGACACCAATTGCATTGGAATATTTATGCGGTACTAAGGAAAAAACCTGATAAGTCAAAATTCAATAGTCAAAATATTATTTGGTGTTGCCACTGACAAAACGTAAAGGAAGCTAAAGGAACTTATAGGAATTAATTGATTGTTCCTATTTTTGGACCACATGTTACGACCTTAACGTAAACAATTGTCCTTAAGGACAATACCTATACAATTTTCAGGCACCTAAACTATGTAGAACCAAAATAAAGGTTCTTTTGCGTTTTGTCGGTAGCAAACCAAATAATATTTTGACTTTTCAATTTTGACTTATAGAGTTTTGCCTCAGTACCATAAATTTTGACTCTTGATCTTATGTGTGATAAAACGATCTACTTCATTGACTTAATTTAGTCCAGTAATCATTAATATTAATTTATAAACAATACTGCGTCCAAAATATGGAAAATTAAAATGTGTGAGGATATTAAGTGCAAGTTAAATTCAATTAAAAACTTCTACTTTATCCCTTTTAGTTGCTATAACATTCTCTATGAATGCAACATTTCTATTGTGAATTTTGACTTATAGGGTTTTTCCTTAGTACCACAAATTTTTATTCTTGATCTTATGTGTTATAAAACGATCAACTTTATTGACTTAATTTCATCCAGTAGTCATTAATATTAGTTTATAAACAATAATACGTCCAAAATATGGAAAATTAAAATGCGTGAGCATATTAAGTGCAAATTAAATTCAATTAAAAACATCTACTTTATGCCTTCTAGTTGCTATAACATACTCTATGAATGCAACACTTCTATTGTGAATTTTGACTTATAGGGTTTTGCCTTAGTACCACAAATTTTTATTCTTGATCTTATGTGGGATAAAACGAACATCTTTATTGAGCAAAACCCAATAATATTTTGATTTTTCAATTTTGACTTATAGAGTTTTGCCTTTGTTCCATACATTTTTATTCTTGATTTAATGTGTGATAAAACGATCAACTTTATTGACTTAATTTAGTCCAGTAATCATTAATATTAATTTATAAACAATAATACGTCCAAAATATGGAAAATTAAAATGTGTGAGGATATTAAGTGCAAATTAAATTCAATTAAAAACTTCTACTTTATCCCTTTTAGTTGCTACAACATTCTTTATGAATGCAACATTTCTATTGTAAATTTTGACTTATCAGATTTTGCCTTAGTACCACACATTTTTATTCTTGATCTTATGTGTGGTAAAACGATCAAATTTATTGAGCAAAACCCAATAATATTTTGACTTTTCAATTTTGACTTATAGAGTTTTGTCTTAGTACCATAAATTTTTACACTTGATCTTATGTGTGATAAAACGATCTACTTTATTGACTTAATTTAGTCCAGTAATCATTAATATTAATTTATAAACAAAAATACGTCCTAAAATATGGAAAATTAAAATGTGTGAGGAAATTAAGGGAAAATTAATTCAATTAAAATCTTCTACTTTATCCCTTCTAGTTGCTATAACATTCTCTATGAATGCAACATTTCTATTGTGAATTTTGAGTTATAGGGTTTTGCCTTAGTACCACAAATTTTTATTCTTGATCTTATGTGTGAAAAAACGATCAACTTTATTGAGCAAAATCCAATAATATTTTGACTTTTCAATTTTGACTTATAGAGTTTTGCCTTAGTACCATAAATTTTCGTTCTTGATCTTATGTGTGACAAAACAATCAACTTTATTGACTTAATTGAGTCCAGTAATCATTAATATTAATTTATAAACAATAATACGTCCAAAATATGGAAAATTAAAATGTGTGAGAATATTAAGTGCAAGTTAAATTCAATTAAAAACTTCTACTTTATCCCTTTTAGTTGCTGTAACATTCTCTATGAGAATGTAACATTTCTATTGTGAATTGTATGAATTGACTAAATGATCGAATAATTGAATGATTGAATAATGCATTATGATTGATTGATTAAATGATTGATGAATGATTGAATGAATGATGAATAAATAATCGAATGAATGAATGATTGAATGAATGATTGAATGAATGATGAAGGAATGATTGAATAAACGATGAATGAATGATTGAATGAATGATGAATGAATGATTTAATGAATGATGAACGAATGAATGAATGAATGAAAATGAAAGAATGAATTATATATACATTTTAACGTAGCGTGTCAACATAAAATTTAATCTCGCCCGCTCTTAGGTTTTCCATATTGAATGATTGAATGTATGAATGTGGATTGAATGAATGTTGATTGCATGATTAAATGAATGTATGATATTTGCATGAGTGAAAGAATGAATTGTGTACACATTTTGTATGAATTGACTGAATTATTGAATGATTGAACGGACGAATGATATTTGAATGATTGAAAGAATGAATTAATTTTGTATGAATTGACCAAATTATTGAATAATTGAATGATTGAATAATGAATGATGATTGAATGATTAAATGATTGAATGAATAAATAATTGTGGATTGATTGAATGAATGAATAATATTTGAATCATCGAAAGAATGAATTGAATACACATTTTAACGTCGCGTTTCTAGCAACATAAAACTTATTCTCGGCTACTCTTATGTTTTCCATAATGATGATTGATATTGATTGAATGAATGATGGTTACATGGTTGAATGATTGAGTGATTGAATGAACGAATAATTGAATGAATGAATGAATGAATTATATTTGAATGATTGAAAGAATGAATTGAATACACATTTTATATGATTTGACTGAATTATTGAATGATTGAATGACTGAATGATATTAGAATGATTGAAATAATGAATTAAATACACATTTTGTATGAATTGACTGAATTATTGAATGATTGAATGATTGATGAATGATTAAATGAATGAATGTGGATTGAATGAATGATTAAATGAATGAATGTGGATTGAATGAATGATTAAATGAATGAATGTGGATTGAATGAATGATGATTGAATGATTGAACATGAATGATTGAACAAATTAATGATATTTGAATGATTGAAAGAATGAATTGAATACACATTTTAACGTCGCGTTTCTAGCAACATAAAACTTAAATGATTGATTGCATGGACGAATGATTGAATGATTGATGAATGAGTAAATGAATGAATGTAAATTGAATGAATGAATGATTGAAAGAATTAATTGAATACACATTTTAACGTCGCGTGTCGCAACATAAGAGTTAATCTCGCCCACTGTGATATTTTTCATATTGAATGAGTGAATGATGATTGAATGATTGAATGATTGTAGGAATAATGATTGAATGATTGAATGAATTATTGATATTTGAATGATTGAATGAATTAAATACACACACATTTTAACTTCGTGTATCTAGCAACATATAACTTAATCCCTCCCACTCTTATGTTTTCTATATTGAATAATTGAATGTATGAATGTGGATTGAATAAATGATGATTACATGATTGAATGATTGAACGAATGCATGATATTTGAATGATTGAAAGAATCAAGTGAATACACATTTTGTAGATTTGACTGAATTATTGAATAATTAAATGATTGAATCAGTGTTTTAATGTATCTAGATACACATTTTAAGTATCTAGATACGTAAGCAGATACATTCTTGCTTGAGTACCAAAAGTTGTATCTAGATAGAGTTTTTCAGAAGTATCTGTATTTGTATCTATATACAAAAAAGTGTATCTGTTACATTTTGTATGAATTGACTGAATTATTGAATGATTGAATGACTGAATGATATTTGAATGATTAAAAGAATGAATTGTATACACATTTTGTATGAATTGACTGAATTATTGAATTATTGAATGGACAAATGATTGAATGATTGATAAATGATTAAATGAATAAATGTGGATTGAGTAAATGATGATTGAATGATTGAACGAACGAATGATATTTGAATGATTGAAAATATGAATTGAATACACATTTTAACGTCGTGTTTCTAACAACATAAAACTTAATCTCGCCCACCCTTATGTTTTCCATATTGAATGATTGAATGTATGAATGTGGATTGAATGAATGATGGTTGCATGATTGAATGATAGGGTGATTGAATGAAAGAATAACTGAATGATTGCATGAATGAAAGATATTTGAATGATTGAAAGAATGAATTGAGTACACATTTTGTATGAATTGACTGAATTATTGAATGATTGAATGACTGAATGATATTTGAATGATTGAAATAATGAATTGAATACACATTTTGTATGAATTGACTGAATTATTGAATGACTGTATGGACGAATGGACGAATGATTGATGAATGATTAAATTAATGAATGTGGATTGAATGAATGATTATGGAATAATTGAACATGAATGTTTGAAGGAATGAATGATATTTGATTCATTGAAAGAATGAATTGAATACACATTTTAAGGTTGCGTTTCTAGCAACATAAAACTTAATCTAGCCCACTCTTATGTTTTCCATATTGAATGATTGAATGTATGAATGTGGATTGAATGAATGATGGTTGCATGATTGAATGATTGAGTGATTGAATAACCGAACAATTGAATGATTGAATGATTGAAAAAATGAATGATATTTGAATGATTGAAAGAATAAATTGAATACACATTTTGTATGAATTGACTGAATTATTGATAGATTGAATGACAGAATGATATTTGAATGATTGAAAGAATGCATTGAATACACATTTTGTATGAATTGACTGAATTATTGAATGATTGAATGGAGGAATGATTGCATGATTGATGAATGATTAAATGAATGAATGTGGATTGAATGAATGCTGATTCAATGATTGAACATGAATGATTGAACGAATGAATGATATTTGAACGATTGAAAGAATGAATTGAATACCCATTTTATGTCGCTTTACTAGCAACATAAATCTTATTCTTGCCCACTCTTATGTTTTCCATAATGAATGATTGAATGTATGAATGTGGATTGAATGAATGATGGTTGCATGATTGAATGATTCAGGGATTGAATGAACGAATGATTGAAAGATTGAGTGATTGATTAAATGAATGATATTTGAATGCTTGAAAGAATGAATTGAATACACATTTTGTAGAATTGACTGAATTATTGAATAATTGAATGATTGAATCAGTAGTGTAATGTATCAAGATACATGTATCTAGATACACATTTTAAGTATCTAAATACGTATGTAGATACATTCTTGCTTGAGTACCAAAAGTGGTATCTAGATAGAGTTTTTCTGAAGTATCTGTATTTGTATCTAGATACAAAAAAAATGTATCTGTTACAACATTGCATTTCACGTTAATTATATACAATTAGCTATTGATTCATTATTGAGATCATTATAATTGTTTTAAATTTTTACCTTGGGGCTTCGATTAATTTGCTCGTATTTAATTTAAATTTGAGTCGGTAATTTGCTTTTTCATTGTGTATTATTCATTATTCTTGTATCTATTACGTATAGTAGCCCGTCGGAAGCTGACAATGACGCATGCTTTTTCGAATAAACAATAGCGTTTTTAATGCTGGTTCGTGTGCGTAAGCTAAATGTAATAGAATGAAATGAAATTAGAAACGTATGTCGAATTCATGCAATATAGATCGATGAGTCATTGTCAGGATGGGACGAGTATATAAAAAATATATTTAGTTTTTCACATTTTATTAAATATTTATGAGCATTTTCTTTTGCATGTAAAATGCGAATGTAAAATAAAAACAATTTTGGTGTGGTGCAAAATGTAATAGAATGAAATGAAATTAGAAACGTATGTCGAATCCATGCAATATGGATCGATGAGTCATTGTCAGGACGGGACGAGTATACCAATAACTATATGCAGACGATAAAAATAAATTTAGTTTTGCACATTTTATTAAATATTTATGAGCATTTTATTTATGAGCAAAAGTATCTAGACACTTTTTAAATGTATCTGTATCTGTAGCTAGATACATTTTCAAATTTGTATCTAGATATTTATCTAGATACATTTTTTCTAAAGTATCTGTATCTGTATCTAGATACAAAAAAATGTATCTGTTACAACACTGGATTTAATGATTGAATAATAAATGATGATTGAATGATTGAATGGATGAATGATTGAACGATTGATGAATGATTGAATGAATGAATGTCGATTGAATGAATGAATGCGGATTGAATGAATGAATGTGGATTGAATGAATGAATGTGAATTGAATGAAAGAATGTGGATTGAATGAATGATTCATCATAATGATGATTAAATGATTGAATGAATGAATGATATTTGAATCATTGAAAGAATGCATTGAATACACATTTTAACGTCACGTGTCTAGCAACATAAATCTTAATCTCGCTCGCTCTTATGTTTTCCATATTGAATGATTGGATGAATACTGTAGATTGAATGAATGTCGATTGCACGTTTGAATGATTGATGAATTGAATGATTGAATGAATGAATGATATTTGCATGATTGAAAGAATGAATTGAATACACATTTTGTATGAATTGACCGAATTATAGAATGAACACACATTTCAACTTCGCATGTCTACTATAAAACTTAATCCCGCCCGCTCTTATGTTCTCCATATCCGGCAGTCGCCGCTTCACGATGGACGATTCACGATTGAATGAATGAATGCTTGAAAGAATTAATTGGACACACATTTCAACTTCGCGTGTCTAGCATATATATCTAGCTATAAAACTTAATCTTGCCCGCCCTTATGTTTTCCATATCCGGCAGTCGCCGCTTCACGCAACGAAACGCGCCCATCAATACCGTGCAATTTAACCACTCAGAAACTCCGCAAATGCAATTAATTACAAGCGAAGGCACATTGATCCACATTTCCCTACGCATTTCCCCCTGGGAAAACCAATCATGCTCCATTATTACGTCGCGTTTCGTATTCATTTGGGAACAAGTTTCTTCTGGTTTCGCGTCGTTCCTCCATCGATCGGCTCGGTCGCCTCCCTCGCACTTTTCATCCGCCGTTCTCTTTGCTCCGCTTTTTCGGGCTCTGCGTTTTTCCTTTGCACACTGAAAATTACGCTGCCATGCGGATCAATGCGGTTGTTTATTCGCAGAATTCTGTGTATGTATAATACAGAGTGTATTTATGTTACCGGTCGATCGGAGCAAATAGGAAATTCTATTTTCGGACACTTTAAAAGCGAACCAGCACCAGTGATAATTGAGATTAAGCTGAAATCATATTTTCAGTGATGATCAAATACTTCTCAAAAATATTCTCAAAATTACTCAAAAATGAACGAAATGATGATCGCTACAACATTTTTATATGTTGCAGATGTATTCTTATGTTGTGTGATGATCAAATACTTATTTTTTTTGCATCTATAAATAATTTTCTCAAAAACGAACGAAATGAGGATCATTCTATTCAGAATTATAAACCATACGAAGAAAAGACAAAAATCGAAAATTACAAAAGAAACTGGCATTTTTATATGTAGTCGCTGGATTCATATTATGTGCGATAATCAAATCTTAGTTTTTTCATTTATAACTAATTTTCTCAAAATCGAATGAAATGAGGATCACTACTATCCAGAAATGGTGAAGCATACGAAGAAAAAACGAAAAGGAACTAACATTTTTATATGTAGTAGCTGGATTCATATTTTGTGCGATGATCAAATCTTAGTTTTTCATTTAGAAATAATTTTCTCAAAAACGAACCAAATGAGGATCACTATCGAGAATTGATGAAGCATACAAAGAAAAAAAAACGAAAAGAAACTAACATTTTTATGTAGTAGCTGGATTCATATTTTGTGTGATAATCAAATCTTATTTTTTTATCTATCAATAATTTCTCAAAAGTGTTAACTGTCTAAGTCTGTCTAATCACAAATGCCCAGAATTAATAAAGCAGACGCAGAAGAGATGACGAAAAATTAAATTGTTCTCAGAGAAACTAACATTTTATATGTACTTTGGGAGAAGCAATAAAGGAGTCCAATTGTTCTAAAGTTGCTGATTTACCAGTATAAATTGGTTTTTGAAAGGTAGTTTGGGGAGAAGCAATAAAGGAGTGTAATTGCTCAAAGATTTCTGAATTGCCAGTATAACTTGGTCCTGGTAGGGTAGTTTGGAGGGAAGCAATAAATGAGTGTAATTGTTCTAAAATTGCTGAATTACCAGTATAAATTGGCAAAGAATAAAGCTCAATTGTTCTAAAGTTTGTTGATTTTCCAGTATAAATTGATTTTTGAAAGGTAGTTTGGGGAGAAGCAATGAAGGAGTGTAATTCTTCAAAGATTGCTGAATTACTAGTATAAATTGGTTCTTGTAATGTTGTTTGGGGGGAAGCAATCAATGAGTGTAATTGTTCTAAAATTGCTGAATTACCAGCATAAATTGGTTCTTGAAGTGTAAGTAGCTAAATTTCTTTGTTACCTCAACTCAAGCACCAATATCATTTCAAATAGACGAGAATATGTAAGTTGTTTTCTTAATTTACAAAGTGCCTCAAGAAACCTAACATCTGTTACATTGCTTTATATTTATAACGCTTTGTGATTGTCTATAATATGACAGAATTGTGTGATATTATGCAAATTAATATCCATTATTTCTGAAAGTGCATTAATATCACCTTTTAATTGCAATAATGATTCGAAGGTAACGCAATTCATTATGAGGTAACATGGGCACAAAACATAACAATAGTCTATAATTATTGTTGTATTATCAGTGCAAAAAAAATTGCACAATACACGTTTATTATTAGCAGGTAATTCAGTGTTACATTTTACTTTAACGATTTCTCAAATACAATTAAATTTAGTGTTATTTAAGTAATATAAGTAATATCTTAAAGTATGTAATCTAAGTAATATCTTAAAGTAAGTAATCTAAGTAATAAGTAATAATATATAATTAAAGTAAAAAATAAGTCTACAAAAAAAAAATTCAATTCTATCTTGTACAAAAAGTCTTACATAATGTTAATACTTCAGAAGTGGGAAGTAATCTAAGTAATAAGCAATAATATCTAAGTAAAGTAAAAAATAAGTCTACAAAAAATATATTCAATTCTATCTTGTACAAAAAGTCTTACATAATGTTATTACTTCAGAAGTGGGATCGAATATAAAAAATCTTTAATATCTATCTAACTGAAATATTTTAGCCGTATGAATCCTTGTGTAGATCCTAGTAGGTATAGGTATATAAAGTGCTTAGGTCAAAATTTTTTCTAGTAGGTTTAAAATTCTTAGCTCAAAATTGTGCTATCTAGAATTGATAAGGCATATGAAGAAAAGACAAAAAACTAAATTTATAAGAGAAACTAACATTTTTACAAGTAGTAGCTGTATTAATATTTTGTGTGATGATCAAATACAATTTTTTTTGCATCTATAAATATTTTTTTAACTTTTTAATTGCAATAATGATTCGAAGGTAACGCAATTCATTATGAGGTTACATGGGCATAAAACATAACAATAGTCTATAATTAATGTTGTATTATCAGTGCAAAAAAAAAAAATATTGCACCATACACGTTTATTATTAGCAGTGTTACATTTTACTTTTACGATTTCTCAAATAAAATTAAATTTAGAGTTATTTAAGTAATATAAGTAATATCTTAAAATAAGTAATCTAAGTAATATCTTAAAGTTATCAAAGTAATAAGTAATAATATCTAAGTAAAGTAAAAAATAAGTCTACAAAAGAAATATTCAAGTCTATCTTATACAAAAAGTCTTAAAGAATGTTAATACTTCAGAAGTGGGATTCGAATATAAAAAATCTTTAATTGGTTATCTACCGGAAATATTTTAGAATTACGAATCCTTGTGAACATGTCTATAAAAAATATTCAATTCTATCTTATACAAAAACTCTTAAAGAATGTTAATACTTCAGAAGTGGGATTCGAATATAAAAAATCTTTAGCTACCCACCTGATATATTTTAGCCATACGAATCCTTGTGTAGGTCCTAGTAGGTTTAAAGTTCTTAGCTCAAAATTTTTTCTAGTAGGTTCAAAGTTCTTAGCTCAAAATGGTGCTATCTAAAATTGATAAGGCATACGAAGAAAAGACGAAAAACGAAATTTCCAAGAGAAACTAACATTTTTACATGTAGTAGCTGTATTCATATTTTGTGTGATGATCAAATACTTATTTTTTTGCATCTATAAATAATTTTGTAACCTTTTAATTCCAATAATGATTCGAATGTAATGCAATTCAATATGAGTAACATGGGCATAAAATATAACAATTGCCTATAATTAATGTTGAATTATCAGTGAAAAAAAAAAATTGCACAATACACATTTATTATTAGCAGATAATTCAGTGTTACATTTTACTTTTATGAATTATCAAATGCAAATAAATTTAGAATTATTTAAGTAATATAAGTAATATCTTAAAGTAAGTAATCTAAGTAATATGTAATAATATCTAAGTAAAGTAAAAAATATGTCTATAAAATATATTCAATTCAATCTTATACAAAAAGTCTTAAAGAATATGAATACTTCAGAAGTGGGATTCAAATATAAAAAATCTTTAACAGGCTATCTACATGAAATATTTTCCGTGTTTGAATCCTTGTGTAGATCATAGTAGGTTTAAAGTTCTTAGCTCAAATTTTTTTCTAGTACGTTTAAAGTTCTTAGCTCAAAATTGTTTCTAGTACCTAGGTTTATAGTTCTTAGCTCAAAATTGTTTCTAGTTAATACAGTACTAGACAAAAGAAAAAACGGGACACTTTTGCGATAATGTACTTTTCTCCACCTGGATTTCGTTCTGCTAAGAAAACTAATGTTAATACTTCAGAAGTGGGATTTGAATATAAAACATGTTTAATAGGCTATCTATCTAAAATATTTTCCGCGTTCGAATCTTTTTGTAGGTCCTAGTAGGTTTAAAGTTCTTAGCTAAAAATTTTTTTATAGATTGTTTAAAGTTCTTTGCTCAAAATTGTTTCTAGTAGGTTTAAAGTTCTTTGCTCAAAATTGTTTCTAGTAGGTTTAAAGTTCTTAGCTCAAAATTTTTTCTAGTTGGTTTAAAGTTCTTATCTCAAAATTGTTTATAGTTAATACAGTACTAGACAAATAAATGGACACTTTTGTCATAATGTACTTTTCCTCACCTGAAATTCGTTCTGCTAAGCGAAAGAATGTTAATACTTCAGAAGTGGGATTCGAATATAAAAAATCTTTAATAGGCTATCTACATGAAATATTTTCTGCGTACCAATCCTTGTATAGGTTCTAGTAGGTTCAAAGTTCTTAGCTCAAAATTGTTTCAAGTTAATACAGTACTAGATAAAAAAAGTAACGGGACACTTTTGTCATAATGTACTTTTCCCTACCTGAATTTCATTCTGCTAAGCGAAAGAATGTTAATACTACAAAAGTGGGATTCGAATATAAAAAATCTTTAATAGGCTATCTACATGGAATATTTTCCACGTACCAATCCTTGAATAGGTTTTAGTAGGTTTCAAGTTCTTAGCTCAAAATTGTTTCTAGTACGTTTAAAGTTCTTAGCTCAAAATTGTTTCTAGTTAATACAGTACTAGACAAAAAAAAACACGGCACTTTTGTCATAATGTACTTTTCCCCACCTGGATTTCGCTCTGCTAAGCGAAAGAATGTTAATACTTCAGAAGTGGGATTCGAATATAAAAAAATCTTTAATAAGCTATCTACATGAAATATTTTCGGTACCAATCTTTGTATAGGTTCTAGTAGGTTTAAGGCTCTTAGCTCAAAATTGTTTCAAGCAGGTTTAAAGTTCTTTGCTCAAAAGTGTTTCTAGTAAGTTTAAAGTTCTTTGCTCAAAATTGTTTCTAGTAAGATTAAAGTTCTCGGCTCAAAATTGTTTCTAGTTAATATAGTACTAGGCCAAAAAAAAAAAACAAAAAATCTTCACACTTTTGTGATAATGTACTTTTCCCCACCTGAAATTCGTCTGCTAAGCGCCTCATAGACCAACCTTCTTCAATTTTTATTCAAATTAATAGTAATACCAATAGTAATTTATTTGTTTACGCCAAACGGCTTACAATGGTCAGTACAAGTTAAACTCCAACTTTCTTAACGTTATGAGGCATTTTACAATTTTTTTGAGTAACTCAGCAAAATTGCTTTAAGATCTAATTCCAATTTAGTACAAAAACTTACGCAGTTTCGAAATGACAAAATTCTGAAATCCAAGTCACGTATGTTGGGAATCTGGTTAAAAATACATGACAGTCAACAGTTACAGTAAAAACAGAGCAGAATCATCATCATATTGTATTGAAATTACCATTACAAGTATGTTTTACACCATTGGCAATACTTGTAAGCCAACGTTGAGGCATCTTACAAATTTTTTGAGTAACTCAGCTAAAATTAAAGCAAAATTGCTTTAAGATCTGATTCCAATTTAGTACAAAAACTTACGCAGTTTCGAAATGACAAAATTCTGAAATCCAAGTCACGTATGTTGGGAATCTGGTTAAAAATACATGACAGTCAACAGTTACAGTAAAAACAGAGCAGAATCATCATCATATTGTATTGAAATTACCATTACAAGTATGTTTTACACCATTGGCAATACTTGTAAGCCAACGTTGAGGCATTTTACAATTTTTTTGAGTTACTCAGCTAAAATTAAAGCAAAATTGGTTTAAGATCTAATTCTAATTTAGTACAAAAACTTACGCAGTTTCAAAGCCGTCTCCAAATGACAAAAATCTGACATCTTAAATCACGTATGTTGGATATCAGGTTAAAAATACATGACAATCAACAATGACAGTAAAAATAGAGCAGTATCTTCGTGACATTGTATAGAAATTACCAGCACAAGTGTGTTCTAATTAAGTGTAAGCTTAACTAATTACTTCTGATGGTGGCAATTAATATCTTGTACACCTGCTATTAACTGGAAGTGTATGGATTTCTTGTCATACCGTAATTCTTATAACCTTGTATTGATTTAAGATCGAAAGGTAAATCATTTATTATTCCTAAATAATTCATGGGTCGTCCGAGGCTATTGAAACAATTTTTGAAAACTGCCTGTGCGTGACTGTAAAATATATAAAATATATAAAATATAAGAGATGTGGAGATGAATTTTGGGGTATAGCTTAGTCACATAACTTTTTTTGAATTGCTTCTAATTTTTTGGTTTTTTTGCAGATGGCGCCGAACATATCAAATGTGTCAGTACCCACAGGAGTGCTTCATGAAACCGATGATGAGGTGTCCCCAGTCCATACTCCTGCTTCAGTGAATGAGAAGCAGGAGAAGAGGCCTCTCCAACTGGTCTGGAGGAATATCATACTCTTCGTCTACCTGCACTTGGGAGCAGTTTATGGCCTCTACCTAATGTTCGTGTCGGCAAGGATATACACCTCAATATGGGGTTAGTAGAAAATTCAAAATATTTAGAAAATAATTGCTACAGGACCTTTACTAATTATTAGTAGAAAATACAAAATTACAACAAAATGAGAACAGGACCTTTACTAATGTTATTAGAATATTTAAAATGATAACAAAATGGCAACAGGACCTTTACTACTTGCTAGTAGACAATTCAATATTACAACAAAATTCCAACAAGACCTTTACTAATTATTAGTAGAAAATTCAAAATTACAACAAAATCACAACAGAACTAATAACTAATGTTATTAGAATATTTAAAGTGATTACAAAATGGCAACTGGACCTTTACTAATTGCTAGTAGAAAATATAAAATTACAAGAAAATTCCAATAAGACCTTTACTAATTGTTAGTAGAAAATTCAAAATGACAACAGGACCTTTTCTAATGTTATTAGAACATTTTAAATGATAACAGCAATAAGACCTTTAGTAATTGTTAGTAGAAAATTCAAAATTACAACAAAAATTCAACAAGACCTTTACTAACTGTTAGAAGAAAATTCAAAATTACAACAAAATGACAACAGGACCTTTACTAATGTTATTAGAATATTTAAAATAACAACAAAATGGCAACAGTACCTTTACTAATTCTTAGTAGAAAAATCTAAATTACAACAAAATTCCAACAAGACCTTTACTAAGTGTTAGTAGAAAATTTAAAATTTCAACAAAATGATAACAGGACCTTTACTAATGTTATTAAATGGCAACAGGACCTTTACTAATTGTTAGTAGAAAATTCAAAATTACAACAAAATTCCAACAAGACTAATTATTAGAAGAAAATTCAAAATTACAACAAAATTACAAGATCTTTACCAATGTTATTAGAATATTTAAAATCATAACAAAATGGCGACAAGACCTTTACTAATTGTTAGTAGAAAAATCAAATTTACAACAAAATTCCAAGAAAATCTTTTCTAAATGTCAGCAGAAAATTCAAAATTACAACAAAATGACAACAGGACCTTTGCTAATAGTTATTAGAATATTTAAAATGGTAACAAAATCGCAACAGGACCTTTACTAATTGTTACTAGAAAATTCAAAGTTACAACAAAATTCTAACAAGATCTTTACTAACTGTTATTAGAAAATTCAAAATTACAACAAAATTCCAAAAGACCTTTACTAATTGTTAGTAGAAAATTCAAAATTACAACAAAATTTCAAGAAAACCTTTACTAATTGTCAGCAGAAAATTCAAAATTACAACAAAATGACAATAGGACGCTTATTAATGTTATTAGAATATTTAAAATGATAACAAAATGGCAACAGGACCTTTACTAATTGTTACTAGAAAATTCAAAATTACAACAAAATTTCAAGAAAACCTTTACTAATTGTCAGCAGAAAATTCAAAATTACAACAAAATGACAACAGGACCTTTGCTAATAGTTATTAGAATATTTAAAATGGTAACAAAATCGCAACAGGACCTTTACTAATTGTTACTAGAAAATTCAAAGTTACAACAAAATTCTAACAAGATCTTTACTAACTGTTATTAGAAAATTCAAAATTACAACAAAATTCCAAAAGACCTTTACTAATTGTTAGTAGAAAATTCAAAATTACAACAAAATTTCAAGAAAACCTTTACTAATTGTTAGTAGGAAATTCAAAATTACAACAAAATGACAACAGGACTTTTACTAATGTTATTAGAATATTTATAATAATAACAACATGGCAATAGGACCTTTACTAATTGTTAGTAGAAAATTCAAAATTACAACAAAATTACAACAAGACCTTTACCAATGTTATTAGAATATTTAAAATGATAACAAAATGGCGACAGGACCTTTACTTATTGTTAGTACTAAAATTCTAAATCACAACAAAATTCTAACAAGACCTTTACTAAGTGTTAGTAGAAAATTCAAAATTACAACAAAATTATATCATGACCTTTACTAATGTTATTAAATGGCAACAGGACCTTTACTAATTGTTAGTAGAAAATTCAAAATTACAACAAAATTGCAACAAGGCCTTTACTAATTGTTAGTAGAAAATTCAAAATTACAACAGGACCTTTACCAATGTTATTAGAATATTTAAAATGATACTAAAATGCCAACAGACCTTTACTAATTGTTAGTAGAACATTCGAAATTCCAACAAAATTCCAACATTATCTTTATTAATTGTTAGTAGAAAATTCAAAATTACAACCAAATTCCAACAAGACCTTTACTAATTGTTAGTAGAAAATTTAAAATTATAACAAAATTATATCAGGACCTTTACTAATGTTATTAAATGGCAATAGGACCTTTACTAATTATTAGCAGAAAATTAAAAATTACAACGAAATGACAACAGGTCCTTTACTAATGTTATTTGAATATTTAAAATGATAACAGCAATAAGACCTTCTCTAATTGTTAGTAGAAATATCAAATTTGCATCAAAATTCCAAGAAAACCTGTACTAATTGTTAGTAGAAAATTTAAAATTACACTAATATTACAACAGGACTAATAACTAACGTTATTAGAATATTTAAAGTGATAACAAAATGGCAACAGGACCTTTACTAATTGTTAGTAGAAAATTCAAAATTACAACAAAATTCCAACAAGACCTTTACTAACTGTTAGTAGAAAATTCAAAATTACAACAGAATGACAACAGGACCTTTACTAATGTTATTAGAATATTTAAAATGATAACAAAATAGCAACAGGACCTTTACTAATTGTTAGTAGAAAAATCAAAATTACAACTAAATTCCAAGAAAACCTTTACTAATTGTTAGTACAAAATTCAAAATTACTACAAAATTACAACAGGACCTTTACCAATGTTTTAGAATATTTAAAATGATAAGAAAATGGCGACAGGACCTTTACTAATTGTTGGTTAAAAATTCTAAATTACGACAAAATTCCAATAAGACTTTTACTAAGTGTTAGTAGAAAAATCAAAATTACAACAAAATTATATCAGGACCTTTACTAATGTCATTAAATGGCAACAGGACCTTTACTAATTGTTAGTAGAGAAATCAAAATTACAACTAAATTCCAAGAAAACCTTTACTAATTGTTAGAATAAAATTCAAAATTACAACAAAATGGCAACAGGACCTTTACTAATGTTATTAGAATATTTAAAATGATAACAAAATGGCGACAGGACCTTTACTAATTATTAGTAGAACATTCAAAATTCCAACATAATCTTTATTAATTGTTAGTAGAAAATTCAAACTTACAACAAAATTCCAACAAGACCTTCACTAATTCTTAGTAGAAAATTCAAAATTACAACACAATGACAACAGGACCTTTACTAATGTTATTAGAATATTTAAAATGATAACAAAATGGCGACAGGACCTTTAGTAGTTGTTAGTAGAAAATTCAAAATTACAACAAAAATCCAACAAGACCTTTACTAATTGTTAGTAGAAAATTCAAAATTACATAAAAATTCTAATAAAACCTTTACTAATTGTTAGTAGAAAATTCAAAATTACAACAGAATGACAACAGAACATTTACTAACGTCATTAGAATATCTCAAATGATAACAAAATGGCAATATGACCTTTACTAATTGTTAGTAGAAAATTCAAAATTACAACAAAATTCTAACAAGACCTTTACTAATTGTCAGCAGAAAATTCAAAATGACAACAGGACCTTTGCTAATGTTATTAGAATATTTAAAATGGTAACAAAATGGCAACAGGACCTTTACTAATTGTTACTAGAAAATTCAAAGTTACAGCAAAATTCTAACAAGATCTTTACTAATTGTTAGTAGAAAATTCAAAATTACAACAAAATTCCAAAAGACCTTTACTAATTGTTAGTAGTAAAATCAAAATAATGACAACAGGACCTTTATTAATTGGTAACCTAAGAAATGGTGCAAATGTCTACAAGGTTACTGACTGAAATTTGTCACCCTGATAATAATAATAATAATAATAATAATAATAATAATAATAATTTATTGTGTTTAGAACTATACAGCATACACAAGTCAAAGTAGGTACATAGTTTGTAAAGTATGATAGTGAAGAAAAATATCACCGTTTTGACATCATACAGGATATGGCCTAAACGCGTCTATAAAGATCTTGAACACAGTTTAGTCATCATTTTGCAGGATGATTAAATTTTGTATGGTAAATGATAAAAGTATTACAACAAATTAGTCAATTAAAAATATTTTCGGAAATTAATGTACCTAACAATGATTGAGGGTAGATGGTTTTAATTGGATAATTAAACTTGTGGCCACTTGGGATTTTAACTTCAAATTATTTTTGTTATTGGAATATCAACAATTATGCATATCCTATCAATTGGTTCTATAACAATTAAAAACAGTTTTTGGTATCAAATATTCAGTGAATCATTAAAAGTTATATAAAAAATATATATAATTATAGTTCACATTACTTAATATATTGATTTATTTAAATTAGATTATGATGATTATTTAATTACATATTTATTTTGAAATTATGACTTGGCAGTAATCAATATTTTACTATAATATGAATATTAAAATATTAATGACATGTAATGAATTGATTCTTCACAATACGCAATGCATAACTAACATGTTTTAATATCCATTACATAATCAATTTTGTACGAGGTTAAGCCAAGATCACTTAACGTCTAAATTAGAATTATACTGCTATAGTATCATTCAATAGTATGGTATCATATATTGCGAATGATACTGCTATAGTATCATTCAGTGTTATATTAGTATTACAGTATCATTCAGCATCATATAGTATCATCATAACTTAACGCTGCATTTGCAGTCTACATGTAAATGCATTTTTCATGCAAATGCATTTTGCATACAAATGCATTTTTGTAATACTTGACATCCTAATAAGAATGATACTGCCATAGTTTACCACTTGACACTACTGAAATCAATACAATTTTTGATAAAATCAATATTATAATAGCTATTTATGGTATAAGTAAATAAAGTAATTTTATCCACTCGAAAACATTATCGCACATGGCTTCGCCTCTTGTACTAAACTCTTTTTTCGTGGATAAAATTTGACTTTATTCACTTATACCATAAATAGCTATTATAATATTGATTTTATCAAAAATTGTATCCACTAGCAATTTTATCCACTCGAAAACAGTATCGGACTCGGCTTCGCCTCTTGCGCTAAACTCTTTTTTCGTGGATAAAATTCGACTTTATTCACGTGTATCATACAAGATTTTTTCCAATTCGTTATCAGAATTGAAGAATTTGCGTGAAGTGTGACATTGTCAGGTAACAACAAAAATTTCAAGGATAGTGCGAATTTAGTTATTGTTTTACTTTATTCACGTTGTCAATGGTTATAGTGTATAAAGTCAAAATGTAAACATTTTATTCACCCATTCGATTAGAGTGTAGTTTTAACGATGAGATTCAATATACATTAAAAAATTAAATTTTTGTGTTAGCGTTCTTCAAATCTGCATGAAATAAGTGTGTGATAAATATATTGTACGAATTTGCTTTTCGTATTTCTGACTGAAACCACAACTGTGGGCAAACCGAGTTACTCGCATACCAAATCGGTATTGTTTCTGTGCCTGACAACACGATAGGAGTTAAATTATGCTCGGGTCTAAACTGCGATTGCAATTCTGTAATTGTGTTATAAAATTCTATTGATTAGTAGTTTTGCGGTCAACATTATTCACACTTTAAGGTCAATAACGTTATTTATGACGATGGCACCAATAATAATAATTAATAATTTCACAACAGCTATTTATGATTGCATACATGGGCAGATTTACGATGGAGATTAAAGTAGACCATTTGGAATCGTTTTTTTTTATTTGCGGCGAAACAAGAAAGTTTGTAATTGATTTTTATTCCCTCTTTAAAAATCAATTACAAACTTTCTTGTTTCGCCGCAAATAAAAAAAAACTATTCGAAATGGTAAGAAAACACCTTATAATAATATTAATGAAGGATGACAATGTCATGAGCAAATATTAATGTCAATTATTGATACTACAAAATTTTTAACAAGTAAGCATTAAAAAAAAAGCAAATTTTTTATGTTAAAAATGAATGTAAGACAACACCTTATAATATTATTAATACAGGATGACAATGTCATGAGAAAATATTAATGTCGATTATTGATACTACAAAACTTTTATCAAGTAAGCAATAAAAAAAAATGTAAATTTTGTATGTCAGAAATGGATGTAAGAAAACACCTTATAATATTATTAATAAAGATGACAATGACATAAGCAAATATTTATTTTAATTATTGATACTACAAAACTTTTAACAATTAAGCAAATTAAAACAAAAATTTTGCAAATTTTTGATGTAAGAAATGGATGTAACAAAACACCTTATAATAATATTAATAAAGGATGACAATGTCATGAGCAAATATTAATCTTGATTATTGATACAACAAAACTTTTAACAATCAAGCAAATTAAAAAAATTGCAAATTTTAACAATTAATGAAGAATTTAAGACCACATGGGAAAAGGAAGAATGTCGTAGAAAACATAATTTCGAGAAAATTTGACGAAAACGTTTTAAAGGGTGTGAGAAGCATATAGATACCATCTTGTGGTGTATGAGTACACAAATTGGGAACTACATTCACACATACTGTACTGATGAGACCCATTGACCACCAGGTCGAAACCGGTCTACAGTTGTCTACGGAAGTTGTATCCAATTTGTGCACGAAATTTTATAATTCATGCTTAAAATTTGTTTGGAAATCTGTAAGTTCATTGAACAAATGAATACAATTAACATAATATGATTAAGTAGACAGTAGAACTATTTAGAACAGTTGATAATAAAGTTAGGAGTGCCATGATAATTTCCAACCTCCGATAGGAGATGGGACTTTAAGAAGAAGAATATAATTAGTTATTTTTTACCACTTGTCGTGTAATTTATTACAAATTTAAATTATTTAGTAAATTTGTGGTTTTGCACCCATAAAATTTCTCCCAGAGAATGATTAATTATAATACAATCGATTGTAATGTGCATTGTAGCTACTCATAAATATTTAATAAAGATATTGTGTTAAAACCGTTATTTTGTGATAATGGTTTTATAACTTTCTTTGTATTTTATCACATATATAAAATTATAGCTGCCACTGCAGTTGCAACACTTTCATGTCGATGATTAATATTTAATGGCTTGAGAATTACACGCAAATGTCGAAATAGCGCATTTGGTAACAAATCGTAAAAAGAGCACGACGAAAATTATGTCACCACTCACATTTTATATACTACCTCTGGTCAAAAAATGATTGTCCCTTTTAAGCAAAATTTTTGTTCAAATATGATTGCCAAATATAACTTTGCAAAAACTTCTTTCGTTCCAAGTTTCGCTTAATTTTTGAGCGAACTTTGGTTTCATTCCTAAATTGTTTCGGTAGTTCTTTCAAATTCTTAATTTTTTCGAAATTCAATTGTTATAAAGATATTTTCTTTAAAAAATATTAAAATATTTCTGCTCAAATAAGATTTTGCAAAGCCTTCTTTCGTCTCAAGTTTCCCTTAATTTTTGAGCGAACTTTGGCAAGTTTCATACCGTATTTGTTTCGGTAGACCTTTCAAATTCTTAATTTTTTCGAAATTCAATTCACAGAAAGAAAGTTTCTTTAAAAAATATGAAAATATTTCTGTTCATATGTGATTGTCAAATATGATTTTTCAAAGCCTTCTTTCGTCTCAATTTTCCCTTAATTTTTGAGCGAATTTTGGCAAGTTTCATTCCTCAATTGTTTCGGTAGACTTTGAAATTCTTCATTTTTTAGAAATTCGATTCTCGGAAAGACAGTTTCTTTAAAAAATATGAAAATATTTCTGTTAAAATGTGATTGTCAAATATGATTTTCAAAACCTTCTTTCGTCCCAATTTTCCCTTAATTTTTGTGCGAATTTTGGCAAGTTTCATTCTTCAATTGTTTCGGTAGACCTTTCAAATTCTTCATTTTTTATAAATTCAATGGTTAGAAAGATAGTTTCTTTAAAAATATGAAAATATTACTGTTCAAATATGATTTTGCAAAGCCTTCTTTCGTCCCAAGTTTCCCTTAATTTTTAAACGAACTTTGGCAAGTTTAATTCCTTAATTGTTTCGGTAGACTTTGAAATTCTTCATTTTTTAGAAATTCAAGTCTCGGAAAGATAGTTTTTTTAAAAAATATGAAAATATTTCTGTTCAAATATGATTTTGCAAAGCCTTCTTTCGTCCCAAGTTTGCCTTAAGTTTTAAGCGAACTTTAGCAAGTTTCATTCCTTAAATGTTTCGGTAGACTTTTAAAATTCTTCATTGTTTCGAAATTTAATACTCAGAAAGATAGTTTCTTTAAAAAATATGAAAATATTCCTGTTCAAATATGATTGTCAAATATGATTTTCCAAAGCCTTCATTCGTTCAAAGTTTCCCTTAATTTTTGAGCAAACTTTGGCAAATTTCATTCCTTAATTGTTTTGGTAGACCTTTCAAAGTCTTCATTTTTCAGAAATTCAATTGTCAGAAAGATAGTTTCTTTAAAAATATGAGTCGAAAGAATACTAAAGACTTGAAGCAAAAATACATTATATTAGATCCAGTTTCAAAAGCTAAAAAATTCAAAATTGCTGGCAGAAACTAGAAATATTCTATAAAATATTAAAAAAGCAATTCTTAAAAATTTCATAGTAACAACTAAATAATCAATGATAACTTTATTATATTAAAACATTATATCCAGTTAGAAAGCTTAAAAATGCAAAAGTGTTGATTCCAATTGCAGAATTCTCATTTTTATTAGAACAATTTCTGATAAAATTTCTGAAAATTTAATAGAAACTTAATAAAAATTATTAAGTAGTAGTATTAAGTAATTAATAGAAAAGGCCAACAAATGCAGAAATATGAATTGAATGTAAGATTTCAGAAAATCCAATATAAGCTTCATCCAATTTTATTAAATTACTAAAAATTTCAAGTTAAATGTTATACATAGTTAGAAAGATCACCAAATACAAAATTGCTGACAAAACTGAAGATATGTCTCATAAAATAAATCAAAAATCAGCTTCATCAAAATTCATAGTGAGGACTAAATAATTAATACTGACTAAAATGACTTATATATAACTGAATTAATACTGAGATATCAGATCAAATTAGAAGCCCACTCAAAAAAAGACCTGTGCCTGCTGAAATTCTGAAAGTTTCTTGAATAAATATCATAGAATTTAATTGACGTTGTAAAGAGTCAATTAAGACAGACTATTCGTTTTCCGTTTTTCATTCATTTTACAGTCATTAGTTTTTGCCAACGAATTGTCAATTTGTGTCAACTTGTAGGGCAAACTTCTCCCGCATTGTGTACCAATTGCAAAGTGCCATGCTGATAGCTTATTAGTCTCCAAATTCATTAATTCGTTTGTCATTCATTTGTTTAACAATTGCAATCTAGGATATTGACAGTTTATTTGTCTGCTGTCATATTAACAACTGGTTTTGTCTCTTGCCTGTCATTTGGCAGTTTATGTGTCTCTTGTCACAAGACAGTTGTTTTTGTCTCTGACATATGACAGCCGTTTCTGTCTCATATCATATTGACAGCTTATTTGTCTCCTGCCATAGTTGCAGCTTATTAGCTTACTCTCCATTTTTTTTTGTTCTCATGTTTAACTGGTTTATATAGTTTTCATTCAGTTGTTTAACAATCGCAGTCTGGCTTATTGACAGTTTATTTTTCTGCTGCCATATCTGTTTTTGTCTCTTGACATATTGTCAGCCATTTGGGTCCGGTCACAAGAGATCTGTTTTTGTCTGATGCCATATTGAGAGCTATTTTTGTCTTCTGCCATATTGACAGCTAATTTGTCTTCAACTGATATTCACTAGTTGACGATTTGCTGCATTGACTGTGCAGCTGCTCAGCCTCCAAATGATTTTCATTCATTTGTTTTACAAATGCGATCTGCCATATTGACAGCTATTTGTCTGATGCCATAGTGACACCTTTTTCTCTCCTACCATATTGACAGCTGTTTTTATTTCTTGTCATATTGGCAGTTTATTTTCTTGTATTGTGTCATATTTACAGCTGTTTTTGTCTCCTGCCATATTAACAGCTGGTTTTGTCTCCTGCCATATTGACAGCTATTTTTGTCTCCTATCCCGAAATAGCCTTATGCCATATTGACAGCATTTTTTGTCGCATGCTATATTTTATATTTACAGTTTATTTGTCTCCTGCCATACTGACAGCTTTTTTGTCTCCTGCCATATTTATAGCTCATTTGTCTATTGCCATATTGACACCTTTTTCTCTCAAGCCATATTAACGGCTGGTTTTATCTCCTTCATATTGACAGCTTATTTTCTTGTCTTCTGCCATATTTACAGCTGTTTTTGTCTCCTGCCATATTAACAGCTGGTTTTGTTTCCTGCCATGATGACAGCTGTTTTTGTCTCCTGTCCCAAAACAGCCTTCTGCCATTTTGACAGCATTTTTTGTCGCATGCCATATTTACACTTAACTTGTCTCCTACCATACTGACAGCTTTTTTGTCTCTTGCCATATATGCAGCTTATTTGTCTATTGCCATATTGAGCCATATTGACACCTTTTCTCTCCTGCCATATTGACAGCTGTTTTTATCTCCTACCATATTGACAGTTTAGATTCTTGTCTTTTTCCATATTTACAGCTGTTTTTGTCTCCTGCCATATTGACAGCTGCTTTTATCTCCTGCCATAATGACAGCTGTTTTTGTTTCCTGTCCCGAAATAGCCTTCTGCCATATTGATAGCATTTTTTGTCGCATGCTATATTTATAGTTTATTTGTTTCCTGGCATACTGACAGCTTTTTTGTGTCCTGTCATATATGCAGCTTATTTGTCTCCTGCCATATTGGCATCGTATTTTTTTCCTGCCGTAATGGCAGCTTATTTGTCAACTCTCCAAATGTTTTCGTTCACCTGTTTAACATTGTGATCTGCCATATTGACACTTCATAGATTATTTATCTTCAACTGTTATTCATGAGTTGATGAATTGCCACATAGACAGTTAACTACGCAGTCTCCAAATATTTTCATTTATTTGTTTTACAATTGCGCTAAGGAATAGGAAGCTTATTTGTCTTCTGACATATTTACTGCTGTTTTTGTGTCCCTATATCAACAGCTGGTTTTGTCTCCTGCCATATTTATAGCTGTTTTTGTCTCCTGTCACGAAACAGCTGTTTTTGTCTTCGGCCATATTGACGGCACTTTTTGTCTCATGCCATATTTACAGCTTATTTGTCTCCTGATATACTTTTATATAAAAGTCTCCTGTTATATTTGCTGCTTATTTGCCTCCTGCCATATTGGCAGCGTATTTTTCTCCTGCCGTAGTGGCAGCTTATTTGCCAACTCTCCAAATGTTTTTCGTTCGCCTGTTTAACAATTGCGATCTTCCATATTGACACTTGACAGCTTATTTATCTTCAACTGTTATTCACTAGTTTTTGTAGTGAATTGTAGTTTTTGTAGTACTATGTAGTGAATTACTACATAGACAGTTTAACTGCTCAATCTCAAAATATTTTCATTCGTTTGTTTTACAATTACGATAACGCTTACTGACAGCTTCTTTATCTTCTGCCATATTGACAGCTCTTTTTGTCTCCTGCCATATTGACAGCTGTTTTTTGTCTCCTGTCACGCAACAGCTGTTTTTGTCTTCGGCCATATCGACAGCATTTTTGTCGCATGCCATATTTACAGCTTATTTGTCTCCAGGCATACTGACAGCTTTTTTTTCTCCTGTCAAATTTGCAGCTTATTTGTGTATTGCCATAATGACACCTTATTTTCTCCTGCCATATGGACAGCTGTTTATATCTCCTATCATATTGGCAGCTTATTTTCTTGTCTTCTGCCATATTTACAGCTGTTTTTGTCTCCTGCCATATCCACAGCTGGTTTTGTCTCATGCCATATTGGCAGCTGTTTTGGTCTCCTGCCATATTGACAGCTGTTTTTGTCTCCTGTCACGAACAGCTGTTATTTTCTTTTACCATATTGACAGTAGTTTTTGTCTCATGCCATATTAACAGAATTTTTGTCTCCTGCCATATTGCTAGCTTTTTTGTCTACTGTCATATTTGCAGCTTTTTTTTCTCGTGTCATATTTGCCTCTTATTTGTCTCCTGCCATAGTGGCAGCTCATTTGCTCACTCTTCAAGTATTTTTGATTTGCCTGTTTAACAATTGCCACAATAACAACTTATTTATATCCCGCCGCAATGGAAGTTTAGTGATCCCTAGCCATGACAACGCCATTCACTTGTTTGGTAGTTTATTAGTCTTCTGCCACATTTGTACCCAGTGAATGCCAAATTTAACCAAATAGGTGAATATGATTTTGCCACTTGTATTTAATCTACTGCATTCAGCATATGCATTATTTGTTTTGCCAAAAAAGTCACTTCAAACGAACAATTATATCCTAGATCATCACTTCACATTAAAGTGTATTATTGTTTGTGTTATCAGATTATTCGCAAGTGGGACACATTGAAGCCGATTATCTGCAATCATTGCGCTTCCTATTTTTCTAATCGCTCAAACATTGCGCGATTTATCTCTGCGTCATGCTCAATTTGCGGCTTATCCCCGTCAATTAGTGCAATCGTGGCCAAGGTCACGGCCACTTCCGATCGCTCTTATCGCCGATTCCTCCGACCTTGCAGCCATGAAACCGATCGCAGGAGACGCGCGTCTCTGCCCGGAGATAACGATTTCTTCTGCATTATGTAATCCGCGAAAAGAAGCATTACGATATCAGCTGTTGGCACAGCAAAAACACATAAATCGTATGTTCGTGATCGAGATTATGGCACCAGCAGAGTGGTGATGAAATTGTCAAAACAAACAACAATCAATTTTAGCAAGAATTAAAATAAATTGTAGTCAATTTTTGCAAGCATTTAAATAAATAGCAGTCAATTTTAGCAAGAATTTAAATAAATAACAGTCAATTTTAGCAACCATTTAAATAAACAGAAGTCAAAAATAAATAGCAGTCGCTTTTAGCAAGAATTTAAATAATTACAGTCAATTTTAGCAACAATTTAAATAAACAGAAGTCAATTTTAGCAACAATTTAACTAAATTGCAGTAATTTTTAGCAACAATGTAATAGCAGTCAAACTTAGCTACATTTGTTTTAAGTCAAACAAAGGAAATACGATTATCATAATTAAAGGGTATAAATAGTATGCAGGGTGTAATAAAAGTCATGTACGAAACTTTTTCTGGGGCTCTTGGGAAATAATGAAACAAATTGGCAAATTTCAAATTTTGATTTTCGGAAATATAAAATTGAAAATCTCGTTTAACTTAACATAAAATTTAAACCTACGCCGCTAGTTAAAGCTATCTTTAGTTTGTAGTAGTAAATGTGTCAACACTTATAAATTATCGTCGAATTGTTAATTGTAGTAGTAAATGTGTCAACACTTATAAATTATCGTCGACTTGTTAATTTCATAAAAGACCCTTTTAAAATTTAAAGGTACTATCAGCTTCTATTACTAAAGTGAGTTAAGTTAATTTTGATAAAATCTTCATCTATTCCCTGCCTGAAGTATTTAAGTAATAATTGTAATAAATTAAAGACAAAAAACGATAAAAATTCAATTTTAACGTAAATTTCCGTGAGTGTTATGAAATATTGTTGCTTACAAAATGTATGCAGATCAAGATTATCTTCATCGCTTTTTTTAACACCAACAAGCGTGAACCATGCGTGCAGATTAAGCGCTTTTGGTGTAGGTCAGTGCACATCAGGCGATGCGCAGAGTCGTCTGAGCTGCTTGCCCATGCGCATTGGCCACCCACACGCACAAAACACGGACGCTGCTGATGCAATTAGAGCGGCACTAAAGTGACCTTAATCTTGCTCTTGAAATTGCTCAGCGCCGTGGCGTGATAAAAGACCGGAGATGAATTGCCATGCGAGGAACGATGACTATTCAACGGTGCATAAGTAATTCGCAAATGCCATCATTGTACTGCTGCAATAAGAGAAACGTTATCCTAATAACAACATTCGCAATGAGCCTTATAATAACAGAGCGCGGTTCTGTGCAGAGATTCGTAATGAGAGATTGTGACTCGTAATAAGATTCGCGAGGCATAATATTTGCTACCATTCGAAATAAGAAAATTGGGCACGTAATAAGCCCCACAGTAAAGAGAGTAAGATCCGTAATAAGTCGCGTAATAACATTCGTAATAAACTGTGTAATAATAATAAGATTATCATGCAAGGTTTGAACGATGATTATGTGCTCGCAATGAGCTGCAATCACCTCGATTACGCCTTGTACCTACGGCTACATATAAAAGCCTAGTAAATTGACATAGAAATTGCCATAGAAAATTGCGAATAGTATGATTGGTAAAAAATAAATACATTATTTTTATAAAATTTTGTTAGTTTCCTGTTAGTATATACAGGGTGTTTAAAAAGAATGTAAAATATTAAAGGAGGTAGTAGTATGAACCAAAATAAAAATAAAGTCTTCATAAACATGGGTCCTCAAAGTAACGGTTTCGGAGATATGGAAGATTTTTTTTTTACCAACTTTTTTTTAATTTTTCAAAAACTTGTATAGCAATGAAAACTTATGCACTAACAACAACTGTCAAATACTGAATGTTTATTTTACAAAATCAATTATGATAAGAAAATGCAAGTTTTAGCAAAATAAAAAAAAGGAGGTAAAAAGAATAATCTTCCATATCTCCGAAACCGTCACTTTGAGGACCCATGTTTATCAAGAGTTTTTTTTTATTGTGGTTCATACAATTCCCCTCTAAAATATTTTACACAATTTTTTTAATTTTTTTTCTTTATTTAAATGTTAATCTTTCATTCATTTTGTGTGCAAATTGAACAATGCTAGGCTTAGGTTCTAATTCATTCAATTCATGCAATTATTTCCACGTATTCATTAGGTTCCACAATTGATCGTGATAAAACTACGCCAATTGATCGTTTCCTCAATCTTCTAAATTTCCTGCAAAACCGCGTTTGCTGCTGAATTTGTTTGTCTCCTTTGATTGCTCACTTTGATGGTCGTTATGAAAATGGCAAGACGTGTAAACAAATTTTCCAACAAATTATTCGCGACTTTACTACAACAATTCATTTACATAAATTATGCAACCTGTCGTCTGGATATATATTTGTGTAGGACTTAACGTAATAGGCGTATTGTTATGAAAATTATTCAGAAATATTCATTTAAGCACAATCAGTAAAAATAGAATACTTAAAGGTGGAACGAGAAAAATATTTACCTTTTTTGCATTTTTTTAATGTGCAAAATATTTATTATGTAATGACAATTGTAAAGCTGCAAAGCCAATAACATGAACACATTGATTGATATTAATTTTTGTTCAATTTTGATAACTATTTAATTCATTTGTTATTTAAATGTTAATCTTTCATTCAATTTGTGTGCGAATTTAACAATGATATGCTTGAATTTGCCAATTCAAGCAAATATTTCTACGTATTCATTAGATCCCACAATTGATCGTGATAAATCTGCGCCAATTGATCGTGCATTGTCGATAGCAATAATAATAATAAATGTACAATAATTGTTACTTAATTCAGTTTACAATTTTTATGTTTTAACAATTATTTATCAGTCTCTTTCTCAATTAAAGAGGCAACTTCAATGTGCAAGTTGATAAGTTATGATAAACTAGAGTGAGGGGCGGGGGGGGGGGGGGGGGGGGCAATTTCAAAAATTTGTTTAAATATGTACCCCCATCTCGTTATTACCTTACCAAAATTTCAAGAAAATATTTAAAACAGTTTTCGAGATATCGCCTTGTAACACTTTCAAAAACTCACCCTGTATACTGTTACTATTTTTATTGTTTTTATTAGTAGTAATGATGATAAATATTGTTATTTGTAATAGTAATAATGATAGATTAAAATATTTGAAACCGTTTTCGAGATATCGCCTTATTACACTTTCAAAAACTCACCCTGTATACTGTTATTATTTTTATTGTTATTATTAGTAGTAAAAATGATAGATATTAGGCGCATTTAGCGAACGCAACAATATCTCGTTATTACTTCACCAAAATTTCATGAAAATATTTGAAACAGTTTTAGAGATATCGCCTTGTAACACTTTCAAAAACTCACCCTGTATACTGTTATGGTTTTTATTGTTATTATTAGTAGTAATGATGATAAATATTGTTATTAGTAGTAGTAATAATGATAGATTAAAATATTTGAAACCGTTTTAGAGATATCGCCTTATTACACTTTCAAAAACTCACCCTGTATACTGTTATTATTTTTATTGTTATTATTAGTAGTAAAAATGATAGATATTAGGCGCATTTAGCGAACGCAACAATATCTCGTTATTACTTCACCAAAATTTCATGAAAATATTTGAAACAGTTTTCGAGATATCGCCTTGTAACACTTTCAAAAACTCACCCTGTATACTGTTATGGTTTTTATTGTTATTATTAGTAGTAATGATGATAAATATTGTTATTAGTAGTAGTAATAATGATAGATTCAAGTATCTGAAACAGTTTTCGATATATGGCCTTGTAACACTTTCAAAGACTCATCCTGTATACTGTTATTATTTTTATTGTTACTATTAGTAGTAATAATAATAGATATTGGACGCGTTTAGCATACGCAACAATATGTGCCCCCATCTCGCTATTACTTCACCAAAATTTCATGAAATTATTTGAAACCGTTTTCGAGATATCGCCTTGTAGCACAAACTCACCCTGTATACTGTTATTATTTTTATTGTTATTATTTGTAGTAATAATGATAAATATTGTTATTAGTGGTAGTAATAATGATAGATTCAAATATTTGAAACCATTTTCGACATATTGCCTTGTAACACTTCCAAAAACTGACCCTGTATACTGTTATTATTTTTATTGTTATTATTAGTAGTAATAATGATAGATATTGGGCGCGTTTAGCGAACGCAACAATATATGCCACCATCTCGCTATTACTTCACGAAAATTTCATGAAAATATTTGAAACAGTTTTCGAGATATAGCCTTGTAACACTTTCAAAAACTCACCATGTATACTATTATTATTTTTATTGTTATTATTAGTAATAATAATAAATATTGTTATGAGTAGTAGTAATAATGATAGATTAAAATATTTGAAACCGGTTTCTAGATATCACCTTGTAACACTTTCAAAAACTCACCCTGTATACTGTTATTATTCTTATTGTTTATATTAGTAGTAATGATGATAAATATTGTTATTAGTAATAGTAATAATGATAGATTAAAATATTTGAAACCGTTTTCGAGATATCGCCTTGTAACCCTTTCAAAACCCCACCCTGTATACTGTTATTATTTTTATTGTTATTATTAGAAGTAATGATGATAAATATTGTTATTAGTAGTAGTAATAATGATAGATTAAAGTATTTGAAACCGTTTTCGAGATATCGCCTTGTATTAGTAGTAATAATAATAGATATTGGACGCGTTTAGCATACGCAACAATATGTGCCCCTATCTCGCTATTACTTAACCAAAATTTCATGAAAATATTAGAAACAGTTTTTGAGATTTCACCTTGTAACACTTTCAAAAACTCGCCCTGTGTTCTGTTATTGTTTTTAGTGTTATTATTAGTAGTAATAATAATAGATATTAGGCGTTTAGCGAACGCAACAATATCTCGCTATTACTTCACCAAAATTTCATGAAAATATTTGAAACAGTTTTCGAGATATCGCCTTGTAACACTTTCAAAAACTCACCCTGTACACTGTTATTGTTTTTATTGTTATTATTAATAGTAATAATGATAAATATTTTTATTAGTGGTAGTAATAATGATAGATTCAAATATTTGAAACAGTTTTCGAGATATCGCCCTGTCACACTTTCAAGAACTCACCTCGTATACTGTTATTATTTTTATTGTTACTATTAGTAGTAATAATGATAGATATTGGGGGCGTTTAGCGAACGCAACAATATGTGCCCCCATCTCGCTATTACCTCATCAAAATTTCATGAAAATATTTAAAAATTTGAATTTTCATATTTGAATAGTAATAAATAAGGTTGAGTGCTGACACTCAACAGTTGCGTTCGCTAAACGCGCTCATTGTTATTATTAGTAGTAATAGCTTCAGTACACACAATACAAACAACTAACCTCAATAACTGGAATGACGTATTTAGCAGTTTTGCTTCTGGATCGTTAGTAGTTATACTAGGACAGTTCCAACTCACCCACAGCGGAGATTTCGATTAATTTAATTGACGCTTTTAATTCGCGGTTTTAATCAATCACCGCGAGCAGTAACAATAGGTTGATTGCGGAACTTGCGAAATTAAATTAATCGAAATCTGTTCTGGGGGTGAGTTGGAACTGTCCTAGTATAACTACTATCGTTCAGCGAACTTGCAACAGTTGACTGTTATCACGAGTAATCAGGTTGAGTGCTGACTCTCAGCAGTTGCGTTCGCTAAACGCGCCCATTGTTATTTTTAGTAGTAATAGCTTCAGCAAACTATTATCTCTTACGCGTTTCTTATTGTTAATTTTCAGGATTCGCACTGTATCAGCTTGGAGGCCTCGGGATCACCGCAGGAGCTCACAGACTTTGGGCACACAAATCGTACAAAGCTAAGTGGCCGCTTAGGTTCTTCCTGACGAGCTGCAACACCCTGGCATTCCAAGTAAGTAGACCTGCACGAAAAACTGATCCAAATATCCTAATTTATCCCAGAAAACTAATGCCAAAGAAAAATTTCGAAGCATTTGGTAGAACATTATATTTGGATCGAACCCAGGACCTTTGCTTAAAAATTTCCATTAATAATCTGTTATACATGCTGTTTATATCTGAGATGTTTGTTGCACAAAGCTTTTTCTCATGAAACCTATTTTTGCCTTCAGAAGACTTTCTTTAATTTTGCACATTTTGTTAACACAATCTAGAAGACTGCTTTGCAAGAAGTCGTCCATTGTTCTCGCTTTTTTAATATTCCCTATCTTATTCATGTATATTTGGTTTAAACCCATTACTTTTTGCTCAGCAGACCACGATCCTATAAAACTTCCATCATTAAACTTTTAAAAATGCCTATTGTATTTGTTGCATGAAGCAGTGTCAGTTAGGTCTGCTGTAGTAAACAGCAGACCTAATTTTGTCCTTAGCAGATGTTCAAAGTTCCTTTGTTTACCAATTTCTATTATAAATCTTTAATATATGACGTTTATTTCCAAAGAAATATTTGTTACACAAAGGTTTACTTCCTAGCTTGGTCTTCAGCAGACTTTCTTCAAAGTTGATCAATTTTGAACATTTTTGGGCATCATCTAGAAAGCTTCTTGAGAAGAAGTCGTCCGCTGTTTATTTTCCATTATAAATCTTTAATATATGACATTTATTTCCAAAGAAATATTTGTTACACAAAGGTTTACTTCCTAATTTTGTCTTCAGCAGACTTTCTTCAAAGTTGATCAATTTTGAACATTTTTGGGCATAATCTAGAAAGCTTTTTTGGAATAAGTCGTCCGTTGTTTATTTTCCATTATAAATCTTTAATATATGACGTTTATTTCCAAGATATTTGTTACACAAAGCTTTACTTCATCAAACCTAATTTGTCTTCAGCAGACTTTCTTCAAAGTTGATCAATTTTGAACATTTTTGGGCTTTCTAGATTATGCCCAAAAATGTTTGCTTCTTTGGAATAAGTCTTCCAGTGTTTATTTTAATTTTAAATGTTCTCAATGTTCTTGTTTTCTTTTTAGGATGCAGTTTTGGACTGGGCCAGGGACCACCGCGTCCACCACAAGTACAGCGAGACCGACGCTGACCCACACAACGCCACCAGAGGCTTCTTCTTCTCGCACGTGGGCTGGCTGCTGTGCCGCAAGCACCCCGAGGTCAAGACCAAGGGCAAGAACATCGACCTCAGCGACCTCTACGAGGACCCGATCCTGCGCTTCCAGAAGCGCTACTACCTCCTGGTGATGCCGCTGACCGCCTTCATCGTACCCACCGCCGTCCCCATGTACTTCTGGAACGAGACCTTCCTCAACGCCTTCGCCGTCAACCTCTTCAGGTACACCCTCACCCTGAACGCCACGTGGCTGGTCAACTCCGCCGCCCACATGTACGGGCACAAACCATACGACAAGTAAGTAATCATAATAATAATAATAATAATAATAATAATAATACCTACTGCTCCTCTACCTATGGCGTAATTGGTCATCATTAGGCACACAATTTTGACCCAATTAGTTTATTTTTACCATAAGATGACTAGTGATTATTAGGCAGACAATTTTGACCCAAATAGATTATTTTTACCATAGGATGGCTACTGCTGGAAAAATTAAGACTGGATGAGGTGTTAGTATGATGTTAGTAGTTTATTTTTACCATAAGATGACTAGTGATTATTAGGCAGACAATTTTGACCCAAATAGACTATTTTTACCATAGGATGGCTACTGCTGAAAAAAATAAGACTGGATGAGGTGTTAGTATGATGTTAGTACTGCCCCTCTATCTATGGCGTAATTGGTCATCATTAGGCACACAATTTTGACCCAATAGGATGGCTAGTGCTTATTAGGCAGACAATTTAGACCCAATTAGATTATTTTTACCATAGGATGGCTAGTTCAGGAAAAAATCAGACTGGATAAGGTGTTGGTATGGCTTGGAAATTAAACCTCCTGCAGATTAAATATGTAACAATTGCTAGGTCTTTATTCTTGTGAGGACCATCCAAGCTTACGTGGATATGAGATTTTCGAAGTGTTTCGAAGTAGGGCTTTGTCGTATTTTGAGCTTATTTATTTTTTCTATGTATGCAAAAAATGAACCCCCTGCGATTACGGGAACACCATCAGTTCCAAAAGGTAGACTCCTACCGAAATCCCACTGGCAATGTTATGGCAGTGGCAATTGATCGTATCAAAAACTGGTTCTTCAGATTTACTTAGAATGTTGTGTAAAGATTGATAATGCTCTGGGAACTGTACGTACAAGATTCTAACGGAAAGTTTGATACTTCAATTTTATAAAGAGCCATTAAAAATTTCTGGTGTAGCTTATCGCTTCAAAAGAAATGTGTTCATTAGTTCGCTATATCAAAATGAGATGAAATCCCATTGGCAATGTTATGTTCTCAGTGGCAATTGATCGTACCAAAAACTGGTTCTTCATGTGTACCTAAAGTGTTGCGTAAAGATTGATAATTTTCAAGTAACTGTACGTACAAGATTCTAATGGAGAGTTTGATAAATCAATTTTATAAAGATATCGAGCTACTAAAAAAATCTGGAGTAGCTTATCGCTTGAGAAGAAAAATGTTCATTCGTTCGCTACATCAAAACGAGGCAATTTTAAAACCTCACATAGCATCCCCCGTTTTTCTGCTCGCTCTTTCTCCCTTATCCCTATCCTCCCTATCTTACCTACGTTGTTAGCACTCGTTCACCCCTCTTTGTATGGCTATCTCGGCCCAAGGCCGACTTAGTGAAGACGGCGTGTTGGTACTATATCTCTCTTTTTCTTCCTTCGCCCTATCTTACCTACGTTGTAAGCACTCGTTCACCCCTCTTTGTATGGCTATCTCGGCCCAAGGCCGACTTAGTGAAGACGGCGTGTTGGTACTATATCTCTCTTTTTCTTCCTTCGCCCTATCTTACCTACGTTGTTAGCACTCGTTCACCCCTCTTTGTATGGCTATCTCGGCCCAAGGCCCACATAGTGAAGACGGTGTGTTGGTACTATGGCCTTAAATACACCAAAAACGTATCGAGATGCGATTTGTTGTGCATCAAAGTTTTTCAATAGATGGTTCGATATGCTAGTTTCCAAAATCATCTCATTTTGATGTGGTCAACAAATGAACATTTTCTATTTGTGGAGATGAAATAATTTCTTGATCTTACAAAGTTTCACTAAAAAAATTGTACGAGAAGATTTATCGGTTTTGTCAGGATATGATGTGTATGCTGTAGTGGCTGATGTACCTTCTTCTTCTTCTTCTTCTTCTTACTATGGCCTTAGCGACACCAAAACTGAGTCGAGATGGGATTTGTTGTGCATCAAAGTTTTTCAATAGATGGTTCGATATGCGAGTTTCCAAAATCATCTCATTTTGATGTGGCCAACAAATGAACATTTTCTTTTTGTGGAGATGAAATAATTTCATGAAGTTTCACTAAAAAATTGTACGAGATGATTTGTCGGTTTTGTCAGGATATGATGTACCTTCTTCCTCTTCCTTTTCCTCTTCTTCTTCTTCTTCTTCTTCTTCTTCTTCTTCTTCTTCTTCTTCTTCTTCTTCTTCTTCTTCTTCTTTTGATGCATGTATCCATTAATGGATGTTTGCGACGATGTGTTGCATTTCTTGACGGTTTCTAAGGGTATGAACCAAACTACCGATAGTATTTAGTTCAGACCATTGCCTAATGTTTCTGAGCCACAACATCTTCTTCCTTCCTATTCCTCGTTTTCTTTCAATCTTGCCTTCTATGGTGAGTTGAAGGATATCATACTTCTGGTTTCGCATGATATGTCCACTAATGCACGAATCACCAATGAAGAAGTGCTGCGACGAGTAGGTAAAGATCGCGAACTTTTGACCACAATAAAAAGAAGAAAAGTTGCATACCTACTTTTCATCTTTTTATTGTGGTCAAAAGTTCGCGATCTTTACCTACTCGTCGCAGCACTTCTTCATTGGCAAATCGTGTTGTCCAAGGAATCTTCACTATTCTTCGGTAAAGCCACATTCAGACGCTTCAATCTTATTCATAGCTGTTTTTTGAAGCGTCCAAATTTCATTGCCATAGAGGCTCCCATACATAAAATTTTATAAACCGTTCAGATTGAAATCAAATTTAGTATTGGTATGATGTACCTATAACAGGATTAGTATTTCCAACACTCCAATATATTTCAAGTGCAGTTACTTTATTTTTAACAAAAATTTTGCCCGGAAACCACAGTTTTCTAGATAAGGTTATTTATTGCGTTTACAAGTACTACTACATCAAATCAAGATTAGATGCAAACTTTGATGTATCAGGGCATCAGGACTGATAAATTTTGATTGCTAAGTAGTACATATTTTTTAAATTTAAATAGACAACCTTAATATGAGAAATCTAAGAAATTTCACTTGATCAAATTTGCTATTAAATTGATTGGTTTTGGCAAGTTTCACTGGACTTGATATTGGTTGGATTTATGAAACTTTGTTTCACTGAACTTGAGATTGGTTGGCTTTATGAAACTATGTTTCACTGAACTTAAGATTCGTTGGCTTTAGGAAACTTTTTCCAACACTCCAATATATTTCAAGTGCGGTTACCATATTTTTAACAAAAAATTTGCCCGGAAACCACACTTTTCTAGATAAGGTTATTTATTGCGTTTGCAAGATCTACTAGAGCAAATCAAGATTAGATGCAAACTTTGATTCATCACGGAATCAGGACTGATAAATTTGAATTTCTAAGTAGTACAGATTTTTTTTTCTTTAAATTGACAACTTAATATGAGAAATCTAAGAAATTTCACTTGATCAAATTTGGAATGAGATGCTATTAAATTGATTGGTTTTGGCAAGTTTCACTGGACTTGATATTGGTTGGATTTATGAAACTTAGATTCACTGAACTTGAGATTGGTTGGCGTTATGAAACTATGTTTCACTGAACTTAAGATTCGTTGGCTTTGTGAAACTTTTTCCAACACTCCAATATATTTCAAGTGCGGTTACCATATTTTTAACAACAAATTTGCCCGGAAACAACATTTTTCTAGATAAGGTTATTTATTGCGTTTGCAAGTACTACTACATCAAATCAAGATAAGATGCAAACTTTGATGCACCAATTCGAGATGTCATTTACTGGTTTAGAGAAACATTATATAGAGATAAGATAACCAAATTTCACTTGATCAAATTTGGAATGAGATGTGATTAAATTCATTGGTTTTTGGCAAGTTTCACTGCACTTGGATTGGTTGGTTTTATGAAACTTTTTGCCACTGAACTTAAGATTGGTTGACTTTATTAAACTATGTTTCACTGAACTTGAGATTCATTGGCTTTATGAAATTTTATATAAGAATCAATCAAATTACGTCAAGTTTCACTGCACTTGGATTGGTTGGTTTTATGAAACTTTTGGCCACTGAACTTGAAATTGGTTGACTTTATGAAACTATGTTTCACTGAACTTGACTTTTTTGGCTTTATGAAACTATATATAATAATCAATCAAATTACGTTTACCTTTTTTCACAACTTTATTTACTTATTTGGCTATACACTGTGTATCAGCCAAATGGAATAAATTCGATAACAAATAAATGGGGGCGTGTTCGAAAAAACGCTCGGACACGTCGATTGTTATTTTTAGTTGCGCATTTTTTTCAATAAAACTTTTTATACAGGGTGTGTCATGTGACCGTGGCCAATACCAACTTTCTTATTTTAAATGCAACACCTGGTATATTATTCAATTTTTGGATTCTTCAGAAAATTCTAGACATATTTCATGTACAATGCCCTATACCTATCTTCAACTGTTTCGGAAATATTAAGTGTTTTCAGATTTATTGCAAAAAATAACATTAAAAAAAGAAAATTATTTGATTACAGAAATTCGTTACAACACACTCAAAAACTAATAAGTAATACTGTTTATTTCTTGATAATGTAAAAAAACAAAAAAAAAACAATAAATTTCAATGGAGGAGATGTTCAAAATGCTCGCCGTGAACGTCTTGGCAACATCCTAATCTTGAATAGAAATTTCTTCTAACGTTACTCAACATCTCAGGCGTGACCGATCTAATCGCAAGCATTATTCGTCTTCTTAAGTCAGCTAAGTCGAGGGGTTTAGTTTTGTATACAATACTTTTGACATATCCCCATAAGAAGAAGTCTAATGACGTCAGATCAGGGGATCGTGCTGGCCATTCCATCGATCCTCGCCTCCCTATCAACCGATTTTGTTTATTTCATATCCGTAAAAAGGTAAAAAGGAACGCTGAAATGGTTTTTGCTTACTTTCTCATTATCAAGACCTAAATGGGAAATAAGAATTGAATGTGTTGTAGCGAATTTCTGTAATCAAATAATTTTCTTTTTTTAATGTTAATTTTTGCAATAAATCTGAAAACACTTAATATTTCCGAAACAGTTAAATATAGGTATAGGACATTGTACATGAAATATGTCTAGAATTTTCTGAAGAATCCAAAAATTGAACAATATACTAGGTGTTGCATTTAAAATAAGAAAGTTGGTATTGGCCACGGTCACATGACACACCCTGTATAAAAAGTTTTTGTTGAAAAAATGCGCAACTAAAAATAACAAACGACGTGTCCGAGTGTTTTTTCGAACACGCCCCCATTTATTTATTATTGAATTTATTCCATTTGGCTGATACACCCTGTATATACCATGACATTTTTGACAACTCTGAACATAGTCAATTCAACGTCCCTATATTCAATTTTTAAAAAAACAGGTAAAGAATGATATGTTATTCGGTGGTGCTTCTACTCTCTCAAGAGAAGTCGCACAAAGGACATCAGGACTGATAAATTCTGATTGCTAAGTACTGATTGTCATTGTTTCGGCATCACCAAAAATACGTTACAATTCCCAGGTAACATTTTTCTAATTAATAATTCTTCTTAATTCTTCTCGTCGTCGTCGTCGTCGTCGTCGTCGTCGTCTTCGTCTTCGTCTTCTTCTTCTACTTCTTCTACTTCTTCTTCTTCTTCTTCTAATTCTTCTTCTTCGTCGTTTTCTTTTTATTAAAGTTCCATCTCCCATTGTAGGTTGAATGTGATCATATCAATCTTTAGTTTATCGACAAATATTCGAAATGGCTACATTCACGTTCTACAAAATATGCCTTCTTATTGTAAAAACCTTGAACAACATTTCTAATGAAATTGTGGTCAAACTCATTGCAAGCATGCCTTATCCGACCTTTTAGTTCTTCAATATAATTTTCGACAGAATCGACAGATTTTTTGACTGGTTTACGGTATAATTGGTTACATAGCTAATACTCGCAAACTGTTGCAATTGTTGTCGCAAAAAAACATGTGTTTTTAAAAATTGAAGATAGGAACGTTGTATTGACTATGTTCAGAGTTAAAAAATGTCACGGTATATATATTTTAAGCTCCTCGTTTTGTTGCTTTTTTGCTCATCTGAAACTTTGTTTCACTTAAATAATACTAAAACATTGTGCAATTCTATTTATTACAATTATAACTTATCAGCCAATGAATATTCATGAGGTATCGCTTTTGTTCGCAAGCAAGTAATTCCTCAAACCCAATGGCACTAATGACTAATCAAACTCGTGAACAATTTTCAACGCGTTGCAATTGCTGGCAAATTAGAATGGAAAATCGCATTTTCCGCTGCGATTTGCACCTACCCTTGACATTGGTGGCGGTCGTGGAGAACGTGTGTCCTTCACGGGAAGCCAAGGCCTGGCTGGGCCTCATTGTCATGGTAATCGCAATGGGAATATGGGCACGCACGTTTGCTAATTAGAAATCAATTACATCGAAGCAGTAATTATCATTGCCTTCTAATCAGCTGCATAATACATGAGGGACACGTATGACTGCGCATTAGCGTTGATTAAGTGCAACTGATGTTGCACAACATACAATTGGCTAATGCATTGATATGATTCTCACGAAGATATGTAATCATCTATAAATTGCCCTTATTAATCAACGATATTACAATTGGCTTCCGGATGCTCGTTAGAATTAGGTGTGGATGTAGCGAAATTTGTGGAAGCAATCTTCTATCTTTGATTGATCCTATACTCCTACCAAGAAAACTCCAATTTATCAAAACTGATCAATTTTGATTGCTCAGTACTGATTCTCATCATTATTAAACGACATCCGCAAAAACACGTTACAATTCCCTGGTAAATTTTTTCAGGCAAATCCATAGAAGCAATTTTTTATCTTTGATTTCGGTGGTCCTTCTACTCTCCCAAGATAAGTCGCATAAACGGCATCAGGACTGATAAATTTCGATCAGCTAAGTGCTGATTCTCATTGTCTTTAAACGACATCAACAAAAATACGTTCAGTATTGATTCTCATCATTGTAAATAATGAGAATGATGATTATTAATATAAAAAGCATCCGCAAATACAGCGAGATTTTCTTCAGTGAAATCCATAGAAGATTTTTTTTCCTTTGATTTCGGTGGTCCTTCTACTCCCCCAAGAGAAGTCGCATAAACGACATCAGGACTGATACATTTCGATTGCTAAGTTCTGATTCTCATTGTCTTTAAACGACATTAGAACTGATAAATTTTGATTGCTAAGTACTGATTCTCATTGGTTTTAAACGACATCAGCAAAAATACTTTCAGTATTGATTTTCATCATTGTTAATAATGGGAATGATGATTGCTAATGTAAAAGGCATCCGCAAAAATACGTTATAATTCTCTAGTAAAATTTTTCAGCAAAATCCATATAAGCATTTTTTTTTCTTTGATTTCTGTGGTTCTTCTACTCTCCCAAGAGCAGTCGAATAAACGACATCAGGACTGATAAATTTCGATAAGTAGTGATTCTCATTGTCTTTAAACGACATCAGCAAATATGCGTTCAGTATTAATTCTCATCATTGTTAATAATGAGAATGATGATTGTTAATGTAAAAGACATCCGCAAAAATACGTTTCAATTCAGAACTTATATTTTTATAGAACCTTAGCGAAGATTCAAGATGAATTTAGAAAATTTCGTTATAAAATTAGAATGATTCATACGAAGTATCATTATTTATGATAGATTCAAAATATTCCTCCAAAATTAGATTTTTATGTACTAAATTTCTTTCGGACATTGCAAAAAAAATGGTTAAGGTTTATACGAATTTAGACAGTTTCTTGCTAATTCATACTAAATATCATGGTTTAGGACGAACTGACGAACTTAATTTTCTTCAAAATTAAGCAAATAAATGGTAAATTTTGGAATATTCACAAAAGTCCAAGACAAATTCATAAATTTTCTTAATAGAATTTTAAGATTCCTCATTATTTATCACACATTTTAAAAGATACCTTTACAATTTGAAAATTAATGCCAAATTTATGCAGACTCTTCCAGAAGGAAACATTTTATAGACAATTGTTGATAAATTGAAGCTTTTTAATAAAATTGGAAAGAATCAGGCTACATATCAATATACAAGACAAATTGAAAAAGATTCAAAAGCCTTCAAAATTAAAAAAAAAATCAATGGCACATTTTAGTCTTTTCCAGAAGTTAAAATTCTGTAAAAAATTGGTGAAACTTTCTGAAGTTTCTGGATAAAATAGGAATGATTTAAGATACCTGCTTTCAAAAAGACTCTTTCAAGATTACAAATATATTTCTTCAAAATTCAAAATTACAAAAATCAATGGCACATTTTAGTCTTTTCCAGAAGTTAAAATTCTGTAAAAAATTGGTGAAACTTTCTGAAGTTTCTGGATAAAATAGGAATGATTTAAGATACCTGCTTTCAAAAAGACCCTTTCAAGATTACAAATATATTTCTTCAAAATTCTTATGAAATCTACGAAGTTTTTCTTCTTGAAATTATAATTTTATAGAAGGATGCTTGTAGAAGATTTAAGACGAATTTTTAAAGGGTCTTCATAACATTGGAATATTTTCTCTTAATATAATAATTCCTTTAAAACAAGAAATTATATCTAAATATAATATAAAATAAAATAAAAATATAAAATATATCCTAAATTAGAAGTTTCTTCCAGTTTGCTTTCAGTCAATGAAAATCGAAAAATTCTGTGCTTCCTTAATTTTGTTATAATTTTTATTTACACAGAACTTATATTTTTATTGAAAATTAGTAAAGATTCAAGATGAATTTAAAAAAATTCATAATAAAATTAGACGTTTCAATTCGCTAGTAATTTTTTTCAGCGAAATCCATATAAGCAATTTTTTATCTTTGATTTCGGTGGTCCTTCTACTCTCCCAAGAGAAGTCGCATACATAAACGACATCAGGACTGATAAATTTCGATTGCTAAGTACTGATTCTCATTGTCTTTAAACTGCATCAGCAAAAATACGTTTAGTATTGATTCTCATCATTGTTAATAATGAGAATGATGATTGTTAATGTAAAAGATATCTGCAAAAATACGTTACGATTGTCTAGTAAATTATTTCAACGAAATCCATAGAAGCAATTTTATATCTGTGACTTCGGTGGTCCTTCTACTCTCACAAGATAAGTCGCATAAACGGCATCAGTACTGATAAATTTCGATCAGATAAGTGCTGATTCTCATTGTCTTTAAACGACATCAGCAAAACTACCTTCAGTATTGATTCTCATCATTGTAAATAATGAGAATGATGAGAATGATGATTGTTAATGTAAAAGACGTCCGCAAAAATACTTTACAATTCTCTAGTAAATTTTTTCAGCGAAATCCATAGAAGCAATTTTATATCTTTGATTTCGGTGGTACTTCTACTCTCCCAAGAGAAGTCGCATAAACGACATCAGGACTGATACATTTCGATTGCTAAGCACTGATTCTCATTGTCTTTAAACGACATCAGGACTGATAAATTTCGATTGCTAAGTACTGATTCTCATTGTCTTTAAACGACATCAGCAAAAATACGTTCAGTATTGATTCTCATTATTGTTAATAATGAAACTGATAAAAATGATGATTGTTAAAGTAAAAGACTTCCGCAAAAATACGTTGCAATTCTCTAGTAATTTTTTTCAGCGAAATTCATAGAAGCAATTTTATATCTTTGATTTCGGTGGTCCTTCTACTCTCCCAAGAGAAGTCGCATAAACAACATCAGGACTGATAAATTTTGATTGATAAGTACTGATTGTCATTGTCTTTAAACGACATCAGCCAAAATACGTTCAGTATTGATTCTCTTCATTGTTAATAATGGGAATGATGAGAATGATGATTGTAAATGTAAAAGACATCTGCAAAAATACGTTATAATTCTCAGGTATATTTTTCAGCAAAATCCATAGAAGCAATTTTAAATCTTTGATTTCGGTGGTCGTTCTACTCTTGCAAGAGAAGTCGCATAAACGAAATCAGGACTGATCAATTCGATTGCTAAGTACTGATTCTCATTGTCTATAAACGATATCAGCAAAAATACGTTCAGTATTGATTCTTATCATTGTTAATAATGAGAATGATGATTGTTAATATAAAAGACATCCGCAAAAATACTTTACAAATCTCTGCTAAATTTTTTTAGCGAAATCCATAGAAGCAATTTTTAATCTTTGATTTCAGTGGCCTTTCTACTCTCCCAAGATAAGTCGCATAAACAACATCAGGACTGATAAATTTTGATTACTAAGTACTGATTGTCATTGTCTTTAAACGACATCAGAAAAAATACGTTCAGTATTTATTCTCATTATTGTTAGTGATGAGAATGGCGAGAATGATGACAGCCATTGTTCATGATGAGAATGATGAGAATGATGATTGTTAATGTAAAAGACATTCGCAAAAATACGTTACAATTCTCTAGTACATTTTTTCAGCGAAATCCATAGAAGCAATTTTATATCATTGTTAATGATGAGAATCATCATAATGATGACTGTCATTGTTAATGATGAGAATGAGGAGAATTATGACTGTTAAAGTGAAAGACATCCGCAAAAGTACGTTGCAATTCTCTAGTAAATTATTTCAGCCAAATCCATGGAAGCAATTTTTTATCTTTGATTTCTGTGGTTCTTCTACTCTCCCAAGAGAAGTCGCATAAACGACATCAGGACTGATAAATTTCGATTGCTAAGTACTGATTCTCATTGTCTTTAAACGACATCAGCAAAAATACGTTACAATTATCTGCTAAAAATTTCTTCTCTTCTTCTCTTCTTCTCTTCGTCTTCTTCTTCGTCTTCTTCTTCGTCTTCTTCATCTTTATCTTTATCTTCTTCTTTTTTATCTCCTTCATCTTCATCATCTTGCTCCTCCTCCTCCTCCTCCTCCTCCTCTTCTTCTTCTTAAAGATCCATCTCCTATGATCATTGGAATCTTTAGTTTGTCGACAACTGATCTAAATGTATCTTACAAATTCGTGGCTTAAAAATCTGCTATGGTGGTGTAGATATACCTCACTGCAATTGTTCCGAAAAGCTGTAGACAAGTTCCAAATTGTGATGATCTGTTATATCCTGATATCCAGAATCGATAAGGCACACGAAGAAGATCTAAATAGTTGATTGGATGTTAGGCTGAACCATTCCTTTAAATTTCGAAGCCAGGATCCTTCTTGTACCTATACTTCGTTTTACTCTTATCTTTCCTTTCATAAGCAGTGCTAGCAACCTGTAGCTGAAGTTCAATCTCCTATCGCAGGTTGGATATAATTATAGCAATCTTAAGTTTATCGACAACTGTGCCTTACAAATACGTAAAAATGTGCGCCAGTGGTGTAGAATGACCTTACTGCAATAGTTCCGAAGAGCTGTAGACAAGTTCCAAATAGTCATGATCTGTAATATCTTGATATCCAGAATCGATAAGGCATACGAGGAAGATCTAAATAGTTGATTGGATGGTTGGCCGAACCATTCCCTTAAATTTCTAAGCCAGGATCCTTCTTGAACCTTACTTCGGTTTTCTCTTATCTTTCCTTCCATAATCAGTGCTAGCAACCTGTAGCTAAAGTTCTATCTACTATCGCAGGTTGGATATAATCATAGGAATTTTCAGTTTATCGATAACTGATCTAAATGTACCTTACAAATACATGGTTTAAAAATCTGCGCCAGTGGTATGGAATGACCTTACTGCTATAGTTCCGAAGAGCTGTAGACAAGTTCCAAATAGTGATGATCTGTAATATCTTGATATTCAGAATTGATAAGGCATGCGAAGAAGATCTAAATAGTTGATTGGATGTTAGTCTGAACCATTCCCTTAAATTTCTAAGCCAGGATCCTTCTTCTTCCTATGCCTCTTTTTCCTCTTATCTTTCCTTGCATGATCACTTCCAGCAACTTGTAGCTGTTTCTAATTTCGCCCAAATCTTGGAAAGTTTTTGATGTATTCTTGATCTTGATGCAGGTATTCATGTCGGTTCTTTTCTTTGCAGGTACATCAACCCTGCTGAGAACCTGACGGTGGCGATCTTGGCCATGGGCGAGGGATGGCACAACTACCACCACACCTTCCCCTGGGACTACAAGACGGCCGAGCTGGGGCAGTACAGCACGAACTTCACGGCCGCGTTCATCGACCTAATGGCGAAGCTGGGGCAGGCTTATGACCTGAAGACCGTCTCCACGGAGCTGATCAAGAAGAGGGTGCAGAGGACGGGCGACGGCACCCACGAGCTGTGGGGTTGGGGAGACAGGGACCAGTCGCCTGAGGAGCGGAAGGAGGCGGTCATCATGTACCAGACCACGAATTAGCTCCTTCTAGCCGGCGACTGAGTCATTTCATGTACATAGATAGGATTAGGGGATATGTATTAGAGATGATTAAAATGAGGAACACTGAAGAGACTGATTATGACTACAACGGCGAGACGCGCGATCCTGGGATTGTCGTTTATATATTTTTTTTGTTCCCGGTCGGTCCTGTTTCGCCACACCTCAGTTCGGGTTGTTTCCGTTTGTTAACAAATTATTGTTTTGAACGGCTAGTTTCACAGTTTACATTCGTGTACGTGAGTCGGGCGGCTTTATTCATAGTCTGGGTGATACTAATTGTTTAGTTTAGGTAGTTTACCTATGAATAAGGCTGAGTGGAGATGCTAGGCCTGGTCAGGGCTGCTCTTTTTGTATCAAGACTGACTTGCCAAGCGACTATTTTTTTATAATTGCAAATTGGTACTTACTATACAATTTTGATAATGTTTTGTACTACACAGAGTCTCCGAGAGTTGCTTTACGTGTACATACCAGAGAGAAATATATTGTATATGAAGTATGTATAAATATGTTAATACAAACTACAAAAAAAAGGGATGCGCTGGTTGCATTCTTCTTGAGATTTGTATATCGGGTAATGTCAAACTGTTAAACTGATTTGAGGGGTAGTCACATGATTACGTAATCGCGCACTTGAGTTAGTCCGTGGTTGTTTTTTAGTTCTTCATGATGGTGATAATACTTTTTTAGTTCTAGTTTAATATTTATAAATAACTTTCGTTTCACCTTAAGTAGTCCATACTAATTTTTACTAAAGGCGACGCTCACGACGCCGCACAGCTCAGTGTTACGAGGCGATCGCGTCGTGAGCTCATGTCCGCCGACCTCTTCATTTGGTTCATTAAATATAGAAGTCTAATGATACGTTATTTATTGGTTTCAATCGCCACAACCCCATAAACCCCCATACTAATCTAACCAGTCCTCTGCATCCTCAACCTAATCATATCGGGCGAGGCGCTCCTCAGGTCATAAGCCAAGCCCAACTTTGCCATCAGATCTATGAAGAGGGCAGTGGCGTTCAGCCGGTTCCCGAATTCAGCCGTCTTGTAGTCCCAGGGGAAGACGTGGTGGTAGTTGTGCCATCCCTCCCCCAGAGCGAAGAACGAGACCATTCTGTTCTCCGCAGGGTTCATCCACCTAAACAAAAAAATGGGCACCTTCATCCGTACATAACGTATCTTCAACTTACTCTACTAGAGTGAGTACTCTAAGGAGACTACTCCTAAATGATGTAGCTTCGTACATAACGTATATTCAACTTTGAAACGACTACTCCTAAATGACGTTCGCAGCTACATAATTTAGGAGTAGTCTTGTACAGAAAGTTGAAGATACGTTATGTACGGGATGAAGATACCCATTTTTGAGTACCCAACAATGGGTATCTTCATCCCGTACATAACGTATCTTCAGCTTACCCTACTAGACTACTCCTAAATGATGTAGCTTCGTACATAACGTACCTTCAACTTTGAAAAGACTACTCCTAAATGATATAGTTTCGCACATAACGTACCTTCAACTTTGAAAAGACTACTCCTATAAATGATGTAGCTTTTATGGTACCTATACTTACTTATCGTATGGTCTTTGCCCGTACGTGTGTGCTGCCGAATTCACCAGCCAGGTGACGTTCAGCCCGCAGCAGTACCTCAGCGCATTGACGAAGTAAGCACTGGTGAAGCCCTCATTCCAAAAGTACATGGGTACTGCCGTGGGAATGACGAAGCACAGGAGGATCATTAGAGGCACGTAGTACTTGTGCTGGAAGCTCAGCATCGGATCTTCCGTCAAATCCGACATGTCCAGGTTCTTGCCTTTGGTCCTAACGTCTGGGTGCTTCCTGGTGAGCAGCCATCCGACGTGGGCGTAGAAGAACCCTCGAGACGGATTGTGAGGGTCGGCGTCTGTGTCTGAGTACTTATGGTGGAGCCTGTGGTCTCTGCACCAGGTGATCACTGAGTCCTGGAAGACCACTCACAAAACGTGAAGGTAACAGAACAACAAAACAACAGAAGTATTTAGATAAGAGGCGGCTATGAATGTGCCATAGCACGGAGCTATTTAGAGCAGCGGTGAATAAGATAAGAATAGTTATGATGGTGTCCAACCTCCGGTAGGAGAAGGACTGCAAGAAGAAGAAGATAACTTTGCCAGTGTTATAGAACCTGCCAAAAAAAATTAAGAATAAGATAAGAATAGTTATGATGGTGTCCAACCTCCGGTAGTGCAAGAAGAAGAAGATGAATGTGGCAGTGTTATGGAACCTGCCAAAAAGTTTTGAAGAAAGATTTGAATATGCATCCCTAAAGTTCTTGGGCCACGTAATGAGAGGACAGAACTACCAACTACTGCAGTTGATCATGAAGGAAAAGATCCAAGGAAGGAGAAGTATCCAATGAAGGAGAAGAGAAGGCTACGAAATCTGAGAGAGTGGTTCCAGCGCACATATACCGAATTGTTAAGAGGAGCTGTTTCAAAAATAAGAATTGCATTGATGATTGCCAAACTTTGCAGCGGAGAAGGCATTTAAAGAAGAAGAATGCATCCCTACAAAATTCAGGCCTACCATGAGTTGCTGCTACAAGATTTGCTACAAGGCATCTTGTTCTCTAGCAGACAAACTTCCAACATCTCATGGCCTTCTTTTGTCTAAATAATTGTTGATCACACGGTACTATAATATATTTTCAAACAGCCAAAAAACTACGGTACTTGCATAATTTGAAGGATTTTTTCTTGCTACGATACAGATTACTCACCAAACGTGAACAGAATACCTGCCAAAAAATTTTGAAGAAAGACTTGGATATGCATCCCTAGAGTACTTGGGCCACGTAATGAGAGGACAGAAATACCAACTACTGCAGTTTATCATGCAGGGAAAGATCTAAGGAATGAGAAGTATTAGACTTCAACGTACATCTTGGCTACGAAATCTGAAAAAGTGGTTCCAGTGCCTATTTACCGAATTGTTCAGAGCAGCTATTTCAAAATAAGAATAGCATTGATAATTGCCAAACTTCGCAGCGAAGAAGGCACTTAAAGAAGAAGAATGCATCCCTACAAAAGACAGGCCTACCATGGATTGCTGCCACCAGATTTTAACAGACGTCTTTTACCCTAGCAGATATAGTTCCAAGATCCCATGGCCTTCTTTTATCTAAATAATTGTTGATCACATGGTACTATTATATATGTTTTCAAACAGCCAAAGAACTACGATACTTGCATAATTTGAAGATTTTTTTTTTTGCTAAGATACAGTTTACTCTCGAAACGTGAACGTAACATAATACATCACCAAAAGAAATGGTTTCATTTGCAATTGTACCATGCGATCGACAATTATTTAGGTAAGGGGCGGCTATGACTGTACCAATGTTATGGGACCTGCCAAAAAATTTTGAAGAAAGACTTGGATGTGCATCCCTACAAAACACAGGCCGATCATGAATTGCTGCTACCAGATTTTGACAGACGTTTTGTACTCTAGCGGACATACTTTAGATTTTGACAGACGTTTCGTACTCTAACAGACATACGTTCAACATCTCATGGCTTTCTTTTATCTAAATAATTGTTGATCGCACGGTACTATTATATATGGTTTCAAATAGCCAAAGAACTGCAATACTTGCATCTATGGTACTAACGTAATCGCTATGGTTTAAACTTCTTTTAAAAAACATTACGTTCAAAACCACAACGTATGCAAAATAGTGAAGGAGTTTGAAGGAGTGCTCCATCATTACAAGCAAGTGTTGACTACAGTGCGAGCAACAATTGACGAATCATGTCGTGATTGCAAGAACATTTCTGTTGTTGTCAAGCTATTCCAGAATTTTAGTATAGATCAGCTCAAAAATTCCCGAGCCTTTTAGGCTTGAACCTGCAACCCTTGGTTCCAAAATGTATTGCACATTATACATTTGCAATCACCCAGAACTAAAACCGCGATAACTTTTGTTTGGTTAGGTTTGATCAGGTTAGGTTAGGTTAGGTTAGGTATGAAGGAAGGAGTGTAAAGTAGTGCGCCATCATTACAAGCAAGTGTTGACTACAGTGCAAGAAACAATTGACGAATCATGTCGTGATTGAAATAACATTTGTGTTGTTGTCAAGCTACTCTTGAATTTTAGTATAGATCAGCTCAAAAATTATCAAGCCTCTTAGGCTTGAACCTGCAACCATTGGTTCAAAAATGCCTTGCACATTATACATTTGCAATCACCCAGAACTAAAACTGCGATAACTTTCGTTTGGTTAGGTTAGGTTAGGTTAGGTTAGGTTAGGTTAGGTTAGGTAGGAAGGAAGGATTGTAAAAGAGTGCTCCATCATTACAAGCAAGTGTTGACTACAGTGCAAGAAACAATTGACGAATCATGTGATGATTGAAAGAACATTTGTGTTGTTGTCAAGCTATTCCAGAATATTAGTATAGATCAGCTCAAAAATTCCCAAGCCTTTTAGGCTTGAACCTGCAACCCTTGGTTCAAAAATTCCTTGTACATTATACTTTGCAATCACACAGAAGCTAAACCCCGATAACTTTCGTTTTGTAAGAATGAACACATCAGCGAAGCACGAAAGTACTTCAAAAACCACTACTTCAACTATAATTTCTCCAACTACATTACTTCAAATAACTATTACTTTAACTGCAATTACTTCAATAAGAAAATATTTCAACGGAACAGAACTACTTCAGTACGAAGACACGTCAACTCAAAAATACTAGAGAAGTAAAACTAGAAGGTACTCGAAGAACTAGAGAACACTTCAACTGCTAATTACTTCCACTCGAAATCACTTCAACTTGAAATTACTTCACCTTGCGTTAGGTTAAGTTAGTTTTGTTTTCGTGGGGTTTGGTTTGGTTAGATTAGGTTTGTTTTGGTTTGGCTTGGTTACGTTTGGTTTGATTTACTTTGGTTAGGTTAGGTTACGTTTGGTTTGATTTACTTTGGTTAGGTTAGGTTAGTTTAGGTTAGGTTAGGCTATATTAGGCATGGTATAACTATTTTGCTCACTTGAAACGCCATGGTGTTTAAAACCAGAAGAAACACTTTCAGGGGCATCCTCGCCTTGTACGTCCGGTGCGACCACAGCCTGTGGACTCCTCCGGTGATCCCCAAGTTTCCAAGATTGAGCAGCAAGAAACCTGCAATGGATTATTGAATTGGTTTCTTCTAACTTTTTCTAGCTTCAGTAAAATCACCGAAAAGTGTGGTCTTGTAGTTTGCCTCAGTGAAGATCAGGTACAGCCCGTAGAGTGACGAAGCATGGAGGTAGATGTAGATCAGCACGTTCCTCCAGACGATCTCGTACGTCCTAGGTTGAAGTTTGTGCTGAGGCTTGTGTACAAGCTTGTAAGATTTCTCATCTCTATGCTCTAGAATTTGCTCCATTTGTTCGCTGAACGTTGAAATCATCTGAATGAAAAGAAAATTTGAGAAGCATTCAAATTGGGAATCAAAATTGGTACTACATACCTTACAAATTATAGTTTAATAATTATTGTTTCACCACTTGTCAGTACTAGCTTAATACATAAGGCATTGCATTGTTAATCATAGTTCATTATTAACATTGATTCTCTATGAGTTAATTTCTCAGTACTTGCTTAAGTCTCAAATCAAAGCATTGTTAAGCTTGGAATCTACTTAAATATGTAAGTACTATCCTGTCCATTGGACAGGGTAGTACCTTATAGGGGAAGTACTTTACAGGGGTTGAACCCTGTCCAATAATAATACATATTGTCAAATCAAAGCATTGTTAAGCATGGAATCTGTTTAAATATGTGAGTACTAAAAAATCATTATTTGACCACTTGTCAGTACTAGCTTAAGACATAAGGCATTGCATTGTTAATCATACTTCGTTAATAGCATTGATTCTCTATGGGTTTTTTTCTCAGTACTTGCTTAAGTCTCAAATCAAAGCATTGTTAAGCTTGGAATGTACTGAAATATGTGAGTACTACCCTGTCCATTGGATAGGGTAGTACTTTATAGGGGAAGTACTTTACAGGGGTTGAACCCTGTCCAATAATAATCCATATTGTTAAATCATAGCATTGTTAAGCGTGGAATCTACTTAAATATGTGAGTACTACCAAATTATTATTTGACTACTTGTCAGTACTAGCTTAAGACATAAGGCCTTGCATTGTTAATCATAGTTCTTTATTAACATTGATTCTCTGTGAGTTAATTTCTCAGTACTTGCTTAAGTCTCACATCAAAGCATTGTTAAGCTTGGAATCTACTTAAATATGTGAATACTATCCTGTCCATTGGACAGGGTAGTACCTCACAGGGGAAGTACTTTACAGCGGTTGAACCCTGTCCAGTGATAATCCATATTGTTAAATTAAAGCATTGCTAACCGTGAAATCTACTTAAATATGTGAGTACTACCAAATTATTATTTGACTACTTGTCAGAACTAGCTTAAGACATAAGGCATTGCATTGTTAATCATAGTTCTTTATTAACATTGATTCTCTGTGAATTAATTTCTCAGTACTTGCCTATGTTTCACATCAAAGCATTGTTAAGCTTGGAATCTACTTAAATATGTGAATACTATCCTGTCCATTGGACAGGGTAGTACCTTATAGGGGAAGTGCTTTACAGGGGTTGAACCCTGTCCAATTATATTCCAAATTGTTAAATCAAAGCATTGTTAAGCGTTGAATCTACTTAAATATGTGAGAACTACCCTGTACATTGAACAGGGTAGTACTTTGCAGGAGTAGTACTTTACATGGGTTGAATCCTGTCCAATAATAATCCATGTTTTTCTCGTTTGAGACCGCACAAATATAAAAAGGTTTTGTTGATATCAAAATTTAAAAAAAAATTCCAACAATCACGTTTTTAAACGTAAATATGTGAGTACTACCCTATCTATTGCACAGGGTAGTACTTTACAGGGGTTGATCCTGTTCAATAATTGTCCATATTTTTCTCGTTTGAGAACGCACAATTTTAGAAATTTTAATGACTTGCCTTAATTGCAGAGTAAACTGATCAGCTGCTGTTGGTAATTCGGCAATGAGGTGACCACTTTTGTGGCAGTCTTTTATGGTGAAGAAGTCAATCAACATATAATAACGGTACAATACAGGAAGCATTGTTCAAAATTTGGGCAATTTTCAGATTTAATCGTTTCCTTTGGCGTGCATTGACACTCGGAATAATTGGCATATGTAAAAATATGATCAATTATGCGAATTGGGTATTCATGAAATTGATTTTGCAATTGCATATTTTTCCTCATCATAATAATCACGAGTGACATAAATGGAGAGATGTGCCATTGTGCCATTGTCCCATTTGCCAGGGCGTAAGACATAGAATCCGAAAATTAGAAAGTAGAATAGAAAATGCCAGAAGATAGGTTCCCAAAAAAGTGTGTGTTCGAATGGAACTCGCGAGGAAGAAGGAAAATAGGCAAATCCAGGAGAAACTGGAGAGCAGGAATAGAGTTTTTTAGATTGTTAGTACAACCATTGCGAAAAAAATGTACATTTCTTACTCAATGCTATAACCAATCGGGCATAAAATATGGCACTAATATCCCAATTTCGCCCAAAAATATTCCCTCATCGTTTTTACCCTGTACCGTTCAATTTGTTTGGTTTTTCGAATTCAGAAGCATTTTTTTGTTTTATTTATAGAGTAGTATTTGTTGCGCAGAAGTCAAATTTCGCTTTATTTACTTATTTTAGGTTCACTTTTGCCTCGAAAAATACTTTGAGGTGTTGAAAAATGTCTCAAATCCATCAAAATCTAAAAGAAATAGAGAGCTGCGATTTGAACTTTTGAACTCGACATGCTTCAATAATACCGATTTAGATGTTACACTTTTTCAAATTTCAAAATTGAAATTTTTGAAATTTTAAGTTTAATCATACAGTGCTAGATACAAAACGGGATACCTTTGTGATGCTGTTCTTTACCCCACTAGAAATTTCGTCTGATTAGCGCCTCATAGAATCATTCATTTGAAGCATTTTTTGACTTAGGTACTCAAAAATAGTTCGGTACTGCTTATGTGAAGACTTCTAAAATTGCTAAAATTTAGGCAAAATAGCTTTAAGAGTTGTCCTATTTTTTGTCTAGTACTCTACTTTCAATTTTGAAATATGTGATTTGACACATTCAATTTCTGTACAAAAAATCTAGGAAACTGTTTAATGGTTCTTGAAATATAAATGTTTGAACAAAATTTACTAGAAATATTTGGAAATACGTTGATTCGTCCGAAATATATATTACAAATTCGTGAAATAAAAAAGAGCAAATAATATTTTTTTGCATAATCGAGCAAATTGCTTTTAAATTATTTTAAGTCTATACATTTGTTTTCTACACAAGTCTATACCAAAATATATAAACTTGAAAATTTGAAAATGTCCCATTTTTTAAATATTGAAACTTATGAAAGTACAATGCCATAATTTCAATAAATTTTTGAAACGTTTGAATATTTCCATTGCTACTTTATGTGACAGGTTTTTCATTTTTCATTTTTTTCATTTTTCATTTTCATTTCATTTTTCTGTATTTTAAACATTGACGATCATATTCACGAGATGACTGAACTCTTAGTATTATTGTAGTGTGGCCCAAATGATAAATAAATATCTATCTACATAAAATGATCAGGTTTATGGATAACTCATAAGAGTACACAACTATTTTGAATTCAAGTAGCAATTAATTTTGTTATTAGATTTTTTTTTAAATGTAGCATCCATGTGAATACTTCAAAAACCAATACTCAACTACAATTACTTCAACTACATTACTTCAACTGGCGATTACTTCAACTGTTATTACTTCAGCTCGAAAATACTTCATCTAGAACACTTCAACTCGAAATTATTTCGACTAGAAACTATTTGAACTGCTAATTTCTTCAACTCGAAATTACTTCGACTAGAAACGATTTTAACTTGCAATGACCTAACCTAACCTGAGCTAACCTAACCTAACGCAAGGTAAAGTAATTTCTAGTTGAACTAATTTTGAGTTGAAGTAATTTGCAGTTAAAGTGTTCTCTAGTTGAAGTAGTTTCGAGTTTAAGTAATTTCTTATTGAAGTAATTTTGCGTTGAAGTAATTTCTAGTTGAAGTAATTCGAGTTGAAGTAAATAACAGTTAAAAAGTTCTCTAGTTGAAGTATTTTCGAGTTTAAGTATTTTCTTATTGATGTAAATTTGCGTTGAAGTATTTTTTTGATGAAGTAATTTTGAGTAGAAGTAATTAGCAGTTAAAGTATTTTCTAGTTGAAGTATTTTCGAGTTTAAGTAATTTCTTATTGAAGTAATTCTGCGTTGAAGTAATTTCTAGTTGAAGTAATCAGCAGTTAAAGTGTTTTTCAGTTGAAGTATTTTCGAGTTGAAGTATTTTATTATTGAAGTAATTCTGCGTTGAAATATTTTCTTGTTAAAGTAATTTCTAGTTGAAGTAAATAGCAGTTAAAAAGTTCTCGAGTTGAAGTATTTTTGAGTTTATGTATTTTCTTATTGAAGTAAATTTGCGTTGAAGTATTTTTTTGATGAAATAATTTCGAGTAGAAGTAATTAGCAGTTGAAGTGTTTTCTAGTTGAAGTATTTTTGAGTTTTAGTAATTTCTTATTGAAGTAATTCTGCGCTGAAATATTTTCTTGTTAAAATAATTTCTAGTTGAAGTAAATAGCAGTTAAAAAGTTCTCTAGTTGAAGTATTTTCGAGTTTAAATATTTTCGTATTGATGTAAATTTGCGTTGAAGTATTTTTTTGATGAAGTAATTTTGAGTAGAATTAATTAGCAGTTAAAGTGTTTTCTAGTTGAAGTATTTTCGAGTTTAAGTAATTTCTTATTGAAGTAATTCTGCGTTGAAGTATTTTCTAGTTAAAGTAATCAGCAGTTAAAGTGTTTTGCAGTTGAAGTATTTTCGAGCTGAAGTATTTTCTTATTGAAGTAATTCCGCGTTGAAATATTTTCTTGTTAAAGTAATTTCTAGTTGAAGTAAATAGCAGTTAAAAAGTTCTCTAGTTGAAGTATTTTCGAGTTTAAGTATTTTCTTATTGATGTAAATTAGCGTTGAAGTAGAAAATTAACTATAAAATTTAAAAAAAATATGTTTTTTATTGTTTTATTCCTTCTTTAGTGCAGTACTTACTGCTAGTGTTTAGATCTAAAGATGTTTTGTTGTTTTTATTATTTTTATTATTTCTTCTTTGCCTTAATAGACTAGTTTCGGCTATCTTTCAGGCATCTTCAGAGGTGTTGATGTTTTTGAGTTCATTATGTTCGATATTAGATAAAATTATTATGTATGTTTTGACTATAATTTATTTGTCAAATTTTGAAGTGAAATGAATGAAACTATAACAAAAAAAATGTTATATACATTTGTTTTGACATTATTTTTTTAAATTTCTTTGTTTTAAGTGGACTCGTAGAGTGGCTTATCAAACATTTTGAAGTTTATTTGTGAAATTTAAATGTAAGTATTACAGGTCTAAATGTTTCCGTTACCAGACGTAGTAATTTGGTTTTAGAAAAAAATATTTACATTAGAAACAGCTAATAGTTGTGCATAGATGAAACATTGTACGATATTCGTTTCGTAACATCGCTATTACGCTACTCAATGGCTTATCAAACTCATAATTTTGCCATATCGTATCGTAATATGATACTTTAAGGTACTAATATCGTAAATATTCATATTATACACATGAAAGGGTAGACTAAATAAGTCTATAATAATAATAATATCGTAAATAACTGTTACAGCCTAGGAATAATAATTGTTATTATCGCATTATTTTGTTTATAACTTTATAACTTGTAACTGATTAATATTGGCGGACGTGCACTCTATGAATCTTCTATTTCAATGGTTCTACAAAAAAATGTGATCAAAGATCGTATTCAGCATGTAAATAATAATTTGTACAGAGTTTAATTTTATTACTAATTAAACAGAGTAATTATAAAACTAAATTTATATAAAGTGTAATTCCTAGTTATCTGTAAAGAATTTGCATTTGCAAGCATTTTAATTGCACCAGTAAATGGCAACATTCTCCATTGACACCAATTCTCTCTCCGCATAATTGGCATCATCACATCATCAAATTGAGGGGCTTCAGGTAGAACTTCTTCTCGACGGCGACTTTCTCCACCTCTTGGAGGCACTCGTGGAGGGACTGCTTGCCGGCGACGGCGTTGTAAGTGGCGGCCTTTATCGTGTCGGTGTCCACTGTCTTCAGGTCGCTGACCATCCCCAGAACCTCACAGACCCTGATAAATTTGGTGGTGCAGTCGGTGCCGTACTTGCCGAACTCGCTGGTGAGGTAGTCCCAAGGCGCCAAGTAGTGGTAGTCCAGCCAGTAGGTCTTCTTCACGAAGAACACGATGTTCGAGTCGCAGGGAAACCTGGAAATCCAGAGGAGTTAGTTTTGACTGAATATGTTTTCATATCAATCACCATTTATGGTTATCATAGAAAACATCTATTTTTGCTGAGAAGTTGAAAAGTTGATACTTCGAAGGTGTATTTTTGCTACTTGATCTTTAGCTTTGAACTAACATTGTAACGGTCCGGTTTTGCCTCCGACGGAAACTGTCTTGATTATTAATTGCGCGCACGGGTCGCCAACGTAGGCAACCGTTACGCACACGTTTTTTAGACGTGACGTGTTTCCTATATGCGTGTGATTTTTAAAATCGTCGGCGAGGCGCCGCCATGAGGTAGAAGCTTCCTTACAAAGAAGCAATTAGTAGGAAGGACAATTATCTTTTGTGCATTCAAGTAGTAGATATTTTTTGTCAACTTGACAATAGATAATTGGCCTTCCTGCTAATTGCAGCTTTATAAAGGAGCAATGTTAGTACAAAGCCAAAGAACTGAAATTGCTCCCTTACGAAGAAGCAATTAGCAGGAAGGATATTATCTTTTGTGTATTCAACCAAGATATCTATTATGTCTAGATAGATGTATATATCTAGATTGCTAGAAGTAGATATATTTACCTTTCGTCTGGTTTGAGTCCCCAGATGTTAAATGCGCTGTGCACCAGCCACGCCATGTTGAGCACCAGGTAGTACCTCAGCAACCCAATGACCACCAGCGAGATGACCAGGTTCTCGCCCCAGTACTCAGCTGGTGCGTTTGCCGGAAGCAACACGAAGACGATGGCGTAAAGAACCCAGTAGTACCTAGAATTTGAGTTAGATGCATTACACCATGCCTACAGTTTCGGAACTGCTCACTTCTTCTGGAACATCACCACCCTGTCTTTTTCCAGATCGGACATGTCGATCTCAGCCTCGAGCTGCTCCTCGTATTCATGCGGCTTCTGGATGTAGTGGATGAAGTGGGAGTAGAGGAAGCCTTTGGACACGTTGAAGGGGTCGAAGTTGGTGCCGAAGTACTTGTGGTGGATTCTGTGCTGCAGCACCCAGTTGTAGATGCATCCCTAAAACGAATATCGGACAAGATTTACAAAGACCCTAAACCTAATCCTAAGATAAATGGCGCGAGCTACATCAGTAGGTACTGTAAAATTTATTGAGGGTTGAGTTCTGATCTTAGAGTAGTTCTATGTACTAGCACCAGAAACATCATCAACTATTCTATTAACCAGGTTTCAGCATCCAAATTCCAAATCTAATTCTAAAGCTAATCCGACCGGGGTCATAAAAGCCAATAGCCTAGATACAATCAGTATGAGATAGATATAGTGATTCATCAGTTCTTCTGAGCATTATTTTTGTGTGGGTGTTTTACATCAGCCTCATCAACACTATTAGTTTTGAATTATTCAGTTCTGATTTCAAATTTTCAGTGACATCATTACATAACTATTCTGTTAATCAGCTCTGAGCATTATTTGTTTCAAAGCTGATTGCAGTCATCACAACTGATAATTCTAGGCATGAGATTTGATTCATCAGTTCTTCAGTGCATTTTTTGCATGGGTATTTTGCATCACCCATATCAGAACTATCAATTTTGAATTATTCAGTTCTGATTTCAAATTTTCAGTGACATCATTACATAAATATTCTGTTAATCAGTTCTGAGCATAATTTGTTTCAAAGCTGATTGCAGTCACCAAAACTGATATTTCTGGGCATGAGATTACTTTCATCAGTTTTTCATGCATTTTTGGCATGGGTATTTTCATTATTTATTATATTTTGAATTATTCAGTTCTTATTTCCAATTTTCAGTAACCACATTCCATAATTATTCTGTTAATCAGCTCTGATCATTATTTGTTTCTAAGCTGACGTAATTGCAGTCATCATAACTGATAATTATGGGCATGAGGTTTGATTCATCAGTTCTTCATGCATTTTTGGCATGGGTATTTTCATCATTTATTATATTTTGAATTATTCAGTTCTGATTTCAAATTTTCAGTAACATCATTACATAAATATTCTGTTAATCAGCTATGAGCATTATTTGTTTCAAAGCTGATTGCAGTCATCATAACTGATAATTATGGGCATGCAATTTGATTCATCAGTACTTCAGGGCATTTTTAGCATGAATATTCTGCATCACCCACATCAGAACTATTAATTATTCAGTTCTGATTTCAAATTTTCAGTGACATCATTACATAACTATTCTGCTAATCAGCTCTGAGCATAATTTGTTTCAAAGCTGATTGCAGTCATCAAAACTGACAATTCTAGGCATCAGATTTGATTCAACAGTTCTTCAGTGCATTTTTTGCATGGGTATTTTGCATCACCCATATCAGAACTGTCAATTTTGAAATATTCAGTTCTGATTTCAAATTTTCAGTGACATCATTACATAAATGTTTTGTTAATCAGTTCAGAGCATTATTTGTTTCAATGCTGATTGCAGCCATCAAAACTGATCCTTCTGGGCATGAGATTAGATTCATCAGTTCTTCGGTGCATTTTTGCATAGGTATTTTGCATCACCCACATCAGAACTATTAGTTTTGAATTATTCAGTTCTGATTTCAAATTTTCAGTGAGATCATTACATAACTATTTCGTTAATCAGCTCTGCATTCAAAGCTGATTGCAGTCATCAAAACTGATATTTCTGGGCATGAGAATTAGTTCATCAGTACCCAGTGCATATTTTGCATGGGTATTTTGCATCACCCACATCAGAACAATTAATTTTGAATTATTCAGTTCTGATTTCAAATTTTCAGGGACATCATTACATTAATATTTTGTTAATCAGCTCTGAGCATTATTTGTTTCACAGCTGATTGCAGTCATCAAAACTGATCATTCTGGGCATGAGATTTGATTCATCAGATCTTCAGTGCATTTTTTTGCATGGGTATTTTGCATCACCCACATCAGAACTATCTATTTTGAATTATTCAGTGCTGATTTCAAACTTTCAGTGACGTCATTACATAAATATTCTGTTAATCAGTTCTGAGCATAATTTGCTTCAAAGCTGATTGCAGTCATTAAAACTTATAATTCTGGGCATTAGATTTGATTAATCAGTTCTGCGGTGCATTTTTTTGCATGGCTATTTTGCATCACCCTCATCAGAATTATTAATTATGAATTATTCAGTTCTGATTTCAAATTTTCAGTGACATCATTACATAAATACTCTGAGCATTATTTGTTTCAAAGCTGATTGGAGTCATCAAAACTGATAATTCTGGGCATGAGATTTGATTCATTAGTTCTTCAGGTTATTTTTTGCATAGGTATTTTTTATCACCCACATCAGAACTATAAATTTTGAATTATTCAGTTCTGATTTCAAATTTTCAGTGACATCATTACATAAATATTCTGTTAATCAGTTCTGAGCATTATTTGTTTCAAAGCTGATTGCAGTCATCAAAACTGATAATTCTAGGCATGAGATTAGATTCATCAGTTCTTCATGCATTTTAGGCATGGGCATTTTCATTATTTATTATATTTTGAATTATTCAGATCTAATTTCAAATTTTCAGTAACCTCATTACATAAATATTCTGTTAATCAGCTCTGATCATTATTTGTTTATAAGCTGACGCAATTGCAGTCATCACAACTGATAATTCTGGGAATGAGATTTGATTCATCAGTTCTTCAGTGCATTTTTTTGCATGGGTATTTTGCATCACCCACATCAGAACTATCAATTTTGAATTATTCAGTTCTAATTTCAAATTTTCAGTGCCATCATTACATAACCATTATGTTAATCAGCTCTGAGCATTATTTGTTTCAAAGTCATAAAAACTGATAATTCTGGGCATGAGATTAGATTCATCAGTTCTTCAGGTTATTTTTGGCATGGGTATGTTTCATCACCCATATCAGAATTATTAAATTTGAATTATTCAGTTCTGATTTCAAATTTTCAGTGGCATTACATAAATATTCTGTTGATCAGTTCTGAGCATTATTTGTTTCAAAGCTTATTGCTGTTATCAAAACTGATAATTCTAGGCATGAGATTTGATTCATCAGTTCTTCCGGTTATTTTTTTGAATGGGTATGTTTCATCACCCACATCAGAACTATTAATTTTAAATTATTCAGTTCTGATTTCAAATTTTCAATGACAATACATAATTATTCTGTCATTCAGTTCTGAGCATTATTTGTTTCAAAGCTGATTGCAGTCATCAAAACTGATAATTCTAGGCATGAGATTTGATTCATCAGTTCTTCAGTGCATAGTTTTGCATGGGTATTTTGCATCACCCACATCAGAACTATCAATTTCAAATTATTCAGTTCTGATTTCAAATTTTCAGTGACATCATTACATAAATATTCTGTTAATCAGCTATGAGCATTATTTGTTTCAAAGCTGATTGCAGTCATCACAACTGATAATTATGGGCATGAGATTTGATTCAACAGTTCTTCAGTCATCAACACATCAACTAATACTATGCAACTATTAGTTTTGAATTATTCAGTGCTGATTTCAAATTTTCTGACATCATAATTCTAATTCTGACATATCATAACATAACTGTTCTATTAATTCTGATTAGCTCTGATTAGTTCTAATTAGCTCTGATCACTAAATCACTAAACTCACTAAATTCCTAGCGAATCACATCAGTGTCATCAAAACTGATCATTTTTCGATGATTAGTTCAGATTTATAATGTGATATTACGTATGATATTAGGCATAGTATTCTTGAATATTAACAGGTTTCAAAAATCCTGAAAATTCATGTTCTGGTTTCAAAAAATAGAATAAAAATAAGACTACTGCAAATATAGGATGAACAGGAACGTTCACAGGTTTCAGAAATAGAATAATAATAAGCCTGCTGCAAAAACAGGAAGAACAGGAATATTCACAGGTTTCTAAAAATAGAATCACAATAAGCCTACTGCAAAAACAGGATGAACAGGAACGTTCACAGGTTTCAAAAAATAGAATAACAATAAGCCTGTTGCAAAAACAGGATGAACAGGAACTTTCACAGGTTTCAAAAAATAGAATAACAATAAGTCTACTGCAAAAACATAATGAACAGGAACGTTCACAGGTTTCAAAAATAGAATAATAATAAGCCTACTGCAAAACAGGATGATATAATGTACGTCGATGCAGTGTGAATAGTTTTTGATAATTTATTAATTTATTAATGTTATTGAAAAATAAAATACGTTCAAGTCATGGGCTTCCTTCACCTTACGACTTACGACATTACGATTATGCAACACTTCATTTTCATGCCTCAATTCTACTTCCTATGTATGCAAAATAACGGTTAATTGATAGAAAATACAATTTCTGGGTGTATATTATCTATATATAATCGATCTTTATTGGGCTATCGACCCCATATGGGGTCTTTCCGCCTAGGTGTATATTATTTGACTGATTTATTTATTAATATTAGGTAGATTCACTTTTGCTATTAGGTAGTTTCACTTTTAGTGACGATATTTTAAATAAAAATAATTTTCACCAATTCCAGTAGACACCAATGTGATACTCTGCTTATGTGATATTATGTTATATTGTGATATTATGTGAATTTATGTTATATGTGATATTATTGCCATATTTTGTGATTGTGATATTAAGTGATTATGTGATATTATATTAGTAGTTAAGCAACAAGAGTTCTAGAGCACCCCCCGCAGAGATATCGATTAAATTTATCCGCGGTTTCAATCAGCGGTTTTAATTGGGGGTCTAACCACCGCGGAAAAATACAATAGGATGATTGCTGGGGGTGGTCTAGAACTCTTGTTGTTTAACTACTGATATTGTAATTGATAAGATAGTCTGGTACAGTGATTAAGGCTCCGACTACTTGATAGTCGTGTATTTCATTCCATAGCACATTTTCTACAAATATTTTAAGAAGTTTCCCATTACCATGAAATATGTAATTAATTTTATAAAATTAATGATTATAAATTCCATTGTAGGGGAACTAAAGCAGGTGATCCTGTGAACTATTAAGTTATACGTGCACGTTAAAGAATCCGATATGGATGAAGCGATATTCATAAAGGCAAAACTTCCAAGTGTGGTGGATCGCTTCTTCGAGAAGGTAATTAGCCATAGCAGCAGAAATAGGCCCTCGGTAAATAAATAAATATACATGATTATGATCAGCTATTAGCTCCTATTATTGGTTGCGTCTCTCTATTTCTATCGTATTAATATTTGGTTGATAAAATAATAAATCGATAAGCCTTACCTGTCCTACTAAAGTCTGGCAGATCATAAGGAATATCTTTAGATTTCTGGAGGCTTTATAAGATCTGTGTGCCCATAGTCTGTGAGCTCCAGCAGTCACGCCAAGAGTGCCAAGTACAACCAAAAATAATCCTGAAATGTTGTAATGATTACATATAATATTAATACGTTTAGTTATCTTCTGATTTCTGAATTCCATTCAGATTATCCAATCTTACATTTTGCCCTCCCAGAAAAAGACATTTGTGAATTATGACACATATATTATATGTTGCTCTTTTATTTGTACTTTAACTTGTTCCATCCACATATTGCGCAAACATGGTTTCAATAAATAGTCATAATTTCAGAAATTATAGGAATTCCTTCCAACTATTTTGGAAATCATCTCTACGTATGGTAATGACTTCTGATGACTGAGTAATTAGCTGTGGGTGTTTGGGAATCACTTCAGATATTTCGGTAGTCACTTCGAATGTTTCATCAAAATTTTTGAGACGTTTTGATCATTTTTTTAGATTTTTTGATATTCAGAAATTTTGTTTAACAACTTATGAAATTTCGTTATTCGCTCATTAATTTTTTTTTAATAACAGGTGCAACCATACATTGCAACATTATAAGTTCATACTATCGTACATTACAGAGTGAATGTTATGATCAACACGATTGGATTCTACAACGTTTAAACAATTAGAACATTAGTGGTTTTTTTTTTGTTTTTAATTTCCTTACAGTTTCAAAGATTTTGGTCATTGCCTCTAATATTTGGTCATTCACTTGAGATTTTGAAAAGGTGTCTTCGTCTTTCCGTGCGAGATTGGTTTCCGCTAGAAAATGTTGATGGTTCTTACGGGAATCAATATATCTCAATATTTTTCTCAAAAATCTTCCCAAAATTGACTAAAATCTCATCTTAGGATCAAAACATTGAGCCCAGAAGTGATTTTTATCGTGAGATTAAGGATTTTAAAATTTTGGCTGCCACCTATAGGATTTGGTCATTGCCTCTAATATTTGGTTATTCACTTGAGATTTTGAAAAGGTGGTCTTCGTCTTTCCGTGTGAGATTGGTTTCCGCTAGAAAATGTTGATGGTTATTACGGGAATCAATATATCTCAATATTTATCGCAGAAATCTTCTCAAAATTGACCAAAATCTCAATTTAGGATAAAAAAACATTGATGACAGTAGTGATTCTTATCGTGGGAGTTGGGATATTAAAATTTTGGCTACCACCTATGGGATTTGGTCAATGCCTCTAATATTTGATTATCACTTAAGATTTTGAAAAGGTGGTCTTCGTCTTTTTGTGTGAAATTGGTTTCCGCTAGAAAATGTTGATGATTATTTCGGAAATCAATAATGAAATCATATGTCAATATTTTTTTTAAAAATCTTCTCAAAATTGACCAAAATCTCAACTTAGAATCAAAAAACATTGAGCCCAGAAGTAATTTTTATTGTGGGAGTAAGGATTTTAAAATTTTGGCTACCATTTGGTCATTGCCTCTAATATTTGGTTATTCACTTAAGATTTTGATAAGGTGGTTCTCGTCTTTGCGTGTGAGATTGGTTTCGGCTAGAAAATGTTAATAGTTGTTTCGGGAATCAATATATCCCAATATTATTTTCAAAAATCTTTTCAAAATTGACCAAAGTCTCAAAAAACATTGAGCCCAGAAGTGATTTTTATTGTGGGAGTTGGGATTTTAAAATTTTGGCTGCCACCTATGGGATTTGGTCATTTCCTCTAATATTTGGTTATTCACTTAAGATTTTGAAAATGTGGTCTTCGTCTTCCGTGTGAAATTGGTTTCCGCTAGAAAATGTTGATGGTTCTTTCAGGAATTAATTTATCTCAATATTTTTCTCAAAAATCTTCTCGAAATTGACCAAAATCTCAACTTAGAATTAAAAGCATTGAGCCCAGAAGTGATTTTTATAGTGGGAGTTGGGATTTTAAAATCTTGGCTGCCACCTATGGAATTTGGTCATTGCCGCTAATATTTGGTCATCCACTTGAGATTTTGAAAAGGTGGTCTTCGTCTTTCCGTGTGAGATTGGTTTCCGCTAGAAAATGTTGATGGTTGTTTTGGAAATCAATATATCTCAATATTTTTCTTAAAAATATTTTCAAAATAGACCAAAATCTCAACTTAGGATCAAAAAACATTGAGTCCAGAAGTGATTTTTATTGTGGGAGTTGGGATTTTAATATTTTGGCTGCCACCTATGGGATTTGGTCATTGCCTCTAATATTTGGTCATTCGCTTGAGATTTTGAAAAGGTGGTCTTCGTGTTTCCGAGTGAGATTGGTTTCCGCTTGAAAATGTTTGTCTCCTTCGGAAATCATTACATCTGAAGATTTTTATCGTGTGGGTTTTGCTTTTAAAATTTTTGCTACCACCTATGGGAATTGGTACTTACCGAAGAGCCATGTCCTAATAAGTGTCTGTGGTAAAAAGTAGATGCCGAGTAAACTTAAGACATTGAGATGGAGAAGGATGATGACTTTGATCCAATCCAGCTCGCGCTTGAGGTTCTCAGGCACGACGGCCCTGGTTTCCGCCTTTGGTTGCGACATTCTTCCAGAAGCTGGTGCTCTACAAGACCTGTACACTGGAACTGAACCCGCCGAGGATCCGCGTCAACTTCGTCGATTTGCACACAAAGCCCGATGAATAATGCTAGCCCGATTACTTTTGTGCTTGCTCATGGCCCAGCATTCACGACCTCCGGGGGTCAAACTTGCTGCGTTTATGTTAGAGGCGCGATACGGACGTGGGATTTGGCGAGAAACGGTCAACGGAACTACACAGGCTCTGCTAAATAAACACTCTATTTAAGTTAAACACAACATAAAACAATAATTATACATAAGGCAGTTCACTTCTCCTTCGATTCGTCCGGGTTAATGGTGTGCAGCTGCAGGAGGTCCTCGCAGGGGATGTCCTTGTCGCCGTAGCCCCAGACGGGGGTGCCGTCGCCGGACTTCTTGGCCCTCCTGACAATCATCTCCCTGGTGGCGCTCTTCAGGTCGTAGGCCCAGCCGATGCGGGCGAAGAAGTTGATGAAGCTGGTGGACGGGTTGTACGCGTTGCCCCACTCACCCGTCTTGTAGTCCCAGGGGAAGACGTGGTGGTAGTTGTGCCATCCCTCTCCCAACGAGGCCAGAGACACGGCCAGGTTCTCCACAGGGCTTATAAACCTGAAATTAATCACAAGTGAGGCAAACTGTACAAAATACAATCAATTTCTAATGCCAGATGACGTTATCAATTATTACCATCATCAAGGATCAACAATTCAATTGCCAAGAATCAGTGATTCAAATTTGATCCAATTGTAACTAAATTCCGAGTTTTGACCAAAATCTCAACTTGGAATCAAAAATTTGAGCTCAGAAGTGATTGCCAAAATTTCAGAGGTGATGACTTAGATATTATGATTATGAGCAAATATTAAACGTGATCAAAAAATTCCCGGAGCTCAGAAGTGATTGCCAAAATTTCAGAGGTGATGACTTAGATATTATGATTATGAGCAAGTCTTAAACGTGATCAAGAAATTCTCGGAGCTCAGAAGTGATTGCCAAAATTTCAGAGCTGATGACTGAGATATTATGATTATGAGCAAGTCTTAAAAGTGATCAAAAAATTCTCGGATATTATGCCGAATTCCAAAAGTATTTGCAAATATCTAAGACAGCAAAATATCAGATGTGAAGGCAATTATGAGGTTTCATATGACGAAATGTTATCACTTGAGAATGATGGTCAGAGTATTTCGTGATCACCTTGAAGACTTGCTCAAAATCATAATATCTAAGTCATCACCTTGAAGACTTGCCCAAAATCATAATAGCAAAGTCATCACCTTTGAGATTTTGGTAATCACTTATGAGCTCAATGTTCTGATTCTAAGTTGTTATTGCTAAATTGCATTCACACTATCACTTTCTATGCTCGTTCGCATAAATGTAAGAGCATAAAACGAAATCATGTCGGATATATTCACGCAATATGGACCAATAAGTCATTGTCAGCTCGCGACAGGATGCCTATAGAACTGATTGTTTATGTCAGAAATAATTGATACTGTTATAGAATTGTTATAGTATAGTAAATGATAGTCAAATTATGATATCTCAAATATCGCTAAAAAGTATGAGTCAATCTATATGTTAGTTTAAATCTTAATACTTTAATTATGTTTTGGCTTGGTGTAAGTCATAATGACTATGTTGCTTGATGACAGTCTGGCACTTACTTGTCGTAGGGCTTTTGGCCCCACATGTGAGCCACACTGTTGACGAAGAAAGCGATGTTCAGGGTGATGCAGAAGCGAGAGTTGAAGTTCACCCAGAAGGAGTTCCAGATGGTCTCCTCCCAATAATATATTGGTATGTACACTGGCAGGAATACGACGAACAATGCGAAGAGAAGAGGATATAGCCTGGAAGCAGAAGACAAAAATAATATCACAATCACATACAAGATCATTTTTGAATATTACAATTTTGTTAGATCACGAAAATATTAGTGTCAATTTTGGTCAAAGGATTGTCAAAGGTTGTGCCAAAATAACACCCAATGACAGTTGGTGTCATTTTGATACATTCTTTGACAAGTAAAATAGGAACTAAGCAGAAGAAAAACAAGATATCACAATCACATACAAGAGAATTTTTTAATAAAACAATTTGGTTAGATCACCAAAATATTAGTGTCAATTTTGGTCAGAGGATTGTCAAATGTCGTACCTAAATAACACCCAATGACATTTGGTGTCATTTTGATACAACCTTTGACAAGTAAAATAGGAACTAAGGAGAAGACAAACAAGATATCACAATGCCATACATGATAATTTTTGAATAAAACAATTTTGTTAGATCACCAAAATATTAGTGTCAATTTTGGTCAAAGTACTATCAAATGTTGTGCCAAAACGACACCCAATGACTTTTGGTGTCATTTTGGCAAAACCTTTGACAATCGTTTGACAAGTGAAATACGAACTATCACAATCTGCCAAGTCACAATTTTAATGTATCAAATCTGTCAATACGAAGATTGAACGGTGAAAATCTGCAACTCTTCTTGCAAATCTTCAACTGAAAGTGACAAAATCAGTAATATTTTCGGAAGTTTATTTCGAATATCTAATTTTTAAATGCATAAGTGCAACTGGCGAACTATTTCATTTTATAGCTCAGTAGCAAAAATCAATTTTACAACTTTAGCTGTCAAAATATGGCAACTGTTTTCTGCCTGATTTAAAGAAAACATCAAAATCATCATCAGTCATCAAAATAATCAAAAATCATTGTAGAAACATCAAATTCATCATCAATCATCAAAATAATCAAAAATAATTGTTAAAACTTGTCAAACTCAATCTTCTAGTTGTAAGACCAGTAAAATTTACAATTAGAACTATAAACACTTCAACTGTAACTTACAAAGTATGTAAAAGTTTTAGGTTCAGTTGTGAAAATCTGCAAAATTTACAATTGCAACCATGAAAATCAATAGACATTTAAAAGTTTATGCGTAAAAGTTGTAGCTATGTCATAATTTTAAATGAATCTATTAAAATTTCATTTGAACTGCCGAATACTACAAAAATTATAATTATAACTGCCAAAGTTTATAAAAAAAATAATTTCAACTGGAAAAAATCTGTCTAAGTTTCAACTATATACAATATAAATTTTTATATTTAGTATCTAAGTCAAGATTTCAAAAATAATTGTCAAAATCTGTCAAACTCTACTTTCCAGTTATGAGACCTATCAAATTTACAATTAGAACTATCAAAAATACATATTTTCAACTGCCACTTACAAAGTATGTAAAAGTTTTTGCTTCAATTGTGAAAATCTGCAAAATTTACAATTGCAACTATATCATAATTTTAGAAGAATCTGTAAAAATTTAATTTGGAACTGCACAAAATTGAAAAACCTATAATTAAAACTGCCAAAGTCTATAAAAAAAATTATTTCAGCGGAAAAATCTGTCTAATTTTCAACTATGTACAATATAATTTTTTATATTTAGTGTATAAGTTCAGTTTTCAAAAATAATTGTCAAAATCTGTCAAACTCTACTTTCTAGTTATCAGACCTATCAAATTTACAATTAGAACTATCAAAAATACATATTTTCAAGTGCCACTTACAAAGTATGTAAAAGTTTTAGCTTCAATTGTGAATATCTGCAAAATTTACAATTGCAACTATATCCTAATTTTAGATGAATCTGTAAAATTTTCATTTGGATCTGCCCAAAATTGAAAAACCTATAATTAAAACTGCCAAAGTCTATAAAAAAATTTATTTCAGCGGAAAAATCTGTCTAATTTTCAACTATGTACAATATAATTTTTTATATTTAGTGTATAAGTTCAGTTTTCAAAAATAATTGTCAAAATCTGTCAAACTCTACTTTCTAGTTATCAGACCTATCAAATTTACAATTAGAACTATCAAAAATACATATTTTCAAGTGCCACTTACAAAGTATGTAAAAGTTTTAGCTTCAATTGTGAAAATCTGCAAAATTTACAATTGCAACTATATTATAATTTTAGACGAATCTGTAAAATTTTCATTTTAAACTGCCCAAAATTGAAAAACTTATAATTAAAACTGCCAAAGTCTATAAAAATTTAAATTCAGAGGAAAAATCTGTCTAATTTTCAATTATACACAATATAAATGTTTATATTTTATGTTTTGTATTTTAGTAGTATTATTTTATTTTAGTGGATAAGTATGTAATATTGACAATGTAATACTCTACTGAGAGTCGACATACAAATAAATTATTATTATTATTATTATTAACTGTAAATGTCAAAATCAGTAATATTTTCGGAAGTAAATTTAGAATCTCTAATTTTTGAAAATTTATAAGTGCTATCGAAATATGTCATTTTATAGCTCAGTAAAAATCAATTTTCTAACTGTAGATGTCAAAATGTGGCAAAATTTCTACTTCATTTATCGAAATCCGATATATTTTTAAAAACAATTACCAAAATCTGTCATATTCTACTTTCCACTTGTGAAAACCCGTCAAATTTACAATTACAACTATCAAAACTACACATTTTCAACTGCAACTTACAAAGTATGTAAACGTTTTAGGTCCATTAAAACCTGAAATATTTACAATTGTACTTGCAACTGTGGAAATAAAACGATTAAACATTAGACAGATAAGAACAATAGACAATTAAAAGTTGATGCTTCAAAGTTGCAGTTATGTCATAATATTAGTATCTGTAAAATTTTCAACTAAAACTGTCCAAAACTGCAAAATTTTTGATGGAAACTGTTAAAATCTGTAGAATATTCAATCACAGCTGGCTAAATAGGTCAAAAAATACTAACTACCGAAAGTTTTCATATTCTGCGTTATGTGAAAACCTATCAAATTTACAAAAACTAGAGCCAATATTCGTCACATTCTCAACTAATACTGACAAAATATGTAAACCTTTCCGGTTTCAGCTGTGAAAATCTGTATAATTTACGAGTACAACTGCCAATGTACAAAATTCGATAGGCTAAAGTTGATCGGCAGTTCAGTTCAGTTTTCACAATTCAGTGAAAACGTTTTAATTGGACTGCCGAAAACTGTAAAATTTTAAATTTGAATTGCCCAAAAACACCAAAATTTCGATTGCAACTATTAAAATTTGCCAAATTTTAACTTCACCTGGTCGAATCTGTAAAATTCAATGAGTCAGTAGTGGAAATTTATTAAATTTACAATTGCTTGTGTTAAAATTAGGCATATTATCATAACCGAATTCCGAATTTGTAATTTTTATCAAAATTTATAATTCAAAATTCAAATTCAATGATGCAGTGGGCAGTGAAAGTTTGTTAAATTTTCAACTGCTTGTGTTAGAATCAGGCATATTGTCATAACCGAATTCTGAATCTGTATTTTTGTATTAAAATTCAAAATTCAAAAGTCAAATTCAATGATTTGGCAGTGAAAATTCGGCAGTGGGCTGTGAAAATTAGATAAATTTTCAACTGCTTGTATTAAAATCAGGCATATTATCATAACCGAATTCGGAATTTGTACGTTTTTATCAAATTTCAAAATTCATAAGTCAAATTCTATGATTGGGCAGAAAATTTGTTACATTTCCAACTTCTTGTGTTAAAATCATAACTGAATACTGAATTTACATTTTTGTATCAAAATTCAAAACTCAAAAGTCAAATTCAATGATGCGGCAGTGAAAATTTGTTAAATTTTCAACTGCTTGTATTAAAATCAGGCATATTATCATAACCGAATTCTTAATTTGTATTTTTTATCAAAATTCAAAAGCCAAATTCTATGATTGGGCAGTAAATTTGTTAAGTTTTCAACTGCTTGTGTTAAAATCATATATTTTTCTATCAAAATTCTAAATTCTAAAGTCAAATTCAATGATTCGGCAGTGGGCAGTGAAAATTAGTTAAATTTTCAAATGCTTGTGTTAAAATCTGGCACGTTATCAAAACCGAATTCCGAATTTATATATTTTTATCATTAGCAATTGAATTTATCCAAATGTGTAAAAAAATTCTCTAAGATCAAGTTTGCCAAGATGTGCCAAATTCAGAATTACAACCTGCCATATCATATCATGTTTTCAATTGATAACGTTGCAATGTTGCATCAGAGGTGAATTTTGGTATATCCATTTTTCAAATTAAATATACAGCCAATAAGTCATTTAGTTCTCACAAGTCGATACAACAATCGACAACTTATGCACTACATATTTTAGTCAGATGACTAAAATATGTGTGTTATTATGACAACTTACAAACATAGTCAAATTGTTTCAACTTACAAACACAAACATAGTCACATTGTTTCAACTTACAAACATAGTCAAATTGTTTCCTTAAATATTTTTTTGTATTAATTGTGGAGTACATGTTGATTACCTTCTTTGCCATACGACTATTCTGTCCTCTTCCAGATCGGACATGTCAATGGTCTTCCTCTTGGAGTGATACAACAATCGACAACTTATGCACTACATATTTTAGTCAGATGACTAAAATATGTGTGTTATTATGACAACTTACAAACATGTCAAATTGTTTCAACTTACAAACACAAACATAGTCACATTGTTTCAACTTACAAACATAGTCAAATTGTTTCCTTAAACATTTTTTTGTTTTAATTGTGGAGTACTTGTTGATTACCTTCTTTGCCATACGACTATTTTATCCTCTTCCAGATCGGACATATCAATGTGTCTTCATATGTCTTCCTCTTGGAGTCATACAACAATCGACAACTTATGCACTATATATTTTAGTCACATGACTAAAATATGTGTGTTATTATGACAACTTACAAACATAGTCAAATTGTTTCAACTTACAAACACAAACATAGTTACATTGTTTCAACTTACAAACATAGTCAAATTGTTTCCTTAAACATTTTTTTTGTTTTAATTGTGGAGTACTTGTTGATTACCTTCTTTGCCATACGACTATTCTGTCCTCTTCCAGATCGGACATATCAATGGTCTTCCTCTTGGCGACTACATCTGGATGCGGAGTAAGGAACAGCCAAGCAACATGTGAGAACAAGAAGCCTCTCTTGGCATTGTGTGGATCTGCATCAGTTTCGCTGTACTTGTGGTGTATCCTGTGGTCCAGGGCCCAAGTGTAAGCATCCCTCTGATATAAAAAAAAAGGAAAAATAGATTTGCAAAAAAATACGAAAAACCTAAGGACAAGTCTGAGAGCTTTTAACGACTGCTTAATATAAAAATGGTAAGTGACATTACTAAAGTAAATTAACATCTACTTCTAATGAAAATTTTGGTAGAATAGGGTAGAATAGTAGAATAGTCATGAGGATATTCCAAAGCCCGAATCTATAGTCCGTACTTGAGCATGAGTTCGACTCAAGTCGAATATTCGTGCTATCTATAAACGTTTAAGTACCAAACGCAACCAAATATACAGTCATGCTCACATAAATCTATACCTTTTCAAGTTCAAATTGAGACCAATCAAGTTCAAATTGAGACCAATCAATTTAAAATTGAGGCCAATCACGTTCAAATTGATACTAATCAATTTAAAATTGAGACTAAACAAGATCAGGTTGACACTAAACAATATCAAGTTGATAGTAAACATATAAACTTTATTATGACAACTTGATATTGTTAAGTGTCAACTTGATTTTGTTTAGTCTCAATTTGAAATTGATTGGTCTCAATTTGAACTTGATTGGCCTCAATTTGAAATTGATTGGTCTCAATTTGAACTTGATTGGTCCCAATTTGAACTTGAAAAGGTATAGTACAAACAATTTGACATTGCTATATAAAATTGCTATTGTAACCTAATTTCTTGTACTAGATTTATGTGAGCATAACTGTACGTAAATATATGACTTGAGTCAAGGCCAAGGCACATAATCATTATGAGATGAGATATTGAGAATCATTGAGAGTTACACAATCACTGAGATCATATTGCCAAAACACCTTTCCATAGGGTTGGGTTAAGAGGAACAGATGGTAGAGGTATGTATAATCTCGTTGCTGAGAATGCCAATTATTGTCAGATAGATTATTGTCAGAAAGTAGTCTAACATAAAGCCACTACGTGAAGTTATTTGTTGTCGATATCAATATCAACCCTTTGTGGGCCTTGGCCTCCTCCACCAGCCTCTTCCATTACACTCTAACCTTGAGAACCTCCCACCAACTTCTGACCTTCATTATGCGAAGGTCATTCATTATATCTTCCCCCATTTCTTCTTTCGGTTTCCCTCTGCTACATAGTTCTATTACATTGTGTACAATTGTTAATTACATCTACTGTTTTAAATAAAATTATTTTACTGTAACATATTTAAGTAAATTGGGCAATCAATAACAACATTGGCTTTTGATTGGTTGCCATTACACAATAAATGAATTGAACATGATCGAGGATAAACAAACAAATTTTCTCTGTTTTCCTTTAGTTTTCCGTTCATTTTCATATCGTTTACATGAATTTTTAAATGGCACTCATAATAATTGACCCCGTCCAACCTCCATGTCCATCATCAGTGCTATGTGCATGGGCTGCTAATGAAGAGAAAGCGATGGTTTTCCTGTTCGTAGTGACGATGCGACACATTAGGCCACGACGATCGACGTTTTTGCGTGCGTGAGGCTCAATTAACGAAAAAAATAATAAAGTGGAATGTGTGCAGGCCCACATTCCACCCCTTGCCCCCCATTCGCCCGCCCCTGGAGCGCACACAGAGGAATTTAATGGTTCTGTTTACCGCCTCTTCGTCATTATTCATGTCTTGACCCACTTGATCGCAATCAGCGCATGTTCTATTAAACGCCCAGTGGACTTCGATTCCACACATTGAGACACGCGTGCATTGAAAATACCAACAGGAAATTGATAGGCTTGAGATAACGAAAATATTGATTTCATGGTGATAATTTTTTCGAAGCCAAATGGCGAGAAATTTTTAATAAAACGGGAGTTTTTGGGTATTGACCAGAATTTTTTGTCATATGCAAGAATATGGAGAAGAATTTTTGGAAGTAGACTATTTAGTAGAATAGATAATTGAACCCAGCGGTGAAATAGAATAGGGAATGGAAGACGTGTACTTTTAGTTTAGTAGACAAAACGTATGTGTGAATGACTTAAGGTGCCAATTTCAGATTTTGGGGTTTATAATTATCATCATTATCTTATATTAAATAATAACCATGAGATAGTGAAATTATTGTATTGTCTCATATTTGTGATAATTATTATCTTGGATTAAGAGCTAGAAAATTATCATTGGACGAGTCGTCACTGATAATTGCTAGTAATTATGCACTTGTTTAGGCAATTCACCACTTTGCTAATAATTATGCATTTTAGGCAATTAATAACTTTGCTAATAACTATATTTAATTAATAAACAATCATAAAAAAAATAATGACAGTAACCAATTACGCCATTGGTGAGTAGGGACTATTATTATTATTACTATAAACTCCTGGACATGAACACAATGGATAGCATCCAATATTAACAACCCAATAACTTCACGCAGTCATAGGAATTTTCCTTTTATTGCTGGCGTCACGGTCTTTTATATTGCACACAATTAAGCAGCGCAGTCCTTCGTGCTAGCAGTGCTACGCTATTACGAGTATATGAGTGTACAGGATTCGTGGAAGGCTGTGGCCGGCGTCGCGACGCCGAGCGTCGTGTCAATAATACCCCCCACCCCCCTATGCGGCAATAAAAGGCGTCGCACTTAACGCTCTGTGGCTTTTACGACGACTAAAATACCAAACCCGGAATTAAAACCGCTGATAAGATAACTGATGTTGATATTACAGTTCCAGTCATAATAATTCGTAACACATAGTAATCATAACCAAATAAAAAGATATGTCATAATCTTCTAATTGGGAAAATTGTAGGATTATCTGTACGGGAATAAAAATATATCATTCATGCGTTAATAGTATATAACTGAATTAGTCCGATATGGGTTATATAACAGATGAGGTTGAGAAATTGTAAAATCGAGGCGCAGCCGAGATTTTATAATCAACCGAGTATGCAAATCTGGCATACTAACACATATTTGTCAATGCAAAAAGTTAGATGTTTGTTTTTCTCCCTAATTCAATACTGAAACTTTATCAAGCTTTCAGGAGAATTAGTTTCAGGTGCACTGTGCACGAATCTAATATCAAGTTAGCAAATAATAAATTTTTAGAAATTTCAGTAGTAGCTAACCTATACTTGTCAATGCAGAAAGTTATATGTTTGATTTTCTCCCTAATTCAATACTGAAACTTTGTCAATTTTTCAGGACAATTAGATTCAGGTGTACTGTACACGAATCTAATATCAAATCTGCATATAATAATTTTTCAGAAATTTCAGTAATAACAAATCCATACTTGTCAATGCAGAAAGTTATATCATTGATTATAATATCCTTAGGGTATTATTATAATCAATGGTTATATGTTTGATTTTCTCCCTAATTCAATACTGAAACTTTGTCAAGTTTTCAGGAGAATTAGCTTCAGGTGTACTGTGCACGAATCTAATATCAAATTTGCAAATAATGAATTTTCAGAAATTTCAGTAATAGCTAACCCTTACTTGTCAATGCAGAAAGTTAAGTGTTCGGTTTTCTCCCTTATTTAATACTGAAACTTTGTCAAATTTTCAGGAAAATTAGTTTCAGGTGTACTGTACACGAATCTACTATCAAGTTTGCAAATAATAAATTTTCAGAAATTTCAGTCATAGCTAACCCATACTTGTCAATGCAGAGAGTTAAGTGTTTGATTTTCTCCCTTATTTAATACTGAAACTTTGTCAAGTTTTCAGGAGAATTAGTTTCAGATGTACTGTACACGAATCTAATATAAAATCTGCAAATAATAAATTTTCATAAATTTCAGTAATAGCTAACCCATACTTGTCAATGCAGAAAGTTAAGTGTTTGATTTTCTTTCTCATTTAATACTGAAACTTAGTCAAGTTTTCGGGAGAATTAGTTTTAGGTGTACTGTGCACGAATCTAATATCAAATTTTCAAATAATAATTTTTCTAAAATTTCAGTAATAGCTAACCCATACATGTCAATGCAGAAAGTTAAGTGTTCGATTTTCTCCCTCATTTAATACTGAAACTCTGTCAAGTTTTCAGGAGAATTAGTTTCAGATGTACTGTACACGAATCTAATATAAAATCTGCAAATAATAAATTTTCAGAAATTTCAGTAATAGCTAACCCATACTTGTCAATGCAGAAAGTTAAGTGTTTGATTTTCTTTCTCATTTAATACTGAAACTTAGTCAAGTTTTCGGGAGAATTAGTTTCAGGTGTACTGTACACGAGTCTGATATCAAATTTGAATATAATAAATCTTAAGAAATATCAGTAAAAGCTAACCTATACTTGTCAATGCAGAAAGTTAAGTGTTTGATTTTCTCCCTTATTTAATGGTGAAACTTTGTCAATTTTTCAGGAGAATTAGTTACAGGTGTACTGTATACGAATCTAATATCAAATTTGCATATAATTATTTTTCAGAAATTTCAGTAGTAGCTAACCCATACTTGTCAATTCAGAAAGTTAAGTGGTTGATTTTCTCCCTCATTTAATACTGAAATTTTGTCAAGTTTTAAGGACAATTAGTTTCAGATGTACTGTACACGAATCTTATATCAAATTTGCATATAATAATTTTTCAGAAATTTCAGCAATAGCTAACCCATACTATTCAATGCAGAAAGTTATATGTTTGATTTTCTCCCTAATTCAATACTGAAACTTTGTGAATTTTTCAGGAGAATTAATTTCAGGTGTACTGTACACGAATCTAATATTAAATTTGCATATAATAAACTTTCAGAAATTTCGGTAATAGCTAACCCATACTTGTCAATGCAGAAAGTTAAGTGTTTGATTTTCTCCCTCATTTAATACTGAAACTATGTCAAGTTTTCAGGAGAATTAGTTTTAGGTGTACTGTACACGAGTCTATAATCAAATTTGCATATAATAAATTATCAGAAATTTCAGTAATAGCTAACCCATACTTGTCAATGCAGAAAGTTATGTGTTTGATTTTCTCCCTTATTTATTGCTGAAACTTTGTCAATTTTTCAGGAGAAATAGTTTCAGGTGTACTGTACACGAATCTAATATGAAATTTGCAAATAATAACTTTTCAGAAATTTCAGTAATAGCTAACCCATACCTGTCATTGCAGAAAATTATTTGCCTATAATAAATATTCAGAAATTTCAGTAATAGCTAACCAATACTTGTCAATGAAAAAAGTTATATGTTTGATTTTCTCCTTAATTCAATACGGAAACTTTGTCAAGTTTTCAGGAGAATTAGTTTCAGGTGTACTGTGCAAGCATCTAATATCAAATTTGCAAATAATAAATTTTCAGAAATATCAGTAATTGCTAACCCATACTTGTCAATGCAGAAAGTTAAGTGTTTGAATTTCTCCCTTATTTAATCCTAAAACTTTGTCAAATTTTCACGAAAATTAGTTTCAGGGGTATTGTATACGAATCCAATATCAAATTTTTAAATAATAAACTTTCATAAATTTCAGTAGTAGCTAACCCATACTTGTCAATGCAGAAATTTAAGTGTTTTATTTTCTCCCTTATTTAATGCGGAAACTTTGTCAAATTTTCAGGAGAATAAGTTTCAGGTGTACTGTATACTAATCTAATATCATATTTGCATATAATAAATTTTCAGAAATTTCAGTAATAGCTAACACATACTTGTCAATGCCGAAAGATAAGTGTTTGATTTTATCCCTTATTTAATGCTGAAACTTTGTCAAATTTTCAGGAGAATTAGTTTCAGGTGTACTGTATACGAATCTCATATTAAATTAGAAAATAATAAATTTTTAGAAATTTCAGTATTAGCTAACCCATACTTGTCATTGCAGAAAGTTAGGGGTTTGATTTTCTCCCTCATTTAATACTGAAACTCTGTCAAGTTTTCAGGAGAATTAGTTTCAGGTGTACTGTGCACGAATCTAATATCAAATTTGCAAATAATAAATTTTCAGAAATTTTAGTAATGGCTAACCCATACTTGTCAGTGCAGAAACATAAGTGTTTGATTTTCTCCCTTATTTAATGCTGAAACTTTGTCAATTTTTCAGGAGAATTAGTTTCAGGTATACTGTGCACGAATCTAATATCAAATTTGCAACTAATAAATTTTCAGAAATTTCAGTAATAGCTAACCCATACTTGTCAATGCAGAAAGTCATATGTTCGATTTTCTGCCTAATTCAATGCTGGAATTGTGTCAAGTTTTCAGGAGAATTAGTTTCAGGTGTACTGTACACGATTCAAATATCAAATTTGCATATAATAAATTTTCAGAAATTTCAGTAATAGCTAACCTATACTTGTCATTGCAGAAAGTTAAGTGTTTGATTTTCTCCCTCATTTAATACTGAAACTTTGTCAAGTTTTCAGGAGAATTAATTTCAGGTGTACTGTGCACGTATCTAATATCAAATTTGCATATAATAAATTTTCAGAAATTTCAGTAATAGCTAACCCATACTTGTCAATGCAGAGAGTTAAGTGCTTGATTTTCTCCCTTATTTATTACTGAAGCTTTGTCAAATTTTCACGAGAATTAGTTTCAGGTGTATTGTATACGAATCCGATATCAAATTTTTAAATAATAAATTTTCAGAAATTTCAGTAATAGGTAACCCATACTTGTCAATGCAGAAAGTTAAGTGTTTGATTTTCTCCCTCATTTAATACTGAAACTTTGTCAAGTTTTAAGGAGAATTAGTTTTAGGTGTACTGTATCCGAATCTAATATCAAATTTGCATATAATAAATTTTCAGAAATTTCAGTAATAGCTAACCCATACTTGTCAATGCAAAAAGTTCAATGTTTGATTTTCTCCCTAATTCAATACTGAAACTTTGTCAAGTTTTCAGGAGAATTAGTTTCAGGTGTACTGTACACGAGTCTAATATCAAAATTGAATATAATAAATTTTCAGAAATTTCAGTAATAGCTAACCTATACTTGTCGTTGCAGAAAGTTAAGTGTTTGATTTTCTCCCTTATTTAATACTGTAACTTTGTCAAATTTTCAGGAGAATTAGTTTCAGGTGTACTGTATACGAATCTGATATCAAATTTGCATATAATAATTTTTCAGAAATTTCAGTAATAGCTAACCCATACATGTCAATAAAGAAAGTTAAGTGTTTGATTTTCTCTCTCATTTAATACTGAAACAATGTCAAGTTTTCAGGAGAATTAGTTTTAGGTGTACTGTACACGAGTCTAATATCTAATTTTCAAATAATAGAGTTTCAGAAATTTCGGTTCTAGCTAACCAATACTTGTCAATGCAAAAAGTTAGATGTTTGATTTGCTCCCTAATTCAATACTGAAACTTTGTCAAGTTTTCAGGAGAATTAGTTTTAGGTATACTGTACACGAATCTAATATCAAATTTTTAAATAATAAATTTTCAGAAATTTCAGTAATAGCTAACCTATACTTGTCATTGCAGAAAGTTAAGTGTTTGATTTTCTCCCTCATTTAATACTGAAACTTTGTCAAGTTTTCAGGAGAATTAATTTCAGGTGTACTGTGCACGTATCTAATATCAGATTTGCAAATAACACATTTTCAGAAATTTTAGTAATAGCTAACCCATACTTGTCAATGCAGAAAGTTAAGTGTTTGATATTCTCCCTTATTTAATGCTGCAACTTTGTCAATTTTTCAGGAGAGTTAGTTTCAGGTGTACTGTACACGAATCTAATATCAAATTTATCACGAAAATTTGTTGACCAGTGTTATTTACTGCTAAGCCTTACCTGTCCAGTAATGGTGAAGAGGAAGATGAGGATCAGCCTCAAGGGCCATTTGGCTTTGTAAGCTCTGTGCGACCAAAGCCTGTGGACTCCTGCCGTAATACCAAATCCGGAGATGTATACAGTTGCTAAGGCTGCAACAAAAATAACATCTCTATTAACATGAAATATTTCAGAAAATGTAAGATGTAATGCAATGTAATTTATTTCTAAATTATACGCAATTATATATGCATTATAAGTGCCTCAATGTAAAAAAATGTCAAAAAAATGTCAAATGTTGAAGGTTAAACAGCCCCAGTTGCAAACCACAAATTATAAGTTTATTTATACTATTATTGTAATAATAATAATTATTATTATAAGTTAACTATTATAACAGAAAATAATATTGTAATATATCTGTAAAATATCTGTAAAATAACTAGAAAAAGAAACGGTCTCAAGCACCTAACCATCTCAAGCATTTTAAGAATCTTAAGCATCTCAGGAATCTCAGGCATCCCAAGCATCTCAAGCATCTCAAGCTTCTTAAGGAACTCAATCATCTTAAGGACCTTAAGCATCTAAAGCATCTCAAGCATCTCAAGTACCTAAGCATCTAAAGCATCTCAAGAATCTCAAGTACCTAAGCATCTCAAGCATCTTAAGCATCTCAAGCAACTCAAGGATTTCAAGGATATCCAGCATCCTAAGGATCTCAAGCATTTTAAGCACCTTAAGCATCTAAAGCATCTCAAAACTCTCAAGCATCTTAAGCATCTCAAGCATCAATGGGAGTTAAAAAAACGAAGAGATCGGCTATGTTATGGGTTCTTCTAAAAGTCTATTGGCAAAGTTGGCTATTATTATTTTTAAACTTTGAGGTCTGTCAATCAAAGTCAAGGTCATTCTTGACTTGTGTATGAATTCTGAATTACAAATCTCAAGCCCAAAGCAAATGCCTCAAAAAATATGTGTTCCCATTAAAACATAAAAACTCTAAAACATAGCACCATTGAAAAATTAAAATTATTCGAATTGTGGCTTTTTGAAAATTGAATTCCATGTGTACTAAGGAAGTTCTTCAGAGGTTGCAATTTTTTTTCAAAAGTTTGTATGGCACACTATGTATATCACAAAGTATTCTGAAGAATCAGTGATACACACACATTTCTTTTGAATTCTCGATATTGGCCATAAGAATATGTATACTACAAATTATTTTGGTACATGTGTACCAAGGAAGTTTCTCAAAAATAGAGGTTGCAATTGTTTTTTAAAAGTTTTTATGGCACAGTCTATGTGAATCACAAAGTATTCTAAAGTATCAGTGGTACACACAACTTTCTTTTGAATTCTCGATATTGGCCATAAGAATATCTATATTACAAATTATATTGGAGTATCAGTGATACACACAAATTTCTTTTGAATTTTCGATATTGGCCATAACAGTATCTATCTAATGGTCTGAAATAAAGTGAAACCTGATCATTTTATAACTTAAATTCGATAATGGAAGCGCCTGTTTGCATGGCAACCCAATTTACAACGTAGCGCCTCGTTAACTTCCAATTTAATTAATATCTGGTGATTAATATCTTCCCATCGGGCTGAAATGTTTACACTGGGTGCGCCTTGACTCATCAATCTACAACATCTATGCCCACGGGCCTACTTTCACACAAGTCAGCTCTTCGAGGAAACTGTGGTGTTACGTTCGTGGAAACCTTGCATATTTCATGACGTTCGGCGTGAGGCTTCCGTGGGCTTACGGTCCACAGCACGATCCTAATTAAGGATTCATTAAGGCTTTGATTCCATAGAGAGCGTGGCGTAGGCGATTGATTACGTGATGAATAGTTTATTTTGTATTCGCCACGAAATGCAGTGAAAACTCAATAAATTAATCTGGTTAATTACAGGCCGCAGTACGTTCAATTGTTGGATTAATTATGATGGTGACCAATTCAATAATTATGCCACAAGTTGAGGAGCAGTTCGATTGTTATTATTAATGCATGGCTTTCGCTAATTTTGAAATAACAGTATATTGCATGGTTAGTACAGGAAGCGATATATTTTCGGAAATTGATGGCCGAGGCGTCAGCCGAGGACAGCAAGTCGAAGAGGCCGGGAAGGCACTTCATGGTCGAACTGTTTTTTCTCCCATAGCAATATTTTTGCAAACCTATCTCACGGAAGTTGTCACAAAACTCAAGACATTTTACAAAATGTAGATAATGCGTTGTCTTCGACACAATTTGTGTTTTGCATCCAAACACACAGTATTGATAAAAATAATGTGCAAGTTTTGTCCAGTCGTGTCAAGTTTCGTCCAGTTTCGTCAGCTTCGTCCAGTTACGTAAAACATAGTAGAATAGAATTAAGTTGATATTGGCAGTACATCGTACATAAATGAATATAGCGAAAGCATAATTACTCCTAAAATATATCCGTTAATCCATTATGGATCCATTGATTTTTATTGTCGTTTATTTATTGGCAGTACATCGTACATACATACATACATGTATATCGCGAAAGCATAATTACTCCCGAAATATATCCGTTTAATCCACTATCGATTAATTGATTTTTATTGTCGTTTATTTATTGGCAGTACATCGTACATACATGTATATCGCGGAAGCATAATTACTCCTGAAATATTTCCGTTAATCCATTATCGATCCATTGATTTTAATTGTCGTCTATTTAATTAATTACGCAACGCTCAATTATTGTGCATAATTATTACGTTAATTGTGTGTGCCTATAATTTCCTATTAATGCATGTAATGTTGCCGTTATACGGTAGACCACATCGCGATAAATAAATTAACGCACACACAATTTTGTGGTGTGGATGGTGATTATTTTTACATTACCTTATCTACAATCCACCTCTGTATGCCGATATCGTATGGAATGTGCTGAATAAGTCACAGGGAAATGACGCAATGCAGCGTAGATTTCAACAGGAAAAAGGCTGAATGTAACGATGATGAATATAATGATAACGATGATAACATAATGATGAATGAATGTAACAAACAAAGTTTTCGCTCTAAATCTATGCGAGTTGGGCTGAAAGTCAGCTCCATGGCGGCGCGGACCTGTAAGTTTCAAAAGGCGAAGATTGCACATGCTCGGTTCTCGATAGCGAATGTTTTAGGAATCGGCAATACTCGGATAAAATCCGATCTAGTACGATCGCAGATATCTCGTGTAATCCCACCGATACACATTCAGATTTTATGGATAACTTACCAAATAGTGTTGTCGGCAATACTCGGATGAAAGCCGATCTAATACGATCTGAGATATCTCATATAATCCCATCGATTCAGATTGTGTATTAAGGATAACTTACCAAATAGTGTTGTCGGCAATACTCCGATGAAAGCCGATCTAATACGATCTGAGATATCTCACATAATCCCATCGATTCAGATTGTATATTAAGGATAACTTACCAAATAGTGTTGTGTAGAGTTTGGCAGAGACGAGGGTCAAATAGAGACCGTACACACATCCTAGGTGGATGAAGAGCTGAGCTCCTAGATCAGGCCAGCGTATCCTGGGCACGAATTCCTCCTTCTTCTCCTCGACTGCTTCGTTATGACCATCGGCAAGCTTCGTCTCTAAAGGCACTTTCGAAGGGACGGCTCCGTTGTCGTTGCACGAACCGTTCACATCTCTGCTCGACGTCATCTTCGCAACTAAAAAAAAAAAAAAAAAAGATTGCGTTAGATTTTTCGCAGCGTGTTATTGATCCAAGGCTTCGGTGCGCCTTAAAGAAGCCACTAATGTATGTTTGTCTGGCCATTTACTGATGGCTTGTTTCTGCTGATAATTATAACCAGGTAGAGAAGTTCAAGTTCAATAAGGTCAAGTTTCATCAATAACGTATAGGTTCGCTTTTGCTATCTACGGAGTGAGCAACAATGATTGTGGTCGAATCAAATTTCCCGCCGAAAATTTAGGGCATTTCTTCACATCAAGTTTATCCAAGTAAGAAAGTAACTAGATTTGACAGTAGGAGCGTCGTGCTTCGTATGTTTGATGCGCCAAACGAGAAGCAATCTAGGGATTTTCTTTTCATAATTTCAGTTATACCAACATGCTTATTTGGATGCGTACCTATTAAACCACAATCATTGTAGCTCACCTGTTTGTTGAAAACAATGAGAAATTGCACCTATCGGAGTTTTTAGCAAACTTAATTGTAAATTAGAACTGTTACAACGACATAGATTAATTTTAGGTTAAAACTATCATAGTGACAAATAAAAATTGCAGGTTAAAAGACTCACACTCCCTTATGGGAATTTGGTCCAGAACTCTTGTTGCTATACTACTTCTCAAAAAAATAATAATAGGTTAAAACTGTCGTAAAACTGTTACAATTATAAAAAATAAAATGTAATTGTAATAATTGTATACATGCAATGGAAACGGATATTGAAGATTCGGACGTCATATTATTAAGTACAAGCATTGTAAATAAGAACTGTTGTAATGACAAACGTACAATTGTAGATTATATCCGACATAACAATAAAAAAAAATTAGCAATAAGAACTGTTGAGGCAAACCAAATTATAAGTTTAAGTTCTTATAATGACAAAGCAATATTGCAAGTAAAAACTGTCATAATCATTAAATTTAAATGTATAACTGTAGAACTACCATAAAAAAACAATATTTGGCATAGAAGATATGATTCTTCTTAATCAGAACTATTACATCGGAAAATATTGCAATTCGTAAAAACTATCATAATGACAAATCGATTTTCAAGGTTAAAACTGTCATCAATATAAAATGCAATTATACGTTAGTTATTTAATAACAGAAAAATATACATTCAATATACAAAAATACACAATTAAATACAATATAGATAAGAATGAATAAGAATACATTCGAAAATATTGCTATTTGTCAAAACTATCATAATGACAAAGCGAATTTCAAGGTTAGAACTGTAATCAATATTTAAACTTTCTATGAGCCCTTCTGACAGTTACTACCTGTCGGAATGGAAACAGTTGCATAGACAGTTGACAATCATATATTAGTATAAGTCTGACTTTAGGAGTAAGCATTTGAAATTCAGAACTCTTTACATCGACTTTAGACAGTTGTAGGATCGAATTATTTGACTTTCACTGTTGACAATTGCAGGCTTAAACTTTGTATGAGCCCTTCTGACAGTTACTACTTGTTGGAATGGAAACTGTTGCATTGGCAGTTGACAATCATACGTTAGTATAAGTCTGACTTTAGGAGTAAGCATTTGAAGTTCAGAACTCTTTATAACGACTATAGAAAGTTGTAGGATCGAATTATTTGACTTTGACTGTTGACAATTGCTAGCTTAAACTTTCTATGAGCCCTTTTGACAGTTACTACTTGTTGGAATAGAAACTGTTACATTGACAGTTGACAATCATACGTACGTATAAGTCTGACTCTAGGAGTAAGCATTTGAAGATCAGAACTCTTTACATTGACTATAGACAGTTGTAGGGTCGAATTCTTTGACTTTGACTGTTGACAATTGCAGGCTTAAATTCTCTATGAACCCTCCTGACAGTTACTACTCGTTGGAATTGAAACTGTTGCATTGACAGTTGACAATCATACGTTAGTATAAGTCTGACTTTAGGAGTAAGCATTTGAAGTTCAGAACTCTTTACATCGACTATAGACAGTTGTAAGTTGGAATTCTTTGACTTTGACTGGTGACAATTGAAGGCTTAACTTTGTATGAGCCTTTCTGACAGTTACTACTTGTTGGAATGGAAACTATTGCATGTACAGTTGACAATCATACGTCAGTATAAGTCTGACTTTAGGAGTAAGCATTTGAAGTTCAGAACTCTTTACATCGACTATAGACAGTTGTAAGTTCGAATTCTTTGACTTTGACTATTGACAATTCCAGGCTTAAACTTTCTATGAGCTCCTCTGACAGTTACTACTTTTTGCCATGGAAACTGTTGCATTGACAGTTGACAATCATACGTTAGTATAAGTCTGACTTTAGAAGTAAGCATTTGAAGTTCAGAACTCTTTACATCGACTATAGACAGTTGTAAGTTCGAATTCTTTGACTTTGACTGTTGACAATTGCAGGCTTAAACTGACAGAGATGGCGCTGGCGGTGGACGCTGCAGGTGCCAAGCTCAGTGCGACAAATTACAGTGTAAAAAGTAATGAGAAAATAATTTATACTAACAAAATGTTGACGGCATTAGACGAAAATATAGTGCAACTGGACTTAAGTGCATTTGAACAATTGGTGAAGTGGAAACTATTACGCCCAAACGTAAATAGACATAACCTCGAAAGACGGAAAGACGAGAATGGCGCGCGAGTCAAGGACAAAGAAAAAAGAAAGAAGAGGACCGATCCAAAATACAACATTATGAATTGGAATGTGGAAGGCCTTACAAATGCTACCAATCTGGCACCGAACGACAACATATTTATGGATGCGGATGTGGTATGCTTAACCGAGACTTTTTTATTAAGTGACTTTTATTCCTCGAAATACTACTCCTTTTCAACCTTGGCAGTGAAACCAGATAGGGGTCGGCCGATAGGCGGCATCACAATTCTTGCAAAGCCTTGTATGCAACCATACATGCTCAGATGCAACCAAAACTCGATGTCAATTAATACTATTTTAGGAAAAAATCACTGTTTCTATTTTAATCCCGACACCGAAATCCAGGATATTACTCAGTCCTTAACCGAAATATTAGATGATGGCCCTGAACACAGTATCATTACAGGGGACTTTAATTGTAGGGTTGACACCAACAACCTTAAAGGGAGAGAACTGATTGATACAATGGAACAACTCGGTTTTGGCTTGATCACAAACATGAATGAGGATTTTACATACATTTCTCATAACGGGAGAAGCATTATTGACCTAACCTTTGTGAGCAATAAAATAACAAAATCAATAATAAATACAACGATTAAAAATCATCCGATTAGGAAACACCAGAGGACCCTAACACAAATACGGAAGAAAAATAGGACAAAGGACGTAGGGAACGCGAAAATATACAAGAACACGGGGAAGAAAATGGACCTGGCAAGAATTTTAGAACATCCAAATACTTGGGCCCTTCAAGAGGATAATATAAAAGAAATAGAAATTTTAACAAATATGATGACAGACGCGTTGGTCGCTCCAAACAAAAGTGTAATTCCGAAGCGTTGGTTCGACTCGCAGTGCAAAAGGGCCAAATCGGAATGTATTGAACTGATTAATAGGAAAAGTTTTACAGAATATCACATCGCTCGTAAGAAATATAAAGCTCTCATCGAAGACAAGAAGAAATCGCATGAAGAATCAATCACGATCCAAAGAGCACTTGAAGCGGAACTCCAGCCTTGGAAAATAATCTGTAAAGGTAGGAGGCACAACAATCAGATTCAAAATGAAGACTGGGAGAGTCATTTTAAGAAAATTCTTAACTGCTCAAGTTTAAATTTACCAGAGAAACGACCTAATTCTGACGAAAAACTGTGGTACAACGACCCAATTACAAACCAAGAAATAGCTAACATTGTAGATAAACTCAAGAGGAAAAAAAGCGGCAGGTATTGACAACATCACAAATGAACACATACAGATGATCTACCCTTTCTTCGCAGATTGGTGGGTAAAAATGTTTAATATCATTCTAGATTTTGGAGAAATCCCGCCCCACTGGAAAGTCTCGAAGATCAAGACATTATATAAAGGGAAGGGCTGCCCCAAAGACCCCAACGCTTATCGGGGGATTGCCTTGGCAGCCACGCAGTACAAGCTGCTAACAAAATTGATCAATGTCAGAGCTATGAACCACCTTGAAGACCTGTTACCACCTGAACAATTTGGCTTTAGGAGACATAGGAGTTGTGAGGATGCCATCGATAAGCTAACAACAAGTGTAAAATTGGCCACATCTGTTCCGAGAGGGTCGTTGTATGCGGCTTTCGTCGACTTCAGCAAAGCGTTCGACGTAATAGACAGGTCCACTTTATGTGAAAAGCTTCGGGAAGTAGGTATCAAGGGGAAGATCTACAACTTAATTCTTGGCATGTTGGACACAAACCAGATAGTAGTAGATAACGGAATAGAACTGTCTAATTCGATAGAACAAACCAGAGGCGTTCTCCAAGGGGACTCATTGAGCCCGACTATGTTCCTAGTATATATGTATGATTTGCCTAAGCTACTAAAGAAATATAAAATAGAGTGTGCTATGTATGCTGATGATTTAGTCATCTTTACCAAGGACCGTACACAACTACAAGGGAGCCTGAACCTTCTCTACCAATGGTGCATCAACAACAAAATAACCATCAACAACGAGAAAACCAATGTTATGAAGTTTAGAAACGGAGGCAGAATCTGCAACAGTGACGTCATTTATCTAGGGGAAGAGCAACTTAAGTTTGTAAACGAGTACGAATACCTTGGAATAACCCTTCAGACTACACTAACATTTACGAAGCACTTCAACTCAAAAAGCAGAAAACTAGCCAGAGTCATCGGGACACTTAAACATCTACAAAAACTGAGCCTGAATGCAGCAATAAAATTGTACAACATTAAAATTTAGCCAGCTGTCACTTATGGAATGAAAAACTTATGGCCTCTTGTAAAGGTAACCGACCTGCTACAGCTGGACAAAGTAAAGGCCAGATTTCTTAAAAAGACCCTAGGACTGTCAAAATTTACATCAAACACCTTTGTGTTTCAGTTAGCAAATACCAGTACAATGGGTGAGGATATCATAAAGAACTGTACCGGTATATCTGCAGCGGTGCAAGAGCAGTACTGCAATATAATAGATGGTAAAAACATGGAATTTGTGTTTCAGAATTTCACAGACGGTCCAGCTTTTAATGAACATATCTGGAGGGAAGCCAATCACAAGCAAAGGCACTTCATTACCCGCTTCACGTACCATGGCTTTCACCACCTATGCTGCAATAAAACAATTTTTCACAATGCAGAAGACAACTGCATATGCCGTTTCTGCAACAAAACATCTTCAAGGTACCACCTCCTGGAATGTGAGGAAAGAAGAAATCGTCCGCTCACCAATTTCATAGCCGCTATAAAACTGTAAATGTATTTAAATCAGGTCATATTTGTATTTTATGTGTAATTAACTATGTGTGTATGTTATCTGCTGGGGCACAGCGAAATAAAGATTATTATTAAACTTTCTATGAGCCCTTCTGACAGTTACTACTTGTTGGAATGGAAACTGTTGCATTGACAGTTGACAATCATACGTTAGTATAAGTCTGACTTTAGGAGTAAACATTTTAAGTTCAGAACTCTTTACATCGACTATAGACATTAGTAAGTTCGAATTCTTTGACTTTGACTGTTAACAATTGCAGGCTTAACGTTCTATGAGCCCTTCTGACAGTTACTACTTATCGGAATGGAAACTGTTGCATTGGCAGTTGTCAATCATACGTTAGTATAAGTGTGACTTTAGGAGTAAGCATTTGAAGTTCAGAACTCTTTACATCGACTATAGACAGTTGTAGGGTCGAATTCTTTGACTTTGACTATTGACAATTGCAGGCTTAAACTTTCTATGAGCACTTTTGACAGTTACTACTTGTTGGAATGGAAACTGTTGCATTGCCAGTTTACAATCATACGTTAGTATACGTCTGACTTTAGGAGTAAGCATTTGAAGGTTAGAACTCTTTACCTCAACTATAGACAGTTGTAAGTTCGAATTCTTTGACTTTGACTGTTGACAATTGCAGGCTTAAACTTTCTTAGAGCCCTTCTGACAGTTACTACTTGTTGGATTGGAAACTGTTGCATTGACAGTTGACAATCATACGTTAGTATAAGTCTGACTTTAGGAGTAAGCATTTTAAGTTCAGAACTCTTTACATCGACTATAGACATTAGTAAGTTCGAATTCTTTGACTTTGACTGTTAACAATTGCAGGCTTAACGTTCTATGAGCCCTTCTGACAGTTACTACTTATCGGAATGGAAACTGTTGCATTGGCAGTTGACATACATACGTTAGTATAAGTGTGACTTTAGGAGTAAGCATTTGAAGTTCAGAACTCTTTACATCGACTATAGACAGTTGTAAGTTCGAATTCTTTGACTTTGACTATTGACAGTTCCAGGCTTAAACTTTCTATGAGCTCCTCTGACAGTTACTACTTTTTGCCATGGAAACTGTTGCATTGACAGTTGACAATCATACGTTAGTATAAGTCTGACTTTAGAAGTAAGCATTTGAAGTTCAGAACTCTTTACATCGACTATAGACAGTTGTAAGTTCGAATTCTTTGACTTTGACTGTTGACAATTGCAGGCTTAAACTTTCTATGAGCCCTTCTGACAGTTACTACTTGTTGGAATGGAAACTGTTGCATTGACAGTTGACAATCATACGTTAGTATAAGTCTGACTTTAGGAGTAAGCATTTTAAGTTCAGAACTCTTTACATCGACTATAGACATTAGTAAGTTCGAATTCTTTGACTTTGACTGTTAACAATTGCAGGCTTAACGTTCTATGAGCCCTTCTGACAGTTACTACTTATCGGAATGGAAACTGTTGCATTGGCAGTTGACAATCATACGTTAGTATAAGTGTGACTTTAGGAGTAAGCATTTGAAGTTCAGAACTCTTTACATCGACTATAGACAGTTGTAGGGTCGAATTCTTTGACTTTGACTATTGACAATTGCAGGCTTAAACTTTCTATGAGCACTTTTGACAGTTACTACTTGTTGGAATGGAAACTGTTGCATTGACAGTTTACAATCATACGTTAGTATACGTCTGACTTTAGGAGTAAGCATTTGAAGGTTAGAACTCTTTACCTCAACTATAGACAGTTGTAAGTTCGAATTCTTTGACTTTGACTGTTGACAATTGCAGGCTTAAACTTTCTATGAGCCCTTCTGACAGTTACTACTTGTTGGATTGGAAACTGTTGCATTGACAGTTGACAATCATACGTTAGTATACGTCTGACTTTAGGAGTAAGCATTTGAGGTTCAGAACTCTTTACCTCAACTATAGACAGTTGTAAGTTCGAATTCTTTGACTTTGACTGTTGACAATTGCAGGCTTAAACTTTCTCTAACCCTCCTGACAGTTACAACTTGTTGCCATGGAAACTGTTACATTGACAGTTGAAAATCATACGTTAGTATAAGTCTGACTTTAGGAGTAAGCATTTGAAGTTCAGAACTCTTTACATCGACTATAGACAGTTGTAGGGTCGAATTCTTTGACTTTCACTGTTGACAATTGCAGGCTTAAACTTTCTATGAGCCCTTCAGACAGTTACTACTTGTTGCAATGGAAACTGTTGCATTGGCCGTTGACAATTATACGTTAGTATAAGTCTGACTTACGGAGTTATAATTTAAAGTTCAGAACTCTTTACATCGACTTTAGACAGTTGTAGGATCGAATTATTTGACTTTCACTGTTGACAATTGCAGGCTTAAACTTTCTATGAACCCTCCTGACATTTACTACGTGTTGCCAAGGAAATTGTTGCATTGACAGTTGACAATCATTCGTCAGTATAAGTCTGACTTTAGGAGTAAGCATTTGAAGTTCAATACTCTTTATATCGACTATAGACAGTTGTAGGTTCGAATTCTTTGACTTTGACGGTTGAGAATTGCAGGCTTAAACTTTCTATGAGCCCGTCTGACAGTTACTACTTGTTGGAATGGAAACTGTTGCATTGACAGTTGACAATCATAAGTTAGTATAAGTCTGACTTTAGGAGTAAGCATTTGAAGTTCAGAACTCTTTACATCGACCCTAGACAGTTGTACGTTAGAATTCTTAGACTTTGACTGTTGACAATTGCAGGCTTAAACTTTCTATGAGCCCTTCTGACAGTTACTACTTGTTGGAATGGAAACTGTTGCATTGACAGTTGACAATCATACGTTAGTATAGTCTGACTTTAGGAATAAGCATTTGTAGTTCAGAACTCTTTACAACGACTATATACAGTTGTAGCGTCTAATTCTTTGACTGTGACAGTTGACAATTGTAGGCTTAAACTTTTTATGAGCCCTTCTGACAGTTACTACTTGTTGGAATGGAGACTGTTGTATTGACAGTTGACAATCATACGTTAGTATAAGTCTGACTTTAGAAGTGAGCATTTGATTCAGAACTCTTTACATCGACTGTAGACAGTTGTAGGTTAGAACTCTTTGACATTTACGGTTGACAATTGCATGTTAAAATTATCTAAACCCCCTTGAGAGTTGCTACTTGTTGCCATGGAAACGGTTGACAATTGCTACAGTGATATCGATGTTCCTTTAGAATTGATAATGGGTGTTATGACGGCGATTGATATTAGGTCACTTGTGAGTTGTGTGTGATTTAATTAAACACGTACGACCATTTGATTGTACGTAATCATTGTTCGCATGTTTCGATAACTGCAAGTTATTTATAGCGTCAGTTATGTGCGAAAATAAATCGACACTACCAGTGTTGGGCAACGATCTCAATTGATATAATGCACATCTGCTCTATTATTACATCACCAAAATATTATTGTCTTCAGGCATAACTTGGTAATGGTATGAATTTCGTTCGCAATGCATATTTTTAATTAGTGGTTTAATTTATTTTTTGTACATTTTTTTGTAAGAGCTACATTTATTATTTTTCTATTCTTTAAGTTTGTTTAGTTTTTTTAGCCTGTTTAATATCTTTTATGTGCATTTCCATTATTTAGTTTTTTAGTATATTCTTCTTTTTAGTGTAGTGTGTTCATTTGTGTATTCTTCTGTTCCTCAAGTTTGTTTTGGTTTTTTAGTCTATATTTCTTGGGTGTGTATTCTCTTTGTTTCGTTTTCTAGTTCTTGAATTTGCGTTTTAAGCATTTTTTGTCACAGTTTTTATTAAGGTTCTGCATTTGTGTATTTATATGTTCCTTAAGTTTGTTTTTTTTTTTTTTAGTTTGTCTGTTTAATTTCTTGAATCCAATTGTTAATACAAAGTTATCCTTAGAAACTGAACCTGATAATTAAGTTTGTTATTTTTTTTTAATTTGTCTGTTTAATTTCTTGGATACAATTGTTAATACAAAGGTATCCTTAGAAACTAAACCACGATTAAGGATGATCCACGATCATACAACTGGGCCTTAGTGAACCTCATGTTTGAACCAGTTCCAGTTAATTTCCCGCATAGTTTGATTATTTCGACGGATTCTTGTTATTCTTATCATTATATCTATTCGTGTGCTCGCTTTCCTGTTTATTATAGCTTCCCCTGCTTGCATGTGTATACACACGTGTGTAAAGTATATACAACCAGTGAGTCAGTCGGACATCTACTACAAACAGAAAACGCCGATAACGTTCATGGAACACGAAGAGGCCGACTATGTTGACACAAATTCGCGCCCTCGTTTCGGCGAATTCTACACTCTACAGGTTACGTGCTGATAGGTATGCCCCATGCAATGTCAAGGCAATCCTAAAAGGACGTATCGAGAATCAGATTTAAAAAAATATGATAAATAAGTGAACTAAACTCAGGAGTTCCATAGTTTAAAGGCCAGTGTTACGTAATCGAAGGAACAGGCGGGTGTTCGCCAATTTAAATGATAAGGTAATTAAAACTCGTCGTTTTGGAAATAATGTGGACCCTAATTTAATGCGTAACAATAATTAATACACAGCGATGTACACCGGTGAAGGTAACGAATTGAAGTGTCGTCTGCTCTGCATTCTTACAATTAAATCTTTGAGTTATTGGGGTGGGGGGCAATTTGAATTGTGCACCGCGAGGGGTGGCTTGAAGATGATTCCTGATTGGTGCGGCATTTCGTTTCGGTAAGCCATATTGCCACACTTGGGTATCACAAGCCTTGGTTAATTCCTCTATCTGACATTTCTGAGGATTCCTAATGCCGTCCAATAAATATATTTGGGATTTCCTGGTCGCTAATTGTATTTGCCGAAGTGGCAATCCTTGCTCAATAAACGGCTTAATGTGCCTATTGATCTTCATGCGCACCGTACTTTACTTAAGCACTTCGCGGTGAACATAATGGCTAAATAATAGCCACCCCAATAAATTGTCTTTACAATCTTAATACAACAAATGTATCGGCTGCAATAAAGGCCGACTAATGCGATTACACTTTAACCGATTTGGGGTTCGACGCTGTGCAATAGCGCCGAAACAGCCAGTCTTACGGTCTCTGATTAACTTTAACCGAAGGTTAGTTTCCATGATTACCAATAAAACCATCGCGAGTAACCAGTAAGTTAGAGGTACAGTAACTCTCACATAAATCTAGTACATAGATACTTATATTGCTATACAAAATTGCTATTCTAATATAATTTCTCGTACTAGATTTATGTGAGCATGGCTGTACTTATATTGTTATTTTAATTTATTTTAATATAGGCAATATTTAAATCTAACGGGAGGTGAGCCATGCATATATAAACGGTATTCAACATTTACTTATATTACTAGAAGCAGATTATAGCGCATTTGAGATTTAGGTAATATATACATCAGAATGGCTGATTTGCACAAATTATGTTAATATTATTTATAATAAACATAATAGGTTAAGTCAAAGTGACTCTGCTATTTATAAAAATAAACAATATAGTTTTGGATAAAAGCATGGTTATGATATAAGCTAAGAGGTGGAAAAGTTTGATCAAAATAGAACCATTAATTGGCGGAACCATGGAATTGGTGTAACCTATTGGTGGAATTGGTGAAGAAATTCTTTTGGATGAAAGCATGGTTATGACATAGTTTAAGAGGTGGAAACGTTTGATCGAAACAGAACCATTAATTGGCGGAAACATGGAATTGGTGTAACCTATTGGTGAAATTGGTGTAACCTATTGGTGGAATTGGTGAACAAATTTTCTTGGATGAAAGCATAGATATGACATATTCCAAGAGGTGGAAAAGTTTGATCAGAATAGAGCCATTAATTGGCAGAACCATGGAATTGGTGTAACCTATTGGTGGAATTAGTGAAAATAATGTTGGAAAAATGTGATTAACATAGAACCATTAATGGTTCTAATTCAATCAAACTTTTCCAACTCTTATCCTGTGTCATAACCTCACAACCATACTTTAAAAAATATATATTATGTTTATCCATGTATGCAACCAATCAGTGGAATTAATGAATTATTTTTTTATGAAAGCATGGTTATGACATAGTCTAAGAGGTGGTAAAATTTGATCAAAATAGAACTATTAATTGGTGGAACCATGGAATTGGTGAAACCTATTGGTGGAATTGATGAAAATAATGTTGGAAAATGTCCGAAATATTGTCTTCCTGAAGAGAAAAAAAATGCAATTAAATTTGATAATAGAAAAGCTTGAAAAAATAAAAAAAATCATCAAATTGTGGCAGATTGTTATAACCTTTTTTTTCAAAAATAGTAAAAAGGGCTCTAGTGAGGGGTTCCTTACTTTTTACTCACCCTGTTGATATTATAAAACTTTGTAATATCATGTTAGCTCTTATCATGTTTTCTGTATCCGGCAATCGTTGCTATAACTCCATATAAATCATATTCGTTATCTCTATGTATTACTTGGATTAGTGTAGTTTTGTAGCGCTATTGTGTTGTAGTGGTAATAACATTGAAAGTACTTACACATTTAAAACAATGCGAGAGTAATTTGTTTGCGCGCTGTTTGAAGTTTATTTGAAGTACCTAATCAAGCACGCAATTCCGTCGTTATATGTGAGTCAGGTCAAATCTATGCGAATATTTAGAACAGAAAACAACAACAATAATTCACTTTTCCTACAGAAAAAAAGTGTAGGGTTTAATAGAGTAGGGTTATTTATAAATGTAAATAAATCGCACAAATATATTAACAAAAATTTACTGTGATGATAGTTTTGTTTATTTTTTTGAATATAAGTAGGTATATCTTATAAAATACTGTAAAATAATAGTATATTTAGATACAGGTGCATAAGAGAGCCTTTCAAGGACATTTAAGGGAGTAGGGGTGTTTATAACTGCCATAAAATCGCACAAATGTATTAACTAAAATGTACTGTTATGATGTTTTCCCTTATTTTTTAAATATAAGTAGATATATCTCATAAAATACTTTAAAATAATACTATATTAATACACAAGTGCATAAGAGAGTTTTCAAGGATATTTAAGAGAGTAGGGGTGTTTATAAAGGTCAAAAAGTCGCACAAATATATTAACTAAAATGCACTGTTATGATGTTTTCGTTATTTTTTAAATATAAATTGATATATGTTATAAAATCCTGTAAAATAATAGAATATTAAGATACATAAGTGCATAAGAGAGCATTTCAAGCACGTTTAAGAGAGTAGGGTTGTTTATAAAAATCAAAAAGTCGCTCAAATGAATTAGCTAAACTGTAGTGTGCTGATATTTTTTAAATATAAGTAGGTATATTTTATTAAATACTGCAAAATTAAAGCTTATTACGATACAGGTGCATAAGAAAGCCTTTCAAGCACATTAGAGAGAGTTGGGTTGTTTATAGATATCAAAAAATGGCACAAATGTATTAACAAAAATTTACTATTAAGATATTTGTGTTAACTGAAATGTACAGTTATGATGTTTTCGTTTTTTTTTTTGTGATACCTCTGTGTTATTGACATTTATCAGAACTGTCTGCTTGATCGATATGACAGGCGTAAAGGCCTTGGCCGTTATAATAACGGCCGTGGACGTTATTTACATGACAACGCAAATTTATGAGCAATAAAGTCTTCATATTCTTTCTCATACCTGCTGCTGCTTTTTTGGGGAAGTAAATCGATTGTGGCAGCATTTGCTTCATTTAGTACATCTTCGGGGATACCACAAAACGAAGAACTTTGCACATCTGACATTATTTTTCTAATTTCACTTTGATTTGTTTGTTTGTATTTGTATAAGAAAGCCTTTCAAGCACATTAGAGAGAGTTGGGTTGTTTATAAATATCAAAAAATGGCACAAATGTATTAACAAAAATTTACTATTAAGATATTTGTGTTAACTGAAATGTACAGTTATGATGTTTTCGTTTATTTTTTTTTGTGATACCTCTGTGTTATTGACATTTATCAGTACTGTCTGCTTGATCGATATGACAGGCGTAAAGGCCTTGGCCGTTATAATAACGGCCGTGGACGTTATTTACATGACAACGCAAATTTATGAGCAATAAAGTTTTCATATTCTTTCTCATACCTGCTGCTGCTTTTTTGGGGAAGTAAATCGATTGTGGCAGCATTTGCTTCATTTAGTACATCTTCGGGGATACCACAAAACGACGAACTTTGCACATCTGACATTATTTTTCCAATTTCACTTTGATTTGTTTGTTTGTATTTGAACCGTTGATGTTGCTATGGTATCAAATTGCGCCTGGATAACTAGTTTATTAATTTTGAAATTTAATATTGATAAATTGACCAGTTTTTGTAATTTAGGTATTACAAAAAGTATCGAACAACATACGGCCGATATGCAAATAACAGGCTTGGTTGAATATAAACCTCGGCTGCGTTCCGCTTCGCCTCGGTTTACAAACTTCAACCCGAGCCTGTTATTTGCTACATATCGGCCTGATGACGTTATATACTATAAATATAAGTAAGTATATCTTATAAATAACTATAAATTAATAATATATTAATATACAAGTGCCTTTCAAGCACGCTCGCCGGGTTTAAGAGAATGACGCAAAGCCGAAAGGCCCTTATGCACAAGTATCATACGTTGTTTTAATATATTATATTATATTATATATTATACCTCCACCATAATGTGGAAATAAAGAGAAAGTAAGAAACATTTAGGATGCGTGGATGTCATTTTGAATCGTTAACATTGATACAGTTGGCATTTGTTGCATAAATGTCACTTGCTATAGACGTCAAACGTCAATGTCATCGACGAAATCCTGAAGGTTGAAACAGATATTATACCTCCACCATAATGTGGAAATAAAGAGAAAGTAAGAAACATTTAGGATGCGTGGATGTCATTTTGAATCGTCAACATTGATACAGTTGGCATTTGTTGCATAAATGTCACTAGCTATAGACGTCAAACGTCAATGTCATCGATGAAATTCTGAAGGTTGAAACAGCTAGAATTACCCCGCTTTGCCTTTTTGTAACTCATTTAAGATACATTCATAAGATAATACGAAAATTACGAATAATTTTAGATTTAGTATAATTTATTTATTTACAATCCCTCACAATCAGTCTTCAAAATTAATTACCATGATTAATACAGCGTGGATAATTTAAGTATAACATTGTGGATTCATAATAATTTAAATTTCGCATAAATAAAGTGCAATTGTATGGATTCATAATAGTTTTGTCATTTAAATTAGTGCAACGTTTATATTAAACTCAGTAAATTTCGTATAAATAAAGTGGAATTTCATGAATTCATAATAATTATACATTTAAATTAGTGCAACATTTAGATTCAACTCAGTAAATTTAGCATACATAGAGTGCAATTTTATGGATTAATAGTAATTCTGTCATTTATATTAGTGCAATATTTATATTCAACTCAGTAAATTTATTATAAATAATTAAATAATAATAATTAATAATAATTAAAATTATGGATTCATAATAATGTTGTCATTTAAATTATTGCAATTTTATGGATTAATAATAATTATATCATTTAAATTAGTGCAACGTTTATATTGAAATCGTAAATTTCATATAAATAAAGTGCAATTTCATGAATTCAAAATAATTTTATCATTTAAATTAGTGCAGAATTTATATTCAACTCAGTAAATTTAGTATAAATAGAGTGCAATTTTATGGTTTGATAGTCATTTTGTCATTTATAATAGTGCAATATTTATATTCAATTCAGTAAATTTTGTATAAATAATGTGCAATTTCATGTATTTATAATAATTTTATCATTAAGGAGATTTAAAAAAAAACACTGGTATAAGTTGCACATTTTTTTTAATAGACATAACTCTACAATTGTTTCGGTAGTTAAACCATTTTCAAGAGCAAATGAATACTGATTACTATCATAGTAAGTATTCATTTGCTCTTGAAAATGGTTTAACGAAACAATTGTAGAGTTAAATTGAAACTATGTGTGGATACTACTTGGTGAAATATCATGATTAGGTTAAATCAAACACTTGGTTAAAGTTTCACTGTATTGATAGAATAAACCTCTACAATTGTTTCGGCCTCACGACCTTTCTCAAGAGTACAGAGATACTAAAATTAAAATTTAACAAATGTGCAATATATACTAAGCTAGAAAAATTTTACAACATGGCAATAAATGAATTTCAGTCTTGGTTTTTCCGAACGGATGCCGCATAACAAAGGCGTATTATCAAAGATTAACTGTTCATTCACAATATTATCCCCATTAGTGACCGCTTTTCGAATTTCTAGGATTTCGAGTAAATCCAGCCGTCTCCCTTTGTGTTCGGTGTGCATTACCTCCAGGCTGTCATTTCTGAAGAAATGATTATTCACAATGCAATGATGCACTAATCCCGTGTCCTCCTTGTTTTGTAGAATTGCTCTCCGATGTTCTTCATTTCTTCAGAAATGACAGCCTGGAGGTAATGCACACCGGACACAAAGGGAGACGGCTGGATTTACTCGAAATCCTAGAAATTCGAAAAGCGGTCACTAATGGGGATAATATTGTGAATGAACAGTTAATCTTTGATAATACGTCTTTGTTATGCGGCATCCGTTCGGAAAAACCAAGACTGAAATTCATTTATTGCCATGTTGTAAAATTTTTCTAGCTTGTATATATTGCACATTTGTTAAATTTTAATTTTAGTATCTCTGTACTCTTGAGAATGGTCGTGAGGCCGAAACAATTGTAGAGGTTTATTCTATCAATACAGTGAAACTTTAACCAAGTGTTTGATTTAACCTAATTGTAGAGTTATTTCTATTAAAAAAATTGCGAAACTTATACACATTCAATTTAATTTTATCAGTTATATAGTGCAACATTTATATTCAACTCAGTAAATTTAGTATAAATAGAGTGCAATTTTATTGATTCATAATAATTTTGTCAATTAAATTAGTGCAACATTTATATGCAACTCAGTAAATTCGTGTAAAATATTCCTATTAGAATTTTAAAGTAAATGATAGATATTATAATAGATATGATACTGAATGCATGTATTTTTTATCATCATCGATCCGTTTTGGTGTTGCTGCATTTTGTTTTGGCACGTATAGTATGGCGCCTGTCGTTCTGAAGGTCTTTTTGAGTCTGTCGTACAATTTCAATCGATTTCCGTCGGTTCAACAAACCGCCGTTTATGTTTACAATGAACGAGTTGACCCTAATCGAGTTATATCTCCATAAATCGCGTGCCATGTATGGAAAAATCCGGTTTTTCCATAGATGGAAAACGCTCGCAATCAGTTGGAAAGCTTTCAACGGCAATCAATCAGCTAATTCTGCAGTGGATAATCAGCGACTGGTTCGATATGCAAGATTTTCGTAGAAGCAGTAAAGTTTATATTTGCAGTTTCACCACATTTTGATGCGGCAGCCTCATAAGTTTATCATATAATATTAATATTATTAATACTGTCAATGAATTTTGTTCATTAAAACACACGTCAGCACTAAATTACTTTGCGAAACCATTAAACGTAAAAATGTATAACCGTTTCCCATTTTCAGTAATCGTGCGAATAAAATTGGACATGCACACAGTTTTTTTTAAATAGTTATATTCTGATCCAAAAAGTGCAATACCGACAACTTTAGAATAACCTACGTATCACAACTGCAATAGTTTATCTGCACTGCGTGCCGTAAAGTATGCAGTAATATATCCTTTTTCAGCTGTTCATATTTCAGGTTTTCTGCATGTTTGCAAGTTTTCATTGTTGAAACGTAGAAAAATGAGGCCGGGCAGAGGCTTAGTCCATTGAATTGCGTAAAACCGTTAGTCCGAAGAGGTGTGGGACTCGCATTTTGATGAGGACAGCCTCGTCAGCACCAAACAAACGAAACAATTTTAACGTATCCACTTTCTAAACCACGACGTTTTAAATGGCATTAGATGAACGCGTGGTACATCGAGTTAAGGCTGCGACTAATCATTCATTGATTACATTCAGTAGTCATTGATATCTCAACGCATTAAAAAGTACCAACAACATTTTAATTGGCCTCTAAATGCTAATCACCTTTGCATACACTATTGTTAAAAAACGTAGTAAAGTGTAACGAATTTGCAATGCAAATTAGGATCCGTAAATGTCAAATTGATGTGAGGTACACAGCAAAGCACTATTGATAACATGTAATTATTTGAGGCCACATTTAGGCGCCATTAGTGGAAATATCTGTACATGTCACATGTTACTGTGTGAATCAGTTTAAATACTTGTACATAGTAGATATGTGTAGCTCTACAGTTATCACGAAATTCACATTGCCTGCAGCAATTTTTCGAGGTCAGTCGTTTTTCCATTAAATGTATTTGCTTGGGTTCCATAAAAACGCCATGCTCGATAAATATCAATCGACGAGGAAATGCAAATCATTAATCCAGAAATGTATCATAAAGATCTATTCTGAAACTTACTAGAAATGCATCGCATATTTTCAAGGTTATTTATTAATCGATGGACACCCTATTATACCGTACATATAAATACAGTGCAGTACAGTATAGTACATATGAATACAGTACGGTACAGTACTGTCAAACATGTCAAACTGAATAACATTTTTCCTAAATTAAGTCAAATTGCATGACATATTTTTGCATATTGTTATGAAACTGCATATTTATTTCATAAAATTATGTGATATTATACGGAGTATTTCCATAATTACACCAAATTGTCAAAATTAAACAATATTTTAATAAAAATTTGTTTAATTTTAATATGTGCAAGATTTTATTAACTACACAAAATACTACTACGTAAGATACAATACAATGCAACTATTACTACAGAAAATATATCCGAAAAGGCCGAAAGATGAAAGTTGATAGCCCATTCCATCATGTATCATATCAATATGATGATATGCATAACATATGTATGTTATGTATAATTAATATATCATGTATGTTATGTAAATTATGTATATGGAATAAATGTTCATATCTGAAATTGTGTCAAATTGAATAAAATGTTTTCGTTTTTTTGTGGCATTGCAGGATATTTTGCAAAATTTTGACATATGCATGCAATAATATCAAAATTATATCAAATTACTAGTCACGTTTTCGAAATTCTGTGCAAATTCTGAGAAATGTTTCCAGTAATATATGCTTACTTTTATAACAATGGTAATCTTTCTTAGATTACATGCTTCGTGATTGCATTGAAATGAACCATTGTTTGCATAGAATTTGTGGTTGCTGGAATTACTAGGTCAGTGTGTCGTTTTTATTGCCGTCTAATTCCACGTTATTAAGAGAAGTGGCGTTTATTAATTGGCGGAGCATGTAAATTTCGTGCAATATGAAACCTGGCATTTCATTACTTAAACCATAGGTCACCAACCTATAGCATTCCATACCTTTAAATTTGATTGAAAATAAGCCATTTCTGAAGAGTGTAATCGAATGATATTGCGGAGGACCACAAAACCAACCATGGGAGTTGAACATCCAAAAAATTTGGACAAAACGCATACAAACATTTTTATTCAATTATTTTTATTATGCAATATCAAAATTATCAATATTATCCAATAATATTTGCAGTTTAATAAAATAAAATAGTTGAAAATTTCGTGCTATGACCTAATTTCTAGAAATTCTAATCTAGAAATTAGTTACTTATATGTGTCAGTATTTTTCGACAAAAACAACAAAAATAACATATTTATTTTATGTTAATATAAACTGATCTTCCAATAATGTTTCTCATACAATTATTAGGAAACAAAAAGATTTTTTAAATTATAATTTAAAGATAACATTTTTTTCACAATTGAATTGTTCACATATTATGACTAAAATTCACAATCTATGGAGTAAAATGTAATCAGCAACTCCAAATATGCAATTATTTCTAAGATAAATTTGAATTATTCCGTTGTAGAATTTTTCTATATCTAAATATCAATTATTTTTGCCAAGTTTCGAATCAGAAATATCAATAATTCTAAAAAAACTTTAACAAAAATGTGTTATAAAATTTGCAATAGTTTTTATGAAATTATTTCAATTAAAATCTAAAACATTTTCACGATGATTCAAAATTTTAATGATTAGTATTAAGTTTGGAATTATTTCTGCTAAAATTTTAATTACTACTGTCAAAATTTTAATTATTACATACTAGCAAATCGAGAGACTAAATTAGAATTAGACATAGACCATAGAACTCTGACTGAATAATATAAAATAATAAATGTATTGTTACAATTTCCATGATACCATCAACATTTCAATTAATATTGTCAAAGTTTCAAGTTTCCTGTTGATATTTCAATGATTACTATCAGAATTTCGACTGAATAATGACATTTTGAGAATAACCATTGAAATTTTCAAGAAAAATGATGACATTTCTTTTATTATTCTAAAAATTTAAATGTGTACTGCCAAAATTTGATTTTCTATCATTATTTCAACGATAACTGTTAAAATTTGATTAGAATAATGACATTTTGAGAATTACAAGTGAAATTTTGATAGAATTTCCTTTGTTATTCTGAAAATTCAAATCTTCAGTACAAACATTTAATTTTGTATTAATATTTCAACGATTACTATTAAAATTTTATCAGAATAATGAGATTTTGGGAATTATATGTAAAATTTTGACAGAATAATACATGTATTGTTAAACATTCTATGATACTATTAACATTTTAATTAATACTGCAAATAAATCAAGTTTCCTATCGATATTTCGATCATTACTATAAGAATTTCGAGAAAATACTGCAAACTACTTTTCACTGCAAACATTTGATTTTGTATTAATATTTCAACGATTACTTTTAAAATTTTATCAGAATAATAACATATTGAGAATTATAAGTGACATTTTGACAGAATAACAAATTTATTATTAGAAATTCTATGATACTAGCAACTTTTTAATAAATACTGTACAAATTTCAAGTTTCCTGTCGATATTTCGATGATTACTATCAGAATTTCGAGAGACTGATGACATTTTGAGAATTATCTTTGCCATTTTCGAAAAAAATTATGTAATTTCTTTCGTTATTATGAAATTTTTAATTTTCACTGCCAACATTTGATTTTCTATCAAAATTTCCACGATTACTATTAAACTTTCATCAGTATAATGACATTTTGCGAATAACAAATATTAAAGGAATAAGAAATGTAGTATTAGAAATGCTATGATACTGTCAACATTTTAATTAATACTCTAAAAATTTCAAGTTTCCTGTCGATATTTCAATGATTACTATCATAATTTCTATATATTTACGACTTTTTGAGAATAATCATTGAAATTTTCGAGAAATATGATGACATTTCTTTTGTTATTCTGAAAATATAAATTCTCACTACCAATATTTGAATTTCTATCAATATTTAAACGATTACTATTAAAATTTGATCAGACATTTTGAGAATTACAAGTGAAATTTTGACAGAATAATATATAAAAAGAACTGTATTGTTAGAATTTCTATGATACCGTCTACATTTCAACAAATACTGTCAAAATTTCAAGTTTCCTGTTGATATATCAATGATTACTATCAGAATTTCGACTGAATATTGACATTTTGAGAATAACCATTGAAATTTTCAAGAAAAATGGTGACATTTCTTTTATTATTCTAAAAATTTAAATGTTCACTGCCAAAATTTGATTTTCTATCATTATTTCAACGATTACTGTTAAAATTTGATCAGAATAATGACATTTTGAGAATTACAAGTAGGATTTTAAAGGAATACATCGAACTTTGACAGAAAAATGTATAATAATAAATGTATTGTAAGAATGCCATTGATACCGTCCACATTTCAATGAATACTGTCGAAATTTTTACTTTCCTGGCAATATTTCAATGATTACTATAAAAATTTCGAGATAATTATGACATTTTCAGATTATTCATTGAAATTTTCGAAAAAAAGTGATAACATTCCTTTTGTTATTCTAAAAATTCAAATTTTCACTTCGAACGTTTCATTTTGAATTAATATTTCAACGATTACTATTAAAATGTAGTCAGAATAATGGCATTTTCAGAATTCAAAGTGAAATTTTGACAGAATAATATATGAAAATAAATTTATTGTTAGAATTTATATGATGCTGTCAACATTTCAATGAATACTGTTCGAACTGTCGAAATGTTGATATTCCTGGCAATATTTCAATGATTACTATCAAAATTTCGAGGTAATTATTACATTGTGAGAATATTCATTGAAATTTTCGAGAAAAGTGATAACATTTCTTTTCTTATTCGGAAAATTCAAATTTTCACTACGAACATTTCATTTTGAATTAACATTTCAACGATTACTATAAATTTTTTATCAGAATAATGACATTTTGAGAATTTCAAGTGAAATTTTTAAGGAATGCATAGAGTTTTGACTGAAAAATATGTAATAATAAATATCTTGTTAGAATATCAATGATGCCGTCAACATTTCAATGAATACTGTCGAAATTTTGACATTCCTGGTAATATTTCAATGATTACTATCAAAATTTCGAGATAATTATTACATTGTGAGAATATTCATTGAAATTTTCGAGAAAAGTGATAACATTTCTTTTGTTATTGTGAAAATTCAAATTTTCACTGTCAACATATGAGTTTCTATCAATATGTCAACCAATACTGTTAAAATTTGATCAAAATAATGCCATTTTGAGAATAACAAGTGAAATTTTAACGAAATAAATAGAATTTTGACAGAATAATATATAATAATAAATGTATTGTGAAAATTTTAAAGATACCGTCAACATTTCAATTAATACTGTCCAAATTTTAACATTCCTGGCAATATTTCAATTATTTCTATCAAAATTTAAAGAGATAATTATGACATTGGGAGATTATTCATTGAAAATTTCGAGAAAAGTTAAAACATTTCGTTTGTTACTCTGAAAATTTAAATGTTCACTGCCAACATTTGATTTTCTATCAATATTTCTACTACTACTTTTAAACTTTTGTAAGAATAATGACATTTTGAGAATGACACATAGAATTTTGAGAGAAAAATATATACTAATAAATGTATTGTTAAAATTTCAATGATACTGTCAACATTTCAGTTAATACTGTCGAAATTTTAAGGTTCCTGTCAATATTTTAATGATTACTATCAAAATTTTGAGAGAATGATGGCATTCTGAGAGTAATCATGGAAATTTTTGAGAAAATTGATTACATTTCATTTGTTATTCTAAAAATTTAAATTGTCACAGCCGAAATTTGATATTCTATTACTATTACAAAGGTTACTATTAGACTTTTATTAGAATAATGACATTTTGACGGAATTTATAGAATTTTTACAGAATAGTATAATAATAAATGTATTAGAATTTCAAATATATTGTAAAACTACAATTAATACAGTCAACATTTTAAGTTTGCTGTCGATACTTTAATGATTACTATCAAAATTTAAAAATAATTGATTTTATCGATATATTTTATTAAAATTGCTAAAGTTTGTATATGTTTATGCTTTAAATTATGAAAAATAATAATAATTATTATTATTTGCAATTTTTATAAAAATAGCAAATTATAATCAAAATAAGTGATAAAATGGATAAAATACCAACAAAAAATATATAATAATAATAACAATATATTTGTAGTATGATCCCTGTTTTTATTCCAAATAACAAAATAATGTACATTCCTCTAAGAAGCAGCATGTTATAGTTATAAACAAACCAATTGTTTGTAATAAAAACTAATGACCAACACTAAAATTTTATGTTTTACCAAAGAAAACAGATTTTGCTAATATTTACTTTAAGTGTTTAATAAAGTTATTCTATTTATAAATTGTGTTTACTACAAACGAAGCAAGTGCAAAGCCACAGGCAGGCCAAAGATTCAACGTAACGTATTATATTTTCGCATGAGCTTAAACAATTGGTTTAGATTGAGATCTCTGCTCAAGTACATGCTTTAACTTGATTATTAATCAGGCGTGCGGGTTTTAGTATCCAGTTGCAAGCATGATATACAGAATCGAGTATAAATTCTGGCCATAGAATACGAAATACTACTAAAGTAGTAGTAAAATCAAAGTAGTGGAAGACAATTCTAAAGTATTGGAATGACCCGGTTTTATGAGGTACGGAAATATAAGGAAGTTATAGCAGAAAACTGGAAATTCAGAGAAGCTTACTAGAGTTGTTACTGAAAATCTACGTCAAGATCTGGATGTACATTGGAGCTGGATCTGGATCTACCTTGGATCTGGATCTGGATCTACTTTGGATCTGGATCTACCTTGGAACTGGATCTGGATCTACCTTGGCACTGAATCCGGATCTACCTTGGATCTGGATATGGATCAACTTTAGATTTGGATCTACCTTGGAACTGAATCTGGATCTACCTTGGATCTGGATATGGATCAACTTTAAATCTGGATCTACCTTGGAACTGGATCTGGATCTACCTAGGATCTGGATTTGGATCTACCCTGGATACGTTTAGATCTGGACCATTAGATCTAGATCCAGAAAATGATAACATATGACCAAGAAATAGTTCTTCTAAAGAAAGAAGGAAGAAAGCCATAAAGGACTCACAACAGGGTACTTAAAAAGCCATCATTTTTTAAGCCAAATTTAACCTCAAAATATCTGACGTTATATAGATTTATTTAGGCAATATATTAGAAGTAAAATGACAGTTTCTTGGCCTGTGTACAAGTATATCAGTTGTAGCGATTAGAATTTGGAAATTATGGATAGCATTTTGGCTCTTGAGCTCAAGTTCCAAATTTATTTAATCGTTGAAGCAATTGGGTTAGGTTAGATTAGGTTTGGTTAGGTCAAGTTAGGTTAGGTTTAAGCAATTAGGTAGGTAGTAAAAAAACCGCGTTTACACAGTTTGAATAAATCATAATATACATAATTTATGTAGCCATTGCATTGATATTGAAATTTGAAAACAATTACTGAAATTTGAAAAAAATAAGCAAATTTGAAAAGGTGAAGGCTTTGATTTGAAGAGGCTATAAATTGTATATTTTGTCTATTGTATGATTATCTCTATTTGTATAGTTTGTACTTTCTGGCAACAATATTTGTGGGTGCGATCGATCACTAATATAGCCTTATCAAGACATGTATTGCAATCACTTAATTGTCACATAACTGAATTGTTTTTCAGAAACGCCAGTTTATTCAGTATATGTATCAACTATGAGTACATACTCTGTTGGTTCTAATCCAGTTGCTTTTAATCATATATAATCGATATGTACTTAGATAATGTGAAACTCGACACTCTCCAGACAGTAATTCCAGTAATTGCTATCTGGAAATCAATACTGATCCGGCTTAGTCTAGACATGGCTGGATTCAGATTTGAAGTGGATGAGAGGCTGTATTTGTTACTGGCATCGAATTATTTTAAAATGAAGGCGATTTTTTAGTAAATGATACATTTTATCAACTAATTGAATGTTTACAGTCAATATTCTAGAAATTAAAAATATAAGACAAATGCATTATAGTAGTTAGTTAACTTCGTCAATATATAGAAGCCACGGTATTCTAAAAATTGAAAACTAAAACGTGAAATGTATTTTATAGTTGGGACCAGATTTACTTGGTTAGTATCTATGAGACAAAATACTCCAGAAATTGAAAAAAATATGAGATCTCTATTTTATAATTTTCGAACTATATTAACTAGGTCAGTGTATATGAGAAAAATTATTCGAGAAATAGAAAAACTACAAGAAATTTTATTTATAGTTGAGACCAGATTATCTTGATCAGTGTCTAACAGACAAAGTTTCTTGAGTAGTATCTAACTTATACATCATTTTGATGCCAATGCCAATTAGTTACCACTTACTAATTAAAATATGAGTCATGTTAAGTACTTTATTACGTCTTTAAAAAAAATCTTAGGTGATTTGCCAAGTTTATGGCGATAAAGGTCGTACTAAAATATTTGCACTTTTATCGAGCACATGATTTTAATAATAAAATTGATATAAACCATTTATGATAGCTGATTGCAATCGCCTATCATTATATGCTTGATTAAACCTGTACAGATGAAAGAGACACAATTGCTTACTGCTGTCTGATCAATTCAATTCCCTTGAAAGTCAGTAATCCGCTGATAATGTATTCCAATGCGGATCCAATGCGCAATCTTCCAGCGAAATTGTTTTATGGTTCACTGCATCGGTTCGTAAAAAATGATTAGAAGACTACTGATAATGGCAAATTGAGTCATATATTTTAAAATCTGTTAATAATAATAATAATAATAATAATAAATTACTACTATTATAAGTATTGTTTTCTACTCAACGATATCTCATTTGTTATTGGCGGAAATACACTAAATAAAACAAGGAGGAAAACCTTTTTCACAATAAACATTTATTACACTTGTACATTTCGATTGTGACGATTGATGATTTTTTGATGGTTTGTGTCTTTATTTCGTCAATTTTTGTTTATTTTATATTACTTTAGTTTACTTACTACTTACTTACTAGTTTACTTCAGTTTACTTTACTTAGTGTAATAAATGTTTATTGTGAAAGAGGTTTATTTCCTTGTTTTATTTAGAAATTTTCACCAGCTCCAATATTTTGATTTTGATTGATTGATAAAAATACACTACTCAAAAGAATTATCGCATATTTATTTTTATTTATTTTAGATTACTTTAGTTTACTGTAGTTTATTTTACTTAGTGTAATAAATGTTTATTGTGAAAAAGGTTTATCTCCTTGTTTTATTTAGAAATTTTCACAAGTTCCAATATTTTTATTTTGAAAGATTGATGGACATACACTACTTAAAAGAATTATCGCATATTCATTTTTATTTATTACTAATAACCATCTATTTTTCTATTTTTGAAAATGCTATAGCAGGACGGAATGTTAGTATTCCGTGCTTGCTTTTTTGCGTTTTTGTGGAATTTATCTATAATTTTGCTTGCCATATTTTGAATTAAAGTTTGTACAATTTTTCAATTTCATGCAATTTTCAATATCTCCATTTTTTTAAGTAAGTCTAAATTTCTACATAACACTGCCAAAAAGTTGCAAACTTCTTTGGAATTAGTCTACAACATGTGTGTTGTATTACAAAAATTATAGTTAATTAGTATGATATTGTACACTATGTGTACATGTGTGTTCTGTACACATACTGTACAGAATCAATATTTGGGATATTTTAAAGTTTATTATATTTAAAAAAATGAATACGAAATATTTGGTAATTAACTATTAAAAATATATAATTTTATATATTTTTTGATGAATATCTATTTGTTTGAATATTTTGTTTCCGAAATAACTTCAAAAATTAAAAGATAGAGAGAAAGAGAGTTATTATTTCAAGAGAATATGCTAAAATGCATTCTTTCAAGCATATTTGTAGCACAATTATAGCATAATTATAGCATTAATTATAGCACATAGTTGACTCATTATAAACTGGAAGTTGGAAGTTACAGAATTATAAAAAATCGCAAATGTTTCGAAAATTTGTCGGAAAATATAGAAAATGTCTCCAAAATTTAATGTTACTTTTAAGGGTACCATGTAATTTGGTTTTCAAAATTTTGATAAATATTCCGCAGAGTTCCACAGATTTACTAGTAAATCTAAAAATTAATGATATTTAAAAAAAATTATGTACAAATAACATTACAATATAATCTTTAATATTACCATACATTTAAGGTTGTTAATTACTGGTAATTTTTTTTTAAATTAGTTTTATGATTTATTTATTTTATTTTGCCAGACTAGTTTCGGTTATATACAACCATCATAAGAGGCATGTATTCAATGTTTATACATCTTGAATTCACTTGAAATGTATTTTTTTAATTTTCATGGGTAAAACCTTAAACATAATTACAATAAATATTGTAGAAATTGAATAAAATTGAGAAATCTATTTTATAGTTGGGACCAGATTAACTTGGTCGATATATAGGAGACAAGATATTCCAGAAATAGAAGAAAAAAACGAGAAATGTATTTTATAGTTGGGGCTAGATTAACTTGGTTTTTAACATGACATAACACTGTTTTTTCCTACATGTAGTATTATCGAAAAAATGATTTTTTTATTTGTGAATATTAGCACAAATTATTGCATATTTTTTATATTTATAGAACATAACTATCCCTGCCATACATACCGGGTGATCATTTAAATTTCAGCTCTAGCTATCCATGGAAATTTATGCAACCAATAAGTAACGCGAAATCGACAATCTCGCCTTTCTCATTGGCTGCGAAAATTTCCGTGGATAACTAGAGCTGATATTTAATTGATCACTCAGTATAACTGTTGACATTTGATAAAGTGGAATGCCACTTGACAAATTGCGAAATACAAATTTGCAAAAGGGAAAAAGCAAAAAAGGACTGTTCATTACCTTTGAAGATTAATAGAAATTATTGATAGAATTGATCATGATATCATGATGATAATTGATGCTGATAGATTGAACATGCTAGAATTAAAAAGAGTTTGGACTTACTATATTATTTAAGGAATATTTAAGGAAATAACACAGGAAAAGTATTGTTTTTATGCCCATGAAGCCAATTTTAAGAACGTGAAAGCCAATTTTTGATAAATGCGTAGGTATGTATTGAATTTTTTTATAAATTGCAAGTTGAAAGTTACAGAATTATAAAACTGCGCAAATATCTCGAAAATATGACAGAAAATGTAGCAAATTTCAAGAAAATTTAATTGTACCAGTGTACAAATTCATCCATGGTTTTCAAAATTTTCATAAACATACTGGAGAGATCCATAGATTTACTATTTTTACGTTTGTGTGTTCTGGAGATTTTTTTTTTGTAGAAATAATCTTTAAGACGCTTAAGACAAATTTTGAAAAATGTGTAGGTATGTGTTGTCTTTGTCGACTTTTTTTGTACAAATGATTTTTAATACGTTTATGATCTATTATGCTAAGTTGGGTGTGGTCAGGTAAGGTTGGGTTGGGTTACGACAATTTTCGAAAAATATATAGGCATGTGTTGTCTTTGCTTTCCGTGACGACTTTTTTGTACAAACACTTTTTAATACGTTTATGATCTATTGTGCTAGGTTGGGTTGGGTTAGGTTAGGTTTGGTTGGGTTCGGTAGACGTGTAAACCAATTTTTGCTAAATGTGTAAGTATGTATTGTATTTGTGTGCTGTGGCGATTTTTGGTACAAATGATATTTAAGACGTTTAAGACCAATTTTGAAAAATGTGTAAGTATGTGTTGTCTTTGTCGACTTTTTTGAACAAATGATTTTCAATGCGTTTATGATCTGTTATGCTAAGCTGGGTGTGGTTAGGTAAGGTTAGGTTGGGTTAGGACAATTTTCGAAAAATATATAGGCATGTGTTGTCTTTGTTTTCCGTGACGACTTTTTTGTACAAACGCTATTTAATACGTTTACAAATTTACAAATTTACAAATGATCTTTAAGACGTTTAGGACAAATTTTGAAAAATATGTAGGTATGTGTTGTCTTTGTCGACTTATTTGAACAAATGATTTTTAATGCGTTTATGATCAGTTATGCCAAGCTGGGTGTGGTTAGGTAAGGTTAGGTTGGGTTAGGACAATTTTCGAAAAATATATAGGCATGTGTTGTCCTTGTTTTCCGTGACGACTTTTTTGTACAACCGCTTTTTAATACGTTTATGATTTATTGTGCTAGGTTGGGTTGGGTTAGGTTAGGTTTGGTTGGGTTGGGTAGACGTGTAAACCAATTTTTGATAAATGTGTAGGTATGTGTTGTGTTTGTGTGCTGTGGCGATGTTTTGTACAAATTATCTTTAAGACGTTTAAGACAAATTTTGAAAAATGTGTAGGTATGTGTTGTCTTTGTCGACTTTTTTGAACAAATGATTTTTAATGCGTTTATGATCTGTTATGCTAAGCTGGGTGTGGTTAGGTAAGGTTAGGTTGGGTTAGGACAATGTTCGAAAAATATATAGGCATGTGTACTCTTTGTTTTCCGTGACGACTTTTTTGTACAAACGCTTTTTAATACGATTATGATCTATTGTGCTAGGTTGGGTTGGGTTAGGGTTAGTTTGGTTGGGTTGGGTATACGTGTAAACCAATTATTAATAAATGTGTAGGTATGTATTGTGTTTGTGTGCTGGGGCGATTTTTCGTACCATTTATTGATAAATGTGTAGGTATGTATTGTGTTTGTGTGCTATGGCGATTTTTTGTACAAATGATCTTTATGACGTTTAAGACATATTTTGAAAAATGTGTAGGTATGTGTTGTCTTTGTAGACTTTTTTGAAAAAATTATTTTCAATACGTTTATGATCTGTTATGCTAAGTTGGGTGTGGTTAGGTTGGGTTAGGACAATTTTCGAAAAATATATAGGCATGTGTTGTCTTTGTTTTCTGTGACGACATTTTGTACAAACGCTTTTTAATACGTTTATGATCTATTGTGCTAGGTTGGGTTGGGCTAGGTTAGGTTTGGTTGGGTTGGGTAGACGTGTAAACCAATTTTTGATAAATGTGTGTACGTATTGTGTTTATGTGCTGTAGCGTTTTTTTTTTTTTGTGAAAATGATCTTTAAGACGTTTAAGATCAATTTTGAAAAATGTGAAGGTATGTGTTGTCTTTGTCGACTTTTTGAAAAAATGATTTTCAATACGTTTATGATCTGTTATGCTAAGTTGGGTGTGGTTAGGTTGGGTTAGGACAATTTTCGAAAAATATATAGGCATGTGTTGTCTTTGTTTTCCGTGACGACTTTTTTGTACAAACGCTTTTTAATACGTTTATGATCCATTGTGCTAGGTTTGGTTGGGTTAGGTTAGGTTTGGTTGGGTTGGGTAGACGTGTAAACCAATTTTTGATAAATGTGTAGGTATGAATTGTATTTGTGTGCTGTGGCGACTTTTTGTACAAATGATCTTTATGACGTTTAGGACAAATTTTGAAATTTATATTAATATGTGTAGTTATGTGTTGTCTTTGTCGACTTTTTTTAACAAATTATTTTTAATACGTTTATGATCTGATATGCTAAGCTGGGTGTGGTTAGGTAAGGTTAGGTTGGGTTAGGACAATTTTCGAAACATATGTAGGCATGTGTTCTCTTTGTATGATGTGGCGATTTTTTTGTTCTACCGATTTTGAGTATGTTTCTAATCTGTTGTAAAGTAAAGATAGCCAATATGATAGCCAACATCCGGAACGGATAGGCACTTGCAGAAGAAGAAGATTTGTTCTACTAGGTTAGGTTTGGTTAGGTTAGGTTGGGTTAGAATAATTTTTGAAAAATGTCTAAGCATGTGTTGTCTGTGTGTGCTGTGATGACTTTTTTGTACCAACGATAAGTCAAACACTGCTAAAGCTAACTCAATAAAATCATTAGAACTAAATCAAGATTTGAAAAGGTAATAGTTGCTTGAATATAATTCTATGAATAATTTAGAAGCGTGGATGACAGAGCACACATGTCCATAATACATACGTTCCAAATAAGTTAATGGTTGTATTTAGGACAAGACAAGAAATAGAGGTTCTTGAATTATATCTAAATTTAATACCAAAATTGCCCAAAAGGAAAAGCTTGTACTGTAGCAAATCCATAGAAAAGTACAAGCATCAAAGTAATGGCTAAGCTACGAAAAGTGTATTGAAATAGCAGAAAACTTCATTTGGTGGACATATTTTTGTCAGAGAAGGAATAGAGTTTCTTGAATTATATCAGAATTTGATACCAAAATTTCCCAAAAAAAAGATTGTACTGTAGCAAATCCATAGAAAAGTACAACCATCCAAGTAATGGCTAAGCTACGAAAAGTGTATTGAAATAGCGGAAAACTTCATTTGGTGGACATGTTTTTGTCAGAGAAGAAATAGAGTTTCTTGAATTATATCCGAATTTGATACCAAAAGTGCCCAATAAAAAAGCTAGTACTTTAGCAAATCCATAGAAAAGTACAAGCATCTAAGGAATGGCTAAGCTACGAAAAGTGTATTGAAATAGCACAAAACTTCATTTGGTGGACATGTTTTTGTCAGAGAACAAATAGAGTTTCTTGAATTATATCCGAATTTGATACCAAAATTGCCCAAAAAACAAAGATTGTACTCTAGCAAATCCATAGAAAAGTACAACCATCCAAGTAATGGCTAAGCTACGAAAAGTGTATTGAAATAGCAGAAAACTTCATTTGGTGGACATGTTTTTGTCAGAGAAGAAATAGAGTTTCTTGAATTATATCCGAATTTGATACCAAAATTGCCCAAAAAAAAAGCTTGTACTCTAGCAAGTCCATAGAAAAGTACAAGCATGGCGGACATGTTTTTGTCAGAGAAGAAATAGTGTTTCTTGAATTATATCCGAATTTGATACCAAAATTGCCCAAAAAAAAAGCTTGTACTCTAGCAAGTCCATAGAAAAGTACAAGCATGGCGGACATGTTTTTGTCAGAGAAGAAATAGTGTTTCTTGAATTATATCCGAATTTGATACCAAAATTGCCCAAAAAAAAAAGCTTGTACTCTAGCAAATCCATTGAAAAGTACAAGCATGGTGGACATGTTTTTGTCAGAGAAGAAATAGGGTTTCTTGAATTATATCCGAATTTGATACCTAAATTGCCCAAAAAAAAAGCTTGTACTCTAGCAAATCCATAGAAAAGTACAAGCATGGCGGACATGTTTTTGTCAGAGAAGAAATAGACTTTCTTGAATAATATCCGAGTTTGCTACCAAAATTGCCCAAAAAGAAAAGCTTGTACTGTAGCAAATCCATAGAAAAGTACAAGCATCTAAGTAATGGCTAAGCTACGAAAAGTGTACTGAAATAGCACTAATCTTCATTTGGTGGACATGTTTTTGTTTTATCTGGACGCTCCTCAGTTGTACCGTTGATTGAATATTAGTACTAGTAGTATTAGTATTAGTATTAGTACAATATTTCAGTCAAAGGTTGTACCTAGCAAATTGATAGTATTAGTATTAGTACAATATTTTAGTCAACGGTTGTACCTAGCAAATTGATCACTACATATGAACTTAACTCTTTGGAGCCATAACATAACTTTACAGATAAATAAATAAAGATAACAACAACAGCAACAAAATTAACTCTTTGGAAAAATGTAATAATTGATTTTTTTAAATGTTAAAACTAATGTCAATAGTTTTGTATCAAATTCTGCTAGGAAAGTAGGTAGTCACTTTTTTTGTAAATTTATAAACTATTTTTTCAGAAAAACTTCAAAATATGCCAAAAAATGTATTTGCACGATTATAAAATTAGATTTCTATCGGGTATAATGAAGAAATAACAATTAACTCATCAAAATTCTAGTGCTCCTTTACTAGGATCCTTCACAATTGATTTTTAAAATAATGTTAAAACTAATGTGAATAGTTTAGTATCCAATTCTGCTAGGAAAGTAGGTAGTCATTTTTTTGTTAATCTAATAACTATTTTTTCAGCAAACTTAAAAAAATGCAAAAAAAAATGTATTAGCACGATTATAATATTTGATATCAGGTGCGTATAATAAAGAAATAACAATTAACTCTCCAAAATTCTAGTGCTCCTTCACTAGGATCCTTCACAATTGATTCTTAAAAAAATGTTTAAATTAATGTGAATAGTTTTGTATCAAATTCTGCTAGGACAGTAGGTAGCCATTTTTTTGGATATATATGAACTATTTTTTAAGCACACTTCAAAATATGCAAAAATGTTTTGGCACGATTAGAATATTTAGTCCCTGGTGCGTGTAATAAAGAAATAACAATTAACTCATCAAAATTCTAGTGCTCCTTCACGTGTTACAATTTGTTAATTTATTTACACCATAAAAAGTTTCTCTACTAGAAGTTGTATTCAATTAATACATTATTTTTGTCGTTAACATCCTCATAGTTGTTTCTGAAAATGTCAAGCCATCATATCTGCGACGAGACAATTATTGGTAATTAAGAAAAAAACTTACATCAATGAGTCACTCGGCTGGAAATTGGCGGCAGTCCAAAATTAATACTTGTTTCGGCTGTGGTTAAATATCATCGTTACGAATACTGGAGGCCAGGAAGAAAATCTGGCGGTCAAACAAATGCCGGTCGAACCAACGCACCTATTACAGCACTGCACGCACAGGTTTCGGCGTCCTCAAAAGAATTGACCGCGGTGAATATACGCGTCGCCTTACTAACACACCCTCCGTTGCGCGAGTTGTACACACGTATGTACACACTGTACACTGTACACTGGCGCGGCTCTCGTTTACAACCTGTGGCTGTGATGTAATCCCGAACCCATGGCCTGCGTCGATAATGCACGCGCGCACATACCGCTAACAAAAGATGAGCAGCAAAAAAAAACTGGTGTGCTCTGGAGCGGTCGCTGAGGCTCTGAGCCGAAGAGATGAAGAGGTGGAGGGGCTTACAGACAGGTACAGGTACAGGTAACGCTAGCGAACTAGACAAGACTAATAGCGAAGACGGCGACAGCAAAGCGGCAACTTTCTCCACTGCGCGTGGAAGATGAGATGAAAGAACTTCTTGTAAGAAAAAAAGTTGTTGATTACTCTTTTTGTTACAAGAATTTGTTGAATTTGCAGGTTTAAGATTTTAGAGCGAAACTGTTCATTTTCAGACCGAAATTTCGTATAGGTGTTCGAAAGATTGATGAGAGTAAGGAGAGACCCATTCAGAGAAGAAGAGATCAAAGAACTTCTTGTTGGGAAAAAAGTTGTTGATCCCTTTTTGTGTTACAAGGATTTGTTAAATTTGCAGGTTTAAGTTTTCAGAGCCAAAATTTTCATCGTCAGACCGAAATTTGGTATAGGTGTTCGAAAGATTGATGAGAGTAAGGAGAGACCCATTCAGAGAAGAAGAGATCAAAGAACTTCTTGTGGGAAAAAAGTTGTTGATCACTTTTTCTGTTACAAGGATTTGTTCAATTTGCAGGTACAAGTTTTCAGAGCCAAAATTTTCATCTTCAGACCGAAATTTGGTAGAGGTGATCGAAAGATTGATGAGAGTAAGCAGAGACCCATTGCGGCTTTTGTTTAAATTTGGGCCTAATGCTGCTCAACTTTGAAGGCAACCATTGGAGTAGATACAAAATATATATATATATATATATATATATATATATATATATATATATATATATATATGTACTTTACTGTAACTGGAAGCTAAAATGTTCCTCTTCAGACTATACTAACCTATACTTTGTAGAGGTGTTCGAAAAATTGATTACTCTTTTTGTTACAAGGATTTGTTGAATTTGCAGGTTTAAGGTTACACAGCAAAAATTTTCATATTCAGACCGAAATTTGGTATAGGTGTTCAAAAGATTATTGATGACAGTAAGGAGAGACCCATTCAGAGAACAAGAGATCAAAGAACTTCTTGTTGGAAAAAAGGCGTTCATCACTTTTTGTGTTTTTGTGTAAATTTGCAAGTTTAAGTTTTCAGAGCGAAAATGTTCATCTTCAAACAGAAATTTGATAGAGGTGATACTAACACATACTTTGTAGATGTGTTCGAAAAATTGATGAAAGCAGGGAGAGACCATTTATGGCATATATTTAAATTCGATTTTAATGTTGCTCAACTTTAAAGACAATTTGACGATTAATTCTGTGATCAAAACAGCGACGTTGCTTTTAAATTGAAATTTGGCTAAGCCTTAAGCAAAACTGTTAAACAAAAATGATGTTGAAGATTAATTGAAATTATTGATGGAATTTATCATGATATCATGATGATAATTGATGTTAATAGAATTGAACATGCTAGAATTAAAAGGAGTGTTGCCTTACTCTTGTAATATGTATGTATTCATGTCTATTAAGACAATTTTAAGACGTTTTAGCCAATTTTTGATAATTGTATAGGTATGTGTTGAATGTTTTGCAAAATTAAAGATAGAAGTTCTTCGCAAATATCTCGAAAATATGTCAGAAAATGTAGAAAATTTCTCGAAATTTTAATTGTATGTTTATAAGCATTCTGCAGAGTTCCATAGATTAAAAAAAAATAAAGAGATTATAATAAACATGACGAACAAATATCACTAGAATATTATCTTTAATATATTTTAATTTATTTAGATTCACTAGGAAATGTAAAAATTAAAGAGATTATAATAAACATGAAGTACAAATAACATTAGAATATTATCTTTAAAATATTTTAATTTATTTAGATTCACTAGGAAATGTAAAAATTAAAGAGACTAAAACAAACATGATGTACAAATATCATTAGAATATAATCTTTAACATATTTTAACATGACATAATACTGTTTTTTCTTACATGTAATATTATTTAAAAAAAAATGTTTGTGAATATTTAAGGGAATACCAGTTTTTTTAGAGCATAGTTTAATGCATATTTTTCATATTTTTAAAGCATAATTATCCCTGCTCTACATACCGAGTGATCACTTAAATTTCAACTCTAGTTATCCATGGAAATTTTCGCAGCCAATAAGAAAGGCGAGATCATCAATCTTCCCTCTCTTATTAGCTGCATTTTACATTTTATAAAGCATTTGAAACATTGTGAAATACAAATTACAAAACGGAAAAATCACACATAGTACTGCTGATTACCTTTCAAGATTAATAGAAATTATTGATAGAATTGATCATGATATCATGATGATAATTGATGATGATAAAATTGAACATGATAGAAATAAAAATAGTTTGGGCTTACTTTCTACGTATACAGGAAAAGTATTGTTTTCATGTCCATTACAATTTTAAGGGGTGCAGACAAAATACTGCAGACAAAATGAAATAATTCATCCAAACCCAGCTGATTCCGTTCTTGTCAGGTGAAATACTGTCAACCTTATGTCATTTCCTATTCTACTGCAAGTAGCGATCAATTTTTATATAGGAGGAACACCCTATATATTATTATATTTCGTTAAAATACGTAAAATACATCATACGTAGTACAGACAAAATACTGCAGACAAAATGAAATAATTCATCCAAACCCAGCTGATTCCGTTCTTGTCAGGTGAAATACTGTCAACCGAATGTCAGTTCCTATTCTACTGCAAGTACCCATCAATTTTTATATAGGGGGAACACCCTATATATTATTATATTTCGTTAAAATACGTAAAATACATCATACGTACTGCAGACAAAATACTGCAGACAAAATGAAATAATTCATCCAAACCCAGCTGATTCCGTTCTTGTCAGGTGAAATACTGTCAAATACTGTCACTTCCTATTCTACTGCAAGTAGCCATCAATTTTTATATAGGGGGAATACCCTATATATTATTATATTTCGTTAAAATACGTAAAATACATCATACGTACTGCAGACAAAATACTGCAGACAAAATGAAATAATTCATCCAATCCCAGCTGACTCCGTTCTTGTCATGTGAAATACTGTCAACCTTATGTCATGTCCTATTCTACTGCATGTAGCCATCAATTTTTATATAGGGGGAACACCCTATATATTATTATATTTCGTTAAAACACGTAAAATACATCATATGTAGTGCAGACAAAATACTGCAGATAAAATGAAATAATCCATCCAAACCCAGCTGATTCCGTTCTTGTCAGGTGAAATACTGCCAGCCTTGTGTAATTTTTTATTCTACTGCAAGGAGCCATCAAGTTTTATATGGGGGGAACACCCTATATATTATTATATTTCGTTAAAATACGTAAAATACATCATACGTACTGCAGACAAAATGAAATAATTCATCCAAACCCAGCTGATTCCGTTCTTATCAGGTGAAATACTGTCAACCTTATGTCACTTCCTATTCTAATGCAAGTAGCCATCAATTTTTATATAGGGGGAACACCCTATATATTATTATATTTCGTTAAAATACGTAAAATACATCATACGTACTGCAGACAAAATGAAATAATTCATCCAAACCCAGCTGATTCCGTTCTTGTCACGTGAAATACTGTCAACCTTATTGTCACTTCCTATTCTAATGCAAGTAGCCATCAATTTTTATATAGGGGGAACATTCTATATATTATTATACTTCGTTAAAATACGTAAAATACATCATACGTACTGCAGACAAAATGAAATAATTCATCCAAACCCAGCTGATTCCGTTCTTATCAGGTGAAATACTGTCAATCTTATGTCACTTCCTATTCTTCTGCAAATAGCCATCTATTTGTATATAGGGGGAACACCCTATATATTATTATATTTCGTCCTGGATTAAAATTTATTTTGCTTATGTCTACATAATTAGTAACATAATCGGCATCTTAAATTAAACAGTAAACTCATAGAAGTACCACAATTACCTTACCAGCGTGATTAGTTCATAATTAATGCATAATGACCCTATCTGAGTGGCAGTACCTAGTATAAACTATTAAATAATTAATACTTTCCTTGCTAATATCTTGATGAAACATATTATTATTATTATAAATGTAAATTATGTATCTCTTGTTTTGTTTCATATGTGTGATTTGTTTGTGTGATTTCAGTCATTTTCAAACGATTATATGTGTTTACAATACAATTTATTTGATTGAAACAAAAGAAGAGTAATTATACATAATGTACATTTATAATAATATTAAATCATTGTTAGATAAGCTCAATATCGCCACAAACTTGTAAATGCATATTCAAGCATCACTTCCTTAATAAATATGCACGTTTAATCACCTAATTGACGTTGATCAATGGATTAAAACTGATCATTTAAATAATATTTGCAATATTTTTACGTAGGGCGACATCTAGCAGGAACTGATCAAACCAACATTATTGCGCTAATATTTTAATTCAGCATCCAATCAAAATTATCTTAAGATAAAATCGATAGCTTTCATCCTCCTGAAGCCGAATCTGTATTTGTTTGCTCTGTAGCTCCATAAATAACCGAGAAACAGGCAAACCAAAATCATAATTTTCAAAAAGTTTCGAAATAGTCTGTAAAAAGTAATTGTTTTCGAGGAGTGTTTCGGGCCTGAAATTTTATTTAACATTGCGATTCGAATGTTGATGTTTTTGTCCCAAAATTTCGGAAGGAATTTAAAATTAAACTAAATAAATCTAAAAATTTGAATAAAATACCTTTTTTAGAAAATTCTTGAGATATTTTCAGATATTTTGAGGGAAACATTTTTTAGCTGAGATAGCAATCTGATAGATTTTTGTCTCCTGAATACGCATCTGCAAGAAACAGTTGGCTGTGACGCCTAATAACGCCAAAAATAATTATTTTCGAAACAGCGAAAATATGAAAATCCTTCTTGGCAAAACTAAATTAAGTAATCGATAGATTTTTGCCTCCTGATTCTGAAGCTGCAATTATTTTTGCTCTCAGTTAAGTATTAACGTTAATAACAGCAAAATTAAAAAGTGCAACATGTTTTTCGAACCCGACACTGTTTGGACCGTTGCGGATAATTTGTGACACTGGGCCAACAAAACTGACCAAACCATTTTTGAACTCATTTTCAAAATTCTGCAAAAAAAATTGTCAAAATTCGAAAGTTGATGTTATTGTCTCCAAATTTCGGAAGGAATTTAAAATTAAACTAATTAAATCTAACAAATGAATTAAATTCCTTTCTTAACAACCTCCCTTGAGATATGTTTAGATACTTTGAGCTGAGATAGCTGTTTGATAGATTTTGTCCCCTGAATATGAATCTACAAGAAACTGTGAACGTATAATAACGCCAAAAATAATTATTTTCTAAAAGCGAACATTTTGAAAGTCCCTTTTGGGGCAAAACTAAATTAAGTAATTGATAGATTTTTGCCTCCTGAATCTGAATCTGCAATCATTTTTGCTCCCATTTAAGTATTATCGTCAATAACAGCAAAATGAAGTGCAACATATTTTTCGAACCCGACACTGTTGGAACCAAGATGAATAATTTATAAGACTGGGGTAATATAATGCGCATTGCTTAGTCTGAAAAAACTGCCTTTTTTGTCGAGTAACTTATCGAAATTTGCATTAATATTGCGAATCGAATGCTGCAAAGATGTTGGCAAAATTGGAAAGTTGATGTTTTTGTCCCAAAATTTTAGCAAGAATTTAAAATAAAACTAATTAAATCTGAAAAATTGAATTACATTCATTTCTTAAAAAAACTTCTTTGAGATATTTTCAGATATTTTGAGGGAAACATTTTTGAGCTGAGATAGGAGTTTGATAGATGTTTGTCCCCTGAATACGAATCTGCAAGAAACAGTTGGCTATGACTAGTTTTGGTTTTTCAAAAAACCATCATCAGAGGCATGATATCTATGTACGAAGAATACAATAATTAGGTTAAATATAAATTAGAGCTAAGTTTGTTATCAAAATGTTTAAATATAAATTATTATATTATTTGTTATATTTTTAATGTTATAGTATGTATAAATTATGTAGTATTTATGTAATTTGTTAGTATTGAGATAAATTAAAATATATGAAACTAATATTTTTTGGGGGTATTAATTTTGGTAATAGAAAGTAAAATCAATTCATTTAAGAAATAAGTGTTTTATTAAGTTTATATGTATATATTTAGAGTAATTTACTTACGTATTTACTTTACTTATTACTTATTACTTTACGTATTTTAATATGAATGTATCCTCATCTTATTTTCATGATAAATATTTGTTATTAATTTGAATTTTGTAATTTGAAAGTTACAGATGTGTAATTAATTATTATAATAAATACATAACTGGTAGTTTATGGATAAAACCTTAAACCTAATAAAATAGTTATTTGTTAAAAAAACCGGACATAGCTTAAATATGTTTAGCTCGCCTGCTAAATAATATTGTACAGATATTGATTTATAATACTATTAAAAGTTCGCTTTAACAGAGGCAACCAAATTTACATATGCAAAATAAAAGTCGAGAATATGTACATTTGGTAGTCTAGATTTAAGCAAACTTTCAAATGCGTTATAAATCAATATCTGCACAAAATAATTGACCACAAATAGTGCTAAACGTATTTGTCAATACTTTTCATTCGATTTGTCAAAATATTATAGTTAAAATCATACGTATAAAGTTCACCGATTCTGCGCTGGCATTGCCAATCGATTAACTACTAGACAACCAAGTAAACACATATTCAAAATAATTTCGGTTGCCTGTCTATAAAATATTATTCCTTATTATCAGATTTCACGTTAGAATCAAACTATTTTAGCAAATATTCATTAATCTATTTACTAGATTGGATATAAAATAAATTAGTTTTTTTTCTTAACCAAACATGAATATTCTTTGGTCAATGTTTTGGTCATTGGTCATTTATATTTGGTCAAGAATTTAAATGTATTGAGCCACTACATGAGCTACTTTGGAGACAATAGAATGAAATATTATGACCAACTCCATTGTCTCCAAAGTCACTTTGCCATTTTGGAGACAATGGAATGAAATATTATGACCAATTCTATTGTCTCCAAAGTGGCTACAATGAAGTTGGTCATAATATTTCATGTTTGCACAAAAACGTTACAATGAGATGAATCCTGCATTAAATATTAATTAGATTAGAATAGTTATTACTAATGTTCTTCAATATCAGTATCAATAATAATCATTATCATGTAAATCAGTATCATTCGTAATGATATGTGAAAATATAGATACGCTAGATTTGGAGATACCATATTTTAAATATTTGACGTGGCAATGAAAATCACATATTCAATTAGTAGGATTAGTGGAGCTTGTGAAATAATTAACACATATAAAAAGTCAAAATATTCCTTTTTCACAAAGACAGTAACATATGTTTACTGAAGATGACCACTTTGTGGTCGAGAAGTACATTAAGATTAAATAAATGTCTTTGTGAAAAATGAAAAATGATGAATCCTACATTAAATATTAATTAGATTAGATTAGATAATATTAGATTACTAATATGTTCTTCAATACCAGTATCAATAATAATCATTATCATGTAAATCAGTATCGTTCGTAATGAGAAGATAAATATTTCTTACAAATAAAAAAGTGCACTATGAGAGATGTCGTACAAATCTTTAGAATATTGCTTTAGTAGAACACCCTGTAGTTAAAAAAAATAGTTCTTAAAACTGCAGAATTTGATAAAAAATATAAATCTTGTTTATAGGAACTCTTCGCCATAAAATTGAATGACGAATCATCCATGACAATATTGCAGATTGCTGTAGTAGAACACCCAGTAGTTAAAAAAAAGTTGTTAAAACTGTAGAATTCGATAAAAAAAATCTTATAACCATAAATTTGGTATATGATACAGAGATGATAAAGATTTCTTACAAATAAAGTGCACTATGAGAGATGTCGTACAAATCTTTAGAACATTTAATAAATTTGATTTGAGATAATTAATTTAATTGTAGCTTATTTATAAAATTTGATTAGTTCTACTATTAATTGATATAAGATTGATAAATAATTTATAGACAATGATTTATATCTTGTGATGAATATGCAATAGTTTTTTATTTAATATGTGCAAATTTGATTTTGTTATTAGGACGAATAGTGTGTGAAATAATGTGAGTTGTATGTTGTAAAATTTTAATCTTATTTTAAATAAATATGAAGTACATGAGAAAGATGTAAAACAACAGAGTCATCAGTAATTAATAGTTTTATCTTCATAATTTAATCCACAGCGATTACAAATACAACTTTATTATAACAATAAATTGACATGACTGCCAGTGTACAGGATACATATTTGGAAACGATAAAATAAAAATAGAATTATGAAAATATTTCAAGTGTATTTTCAGCAAGGAAAACATGCTGTTTTTCTGGTGGCTTAAACTATACATATCTCTGGAGTGGCTGTTGAGAGTACTGGAAGGTAGGTCGGTAGGTCCCTGGATGTGCGGGCTTATTCCTCCTCCTCTTCCTCCTCCTCCTCCTCTTCTTCCTCGTCCTCTTCTTCTTCCTCGTCGACCTCTACTTCCTCTTCCTCATCCTCCTCGGGTTCTGGCTCGATGATCGGCTCCCTCAGGGGCTCGTCATCATCATCGGCTGCTTGCTTGCCTTCCTCCTCGCCCTCGGGGGTCTCGGGGTCACCGGCCTTCTTGCCTGGCCTCTCACCGAACCACTTGGGAAGTTTGCCTGTTGGAAGAGATCAGATTAGTGACCCAGATCTTTTTGGTTCAGGTGGGTGTGTTGGGCTGTTTGGAAACTACTGGTGGATCAAGCCAATTGGTTGGTGGCCAAAAAATATCTAGGATTGCGACGTGATTTACGGCTAGCTGGGGTGCGATAATTATATATTGCTCTTGTTGTTGCAGCAGTTTTGGTAATGAGTTACTTGCTTTGTAGCAATGTTATGATATTTGAAGAAGAGTTATGATGTGATTATTAAACGTTATAGTGCGTTACGTATAGCTAGAGCTAAACTCTAATAGATACATTTTGTAGTAGTTAGGTAATGAGAAATGTTTTTTGTATTAAAAGTTATAGTGTGTGACGAATAGCTAGAGGTGGGCTTTAATAATTACTTTTCGTAGTAGTTGAGTAATTGAGTAACATTGAATGGCAGCTATTAATAACAGCAGTTACTATTGCTTGGTTAACCTATGGGGAATGCAGGTATCTGAGGTATGGAGGTATGGAGGTATGAAGATCTAAAGTTCCAAATATTATAATCAAAATATTAGAAATATTAGAATCCAACGCCCTCAGATGTTCTAATATTTGGGAATGAGCTGTACAAACAATAAGATTTTTTAGGATCACTTGGTGGTGTAGAAGAAGCTAATTGGATGCGGTATAACTTGGGATGCGATTTATGTCTTTTAAGGTATAGTCGTAGCCTTAACATATTGCATATGATGGGTTGATACGAGCCGAAGAAATAATATTAAATTGTAATATTGGTTTCTTTGAAAGATAAAATTGCACGCATACTTTGTAATAGCCAATATGAAGATGAAGTTACAAAAAAATTCAAAATCATTTAGGGCATTTGGATGTAAATGATTTGCTTGAATTTGTAAACCTTGTGATTATTTGGTGATGGCAATTAGTTATATGGAAATTGCTTTTTGGTGGTTTGTTGTAGGGAAATTGCATTTTTTATGATGCCAATTTGTTGCATGGAAATTGCTTTTACGGTGCATTGTTGTACGGAAATTATATTTTTGGCAAATTCGCTGTATGGATTTTTTTTTGGTGGATTTTTGTACGAAAATTGCATGTTATGGTGGTTGTACCTTTTATGACTTTGATTATTTGGTGATATATTAGTGCATTATAAGTTACATTGTGAAACTTGTATTTAGGAGTTGTACTCTTTATATAGCATTATACTTTTTTATGTGTTTTGTATAGACAACTGTATACAACTGTAATTGTCTGTGATTATTTAAAATTTCTGAAAACATTTGCTGTTTCGAAAATAATTATTTTTGGTGTTATTAGGCCTCAACGCCAATTTTGTCTTATAGATTCAGATTCAGGAGAAAATAATCTATCAAATTGCTACCTCAGATCAAGACAGTTTCAAAATTTTCATTTGTTGTTCAATTTTGAACTGTTGCTGTGAAATTATAACAAATTTGCAGTTATAATAGATAAAAATTCTCATATTTTCGACTGTACCTCAAAATCAAAATACAAAATACAAATAATAAAGTAGTGTACCTCAAAATAGTCAAAATCTGTCAAATTTTCAACTGTATCTGTCAAAAACTATAAAATTTTCAACTGTAACTATCGATATCAGTTATATTTTCAGTTGAATCTGTAAAAATATTTAACTGCTACTGTCATCATCTCAGCTCAAGACAGTTTCAAAATTTTCATCATCAAATCTGCCAAATTTTGAACTGTTGCTGTAAAATTATAACACATTTGCAGTTACAACAGATCAAATTTCTCATATTTTCGACTGTATATTAAAATCAAAGTACTAAATACAAAGAATAAAATACTGTACCTCAAAATAGTCAAAATCTGTGAAATTTTCAACTGCATCTGTCAAAATTTGAAAAATTATCAACTGTAACTGTCGGAATCAGTTATATTTTCAGTTGAATCAGTCAAAATATTCAACTGCTAGTGTCATAATCAGAATGAATTCAAAGAGTAAAGTACTGTAACTCAGAATAGTCAAAATCTGCGAAATTTTCAACTGTATCTGTCAAAAACTATAAACTTTTCAACTGTAACTATAGAAATCAGTTATATTTTCAGTTGAATCTGCCAAAATATTCAACTACTACTGTCATAATCAGAATTAATACAAAGAATAAAGTACTGTATCTCAAAATAGTAAAAATCTGTGAAATTTTCAACTGTACCTGTCAAAATCTGAAAAAATATCAACTGTAACTATCGAAATTAGATATATTTTCAGTTGAATCTGTCAAAATATGCAACTGCTACTGTCATAATTTGATAATTTTCTCAATGGAACTGCCTAAATTTATCACGTTCAACTCCAACTGTCAATATCTATAAACTTTTTATTTTTAGACACAAAAACAAAAACTCTATAACATTTACAGTATCTGCAAGATTCTATAAAATTTTTCGATTGAACTAGTAAAATCTGTAAAATTTTCACTACAACTGCGGGAATCAGTTGCCAATTTCTAACTGGAATTGCCTGAATTTGTCACGTTTAACTCCAACTGTCAAAATCTGACAAGTTTTTACCCTTAGACACAAAAACACTGCAACATTTACTGTATCAACAAGATTCTATCAAATTTTTCAACTGAACTGTTCAAATCTGTAAAATTTTCAACTTCAACTGCGGAATTTAATTAAATTTTCATTTGCACCTGTCAATTTTTTCAATTTTGACTGTCAAAATCTGCCAAATAAAGTTTTTGAGGAATTTTTATAATACTTTTTTTAATCATTTAAGGCATTAGGATGACATTATTTACACGAAATTGCAATTTTTGTGATTATTTGATGATGGCAATTTGTAGTATGAAAATTGTCTTGGTTGTGCTTTTTACGAATTTGATTATTTGGCCCTTTTCGAAATTTGCAATTTTATTACAGTGTGAAGCTTGTAGTTTAAGGACAATTGAGTATTGGACCCAATTGTATTATCATAATTATATGATTTAGTAAGAATGCCGTTAACTTATAACTTTTACGATTTTATAAAAATATTTGCATTATATTTTCTTAATTATTTTTTCATTTCTGCAAATGGCAGCTACGAGAATGTAGAAATGAACAATGATGAGTAAAGAAAAAGACAAATGAGCAGATTATTCAATAAGTTAGATTAAATTTGATTATAATTTATGTTTGATATTATATTAATATTGATATGATATTATATTGACATTGATATGATATTATGGATATAATATTGACATTAATATGATATTATGCTTGAAATTATATTGACATTGATGTAATATTATACTTGATTACTCAAGTCATAATTTCCAAAATTGACAACAATGCCTATAGTTATTTGGCAGCTCTCGTAGTCTGAAAATGGATTTTTTTGATTCGAAACGTCCTAGAGTAACCATGTGGTTATTAATATATTATTCGATATAAATTATGACCAATAATAATAATTACAATAAGATATTAGGTCGTTATTGTAATGAAATGGTTTAAAATTTTCTGTTTGCAAAAAAAAAGTAATTTTTGTCAATAATAATAATTATTATTATAACAAGATAAGAGGTCGATATAAAAATAATAGTAATTATGATTTAAACTTTTCCAATTACGGAAAAAAAAACTATTATTTTCGTACAAAATTGTTCCTTTAGAAAACTTTCACAAATCAATTTCAAATCACCACACCAATAATTTTGATTATTATAATTCAAGGTAAATATCAAATATTAATTAATAATTATTATAATATAGATAATTATCATTATCCTGGGATCATGATTACGGCCTAGGGAAGTATAATAGTTATCTTAAAATTGAATCTCCTATTTAAGAACTTCTGCTGAATACATTTTTCGAAGAACAATAAAAAATTAAACTATTCAGGCCCAAATAGTTACAACTGATCTAAAATTATCTTGTGCAAAAGATTTGATTGAAGTTTTGAATCTATATTACTTCATGAAATTCATCAGATATGTTTAAGCTTGATCTTTCCAGTATGTAAACTTGTATCTAGAGATACTGTTTTCTGGAGTTCATAGAATAAGTTCAATTTAATTCACCAATTGTTGATTCGGTGGGCAAATAGTGTGGAAGGTTTTTTGATCAAAACACATCAAATTTTAATAATACGATACCAAACTTTGATCAATGAGTATTTGTGAGTATTGACTATAAATTTTTTATATACAACTGATTTTTGACGTTCCATTCCCTAAATTTTTGTTTTGTATTTTGATTGGGTAATTATTTTGGAGTATTGAGTGCGAAATTTTAGAATTTTTGGCCTTTCATTCACTAAAATTTGTTTGGGTATATAAGGGAGCCTCAAACTGCTTTCAAAAAGTATTGAATTAGTGCATACGTATACCATGTGAGTATCAAAATTGTAAGATTTTTGATTGAACATGATTGAAGGTGTTAATATTTTCATAATTCTGGAAGCCTATTTAGGGACTTGTCATAATTGGGCGTAGAATTATTGCATAAAATTTATGTATTAATGAAAATCTCAAGAGAGTGCAAAATCTGTGAGTTTATTATTTTTAGTATGGAATTAGTGCATGAAATTGATGCACCAATGAAAATATCAAGAAGTGTAAAATCTGTGAGTTTTTGTCATTGCATGGCATTTGTATGTAAATCTGTTAAGCGCAGTTATTTTTTGTGTACATGTGCAGATAATTTAGGAAGTCTATTCTGGGGTTTTCTAATGAAGACAAATAGGTGTTTATGCATACAATTTTGGAAGCATTGCTGAATGTTTTGCCAAAAATGTCGTTAGATCTATTGTGGCACAACTGGCTTTGTGTTAGGCCAATTACGATATTAAATTTTGGTCGTCTCTAAAATTACAGCAGCTTAAAGTGCAATTCTCAAAAAATAAGACGTACTTGTTTACTTTATACAAGACTATGTAATATTCCTACCAGGAATCATACTGCTGATATGTATATTATTATTATTATGATTAATTTGACTTGTCCGAATGAAATATCAAATATTTGTATTTCTTCGTGAATCAATCTTGAATCAATCTTGAATCAACATACATAGCTATCTATTCATTATTACTCGTACTACATTTGTGTATGGTTCTAGGGAAGGTTTTGCTTCTACTTTTACTAAAAATGATTAATAATTCTTTAATTGATCTCATTAATGTTGGACCTTTACAACAAAAACTTGAACAAACAAATGAAAATACCTTTTCTAATTCTTTGCAGCAGCATAAATAATGCAACTATTTTTGGCCCTACAGTTAATAGGGTGTAGAATGTAGATAGACTATAATGTAGCAATAACAAAAACTTACATGAAAATACCTTTTCGAATTATATGCCTTGCAGCAGCATAAATAATGAAACTATTTTTAGCCCTACAGTTAGTAGTGTATAGAATGTAGATAGACTATAATGTAGCAACAATAGGAGTCTTCCAGAAAGGAATGTTCAACATCTGTTGTGTTTTCAATATAAAAAAATCATCAAAACTGCCTCCAGTTCAAGAAAGTTTGTGATTGTTTAAAACTGAAGGCAGTACAAATTAGATACATTGCAGCAGCAAAAATAATTCAACTATTTTTGGCCCTACAGTTAATAGGGTGTAGAACATAGATGTAGCAACAATAGGAGTCTACCACAAAAGAACGCTTAAAATCGGTTTCAATATAAAAAAGTAATCAAAATTGCTTCTAGTCCAACAAACATAGTGATTGTTCAAAACTGAAGGCAGTACAAATCAGATACATTGACGTAGCTATTTTTGGTACAAGTGTTGTAACATGCAGCGATGGTGTGTAAACAAATTTGCAAGAATAGAACGTTTAAAATTGGCTCTGGGGTTACAAAAATCAAAGCAAAAATGACTGCAGTGTTAACGAAACTTGTTGGTATCGTAAAATCTCTACAATACAGCAAGATACATTGACACACCCATTTTTGGCTGTTGTAAGTTGCAGCAACAAAAATTCTGCAAAATATGTTGTGTATTGTGTAAGTCTAAATTTACGCATCATTTCTGTGTTAATAACAACTGTGCTATATAGTCTGGGGTTACAAAATTCAAAGCAAAAATGACTGCGGTGTTAACGAAACTTGGTGGTGGCATAAAATCACTGCAATACAGCAAGATACATTGACACACCCAATTTTTTTGGAATAGCTGTTGTAAGTTGCAGAAATGTTGCAAAAGTGACTGCGGTGCTAACGAAAGTTGGTGGTGGCACAAAATCACTACAATACAGCAAGATACATTGACACACCCATTTTTTTTGGAATTACTGTTGTAAGTTGCAGTAACAAATATTCTGCAAAATTTGTTGTGTGTTGTGTAGGTCTAATTCTACGCAACATTCTTAGTTAAAAACAACTGTGTTGTAAAGTCTGGGGTTACAAAAATCAAAGCAAAAATGACTGGGGTGTTAACGAAAATTGGCGGTGGCGTAAAATCACTACAATACAACAAGATACATTGACACACCCATTTTTGGCTGTTGTAAGTTGCAGCAACAAATATTCTGCAAAATATGTTGTGTATTGTGTAAGTCTAAATCTATGCAACATTTCGGTGTTAAAAGAAAACCTTGGTACAAAAATCACTACAGCACATGTGAGGTGTTAGTTAGGTGTTAGTTACATAGTTAAGGTTTGGTGATGGGCGTCCTTACTCTTTTGTCTGGAATCGAACTGGCCGAACTTCTCCTTCCAGGACTTTTCGCTGAGGTCCTTGATGGTCTCTTCAAGGCCCTGTTGGAAACATGAACATAGCACTCAAGAGACAACAAAGACAAAACGGTTTTGGGCGGGCACATCACATTCGACGGGAACACCCTGGAGACATGGAACGAGAACTAACGTGCAGTGTTGTTGCAAAACACCGTGTTACGGATTATTATTATTATATTGGAGAGATATGTTTGTGTGTGTGTGCGTGAGTACGACACAACGCCACTTACTTCTCGACCTTTGCATGAACTCCTGGACTTTAGTTTTCCAGGTTTTCTCGTTCGTCTCCAGCAGTAAACTATCAAATCCCTAAATTATGAGATTGGTTGTAGAGTTGCTGGTGGTTTTGCTTTTTGTTGTGGGTTTGTGTTGTGGTTAATACTTACACCTTCGAAGAGTTTCTTCTTGTCGTCGTAGGACCTGGTGTCTACACGACGTTCATATTTGGAGGCGACTTGGATTTTGGGCTGTAATTGAAAATTTGGTTATTTTGTTATTGGTTGTGGGTTGGTTGTAACGTACGGGGTACTTTCCAGTGAGGGCTTCAGGGTCGAGACCCTTCTTCAAGGCTTTGTGTCTGAGCTGCTGCTTCTGCCTTTCTTTCAATTCTTTGAGCTGTAATAAGTATGTGATTAGTGGGTTTTGATTGGTGGGGTGTTTGGGTTGTTTACATCGTAGTCTTGGCGTTTCTGCCTTTCTTCCAAGTCGTACTTCTCAGTTTCCAGTTTGATGATGCAGTCCCACAGTTCGTGAGCCTTGTCTCTCAGTTTAGCCTCGTTGAGGCCGTCCATCATCAGGGGCTTGATGCGGATCGAGAGGGAGATCTTCTTTTCCTCCTCCAGCTGTTCCTTGGTCTTGTTCCTCTCCACTTGAGCAGCACTAAGGTTGGACGTGAGTCCCTCTTTCTTGGAGATGGTGAAGTTGGGGCCCTTGGTCTTGCTCTGGTCCTTGAGGGCCTGCATCATGGCTTGACGCTTCTTCTCGGCCTCCTCAAGGCGCTGCCTCTTCTCCTCAATGTCGCGCTGTTTCTTCTCCTCAATCTCGCGGACGCGGCGCTCTTCCTCTTGCTTCTTGCGCTCGGCCATCTTCTTCTCCTCTTCGGCGCGGCTCACCTTGCGCTTGGCCTGCTTCTCCTTGAGCCTCTTGAGGTCATCCTCCTCCTTGGCGCGCTGTTTACGCCATTCTGTAATGTATTCCCTGAGCTGTTCGTCCAAGTCTGATCTCTTCTGGTCTTGGCGCTTGATGAATTCTGGATCGCCGGCCACCTCTCTGGAAACCACCAACTGTTAAGGTCTGGTAAACGTGGGAGGCATAAACACCAGAAAAAGCGAGTAACAAAAGTGTATACTTTTGTTATGCAAAAAAACAGGAAAAATATTAATGCGCCTCGAAAAATTATGTAAAAAAAAAGTTTGTTGACAAATCATCCATGATGAGGATTTTTATATTAGCGCCCCATAAGCTGGACTCACAATACTCGTTTCGCTATAGAGAAACTGTACGCCCCCAACCCTTACACAAAAAAATGCAGCAAAAGCGGTTTTTATCTATTTTTTTTTGTTGGCAAAAAATGGCTTGGTGCGGTTGAAGGGTCAACTTACGGCTCTTCTACGACTCTCTTTTCGACGTGCCTGTGGGTTCACAAAGGTTCACGGGTCACATGTGAAGAGGGAAACAAAAAAGAAACAATTTGTTTAAAATACGCAATGGGTACTACAAAAAAATACATATAATAACATATACAAAAAAAAACCATACTGGAGAGTAACTAATGTTCTACTTTACATTAATCTATCGATACCACACGACTGGGGGAGTTAGACAAACTTGGGCGTGGGGTAAACTACTACTTACTTTCTGCAAAAAAAGAGAAAAAGAGAAAATAGTAAGTCGGAAGGCTACTTGTGTTAGATTAAGGTGAAATTTAGTAAAACACGGCTGCTGCCACTTGCGTGGAACGGGCCGTGCAAAAATTACAAATTCTTATGAAAAAGGGTTATCAAATACTTACGTCTCAACGACTTCCTCCTCCTCCTCTTCGCTGAAACATTTAACATAGAGGACTTAGTACAAAACGGTTACACAACATTTAGCACTGGTAGCCACAAAGCACGTCTCGACGCCTCCAAGCACCTCTAGAGCCCTTACTACCCTACTACTTACGAGTAAACTTCTTCCTCGTCGGACATGTTGGAGAGGTTTTAAAAAACTCTGGAAGCAGAAAAGGAGCGATTAGAGTCCACCTCGGCTGCAGCCTCTATAATTAGGTATCCTCCAACCCGGTTGGAGCGAAGAACGACTTTGGCCCAACAATGACCAATTTGGACACCTTGCAGGTGCTTAAATTTAGAATAGCTGCGAGAATGGAAGAGATCCGGCACAACCGGAAAAGAATGCTGGCGTTGATCTACAAGAATGGCATTATCCCTAGCCGGTGGTTCCATTTCGGGCTGGAATCTCATGAATTAATCGCGTATAAACCGAAGAATCCACGCTGTGTAATCAACACCATCACGTTACGCCAGACTGTATTTGGCATCGAGGAGCGCTCCGATCTATTCTTGGACGCTCACGTCCAACTCCATTACTCCTAAAATAAACCAAATCGACGGGGAAAAAAAAGCGGGCACTTCTGCAACACTAATAACTCTCATAGAGTGCAATACAAAAAAAGGCATTAGCGTTGGATAAGTGTGATCACCAAAAATCCCTTAGATTCGATTTTTTTAAAATCTGTAAATTGCTTGAAGATTTGAACGTCGCGGTTGGTTATCAATTATCATTTGCCAATCGGTTTTACAGATGCGCGCACACATATGTATTAATTAAGTACAGACTTACACTACAAGATTGAAAAAAGAGCGGTCCAGGAGCACCACACAACCCAAGGAGTCCGCAGTGACTGCTTGAGATCCTACAGGAGCGCTTTTCGGGACGGCTCAGTCGGACGTGCGCGCGCACACACCCACATATTTTCCATCTGTGCATTTTTTATATAAATATGCCGATTTTCGCCCCGGTTTTATTTTAAATATTCACACACATGCAACTCGCGGGACTTACCATAAAATACTCATATTTCGCTGGCCGCTCTCCTCGGGTTACCACCCTCGGTATCTTCGGTCATTCATGCGGTACGATGATAACAGTTACGCGAACACGACCTGGCTTTTGCTATTTTTAAGTTCAGTCAGACGGGATTTTGCGATATTTGCAGCTACTATTGTAATTCAATAAACCACGAGCAGATACATTGATTAATCAACTACTTCAACCCCATTCTAATGAGAAAAGTTATAAGACTTCAGAAATTGAATCTTCAATGTAATAAGTAAAGTATTTTTGTATAATACAGAACAATTCATGTATTCATTAATAAAGACAACTAAATTATACCTGGGAATATCATCACTCAATTATCATTTGGAATGACCTCGCTGCAATTGTTCTGATAGGCAGTAGACAAGATGCAAATAGCAATGTTGTAACATATACATTTTTTTGGTATCTTGATACAAATACTTTAGAAAAATGTATCTAGACACATATCTACATACAAATTTGAAAATGTATCTAGATGATACGTTTGCAAAGTATCTAGATACTTCTCGATACATTTCAGATACACGGAAAACCAAACCAAAAGTAGTTAGACTGAAACTTAAATTAAATACCAGAAAATTAAGCAAAGCCCCAAGTAAAAATTAAAAAAAAAAAGCTCTCAATAATGAAACAATAGCTAATTGTATATAATTAACGAGAAATGCAGTGTTGTAGCAGATACAGATGCAGTGTTGTTTTTGTATCTAGATACAAATACAGATACTTCAGGAAAAAATGTATCTAGATACAACTTTAGGTACTCAAGCAAGAATGTATCGAGATACGTATCTCGACACTCGACACTTGAAATGTATCTAGATACTGTATAATAATGTATCTAGATACATTAAATAATCTAGATACATTGCAATACTGCCAAATAGTAATGATGATCGTTAATATTCGGAATGGACCAAGTTCACGAAGAATATATCAAGATATATCATTTATTCTATGATACAATAAATACTTAAAAAAACGGCACATGTGAGACAGTTCTAAACCGTTGCACATTCAATAGATAACTTATCTGAATGTAGGTATCTTATTTACACGATATATACAGGGTGTGTCACGAGGAAAGGTAAATATTTTAAGCTGTGGTCGCATGGGTCATAATAAAAATAAATTCATATGATCATAGGTATAATTCGCATTATTAATATTATTTTTTCTAGAGTTGAAGAGTGTATTAAAGTGTATTAAAGTTTAAAGTTATATTTATGAGAATTTGCTTCATAAGCAATTGACAATAAAACGTGGCAAAGTTCAAACAGCTGTATCTGAGAACATAATTTCGATTTTTATTCATATTTTAACTCATAACACTCCTTAAAATATTTATCTTTTCTCGTGACTCATCGTATACATAACAAGACACAGGTAGAGAATTACAACGAAAAAGTTACATAAACCATAGAATTCACAAAACTTTTCAGATTTATATATATTTTTGAAAATTGGTTAATTATACGTACAATCATTTTTAATATTGATAATAACCTAAAACTAGTCAATACAATAATTATTTTATGGCTAGGCATTAAAATTTGACAAACAGAATTTTTGGGTTGATTAAATTTTTTTCTTTATGATTATTACTTGTAACTTACCTAATCAGTAAAATAATAATTCGATGGCGAGCCATAAAAGCATGCAAATCTTTTTAATTTTCGACATTAAAAAAAATACTACATAATGTTTGGAGAGTCTATATTATTTCATTTCTGATTATTACTTGTACTAAATGGAAAAACGGTAATAAATTTAAACCAACAAGCAAAAGGAAAATAGGAAGACCCAGGAACACATGGTTGGAAGAAGTAGAGGAGGACCTGAAGAACATTGGAATGGTGAGATGGAAAGAAGAAACAGAAGACAGAAAGAAATAGAAAGAAATCACGGAGAAACTTTAAGGGAAACTAATCCACCCAAATATAGGATTTTTTAAACCCCACCGATGGGGTGGCAAAAATACGTTAATATATATATATATATATATATATATATATATATATATATATATATATATATATATATATGTATACTTGTACCAAATAAGTAGAACGCAAAAATTAAAATTTATAATACAATCATCAGACCGATAGTCACATACGCTGCAGAGACATGGACAATTAACAAGGCGGAGCAAGTGATCGTAGAAGTATGGGCAAAGGAAAGTCCCAAAGAAAATTTTCGGGGGAAAGAGAATAGAACAAATATAGACACGAAGAACAAACAATGATGTTAAAAAAATGTATAAAGGAAACAACATAGAGGGAATCACAGAAACACTAAGAATAAGATGGCTAGGCTACGTAACGAGAACGAGAATGGAGGAAGCAAGAATGCCAAAAAAACGAAAAGGGAGACCAAGAAGCTGCTGGAAAGCGATGTAGAAAAGGATCTGGAAGAGAAGAAAATAACGGATTGGAAGACGAAAGCGAAATATAGGAAGCCATGGAAAGACATTGTCAACCAAGCCATAGGCTAATTTGGCTCGTAGTGCTACTAATAATAATAATAATAATCAGTTGAATAATAAGTCGATGGCAAGCCATAAAACATGCAATGAAAAGATTTCCGACTATTCCGATTACTTCAATTTAACTGACAATAACCTATGCTAATCAGCAGAATAATAAAATAATGACTAGGCGTCCAAAAAAATTACTAAAAAATTTTTAGATTGTCCTAATTATTCTATTCTGATTATTACTAGTAGGTATCTACTAAATTAGAATAATATGTCTAGCTAGCCGCAGAACAAATTTAATAAAATATTAAACTATTGATTATTCGAAGTGTACTGATAATAAAGTACTAATTGATTACCAGAATGACAACTTACTACCCACATAACAAAAAATCTACAGGATTTTTAGAATGATTAGAATAATAATTCTATGGTTAGCTACAAAACATACGACAGACAATGTTCTAAGTTTATTGATTGATTTTACCAGAATGATAATTTACTACCCACATAAAAAAAATCTACAGAATTATCAGAATGATTAGAATAATAATTCTATGGTTGGCCAAAAAACATAAAACAGACAATGTTCTAAGTTTATTGTTTGATCCATACTTAATCAGTAGAATCATTATTTGATGACCAGACATTAATCAAATTTACTACAAAATTTTTGAATTGTTCAGGTTATTTTTAAGTTGAATGATAATCATTGCTAATGAAGTTTTAGAATAAAAATTCTATGGTTGTCCATGAAACTAATAATTATTGATAATTGATTACCAGAACAACAATTTACCACCCACATAAAAAAAAATCTACAGAATTTTAAAATATGTAGGTTTGATTATTCTAAGTTTATTGAGTAATCACTAGTAATGAATCACTAGAATAATAAGTCTACGGTCAGCCATAACACATGCGATAGATAATTTTCTAAGTTCATTGATTGAGCTATACTTCATGAGTAGAATAATTATATGATAAGGGGCCATTAATCAAATTTATTATAGAAATTTTGGATTGTTCAGGTTATTTATAAGTTTAGTGATAATCATTGCTAATGAATTTTTAGAATAACAATTCTATGGATGTCCATAAAACTGATAATTATTGATAATTAATTACCAGAACAACAATTTGCCACCCACATAAAAAAAAATCTACAGAATTTTTAAATATGTAGTTTTGATTATTCTAAGTTTAGTGATTAATCACTAGTAATGAATCAGTAGAATAATAATTCTATGGGTAGCTATAACACATTCTATAACAATTTTCTAAGTATATTGATTGACCAATACTTCATGAGTAGAATATTTATTTATGAGGAGTTATGAATTAATCAAAATTACTATATATTTTTTAAATTTTTTACCTGAAGTTTGTTGATAATCACCAGTAGTCAATCTTTAGAATATTAATTCTAAATTTTGGCCCTAAAACTGATAATTACTGATAATTGATTACCTGAATAACAATTTACTACCTACATATAAAAAAATTTACAGGATTTTTAAATTGTTCTGATTATTCTAAATTTACTGATTATTCAGTAGTTATGAATCATTAGAATAATATAATTCTATGGTTAGCCATAACACATGCGATAGACATTTTCTGAGTTTATTGATTAACCTATATATATACTTCATAAGTAGAAAAATTATACGATGAGGAGTCATTAATCAAATTTACAACAGCATTTTTGGATTGTTCAGTTGAGTGATAATCAGAGATAATGAATTTTTAGAATAACAATTCTATGGTTGGTCATAAAATTGATAATTATTGATAATTGATTACCAGAAAAAAAATTACCACACACATAAAAAAAGTCTACAGCATTTTTAAATTGATCTGATTATTCTAAATTTACTGATTAATCACTAGTTATGAAACATTAGAATAATAATTCCATGATTAGCCTTAACACATGCGATAGATATTTTTCTAAGTTTATTAATTTACTTATACTTCATGAGTAAATTAATTATTTGATGAGAAGCCTTCAATCAAATCAAATTTACTGGAGACTTTTTCGATTGTTAAGGTTATTTATAAGTTTAGTGATAATCACTAGTCTTCAATCTTTAGAATAATATTCTATGTTTAGTCATAAAACTGATAAGTACTGATAATTGATTGCTAGAACAACAATTTACCACCCACATATATTAAAATGTACAGAATTTTTAAATAGTTCTGATTATTCCAAGTTTACTGATTATCAGTAGTAACGAATAATAAGATAATAATCTGTGGTTAGCTATAAAACATACAATAGAGAGTTTTCTAAGTTTATTGATAATCGACTATACTATATCAGTAGAATAATGCTTTCATGAGCATTAGGAATAATTTGACAAAATAATTACAGTTTTTTTTTTGTCCGGGTTAATAGTATCAGTAAACATTAGTTTACTGTTAATCACTAGTAACGAGTCTTTAGAATAATTAGAAATAATAATAATTTGGACTAATTAGAGTAATAAAAATTAGTAGAAGAATGATTTGATGGCCGGCCATTAACAAAATTGGCTACAGAAATTTTGGATTGTTCAGGTTATTTAAAAGTTTAGTAATTATCATTACTAATGCAGTTTTAGAATAAAAAAATTATGGTTGGCCATAAATCTGACAATTATTGATAATTGATTATCAAAATAACAATTTACGACCCAGATAAAAAAAAACTATAGATGTTTTAAATAGTTCTGATAATTCTAAGTTTACTGATTAATCACTAGTTATGAATCATTAGAATAATAATTCTATGGTTAACCATAACACATGTGATAGACAATTTTCTAAGTTTATTGATTGATGAGTAGAATAATTATTTGATAAGGAGCCATTAATCAAATTTACTACAGAATTTTTGTATTGTTAAGGTTATTTATAAGTTAACTGATATTCAGTACTATTAAATATATAGAATAATAATTCTGTTTGGCATTGAAACTGATAATTACTGATAATTGATTACCAGAACAAAAATTCACCACCCACATATAAAAAAAGTTTACAGAATATTTAAAAAGTTCTGATTACTCCAAGTTTACTGATTATCAGTAGTAACTAATAATAAGATAATAATCTGTGGTTAACCATAAAACATACAATAGAGAGTTTTCTAAGTTTATTCATAATGGCCTATACTAAATCAGTAGAACAATGATATCATGAGCATTAGGCAAAATTAAGCAAAACAATTACAGAAATATTTGATTATTCGGGTTATTAGTATCAGTTATCGTTAGTTTACTGATAATCACTAATAATGACTCTTCAGAATAATTAAAAATAATAATAATTTAGAATAATTAGAATAATACCAATCAGTAGAATAATGATTTGATGAGATTGTACAAAATTAGGCAAAACAATTAGAGAATATTTTATTGTTCGGTTTATTAGTTTACTGACGTTTAATGATAATCACTAGTAATGAGTCTTTAGAATAATTAGAAATAATAATAATTTTGAATAATAAGAATATTACCAATCAGTAGAATAATGACTTGATGAGCATTAAGCAATATTAGGCAAATCAATTAGAGAAATTTTGGATTGTTCGGTTTATTAGTTTACTGACGTTTACTAATAATGACTAGTAATGAGTCTTTAAAATAATTAGAAACCAAAAAATTTAGAATAATTAGAATAATACCAATCAGTAGAATAATGATTTGATGAGCATTAGGCAAAATTAGGCAAAACAATTACAGAATTTATGAATTGTTCGGGTTATTAGTTTATTGATGTTTACTGTTAGTCACTACTAATGAGTCTTTAGAATAATTCTATGGTTGGCCATAAAACAGATCATAAACAGTTTCCCGACTATTCTGATTATTTTAATTTTACTGAAAAATGCAAAAATAATCGGGTTATTCAGCAATTTTTTTTTTCATTACATTAGAAGTACCTGCCAAATTAGTATAAACTATATAACAACCCACATTAAAAAATGTATCAGATTTTTAAACAGTTTTGATTCCTCGATGTATACACTAAAAAATAACTACAGAATTTTTGGTTTATTCAGGTTATTCATTTTTTTTCATATCATTAGAAGTATCTGCCAAATTAGTATATACTCTATATTAACTACCTACATTAAAAAATATATCAGATTTTTAAACAATTTTGATTCTTCGAAGTGTACACTAAAAAATGACTACAGAATTTTTGAGTTATTCAGGTTTTTCTATTTTTTCATATCATTAGAAGTACCTGTCAAATTAGTATAAACTATAGGTCTACCCACATTAAAAAATTTATCAGATATTTAAACAATTTTGATTCTTCGAAGTGTGCACTATAAAATGACGACATAATTTTTGGGTTATTCAGGTTTTTCTATTTTTTCGGATCAATATAAGTACCTGCCAATAAAGTAAATTATTACTTATATGGCCAGCCATATTAGTAAATCCATCAGATTTTTAAAAACTTTTGATTCTTCGAAGTAGGCATACTGATAATCACTGACACTTGATGGCTGATACAGATGATGTCTGTGCAGATTCTTTTAGGTACTGCTAATCACCAGTGACTATATTACAGCCAGTGACCATAGTGACCAGTGACTATAGTGACCAATAATGAATATATTTATTTGATAACCAAATTTTTTTCCAATTTAAAAAAAGATTTTTCGAATCAGTATAACCATTTTTTAGGTAATTTCCTCATATATGTGTAGGCAGCAAGAATTGGAGGACAGGTATTAATCATCTGTGTACGATTGGAAAGTTGGACGTTCAATTGTGAACGTTGGGTGTTAACTATAGAATGTCCAACGTCCGAAAGAGATGGACGTATGTAGGTTTGATTTGAATATAAACTTGCAAAGTTCCGCGCCTTGAATGAAATGAGCTTAAAATAAAATTATTGAGCAAGTTGTGGGATCAGTTTTTTCTTGTATTTTTTAACGGCGGCCTATTTCTGCTGCTATGGTTAATTACCGTTGCCAAGACGCGTTTTACCACAGCTTGCTTTAATTTGTTATGCAATAATAATTATGTACATTTGTTTTGTGACGTGTTTCTTTCTCGTTCGAACCCAATTTGTAACAAATTTGTATGTTCAAACTTTTTAGAAATAAATTCAATGTATCTATCTATCTATGTATCAATGTTCATGGCGTAATTGATGTATAAATAATTATCAATTAACTGATGGAATTTGATGTAAATGGGGTACACAATAGCAGTAATATAATGCAGCAACGAGCCAAAACGTATTTCAGCGTATTTATATCAATTAAAACGCCTCCCAGATGGCACAGCTTGCCGATTTTATTTATAAATGAGGAAGAATGGGGAAAGTCGGACTCTGAGCTTCACAGAAAGAGCGTTTGCTATTTCATTGACTTTGCGTATAATATGGTAGGTCTTCAATTCTGTTTCAAATCTTATGAAATCAATATAATCGCTAATTTAGAGATACATACAACACATACAGTATACATTATTATGATTTATTTACCTACTGTCGTATAGCAGTCTACAAATAATAATAATTTATAACTTTTCAAACTGTTTTTTTTTTAAATCATACTTTCATACATTCACACTTTATATGTATTTGAAGTTGAAAAAAAATCATTTCACCTCCAATTTTATTTTTTGCCCAATATCTAGTATATTAGCTAAAATTATAACTATTTATTATTTATAGTTGAAAAATTATAATTTAACCCCAACTATTTTTTTTCAACATGGTTTGGCTTCAGACTGTTGTAAATTATAAATATGAATTATCAATAAATAGTTTAAACTTATTACTACTTTAAGAAGTTTTTGAGTTAACCTTCAATAGTTTCTTTTTATTAGCCTGTATCATCTGGCATGCTATTGTAAAGCACATTCCTAAATTTTCATTGTATTTATGAGCATGTGGAATACACTTGTTGGACCACACTAGGGCCTTGGAACAGCTTGACGTTATCATAACTTATTGCGGCAGAGAAGCGAAATAAAGTTTTGGCAAGAACGTCCAGCAATAATATGTGGTTTACTATTGAGGCATTACAGCTAGCCAGAATACGATTAAATTATCATTGCTAGGTTACAAACTCCATTCATTCAATTATATTATATGATAATTATTTATTTTAAGCTGCACTGTATTTATTAGTCAATTGGTGATAATGTTATTATTATTTGTATTCAGTGCTACGTGTTTATTACCTGAGGTTTTAAAATGGTCTTATAATCAGTATTTTACAATGTTGTAACAATATACGATAATTATTTCTTTTAAGCTGCACTGTATTTCTATATTAATAATTAGTCAATTATTATTATTATTATTATTATTATATTATTATTATTCAGTGCTACGTTTTTATTACATGAGGTTTAAAAATGGTCTTATAATCAGATATTTTATAATGTTTTCACAATTACTCCAGTATTTTGTATTTTACTTGTTTGTTCAAATGAATTTTATCCAAGAAAAAATGGTCTTGCAGTGAATTTGTTTTACTACATTCTAAGAACTTATATTTTTAGAAGGGATTTTCACTGAATTTGAATGACGCAATTTTTTGTCCTTTTGTTCGTTCACAATGTGATTTTCAGTAAATGTTTTTTTAATTGATTCTTCAATTAATTGTATTTTAACTGTTTCTTTCAGCAATTTGGATTTTGAAATAGACATGTTTTTATAACATTTTTTCTACCAACTTTTACCTATTTAGAGTTTATGTTCTCTTGACTATATAGACATTCTAAGAACTTATTTTTTTAGAGAGGATTTTCACTGAATTTGTATGACGCAATTTTTCGTCCTTTTGTCCGTTTACAATGTGATTTTCAGTAGATGTTTTTCTAATTGATTATTCAATTAATTTTGTTTTAACTTTTTCTTTCAGCAATTTAGTTTTTGAAATATATATGTTTTTATTACATTTTTTCTGCTAGCTCTTACCATTGCTTTTTAGAGTTTATGTTCTCTTGACTATATAGACATTTTAAGAACTTAGTTTTTTAGAAAGGATTTTCACTGAATTTGAAGGGCCCAATATTTCGTCCTTTTCTTCGTTTACAATGTGATTTTCAGTAAGTGTTTTTTTAATTGATTATTCAATTAATTTTGTTTTAATTTTTCTTTCAGCATTTTGAAATGGACATGTTTTTATTTTTTTTTTTCTACAAACTTTTACAATTGCTTTTTAGAGTTTATGTTCTGTTGACTATATGGATATACTAAGAACTTATTTTTTTAGAAAGGATTGTCACTGAACTTGTATGAGGCAATTTTTCGTCCTTTTGTCCGTTTACAATGTGATTTTCAGTAGATGTTTTTCTAATTGATTATTCAATTAATTTTGTTTTACCTTTTTTTTTCAGCAATTTGGGTTTTGAAATATATATATATATATATATATATATATATATATATATATATATATATATATATATAGATATATATATATAGATATATATATATATATATATATATTACATTTTTTCTGCAAGCTCTTACCATTGGTTTTTCGAGTTAATGTTTTCTATACTTAATTTTTTCCATGGGTATTTTTTTATTGGTTATTCAATTGTTATTTGCCCAGTGGATATTTTCCTTTTGATGAAAGAGTAAACAAGTTAGAGGTCACAGAACGATGCTTGAATAAAATTTAAGATAATTGAAAAACATAATTGTAAACATATTTACAATAATCAATAACGGATGCTATCACTTCGTTATAATTTATGGTGAAGCACTTATCATTTGATTTATAAAAAAATGATAATTAAACAACGCAATAACTGTTATATGTTATCATAAAGTGCATTAAGTTCTACAACTTAATAAAACGTTTGATGAATTTATTGGTTTACATGTTACAAACAATTGTCTTCTTACATTAATCTTTTCTGGATTAAATTTAAACCAGTAAGACACTCAGTAGTAATAATACGAAAATAGAACGAAAAAACGAAGACACACGTGACCTTAAATTAGCCCATTATTTCACAGAAAATAGTCGAGTATTCCGGTATATTTAGATATTTATTTTAAGCCCATCAACCAGTTTCTTTTACAGCCACCATTCCCATATTCGTTGATACATTTGTACCAAATGAGTTAAGGCTCTTACTATTAGCAGCCGTGAGTTCGATTCCTTATTGTTCAAAATTGCTGCCAATGTAGCTCTTTTGTTTAATTACTCTTGATTCATTAATTTAGGCACCGACTGAAATCGTGGGTTTTATTGTCACACAAAACCACTATAAGGACATCTCAAGAGCTGTTAGGAGCTTTGAGTTCGATTCCTCATTGTTTAATCTTGCTGCCAATGTCCTCATTGTTCAATCTTGCTGGGAATATCCTCATTGTTCAATCTTGCTGCCAATGTCCTCACTGTTCAATCTTGCTGCCAATGTAGCTCTTCTGTCTAAGTTGTTTTAATTAATTAATTTAGGCTGTTGATCTGAAATCGTACTTTAGTCACACAAGGCAATTATCATCACATGTCGAAAACTGTATGAGATAGGTAAATCCTCCTAAACATAAGACATATCTCCAACAAATTAAATATTAGGTTAGGTACTTGAAGCAAAAATATGGTTCGCATACAGATTAGAAGTCAGAGCCTTAACATATATTCGCTCTGTAATTAAGAGATCGATACTGAAATAATTTAGACTTAAGATGTCATATACACAATCAAGATAATTTTTAGTAAGAGTTTTATTCAAGTGGAAATTGAATAATTTTGTCTTGCCCTGCGCGAGAATCAAATACATATCTATTGATTGGCCCTTAACTCGTCAGGGCCTCAACTTAAGTCAGGGCCTTAACTCGTAGCTTATATTATTGGGGCTACAGTTTCAGAATGATGTGTTTTTGTAACTCGCTAAAAATGTATGACGCAGGCATATGCATTCATATAAAATAAAGTTTACTCGAGATTCTCTCAGAAAAATAATCAAATTAAAAAAACCTGTGCTGGCGAAATCTGGAGCGGAACATTTGGCGAAAAACATGTAATTATTAATTTGTAACCTGGCAGTCATAAATATAGAGTCAACGATCTGAGTTGAATTAAAACGCCAAAAACATGTACAAAATGACGTGAACAGCGGTGAGCATTTTATTATTTATTACTATGTTATTTATTATTATTATATTTAGATTTCAAAGAGGAAGTGTAATTTGCACATACATTTTATACATTTTGCTGCAAACTTCCAGTCAACATTAAGACTAACTTAATTGAAGCAAATGCTGTTTTGCATGATATTGCCAGGTATCCACGCCAAACAAAACATCATTTTGAAACGTTGAGCGTTTTTAGAACTCTTTTCGTAATAATGAATCTACAGGCACCTAATTCTTTATTAATATTAATAACAATACTAATATTTCTAATGATTAAATTCAGTTATGATTCAATACAAATTCAGTTCTTTACGTCTCTAAATATAATTATAATTAATTTACTAAAGCACCAGAAGTAGGCCCTAGACTAAAATATAAATAATAATAATTAAAAGTACGATTTTTTTACAGCCCAATATTGGCTAATTGCAAGATTGAGTGGATCTAATTACTGCTTGTACTGGTCCTTAAAATTTTACTTCCTTTTTGAACGAAGTTACGATTATTATTATTGTGCAAGTAATAGATATGTAGCAGAGGTATTATTGCTATTTTTTATTATGATAATAATAATCCTACTGACCATCGATCTGTGAAGATATAGATATTTTGAAGAAGTTTTTTTAATCTTCATATTATTAAGACGGAGCACTCGACATCTGTTGAATACTAATTACATGCATATACAAGGAGTTATTATAGAAATGATCATCGATATTTTGAAAAAGTTTTTTAATCTTCATATTATTAAAACGGAGCACTCGACATCTGTTGAATACCAATTACATGCATATACAAGGAGTTATTATAGAAATGATCATCGATATTTTGAAAAAGTTTTTTAATCTTCATATTATTAAAACATAGCACTCGCTATCTATTGAACTTCAACCAAGTGTTTGATTTACCTTAATGTTTCACATGTTTCACCAAGTGGTATCCACACATACTTTCAACTTAATCTATTGAATAGTATTTACATGTCACATACAATTATATATATTTTTTGAGAAATTAGGCTTACAATTAGCTTGTGCTCGAAGAAAAAAAATGTATTTAATTTTTTTTAGTTTTACTTGGCAACAATTTTTTATTGAATTTTCACGTATGTATTAAGACATGATTGACCATTTTTTTTCCATTTCCAGCAGCATGAGTCAATCATTTTAAGGCCACTGCAAGCCGTTTATCATCATGCAAACTACAATATTTATGATGGGTCTTTAATGTGGCAGCCAAACGAACGTTGCAAAAATAGCTTCACTCAGTGTGATTAAAAGATATTTTAATTAGATGAGTAATAAACATATTTATAGATGTATTTCTATATCTAATGTGACAAGTGCAAATGCATCTGTATTTTGGTACATAATCTGTAATGAAAGTTAAAAAACCATAGTACAAATTTTGATATTTTTATAGGAATATATTAATTACAATTTTTTTTAATGACATTGTTAAGAAGATTAAATAAAACAAACACTTTTCTTTGTATATATCACACTGTTTATTAACATTAGCGATTATAGTTTCGATCACGTTCTGATCATTATCAAACCTTAATAAACTACAGGTTTGATAATGATCAGAACGTGATCGAAACTATAGTACTAACTTTAATAAACAGTGTGATATATACAAATAATATAATAATAATACTTTATTTATGCTATAACTTGACAGTTTTACATAAGTCAAAAGTGATACAAAGAAGTTATAGTTATAGTTAGTGTTTGTTTTAATTAATCTTCTTAACAAGTGTTTGTTTTATTGGTTTGTTTTAGAAGAAATTCGGGGGATTGGAAACCATAGTAAAAAATTGGATATATATTTTTATAGGAATATATTAATTATAAGAAAAATTTCATTTTGAATGACATTGTTACGAAGAAATTGAAGAAATTTATTCCCAAATCCTTTATTATTCTTTACTATATTATCCTATAGAAGAAAGGAAGTCAGAATTCCGTTTATTATTGTTTAGAAACAATCTGATCAATCACATCATTATTATTCTACTCTATAGTTACTAGTGACAATCTTTCATCCTATAGAAGGATGAAATCTAAAGATAAGCTAGTGCAATGTAAATGGCTATCTATTATTATTCGACTAAATAATAATAGTATAGTAATAGTATAGTAGTACTAGTAATATAGTAATAGACTAGTAATTGTTAAGTATATTGAAACAATCAGAATAATATAATTTAAAAAATATATATTTTGTTGATTGTAATAGAATTATTATACTACTGTTTATTTACTAGTGAGAATCAGTACAAGTAGAATGATCAGTAGATATTCTTCTGATTAAAGATTAGTTAGAAATGACAATAAGTACACGTACAAGTAGTGGCAATCAGTACTAGTAGAGTGATCAGTAGATATTATTCTGATTAGTGATTAGTTAGAAATCACAAATAGTCAAAATAGAATAATCACTTAATATTCTTCTGATTAGTGATTAGTTAGAAATTACAATAAGTACAAGTACAAGTAGTGACAACCAGTACAAGTAGAATGATCAGTAGATATTCTTCTGATTAGTGATTAGTTAGAAATGACAATAACCTCAAGTACAAGTAGTGACAATCAGTACAAGTAGAATACTCAGTAGATATTCTTCTGATTAGTGATTAGTTAGAAATGACGATAAGTACAAGTACAAGTACTGACAATCAGTACAAGTAGAATAATCACTTGATATACGTCTGATTAGTGATTAGTTAGAAATGACGATAAGTACAAGTAGAATGATTGTGACAATCTGATGTACAATGTACAAGTAGTGACAATCAGTACAAGTAGAATGCTCAGTAGATATTTTTCTGATTAGTGATTAGTTAGAAATGATAATAAGTACAAGTACAAGTAGTGACCATCAGTACAAGTAGCATGCTCAGTAAATATTTTTTCTGATTAGTGATTAGTTAGAAATGACGATAATTACAAGTACAAGTAGTGACAATTAGTACAAGTAGAATGATCAGTAGATATTCTTCTGATTAGAGATTAGTTAGAAATGACAATAAGTACACGAACAATTAGTGGCAATAAGTACTAGTAGAATGATCAGTAGATATTCTTCTGATTAGTGATTAGTTAGAAATCACGATAAGTACAAGTACAAGTAGTGACAATCAGCATAAGTAAAATGATCAGTAGATATTCTTCTGATTAGTGATTATTAATTAGAAATGACAATAAGTACAAGTACCAGTAGTGAATAACAGTACAAGTAGAATGATCAGTAGATAGTCTTCTGATTATTGACTAGTTAAAAATGACAATAAGTACAAGTACAAGTAGTGACAATCCGTACAAGTAGAATGCTCTGTAGATATTCTTCTGATTAGTGATTAGTTAGAAATCACGATAAGTACAAGTACAAGTAGTGACAATGAGCACAAGTAAAATGATCAGTAGATATTCTTCTGATTAGTGATTATTAATTAGAAATGACAATAAGTACAAGTACCAGTAGTGAATAACAGTACAAGTAGAATGATCAGTAGATATTCTTCTGATTATTGACTAGTTAAAAATGACAATAAGTACAAGTACAAGTAGAATGATTAATAGATATTCTTCTGATACGTGATTAGTTAGAAATAACAATAAGTACAAGTACAAGTAGTGACAATCCGTACAAGTAGAATGCTCTGTAGATATTCTTCTGATTAGTGATTAGTTAGAAATGACGATAATTACAAGTACAAGTAGTGACAATCAGTACAAGGAAAATGATCAGTAGATATTCTTCTGATTAGTGATTAGTTAGAAATTACTATAAGTACAAGTACAAGTAGTGACTATCAGTACAAGTAGAATGATGAGTAGATATTCTTCTGATTAGTGATTAGTTAGAAATGACAATAAGTACAAGTACAAGTAGTGACAATCAGTATAAGAAGAATAATCAGTAGATATTTTTCTGCTTAATGATTACTTAGAAATGACAATTAGTACAAGTACAAGTAGTGACAATCAGTGCAAGTAGGATGATCAGTAGATATTCTTCTGATTTGTGATTAGTTAGAAATTACGATAAGTACAAGTACAAGGAGTAATAAACAGTACAAGTAGAATGATCAGTAGATACTCTTCTGATCAGTGATTAGTAAGAAACGACAATAACTACAAGTACAACTAGTGACAATCAGTGCAAGTAGAATGATCAGTAGATATTCTTCTGATTAGTGATTAGTTAGAAATGACAATAACTACAAGTACAAGTAGTGACAATCAGTACAAGTAGAGTGATCAGTAGATATTCTTCTGATTAGTGATTAATTAGAAATGACAATAACTACAAGTACAAGTAGTGACAATCAGTACAAGTAGAGTGATCAGTAGATATTCATCTGATTAGTGATTAGTTAGAAATGACGATAAGTACATGTAGAATATAGTCACAATCTAGTGTACAAGTACAATCTGGTATACAATGATAGTGTGCCAGTAGTGACAATCAGTACTAGTAGAATGATCAGTCGATATTCTTCTGATTAGTGATTAGTTAGAAAAGACAATAAGTACAAGTACTAGTAGTGACAATCAGTACAAGTAGAATGATCAGTAGATATTCTTCTGATTAGTGATTAGTTAGAAATGACAATAACTACAAGTACAAGTAGTGACAATCAGTACAAGTAGAATATCAGTAGATATCCTTCTGATTAGTGATTAGTTAGAAATGGCAATAAGTACAATAAGTACAAATCGAATAACCAGATCTAGAAACAATCGAGATTTGTATTTTTTTATGGCTATCCATATAGAATTATTGTGATAGTGGCTATTTACTAGTCATTATTAATTAAATTTGAACAATCATACAATTTAATAATATTTACTTCTCATAGATAGAAATAGTGTTTTTCTACTGTTTATTTACTACTGACAATCAGTACAATCAGTACATCTTAGATCTAGTGTGTTTTAAATTGCTATCAGTATAACTGTTATTCTACTGATCAGCTACTAGTAACAATTTGTTCAAAATCAAATGTAGATAATTTCAAGAGTAGTAGAGTAGAGTTTTCAACAGTATTCCACTGTTTATTTACAACTGACAACTAGTACAATCAGTACAGATTAGATCTAGTGTGTTTTAAATTGCTATTAGTATAACTGTTATTCTACTGATCAGCTACTAGTAACAATTAGTCGAAAATCAGATGTAGATCATTTCTGGAGTAGTAGAGTTTTGAACATATGTCACTGTTTTGAACAGTATGCCACTGTTTATTTACTACTGACAATTAGTACAATCAGTACGGATTAGATCTAGTGTGTTTTAAATTGCTATCAGTATAACTTTTATTCTACTGATCAGCTACTAGTAACAATTAGTCGAAAATCAGATGTAGATCATTTCTGGAGTAGTAGAGTTTTGAACAGTATGCCACTGTTTATTTACTACTGACAAATAGTACAATCAGTACAGATTAGATCTGGTGTGTTTTAAATTGCTATCAGTATAATTATTATTCTACTGATCAGCTATTTGTAACAATTAGTCCAAAATCGGATCTTGATATTATCTAGTGATTTTTTTAATGACTAGCCATACAATTTACTAGTGATAATTTATCATATTGGGATAATCATTACAATCTAATAACTATCTATTTTATAGTTAGTCGTAGAATTATTATTCTACTAACTAGTGATTATTTATCACATTGGCACAATTAGTACATTCTAATAATTATTATTTTTGGTAGATAATCACATAGAGATATTATTTTACTGAATAGTTATTACCGCCATCAGTACAAGTAGCATAATCAGATCTAGAAAAAATCTTGTGTATTTTTATGGTTATCCACGTAATTGTTATTTTACTAATTAGTTACAAGTGATTATTAATCTTATAGGAATAAACAGTTCAAACTAATAATTGTCATTTCTTAAAGCTGGTCATAGAATTTTATTCTACTGTTAAGTTACTAGTTGTAGTGTATTTTATATAGCTTTTCGTATATTTATTATTCTACTGATGAGTTACTACTGATTATATACAATATTGGAATAGTCAGTAGGTACTCTCCGATAACTATTAATTATTTGATTGATAGTCACAGAATTATTATTCCATTGTACTCGTAAGAAATTAGTATAGTAACTAGTGATAATTATTATCTAGTAGTTAATTATTATTAAGTGTAATAATGAAATCTATATATAATCTGGTAACTTTTTTTATGGCTACTCGTAAAAATTATTATTACTTTATTATTAATTATTATTCTGGCTAGTTACTAGTGATTAATTATTAATCAAATTGGAATAATCAGTGCAATCAAATATTTCTCATTGTTTTGTAACTTGTAACTTTTGTAACTAGGAGTAGTAGGGATTCTTATTATTTGTCATTGAATTGTTATTATACTAATAACTACTCACTAGTGAGTATCACTGTAATTAGTACTTCTGAAACAATATAATTTCTATCAAATTTCTGCTAAAATTTCCATATCCCTGATATCAATTTCAACTTATGTGTATCGGATTCACGGTTTCATTGGCGTCTAGGATGTGATAAGAGTTGCGCCCGTCAATATGCGGTGTGGTGCGAAAGGTCGCGATCCGTTTGGGCCAGCGATCCGCGCCAGGCTGAGGCGTCCCGACGCCCTTATAAGGCGCCTACCCACACCTCCGGGTCGGCCCAGTTAGGACGCGCGCATAGGCGTCCGTCTATTCCTGAGTGTGTGCGTGCTGCCCCACTCGTCGCGACGCCTATAAAACCGACGCCGACGCCGCCAACATCCGAGAGCGTCCGCGGGCTGCGCGGCGTCGCGACGGCCGACGCGACGTCGCCAGACGGGGCGCCCACACCTGCAAAGCAGTTGCCAAAAAGGTGCAATTCAGTGCGAAAAAATTACCTCCTAAACACCAAGTTTATCATTTTATTCAAATCGTTCATTTATTGGCGACTGAAAATTGCATATTTTTGCAAATTCTATGTGAACCATAAATTTTTCAGGAGCAAATAAAATCGGTGCTCCTTTAAATGGTGAGATACATTTCATTAGATGTCTATTTGGAACGCATAGGCACATCTTGTAAGTGTCCTGTTTTTATGTTTAACTCGTTGGTTTACCTTTTTTGGTTATGGGCAAATTTTTATTGAAAATTGATCAGCAGGCGCTTCAGATGACAGAATTTAGAACGAAAAACCTCAAATATGACCTACGCGCAGAAATAATGGGTTTTACCCATAAATAAGAATCAGAACACATTTTTCACATAAAAAAAAGTTCATTGTGAAAAAAGTTCCCAGAAATAAGAATCAGAATACCTGTTTCACAAAAAAAAAAAGTTTTTTTCGAAACATGTGTTCTGACTCCCATATAAAGTCTTGCAAGACTCATATTAAGGTTCTGCAGATTATTCAGTACAAAAATATCTACTTCCTTAATTCAAACTTCTGTATTTGCTTTTGTCTCAAGCAAAGCCTATGAGCCAAAGCAAATAAAGAATTTTAACTTAAGGAAGTACATATTTTTTACTAAATAACCTTATATGAAGATTGTTGCTCAAGCTCCAAAATATTTGTGGCTTTTGCCAACAGCTTCCATACTGACCAACTTCTTTTGGCCAATTTAGACCAATTTAATCGTAACAAATTAAAATAATCTACAAGCTATGAAATATTTGTACTTTATTGTAAACACAGATAATGCAAAAACATTAAAAAAAACGTGGCAAGAAAGTATAGAAAAACATAATATTTGTGTGTTTTGCCCATATCTTTCATACGGACCAACTGGTTTTGGCCAATTTTGACCAATTTTATCGTAACAAATTAAAATAATTAAGCTATGAAATATTTGTACTTTATTGTAAACACAGGTAATGCAAAAGCATAAAAAAACGTGGCAAGAAAGTATAGAAAAACATAAACCCCATCAAAACAATATAACAATTAATAGAGAGAAATTTTACATGTAAACAAAAATATAACTATCTAAAACTACATTAAGTAATACCAGAGATTTCTACATCATCATATTGATGCATACAGTAGTAGCAACTACCCCAATTATTGCAAGCTCGGCACATTATTGCTTCCCCCATAAATATTTTCGTAGGAAGTTTAGTTGCTCCTCAAATAACTAACTAGAATAATCTAAAAGGCCTTCAGTACCCATCGTCCAGATGATAGGTTTATTGGTCTTCACGGACACTTCACCATCTCCGGAATACGTATTCGAAGTACTCACCAACTTTCCAAACTCCAATGTTGTATTATCTAGAAGCAAAAATTAATAGGTATGAAGACATAAAGGTTCGTTCTCATGAATCAATTTTATCGATCGATCGTAGTTGATCACCAAAAGTTTAATGAAAACTATACTTCAAAGTTGATAAAACACGAATGAAATTTTATTGATCGATCGTAGTTGATCACCAAATGTTCAATAAAAACTATAGTTTAAAGTTGATCAACTCTATTGAAACAAAGGTTCGCACTATAGTTTTCATTCAACTTTTGTTGATCGATTACGAATCAAATTTTATTGATCGATCGTAGTTGATCACCAAAATTACAATGAAAACTATAGTTTAAAGTTGAATAGACATTTTTGGTGTGAAGTTATAAAGGTGCGTTCTCACGAATGAAATTTTATTGATCGATCGTAGTTGATCACCAAACATTCAATGAAAACTATAGTTTTAAGTTGATCAACTTTATTGGATCAAAAGTTCTCACTATAGTTTCGACTTTTGTTGATCGATTACAATCGATAAATTCAACTGGTCAAAAAATTTCTGGTTTAATTTCAAACCCAATTTACTTTACAACTACAATTTCCTTGAGGAATTCCATGTTTTGCTATCAATACGTATCTATCATTGGTACCAGATTAAGCAAGAGGGCGATTACCTAAATTCCACTTCAATCCTGTGGTGCTGACCCTACAAGGGGCTCCCATGGGCAGCAATCCGCAGCACTCCTTCCTAGCCCTAACTCCCCTGGGCACATCTATAACATGCTCGCCTTCCTCCAGCAGCCACGTCAAAGAATCCGAGCAAAGTATGAAGACCTTACAACTTCCTAGTATCGTCCGTGCTTTATACAGGGTGTTGATGTTGGAGATCAGCTGGTCGAAGCGTCCGGAGTTTTCGGACAGCACGTAGATCTCCTCCAGAAGGATGGAGTTGTGCCTGCAGTACTTCCACGTCTCCCTTAGGGCTTTGGTGAAGTCGGTCTCGTTTTGATCGGCCGTGCGGATGATTGCAGTGGACGGAAGGGATTCGTAGTACTTTAAGGTTGAAGGCAGAATGGAGTCCATGTCGCCAGTTATCAGGTCAGGATCGGCCGTTATGCCCGTTGTTAGGTTGGGGTCCTTGATCCAGGCACGCCATGCGTCGGTGCCGCCATCCACAGTTGTACGGACTTTAGCTTTAGAAGGATCAGAAGAAGAATGATAGAGAAGAAGAATAGAAATTCAAGATTTCGAGATAAACCATGTAATAAAGAATCTGGAGGAACTCTTAATACTAAAGTAACGACTGACAATGAAGACGTCCAACAAAAAAAAAATGCAAGAAAATAATTAAGGATTTAGACCAAAAAAATCAGAAAGTTAGATTCAATCTTTTATACAAAATTGGAACGATTTGAAATGATATCTTTTGATATTTTAAACAATTAACAAATTGCGCACACATTTTTTTCTTAAAGCATTAGATGTATAGATATTTTTCACAAGTTTTTTCATTTTGACCAATCAGAAAGTTAATTAGCAAATCTAGGTTTATTCAATCTTGTATACAAAATTGGAACGATTTCAAATGATATCTTATAATATTTGAAACATTTAACAAATTGCGCACACATTATTTTTTTAAAGCATTAGACGTATTGATTTTTATTAAAGCTTTTCCATTAAGTCCAAAAAATAAGAAAGTTAGTTAGCAAATGTATAATTATTCAATCTTGTATACAAAATTGCAATGATTTGAGATGATATCTTATGATATATTAAATATTTAACGAATTGCGCACATTTTTTTTTAAAGCATTAGACATTTTGATTTTTTTTTTAAGTATTTGAATTTAGACCATATAAATCAGAGAGTTAGTTAGCAAATGTATGTTTATTCAATCTTGTACTTATATAGGACATTTTCTCTGTGATTTTCAGAGAAATTATCTTCAGGTATAGTATACAGATTTTCATCAGTGTATGAAAATATGGCATAAAATTTTCAAAATATCTGTCAGATAAATTTTCACAAATTAACAGATAAGCGATACTTGTCAATTTGGAAAGTTAATAGCTCAATTTTCTCACTTATGTAAGACATCCTCTGTCAAATTTCCAGAGAATTACCTTCAGGCATACTGTATGCAAATCAGGCATAAATATTTTAAAATATCGGTCAGATAAATTTTCAGAAATTACAGTGACAGATAAACGATACTTGTCAATTTCGAAAGGTAATAGCTCGATTTTCTCACTTATTTAGGATATCCTCTCTATGAAAATTTCAGAGGAATTATCTTTAGGCATACTCTATGCAAATATGGCAAACAAATTACAAAATATTTATCAGATAAATTTTCTGAATTTAGAGTGACAGATAAGCGAAACTTGTCAATTTGGAAAGTTAATAGCCTGATTTTCTCACATATTTAGGACATCCTCTTTGTCAAAGTTTCAGAGAAATTATCTTCAGGCATACTATATGCAAATCTGGCATAAAATTTTGAAAAGATTTGTACCATAAATTTTCAGAAATTATAGTGACAGATTCAATGTCAATTTGGAAAGATAATAACTCGATTTTCTCACATATTTAGGACATCCTATCATATACCAAAAATTCAATTATTACAACAAAAATTTTAATTATACGTGGTAACATAACTATTCTATCGTCTTTTCATGGTTATTGGTAATTAATCGATGATTAATGTTACATTTTCAGTTGTTTCTGTCAAAATTTCATTGATTTCTATCAATATTTCAATTATTTCTACCATAATTTCAATTATTTCTGTCAAACTTTTCATTATTAGTGACATTATTCAATTGTTGCTGTGGAATTTGTTACAGAAGTTTAAATATGTATAACAACTTCAATAATTACGTCTGTATTACCAAAATATCAAAATTTTACGTCAAAATTTAAAATATATCATACAGAACTTCAGTTAATTATGTCAAAATTTCAATAATTAAGCCTGCAAATGTAAAAACAACAATCTTCAATTATATTACTCGGTGCCTATCAAATCTTCAACTTTTCTATGAATATTTCAATTATTTTTGTCATTAATTCAATAATTCATAAAAAAATGGCAATGACTCAAATTGTATGTTGTTTATGAAAAAATTTCTACGATTTAAATAAAAATTTCGATTATTATTATTATTGTGTCCATCCTGGATGACTTGCAATTAATAAATGATTAATGTATTTTTTCTATTAATTATTTCATCTGATTTTCGGTGATACCGTAAAAAATTCAATAATTAAGTATGTAATTATAGGAATATACCAAAAATTCAATTATTACAACAAAAATTTTAATTATACGGTATAACATAACTATTCTGTCGTCTTTTCATGGTTATTGGTATTAATCAATGATGAATGTAACATGTTCACTTATTTCTGTCAACATTTCATTGATTTCTATCAATGTTTCAATTATTTTTACCGAATTTTCTATTATTTCTGTCAACGTGTTATTATTTGTGACATTATTCAATGGTTACTGTGGAATTTGTTACAAAAGTTTAAATATGTTATAATTTCAACAAATTTCTGTCAAATATTCATTGATTTCTACAAATATTTCAATAAGTTTTCCACCATTTCTATTATTTCTATCAAACTTTTTATTGTTAGTGATATTATTCAATGGTTTTTTCAGAATTTTCAGAAATTACATTGACAGATAAGCGATACTTCTCAGGTCGATTTTCTCACTTATTTAGGACATCCTCTCTGTCAAATTTTCTAAGGAATTAATTTCAGGTATACTGTATGCAAATCAGGCATAAAATTTTAAAAATATCCGTCAGATAAATTTTCAGACATTACAGATTCTTGTCAATTAGGAAAGTTAATAGCTCGATTTTCTTATTTATTTAGGACATCCTCTCAGTCAAATTTTCAGAGGACGTATCTTTAGGTATTCTGTATGCACATCAGGCATCAAATTTTCAAAATATCCGTCAGATAAATTTTCAGAAATTACAGTTTCAGATTAGCAATACTTGTCAATTTGGAAAGTTTATAGCTCGATTTTCTCACTAATATAGGACATCCTCTCTGTCAATGTTTTATAGAAATTATCTTTAGGCATACTGTATACAAATCTGGCATAAAATTTTCAAAATATCGTCTGATAAATTTTCAGAAATTATAGTGACCGATAAGCGATACTTGTAAATTTGGAACGTTAACAGCTTGATTTTCTCACTTATTTAGGATATCCGTTCTATCAAATTTTCAGAGGAATTATCTTCAGGTATACTGTTTGCAAATCTGGCATTCAGGTCAGATAAAAATATCGGTCAGATAAAATTTGAGAAATTACAGTAACAGATAAGAGATACTCGTCAATTCGGAAAGTTATTAACTCGATTTTCTCACTTATTTAGAATGTCCTCTCTGTCAAATCTCCAGATTAATTATCTTCAGGTATACTTGATGCAAATATAGCAAATTTTCAAAATATGCGTCAGATAAATTTTCAGAAATTACAGATAAATACTTGACAATTTGGAAAGTTAATAGCTCGATTTTCTCACTTATTTAGGACATCCTCTCTGTCAAATTTTGAAAGTAATTATCTTCAGGCATACTGTATGCAATTCAGGCATAACATTTTCAAAACATAAGTCAGATAAATTTTCAGAAATTACAATGACAGATAAGAGATACCTGTCAATTTGGAAAGTTATTAACTCAATTTTCGCACTTGTTTAGGACATCCTCTCTGTCAAATTTTCAGAGGAATTATCTTCAGGCATAATGTATGCAAATCTTTGAAAATGATTTGAAATAATATCTTTTAATATTTTAAACATTTAACAAATTGCGCCCACAATTTTTCTGAAGCATTAGACGTATTGATTATTTTTTCAAAGTATTTCCATTTAGACCAAAAAATCAGAAAGTTAATTAGCAAATGTATTTTTATACAATCTTGTATACATAATTGGAACGATTTGAAATGATATCTTTTTATATTTTAAACATTTAACAAATTGCGCACACATTTTTTTTTAAAACGTTAGATGTTTTGATTTTTTTTAAGTATTTCCATTTAGACCCAAAAAAATCACAATCTATCGTAATGCAAGAATTTAAGATTGCATGTGAATGAAGATTCATCCTGGTGGTGAAAACTGGAAGATATGCAGCTGGCGCAATAAAGGCGGGAAAACATCCGACGCGCATTAATTTGAATTTTGGCGCCAAACGAAAATATTCCTGCTGTGGCGCACAAAAAAACCTGCTGCAGTCCACCTGCAGGCGTTTACCTGAATTCCATAGGTCCACGACGCGGGAAGCCAGTTTTCCCTGGAAAGTGATGGGGCGGTTGAGCACCACGACCCCATGCCTTGTGGGGGTGGTTTCCCCCAGCAGGACCTCGCAGGGCGACCAGGAGATCGTCGTGTTCATCGTACGCGCGCACCACATGTAAACATAACCTTCGCAGCAGCTGATTGCACGAAAAAGAGCAGCCTGCGACATCTAACGCAGCAGGAACGCAGTTTTCCCGCGCTCCTGCTGCGGTCGGAAAAACACTGCTCTGCAAGTTGTCTATGTTAGCATGGCGTTTCAGAGACATCAAACTTCCTCATCCCACTTGATCAATCAAGATCTACTGCAAGATACGCTCGTATCGCATTTGCTGGTAATCTTTGACCCGATCCAATTTATATAAAAGTTGTAATGCACTGCAGCCTTATCACCTCACAGATAACCCAATTCCTAGTGGCCCATTTCGAAATTTCATCACATATCTCTCCTATACATAAATCACCAAAACTACGCTCAATTGAGTATCTTGAAGCTCACGCACTCGTGGCTAATTAGTTTGATTACTCGAGACCAGTCAATTGCGTCCAGAAAAAACGCCGCGATCGAAAACAGCTCTTTATCTGGTCTCGACCCTGTAAACAGCGAAAGGATTATCTCGTGTTTGGATTAGTGGCTCACAAACAATTGCCTGTAGGGGAAGTTGAATGGGTCATTGTTGCAGATAACTGCTTGTTGTCCACATGTTGCGGTTGTGACGAAATGCTGGACGTAATTACGAAGCCTCGCAGAGGTCTGATAACAAAATACTGGTCTAGCGATACAAATTGATTCATATCAATTGGAAACAAATAATTCATCATCACTAGAATGATCAAAAATTGGAAACAAATAATTATGCCACTAGAGTAATGTAAATTAACTTTTTACAGTGTAAATTGGGTTTTGGGACTTACTCCTCCTAGTTATTAAATAAAGTATAGTTCGTACCAATCAGAACGATAACTAAAATTAATGTAATTTAGGATAAAACGGGCTCACGAATGTTTGCACACATGAAATTTGTTATTTTCGAGATCACATAACATATTATTTTTTATAGAAAATTCTACTGAATCTAAAACCTTTAAAATCACAAAACCCAAGTCAAAATTGAGAAGATTTAAAAAATCTCGGACCAGAGATTTTGATATTCGAGCAAATTTTTGCATGAATGTTTGCACAGATAACACTTGTTATTATCGAATTCCCATAAAGTATTATTCTTTATAGAAAATTCTGCTGAATCTAGAACCTTTACAATCACAAAACCCAATTGAAATTTGAAAAGATTTGAAAAATAAAATGTAGGTATGTATAAGTAACAATCCTAATATCTCGGACCAGAGATTTTGATATTCGAACAAATTTTTGCATTAATGTTTGCACAGATGAAACTTGTTATTATCGAATTCCCAGAAAATATTATTCTTTATAAAAAACACTGCTGTATCTAAAACCATTAAAATCACAAAACACAAGTGAAAATTCTGAAGATTTGAAAAATAAAATGTAGGTATGTCAAGTAACAATCCTAATATCTCGGATCAGATATTTCAGAGATCTGAACTCTCGGATCTCGGATCTCGGATCATAAACAGATTTCCATATAATTTGTAGCCATAATTATTGGCTACAACTAATAATTGTAGACATTGTTTCCATATAATGTAGTTAATTTTTATTATTTTCAAAAAACATGTTATCTGCTTTGAGGCCTTTTTACGATTTCATTGAAAGCACATTGTGTTTATCTTTTATTTATTATTATATATTAATTATAAAAATATTTATAATTATATATTAATATAATTATGTTAGTTCACTAGAATTGATTATCTTCTTCTTTAACAATTTACCTTCATATTCTGAACATGAGCCACTTACCAAAAATGTATTACATTAAAAAACATACAGATATTTTGGAAATTTTATGCCAGATTTGAATACAATAGACGGAGAGCATGTATTAAATAGTTCGTAAATCGCGTTATTAACTTTCCAACTTGGCAAGTATCAGTTATCTGTCACTGAAATTCCTGAAAATTTATCTAGCAGATATTTTGAAAATTTTATCCAAGATTTGCATACAGTATGCCTGAAGGTAGTTTCTGTGAAAATTTCAAACGGAGTATGTCTTAAATAATTCGAGTTATTAGGTTTCCAAATTTTCAAGAATCGGTTGTCTCTCACTGAAAATCCTGAAAAGTTATCTAATAGATATTTTAAAAAAATTATGCCAAATTTGCATACAGTATGCCTAAATATACTTCCTCTGAAAATTTGGCAGAGTGCATGTCTTAAATAAGTAAGAAAATTGCGATATTAACTTTCTAAATTGGCAAGTATCAGTTATCTGTCACTGAAATTTCTGAAAATTTATCTAACAGATATTTTAAAAAATTTATACAAAATTTTTAGATAGTATGTCTGAAGATAATTCCTCTGAAAATTTTACAGAGTGGATGACTTAAATAAGTTAGAAAATCGCGTTGTTATCTTTCCAAATTGGCAGGAATCGGTTATCTATCACTGAAATCCTGAAAATTCATCTAATGCATATTTTGAAAATTTTATGCCAGATTTGAATACAGTATGTTTAAAGATAATTCCTCTGAAATTTTGACAGAAAGGGTATCTTAAATAAGGAAGAAAATCGCGTTAATATTATCTGTCACTGAAACTTCTGTAAATTAATCTAATGGATATTTTGATTTTTTTTTGTCAGATTTGCATATAGTACGCCTGAAGATACTTCCTCTTAAAATTTGACAGAGAGTATGTCTTAAATACATGAGAAAATCGCGTTATTAACTTTCCAAATTAGCAAATATCGGTATCTGTCACTAAAAATCCTGAAAATTTATCTAGCTCATATTTTGAAAATTCTTTGCCAGATTTGCATACAGTATGTCTGAAGTTAATTGCTCTAATAATTTGATAGAGAAGTTGTCTTAAATAAGTGAGAAAATCGAGTAACAATCTTTCCAAATTGGCAAGTATCGGTTATCTATTACTGAAATTCCTGAAAATAAATTTGATGGTTATTTTGAAAATAATATGCCAGATTTGCATACAGTATGCCTGAAACTACTTTCTCTGAAAATTTGACAGAGAGCATGTTTTAAATAAGTGAGAAAATTGCGTTATTACCTTTCCAAATGGGAAAGTACCGGTTATCTGTCACTGAAATTCCTGAAAATTTATCAAATGGATATTTTGAAAATTTTGTGCCAGATTTGCATACGGTATGCCTGAAGATACTTCCTCTGAAAATTTGACAAAGAGCATATTTTAAATAAGTGAGAAAATCGAGATATTAACTTTCCAAATTGGCAAGTATCAGTTATCTATTACTGAAATTCCTGAAAATTCATCTAACCGATATTTTGAAAATTTTATGTCAAATTTGCATACAGTATGCCTGAAGATAGTTTCCCTGAAAATTTGACACAGAGTATCTCTTAAATAAGTGAGACAATCGAGTTATTAAGTTTCCAAATTTTTAAGTATCGGTTATCTGTTACTGAAAATCCTGAAAAATTTTCTAATAGATATTTTGAAAAATTTATGCCAGATTCGCATAAAAATTTGACACACATGATATTCTAATAAGGTGAGAAAATTGAGTTATTAACTTTCCAAATTGACATGTATCTCTTATCTGTATCTATAATATTTGAAATTTTATCTGACGTATATTTTGAAAATTTTATGCCACATTTGCATACAGTATGCCTGAAGATAATACCTCTGAAAATTTCACAGAGAGGATGTCCTAAATAAGTGAGAAAATCGAGTTATTACCTTTCGAAATTGACAAGTGTCTCCTATCTGTCACTGTAATTTCTGAAAATTTATCTGATGGATATTTTGAAAATTTCATACTCGATTTGCATATAGTATACTCGAAGATAATTCCTCTGAAAATGTGACAGAAAGTATGTCCTAAATAAGTGAGAAAATCTAGTAGTTAACTTTCCATATTAACACGTAATTTCTATCTGTCACTGTAATTTCTGAAAATTTATCTGACGGATATTTTGAAAATTTTATACCAGATTTGTTTACAGTAAGCCTGAAGATAATTGCTTTGAAAATTTGACAAATAGGATTTCCTAAATAAGTGCGAAAATTGAGTTGACATGAATCTCTTATCTGTCAATGTAATTTCTGAAATTTCCTGGATATTTTGAAAATGTTATGCCAAATTTACATACAGTATGTCTGAAGATAATTCCTTTGAAAATTTGACACAGTGCGTCATAAACAAGTACGAAAATCAAGTTATTAACTTTCAAAATTAGCAAGTATCGGTTATCTGTATTGAAATCTGAAATCTGAAATCTGAATCTGAAACTGGAAATCCTGAATATTAGCGGATGTTTTGAAAATTTTATGCAAGATTTGCATACAGTATGTCTGAAGATAATTCCTCTGAAAATTTGACTGAGAGGATGTCTTAACTAACTTAGAAAATCACGTTATTAACTTTCCAAATTAGCAAGCATCTGCTTTCTAGCTTTTTAGCAATTTTAGTTGAACCAATAGATTTCTGTATGAAAGAATATAATTTGATCACTGTTCTAAAATTCTCCTTCTTTAGCTATTTCTCAAGAAACAAGAAATTTGGTTACAAAAGCAATTATATATATATAGCAATTATAATTTTTTTTACTTTATTACTAATTTATGTTAGCATGACTGTACATGGGCCTCTCTTAGTTCCTTCCATTTGGTTTTGTGTTTTGCATTTTACATCCAATTCTAGCTTGAAACCAAAACAGCGTGGAATTGACTACAGAACATAAATTATAAATAGTGATAACGGGAACTCGGCAAGTCAAAAAAAACAACAAATTAGTAAGCAGTATTCCGAGATATGATGCTGTCAATTATTTTCGGTCGGTTTTATGGCCACGTTAATATATTTATTACATCCTCTGGTACTCAATAAAACATCCTTTTAACAATCGCTATATAATTTTCCCAATAACTCTTTGCGGTACTCCACGAACTCCGCTTATGCAACGGAGCACAATTTTTGGCGAGGTGTTAATTGTATAATTTTGCAGATAGCAATTGTTTGACTGCGAAAAACAATCGCGACCGCACTATTTGACTTGCATGAGTCGCCTGCTTGCGATTGTTTCCACACCGCCTCATTAAAAACGCCCCCCGCAAAACCCCGACAATCGATTTGCAAGTGAAATCGCTCACGTTTGTTTTTTTGTAGAGTCATTGTTTTCACAGCACGTGGGGTAATAATAAACATTACGAGTGACCTACGTGGAAAGCAGCCTTTACAATACTGCTGCATATAAAAAACCGCCATCAAAATATTATATTATAAAAGAGAAATTAGATGACAATTTAACGATAATAATTTAAAGATATAATCTTGAAACAAAAAAATTAGAATAACTTGAAATATAAATTATAAGTGAACTTTATTGTTAAATTTATTAAACGTATTAATAAGACATAAAATAGACAGTCAAATCAATGACAAAAATGACATCAATGACATGACAAAAAAACTACATAAAAATTATTTTTTCAAATTTATAAATGTACTAATGTGATAATCTAATCTAATCTAATAATCTAATAATAATCTAATCTAATAATGTATGTACTACTGTAAATACTATAAAATACATAATAATAATCAATACTAAATACAATTTGTAAAAAGTCATATGTTTTGTACAAAACTTTATGAATTATATCAAATGAAGACAGTAACCAATTACGCCATAGTAGAGGATCAATTGGGATTATTACTATTATTATTATTTATTTATTTTTTATTACTATAATTATTATGATTATGCAGTTGTAAAAATTGATCTAAATATGAAACGAGTACACATAGTTTGCTATCGATTTGGGCAACGTGTACAATGTAATTCTCAACATTAACATAGAGGTGACCCCATCACAATTCTGTGATATAATATATAAAATATTGCTGTTACTGGAACTCCAGTTGAAACATATTAGCCGCAATTAGTTTAATCAGCAGAGCATGTGGATGACAAGCTTGACATTGAGTTATTGCTGAGGCTTCAGTTTTAATTCGTAAAGAAGTTTAAAAGTAATAAAAGCCAATAGTGCAAAACTTACATGAATTAGTTGGTAGGCAATAATTAATGTTAAACTATTACTATGATAGTGATAATGATATAACGTGTTAATTATATTCCTGTTGTTATGAAATACATTTTTGAGTTTACTCGAGGTATGATAACACAATAATCAACATAAATTGAATCTAAATTAACTTAAGTAAGAAAACAATTATTAAGAAACCCTGATGATGGCTGAATATTAAGCCGAAACTAGTGCGGGGCAAATTAAATAAATAAATACTAGATACCAGAAAGTACTTTAAATAACAAATAATAATCAAAAATATCTGGTAAAATGGATAAAATACTAAAAAAAATGTATTGATTTCTGTTCTTATAGACATTGATATTGATTGACATACTTTTCAAGAGAATTGCTATTAAAATTAATTTCAATACATTTCTATTTAGTCATGGTATTGAGGAAGTCATGTGTTGCCAGTTGCCAATTAAAAATAATATTAATACTCATTTTTCTTATCAATGTTTTAATTGAGGTCATATGATGTTCATACTTGCTATGAATAGTCATTCAATTGGCATGTTCAAAATGTTATTAACAAAACCATATATCTAGCCAATTTTTCGTTTTGGAAAAGAATCAGAAAGATATATAAATTAAAAACATATAATATAAAAACCCTGTACCACTGGTATTCTCTACATCTCAATAACGTGGGCTTAAAAATTCCATACAAATTTTTGACTGAGTTCTAATACTAAATAAAATTTGGTTAAAAAGTTATGGAATATTTATAACTACTTTCTAAATGTCAAAAATTTGTGAATTAGTAGTATTCTCAAGTCTCAGAAACGGGATTTTTTTTCCTAATCAAATTTCTGGTCACACGTGTTAGAAATACAGTTTATTTTGAAAATATACCAGTAGTTTTTGCAAAATCTTCAAATAATTGTCGTGAATATGTTATAAAATGTTCATTTGTTTTTGGGTATTAACAAATTTTCATATGGGACGCGATTTTTTATTCCTAATCATATTTCTGGTCACACTTGTTAGAAATACAGCTAATTTTGTAGAATAAACCAGCAGTTTTTGCAAAATCTTCATATAATTGTCGTAAATATATAATGAAATGTTCATTTGTGTTGGGGTATTAATAAATTTAAAAATACAGCTAATTTTATAATAATAATAAATAATAAAGAATTTTGTAGAATAAACCAGCAGTTTTGGCAAAATCTTCATATAATTGTCGTTAATATATTATGAAATGTTCATTTGTGTTTGGGTATTAATGAATTTTCATACACTTTGAAAATAATCATTGATTTTTTTCAACGTTCATGTGATGAATTTTTTTCAGAGAACAGTATCAGTAGATTTTACAAAATCTTCATAACATTTTCGTGAATATATTATAAAAATTTGATTTGAGCTTGGCATTAACTAAATTATCATTTACTTTGAAAATTTTCGAGGATTTCATACAAATTCCAAGAGTTGATTATTACAGAATCTCGTTTTTCTTGTTTTCCTATGCTTTCTATAACAGTTGTCAACATTTTGACTACCCTAATTTAAAGACTGACTTTTTCTGCATTCACTTCTTTCCTGTTATTGTTCGATTTGCTATGACAACTTGCTATGACTACTGTCAAAATTTTGACTACACCAAATTGAAGCCACAATGTTTCTGTACCACGCTATCATTCTGACTTCTTTTCAATTCTGACTACACCAAATTAAAGCCACAAGTTTCCTGAACCGTTCTGAAAAATTTCAGTATTTCAGGAGCTATAATGGCAGATATATCCACGTTTTGCATTTTTTTTCGATTTGACACCCTCCTGTGATAGCTGTAAAAACTTTGACTATACAAAATTTAAGTCTACAGTTTTCAGCACCATACTGCCAAATTTTAATATTCCGGGAGCTGTAATGACAGAGATATTCACTTTTTTTTTGTTTTTTTCGATTCATATGCTTCATATGACATCTGTGAAAATTTTGACTACACCAAATTAAAGCTAGAATTTTTCTGCAAAATGCTGCCAAATTTTAATATTCCCGGAGTTATAATGGCAGACATATTGACGTTTTTCCTGTTTCCTGTCGATTTGACAGCTTCCTATGACAGCTGTCAAACTGAAAGACTACATTCTGATTTCTTCTCAATTTTGACTACACCAAATCAAAGCCACAATTGTTCTGCACCGTACTGCCAAATATATAGTATTCCTGGAGCTATAATGGCAGAGATATCTACGTGTTACCTGTTATTTTGTATAATGGAAGAAATATTGACATGTCTTCTGTTATTTTTTTCGATTTGACAGCTTCCTATGACAGCTGTCAAAACTTTGACTACACCAAATTAAAGTCTGAATTTGTCAGCACCATACTGCCAAATTTTAATATTCCGGGAGCTATAATGACAGAGATATTCACGTTTTTCCAATTTTTTCCATGTTTCCCAAGTTTTCTGCACCGTTCTGAAAAATTTCAGTATTTCAGGAGCTATAATGGCAGATATATCCACGTTTTGCATTTTTTTTCGATTTGACACCCTCCTGTGATAGCTGTAAAAACTTTGACTATACAAAATTTAAGTCTACAGTTTTCAGCACCATACTGCCAAATTTTAATATTCCGGGAGCTGTAATGACAGAGATATTCACGTTTTTCTGTTTTTTTCGATTTGACAACTTCGTGTGACATCTGTCAAAATTTTAACTACACCAAACTAAAGCTAGAATTTTTCTGCAAAATACTGCCAAATTTCAATATTCCCAGAGCTATAATGGGAGACATATTTACGTTTTCCTTCGATTTGACAGCTGTCATAGGAAGATATGACATTCTGATTTCTTCTCAATTCAATAAATTAACAGTAAATTTTAATCTTCCGGGAGCTATAATGGCAGAGATATTCACGTTTTTCCTGTTTTTTTTCTTTAGATTTGACAGCTATCTATGACTTCTGTCAAAATTTTGACTACATCAAATTAATGCTAAATTGTTTTCTGCCAAATCCTACCAGATTTTATTATTCCTGGAAGTTTCTAAAGTTTTTCTCTGATTTGATAGCTTCCTATAACAACTGTCAAAATTGTGACTACACCAAATTAAGCTAGAATTTGTCTGCAAAACATTGCCTAATTGCAATATTCCCAGAGCTATAATGGCAGAGATAGTCACGAATTTCTTGTTTTCTTTCGATTTTACATATTCTTATGACAGCTATCAAAATTGTGACTACACCAACTTAAGCTAGAATTTGTCTGCAAAACACTGCCAAATTGCAATATTCCCAAAGCTATAATGGCAGAGATAGTCACGAATTTCCTGTTTTCTTTCGATTTGACAGATTCTTATGTCAGCTGTCAAAATTTTGACTACAGCAAGGTAAAGTCTGAATTTTTCTGCAAAATACTGCCAAATTGCAATATTCCCAGAGCTATAATAGCAGAGATAGTCACGAATTTCCTGTTTTCTTTCGATTTGACAGATTCTTATGACAGCTGTCAAAATTTTGACTACAGCAAGGTAAAGTCTGAATTTTTTTGCAAAATACTATCAAATTGCAATATTCCCAGAGCTATAATGGCAGAGATATTTACATTTTTCCTGTTTCCATTCGATAAGACAGCTTCCTATGATACCTGTTAATTCGAAAAACTAGATTTTGAATTCTTCTCAATTCTGACTACCCCAAATAAAAGATAGCAAATTTTCCGAATTTTGATACCAAAGAATTTCTGTGTGAGAGAATATTCCAAATCCTGGGAGAATTAAAATATAAATATTTTAAATGATATCTTAATGTCATGGAGCACATTTTAATTTTTGTTTTTGTGTTTTCATTTTATTTTTAAGTTACAAAAATATTTTGGTGCCAATTAATGTTATTAGATGCCACAGTATGAATGAAATTTATATATCAAAATATAAAATGTCTATGATATTCAAAAATATTCCAAAAAATATATAAAATATAAAAAAAATATATTAAATATACAAAAAAATTAGCAGTAGCAATAGTTTTATGTGTTTTCTATGACTACAAAATAAATGAACATAATTGAAAATGTTATTGAACGGCAAATATTTTTTTACATAGATTTCATTATGTCGTGAAATTGTGAAGTGGAAAAGTTCGTAAATATTGCAAAATTTTAATATTTTCTTGAATGTCATAGAATGCTCGTTTATGAAAAAATTCTGTGATGCGATTGAATTCTCTACGTGCTCAAAATTTTCTTGGTTATTTTTTTTTTTATAATAATGCAAAGGATTCCTATGAATTTTTATGTACTTATAAAGCATGTTTTTAGTGTCATGGCAAGAACATTTTGTGCTCGTTTATGGAAAAATCTGTGATGCGATTGAATTCTCTACGTGCTCAAAATTTTCTTGGTTATTTTTTTTTAATAATAATGCAAAGGATTCCAAATAATTTTTATGTACTTATAAAGCATGTTTTTAGTGTCATTGGCAAGAACATTTTGTGCTCGTTTATGAAAAAAATCTGTGATGCGATTGAATTTTCTACGTGCTCAAAATTTTCTTGGTTATTTTTTTTTTATAATAACGCAAAGGATTCCAATGAATTTTAATGTACTTATAAAGCATGTTTTTAGTGTTATTGGCAAGAACATTTTGTGCTCGCTTATGAAAAAAATCTGTGATGCGATTGAATTTTCTACGTGCTCAAAATTTTCTTGGTTATTTTATTTTTAAAATAATGCAAAGGATTCCAATGAATTTTAATGTACTTATAAAGCATATTTTTGGTGTCATTGGCAAGAAAATCTTCTTCTGTCTCACCTATTTGTTCTTAATACTCTTATTACTTTATTATTATTTAGATTATTATTACAATTATTACTTATAATATTGTATAATAATATATTGCAATAGTTTACAACTCCGAAACGATACATTCCATACCAGAATACACATAATAAATTATTTCAATTGAAAATGCAGAAACATAATATGAACAAATATATAGTTTGAGCCTTGTCATTTTTGCCTGATGATGGTTTAAACACCGAAACCGGTCGCAAAAAAAAATTTAACAAATCAAGTAAGTACAGAATTTTTTAAATTTATATTGCAATCGATTTTTATGTATCTAGAAAATTATGTAAGTTATATAATATTATCTTACTGACACACTATTTGCATTATTTTTATTGCGTTTTATATGTAGAAAATGTTCTTTTAATTGGCTGAATTTCCTTTTGTTTTTATAAAATTTTGTTATACCGCGCGTTTTTTTTTATCGCTGAACATAGACTATGTTCAGTTTTAAAACGACAGTATCAATTGCAACCAGTTATGCAACCAAAATTACATGCACGTGCAACATGATCATTTGAAATGTCAAAACTATTGACAGAAAATGTATTCAATGCAAGAAAGTGTTTAAATAGGGCACTTTCACAAATGAGTTACTATTTCGGGATTAACAGTTGATGATTCCTATTTGAACAGGAATGATGGGATTGGTGTCTCAGGATATTTTTTTTTTAAATAATTGAGTTACCCACGCTAGTAAATTTGGTTGCATACATTAAATTTTAGCGTATGATTGATACTGTCGTTTTAAAACTGAACATATCCTATGTTCAGAGATAAAAAAAACGGTATACTCGTAGATAGCTTAAATGAGACATCTGATACTTACATAATTTTCTTGCATACCCCCTTCCATTAGTTGATGTTAGCCCCTCACCCTAACTTGGAGCCTTTAGAGCTATAATGACTATAATTTGATTAATTATTTATATATTTGCCCATCTAGTACCTCAAGTACTCAATCTAGTACTCCTTCTATTTAAATACCTTTCAGAGTATATTGAATCAATTAGTATCAATTAGTATCAATTAGAAATATTTGGAACCGATGAAAACCCTTTCGTGATTATGGATTTTTTCTGATGCCATAGAATACTACATTAATGTTAAAATAATTTCTTGGATGAATTTTCCTATTGCTGGAAAATGTTAGTTGGTTCTTCGCTGGGTTTCATGTGTTGATTTTTTTTTCAGAAAATAGGAAGGCAATTTTAATTTTGGCTCAATATTCATAACATTTTCTGTAATAATGTTTATATTTATATTATAAAAATAAATATTGTTTATGTGTACTTGTTTTATGTTATAAAAAATATTTAAAGCTATTGAATGAGCTCCAAAATTTCGGGTAGTACCTCAAGGTACTCCTATTTTAATACCTTTTATGGTATGTATTGAAATAATTAGAACCAATTAGAAATATTTGGAACCATGAAAACCCTTTCGTGATTATGGATTTTTTCTTGTGTCATAGAATACTACATTAATGTTAAAATAATTTCTTGGATGAATTTTCATATAACTGGAAAATATTAGTGGGTTCTTCGCTGGGTCTCTTGTGTTGATTTTTTTTTCAGAATACAGAAAATTTTTGGTTTTGCTCAATATTCATACAATTTTCTGTTATAATGTTTATATTTATGTATATTACCTTGAGGTTATAAAAAATAAAGATTGTTTATATGTACATGTTTTATGTTTTAAAAATTCTTTAAAGCCATTGAATAAAGCTGAAAATTTTTGTGTAGTACCTCAAGGTACTCCTCCTATTTAAATACCTTTTATAGTATGTATTGAATTAATTAGAACCAATTAGAAATATTTGGAACCGATGAAAACCCTTTCGTGATTATGGATTTTTTCTTGTGCCATAGAATACTACATTAATGTTAAAATAATTTCTTGGATGAATTTTTATATAACTAGAAAATGTTAGTGGGTTCTTCGCTGGGTTTTATGTGTTGATTTTTTTTTTCAGAAAACAGGAAGAACATTTTAGTTTGGGCTCAATATTCATATAATTTTCTGTTATAATGTTTATATGTATGTTATAAAAAAAAAGATTGTTTATATGTACATGTTTTATGTTATAACAATTATTTAAAGCCATTAAATAAGCTGAAAATTTTCATGTAGTACCTCAAGGAACTAATCCTATTTTAATACCTTTTATAGTATGTATTAAATTGATTAGAAACAATTAGAAATATTTGGAACCGATGAAAACCTTTTCGTGATTATGGATTTTTTTGTTGCCATAGAATACTACATTAATGTTAAATCATTTCTTGGATGAATTTTCATATAACTAGAAAATTTAGTTGGTTCTTCGCTGGGTTTCATGTGTTGATTTTTTTCTTCAGAAAACAGGAAGAAAATTTTAGTTTTTGCTCAATATTCATAACATTTTCTGTAATAATGTTTATATTTATATTATAAAAATAAATATTGTTTATGTGTACTTGTTTTGTTATAAAAAATCTTTAAACCTATTGAATAAGCTGAAAAATTTCGTGTAGTACCTAAAGGTACTCCTCCTACTTTAATACCTTTTATAGTGTATTGAATTAATTGAAACCAATTAGAAATATTTGGAACCAATGAAAACCCTTTCGTGATTATGGATTTTTTCCTGGTGCCATAGAATACTACATTAATATGAAAATATTTTCTTGGATGAATTTTCATATAACTGGGAAATGTTAGTGGGTTCTTCCCTGGGTTTTATGTGATGATTTTTTTTTCAGAAAACAGGAAGAAAATTTAAATTTTTGCTCAATATTCATAACATTTTCTGTTATAATGTTAATATTTATGTTATAAAAAATAAATATTGTTTATATGTACAAGATTTATGTTATAAAAATTCTTTAAAGCCATTGATAAGCCGAAAAATTTCGTGTATGTCATATAATTTAGATGAATTTAAATTTTATTGTATGGTCCTAGAGCACATTTAATTTTTTTTTTGAATTTTCATTTCCGATACAAAATGCTCCATCATAATTCTAACCGACCATTTTATTTTCTAATTTTTCGCCGATACGTCAGTTAATTTATAAAAAACTTTATTTTCTTGTAAACTTAATTTAGGAACAAAAGTCAAAACCCGAAAATTGGTTTATACAACTTTTTGTGCTTTATCAATAATTTCGGAAATACTAGATATATGTAAAAAATATTTCAATAAAAGTTTAAAGACAACCTTAAACTACATATATGGAATACAATTGCATAGCACTCTTGCTTTGAAGGCAAAACTATGTTGAATTTTAATTGTTATAATTTTATTCATATAAATTTGGTGGAAGTCATACTTAATATTTTTTTAATTGCATTTTTTTAAATTTTGTGCATGTCTTTGCAGCAGCGCGTTTATAAATCGCTGTACTTACATCATTGTGTGTAACATAATGCATTCTTACGTATTTGACTAATTGTACAACAACTTTATTTGCTCTATGTATTTTTAATTGTCCACATTTTACTGTCTGAAATTGTCGCAGTAAATTGGCCATAAATTACCGGATGGCTCCTGAATTAGCCTATTATCCTAGATTGCAGGAATCGCAATATTTTTTCATCCAACGCGAAAAACATGTTTACAAAAAAACATCAATTACCTGTGGCGACTTCCAGCCATCCCCGAGCCGATTATAAAGTCGTTTGCGCGTTTTTTCGGGCATGAAGCGAAAATTCGCATGCATCTCCAGACCTTCGCACCGGAAAATTATTACACAAATACGGCGATAAACAGGAGCCATCACCTCTGCTCACTGCGGCGAAAGGTTTTAGAACGAGGTCCACGGTTCAAATCATACACATAATGTCAGGAGCGGACGAAGGACGAAACCTAAGCTTCGACGAACGGTGGAATTTTTGCAAATCGGAATTATTATTAGGTGTACGCCTGTACACAGATACAATCGCCCCAATTACTCTAAGGTCGGAGAGCTGTTGCTCTGTAAGGCTACATGTGTAATATGATTATTAGTATTACATGGTTTTTTTGTGTGTGATTAATTCGGTTTTTTTAAGTGGCTGATTATGCGAGGAAGGTTTATTGATTCAGATACAAGGCGAATTTAGCCTAATTATGGGAGATTGGATTTCACCCTCGATCAATTACTGTTTTCGCAGAAAAATTAATCATGAAGGTCGATTTTTGGTACCATGTTTATTAAATATTAGAACTCGCGTTATACTTTAAAGCAATTCACTTCATCATGTTCATGGAACATAAGCTTAGTTAGGAACCAATAAGCGATTAACTGAGAAAATTAAATAAACTAAAATCACTACGAGAAGAAAATATTCCAACGTCAGAGATTTTACATAATTTTCACCCACGATTAAAGTATTTAACAAATATTTTATTGGGCAAGAGAAAGCACTTTTAAACTAAGGCTTAAAATATTCAGTAACACCTAGAAATAAAAATTCCCGATTTTGTAAATGTAAGAGTGCTAAGTTTCGTAAAATTTCCTTCAAAAGTAAAAAAAGTTAAAAGTAAAAGGAATAGGAAAGTGCACTTTTTCTGTTTTTCAGCGATATTTCAGGAACTGTGCAAGATATCCCGGATTTCTTTTCACAATATTAAAAGGCATGAAAATAAGAAACTTTTCTCCTATTTGACCAACTCTGCATACAGGGTGTCTCAAAATTGACGCCCGTGCTTTTGGAATTTGACTCAGGGGGCAAAAACAAATTGAAAATTAAGAGTGACAAATTTTCCGTTTGTCCCTCGCTATAGAGTTATTGTCACAAATAACAAAATAAATAACATTTCAACTTACGACAGTAATTAACGCAATTTTGTTATACATATATGAATGAAATTTTAGTAGATATAATTGATAATTTCACAGTTATAGGATTTTTGCACAGAAGTGACAAAAAATGTGCACGAACTATTGAAATTTTGACAGAAATTAATGAAATGTTGTTATATATGACTGAAAATATGATAGTAATTAACAAACGAAATTTTGTTAAATTTGATTGAAATTTTAGAAAAAATAATTGATAATTTCACAGTTATTGAAATTTTCAGAGAAATGTTAAAAAATGTGCACGAAATATTGAAATTTTGACAGTAAATAATGATTCTTTGTGAAATGTTGCTGAAATTTTGACAATATTTAATGAAACTATGTTAAATATGATTGAAATTTTGATAGAAATAATTTAAAAAATACAGTTACTGAAACTTACACGGAAATTACAAAAACATTACCGTAATTATTGAAATTTTAACAGTAATTAATAAAATTTTGTTGAATATGATTGAAATTAAGTTAGTGCTTATTTAAAAATCGCAGTAATTGAAATTTTGGCAGTAATTAATGATATTTTGTTAAATATAACTGAAAATATGACAGTAATTAACGAAATTTTGTTAAATATGATTGAAATTTTACTATAAATAATTGATAATTTCACAGTTATTGAAATTTTCATAGAAATGACAAAACATGTACTGGAATTATTGAAACGTTAACAGTAATTAATGAAATTTTCTTAAATATGATTAAAATTTTAATAAAAATAATTGAAAATTTAACAGTTATTGAAATTTCATGAGAATCGAATTAACATTGTACAATAATTGTTACAAATTTTGGTAGAAATATTTGAAAATATGCCAGTAATTGAAATTTTCACAGAAAATAAAATATTTTACAGTAATTATTGAAATATTGAGAGTTATTAATGAAATTTTGTTAACTATAATTGAAATTATAGTACAAATAATTAAAAATTTGATAATTATTGAAATTTGAAAAGAAATTTATAATCATTTTACGTTTACAGTAATTGTTGAAATTTTGACAGTAAATAATGATCTTTTGTGAAATATGACTGAAACTCTGACAATAATTAATAAAATTTTGTTAAATATCATTGGAATTTTTATAGAAATAATTTAAAAAAATTACAGTTACTGAAACTTACACGGAAATTACATAAAAATATATACCGTAATTCTTGAAATTTTAACAGTAATTAATAAAATTTTGATAAATATGATTGAAATGAAGGTAGAGGCAATTGAAAATTTACAGTAATTGAAATTTTAGTAGTAATTAGAGATATTTTTTTTTAAATATGACTGAAAATAGGACAGTAATTAATAAAATTTTGTTAAATATGATTGAAATTTTAGTTGAGATAATTGACAATTTCACAGATATTGATACTTTCCTAGAAAAGACGAAAAATATACACGAATTATTGATATGTTGACAGTAATTAATGAAATTTTCATAAATATGATTAAAATTTAAATAGAAATAATTGAAAATTTTACAATTATTGAATTTTTATTAGAATTGAATTAACATTATACAGTAATTCCTTAAAAGGACTGAATTTTTGGTAGAAATATTTGAAAATATGTCCGTAATAAAAAAATTCACAGAAACGAACATATTTTACAGTAAATACTGGAATATTGACAGTGATTAATGAAATTTTGTTGAATATGACTGAAATTATTGATTATAATTAGTAATTCATGAAATTTTGTTAAATATGAATGAAATTCTAGAAAAAAAAATTGAAAATTTTACAGTTATTGAATGTGTTAATCTTTATTAAAATTATTAACATTACAAAACAAGATATAATGTCCACATCTGTCAAACTAATTGTTTATGGTTATTGTTTGCATTTTTATTATCAATAACTCTATTAAGAGGGACAAACGGATCTAAGGGACAAACGGAAAAATTTCGACTCTTAATTTTCGATTTGTTTTAACCCCCTGAATCAAATCACAAAAGCACAGGCGTCAATTTTGAGACACCCTGTATATTTCCATTTAATAGATCTTAATGGTGGGCGTCGTAAAAATGACCACCTTTTATATATATATATATATATATCAAACAGGGAGGAACTTTAAAACAAGGTACCGTGAACATAAAAAGGCGATACAGAATTTAAATGGATAAAAAGGATTATTGTGCCATTGTATATAAACAGGACATCTTTTAGGAGATATCAAACCCATTCAATTTTCAGAAAAATTAGATAGATTAAACATGTTAGAAAAGAGAGATCAAAAAAGCTATTATGGAAGGAAAAAACAGAATGAATAATCAAAACGAGCTCTTCCAAGGCAATGATATTTTTATAGCAGGATTTCATTTGAAATGAATGTGTTAATGTGTCATCAATCAAGTCATCAATCAAATTGTAAACATAATCGTTTGAAAATGGCTCAATAAGCCGAAACACGTATAAGGAAACTGATCAAATATATGAAACAAGTGTACAAGTGTAATTATATATAATATACATTTATAATAATAATAAAATGTTTCATGAAGATATTAGCAAGGAAAGTTTTATAATAATAATAAAATGTTTGATCAAGATATTAGCAAGGAAAGTATTAATTTTACGAATTATGATTAATTTACAGTGCTTACTATACATTATGTATTATCCTACATAACTAAACCTCCAGGGAGCTTTTAAATAAGTCTATCACTTCCTTAACAAATGTAATATCAATTAAGTTTCACTAATGATGTAACAACTGAATTAATTTACATTTTTAATTCCTACAAATTGCTAATGTAAGCGGCTGTGATGGCATTTTTATCAGTTTAAGTATTTCATTATCTCGTCTTTAACATGCAAATCCACTCAATTACAATCCAGATAATATTGCCAGCAGTGCAACTCGAGATACATTATAATGTATTGTTATCGATTACGTGACTAAAATAAATATTAAAACAGCATGCAAAAAGTATTTGCCGATAGTTGTTAAGCAATCAATATTTTTTTTACGTAGTCTAACATTACACAATTATATGGCAAAAATAATATTAATATGTGAGGTAATTTAATCTTTGGTGACAGCAATTAATCACAGTAATAGAAATAGGCTCTTAAGCAACCAATACGTCAATTTAGCCCATTGGCCCATTAGCTCTTTTAGCCCATTTCATATATCATGTATCATATCATATATCAATGTATGTTATGTATATTATATGTATTATGTATGTTATGTATACAAACACAATACAATAATAATAATTACCAATACGTCAATTTAGCCCATTAGCCCATTTCATATATCATGTATCATATCATATATCAATGTATGTTATATATATATATTATATGTATTATATATGTTATGTATATTATATATGTCTTATGTATGTTATGTAAATTATGCATATGGAACAATTGTTTGTACTACTACTCGTATGTAAACCTTGAATTTTCATGTTGAATTTTGCATCCTAAACAGTTTTTAGCATTCTAGTGTTTTTTAAAATACTAATATTAATACTAAAAATACGTTTTAAAACTAATAATAATATACTATTACTATAACTGAGTATTATTACTATATTTCTTATTGTTTTATTTCTTCTTTTTTTACAAAACAAAAGTCGAAGACAATAAAAAATATAATAATAACTGGTATCCAAAATGGATGAAACTATAACAAAAATTATTACTATACTCTTAATACTAGATTATGATATTGGATTGATGAATTTTCATGTTGAATTTTGCATCCTAAACTGTTTTTAGCATTCTAGTGTTTTTTAAAATACTAATATTAATACTAAAAATACGTTTTAAAACTAATAATAATATACTATTACTATAACTGGGTATTATTACTATATTTCTTATTGTTTTATTTCTTCTTTTTTTACAAAACAAAAGTCGAAGACAATAAAAAATATAATAATAACTGGTATCCAAAATGGGTGAAACTATAACAACAATTATTACTATACTCATAATACGAGATTATGATATTGGATTGATGAATTTTCATGTTGAATTTTGCATCCTAAACTGTTTTTAGCATTCTAGTGTTTTTTAAAATACTAATATTAATACTAAAAATACGTTTTAATACTAATATTAATATACTATTACTATAACTGAGTATTATTATTATATTTTTTATTGTTTTCTTCCTTCTTTTTTTTATAAAATAAAGGTCGAAAACAATAAAAAATATAATGATAACTGGTATCCAAAATGGATTAAACTATAAGAAAAATTATTACTATACTTATAATACTAGATTATGATATTGGATTGATGAATTTTCATGTTGAATTTTGCATCCTAAACTGTTTTTAGCATTCTAGGGTTTTTTAAATACTAATATTAATACTAAAAATACGTTTTAATACTAATAATAATATACTATTAGTATAAGTGAGTATTATCACTATATTTCTTATTGTTTTCTTTCTTCTTTTTTTTACAAAAAAAGGTTGAAGACAATAAAAAATATAATAATAACTGGTATCCAAAATGGATGAAACTATAACAAAAATTATTACTATACTCATAATACTAGATTATGATATTGGATTGATGAATTTTCATGTTGAATTTTACATCCTAAACTGTTTTTAGCATTCTAGTGTTTTTTAAAATACTAATAGTAATACAAAAAATACGTTTTAATACTAATAATAATATACTATTGCTATAACTGAGTATTATTACTATATTTCTTGTTGTTTTCTTTCTTCTTTTTTTTACAAAAAAAAGGTTGAAGACAATAAAAAATATAATTATAACTGGTATCCAAAATGGATGAAACTATAACAACAATTAATACTATACTCATAATTCTAGATTATGATATTGGATTGATAAATTTTCATGTTGAATTTTGCATCCTAAACTGTTTTTAGCATTCTAGTGTTTTTTAAAATACTAATATTAATACTAAAAATACGTTTTAAAACTAATAATAATATACTATTACTATAACTGAGTATTATTACTATATTTCTTATTGTTTTATTTCTTCTTTTTTTACAAAATAAGGTCGAAGACAATAAAAAATATAATAATTACTTGTATCCAAAATGGATGAAACTATAACAACAATTATTACTATACTCATAATACTAGATTATGATATTGGATTGATGAATTTTCATGTTGAATTTTGCATCCTAAACTGTTTTTAGCATTCTAGTGTTTTTTAAAATACTAATATTAATACTACAAATACGTTTTAATACTAATAATAATATACTATTACTATAGCTGAGTATTATTACTATATTTTTTATTGTTTTGTTTCTTCTTTTTTTAAAAAAAAAAGATCGAAAACAATAAAAAATATAATAATAACTGGTATCCAAAATGGATGAAACTATAACAAAAATTATTACCATACTCATAATACTAGATTATAACATTGGACTGATGAATTTTCATGTTGAATTTTGCATCCTAAACTGTTTTTAGCATTCTAGTGTTTTTTAAAATACTAATATTAATACTAAAAATACGTTTTAATACTAATAATAATATACTATTACTATAACTGAGTATTATTACTATATTTCTTATTGTTTTATTTCTTCTTTTTTGACAAAATAAGGTCGAAGACAATACAAAATATAATAATAACTTGTATCCAAAATGGATGAAACTATAACAACAATTATTACTATACTCATAATACTAGATTATGATATTGGATTGATGAATTTTCATGTTGAATTTTGCATCCTAAACTGTTTTTAGCATTCTAGTGTTTTTTAAAATACTAATATTAATACTACAAATACGTTTTAATACTAATAATAATATACTATTACTATAACTGAGTATTATTACTATATTTCTTATTGTTTTCTTTCTTCTTTTTTTACAAAAAAAAGGTCGAAGACAATAAAAAATATAATAATAACTGGTGTCCATAATGGATGAAACTATAACAAAAATTATTACTATACTACTTTTAATTACTAGATTATCTACTAATACTAATATCTAGTATTAATACTAGATTATGATATTGGATTGATGAGGCTGACAAATGACAAAACTCCATGTTTTATCATGTGTCTAATTAATAACTAGATTATCTACTAATACTTATATCAAGTTTCTAATCTAGTATTAGTATCTATTACTATTAATACTAATATCAAGTATTAATACTAGATTATGATATTGGATTGATGAGGCTGATACATGATGAATCTTCATGTTAATATATAAATAAAACACAATTGGTGTGAGTTTCACAAAATATTTAATGTTGTACTACGACAATTGTTTGTAGAATTACTTCTAGTAGTAACCAGATTACGATATTATAATCTAGGTTGGTTCAACTTGGTAACACGCAGAACACAGACTCTTAACGACTTACTTAATGCAGTAATTATAGTCGATAATTACTGCTGCGAGACACGCATTCCCAGGTAATAGTCTGTGCCCAATAATTATCGCGATGAACGTTATAAAACTGAAGATTCACCCATTTTTTTGCACGTGTAATTGTTGCACTTAACTCATAACTGACGATAATTTGTTAAAATTTGACAACCGTATAATTATTACAATTACAGCCAAAATGATTCATCACAATTTGCACAAAGCATACTTCATAAAATTCACCAACTCATGATACAGTTATCAAACACATTTAGTGATTCGACTAAAATGCATAATTAAGAACAAATAATGATTAGTAGCTATAATATGTGCCTTTTGTTGGCAAGGGAACTGAAGCAGGAGATCCCGTGTACTGTGAAAAACCTTACCTTACCTTACCTTACCTTACCTTACCTAAAATTATGCGTGGACAGTAGAGAACTCTACAGTACTCTAGATATAACTCTAATTAACGTGAGAAATTAAAAGTGAGGTAGATCACTGATTGGCAAACGAAATTAGCCGTAGCAGCATTACAAAAAGTTACCTAATTCAAGACAATTTTCAACCTTACCTTACCTTACCAACCTTACCTTACCTTACCTTACCAACCTCACCTTACCTTACCTTACCTTACCTTAAATTGTGCGAGGATAGTACAGAACTCTACAGAACTCTAGATATAACTCTAATTAACGTGAGAAATTAAAAGTGTGGTAGATCACTGATTGGCAAACGAAATTAGCCGTAGCAGCATTACAAAAATTAACCAAATTCAAGAGAATTTTTAACATCTAGAGAATTCAATGGTAGCCTTATTATTTTTTCGTTTAGATATAGCTATGCACAGTAGGTTAATGGAAATCAAGAAAATATAACTAAAATTTTTCGAAATTAGCCGTAGCAGCATTACAAAAATTAACCAAATTCAAGAGAATTTTTAACATCTAGAGAATTCAATGGTAGCCTTATTATTTTTTCGTTTAGATATAGCTATGCACAGTAGGTTAATGGACATCAAGAAAATATAACTAAAATTTTTCGAAATTAGCCGTAGCAGCATTACAAAAATTAACCAAATTCAAGAGAATTTTTAACATCTAGAGAATTCAATGGTAGCCTTATTATTTTTTCGTTTAGATATACCTATGCACAGTAGATTAATGGAATTCAAGAAAAAATAACTCAAATTTTTCGAAATTAGTCGTAGCAGCATTACAAAAATTAACCAAATTCAAGAGAATTTTTAACATCTAGAGATTTCAATGGTAGCCTTATTATTTTTCGTTTAGATATACCTATGCACAGTAGGTTAATGGAATTCAAGAAAATATAACTACATTTTTTTACAATCTCCAAATTTTAAACTACTTTCTGTGACTCCACAAAAAACTCTAAATATACATATTTAAATATATATAATCAGTTTTTAGAGATAATAATATATTTCATGATTTATTATAATTGTATCCAGCAATATACAAATTAATGTGTTAATCATTACCTATTTACAGAAATTTTGAATTGAAAGGCACAATATTACAATTACAATTACAAATATTTGCAAAGTTGTATCTCCCCTGGTGAAATATTGCTATAAAATCTATAATATTGATCAACTGATAATATCACAATATTAATATTGATCAGTTCAACCAAATTAACAAACTTCTCATAATACCATATCAAATTTACGTTACAAGAAGTGAAATTCATCCACATCACTTTCATTATTAATTACGAAATTTACTAACGAAGTCGTTGCTACCAGTTTTCTAGCACTGGACAATTTTTTTGATTTTCTTTTTCTGGCCAGGCAGAACGCTCGGGGAAATTGCATAATTACATAATGACTGCTTGGCAGTTTTTTGTGTTTGCTGTGTAATTGCCAGGCGAAAGTGATAATGACTGTGACACTTGATGCCGTCACACGAGCCTGCACACACATTTAATGCTATCGATGGCGATAAATACGGAAATATCGCCAAGCATTGGCTGGACATGCATTACAACAGACAACATTTCCATGGGAAAAGCATTTAACTAATGGAAAACTTTTGGATTTTAAATATTGAAGACAAATAATAATCGCATCTAGACAAATTTCATTAAACACAGTCTAAATCATATTCATCATCATCTTGAATCAATGTAGATCATCGTTGTTGCAATAATTTGAAAAAAAAAATCACCACTGGCTCCAACTTTTGGATGATCTGGATCAGAGGGTGGGACTTGATACGACATCATAAATCATGATTGCTACTGATGTCGTATCAAAAAGATGATTATACTGTAAGCCGCCCACTTACCCTCTGATCCACCCTCTGATCCAAGTCTAAATCATATTCATCATCATCTTGAATCAATGTAGATCATCGTTGTTGCAATAATTCGACAAAAAAATATCACCACTGGCTCCAACTTTTGGATGATCTGGATCAGAGGGTGGGACTTGATACGACATCATAAATCATGATTGCTACTAATGTCGTATCAAAAAGATGATTATACTGTAAGCCGCCCACTTACCCTCTGATCCACCCTCTGATCCAAGTCTAAATCATATTCATCATGATCTTGAATCAATGTAGATCATCGTTGTTGCAATACTTTGAAAAAAAGATAATCATCACCGGCTCCAATTTTTGTGTCATCTGGATGGCGGGGGATGGGGGGGGGGACAGTATAATCATCCTCTAACTTGATCCAACACCATAAATCATGATTTGCTAGTATTTGCCTCCTATATCAATCGCTAATCTTGAGTACTCTCCAATTAGATTACATAGACAGATTAGTGTTGTTGAAAACTCGTACATTTTATATTTGGCTCGTCTAATGATACAAATGTATTGATAAATTAGTTATCCTCACAACGTTGTTAATAACATTATCAGCCAGTTATTGATAAATCAATTATTACTGATTATCAACATCGTGTAGGTCGTAACCCATATTTCTTTCAGTGGAGTGCTGTACTTGTTATATCACTTATGATGTTGAGTTTGTAACCTATATTTCAAAACCACGTCTGGCGAAGTGTTTTAAAACACGCCGAGCAGCAATTAGTTTAATAAATAACTGACCAGTAACTGGACACGGCCGGCTCAATTGCTCGTTAATCGAGCGTGTTAAAAATAAACAGCAGCAGGAATAGTTTCGTTAATTTATCATTAGGTTCGTATTGACATGAAAACTACGTTATAACAAATTATTTGCTTACTTTAGAAGAGCATACCTATGATAGTGCAACTTTTTTTGTGCAACAAAATTTTTACTTTTTTTCGTTTTTCATAATATATTTTAACTATAATTAATTAAATTGAAACTATGTGTGGATACTACTTGGTGAAACATTATGATTAGGTTAAATCAAACACTTCGTTAAAGTTTCACTGTATTCATAGAATAAACCTCTACAATTGTTTCGGCCTCACGACCATTCTCAAGAGTACAGAGATACTAAAATTAAAATTCAACAAATGTGCAATATATACTAAGCTAGAAAAATTTTACAACATGGCAATAAATGAATTACAGTCTTGGTTTTTCCGAACGGATGCCGCATAACAAAGGCGTATTATCAAAGATTAATTGTTCATTCACAATATTATCCCCATTAGTGACCGCTTTTCGAATTTCTAGGATTTCGAGTAAATCCAGCCGTCTCCCTTTGTGTCCGGTGTGCATTACCTCGAGGCTGTCATTTTTGAAGAAATGACAGCCTGGAGGTAATGCACACCGGACACAAAGGGATATAATTGTTGTTAAGTATACCTGTTTTGCAGTTTTGCGCTTATCATTAGGTTCGTGCTGACATGAAAAACAACGTTATAATAAATTATTTGCTTACTTTAGAATATCTTACCTATGAAAGTGCAACATTTCTAGTGCAACAAAATTTTTGCTTATTTTAGTTTTTCGTAATATATTTTAACTCTAATTGGTGTTTAGTATGCCTGTTTTGCAAAGTACTACACTTATCTGCAATTAATATAATCAACAACCAATTCCCAATTTTAGTCATTAATGTAATAACTTAATAACATTACTTTATCGCCATTGTATGACGCAATTGTGAATAATTTAATTACTAGCGAATAAATCAAAATATACGTTTGCTGATGGAAAATTGTGCATTTTATTGCATTTTGCACACAAGGCAAAGTCTGGAAAATTCATACTTTTTTGTATCTTGATATTTAATTATTCATTTTAATTCAAATGATATGCATATGTGATGCATGAAATTAAATGTAATGTTTCAAGTGACAGCATTAAATTGGACATAGGTCATGGAATGAAACCTGCAATTCCAGGAATATGTCCATGGTTCATTCACGTGATTGATAATAATTATTCAGTTGCTACAGCTAATAAAAAAATATATTAATGCTACCTAAAATAAAAATAAACATTTTTTTAAATAAAAAATATTACCTTATTTATACAGGGTATTCCTTAATGACGTGCTAATATTTAAGGGTGTAATTCCTCAGGTCATTTTATGAAGAAAATTTCATATGAACATATATCTGCAACGGCTTAAATTTTTTGCTACAGGGTGTTGAAATATTTTTCAAATCGTTATTTGTTTTAATATCTCCGAAACCACTTTTGATATTATTTTCAATTTTGGTATGCCTTAGTAGGATATAAAACTACACATTTTAAAATCATGTCTTACCTAACCGAACCCAACCGAACATCTGAATAAAGTTAACCGGAAACAGGTTACCTAACCTAACTTAACCTAACCTAACCTAACCTTCGAATAAAGTTAACCGAAGACAGGAATACTGCACCCTACGCTGTAACCCTTGATATCACATTTCTATACTATTTAAAATGTGTCATAGTCGTGACCCATTTTGATTACATATACGTAATAATATAATAATAATACATAATACATATTACATATACAAATATATACGACTCCTAAAGCAAATGAGTATTACATTTTCAATAGCTGATGACTTCATATTCATACTTGAATTATAAATTCGACTCTATAATTTAATTGCACTGAATGGAAATGCGTCCGGCTGGTTTTTCAGTTTATAGCCAGAGTTCAGGGTGCATTAAACACTGAATATTCATATCTATATGGGGCCTCGAATAAATCCTACCATATTTGCTCTGTACACTTAATGCAGATTTAATTATTTTGTTGACGATTTGCTAGAGCAAATAACTATTACAAAAATGAAATGTAATATTTACTTGCAATTATTGTACACCATTTGGTTTATCAGGAAACAGGAAGTACATATTTGTACTAAAGAGAAATGGGCGGATCGTTATGAGATTACTGAGAGGTCAAGTAATTATTTGGTTAGCTATGAAATACATTACAATAATGAAAGTAATGTTAGATAAGTGAAAAATAAATATTATTAAAATATCATTTTTAACAGTAATAATTTCTGATGCCAAGAATAATAATAATAATAATAATAGAGATAATATCTCTAACATTACAATAATGTAGGGAATGTTAGATAAGTGAAAAATAAATATTATTAAAATATCATTTTTAACAGTAACAATATCTGATGCTAAGAATAATAATAATAATAATAATAGAGATAATATCTCTAACATTACAATAATGTAAGGAATGTTAAATAAGTGAAAAATAAATATTTTTAAAATATCATTTTTAACAGTAATTATTTCTGATGCCAAGAATAATAATAATAATAATAATAGAGATAATATCTCTAATATTACAATAATGTAAGGAATGTTAGATAAGTGAAAAAGAATTATTATTAAAATATCATTTTTAACAGTAATAATATCTGATGCCAAGAATCATAATATTAGTAATATTAGAGAAAATATTTCTAAAAAAGACTACTACTACTACTACTAATAATAATTATAAGTGTATCAATAATAATCATCAGTACTGCTCCTCTGTTTTTGGTGTCAATGAAAAATGCTCTTTCTTTATGTTCTTTTTGTTCTTAATGTGTACCTATATCATAAAGCTTTTCATCAATTAGAAAAGTTCTTTTTAGATTAAAAAAAAACAATGTTCCAGTATCTACACAATCTGGCAATTTTCGTGTATCTGCCCCGTGAAAAAAATAATTTAATTTTCATTTACAAATTCAGAACTGATAAAAAAACTGGTAGCGAAAGTGTATTTCATGTTTCTTTAAAATCAAGTATAAGTTTTCACCATCTATTTCCATAATTTCACCAATTTGCTAAAAGAAAAATTGGTAAATAGTCACTCTAATAGTTTGGGTCAGACTATAAGTTTTCACCATCAATTTCCATAATATTCACCAGTTTGAGAAAACATAAGTTGGTAAATAGTCACTCTAATAGTTAGGGTCAGACTAATGCAAGCAATTGAGAACAAAAGCAGGACCTTGAAACGGAATTGGTGGAAAAAATTGCACGAATTTGTAAACGGAAACGTATTAAATATTAAAGCGACTGCAATTATTTTTTGTTGTTATTATAAAAGATGATCCATACAATGTTTGAAAACTTAATCATGTACACTTACCTGTAGACCACTAGGCACTAATGACTCGGAAGTCGAGACGCCTTTTAAATTATAAATAAAAAACTTAAATAGCCAATTGAGCAAAATACATCAAGAAAACTGCAACAGACTGGAAAATTTTCCGGAAACCTATATTTTGGACAGTAAATAACTCTATTCTAAATTACTCAGAAATTTAATGACTTATCAAACATGATGAAGTTTGATAAAATTTGAAGCTTTATATGAAATATTTATGAAAATTTCAGACTGCATACACTGGTTAAGTATTATTACTAAAAATTTCATGGAATATTGGAAAGATCATCAAAAATCAGGGAAAGATTTTTAAAATTCACATAATTAATATACATATTGCCGAATTTTCATTTCACTCTCTTAACGTTAAAAAAATTATTAGGTGCCAAATCGTTCTTATCACTGTTACAAAGTGCTATTTGTTCCTATAAAAAAGGCATAAAATAGAACGGCATAAATAGTATGACATAAAATGAAAATCCTATGATATTGGATAATGTTATTAAAATTTAGCAATGACTCAAATTCGTTGGTTTACTATGACAATTAAATTAAAACAGGGAACTAAGAATGAAAGAAATGTATTTTCAAAATTACCACAAATACTTTGAATGCCAAAAAAATGGATATCAACAGATAAATTTGCTATATTTGAGAAAAAACCTAAAATCATGTCTTCGTAATTCATACACGCAATAAAATATTCAATAAATAATTTTATATATAGGGTGCCCCATTATCGTGCTCAACATGTGATCTCGTTACTTGTCAACAATAAAAAAAAACAGTAATTGTTGTAATTGTCTTCAGCTGTTTTCGGTTATCTTCGTGCCAAGCCAAGCCAAGCCAAGCCAAGCCAAGCCAAGCCAAGCCAAGCCAAGCCAAGCCAAGCCAAGCCAAGTCAAGTCAAATCAAGTCAAGTCAAGTCGAGTGGAGTCAAGTTAGGTCAAGTCAAGGCAAGTCAAATCAAATCAAGTCAAGTCATGTCATGTCATGTCAAAAGTCAAGTCAAGCCAAGCCAAGCCAAGCCAAGCCAAGCCAAGCCAAGCCAAGCCAAGCCAAGCCAAGCCAAGCCAAGCCAAGCCAAGTCAAGTCAAATCAAGTCAAGTCAATTCGAGTGGAGTCAAGTCAGGTCAAGTCAAGGCAAGTCAAATCAAATCAAGTCAAGTCATGTCATGTCATGTCATGTCATGTCAAAAGTCAAGTCAAGTCAAGTCAAGTCAAGTCAAGTCAAGTCAAGTCAAGTCAAGTCAAGTCAAGTCAAGTCAAGTCAAGTCAGGTCAGGTCAGGTCAGGTCAGGTCAGGTCAGGTCAGGTCAGGTCAGGTCAGGTCACGTCAAGTCAAGTCAAGTCAAGTCAAGTCAAGTCAAGTCAAGTCAAGTCAAGTCAAGTCAAGTCAAGTCAAGTCAAGTCAAGTCAGCAATCTGATTACGAATATTATTTTGAATTAGACAAAATAATCTTTAGGTTAAGGCCAACTTGCAGAGAGTAAAATGTTTCAAAATTTAAATGATTTGGCTGTCATTGGCAACAAAACCAAAATACTGCATTTTCAACGTTACCCGTTTAAACGAATTTATATTGAAATGACATTTTGACATTATTAAGGCAAATTTTTAAGTAGAATTCAAATATGATATTAGAACAGGTGTTTCTTTCATGGACATTGATATTTTTACAAAAACTTTCTTAATTTAAATGCAAGTCAAAATTTATTTTATGTAATTTAACCACTCTCTATATCTTGCTGTTTTCGATATTTCTACGTTGAGCATGATAACTATACCCAGTATACTATAGCTGGATATTTTAATGATTCGTGCAACTAATTATCCTTACAATCATGAACTGGAAAATATGAAAAATCGCTTACAAAGTTACTATAATTAATCTAAACACATAAATATCATAATATCCATATTTAATAGGAGTATTAAGTGGGAACTAAAAAAGTTGTGTATTTATAAAATAACATTTGAGAAAATATTTTTTTATACGATATCTAGGGATTCTAATGATTCGTGAAATATTAAGGCACGTTTTTGAGTAGAATTCAAATATGTCATTGGAAAAGGTGTATCATTCATGGATGTTGATATTTTTACAATAACTGTTTTAATTTAAATGCAAATCAAGATTATTTTGTGTAATTTAACCACTCTCTATATCTTACTGTTTTCGATATTTCTACGTAAAGCACTATAACTGGGACACCCAGTATACTATAGCTGGAAATTTTAATGATTCGTGCAACTAATTATTCTTTCAATCATCATCTGGAAAATATGAAAAATTGCCTACAATGTTACTATAAATAATCTAAACACATAAATATCATAATATCGATATTTAATAGGAGTATTAAATGGGAACTAAAAATGTTGTATATTTCTAAAATAACATTTAAGAATATATTTTTTTTAATATAATATCTAGGGATTCTAATGATTTCTGAAATGATTTATTTTAAATTTAAATGATAATTAACTTTAGAAATCGGTGAATTTGAACAACATTTCAATGCGATTCTACCAGAAAAAAGTATTTCTAAAGATTATTGCATAAAATACCTACTTTTTAAATAGCTTGAAGGTTGAAACGTAACATAACATAATTATCCTTTTAAGAACCACAAGTAACCATAAAACAACCACACTATCAGCTGCGTCTCGGAATATATAAACAAGTTTTTTTAAACAATAGCATAGAGGAAACCATACATTTGCTATTTTGAGATATATTTATAAGGCACTAATTTTTGAAAATATTTTTCAGGACGAGTTACCGTTTTCGAAATAGCTTAAAAAAACATCAACGTTTTATTAGCCTTAAGATGTTGTCTAAATTTGTTAAGGCGATTAAGAATTTTACTTATATTTTACAAAAGTTATTTTGTGTTTTGGGAGTTTTGGGCTAAATAAATTGATTGGGAAACTTAAATAAATTGGAACTGTATCTGCTTTCCTATTCTTCATATTCTACACAAAATTTTACGAAAATACATATTCTCGAGAATCTACAATTTCTGAGTTTTGAGGAATGGCCATTAAGACTTTCCCATCTTATATTTTACAAAATATATAAAGTCCTATAAAGTACAAATTTTTGACATACTTGATTTTTTGAGCTTTTCGTCATGAATGACGATTAAGAATATTTTACAAAATATATAACCTCTACACCTGTAATTACCTCTACACCTGTATGGTAAAAGAGGATAAAAGATGATGATGATGATGACAAAATATATAAAGTCATCTAAAGTACATTTTGAGAAACTAAAGTAGTATGTTAAAGTAGTAGCAATAAATTAGTATATTTTTATGTTAAATCAGGTTGGTATGTTAGTTTATTAGTGTTTCCAGATGTCAAAACTGTGATTCTTTCTTCACTAACATACTTTAGAAACTATGTACCTACTTTGACTTGTTTATGCTGTATAGTTCCAAATACAATAAATATATTATTATTATTATTATTATTAATAATATAAATATTTGATTGGCGATCGATCTGCGGTCTTTCTGCCAGAGAAACTACATTTTTTGAGTTTTGAGTTTACAGGTTACTCCTGGACTAACATGTCAAATACAAAGTTCTATTAAGTACCTACAAATTTTTGAGTAACTACGTTTTTTTTTAAAGTTTTAACCCATGGCTATTAAGAATTTTACATCTCATATTTTACAAAATATGTAAAATCCTCTAAGTAGTCATTTTTGAGAATCTACATTTTTTTAGTTTTGAGTTTTTAGACTACTCCTGGACTATCATATTAAATACAAGGACCTTAAATGTTGATATTTTCAAAAAAAATGCTAAGGTATGGTAAATAAGAATTTCACATCTTATATATTACAAAACAAGTCCATTAAAGCACACATTTTTGACAAACTGGAATCTTTGAGCTTTGAGTTATGACGATTAAGAAAATTTTACAAAATATATGAAGTCATCTAAGGTACATATTTTCGAGAACTTATTTATTAATTAACCCATGGCTATTTAGAATTTCACATCTTATATTTTACAAAATATATAAAATCCTCTAAAGTACACATTTTTGAGAAACTATATTTTTTGGGATTTGAGTTTATAGACTACTCATGGACTATCACGTTAAATACAGGGACCTTTAATGTTGAAAATTTCCAAAAAAATACTAATGTATGGCGATTAAGAATTTCACATCATATATTACTTATAAAATATGGGACAAACTGGAATTTTTGAGCTTTGAGTTATGAAGATTATGAAAATTTTACAAAATATATGAAGTCCTCTGAAGTAGATATTACAGCCTTTTAGGCTACTTCTGAAGAAATATGTCAAATACAGTGTCCTATAAAGTACTAATTTTTGAGAAACTACATTTTTTTGGTTTTGAGTTTATAGGCTACTCCTAGACTATCATGTCAAATTCAGGGACCTTAATGTTGAAATTTTCGAAAAAAATGCTATGGTATGGCGATTTAAAAGTTCACATCTTATATATTACAAAACAAGTCATTTAAAGCACACATTTTTGACAAACTGGAATTTTTGAGCTTTGAGTTATGACGATTAACAAAATTTTACAAAATATATGAAGTCCTCTAAGGTACATATTTTCGAGAACTTATTTTTTAACTAACCCATGGCTATTAAGAATTATACATCTTACATTTTACAAAATATATAAAATCCTCTAAAGTACACATTTTTGAGAACTACATTTTTTGGGTTTTGAGTTTACAGACTACTCCTGGACTATCATGTTAAATACAGGGAACTTTAATGTTGAAATTTTCGAAAACAATGCTAAGGTATAGCGATTAAGAATTTCATATGTTATATATTACAAAATAATACCCTTAAAGCACACATTTTTGACAAACTGGAATTTTTGAGCTTTGAGCTATGAGAATTAAGAAAATTTTACAAAATATATGAAGTCCTCTAAGGTACATATTCTCGAGAACTTTTTTTTAATTAACCCATGGCTATTAAGAATTTAGCATCTCAAATTTTACAAAATCTATAAAATCCTACACATTTTTGAGAAACTACATGTTTTGGAATTTGAGTTTATAGACGACTCCAGGACTATCATGTCAAATAAAGGGACGTTTAATGTTGAAATTTTCAAAAAAAAAAGCTAAGGTATAAAATCCTCTAAAGTACACATTTTTGAGAAACTATATTTTTTGGGATTTGAGTTTATAGACTACTCATGGAGCACACATTTTTGACAAACTGGAATTTTTGAGCTTTGAGTTATGACGATTAACAAAATTTTACAAAATATATGAAGTCCTCTAAGGTACATATTTTCGAGAACTTATTTTTTAACTAACCCATGGCTATTAAGAATTATACATCTTACATTTTACAAAATATATAAAATCCTCTAAAGTACACATTTTTGAGAAACTATATTTTTTGGGATTTGAGTTCATAGACTACTCATGGACTATCACGTTAAATACAGGGACCTTTAATATTGAAAATTTCCAAATAAATACTAATGTATGGCGATTAAGAATTTGACATCATATATTACTTATAAAATATGGGACAAACTGGAATTTTTGAGCTTTGAGTTATGATGATTATGAAAATTTTACAAAATATATGAAGTCCTCTAAAGTAGATATTACAGCCTTTTAGGCTACTACTGAAGAAATATGTCAAATACAGTGTCCTATAAAGTACTAATTTTTGAGTTTAAAGCCATGACGATGAAGAGTTTCACATCTTATTTTTTTAAAAATATACAGTACTTATTTGTTACAAACTGGAATTTTTAATTTATGTGTCATGACGATTAAGTATATCTTACATTATAAAGTCTTTTAAAGTACATATTTTTGCGATTTTTTGTTTGTTTTCAGCTTACAAGCTATTCCTGAACGAACATCTCAAATACAGAGTCTTTTAATGTTGAAATTTTCCACAAAAAAATGCTATTATTAACAATTAAGAGTTTCACATCTTATAAGTTACTAAATATACAGTACTTATTTGTCACAAATCGGAATTTTTAAGTTTTGTGTCATGACGATTAAGAATATCTTACATTATAAACTCCTCTAAAGAACACATTTTTGAGAAATTACATTTTTTTTTGTTTTGAGCTTATAAGCTATTCCTGAGCAACATGTCAAATATAGACTCTTTTAATGTTGAAATTTTGCAAAAAATGTTATTATTGAGTTTTGAATTTGTACGATGCTTGTGGACTAAAGGTTCAACTACTTGCTAGGCATTTAATCCGGAATTAAATTTAGTTTAATCCGAAATAATTTTGGTATATAGGAATAAAGAGATCAATCTTTATTAGGCCATTTATTGGTCTATCTGCCTCATAGTTAATATTTCTATTACTTTTGAACTGCAGATATTTCATAAGAATTGTAACTTCTTTTGCTGCATAACTTATAGAATTACTCTTTATCTAATATAAAAATAAAAATTATAGCCATAAATCGGTAGATACTAACGATTTTTCTGTGACATTTAATCTAACCGATTATTCGTAATTCCTTATGACCTCTGCTAGAGCTTGATTCTGTAAGCACCGATAAACTATTACCATTAATAAATGCAGCCGATTTCTTCACCACAACCTGACGAAATATCAATTTTGAAAGGATCAAAAGTCGCGCATCCGATTTTCGCGGTTTCAAAATTCCCAAAATGGGAATTTGAATCCAGGATTTTGCAATTCATCGGCCACACGCAACTTCCAGCATTTGAAGCGATTTATGGTTTTGCCCGCAGTTTCAGTCCGCAATTCCAACAAATCAGGCAGTAAAAATGGAAAGCTGGTTTCACTCTTGCTTCAGCATAAATTTCGTAACCGGCAAGTCTGCACTTAACGATTCCAAAGAAACGCGGTTTTATTTGTTCAGTGATGCAGTTTTATGTACCTCAAATTCATAATAATGAAGTCAAATATTTTGGTACAAAAAAGTAATTTACAAAAGAACAAACACAAAACACAAGGTTTTGATCAGATTCTAAAAATATGGCAATATTTTGATACTTTGTAGTTCGATTATTTTACAATGGGATGTCCAATATATTGGACATATGGTCCATTGGACATATGTTCCATTGGTCATATGGCCCATTGGACATATGATCTATTGGACATATGATCCATTAGACATTTGGTCTATTGGGCATATAGAACATTGGCCTTAATTTTGATTTTTGAACTTATAGCAATGAACAAAAAATTATATGCCATAAAAAATGATTTTGATCTGATGAATATAAGTTTATTTTTACCAGAATTCAAGTACCTATATAACGTCCTGATGATCAGATTGACAATTTAAACAGTAAAAACTATCGGCCATCAATGATACTGATCTAAGAATATCAATTCAATTCAAAACAGTGAAAAAACAAAATTTTCTAATTTCAAAATCGATTTTTAGGTTTTAGTATCCATTTCTTTCATTTGTAGTTCAATTATTGGACATTGGAACATACCGAACATTTGCTCTAATTTTGATTTATGGTGCAGAAAGTTGCTATTTTGGGAAACAAACTTTAAATAACATTCTTGCTCTGGATATATTTTTTTTAGTTTAATGTTTGAAGGCGTCGAAATGATTGGCTTTATCATGGCCATTTTTTATGCCATAGAAAATACATGATCCTTGATTTGATACACATAAAAAATTGCATATAATTGAATTGTTGAGATCTTCAACATTGTATGCTGGATTATTTGATTGTATGTAGTGTCTATTATTATTAATTGCACCTGCATATTTTTTGCATGATGATAGTTATATAGGTATAATGTAATGGTTGTTATTTTTAATTACTATCGTGCTGTATCATCAGTCATCAATTAGAAATGAATATACATAACGCGTCGATTTAATAAAGTATCCACTTATGAAATCAGCTCTTTGCTCGTGCAAAATGTATGCAAATTTATGCAAATTGTGCGTCATGAAATTACTTATCCGTCCACCGGTCGGTGGCATTAATAATCATCCGATGTATCAGCAATACTTTACGAGCGAAAGTTTATGGGTTATCGGCTCTTAGGAAGTGATTTGCTAGTAATTGTTGGTCTGGTGATCCACTGGGTGCCCTCGCTGGTGCAGGGACGTCGAAATTCGGACGTCTAGCGAACGTCCTTGGCCTCGGCCTTTACCTTATTCCTGTCGGTGCAATTTGCCATTTCACTTGTGCGTATGTGATATTTTTTTCGGCCTGTATCGGAAACTGCTGCGGGTTTTTTCTTGTTTACAAATCCTTGGCTGATATCAGTGTCGACATTGGATTATCGCCTCCAGTTGGGCAATTTTCTGCTTCTTGGAAGCAACATTAAGAATTTTTAGAGTACGTAATTAGAAATTAGTGCGACTCAATATTACCAGAATTCAAGTACATGCAATATGCAAGCTTGACTTCTAAGAATACCAAATCATAATTTGGCGATTTTCAGAATCCTCTGGCTGAGAGTATTTTTTATTAACTGATGAACGCTAATTGGTTTGCCAAATGTTTAGTGAACGAAAATATTTAAAAATTATAATAGTTATATAGTTGCAAAACATGCATTGTTTTCACAAACATGTTGCATATCGATGTTGCACACAAAGCAGTTGTATATCGATAAATCTCTTCTGATCTATAATATGGACTATTGATCAGATAAGATGTCACATTTCACATAAAACCGAAACACCTCCCACTAGTGGAATTCGATTAATGAGAAGGCATCCCAAAACAGCGGGAGCTAGTCTGAGCTACAAAGCCATAAACCATAAATTTATTCCTTTGATCCTTTAAAAATGTAGTGGTTTGGAATAAGCAACCGCATTACTCAGGGACTTTAAGCTCATTATCTTACCTCAATAAACTAGGAAACACTGCTCCAAAAGGTGCATTTGCATTTTTGTTGACCAGTCCGACAAGACAGAGGAGGGATTTCGGTTTTATATGAAAAGTGACATCTTAACTCACATGGACTACTGCAGTACAAAATTCGTACTGACATATACAGTAAGTATACAATTATTTTTGTAAAAATGTCAAATTATTGTATATATGACAGTATCAATGATTACTTGAATTGACAAGTATACAATTATATTTTTCAATATGTCAAATATTTTTCAATATGTCAAATATTTGTCAAGTTGTCAAATATTTGCAACAATTTTAATTCATTCTTTTGCAATTGTAAATTTTCCATCATGTATTCAAATATTTGTGTCAATGTTGCAATGAATTTATTCAAAATTTCAATTAGTAGGTAGATTCCATCAATTATTATGTCAAAATATAAGTTATCCTTAAATTTTTATCTGTCAATTATTCTGTCTAAATTTCTATTAGTACCGACAATTTTTTAACATTTCTTTTGCCAAATGATGGCATGGATGATGTGAAACAGAATTTCAATATTTATATCAACAGTACAATTATTCTGTGAAAATGTCCTTCGTTATTGTCTAAACTGCAATGATTTTTACTAAATTTTTACTGATGCTATGAAATTTTCAATAATTACTTTTTTGCTGACAAATTTACAATATTATACAATACATACTATGGAAATTATGATTATTTGGTAACAGCCATTACAGTTTCTACTGTGGTCAGTCAAAACTGATTATCATTTTGATATAGTAATTGTAATTTTATTTGAAATATTTAAAAAAATTAATAGACATATTGGAATTTTATACAGAAAATTTGAGAAAAGATTTTGTAGTTTTATTTTTTTTAAGATGATTTTTTCCAAATTTGAGGAATTGAATGAGGAATTGAATTGAAATTTGAGGAATGAGAATTTTTGAGAACTTGAGGAACACTTTGTAGTTGCCAATGATATTTTGCATTTTGTTGTAAAAATTGGTGAATTTACAATAAAAAAATTGTAATTGGCAATGATATTTTATATTTTATAATGAAATTTTACAATTGACGTTAAGATTTTCATAGTCATAGCTGATAATTTTTAACTTATGACACAAATTTAGAAAATTCCAATGATGGCTTGCATTTTATAATGAAATTTGGCAATGTACACTGAGATTTTCATAATCACTGCTGACATCTTGTAACTTTTGACACAAATTTTGAAAATTCCAATGATAGTTGAGATTTTATAGCGATATTTAGCAATTTGCCACAAACATTTCTTAATTACACCTGAAATTTTTTACTTTTTGTATACATTTTGCAATTGATAATAATATCTTTGAGTTTATAATGAAATTTGGCAATTTCCACTAAGATTTTCATAATCCTGTTGATATTTTGTAACTTATGAAATAAATTTTGAAACTTTCAATGATATTTTGCATTTTATGGTGAAATTTAGCAATTTTCCACAACATTTTCATAATTACACCTGAAATGTTGTACTTTATTGTATAAATTTTGAAATTAGCAACAAAATTTTGTATTTTATAATGAAATTTGGGAATTACAATATGATTTTCAGAATCACTGCTGACATTTTTTAAATAAAAACATCAATTTTGAAAATTCCAACGACAGCTTTCAATTTATTGTTAAATTTATCAATTTACATTAAGATTTTCATAATTAGTGCTGAGATTTTGTAATTTATAACTCAAATTTTGAAAATTCGAATGATAGTTTCCTTTTTTTAAGCAAAATTAAGCAATTTGCCACAATATTTTCATAATTAGTGCTGAGATTTTGTAACTTATAACTCAAATTTTGAAAATTCGAATGATAGTTTCCTTTTTTTAAGCAAAATTAAGCAATTTGCCACAATATTTTCATAATTCCACCTGAAATTTTGTACTTTACTGTATAAATTTTGCAATTGGCAATAATACCTTGCATTTTATAATTAAATTTGGCAATTTACACAAATGTTTTGATAATCACTACTGACATTTTGTAACTTATGACATAAATTTTGAAACATCCAATCATAGTTTGCATTTATGGTGAAATTTAGCAATTTTCCACAAAATTTTCATAAATACACCTGAAATTTTATACTTTATTGTATCAATTTTGCGACTAGAAAGAATATTTTGCATTTTATAATGAAATTTGGCAATTTACACAAAGATTTGTATAATTACTGCTGACAGTTTGTATGTTAAGACATAAATTTTGAAAATTGCACTGATAGTTTGCATTTTATAGTGAAATTTAGCAATTTACAATAACATTTTCATAATTGCAGCTGAAATTTTGTACTTTATTGTATAAATTTTGCAAATAGCAACGATATTTTGTATTATATAATGAAATTAGGAAATTGGCACTAAGATTTTCATAATCATTACTGATATTTTGTAACTTATGACACAAATTTTGAAAATTCAAATGATAGTTCGCATTTTATAGTAAAATTAAATATTTGCCAAAAAAAATTCATCATTGCACCTAAAATTTTATACTATATTGCATAAATTATGCAAGTGGTAATGATATTTTACATTTTATAACATATTTGGCAATTTACACTAAGATTTTCATAATTGCTGCTGATATTTTGTACGTTATGACACAAATTTTAAATATTCCAACGATAGTTTGCATTTTATGAAGAAATTTAGCAATTTTTCACAGAATTTTCATAATTGCACCAGATATATTATATTTATATATATATATATATATATTATATTTCTATATTGTACTTTACTGTATAAATTTTGCAATTGGCAATAATATTTTGCATTTTATAATGAAATTTGGCAGTTTACATTCAGATTTTCATAATCACTGTTGAGATTTTGTAACTTATGACACAAATTGTGAAAATTCCAATGATAGTTTGCATTTTGTAGTGAAATTTAGCAACTTCCAACAAAATTTTCAATATTTCACCTGAAATGTTGTACTTTATTATCTAAATTTTGCTTTTGGCAACGGTATTTAGAATTTTATAATGATATTTGGCAATTTACACTCAAATTTACATAATCACTGCTGAC